>OZ014484.1:12662541-14057481 GCA_963965965.1 Trididemnum nubilum | reverse complement strand
GATTGTGGTGCCACTGGCACCCGGTATGCATAAGCCTAACGCATAATCGCAATCCTTGCTTGATTTAACTGACAAGCTACAACTTGTTTAGTAAGTAAAATCTTTGAAGAATATTGCAAAATTTTATTGTGACGCAATAGCAACTATTTTACAATCAAAAAATTGACGTTAGGTGCGGTTGCGGTAGCACCATGGTAGCACGCTAGCATTAGCATTTAGGCGTCATTGGCACATTTGGCAGCTTTTAATGATTTAATATTCCTTAGGGAAATGAATCACTATCTTCACGATGTTATAAGAGCAGCCGAAACCAAATCAATGCTTCGTCATTTATGGTATTTTTCGGAACGATTAGTTGTTTCAGCTTTCTTTGATGACCGAGTTTCAAATAAAACTATAGAGTTAATGGCTCAAAATTTGCAAAGAAATCCTACAACCACAAACTTGGCAAAATTGAATGAGAAAGATTTTGATTGCACACTGGGATTAGAAAATTACGTTACGAGACGGTCAATGTGCTTTTTTGATCTGATTGAAGCAAACGGACAAAAAAAAGCAAAATCATTCCGGTCTCAACCTCCATCAACCTGCCTGACAGACAAAAATTATACAGAAATGAAATTAACTGTGCATGAGCTGAAAGTAGAAAACGATACAGCACAAAGAAGTGTTGCTCTCATTCAGGCATACAGTGGCAGCCTTACTCGAGACGAAGAACACCTGCAATACTTGCTCCAAGTAGTTGCAGCTCATCGTCAAGCTGTTTCCCAACCTACCACAAGATATTTTACATGACTGAGTTCATTCAATCCATCACTTGTGTTTAGAAACTTGTTTTTAGTTTTGCTTATAATTGCAATTGCATTTGCATATTTGTATATTTTATACCCATTTTGTAATTTCTAAAGTGCATTTATTTTTTTCTGATGTGCAGCATTGAGTCACAACATCTATTGTAATGTTAGACTATCATATTTAGTGGGTTTTTTGAACAAAATAAACAAAACTTGGATGTGAGTACACCTTTTAAAGATGTAAAAACAGTTTTTTTTTTTTTTTTTCTTGAAAATTTGATCAGATAGCTTAATAAAATGTATTAAACTCTTATGGAAAATCATATCTTCGGCATCTTTTGGTTTTTGTTTGAAGTTTCTATCTCGAGTAGTTAATGAGATATGGCAATTTTGTGATATAGGGGGCACACTTAGAATGCGGGGGGGGGGGGGGTGCGCGACCCCTAAATGTTAACTAAAGTCAAAAAAAATTTACATGGATTATTTTTGCACCAAAACACACCTTTTAAGCCCCTTGGAGAAAAACATATCGGAAAAAAGTTTTTTTTGGACCACCCAAAGCCCCCATACCTATTTCCGAGTTTTAATTTTTTTTTGATGAATTATCATGTTCAGCATTTTTTAGCAAGCGATCAAATTTGATTGCTTATTTTTGCTAGTTTGAAAGTTTTTACTTATTAGTGTATTTTATTTCTGAAAAATCAGTTTCCCCTGAATAATTGCTTCAAAAGATGCTTTAAATCGTTTTGAGTCCATTCCAGGGTAAAAGACTGCATTCTCAGAAAGCTATAGCCATTACCCCATTGCCGTCGTCAGGGCAAACGAAGCGAAGGGACACTAGCCGAAAGTGGGAGGCACTAAAATATACTAAACTTTCGCATATTAAAACCGATCTTCACATCTGGTACGGCTACAAATATATATTTAAAAATGCAGTATTCAGGTCTAAAAAAAGACGTATAAGGCCGGCAACGTTTCTTATCTCGTTTTCGTCTGCGGCCCCAAATAATGGTACAATAGATAGCTATGCCTACTAACCATGTTATTGCCCTGGCCAGATTTATATTGTGCAGGGTCCTTGGCACTTTAACGATTTTTGCAACATCTTCCTGTCAAATATAGGTGAAGACCAAAAAAATTCTCACCACTTGAGCGCGGAATCCCTTGCTAGTACTGTGCCATATTATGGTCAATCCGGCCCTAGTTATTGCATTACGTTTACAAAAAGTTAAATGAGGGCCTTAGATAGGAACTTTTAAAACAAAACTCTACATTTTTCCTGGGTTATATATACATTTAAATTGGTTGACTAAAACTGAATTGAGGAGACCTGGTTGTCGTTTATTCTTATTAATTACTTTTGTAAGCAAAAAATGCTAGAAACTGAAACTGAAGAAACAAGAAGCTTTTTTGTCACATTTTTGTCATTGGTGACATTTCAATTGGAGGCGGGGAGCGGGATCCCTGGCTACGACTATATGTGCTGGGCAGTTTGTTTTAGAAATGAGAAAGCTTTTAGCAACCTCTGAAGCTGAGTTCAATTTATTGGTTGGTGCGGGTATGGGTTCGAAACCATTGGGACAAAAGCGGCGGTTATTTTTGCCTTTCGGGAATAAATTCAAGTTTGGACGTGAAGAAGCAAGAAGGTTAAGCTAACCAGGGGCACCAGATGCATGTGCAGATAATTAAGTGAAAGGAGTATCGGTAGCATCAGAAGAAGCAGGATTCGGACCGGGGTGAGGGTCTCAAATACTTCTCATGACGAACCTATCCATTACTGCCAAACAAGACAAAACGCAGTGTACAACAGTTACTAAACTACTTTTTGGCCAAGGTCAAAGTGACCACGTGCACACATTGCTAATGCTAGCGTGCTACCATGGTGCTACCGCAACCGCACCTCACGTCAATTTTTTGATTGTAAAATAGTTGCTATTGCGTCACAATAAAATTTTGCAATATTCTTCAAAGATTTTACTTACTTAACAATTTGTAGCTTGTCAGTTAAATCAAGCAAGGATTGCGATTACGCGTTAGGCTTATGCATACCGGGTGCCAGTGGCACCACAATCAATGTACTGATTATAAAAGTTTTGCGAAACGCAATATTTCGCATCAGTTCAAATCATTAATCAACAGCCTTACAATAGGCTACTTTGGCCTACCAATATTTTCTCCTATTGTCGCTTTGGGGTTTGGGCGGGCGAAATTTTTGTTTGGGGGGCGCCGCCCCTCCTGGCCCCCCCTGAGTTGTGGCCCTGCCGTAATCGCTTGAAACTCTATCTGCAGCAGTGAATGCTGCCCAACGCGCAACCAGGATTTTGCTAGAGAGGTGAAGCAAAAATTATTTTTGCACAAAAATTGTCTAATTTAGGCCTTTTGCTAAACAAACTGACGCAACTCGAGCGTGTCATAGACCGGGGCCTGGGGACGGAGCCACCCAACTACTGGGCAATGTTTGAGATTTTACAGCACAAAAATAGCAATTTTAACGGCATTTCAATCACCTTTCGCACTTTTTGAAGCGGCATCAATGATTAAATTGCTAAAATTTAGAAGTCATTTCAAAGGCTTAAATTGCTTAACCACTTTAGCCCTCTTCCCCCTTCCTTCAGGTCAAGTCTAAATACTTTTAAACGCTTATATTTTGACGTTAAATTTTCTTAGTGACTTGGCTAAGAGGGCCTAGGCCCCTTCACAATGGTGCTCCACTCACTGCGACCTAAAAATGTTAAGTGTGCCTCAAAGATCAAAAACAGATACTGCTCTTTGAAAAAAATGTTTTCACCTATTGTTTATGTCATAATCACTAACAAAGTATCGGTAGCGATTCTGCAGTCTTATATCCCTCTTCTGCGACACATTTGTATAGGCGTGTTACAGTAAAAATGCGGGTTATTCCGTCACATTTATGTACACCAGTTGATTGCCAACAGTTTGGCAAAAGATCTGAAAACGTCAAAGGAAAATTATGCTTAAAAGTTATTATTGCTATATTTCCATGATTGACTATTGTCTTATCTTTCCGTGATGTTGCAAAAACAGCATTTTGAGTAAACTGAAATCGGGGGACATGGCCCCCTGTAGCGACGGCACTGCATCACTTCCCCGCCTACGCTACTGACCTTAGCGCAGATTTAGACGTATGAAAAGACGAAAATGAAATTTGACGACCATTACGCTTACGTATGGCCTACAGCAGCGGTTTTCAACCTGCGGGCCATAGGAGCATTTTGTGGTGGGCTAGAGCTATTTGGATAATTGTAAATTCGGTTAAAAAACTGTCTTAATCATTAGGGCTGTGGGGCCCGTTAGAGAGTGAGCTAGCACAAAATTTGCGGTTTTTGGCGTGAATACCATATCTTTTTTACGTGGGGATCACCTGAAAATTGATAAATCGCGATTAAGCTAGCGATTTAGATGTGGGCAATGGAAAATTTTCGAATAGAAAATAGGTCACGGTGATGAAAAATTGGGAAGCACTGGCCCACAGTCTTGCTTTAATGGAGCTCGTTAGGTGAGCGTTTTCTCCCAATATTTATACAATAATATAATAAAATAGGCCTATTCGTATCAATAAATTTGAAGAATAAAAAAAAAACACCGTACGGAACTGTCATTTTGATTTGAGGTAGGCATTACGCGCCTTGAGGGAAAATTTTTTTAAAGCAAAAATTAATGTTTCTCTGACACCAATGTGTAAATTGGTAAAATGGTTCAATTCGAAAGATTGACAGGAGCCTGGTAGCAAACAAATATTAACTCAAAATTCTCTGGTCAAAAGTACACAGCAGAGAATTCTCAACAGCAGGAAATTCGAATTTTCATTCTATGCAGTTGCAGTACAGCTACCTCCCCAACAACAATCTCGACAAGATCATTCATTCTACGTTGTTCCTTACCCAGTGGCGGATTTAGGGGGGGGATGCATCCCCCCACCAGCCTAAACATAACATGCATCCTGCTTATGTGTAATATTAAGCTTACATATTTGAAAAAAAGCCGTCAGTGAATACTCGATAGGCCGTGCGACTGTGACTTGATTTCTAAAACCAATAGGGTAGGGGCGTAGGGGGGGGCAGGAAAATGTTATTTAAAAATGCTTATTGAAAAATGTTTATTGAAAAAAAGATCGTTTATTGAAAAATGCTTAACACAGGTATCATCAAAAATATGTAAGCTCAGGAATATGGGAGGGGGGCTATTCACTATTACAGTACTGCAGTTAATTACCAATCACTTCTCTCAAACTTCCTTCCATTAGCCCCCTTCCCCCTATTTATATCTTTTTCTATAGAATATAGACGAAATAGATTACTCCTTGAGAGTTTTATTGAACTACGGGGATAGGATTTTATAATTTACAAGCTTGTAAATAAGAGAACTGAAATTCTAGCAATAGCTACCGGTACCTCCAACAAAGCCCGTATATGTAACTAGTATAAACATGCTTTTGCAAATGCTAATTTTTATGCCGTGCTTTCAGAGCATAATTTTTATTAAAATAGGCCTAAAATTAAGTTGTTTTTGCCAAAAAAATACAAAATTTTCTAGCGCTGGGGGCTCTGCCCCCAGGCCCCCGTGCCTCCAGCGGCTGGGGGCTTTTCCCCCAGACCCCCAGTCTCCGGCGGTTAAAGGCTACGCTCCCACACAGCAAGATGCCACCGCCCACTGGAGGCCCGTACACAGCCACCTCATTGCAGATTTTTTGCAACGCGCCTGATCAAAAATATGCCAAGCAAATTTGCGCGACGTCAAGAAGATTAATCAAAAACATCCTAAATTTTGAGATTAGGCCTATAGAAAATCCGTGCTTATAAATTTTGTCATCCCCCCCACCAAAATTTTCTGGATCCGCCACTGAATGCTGCCACAGGCTACTCTTCAAAATTCACTAGAATTTTGTGAAACACAAAAATTTTCACAACGCTTTGTGCTTTTAATTTAAAATTGAGTTAAAAACAAGACAATGAGACTGCTTTTTAGATAATCTCAAAAACATAAAAAATAAAAGAGTCTTCACTTGGTAAGTTACAAAAATTTCTCTAGATCGTTTCACTATGACACTAAAACGGACCAAAATTCACTAAATGTATATAAAATTCACTCGGAGTGGCACCACCGGTCGTAGTTTCTGCGTGAAATTTTAGGTGATCTCCCAAAAAAAGGTCTTCACGCCAGCGACGCACGGTTTTCGCGTAATTTTCTTGGTCATCTCTAAAAAACAAAAAAAAGGTCTTTCAGGTATTTTCACATTCTACAAAAACATTCACTAGATCGTAAAATTCACTAGGTCACTAGGCCGGACCAAAATTCACTACATTTAGTGAAAATTCACTAGGAGTGGCATTGCATTATGCGGTCAGTATTTGCTACAGGAAGACTCGTAGGTTTTAATTGTTACGTCACCGGAAGGAATTACTTATCTTTTTGCTACCTTCGCATGAACTGCGAATGAAATGCTCTAAATTGTATGAAATGTGAATGGCGGGAATTGACATCATAATGAGCTTTCCGTAGAAGTGGCTTTCTCGGTAGGTTTCAACCAAAAGCTCTTTGAAGCTGGTTGCGGTTACACGCCATTGCTGCTTTCTTGAGTGTTGGTAAGCTAAAGCGCGAAATCTTTTGCCGAGGAATGCAACAAGTGTTGTTTGACGTAGATTTTGGCTACGTACTTCGTACTACAGCTGCAGATTTAATTTTGTCGCGAACGCAAGACGAATTACACTATTTTCTTTTATAACAATAATATTTCAAAAAAACCCGAGGCTCATTGTTGCTCAGAATCTAAAAAAATGCCACCCTCCATCAGTAACAAAAAGATTGGAAACAAAAAAGAATAGATTTCAAATCTTGAAAGCATCTAAATTCTATGCTAATTCAAAATGATGAAATATTAGTAATTTTCCAGTATTTACAAGCAAAATATTGCAACGATTCTAAAATTACAGAGTGCTGCAGCTTCAAACAGCGTAAGCAACTCATAAATATTTGGATGTTCTCAAGTCAAAAAAAAAACTCCGTACTTTTTCGCTTTTGCAGTTTTACGATGCTGCAAAAAAGTCTTCGCTCAAGCTGACAGAGCATTCGGAATTGGACTCCAAAATAACTTTAAAAACATGGTCGTTTAAATTGACATGAACGTTCTCAGAATTCAAGGAATAATATTAAGAACAAATGAAGCAGCAAATTGGCAAAAAACTATGAGAAGCCAGCTCAACTTAAAATTTATTGGCTCTTCTAAAAAAAGTGTAACCTGGGTAAAAGTAAGCTTGCTTTGCCTCTGTGAACATGCTTGCATCGATTTTTAATAGCTAAGTTTCGTTACGCTTGAAGCACAACTTATGATAGCAAATTGACTAAAAAGCTAGGTTATATTTCTCATTCCGCAAGCTAACTGTTATCGCAACGTTTCTTAATTTCACCTAAAAGTTTGTTCTGTTTACTAGAAATAAATAACCTAAACATAGAATACTTTTTCGAATGAAAAATAGTTTCTAGAAAATGAATTTTTGTGGAAATGTAATTTCTGAAAAATAAGTTTTCGGGGAAATGTGTTTTCGACCAAACGTAAATTTTGTTTAGTAAAAATTCTGGAAAATAAGTTTTCGGGAAAATGTAATTTCGGCCAAATGTACATTCTGGCAAGTGTAAATTCTGGAAAATAAGTTTTCGGGGAAATGCAATTTCGGCCAAATGTACATTCTGGCAAGTGTAAATTCTGGAAAATAAGTTTTCGGGGAAATGTAATTTCGGCCAAATGTACATTCTGGCGAATGTACATTCAGGCAAGTGTTCATTCTGGCAGATGTAATTTCAAACAAGTGTTCATTCAGGCAGATGTAATTTCAGGCAAATGTTAATTCTGGCAGATGTAATTTCAGGCAAGTGTTCATTCTGGCAAGTGTGATTTCTGACAAATGTTAATTCTGGAAAAAGAAAGTTCAGGGAAATGTTTTTCTGGCAAATGATTTTCGGGGAAATGTTTTTCTGCGAGGTGTAAGGATACCAAAATATTGCAGGAGGCAATGTACCTTACTTCCCCTGCCTGGGTCAAATTACTTACAAAATTTAACGCCAAAATGCAAGATTTTAAACGTGTTTGAAAGTCAAATTGCAAGTAAAAAGAGGATTGAAGAGTTTAATTTTTTTCAATTGGTTTTCAAATGTCAAAAATCCAGTTTTTTCAAATGGCTCTGAACATGTGCGAAATGTGATCCAATGGCTTTAAAATAGCTTGTTTTCCAAAAAATTGCCCAGTGGCTGCCCCTAGTTTACTCAACTCGTCTCCTAATTTAGACATTTTCACTTTTTGACTATTGGTTTAAGCCCTCTTCCTTTAGCAAAATTCTGATTTAGTGCCAAACCAGATCACGGCTTTTGATCAACAATATCTTTGCCCCACAAAAAGCTCCTCTTTCAAAAATTTCTGATGACGTTATTGCCTGAGATTTGTGGTTTGGACCCCCTCCCCAATCAAAAATCTTGACTACGCCTATGGTTAGAAATATAAGTTATGAGAATTTGATTTTTTGTTTTTAAATTTTTGCTTGAGTACGTTTTTTTTTTCCATGCTGAGGCAGGCATTGTTTTGATTTAGATCTTAAGTTTTGAGAAAAATCAGTAGAAGTGTTCATACTTGTTTTAACGAGCGTTTTATAAATAAACGGAATTGGTGTATACCAGAAGTAGGCCTACTCAACTAGTTTTAGCATTGGTCCAGATCTGGCGGATGAAAAGTCGCTGCGTCTAAGAAAGTTCGAAAAAAATTGGAAGAGGTCCAGGATATATGGAGATCAAATTCCGGTTGAAGACTGAAAAGGAAAAAAAAAGGTATCCAACAAAAAAAAGGGGGAAGGACTTAACGCAATTTGATGACCAAAAAGCGATAGAAGACCAAAAAAAAAAAAGATCTTCTGCGCGATTTGGTGAGGATTTTGTGCTCCACGTACTGAAGGCAAGCAGAGATTTCCCGCCCAAAGTAGAGTGAAGGTCCAAATTTAGTCCGATAATGGGCTGCGGTCCGAATTTACCGCTCCAAATGTCCTGCTTCTGACCGCCTACCGCCAATTGAGTAGCCCTGGTCTATACTCCATGGCTATTATTATTTATTCGGTACATACATGCATACTACTTGAAAGTCGCCGCAATTTTAACTATTGCGCTGCGCTGTTGAGTGAAAATTGCAACAAACTCCTTAAAAGTTAAAACTAAAAGAGCATTCAAGTCGAAAAATTTTTGTTCGGTTTTCTCCCAAAAAATTTTGACAGATTTGAACACTAACGTCACCAAGTTCGAGCTTTTAACGACTTTTCGTTTCTGATATGTAACACTTTAGATTTTCCCTTAAAACGGCTTTTTCCCCTTAGAAATTTTGTCAGGGTTGCCAATTAGAAACAAAATTTAAAAAAGTTACTGCAAGTTCTAATTCTCAGTTTTTTGCTGCAGAGTTGTTGACAAAACAAAGTAAAGAGAGGGTCAACGTAAATTAGCTGCTTTTCATGTAAATATAAGCTAGCTTTCCAAAAGTTAATTTTCTGTCACAATACTAACAAAATGGCAACACTGAAGTAACAGGAAAATTATTAACTTTGACCTGTAATATCCTGAAAACGGGAAGACGTATAGAAAGTTCAGATTTGGTGAGAATACGTTTCAGGCTTTTCCCAACATTTTGGCCAGTAGCGAAAAACTTGACATGAATGCTGTTTTAAAACGAGAACTAAGCAGAGTTGTAAAACTTTGATTGATATTTATAGATACTTTTTTTAGACATTTAACTTTGAAAGCCGTTGACCACAAACCTGTTCAAGTTAGTGGAGCCATAGACTCTTTACAGTAGTAGTTCCCAACCTTTTTCTAACCGTGGCCCATTTTCATTTGAAAATTTTCCAAGGCTTGTCTCTCAAAGTGTTGCTGAAGAGCAATTTTCCAATATTTTACAATCTCCAAAAAAAATAGGTCATCTCCAAAAATCTCCAAAATATGCAAAAAAAGGTCATCGCACCAACCAGGAAACGCCACTTTCTGCACATTTCCAAGCGATATGCAAAATTTGCAAAAATAATATGCAAAAAAAGGTTTCTGCACACTTTCTGCACATTTCCAAGCGATCTCAAAAAACACGAAAAAAAAGGTTATTTCGCACCAGGAAACGCTATTTTCTGCTTTTTTTCAAGCGATCTCAAAAAAAAAATCATCGCGCCAGGCACCGCAACTTTCTGACGATTTGTGGGAAAAAGGAGTTCATCGCGCAACTACAACTTTTTCAAACCACTTATCTCATTGTTCAAATAGCTCTATAGCTTTGTGGCCCACCGCAAAATGCTTCTATGGCCCTCAGGTTGAAAACCACTGCGTTAGAGTTTATGGTGGAATATTATGAAATTCAGAAGCAATATATTATTGATCTGAATATCAACAGCCGTAAACAATAAACATGCTTAACGCAATTGGTACATTATTCTTACGAAGTTCAATACTTTCGCGAAGGCCCTGGATATCGCTTGCGATGTCACATTCTAGTTTAAAAAATCGTTTCAGCTCGACTTGCATTAAGAATTTTTATGCGGTTGGTTTACCACAAATTTACAATCCGAATGTCAATGTTATTTTGGAGCTCTATGTGTTTTTGGTGGACAAATTAGTTGCAAAGACAAAATCGTCAGTTGGCGCTCTTTGCAACAACAAAGAAACGCGAGAAAAAATATCACCAACGCTCCAAAGCGGATAAATACAGAATGCGATCTCAACATCGTTTCAGATCAATAGGTCTGAGCACATCACGGGATGGTGCATGTATGGGTTGATTTAGTTTGATAACATTTCGAGTATATTTGCATAAGTAAAAATAACTCGTGTTCAGAAATGAAATGCTTATTTTTGAGTGCAGATAGAATTTTTCAGACCTATTTGTTGCTAACGTTGTAATCCTTGTAATTAGTTATTTAAAAAATTTAATTTAAATTTCAAGTTAAAATATATGTGTTTGAAAAGTCATTAAATAAAGAAATGCTTCTCTATTGCAGCTTGCCCTTGCTGCAAGTCGTGAGGCGTAACCGCGAAGTTACGACAATTGATTGACCGAGTTGAGAAAAAGGCAGTCATCAGGGAATATACTATAGGCCTACATACAGTGTACCCTTTGAATTCTATTGCAAAATATTGATTGACTTGCTGTATTCGTAATTGTTTCAAAATAATGATTTCAAATATTATTTTTTAGCTTATTGAACGAAAAAAATAAGTACAAAATCTTTTTTTCTGAATTTCTTTATCCGAACTCAGCGAGGCGTGACTATTTTATTCATACGTTGACTAAAACTGTTGCGTAATAATGACGTTACGGTCTCGTGCGCTTTGTCATTCTGCGCATGCGCAAAACGTGACTTCTTTCTCATTCGAACAGAGAGTAGATTTCTTGTTCGAAAATGGCGGCTGGTAAGGATGCGAAATGGATATTTTCCAAGCAAGTTTTGGAGGAATCGCCGAGCAGGAAAGATCGAATTGATCCAGATAAAGAATTAAGTTATCGACAACAAGCGGCAAATCTAATCCAAGATATGGGACAGCGACTTTCTGTGTGAGTTTTTGCCTTTTTAATTTGCGTGTGTTTGACACCTACTGTACAATACAGCACAACATACAAAAAGCTTAACTGGATTTTTGGTACTATTCGAAGCCTTGTTGTTGTTTTCAGAATAAAAAATTGTTCAATTAGTTTGCCAAAAAGCTGCAAGTACAAATGTGCAACCCTGTTTTCAAGTTCACATATCGATACCCATAAGATTAAAACGCGTTAACTAGGCAACCAGTGTTGATTTAGGTCTACTGTACTTAAAATGTAGCAGTGTAGCTTAAATCTGTTTGCAACAGCGTACATAAATCTGCACCTAGTTACATACCTCATTTTTAAGGAAGTGGCTATTTTGCCTCTAGAGGCAAAATAGTGATTTTCCTCTGTTTGGGTTCGGGTTAGAGTTTGGGTTAAGGTTGGGATTAGGAACCGACAAGTTTGACGTCCTTAGGAACCAACAAAGTTGGGATTAGGGTTAGGAAGTGACTTGGCGAATAGAACACTTGCGATATTTTTTTCCTTGCGAATGGATATAAATAGCTATGGATATGGATTTTTCCGCGCTATGAATAGCTGCGGCAGGGAATTGCTATCCCTCAGACTGGCATCGCTGCCCCAACCCTAACTGTAATGCAAGGTTTTGAAGCAAAAAAAAAAGAATGATCCACGTATATTCTTTCCTTATTCGTCTATTCTGCATATTCTTCCATTCCACGCATTTGCACCTCCGGGTGCGATGGTTAGCAGCTAGGCGCTATAACCATTACACACGCAGCTTGCACCAATTAATCGACAAAATGTCGTTTTTTAATCAAATGTATGAAAAAGGCAATGTCTCCATTCGCGAGGAAAATAAAATACCGTGAATGTTCCATTCACTAAGTCACTTCGTTAAGGTTAGGATTAGGGTTAGAGTTTGGGTTAGGCTTAGGGCTATTTTGGCACTTGCGGTAAAATAGGTGTTGGGACTATTTTGCCTCCAAATGGCAAAATAACATAATGCTATTTTGCCTCTAGAGGCAAAATAGCCACTGCCAATTTTTTAATTTGAATAATGCTGTACATACGGTAAATAAAAACTGGTGAAGTGTTGTTTTGTGCAATAATTCTTAATTGTATAGGGTAGAGTCTGGTAATTTCGGCAACTTTTTCACTTATTTTTAAGTTTCAGAAAACAATGACTCTCTTTGAACTCCATCTGCGCAGTATTTCAATTGCGGCTTTTTTCGAACAAACATCAAGATACTATGACGTCATGCTCGCTAGCTATATGACGCAGTAAGGGTTGCCGAAATTTCTGGTAAAACCGAAAATTCCAGCAAGCAAATAAATCATGTTTGTTTTTTGCTCTAATTATCTCAGCTGCTTATTTAGTGTTAAATTTGGTTAAATCGAATAAAATTTATGCAGATTTTTGACTAATTCGAACAAAATATGCTGCTCAGCTAGGCAAAAAGACTGAAAAAAGGCAGCAAATACGATTTATGATTCTACGCACAATAGTCCAAACAAGATTAAAATCCATTTTGCAAAATTTTACTAATTCTTGTTTTTATTAGTTTATCTAACTACAATTGCATTCTCTAAATGTTTTTTGTATTAAATTGGAATTTTTATTAATTAAACAAGTTTTTAATTTTTACAATTTTTGATAATGTTGCAAAACTTCTGCTTTTGATGCTTTTAGGATAGAGGAATGGATTATTTTTATCAAATCCATTTTCAGCTTGCGTATTAACAAACACCGCCAAGTGCTAAAAGCAACAAAGTTAGGCTACAGCACAGCCTATAAAGGTAGCAACAGACCAAACGCATCCAAACGTTATTAAAAGTTCGATTCTCTTAATAACAGAAATATTGTAGCTGCGAGAAAAGAACATGCAGAGGTCTTCAAATTTTGTCAATTTTTTTGCAGAATATTAGGTAACAGGAAACATTAAAACCATTTTTAGAATTCTTTTAACTTCTAGAAAGACCTGCCAGCCTTAAACCTAAAATTTTCACACCTGTCGAAATTTCCGGTTGTCGAAATTACCTGACTTCACCCTATTTGCATTGTGCTAAGCTAGCTAGACCTACTTAAAGCTAGCCAGACCTTCTTAAATCGTAAACCTTCACATACCTCCGGTAGGTGATTCTGTAGTTTGGGGTTCCATGTTTGCTTTATGTAAAATTGCTGAAGGTTTTCCGGAGTAATTTGTCTCAAAATTTCAGTTTTTTTAAAAGTTTATTTACTGATCTTGTGTTTCTTAAGTGGGTTACAGGCTATTCAAATTTCTTTTATTTTTTTGGCAGAGGCTGCTGTTATGTTACTTAAGAATATGAAAATAGTTATCCTAAACCTAACTTTAGCAATTAAATTTAAAAAAGTAAATGAGCGTGCACTCTTTGCCCTTTTATTCTCTTTATGGGCAGTATGTAACATAACACTAGCCAGTAGTCACTTTTTTTTTGATGTATATATAACAGTGACTATTTTGCCTCTAGAGGCAAAATAGCCCCATGTTATTTCGCTATTTAAAGGCAAAATAGTCCTATCGGCTATTTTGCCGAAATTGCCTAAATAGCCCTAATCTCAACCTTAGCCCTAACCCAAACAAAGGAAAAACAGTATTTTTCCTCTAGAGGCAAAATAGCCACTACCTACGATATATATGTTTGATTTTTGTTTGGAAGCACTTTTGTTTGCTATGTTTGTGGATTAGGGTTAGCTCGGGTAATTCTGGACATGAAAGTAAAATTGCAATTAGTGTGTTTTTGTATTACTTCAATTATTGTAGATTATCATTTCATAATTAAATAATTTTCTGTTCATTTTGTATGTACAATAGAAGTATTTTGTGTAGTTGCTCTCTGCTTTTGTTTACAGATCAGGTTAGATAATAATTTGTTCTATATCATAACCAAACACCCTCACACAGCCTGTTTTCTAAGCAAACCAGATTTCTGGTAGGGTTATTTATTCATGTAACTCCCAATTTTTCTAGAAAAAAAGTTAAGATTCATTTTTACTTTGTGTCCAAATCTAACTCAGAAAAAATCTGTAAAAGAATTAGTTTGAAAGTCAAAATGAATGTAAAAAAAAAAAATAATTTCATTCACAGTCAAATTTAGAAACTCTTAACAGTCTGTTTCACCCTTAACGGGATCATCAGAAGAGAACTTCTAAACAACAAATACAAAAACAAATTGATTGGTTACACTTGAAACATAGATCTGTAAGTGGTTATTAACAAAGTAATGCGTCTGCCTAGCCTCGAAACTTTTGTCAACTGGGCCACAGAACAGCTGTGATAGGACTTTTAAGTTGAAAGGCGGGCAACATTGTGTTTACTAAATAATACGCATGCTGGGTTTGCCGTCGGTTACGTTTCAAATTTGAGTGACTCATAATTGGGTAACTTCCATTAGATTAAATTTGAAAGGTAGGAGTTAAAATCATTGCAACGACTAATACGAAAACTTAAAATAGCCCTGCCAGTAGGTTTATAATTTGTCCAGGGAAGGGGAGTTGCGGTAAGCGCATAAGTCTTAATCAACATTTTTGAGCAAAAATTTGTTTTTGTGCCTACATTTTGAAATTAGCTCGGAGCGTTTATTCAGCAGTCCTTCTGGTTTCGCTTTGATGATTTGCAGCTTTTCTGCCAAACAAAGGCTGCATATTCTTGCACCACAGCGATATGGAGCAGCTTCTTTAATGATGCTCCATTGGATTTGGTAATCGCGGCCTTTATTTTTGTGCTCCCAAACTCGTTTTGATAGTTCGGTACTTTTCTCTAGGCGCTGATGTCGAAACGAAGAGCTGTGGTTGTTAAAGCGTTTTTTGAAAGCAGTTGAGCACGATTCGTAATAGAGGTCCCGTTGGTTTCCAGATGAGATGGTAGCCTTGTAAATTAGGCAGCTTTTCAGGCAATTTCCATTTAGTGGGCAGTTGGATTTGTTTCGGCAGTTGCAATTTTCTGCCAATTTGGTTTCGTCGGTTTTCCGTGGGCTTGCCACGTTGGAATTGTGTTGTTTGATTATAGCTGCCATGTTTGGCATGCAGCTATAACTGACTTTTACGCAGCTACGATTGCGAATGGGGTGCAGTTTGTGGTTGGGGGGGAAGTGCTTGTCCAATAGATTTTAAAATTTTCTGCCGATATTTGTGGATACGTTATCGCTAAAAGGGGGATTGAACCAAGTAATGTTCCGTTTTCTCTGTCTTCTGCTGCTGTTTTCTGTTTGAAATTCTAATTTTTGTTTGTATCCACTTTTTTCTAGAGCTTGTGTGTATGCAGGTTTTGCTCTGTCAAACTCTTCTTGATTGTATGATATGCCAGATAATCTTTTCTCTATCATCTTGGGAAGTTGCTTTTTAATGTTGGGAGGGTGGTTAGACTGGGTGTGAATGTATTGCAGTTGTGAGTAGGCAGACGCATTACTTTGTTAATAACCACTTACAGATCTATGTTTCAAGTGTAACCAATCAATTTGTTTTTGTATATGTTGTTTAGAAGTTCTCTTCTGATGATCCCGTTAAGGGTGAAACAGACTGTTAAGAGTTTCTAAATTTGACTGTGAATAAAATTATAATTTGCTCTGATCTTTGATTATTGAGCTCTCTTCAGTTGGAGATACAAAAAAGAACAGTTAAAAAAAAAATTAAGGAGATAGCTTGAGGGTATAAAATAAAAGAAGTTTAAATTCCTGCACTTGTTAAGAGGCGTATGCATTAAAAAGTTACTAGCTGCTCTCGATAAAGTTGCAATCCGCTGCCGGAACTCACAGATAAATTTTTAAATCTGGCGTTGGTGTGGCTCAAAACAAACCAAATCTCTGACGGTACTATAATTTCGGAATGGCTGTTGATTTAAAATAGCTGCTAATTCAAGTGCATTTTTCATAATAAAGATCTTTATTTTCAGTTCAACCTTCATAATATTGAACTAAAAATAAAGTGTTAAAAGGAAAATTTTGATCAACGTGGCTTAGGTTTATCCATTTTAATTGACATTAAGCTATGACTAAATTGGGGCTGGGCTGGTGCAAATATCCTCCACAGTGCAATAAAATTTTCAAAAAAGTGCTTAATTATGCTTCTTAGTATATTGTTCCAGTTCATAATATTTGTAAATCTGCTATCAAAAAGTATTAAATTTGCATTTTTGCCTTACATACGTAGATGCCGGGAATAACCTTGCAAGAGTAATTCCAGGCATGTCTGTTCAGACCGATTTTTTTATCCATTCTTTAAATATTTTTTTTGAACCAGTTTGAAAATATTCAAGTCCTTTATTAAAATGCACAAATGAAAGCAATAGATTTGAAGTTGATTGAAGAAGGGAGCTGACAAAAAAAAAGCATTTATTTGTCCGGAATTACCCAAACTTACCCTAAGGATTTCAGAATTGTGGAAATACTGCATTACCTTAAAAAAATACCAAAACCAACCAGTATTTGAGCTGTCCAAATTCAGACCTAGTTGTTCGGAGTTTAGGACTGTTTTATTGCAGTGTTCCCTCTAACTTTTAGGCTAATCGGCAGGTGCCCCAATTTTCTAGAAACAATTGTGAGGGTACTTTGGTGGTGAAAAATGCATTTTAAATAAAGTTCCAGAAAAGATGTTTTAATCTTGGGAACTTGCATCATCACACTACATGCTACCCCTAAGCAGAATGAAAAATGTTGAATTATGGAGGAATGGAGAGGCTCGGAAGCAGAACAATGTATTTTCACAAAAATACCTTAATTCTGTATTATCTAGTAACTTTTTGTCAAATTTGAGAGCATTTTTGAATTCCTTGGCCCTGAAAATACAAAGATTAATATTTTGTTGAGCAAAATTAGTCAAGAAATAAGGTTTCCAACCACTTTTAATTATTTGTAAGTGTGTGCGCTAGCGTCACTAGTGGCAACTATGCAAAATTTCAATAGCAGGTAACTCCAAAACCAACGATCGAAAAAAAAATCCTGTTACATTGTAATTCATTGACAAAAGACTTCAAATTATGTGAATATGAACAATTTTTAAAATTTAGTGGTGTACGACATTTGATGAATTATAATGGAATGACCCAAATACTTGTACTTGAGTACCTTTAAAACGACTACTTCTTTACTTCTTTTGAAATAGTTAAACAACTTTTACTTGATTACACTTTTGGAGTATTTTTTACATCACTGTGCATCAGCATTTCCATAGGTCTGTAGTTGCTAAAATTAAAATATGTTAATACGATTTTCAGAAACCAATTGACCATCAACACCGCCATTGTGTATATGCATCGATTTTACGTTTATCATTCTTTCACTGTGTTTTCGCGTTACGTAAGTATCTAAATTATTGTGGTCACTGAAGGATAGACTTGAGTTTTAATACTGGTGTGATTGAGTCATCATTTTAATTTTTGGTCCCAAGCATTTATTTTCATTTTAAAAGGTTTTGCTTTGATGTTTGGGATCTCAACTAGAGGTACTAAGATGTATCAACACAGTCTTATGTCATCTTAATGGTGTTACATTCTAAAACATAAGCAATACAATACGATGACACCCTTGAGCCAGGTCAAAATGCATCGCAATAGTGTAGCAGGTATTGTATTAAATTGTTTTCAGTATATTGCTTATGTTTTTTAATGTAACGTCGTGAGGATGACATAAGACTGTGTTGAAACACGTTGGTATCTCTAGTTTAGGATCCTAAACATCAAAGTAAACCTTTCTAAAATGTTTAACTTTTCAGCCATTTTACTAAGCTTCCTTACATAGTGTTGCCCAATTATCAGTACATTCAACTAGAGCTTTCCTTTCACTTTTCCATGTACTGTCATAAGTGTGTGGCATCGCAGATTTTACATAGACTAAACAGATGCGTATACTGTAATAATTTTCTACCTAAATTTTAACTCAATCGCACAATGTGTATATTTTGTGTAAATGCTGTATATGATATTGTGTTATTATTGTGGCCTTATGAGACCCTTGAGCAAGGTCAAAACGAGTCGCAATTACTCAGCAATTGCTTGTATGAAATTGCTTTCAGTATGTTGCTTATGTTTTTGAATGTAATGCTGTGAAGATGACATAAGACTGAGTCGAAACACGTTTATATGTTGAGTTTGAGATCCCAAGCATCGAAGTAAACCTTTTAAAATGTTAAACTTTGTTCCTGTTTGCTACATTTATTTTCAATGTGCTGATTTCCATGTCCTACTTACGGCTTTGCTGTTTGACATTTTTCAAGGCCAAACTATTCAGTAACATTGCATCATCTAACATGGAATTCGGTGAATGATTTTTTAAGCATTCTTTTAAGAGTTCTAACTCCAGCAGTTTCTTGAAGTTTGTCGTCATGTTGTAAACGAAACTAACCTAGTAAGATTTGTGAGTTTAGTATCGAACAAGTCATTGTAAAAAAAAAAAATCAAGACTTGAATGCTATTTGATATTTTTATCTTCTTGACAGGCTATTGCACCTACTGCACTATTTTTGGCTGCTAAAGTTGAAGAGCAACCTAAAAAGTTGCAACATGTTTTGCAGGTAAGACCGGAATTCCAGCATTGCAATTCATGGTTTATCAAATTCTGTTAAATATCACTTAGCTTAGTTAATGTTTGATAATCCCTCAACCAAATAAATTCTTCGTTAGATTTTACGTTTCTCCTAACAATGTGATAGTAAGCTTTTGTGAAGCAAGTTGTGCTTACAGTTTATGCTTGCATTCGGTGAACATCTTTTTCCAGTGTTCTTGGCCCTAGGTACCAGGTATATGAAGTCCTAGTGTTCGATTTGAGTTTTTTTACTGAAACAATAAGTAAAGGCAAAATCAATGGGGGTATCTAAAGTTAGGCCAATCGCATAAGACTAGATTAGCGTTGACTCCATTCTTTTTGACTCTGCCATTTTAGAGATATTCTACTTCAAACATGACGTCGGTGACTCAAGTGTTATAAATTTTAAAAATTTTCATTGGCAACCCTGTCGTTGATGAGCATTAGCGTCTTAGCAACGCCTTCCCGTTTCTATCCTAAAGCAATGATTAGGCTACTGCATTGGGTCGTTTTTGCTTCGCACTGATCAGTTTGATCTAGTCAGCAGAATAGATCCGAGCTGGAAAAGAGAGTAGACTGTAAAAGTGTAGGTTACAACATCTAAGAACAAGCAAAAGTTAGGCTAGTAGAGTTATTAGAGTAGGCCATTGTTTTCAACGTAAATGGAAAAGTTTAGGGTCACAAAATACCATAAGCAATACAACAGGCCAACTCGAGTTTTGGTAGTCTTAATATCAGGTATGAGTTTGTACTTCGTAGCCTAGTAAAAGAAAATTTATTGCTAGACTAGGCTGGGAATATAAACTGAAATGTATCTGCCAGCTTGATTCCTATTGAAATCTCCAGGCTACCGAAAAGCTATTCTTTGACAGCTCAGATCTGTTGTGCTGATAAGATCTAATCGTTACTTTAGGTTAAAACTGGGAAGGTGTCGCTAAGACGCTATTGCTTATCAATGTCAGGGTTGCCAATTAAAATGAATAACATAAGAGTCACTGACGTCGTGTTTATAGTAGAATATCACTGCAACGAATGGGTCAAAAAGGATGAAGTCAGTGCTAATCTAATCTTGGTACGATTGGCTTAACTTCATTTAGATACCTCCATTTATTTAGCCTTTAGTCCTCGTTTAAGGTTTTTGTTTAGATAAAAAAAATTGTCAAATGAAAAGACTTCATTATTTTCAGCATTGCAAGCATAATTCTTGGGACTATGCTAGGCTGTGCAAAGGCTTATTCAATTTCTTTTCTTTTTAATATTTTAAAAATGTTTTCACTTTTTTTCACTATGATTTTAGATTAATGAAATATTCAAAAATTTGTTTCAATTTGAACATTTGACCAACGAAAGTAAACCCAGTATTGATCACTAGTGTACTATTAGCACTTGCGTAGAATTGTTCATTTTTAGATATGCCATGCTTGCCTGCATCCAGACAAACCAAATTTGGACACACATAGTGATGCTTACTTGAAGCAAGCTCAGGAGCTTGTCAATAATGAGCTTGTACTTCTTCAAACCTTGGGTAAATATTGATTGCACATTTGAACAATGTAACATTTTCTGCTATTACTTAAGGTTGTATGCTAAATTTGATTTGAATTATTCTAGCAATGGACAGTGACTTCAGCGCGGAAAAAATTCTTTCTAAAAATATTTTTTTCAAAAAAAAAAAGCAACAGTTTTTTTTTTTTTATGATAAAAGCTTTTTCCAAAACAAACGTTTTTCAACCAAAAAGTCTTACCTTGATAAAAATGTTAACATTTTCGAAGCTTTTCAGCAGACATTTGTCAAGAAGATTCATCAGAAAAGAGAGCGCAGGAAAAAGAGCGGCCATAAAAAAAAAAGTTGAGCAGTGATTGGCGGGAAAAGGATCAACAAGAGAGAGTTATTAGTGTACAATCTTTAAGCTGTCACAAATTTTTTTGTCGGCAGAGTGCGGAGTTAAAAGTTATGATAAAAGTTACTTCAAAAGCAGATAGATGGACGGATAGCGAAAACAGTTTACAAAAAATTGATTTCTAATTGTATTTTTTCAAAAATTAGGAATGTTTTGCTCTACATGTTCGCAAAGTTTTCTTACCTAATCCGTACGCATGCAATTCCAGCTCGCGGTCTCAAATTATGCGGCGACGGACATGTGTTGCTTGTGTAATAGTGGCACACGCTGTAAGCCACGTGACGTATCATTGTTATTTTAAGTCAACCTGTACCAAACAATGCAGTACAAAGTTTTCCAGAAGATAAGGATTCATCTCTTGGCGGATTCCTATTTATGATTGTTACACCTTGTTGTAAATACACTTATAGTAAAAACAATGTTAAATTTTGCAGTTAACTTCTTCCGGAATTGCTTCAAAAACTTATGATGTTGAACAGGATTGTATGCTGCTTTAAATTATAGTTTTACTTTCAAATTATTTTTGTAGTGTGAGTTGAATTAGAAGCGGATCAGACTCGACTACCATTTTTGACAATTTTTCATGTAAACTTATCATTTAAGTGCTATATAGTTTAAATTTATTACGTTTACTGCATTCTCTGCAGTTAAAATTTGTTATCATTTTACTCGTGACAATTGTTCAGCACCCCAGAATCGAATTCGTGAGCTGTTTAAGACAACCGTATCGAATATATGCAGGTGAAGCAATTGACTAAGTTATATTTTGGTTAGGGTTTCGCCTAATAAATTCTATATTTGTGGACGAGGTCAGCCTAAAACCAAAATTTGCGTTTGACTAAACCTCGTTTTATTTGTGCTTCAAAATCGATTGATTTTGATAATTTTTTAAGCAGGGCAAATCAACTCAAAATTGTATCTGGATACAGCACGAGGACGAGAGTCACTTTTGTTCGAACCCAAGCAGGGACTTTTTCGTGTTTTTAAAAACAATCAAAAAGAAAAGTTTTTGTTGTTTTAAACTGTGCCGAAAAATGCGCCGCAAAATTTGAAACCGCGGGCTGAAGATTCATGCGTCCAAATTAGGTAAGAAAACTTTCGAACATGTACTGCAGTCATATTTAATTAAAAAAAAAAAATATACGAAATCTTTTTACTTCCTACTTTTTTCGCTCTCCTTCCATCTACCTGCTTTTAAAGTAACTTTTATGAAAACTTCTAACCCCCCCTCGGCCGACAAAAAGAAGTCGTGTGCTGCTTGCTTATAGATTGTACACAAATGACGTTCTGTCATTGATCCTTTTTCGGCCAATCGCTGCTCAGCTTTTTTTAAAGCAGCTCCTTTTCCTGCGCTCTCTATTCTGACGACTCTTCTTGACAAGTGTCAGATAAAAAGCTTCGAGGATAATAAGATTAAAATCAAAATAAAACTTTTTGGTTTGAAAAACGTTGGTTTTAGAAAAAATTTTAGATTGTACACAAATAACGTTGGTTTTAGAAAAAGCTTTTATTTGGAAAAAAAATTTTGAAAAGAACGTTTTTTTAGAAAGAATACTACAGAAAAAAATTTTTTTCACCCTCTGTCGCCTAAAAATTTTTTTTATCGGTTTCGCCTAAAATGCTCGGCGTATAAACGTTCTTGCCTAAAAGTCGTAGACTGTTCTAGAAGCTAGGTAAGCTCCATTTAAAAAGCAATAGCCTAATAATTTGTGATCTTGTGGAATTCCAGTAAAATCAACCAGTTGGTGAACTTATGGTAAGTTGCTCCATACCATCAATTTAAAAAGAGGAATATTACTTTAGATGTTTCAGCACTGCTATATGAGCAGCAGGTCAGCAGTTTTACTGCATGCCACTTACTGCGTGCACTCTTTGCATAGTCAAAAATTTTATGTTTAGGTTTTGAAGTTTCTGTAGATCATCCGCATACGCATGTTGTAAAGTGTACGCAGTTGGTTAAAGGTAAGTTATCTAGTGCAATGAAGGTACATGTTACTGCTAACAGTGTTTGGTCATGGTCTAGCTTGTACACTTTATTTTAAACGGACTAATCCATTGAACTACTGTTCCACCAGATCACATTGTTGTTGAAAAATCTGAAAATGCATGCAACAGTGTGTTTGGTACCAACATCTGAAACCCTTACTTTTTGCCGGCTTGTTTACTATAGCCAGATGTCTTACAAACTGATCATGGCTACTTGACTTAAAAGACCAGCAGATCTTTCCACAGTCGTTTTAGCTAGCTTGTGAAACATTAATTGATTTAATACTCTTTTATTGAGGTGTTTGATTGCGTTTGCAAGATCCTGACGATTTCATGTGGTACTGAAACCTTCACTGAGTGTATTGGTTACCACTACCATTTAACCAATTTTTCAGTTGGACCTTTTTTGTTTCTTAAAAACTTTGATCTCACGTCTATCACTCGTATTTGAATGCACGTTTTAAAAAAAGCATTTTCAATAATGGCTTGAAGCGAATTTATTTTAATTGAACCACATTTTTGTTTCATAGTTAGCTTATATTACTTTAAGCATTTATATTGCCTCAATTTATCACACGCTGTGTGATTTCAGCCAGCAGAGATCTCTCTCAGATGGCTTACTTCATGGCTACTAACAGGTAAATTGCACGATATACTTTTGTTTGAGATCGTTTTTGAGCAGCCCTTGGTATCGTGACTGCTGAGCCAACGATTAACTAAGTGCTGATTTGCTTTCGAAATATGCTACCATATCAGTACAGTAGTTAAAAGCTAGAGATGGCTATGAAAATTTATTAGGTGATATGTGATAGATGCAAAACTTTAAATTGAAAAATGCGTAAATTATTATCCAAGCCATTTCCAAGTCTTAAACTTATTTTGTGGAGTGCTGAAGTACAGTTGACTTGGCCAAATCTGGAAGCTTGTACTGAGTATCATAATGACTTATGGCCATGTTCATTATTGTGTGCAAATTATGTTACAAAAATCAGGAGAAAATAAATTTAAAATCTAATAATGCTATAAACGGCTTTTGTGGCCTGTGGAAACGATAATTTGGCTTCTAATGCTAAAGAGCAAAACAGGTCAACAGACGATACTTTAACTGTTGCAAGTTTTTGGTCTCTAGTCCAAGAAACTTGAAAGATGCTATGTAATGTTATGTATCGGTAACGTTGTTTTTGTCTTGATCAGCTTGCACTTGTCTACGTTTTGCTTGCTCTACAAACCAACTGTTGTTGCTGCAATGTGTATTCATTTATCTTGCAAATGGTCTAATTATGAGGTAAGCCTTTTTAAAAGCCTACTAACTTTCACGAGTTAGCTGTAGATTACCTAAATGCGTCTTGTAAGGGCTATCTAATAGACTATTCAAAATACAGAAGTGTTTTTTTAATGCACTACACTACTTGCTGAAGTTTACAATACACTTTTAAAGGAGCATTGAGGAAAATTTTAACTAATGTATTGCCACACAAAACAAAATTATTATTATTATTTTTTTTTTAGGCTGAATACGGAACTATTCGAGTTTTACCTGAAAAGATATTTACATTTCTTTTTTCTGCGATTTGTAGCAATCTTGCAATTTTTTTAAGTAATTTTTTAATCAACCGTTAAGTGTCGCTCATATGAACGTAGCGATAGTGTTACGAAAGCATAATTACTATGGTTACATGAACGCATAACTTATCCAAACCTAACGTAAGCTAAACCCTTATAAAAGTAAATACCAGTAGTGAAAAATTCCGTAGTATATATTGTTTTATTCTCTGAAAGTTTTTAGTGAAATAGGCTAGTAACTACTTGTCTGCCATAGGCTTGCCATCAAGTCCAGTCTAGCCTCTGCGTAATGAGTGCAAAGTTTCAAACTTTTGCGTATAACTTAAGAACAGTTTAGTCCAGCTATGTGAAATTTTGTCAGCAGTTTGAGATTACTGAGCTGTATATTTGTACCAAATTTTGAGGCAATAGATCACGTGAGTTGGGTTTTAGGACCCGAAAACCGCCCCAAAAGTTTGGTGTAAAAAGCGGTCTCGTTCGAAAACGGCTTAAATACGATAAAAAAGTTTTCACACTAATATATGTCTTAAATTACCTTTTCATCCCTCCCAACCCACTTTTGGCCGCGATGAGTTTTTTATCTTTTTTTTTCTACCTAAATTTTGTATACTTCTATACCACAAAACATCAAAATCTAATTTTGTGTAGTTGTTGAGCCGCAAACCCAGTTTTGTCTCCCAATTTTTTTTTTACTTTTCCCCCAGGAACCCCCAAAATGGGGCCCCGAAAAAAAATTTTGAACGACTCGAGGTAGGGTGCCAATTTGTTTTGGTATTAGTAGATATTTAGTAGACAAATGTTTTGACGTACTTTAGGGCTCCACCCCCTGTGGACCTCCCAAAAATCAAATTTTTGAATGGCTTAAAGCTAGGGTGCCAGTTCTTTTTTTTTTTTGTTATCAGATATTTAGAAGACAAATATTTTGACTTAGTTTGGGGGTACCACCCCCGGTAACCCCCCTCAAATAAACTTTCTCCACACTTTGTAGGTACTGTACTCTGTAAAAATTTTTGTAAGGAAGTTTTCAGGTTTTTTTGATTTGAATTTAGGGAACAATTATATTAGGTCTAATTTAAAACCCAAAAGCATGATGTGCAACAATGTTAACAATGTAAAATTCACAAAAGAAACTAACGTAAAAATGTGACCCTGAAAATTTGTCCTGGGGGTCAAAGGTCAGCCACGGCAGAGAAATTTTGTACCTCTGGAAAATTTTGCTATGTGGTTGTTAATACAAAAGTACCACGTATGCCAATTTAATATTGCCGTTTTGTCTTTGCCGAATTTTTTCCCGTAAGGTCAAAACCATAAAAAACGGGACAAACATCTCTGTGATCGATTATTTTTTCCGTATTCAGTGTTAAAATTTAAAAATTAGGCTGCAATGCCCCTTTAAATTGTTTTATTGATTTTACAATTGGCGAAACCACACGTATCAAAAAAAAATTAACTTAAAGATTCATTCACACAAATCAAACAAAAAACAACATAAGATTGTGTTCTATAATTAGTATTTAGTGCACTCTTGTCAATAACAATTTATTGTTGGTTTTAGCCCTGATGTTATTACTACACTCTTTTTTTTAGATACCTCTTTCATCAGATGGTAAGGCGTACTGGTCTTATATGGATGCTTCAATAACTGAAGGACTCCTTGATACCATAATTACTGAGTTTCTTAAAATTTTAAATCGATGCCCTACCAGATTGCGAAAATTGAAAAACTATCGGGTAGGTTGGTGTGCTTGTGTGAATGAGTGGATGAGCAATACCGGGCATAATTAGTGCTGGAGAGTCCGTTCAAACTCAGTCGACTTTGTCGCTTCAATTTGGGTATCTTAACTTTGAACAATTTTTTTGTTATTGATTGATACGAACTTGGTACATGGTGTTTTTTTATTGCCATTTAAGTGAACTTGTAGCTTGAAGTTGGATCCCTCTTTTTATTTCACTTTTTACTCGTTTTTTCCAGTCGTTGGCACTGCTAAGCTTATGTTTGCATGACTCTGTAGTTGCAAAACTAAGATTGTACAATATTGGTCTGAGAATTTGTTGAACCATTAGTCCACGAATTGTATTGTTGCTAAATTATACAATCTTTCGTTAGCAATTATTCTGCTCAAAACTTGATTGTTTTATCATACAACCAGAATTAAATCTGCCGGATACTGATTAATTATCTTCAATAATGCAGTAGGCCTACTATATTTTTGTTACGTTAATTTAGGGTAGCAGACATTGTTTGTAAAATCGGTTTTTAATGCAATAACATTTATCTAACAGTTTTTAAAACGTGTATCGATATTCGCTTTCTCCAAGGTTTCAGGATATCAGATCACCATTATCACTTTTCTCAGAAAACAAGTATCACTTAATGCCTCTTATACTTGTTCAAAAAATGGAGCAGGGTGTCACTGTTTTTCTACATGCCACATAAAAAATTTTTAGCGTACCACGTATAAGATATTTGAAAACAAAAACACAGGAGTTTTGACAATACGTTTTCTTTATTGTACCTTCCCAGTGGCATCTACTAACAGTAGCAACGTTTGGGAAGCATTTTGAAGAAAACTGGCAATTTTCATTGAAAAGCATACAATTGGTTAATGGCTATTTCTCAAACATTAGACTAGATAATTGCTACAAATTCATAATTAGCTCAATGCCTTGATAGCT
Organism: Trididemnum nubilum; assembly: GCA_963965965.1. NCBI lineage: Eukaryota > Metazoa > Chordata > Ascidiacea > Aplousobranchia > Didemnidae > Trididemnum > Trididemnum nubilum. The sequence goes on along the minus strand of OZ014484.1, from coordinate 14,030,452 downwards.
TCTCACATTTTCGCTCATTCAAAAAAAACAAAAAGTCAATGAGCAATCGAGCATGGCTATACAGAAACATTAATGCTGCATTTTGAGTTAGGCCTAGCATCATGCCAGATTCCAGTTCTGGTAATAATGACTCGAACAGCTGTAAAAGAAAGATTTGGCAATTTTTATTAGGTTCACGAGGTATGGACATCGGTAACATGGCATAGACATTGCATAAGTTTTATTTTGCAACTACGATAGGCCTACCATAGATTGCTTCAGAATGTATTTTATCAGACTTAAAACCTTGTTTATTGTTTATGAAAATTTGTATGAAATGAAAAAATAGGCTATTTAGTTGGAAGCTAGGCAAGAAAGAACCCCAAAAACACAGGCTGCCGTATATTACACGTGTGGGTGTGTTGTTTGGTGTGGGGTTAAAGCAGTTTATCACATAACGCGTTTTTCTTTTGCATTTTATTCCTTAGGCACCATTCAATCAAAATAATACCTTTCCGGATTTAAAACCACGTATTATAGTGAGTTGCTTCAATATAATCCTTCACATACACTTCTTGGCTAGCATCTTGCTGAGGAATTGGTATGGTTTTAACATAAAGGTATTATCTCAAATTTGAGTGTGCCTTTATGATGCCAGTCCTGCTACAGTGAAGAGGTCATGCCTATTGTGTTTTGAGGGTTATATTTTTTGGCTTGATGAGAGTTTATGTCTTCTTTGGTACCAGTACTCAATATTTAAGACATGTTAAACTACTTATAACGAGAGGTAAGCCGTAGTCGCTGTTGATAAGTAAACTTTTAATTAACTTTATGTGTTTTTGCTGTTTTAATCTTTCGGTTTGACTTTTTTAATGAAGTACATTTTAATGAAGAATGGCCATGTAATTGTGGAGCTCAACGCTACGTTGTTGTTGCTTTTGCAGTCTAAACCGTAATGGACTAGGCAGCCTGTGTTTTCAAAAGCACTTGGTCTAGCTACAAGTCTCGCATTGTGTGGGAAATGTTAGCAAAGTGCATTTTGTATAGTGCGAGGCAATGCCAAACCACGAACACTGAAGCCAGTCCTAGGTCGTGACGAATAGAGCAGAAGTTTAACAGATCATTAAGAGCAATAATTTACAGTATTGAAATATATTCAATGATTAAAGTTTTACTGAAGAATTCAGTTGAGCTCACATTACTTTAAATGAGAAAAATAGTAACACGAAAGATCTGCTGCTTTGTCTGATATCAATCTCGGTATTTTATCTGGAGTATGAAGATCTTTTCATGCATATATGTTGTGATGTTCCGCTGCTACTTCAGTGGTAAATTTTACTTTAAGGACAGTCAAGACCTGATTAGAAGCAAGTATAGAGAAATAATAACTCTGGAAGCTACAAAGCTTTTAAACCCTTATTCCAAGTCCATTTAACTGGAAGCATTTCAGTTGACTGTTTGTGAATGAAGTGCATGTTGATCATTTAATGTTTCTATATGAACAATAGCTATGTGTTGGTAGAAAACTTGGATTTTGGAAAGTAGGTTTAAGGTATTTGTACTATGGTTGGTCAAATTATTTGTTGCTGCAGCAAGATATATGCAAAAATTCTCCAAACTTGTGACATACCGTATTTTGGGCAATAAAGTTTGTGGCAAAAAGCATACTGGCAAGTGCTTATTCTACAGGATTTGCTAGGATTATTTTTGTCTCATCATGTAGTAAAATCAAAGCGTTTATTGTGTTCAAATATAAAGATTGAAGACCAATGATAGCATCAAGTGAACAGTTTTACGAACTGCAGCCAAGACCATTTTGAAATGGTATGCATGACCACCAGGTACCGCACGAGCATTTAAGATTTCCTTGGCCCAAGACTGAAAACCGTTATTTAGGAAGATGAAAATATTGCAATGAAAATACAAACCAGAAGTGCTAACCTTGATTTGTTGTTTGATTTCATAAAACAATTTTGATACTAGTCTAGTAGTGTTCAACTTCTACCAACAAGACCAGAATATGGTTAATTGTTTGTGGTGTTCCAACCGGTCAATGTTAAAAGCAAGAAACTTACTTACAACGAAGAAAAGCCCAAAAGGATCTTTGGCTACATGCGATTTTTGCTTCTGTTTTATGCTTCAAAGAAGAACGGATTGCCACAGGAAGGCTTCATTTTATGCTTGCAAAGGTCCTCCTGCAGAATCCATAATTGCACATACCTGGTGATCTTTCAAATATTTTATGATCGAAAACAAAAAGTCTTAAGTATTTTAGGAGATCTCTCTTCTTATCTTTATTTCCCCTTGAAACCAAGTTCTCCATTCACTAGAAATTTTAAGCCAGAAGGCTTTTTTTCTGAAAAAAGTTGGGTTCTTGGCGATGCCAACACAGACCCCTATAATCTAGAACTGCATTATTTTTTGTTTATGAAGCCAGAGAGTTAAGTATCTCTTTACCATGATTTGGATTTAACTCGTTTAACTTACGTTTTTAGCCTTCTCAAAACAATTCTAATAAGGAGAAACAAGATAATAAAGACGAAAAGCAACAACCGCCGCCGCCTACGTCACAGCAAAGTTCTTCGCAAACTTCAGGTATTATTTTATCTAAAGTCGTTGCATTTGCACGTATGTGTGAGCAGTAGTAAAATGTTCATTGCGCATTAAGGTGTGGTAGTGCTTCCCTGCTGGGAGGCAAAAGTTGTGGTACAAAGTTACTTGAAAAAGAATTTCTTACGTATGCAACTTAATATCTTTAGATCCTTAGGTTTATTCCAGAAATATGCATACTTCATGTAAAAAAACAAGCATAAAGTTTTAAGTTAGTTTGCGATTTAAATTCAAATGTCAGTTTTCTTTGATTGATTCGATTTTTAGGTCAAACACAACCAAAGAAGCCTCAACAAGTTTCTCAACCACCCGAACCACTTCCGAAGTAAGTTTTTATAATAGCTAGTATATCTTGGTGGATTAAATGCTTAAGTTCCAAAGTTCATTGGTTCATTTTACAGCCGATTCTTTTTTGATAAATCAGTTTTAGACCAGTTAGTAGTAGTTACTCCTTGCTTTTTTGTGAATATCGTGGATTGAGATAGTTTTTTGCGTAATGTCCGAATTTATTAACTTTTTTGAATATTCACTAAAAATTCAGATCATTCACTAAATTCCTAGGTGCATAAAGTACTAACTGATTAACACTGTACTGTGCGTAACAATGTACACTTAAAAAATAAACTGTGTAGGAAGCAAGAAAATTTTAATAGTGATGTGATAATTTTTTCAGATGATAGAAGTCGCTTGCAGTATTCCGCTATTCTAATAGTCGTTAATTACGTTTTTTTGGTTTTTGTATTAATCTCAAGTATTAGCAAAAATTGGTGATTTTTTTAGGGAAAAGAAGCATGCTATATCTCTAGAAGAGTACAAAAAAGCACAAGCTGCAAAGTCCCAGACAAAGGTTGTCTCTTCTCAATCTTCACAAATGCATCCTCTGCCTCAAAGCGCTGGCGTACCGACAAAATCATCGTCAAAAGCTGCACCTTCCACCCACAGAACTGCTCAAATACAGTCTTCATCTCGTATTGATCCCTCAAAAATAATGGCAAAAGTTGAGCAATCTCATAATTCTGCTCAAATGCAAGCAAGATCTCGATTGGTCGACCCTACCAAGTCTATGACGAAAGTTACGCCGTCTACTCACAGACCTGCTCAGATGCACCCTAAATTTCGAAACCCTGATCCCTCAAAAGCTATAGCAAAAGTTGAATCATCATCCCACAGGCCCGTACCAATGCAACAACCTGTGACTTCGAAGTCGCAAAGTAAGAATCTTTTGTTATAATCTCAATTGCTGTGCTTCTATTTAACCTGGTTTACACTTAAAAGAAGAAAAGTTGGCTGTAGAGGCGGCATCTTCATCAGCGAAGAGCAGAAATTCTCCTTCACTTTCCTGTGCAGCTATGCGATTCTGATTGGCTTTTGCTATTGAACAGCAGTTGCCGCACCCGTTTCGGATTTTTTCGCCAGAGACGTAAACCGCGTTTGTGGCGACGTGACAGCCAAGTCGCGTCAGGCTCATTTGTCCGTAATCAAGCCCAGGCTAGTAGAACCCCTTGGTAGACTCACTTATTTGGTGACCTTACATGCCTTGGTCGCAACAGTGTACAGAATCCCGTCGCTGCGTTATAGCACGTGTGGTACTTTTAACTCGCGACTTGTTAACTTTCAATTGCGAACATGAAAAATAACTTGCAGTTTACCTGCTACTGTTATAGTAATGGCTTTATATTTTTTCAGCTAAAATGCATCCAAAAGAAGAGGAATGGCGCAGACGCAAAGCTGCAGAAAATGCTGCCAGGGCTAAACAAAGCGAATCGAAGCCTTTGGTGAAAGCCTCATGCGTCGATTCCCCCAACGGTCCTTTAACTTTGCGTATTAAGCTTGGATCAAGAACCGATTCATCCAAAGACTCGTCATCCGTAGCCAAAATTATTACCCCAGATTCAAATTCCCATTCTTCAAGAAAGCGACCTCATGGTGACCAGGACGGACATCCATCTAAGCATGCCAAAAGGTAGCATAAGTTTTGAAACGAGTTTTAAAACTTAACTTCTTTTCTAAGGTACTTATAACTTTCGGTTTGCTCGAGTAGGTTTTTCAGCGTTAACAAATGTGACCAGATCACGATATATTTAATGTTCTGCTTGCTGTCTGGATAAAAAGCTCATAAGTTTGACCCGCTGTTTTTTAGACGTCTCTAAAAATGTAAGATATTCCTGAAGTCTTAGCTCCAGAAAAGAAAAACAAGTAATGGATAACCAAAGTTGTTTTCAGGTCATCTGAGAAACATCGACCTCATCACAACCGGCATGGTTCAAGCGGAGACTCCAAACACCATCGTCATTCCCATCACAAACATCCGGCAGGGTTGGTTCTTGTATTTTATTTGGTCAAGCATAGAAAAGCATACTTGATGTATGTGTGTTTCATTTCAGAAGTGGCAAATCCTCGTCCGGTATTGACGAAGCTGTCTTCCAAAAATCGCTGTCTGATGCTATGAGCCAGGTAATTCTAATAAGCCGTTTTGTATCGATATTGTTCTTGCTATTCAATCATCATTGTTTTGGTTCAGGCAGTAGAGATGTCATCTTTCTGGTGATTTCGGAGAAGAGATCGAATTATGCCACAAGTTGACTAACTTTGAAAGTTGTAGAGGATTTTGCAGTCAAGATCTATAATTAATCCGCCTATCTCTATTCCCATATAAAACTTGTGTTTTCGGCATCATTTTGTAAATCTGCTATGGTTTGCATTTTGTGTAGACTAGCTTTTGAGTGGAAACACAACCTGCACAGAAAAGTGCTCGTATAAACGTAAATATTTCGACCCAGCTGTTTACTCCCAAAAATTAATAGCATCTGGATTGTTAAAGCAAGCCTGTTTGCTATTCCTGCTCCCCGTACAACCGAAATTTAGTGCTTCGGAATTGGTGGTTTTATATGTTTAAGTAACCTATTGTCTGTATTGTGTTTTGTAATAATGAGCTATCCTTTTAGCTTGAGAAAAAGCGTGTGGATTAGCTTCTACTATTCGCGATTCCATTTCATCTACTGACCGAACAATGAACAATAGCCGTAGCAGGATATAAAAATTATGACTTAAGATGTTGGATTTATTGTTTTGGTATTCCATTTTTATAGTCTGTTGTGAATAGCGCTCTTGCGTTCTACCCTTGCTTAAAAGCAAAAAAAAATCGAAAACTTTTTAATTTCAAAAACGGCCAACCACAAGATTTCATCCATGATGTTGGACGTAGATCATCAATTCACTATGAGGTGCAGGGAAAGCACAAATCTTTTTAATTTAGGAGCTTAATATTCGGAACATCGAAATATCTCGAATATAAAACACAAAGCCTAAACATTAAATAAGTGGAAACATAGCTTGACGTTTCGTGAAACTGCTTCTCACATTGTCAAAGGAAATAAATGGCGAAAAAGCGCGAAGTACAAGCATTTAAAGCATCGTAGAAAAGAAGCAGCAGGGGGGAGAAAATTATATTACTTACGCGTTTAACAAATACAGTGGTATAGATATCCTGTCATTATTTAAATTGGAAACAAATAAAATACAACCTTAATTTAAATATTGACGAGACATCTATACCACTGTATTTGTTTAACGCATGAGTAATGTGAATAATTTTCTCCCCCCTGGTGCTTCTCTATGATGTTTTAAATGCTTGTCCTTAGCGCTTTTTCGCCAATCATTTCTTCTGACAATGGGAGAAGTTTCACGAAACGTCAAGCTATTTTTTCAGTTGTTTTAGCTTTGTGGTTTTATATTAAAGACTCTGCAATTTAGCTTGTGTTTGTATAACTGAGCTCCTATCGAAACGTGGAGTGTTAATTTTCTACGATATACGAGTATGTGGCATGCTTGTTAGTGCTGGATTAAAAAGCAGGTGTGGTGGTTGCTATTTAAATCATGCTAATTTGAGATTCTGTTTGATTTGGAACCGAAAGTTGGGCAGTATTGGTCAGAAAGGGCACCCGGAAATTGGAAATCCTCCATAGAAGGCTGTAAATAGTTGGCCAATGGATGCATCTAGCAACATTAAGCCTCTGTTCGAAACTGAAAAACCGTTGTCCCAGATGCGAAACGAAGCCTTTTAATTCAAAATTGACGCAATGGCGTTTTAGGTTCAGCAACAGCATAATGCGGATCTATCCACTCCCGATTCTGCGGATCTGATTAGTCCGTTCCACGATAAATCGCAAAGCCGATCCAACAAGGTGACCAGCGTGTTCTCGCCAGATGCTAACGTTGCAGATTCGCAGCTAATGCGCTCCAGCTCGGGATATCATAGCAGCCAAGAAAATGATTTTCAACCTGTGTTATTGCAGAACCACTTCGTGCAGTGACGTGCAGCAAAGCGTAAAGAACGCTCGACAGCACCGATTTTTGGCAATCATTGAAAACTGAACATTTATTGACAGTTTTTCTAATAAATACGGATCTTTGATGGATGCCGTTGCTTCTGTCGTAAGAAGCTTTTTGACTGCCTGCTTAATTTTCTTGACGTATTAATTTAGTTGTGTACTGTATATTGCTATGAAACGAAACAAAAAAACTTAAGTTATTTCTGTACATATTATTCAGATGATGTATATAAAGCAGCTTGCTTTTTGGTCTGTTTTTTGCTTTTAATGCAGTGTCATTTGTTAAACTGCGCAAAAAACTTGAAAAAAATGTGACATTTTGATTTCTATGTGCGTTATTGTGTTTGTACATAAAACTTGTGTTTTTTCTCGATTTCTTACATAGGGCATTCTGCCCAAATACAGCTAAATGACTCCTTTCTGTTTATAGGCAATTGCAAAAATAAAGCTCCAACACTTTCAATTTGTGCTTGTTTATTGGTACTCTATTTCACTTGGAGACTATTACTCTACATTCAGACGTGAAAGTACAGTATAGGAATTAATATAATAATCGTTTGCTATTATAATATTGCAGCGTTTTTGAAACTGGGAGGGTAAGCGAGTCGTGTTTACGATGAGAACAGCATATTCTGTGATTGCCATAATACCACTAGAGTTACATCGAAAGCAGTATTCTGGGACTTTGCGAAAGTACTGAACTAAAGAACTTAACAGTATTGCGTTAAGCGTGTTTCTGGTTGGTGATTATCAAATCTGAAATACATCGCTTTCGAATTTTGCTCCATTAACTCGATCAGGTTTGTGGTTAACAGCTTTCAAAATTTCGATGTCTAGAAAAGATACTGATAGCTATAAGATCACAGAATTTCACGACTGCTTAGTTTTCGTTTCAGCTTATAAGGAGTTCGTTGAATTTTAACTTAGCCACGCATTTGTTGAAATTGCGGTTAGAAACAAAACTTTTGATCTGAAAATGCCAATATGATTTTTGGATTTGGAACTTGCATTGACCAGAAATTTGACACACTATATCCTAAATATCAAATCTACACCCTCAACTAGCTCTTTGCATTATTTTTTACGAATAATTTTATACAAGCGCGTATTTAAACAGTTCTACTGAATTTTGAAAGTTCTAATGATTTTATAAAAGATATACGTCAACAAAAAATCAAATTATAACTTTATAAGTGATATTGCAGAGTCAAACTTTACGATGACTTCACATTGAAAACTTAAATTAGTTTATTCAACTCTATGCTTTCCGGAGCCCTAGGTGTAGCAATGTTTCAAGTCAAGCAACTATATACCAAAAATTATCTTTTGCTCATAACGCTCGTTTTAAGTTCATTTTAACAGCTTTTAGGTTATTTGCGCTCAAAGCTAATAGTTATCAAAATAATAAAGTCAATCAAAAAGCTGTTGAGAGTTCCTAACAATTTTTCACTTCATTCGGAAATAACAGAGAGCTATTTAAAAATTTTGCATCAGCCACACGTAACACCACTGCCAGAAATATGCACGCATTTTCCAGCTATTGCTATTCTGAGAACGCTGTTCAGCAGTGCGACTCAACGGCCAACATATTGAATATCAGCGGTGGAGTCGGGGACACAAGGCTCGAGGCCAAGGACACAGATGCAAGTGTTCTCCAAAAAAAAACGCCTTCAAAGAAATTTTCCCGGCGATCTATAACGAAGGTCTTCAAAAAAGCTTTTCAAGTAATCTCCAAAAGAGGTAAACTGTAAAGGTCTTCGTAAATTTTCCAAGAGATTTCTGGCGTTTTCAAACAAAATTTTAATGGTTTAAAAAATAGCGCAGTCCTCGAGCCGAGGACAGGGCTATTTTCGAGGACTTGAGGCTTCGAGGCTAAGGACTTTACCTTCAAGGCAGGGTGTCGAACCGAACCGTAAACCCGAATGAACCGTTTCATTTTAGTGAACCTGAACCAGCAAAATTTTACTTCAGTGAACCTGAACCCTCAAAATTGTACTCAAGTGAACCCGAACCGAACCTGAACCCCTAACAAAAGTAAGAATATATTTTTTCCATATCCGGATGCCGCTGACGCTGGTACACGCACAATAAGAGCAGTGGTGAACTTCAACAGGATCAACAATTTCTTTTTTTTTTCTGGACGAAACGAGTAACGGCAGTTAAATTTTAAGTCAATGAACCCGAACCGAACCTGAACCAGTAATATTTTACTTGAGAGAACCTGAACCTCGAAAATGGTGCTCAAGTGAACCCGAACCAAACCTGAACCGCTAAAATATTTTGAGCCGTAGCTAAACCTGAACCCGAACCGTTATTTGAAACGGTTCGACACCCTTCTTCAAGGACTTGAAAATGTGTCTTCGAGAATGGAAGAATTTTTGAAATTAGAGAGGTTTAAGAAAGAGTGTAAAAATCCAGGGAGGGGCCGTGGCCCTCCCCCGCTCCCCCCCCCCCCCTTGCCGCCGACGCCCATGAGCTCAAGCACTTCAACGTCTTAAATATTGGAGTAATCCCATTAGTTTTCTGTGATACCAATTCATTGTGAGGATTCATCATGTGGTTTGAAAGTCCATGATATACATGTTTAGCAGGAGTACTTCGTAATAAAGATTTAAAATTTTTGGGGGCCTATTTAAAATGGTCTTCTCCATGTTGCCAACCCAATCTTATTTACTTTAATCTTCGATTCGTTTTAGCTATCCAATTGATTTAAAGGCGGTGAATCATCCAGCCAATTCCGGTGGTTTACAATAGCTGAAATTGAACTATAATTTTTGATATTTTTTGTTTTAATTTTGGGGCTGCGTTTGCAAAGATATTCAACAAATACAAAAAGATGTCCCCCCGAAAAAAGTTTTTGGAAACTCTGAGCTTTTATCTTCCCGCCAAAACCACAGTTCTCTAAACTATTAGGCCTACTGTAATCTTATTAAACTATTAGGCCTAACTATCTCTAAACTATTAGGCCTAATAGTTTAGAGATAGTTAGGCATAATTAGGTCTAAACTATTTAGAAATAAACTATTTGGAAATAAACTATCTCTAAACTATTAGGCCTACCACATTTCTCTAAACCATTAGGCCTACTGTGGTTTTGGCGGGAAGATCAAAGCTCAGAGTTTCCAAAAACTTTTTTCGGGGGGACATCTTTTTGTATTTGTTGAACATCTTTGCAAACGCAGCCCCAAAATTAAAACAAAAAATATCAAAAATTACAGTTCAATTTTAGCTATTGTAAACCACCGGAATTGGCTGGATGATTCACCGCCTTTAATTCGCTTAGCTTTTGTAGTTAATGGGGAGAGGTGTCAACATACTTGGAGGGCCCCTATAGTATGAGATACTCAAATTTTTTCATATTATATTTTTACCTATTTTGAAAATTTATTTGTCTAGTTTGAGTAGTTAAAATTTTTTGAAGGACCCGTTGGAGGAGGACTCCCCATTTCCCAATTGTGTTACCTGAAATTAATTATACTGTATTGTATTCACCTGTTTTGATTTTAACTTTCTTTCAAGTTTACATATTCTGAAAGTTTCATGTATCTAACTTGAATGGTTAAAAACTTTGAATTTTGAACGACTCAACTGAGAGACCCCCATTTTGGTGCCCCAAATTTTGTCAAATTTTATCTTTCGTTCATATTTGCCTATCCTGAAAATTTGATGTGTTTACCTTAAAGTTTAGGCTTTAAGCCTTAAACAAATAAAAAGTTTGAATTTTGGCGTCCTCGTTTGAGGGGGAACTTCCATTATGGTACCCCAAATTTTATCATATTTTGTCTTTCCTTCTACCCAGTATTCAGTGATGGGCACAGCGGCGCTACTAGCGCCGCTACTTTTTCGGTAGCGGTAGCGGCAGCGCCGCTGCTTTTTTTCGTCACCAGCGACAAGCGGCAGCGCCGCTGTTTTTTAGCCGAAAAACGGCAGCGTTTAAGCGCCCTATTTTAAGCAAATATTCTGCCGCTGCCGCTAGTCCTAATAAACTCCTTCCAAGACTTTTTTAATTCACATTTTCACACGTTACCGTTTGGAGTCTTTGCTCTCCGTTTGTTTTCACTCTGCTCTTGTTACCACGTTACGTTACTATAGTAGAACATACAAGACCTTAGTGACGTTTTGTCGTAGCTCACATATGTGTAGGCAAGTTTTTTCGTACGTGGTCCTATTTTTTCTGAACCGAAATTGAACGAATAATGTGGCTAGTTGCGGGCCAATTTGAACTGATAAAACCGATTTTAATAAAGCCGATTTCGAGCAGTATCTCTTTAACGAAAACGCGATAATTACAGTTCGATAAATTGCTAAAAACTTGCAGATCGCAAAGACGGTTTTCCGCAATATTTCTTCAAAATGTTAGCATTTAGTAAAACAAATGAAGATGATTTGATGGCTATCTGGTCGTAGACCACAGTACAGTTCGTGCACTACAAGTAGAACAGTACAGTAACAGGCCTGGAGCCAGAGTAGTGTGTTTCGGGGGGGGGGGGGCACAAAAACTTTTGGGGGACGCTTACGCAGCCGAGACCAGACGCATTTGGAATGCCGCAGCAATCTGGTGAATATTTTGCTCCAAATCCTATGTTATCCTCCTTTGGGATAGATTTTGCCCTCAAATTTGGAGGTTAAGACCAAAAAAATAAAAAAAGGTTTTCATCGCAAAATCTTAGCCTACTTGATCACGTTCACTCGATCTGTCTCGCTGTTTCATCGAAAAAAAGCGTTTGTGGTGACTTGATTTTGGGCAAAAGTTTGCTGGTCCTCTTGTGCTAGTACAAAATTTTACTCTCGCTGGGGAGACACAAGCAGTGATTTGGGGGGGCTCGGCCCAAAAAGCCCCCCCCCTCCGTGCATAGACGTAGCCAGGATTTTTGATTGGGGTGAGGGCCAAACCAAAAAATGACATGCAATGACGTCATCAGAAATTTTCGAAAGAGGAACTTTTAGTGGGACAAAGATATTGTAGAATGGATGATCAGCTGTCGTGGCCTGGTTAGGCACTTAACGAAGAGCTTTCAAAAGGGAGAGCGCTTAAACCAAAAGTTAAAAATAAAAATACTGTATGTAAATTCGGAGACGTGTGTAAGCAAACTAGTTTAACTCAAACGTATCACAAATGGATGTCTGGGGCCGAAGCCCCCAGCTGCTGGGCAATTTTTTTCGTAATTTTTTGGAAAAAAAGCTATTTTAATGCCATTGGGTCAAATTTCGCATGTATTCAGAACCATTTGAAAGAACTAGATTTTTAACATTTAAAAGCCAATTGAAAAAATTAAATTGTTTCAATCCTCCTTTTACTTATAATTTGATCGAAAATATGTTTATAATTTTTGCACATTTTGGGGTTAAATTTTGTAAGTATTTTAGTAGTAAATAAAAATCCACTTGAAGATTTTCCTTAGAGATTTTTGTTTTGACGTGAAAATAACCAGTTGTAAGAGTACGCGTACGGTCAAGAGGCCCCAGGCCCTCCATTCAAATTCAATAATTTGTTCAATGAGCATTTCTCCTAGCTATTTTTTTTTCAAAAGTTTTTTTTCGCGTAAAAATCAGCGAGGTGGAGTTGAATTGTTATTAAAAACTGTACAATAAATGGTTACTCCTAATTTTCATGTTATTGCTTTGGCCGGATTTACATTGTGCGGGACCCCTGGCACGTGGGAGATTTTCGCAGAATAAGTGTAGATCAAAAATAAAGTCTTACCACCTGAGCGCAGGGCCCTTGGTTCTGTGCCTTATGGTAAATCCCGCCCTGGTTATTGCATTACGTAAATAAAAAGGTTAGATGAGAGCCTGAGGTATCGTAACTTTAAGATAAAAACCCTTAATTTCAGCCAGGTTATTCATTTTAATTGGTTGGCAAAAATTATTTTGAGGAGGCCCGGCCCCCTGGTCGTCAATAGTGTTGTTAATTATCGCTGTACGCGAGTACTGTAGTACGCAAAAAATGCTAAAAAATATTGAAACTGACGAAACAATAGGCTTTTTTGTCACATTTTTATCATTGGTTGCATTTCAATTGGAGGGGGCCCGGGCTCCCTCCCCCCCTCTCTGGCTGCGCCTATGTTCCGTAGCGCCGGGTTTGAGTACTGTAGTTACATCAACGCGTAGTAAAATAAATTTTTTCTACAACAGTTAACAGTAAAACTCAGAATTGAATTTATAGTGCGCTGAGAATAGAACAAACAAATAGAACCAGGTAATAAATAAGCTTTGAAGACAACTTAGTTATGGAGTTATATTCGTAGAAAACATACTTAGTGTAACATGTATCGTATTGAGCACCATTTGTTTAACATGTTCGTCATTACTAAGTATCTCCTTCGACTTCGTAAACACCAATATTTTAAGCGCTCGATTTACTTTTACGTCAAACTTTTGCTTACTTGTCTATTATTTAAGCCTGTTAATGCAGATTTTAACCTGTACCGGTATTTTAAAAGTTTGAGGAATTTACTTTCGTAAATAAAGTTGAAATTTCACCATTAGTACCGTATTTAAATGCCATTGTTTTTTTACTCTTTATTTTTTTAAAGTAGCGGCAGCGGCCGCTGTTTTGCATGCACGTAGCGGCAGCAGCGCTACTTTTTTGCCTAACAGCAGCAGGGGGTGCCCAGTTTTTCAAGAAGCGGGTGCCCAGCTCTGCTTAAATTGTAAAATTTTGCATGGGAGGACGCTTTTGCAGCCTTGACCAACTTTACAAATACTTTAGTGGAAATTATGGATTTCCGTCGCCGAAATTGAACAAAAACCAAAAAAAAGAAAAAGGTGTTTATTGGAAATTGAAGCTATTTTTTCCCGAAATCAGGTGAAGACTAAAAAAATGTCTTCGCCAAAAATTAAAGTGTTTTTTCCCCGAAATCAGATGGAGACCAAAAAAACCAAAAAAAACCAAAGGTCTTCATCGCAATTTGCGACCATATTCCGCAGGGAAATTCATGGATATTTTAGTCCTGGCTGGCTCTTTTTCGTCTGATCATCCAGCGCTCCACTTTCGATGCGGTGACGCCTAAATCTCGATGGGGGGACACTAAATCTCGATGGGGGGACGCTACCTCTCGATGGGAGAACGCGTCCCCCCGCGTCCCCTTTACAATTTAAGTACTGCTTCTACCTATCCTGAAAATTTCATCAGTCTAGCTTGAATCATTAAAAAGTTTGAGTTGTAGAGAATTCAATAGAGGGTACCCCATTGTGGTAGCCCCAAATTTTGTTTCATTATCTTTCTGTTATATTTACCTATCCTGAAGTTTTGTCTTTTTATATATACTTACCTTAAAATGTCATATTTTTAGCTGAAAAGGTTAAAAAGTTTGAGTTTTGGAGGACCCCGTTTGGGAGATCCCCAATTTTTGTTAGGTTTAGTTTATTTTTAATATCTACCCATTCCGAAAATTTGATCCACCTAGCTCTAACGGTTTAAAAGTTTAAAATTCTGGTGGCCTTGGTTGAGGAGGACCACCCATTTTGATACCCTCAAATTTTGTCAAGTTTTTTTGCCCCATTTCTCCATTTGCTTACCCTGAAAATTTCATGTGCTTAGCGTAAGTGGTTAAAAAGTTTGAATTTTGGCGACCCCGTTTGGGACGACCCCATTTTGGTACATCCAAATTTCGTCAAATTTTGTCTTTCCATTATGTTTACTTACCTTAAAAATTTCATGTGTCTTGCTTAAAAGAGTAAAAAGTTTGAATTTTATAGGACGCGTTTGTGGGACCCCCCCCATCGTGGCACCCCCAGTTTTTGTTAGGTTTAGTTTATTTTTAATATCTAAGTATTCCGAAAATTTGATCTACCTATCTGTAACGGTTTAAAAGTTAAAAATTTGGAGGACCCGAAGGAGGGGGATCTTCGCAACCTGGCTTCCCCGATTTCTGTCCCCCAGAAGTCCTCCCTGATATCATCAATCGCTCAAACTTTGAATACAGTGCGTTTAGCGGTTTAAAAGGAGGTAGCGGCAGAAGAAAAAGAAAAAAAAAGTAAAGAAAAAAGGTGCAAAACAAGAAAATAATCTTCAAGTTGGGGTAAATGCATATTAATTAAAGTGACTTTGGTTATTACAGAAAAATTGTTACATCTACCAAAATGTAATCTGTATTAACTTTTTTCCCAACTGTGAGGTAGCACTTCCTTCACATATCTACTTTCCACTAGGCTAGTGTTGTTTCATCAGCATCTGAACTCACACATAGCCTATCCTGGCAGCTCATCCAAACCTTCAAATCACTCACGAGGGCAATTTCTAAAATTTTAAAAAATTTCCGAACCTTTAAATCTGTATTAAGTTACGGGTAGCCTATCAAAAAAGATTCACTATCAAAAATGAAACATGCAAATTAATCCATAAGCATACCATTAACATAAGCACACCATAAACATCGCCCTTTGATTTATGACAAAACTCTCCGCTGTGCGACGTTTATTGTAATCGGCTTCCATTTTTTCTAAATTTTAGATTCATCCCACGCTATAAAATGATCAATATCTACGATATGGTCAAATCAAAAACAAACCAGAACGTAAACTGGCCGACTTGGATCACATCAACCAAACACTACAAAACAATGGATTTTTCATGCTTATGTGCTCTAGAGATTAATATCTTGCTCAGCAGATTGAATCTCATCCTCGATCTCATCCGCATGAGTCACAGACCTACTCTGCTTTCATCACAATTCGATATGTGCAGGGAGTTTTTGAGGCTATTGGTAGAGTTTGGCCCAAGTCGGCATTGGAGAGGCCAAAGGTGGGCAGTACCGAATTACTCTACCGAATTACTTTTTCCGAGCCCGTACCGCCGGAACTTTTTAAAATATGTACCGGTACCAAATTACTCTGATTTTGCTACATCGGTACTTTTTTCCGATACTTTCTTATTTTCGACTCGATTAGTATTTTTTTTTTGTTGTTGGAGGGAATAACAAAAATTTGGCGGGAAAACGCAGTCACATTACATGAAAAGTTTTAAACATTTAAACAAAGTCGAAGTTTAGTCTCCTGCTGTTCAGTTGGCAGGCGTTAGAACTGCAGCAAGCGATAGACAGTTGGCAGGCTGAATACGTAACCGCGTCTGATTGGAGTCTTCAAGTTTAAAATGATTTGTTTTGTTACTGGTTTTGATTCCATCAAGAACCATTGCAAAGCAAAAGCTCACAAGTGTTTGAATGTGCTTTTCGTCTTGAACAAGTTGAAAAACTTTTTTGCATTTGTTTTAAACTGTATTGGTTGTCAATAATTAAATTTCTCTTTCGTATTTCCGTTTTAACTGTTTTTAAACTTATAAACGCAAGTTTGCATGAACCGTAGCATGAAGCTACAAGTTTGCATGAAGCTACAAGTTTACAAGTTTGCATGAAGCTACAGCTCACAAGTGTTTGAAATGTGCTGTATGTCTTTAACAATTTGAAAAGCTTTTTTATGCCATTGCTTTAAACTGTAGCCTATTGGTTGTTTATATTTAACTGTCTCTTTTGTATTTCAGTTTTTACTGTTTTAAAACTTTTGAATGTAAGCTTGCATGTAATTTGCAAAAATTTTGTAGAATCTCTCGATGCTTATTTTTGCACGAAACACAACCAAAAGTATCATGAACAAAATGGCAACCTTGGCTGAATGAAGTTAAAGAGCTCTCTAGAAAAGTTTCTACTCTGGAACCATTACGATTTTCTAAATCTTTTTTTTAAATTGTGTAAAGTTCTGTGTTATCAACATATTTTATTGTAACCCTCGTTATAAAGCAAGCAGGCCCGGCGCCACAGTAGCGTGACTGGGGCACAAAATAATAAATAATTTCTCCCTAAAATTCGAGGGTAAAGACCAAAAAAAAGGTCTTCAACCTAAATTACGCCGCGTGTCTCCAGGCACGTAGCCTCCTTTCGGAGCACACTTTTCGCTCGGGGGGGGGGGGGGGGGCACGAAGGCATCTTGTTGTGCGGGTTTCGGTTCTTGCCCACAGAATCAGGGTGGTGAAAACCAAAAAAAAAAGGTCTTCGTCGCGAAATCTAAGGCTTTGTCATGGCGGTCGCTCGTAATTTTGCTCTAGAACGGAAGTTTACTCACGCTTGGGGGGCACAAGCAGTATTTCAGGGGGCACAGGTCTCGAAATGCACTCTAGCGGCACCGGGGCTGTTACTTTGTTTTGGGGCAAAATCCTCGCTTGGGGCACAATTCTCGCTTGGGGGAGCGCAGTTCTCGTTTGGGAAGCACAAGCAGAGATTTGGACGGGCACGGTCCCAAAATGGCACCCCGTGGTGCCGGGCCTGAATCCAAGTTTTGTGTTATTTTTTATAACCATCGTTAAAAGTCACGGAGAGTCTTATTAAGTTATTAATTACCAAAACCACAAGATTTTTTGGAGATAATGGTTTTCAATTCTTGTGAGCAAGCCGGGATAAGCACATGTACCGTACAAGTTCATACAGCTCAGAAAATCTACAATTAATGTAAGTCTTGAATCCAAAGATTTGCTAGGACTGTGACTTTACAGACTGAAACTGTGTTTTGCAGTGTAGGCCAGTGGTTCCCAACTGGTGCGTCGCGACGCCCTGGTGCGTCGTTTTGAAATTTCAAGGGCGTCGCACACGTGCTTTGGTTAGCTTTCACTTTTATTGGGAAAAATCGAAAACAACATGATTAACTAAGAATAAAAGAGCCAAAGCTATCGTAAACATTTTATTTAAAAAGAGACGTTTCGACTAATTACTTAAGCTCATTGTCAATCTGTAAATAATGTGCAAAAAAAATTCGAGCAATAGGTAACCTGTTAAGGTTAAAATGAACAAAACTGGTAAAAAATACCAAAACTAACGCAATGTAGTTCTACAGCAGGCGCGTAGCCAGAAATTCGCAATGGGTGGGGCTGTTTTGGGGGTCTGGGGGTGATGCCCCCAGCCGCCGGAGGCACGGGGGTCTGGGGCGGAGCCCCCAACGCTCAAAAATTTTGCATTTTTTTGCAAAAATAACTTCATTTTAGAGCTATTTTGATTAAAAAATAATGCTTTTGAAACGTGGCTTAGAAATTGGCAGTGCAAACATGATTAAACTGGTGGCATAAATGGGCTGTTTGGGAGGTGGCTAATGGTAAAATGTTAGTTCTCTTATTTAGATGCTTGTAAAATATAAAATCGAGAAGTTCAATAAAACTCACATGGAGTAATCTATTTCGTATACAGTTTATAGAGAAAAATAATCGGAGGGGGGCTAATGAAAAGAGATTTGAGAGAAATGATTGGTTGTTAACTAATACTGAATAGCCCCTCCCCCCCTATTCCTTAGTTTATAGTATATTTGTTGATGACACCTATGTTTAGCATTTTTGCACTTGCGATCAAACTTGATTGCTTATTTTTGATCATTTTTCAAAGTTTTCATTTATTTGTTAGTTTTAATTTTGACAAGTTAGCCCACCCTCTGAATATATGTTTCAAAAGATGTTTTTAAATCACTATTTAGTCCACTCCAGTGCATAAAACAGTCTCAAAAGTGCTAAAAACGTAGTATTTTTCTCATTCTGCATTTTGGTCGACATGCCAATGGGGGGGGGGGGGCTATAGCCCCCCCCTGGCTACGCTACTGTTCTACAGTGTGAAGACATCATTGCTTTCAAGATTGTGCCCAAACCAAGATAGTAAGTTTTCAATTTATTAGGGCATATTAAATCTAACAAAGCGACACTCATCCATTCAACTGCCAAAGCACATCTAGGAACCAACTTATACAGCCCAGTTTTATTGAAGACAGTATGAAAGTCAAACGAAAATTACAGAACCCGAGCAGTCGCTCATAAATTGAAAGACACCAAATATACCTTGCTATTGACCAGTGGCGGATCCAGAAAATTTTGGTGGAGGGGGGATTTTAAGCACAAAACCTCAAACATTCGGATGTCTTCACCAAAATTGAGAGTGATTTTTCGGCCGAAATCGGAAATTCAAACGATTTTTTCGTCCAAAATCAGGTGGTCTCCAAAAAAAAAAAAAAAAAAAAAAAGGTCTTCACCAAAATTGACTGCGATTTTTCGGCCGGATTCGTTACGTTTAGGCTGGTGGGGGGGGATGCATCCCGAAATAGAGCCGATTTATTCGAAATAGGGGCTGATTTTTCGGCCAAAATCGTTACTTTTAGGCTGGTGGGGGGGATGCATCCCCCCATCCCCCCCCCCCTAAATCCGCCACTGCTACTGACTATATGTAGTAATGCTTGTAATTAGCCAGTGCACCCTCACTTTCAGACACACTATTCGATCCACATATATCCCCGTAGTAATGCAGGCATATCTAACATTTACGTTATCAACCACACCAGTGACTGAGATTGTAAAAGTAAATTTTAAACCAAATTCTAAATTACTAAAAATTGCCAAAAGTTCCAAACGAGCTGGAACATTGAGCACCAACTAAACGACCCAATAAATTAAGAAAAAAAAATCCTACCTTGATCTGTCGTTTCTTGAAAGCAATATCCACGGACTGACAACCAAGACCAGTTAAGCTAATAATTGACATGAAAGAATTTGAAATGTTACAGCAAAAAATTTTTAGTACCTTTCACCGCTCGTTAAATGCAAAATGCGATATTAAAAATTATTTCAGCAAATAGGTAATTATGATAAATGTCAAAACCCATGTGACGTCATTAACAAAAATATAAGAAAACTTACGTAATGTAGCCAATGAGAACACCGAGATACCAAAATGAAAGTGTTGAAAAACAAAAAAATTTTACCAGTATACTACAATATAAAACAAATACTAAAAATAAAATATTTGGCGAAAATTGCGAATATAGAAAACCAGAGAGAAGGAAGTATAATAAAGCAATGAGCAATAAAAATCAGTTATTGAAAACATAGAGAGGCAGAGAAAAGTCATCGACGTTAATATCTGGCCTATGTTGCGGAATTAAAACAGTTTCTTTGATCAATAGCTCTTTCAAATTTGAAGCTGATGCTAAAACCTCAGGGTGTTCAAAATCAATGGTATGCTCCGGATTGTCTAGTAAATGTTTTGTAACATCCGTTTTGTAACTAAATTTAGCTTCGGGTTGTGTTCTTCCATTCTGGATTTTATGTTTCTTCTAGTTTGACCAAAATAGCAACTACCACACGAACATTTAAGACGATGGACAACATGACTACGTAATAATAGAGGTTGCTTATCCTCAGTGGTGGGCACGGTACTTTCTAAAAGTACCACGGTACCGGTACTTACTTGAAAATAGTACCGTCGGTACCGGTACTATTTTTAAAAAGTACCGCGGTACCGGTACTCGGTACCGGAACTTTTTGATGACTCAACTTAATTGTAATAGAAACGTTGGAGAGCGTTTGATTCTAGAAATTTTAATTTTTTGTGAAAAAGAGCACGACAAGCTAAGATCACGAGCAACCATTTACTTTGAGAAAAATCAACATTTCAAAATGATCGTCACTTAACCCAGCTCTTTTGGGCTTCAATATGTCTTTCCCAAAAGATGATAATGAACCAACAGATGATAATAATAACTAATGAACCGTAACGCATTATTTCGAAGTTAAAAATTTTTAGCTCCATTCCAAAAAAAGAGAGAGAAAGAGCTTAATTTTCAATCGACAAGAGACAAGAAAAAGCTAAAAATACCGAATACTTTTTTAAAAAAGTACCGCGGTACCGGTACTTCGGTACCATTTTGGAAAAAGTACCGTCGGTACCGGTACCGATACTAAAAAAGTACCGCTGTACAGTACCGCTGCACTTTGTACTCGGTACTGCCCACCTTTGCTTAAGCTTATGATTAAAAAATTGTAAAAGTTTATTTGTCACATGTATTATGGTAAGTTGAACTTTGTCTTTCAATTTTTTCTAAAAAAATTGTTTAAGTTCTTTTTCCATGTGAATAGAAGGTTCTCCGATTTAAGGAAGTTTGAAAAAAATTCGAGGAAGTTTATGTAATTGAGGGATGGACTGAGAATAGAAACTATTACAAGAAGAATGTGTGAGATGCTTTTTGTTCATAAATTTTCGGATTTGATAATCTATGAAACGGCGTGGATATCCGTTATTAAGTAACAAAAAGGAAATCAATTGAAATTCAAAATTCATAGACATATACGAATTACAATGCGATCAGCTCGTTCAAGCAAACAAACCACTAAATTGCACTTGTATTTAACTCGACACAGACTAGATCATTTGATATAGAGACCAGTGTTCGTTTTCTTGCGATAAACTGTGGTTTTAATAAAGTCATTATTGCTAGTCAACAAGACATCCAAATAAGCCAATTGATTTTCATGTTCTAGTTCTTTTGCAAATTTAATGTTTGCGTGAATTGCATTGAGTATGTTGAAAAAGTTATCGAGCTGCGATTCATTATTGATAATACAAAACAGATCATCGACATACCGACGTAAAATTGTAGGTTGATGTAAATTCGCGTTATTCAATGCTTGATTCAAAACCCAATTCATGCATATATCCGCCATGCAAGGAGCAATTGGTGAGCCAATGCTAACTCCATCAATTTGCTCGTATATTTGGTTGTTGAATTGAAACATGGCTCCAGTGCATGACCAAATCAATAACTTTTTTAGTTCGGTTTTAGTTAGTCCGTAAAAAGTTTTAACATCTTGCACATAGATTTGGTCTAATATTAAATTGATTGTAGATTGTACTGGGATGTTAGTAAAAAGACTTTTAACATCAAAACTAGCCATTACCGTGTTATTAATGGATAAGCCACTGATATCATTCAAAAAATCAAAGGTATCTTTTACAACTGATGTATGTTGACGTAACAGTGTGAGGATCTCTGATAACCCAGCTGCGCATTCATAATTGTAGGAACCGATAGAGCTTAAACTTGGTCTCATTGGGTTGTTATCCTTATGGATTTTTGGTAATCCATATTATAATGCAGGTATTGTAGTTGATGTGGGCCGTATTCTCTGATAGTCTTCTGGGCTGAGCGCTTTTTTCTTTTTCAATCGAGCCAAAAAACTTTGAAAGTGTTTGAGATTAGACAGACTGTTATCAGAATCCATTTTCTTCAATTTTAACTGATCATTCAAAATTACGTTCATTTTATCAACCTATTCTTTTTTGTCAAGTACCACAACTCCATTCCCCTTTCTAGTTTGCATATAACTAAATTTTGATTATTACGTAAAGATTTGATAGCAGCCAATTCCTCATCGTTAAGATTGTTGTTTAGGTTATTTGATTTTGCGAGAAAAAAAACGGATTTATATTTGCTGTAAAGATTCATTGTTTTGATTCAATACTGTCTTTCCAAAATCCTAATGAAAAGCAAATCCTAATGACTCTTTACAGCAAATTTAAGTCCGTTTTTTTTCTCGCAAAATCAAATAACCTAAACAACATTCTTAACGATGAAGAATTGGCTGCTATCAAATCTTTACGTAATAATGAAAATTTAGTTATATGCAAACCAGACAAAGGGAATGGAGTTGTGGTACTTGACAAATTGGGTTTTGAATCAAGCATTGAATAACGCGAATTTACATCAACCTACAATTTTACGTCGGTATGTCGATGATCTGTTTTGTATTATCAATAATGAATCGCAGCTCGATAACTTTTTCAACATACTCAATGCAATTCACGCAAACATTAAATTTGCAAAAGAACTAGAACATGAAAATCAATTGGCTTATTTGGATGTCTTGTTGACTAGCAATAATGACTTTATTAAAACCACAGTTTATCGCAAGAAAACGAACACTGGTCTCTATATCAAATGATCTAGTCTGTGTCGAGTTAAATACAAGTGCAATTTAGTGGTTTGTTTGCTTGAACGAGCTGATCGCATTGTAATTCGTATATGTCTATGAATTTTGAATTTCAATTGATTTCCTCTATGTTACTTAATAACGGATATCCACGCCGTTTCATAGATTATCAAATCCGAAAATTTATGAACAAAAAGCATCTCACACATTCTTCTTGTAATAGTTTCTATTCTCAGTCCATCCCTCAATTACATAAACTTCCTCGAATTTTTTTCAAACTTCCTTAAATCGGAGAACCTTCTATTCACATGGAAAAAGAACTTAAACAATTTTTTTAGAAAAAATTGAAAGACAAAGTTCAACTTACCATAATACATGCGACAAATAAACTTGTACAATTTTTTAATCATAAGGATAAGCAAAGGTGGGCAGTACCGAGTACAAAGTGCAGCGGTACTTTTTTAGTATCGGTACCGGTACCGACGGTACTTTTTCCAAAATGGTACCGAAGTACCGGTACCGCGGTACTTTTTTAAAAAAGTATTCGGTATTTTTAGCTTTTTCTTGTCTCTTGTCGATTGAAAATTAAGCTCTTTCTCTCTCTTTTTTTGGAATGGAGCTAAAAATTTTTAACTTCGAAATAATGCGTTACGGTTCATTAGTTATTATTATCATCTGTTGGTTCATTATCATCTTTTGGGAAAGACATATTGAAGCCCAAAAGAGCTGGGTTAAGTGACGATCATTTTGAAATGTTGATTTTTCTCAAAGTAAATGGTTGCTCGTGATCTTAGCTTGTCGTGCTCTTTTTCACAAAAAATTAAAATTTCTAGAATCAAACGCTCTCCAACGTTTCTATTACAATTAAGTTGAGTCATCAAAAAGTTCCGGTACCGAGTACCGGTACCGCGGTACTTTTTAAAAATAGTACCGGTACCGACGGTACTATTTTCAAGTAAGTACCGGTACCGCGGTACTTTTAGAAAGTACCGTGCCCACCACTGAGGATAAGCAACCTCTATTATTACGTAGTCATGTTGTCCATCGTCTTAAATGTTCGTGTGGTAGTTGCTATTTTGGTCAAACTAGAAGAAACATAAAATCCAGAATGGAAGAACACAACCCGAAGCTAAATTTAGTTACAAAACGGATGTTACAAAACATTTACTAGACAATCCGGAGCATACCATTGATTTTGAACACCCTGAGGTTTTAGCATCAGCTTCAAATTTGAAAGAGCTATTGATCAAAGAAACTGTTTTAATTCCGCAACATAGGCCAGATATTAACGTCGATGACTTTTCTCTGCCTCTCTATGTTTTCAATAACTGATTTTTATTGCTCATTGCTTTATTATACTTCCTTCTCTCTGGTTTTCTATATTCGCAATTTTCGCCAAATATTTTATTTTTAGTATTTGTTTTATATTGTAGTATACTGGTAAAATTTTTTTGTTTTTCAACACTTTCATTTTGGTATCTCGGTGTTCTCATTGGCTACATTACGTAAGTTTTCTTATATTTTTGTTAATGACGTCACATGGGTTTTGACATTTATCATAATTACCTATTTGCTGAAATAATTTTTAATATCGCATTTTGCATTTAACGAGCGGTGAAAGGTACTAAAAATTTTTTGCTGTAACATTTCAAATTCTTTCATGTCAATTATTAGCTTAACTGGTCTTGGTTGTCAGTCCGTGGATATTGCTTTCAAGAAACGACAGATCAAGGTAGGATTTTTTTTTCTTAATTTATTGGGTCGTTTAGTTGGTGCTCAATGTTCCAGCTCGTTTGGAACTTTTGGCAATTTTTAGTAATTTAGAATTTGGTTTAAAATTTACTTTTACAATCTCAGTCACTGGTGTGGTTGATAACGTAAATGTTGGATATGCCTGCATTACTACGGGGATATATGTGGATCGAATAGTGTGTCTGAAAGTGAGGGTGCACTGGCTAATTACAAGCATTACCACATATAGTTAGCAGCAAGGTATATAGTGATGATTTGCAGAAAACTGGTTGCTGGTGTCTTTCAATTTAAGAGTTACTGCTCGGGTTCTGTAATTTTCGTTTGACTTTCATACTGTCTTCAATAAAATTGGGCTGTATAAGTTGGTTTCTAGATGTGCTTTGGCAGTTGAATGGATGAGTGTCGCTTGGTTAGATTTAATATGCCCTAATAAATTGAATACTTACTATCTTGGTTTGGGCACAATCTTGAAAGCAATGATGCCTTCACACTGCAGAACTACATTGCGTTAATTTTGGTAGTTTTTGCCAGTTTTGTTCATTTTAACCTTACAGGTTACCTATTGCTCGATTTTTTTTTTTGCGCATTATTTACAGATTGACAATGACTTAAGTAATTAGTCGAAACGTCTCTTTTTAAATAAAACATGATTAAGTTTTATGCAATTCAGCTCTGAAAGTACTGGCATTGTTACCAGTTGAAACTGGTACAATGACATCCTAGACATGGAGGGATTTATCTTCCATTATCGACAATAGACATATAGTAGCTGAGCTGAGTGGTGTAATGTAAACAGGGTGTTGTGAAGTATAAGCCGTCAGCTTTTTTTCGGAAGCTCTGCGACCCGTGTGTGAGCGCGCTTGCGCTCTCTCTTTTCCTTCGATCTCAAACGCAGCTTCTGAACATTGGTCTCAAACGCAGCTTCTGAACCTTAGAATAGACTTGAAACAAATTTCAAGCACTATTTTACCAGTGATTTTTCTTACTATGCTTGAATAAGAAACCCATTTTCGGTGAGCGTTGTTCCTTCGATGTTTAGCGGACCCCAAAAAAAGAAATTTATTGACCTCTCTTGCAACAATACCCTGAAATTCAATTTTGTACAAATAAATGGATCAATTTTGTACAAATTTTTGATTTGAAGCTCGCACAGAGTATCCCGTTATTTCAAAAGCAACTCTGCGTGTTTTGATTCCTTTTGCTACTTCTCACATGTGCGAGGCTGGTTTTTTTGCTGTGGTAGTTTCAAAAGCAAAATTCGCTCGAAATTGGATTTTAAACGGAAATGCGCGTTGCGGTTTCAAACATTTCCTACGATTTCAGGCGTTTTGCCGAAACAAAAGTTCTAATGTTTCGTTTTAAATTCAACAAAATAACAATGTGTGAAACTTTTGTGAAGCTGTGCGTCGTTTGATTTTTTTTTTTTGGCGAGTTAAGTGCGTCGTGAGTTTAGGTGAGTTGGGAACCATTGCTGTAGGCCTATAACCAAAGTTAAAGCCGAAATAACATTTTGGGTTAGTGTAATTTGTTCAGAAATTAACGTAAGAGGCAAGTTCACTTGCTTTGTGACCTAACGTTATTATTGATCTGATCGTGTTGTCAGAAAGGACCTGTTCTCGCCCAAATTTCTAGTTCGGTGCTAAGTAGACTCCAGTAAAAAGATCTCGTTTACGTTAAAAAGAAAATACGGTGGTTTCATACAAGCAACAATTTAACATTAATCGGAAGATACAGATATCGATATTCTAGTGGCTACTACTGGCGAGGAAAAACTCAAGCTTTATGCGGAGCCAGATGTACAAAGCACGGGCCCCTTGAGTTTCGGAAAAACTCGATCTCCAAAAATGGTAATAGTGTAATACGCAGAGGTAGGCACAAACAACATAACATTAAAAGTGCAGCGCAACAATTTTTTCAACCAGTAAAAGCGCAGCGCAAAATTTTTTAATTTCTGAAGAACAGCGCAACTTCCGCAATAAACTTTTTGATTCAGTTGAAGCGCAACGAAATTTCGCAATTGCGGAACGGCATTTTCGTATCAAGTTAAAGCGCAACCTAATTTTCATAAAACCACCAAGGGAACCACAAGGGTACGAGAGATATTGCAACTCCGCGCGGGGAACCATAGCGATTCAAATGGAAAAGGAGAAAACAATGTCGATCAGCAAGCATGTCAATGTTCACAACACCTGTGTGGTGTTTTGATCATCGACATGCTTGCTGATGGACATTGTTTTCTCCTTTTCCAACCTAACTTTCGCAATTGTAATTTCCCAACGCAGTGCAAATACCGCATTTTTTGCGGATTTAGACAGAAAAAGAGTACATAATTTGCCAAAGAGGGCCGATATTCATCAATATAAGGTACGAAATGGAACAACATTAACTTCAATCTATAAAATTGCGCTAGTAATCGAAAAAACAGTTCAAAGCGTAGAGCAATCAAAGCGCAACAAATTTTAAAAACTTTAGCCCGCTACGCAACTTCCGCAATGTTTCAAAATGAAAAAAATTAAAGCGCAATGCAACTTCCGAAACTGCGGAGGTCGGAGAAGTTGCGCTTTGAGCTTTTAATTGCACTTTGCCTACCTCTGATAATACGGCTGCAGCGGCGCGAACTACGATGGGATATTGAAAGGTCGGTCATCTGTTTATTAAAATCTATGTTCGTTCTCCTACGAAAAAAATCTTTTGACCTACTTACTTTTAAAAATTTTAAAGTAAAAATTTAAAAGTACCGGTACCAAGTACAGGAAGATTGACTCGGTACTTTTGCTACAGACCACCGAGCACCGCTACCGAATTACTTTTGAAGGCAAGTACCGAGTACCGGTACCGAATTACTTCCACCTTTGGGAGTGGCTTTGAAACCACCGGCTACGGTATGTTATCATCTGTTTTTTTCAAACCCTAGGATCGTATTGTGGAGTGTGAAAAAAGAGGGCTTTGCTTTTTGCGTGAATTACCGATATCGATTGGTGCTTGCTTTTAAACAGCATCGACTTCCTCCTTTCATTTGTTTTTGTAGTTGCGCATATTGATCCTCCTTATAACGGGCAGCGTCAGACCCAAATATTGGACGATCCGCACACTTTTTATTGCAATGACTACGTCGTGATTGGAGGATTCCACAACTGCTTAGGAGTTTCCAGCGATCAAATGTTACTGTGGATTTCTTCGAATTCTTGCCCACGTTCGAAGCCATGAAGCAGAAATAATCGTCGGAAAGCGTCTTATCCAAGGACGCAACAACATGACCAGGGTGGGGGTTGAATCCAGATCATGCAATCAGAGTCAACGTTAAAACGGCCCCCTTACCCATTCGTCCCCGCAGCCTGAAAATGTAGATACAATACGGCTCCGAATATGTTGCCGGACTCCGTATCCACTCTGGTAATGGTGCACCATAGCACTATGCAACAGAGATGGGCAGAGTTAAAAAAATCTGACTTTGAGTCCAAAAAATTAGACTCCGAATCCGTTTGAAACCTGTTCGTGGACAAACTCTAAAATCCGAATCCGCTTCGAGTTCGAAAAATTGAGAAAGTACACTAGTGGCTAGGCGATAAAAGTCACACAAACAACTGTAATCAAGCGTAACTCTCTATTGATTTTTTTCTCATACATTTGATTTAAATATTGCATTTTGACATTGTCACGATATGGCTGAGGTGGTGTAGTGGTTAGTGTACGCACCTAGCAACCTTTGCGCTCGGGTTCGATTCATGCTAAGGCCGTCTTGGATATCTCGTGATTATAGGAGATTCAGGTTGGAATTAGAGGTGAAAATGAAGATTCGCGTTGCATCTTATTTTCCCTTCAAAACCTTGCATTAGAGTTAGGGTTCGGGCAGCAATGCCAGTCTGAGAGATAGCAATCCTAGGCAGCAGCTTTTTCGCATCCGAAAGTGACATACCCTTATGCTTGATTGCTCTTTTTTTGCGTAAGTTTTATCGCCTTGCCGCTCATAAAAAGTACCTATATTTTTTACCATAAGGCGCACTAGAGTATAAGGCAATTTTACTACAAGGCGCACTAGAGTATAGGACATAGGTGCTTCCAGGGTTGGAAGTCGATGCTGTTTAAAAGCAAAGATGAATTAATATCGATAATTCACTCAAAAAGCAAAGAATTGTCGATTATAGTCGATACCACAAACGAAAAGCAAAGACTACAAAAGAAACAAAAACCAAAGATATCAGAAACAAAAAGCGAAGATTAGTAATCGATGCCGAAATGCAAACGAAAATTTTTGGTCTATTTTTCGTTAGGATGCACTAAAATATTTGCTATACTAACAGTTAAATGAAACTTGTGAGAGGAAAAACTATCATTACCGTGGGCCTACTATAAAAAATACACTTTTAAGATAATTATAAAGAGCAATATACAGTAGCATAAGAGAAACGAAACGATGTAAGCTTAGGCAGACTCAACAAGAACAAAAAAAAAGTGTAAAGATTCTATCAATTGATAACATGAAAGCAAAAAGCATAAAAAAGGCGGTAATCGATGGAAAAAATGGAAAGCAAAGCATCTGCGATAATCGATAACAGAAAAACAAAGAATGTAGTATTGATTATCGATTACTAATCGATATTTCCAACCCTGAGTGCTCCATGTAATTTTGAAAGTATTGGTTTGATTCTCTCACTTATGGTGCATCAAAATATAAAATAAAACTCACAAACAGCAAAGCTCTAAAAACTTTAATTGAACTCTAGAATAAATTGCGAAGTGAAAGAGTGATACCGGTAAAACTTGATACATACTGTATATAAGTTATTTATGTATATAATATATGTGATATAACACGGTGTACCTGAATATAAGGCTTACCATCAATTTCTCAGAAAGTTTGAATAGATTTAGACTGTTTATTATTTAAACCAAGCATTGTCTTAGATATACAGTATTGCATGAAAAAACAATAACTAAATTAAAGTGCACCTTGATCTTGTGATCCAAAAAAGTATGGCAGCTTCTAGCGCCCTATGTAGGTAACCTATACATCTTGCTCCACATAATCACCAAATATTACTTTATTACAATATTAGATACAATACAGGTAGGCTACTGTACTAACAACAACTTTGAATCTGCTAATCCAATAAGCATGAATATCTGATATAATTAGGCTACCTTATTTCAATAATGAAAAAGCAACTAGATGGGAGCTTGCTGAGAAGTAATCTCGGTGAACGTCCGACGCATGTTAAACAATGAGATTCTACAAAAAAAGACTTTCGCTTTCCCGTTAAGAAATTAATTAGAAATATCTTTTGGGAAAAGAGGGTTTTAAATTTCTAACATTGTCAAAATATACATACATTTAACTGATGACAACAAAACATCCTATCCAAACCTAAGTCGTTGAAACTATGTCAAAATATTTGTCTCTTAAACAACTGATGATATCAAAAAACTTACGCTCTAGCTTGAGCCTTTTAAACAATTAATTTTTGGGGGTCCATTTGGGGGTCTCCGGGTAGGGGGGGGTGGTACCCCTAAACTATGTTGAAATATTTGTCTGTAAATATCAACTGATATCAAAAAAGCTGGCACTCAAGGTTAAGCCAATTGAAAAAATTGATTTTTGGGGGGTCTCCGGGGGTACCCCCGAATTATGTCAAAATATTTGTATCTTAAATATCTGCTGATATTGAAAAACACTTGCACCCCAAGTTAACACTTTCACTGCTAAGGACGAGATATCTCGTCGTTCAGTGAAGTTTCTATGCGAGGTTTTTAGCGCTGTATAAACATTTCTATCTTTTACAAGGCACTAAAAGAAAACAATGGCGTTTGTCTACGATGACGTTTGGCGTATTTTTTTTGAAAACTTTTTGAAATCGAAAGTGATAAAATTGGAATAACAGTTACAATGAATCAGCTTGGTTGGCAGGAATAGGCCTTGACCACTGAGTTTAGATCGAGCTGTTTATGTTTCCCAATCATAGTGTTTTCAAAATTTAGCTTGAGAGCTTGAGACAGAGAGCAAATATATACCTACAGTAAAAGTTAAAACCATGAAAGCGAAGTCAGAAAGTAAGTTTTGCTAGGTCAAATTTGGGTTTTTGACCTACACATTATTTTGAAAAGTTAATTGTTTTATAGAGATTTTTTTTGAATTTTGTAAAATGGCTCAAAAGAAAAAAAACACGAAATGTTGTCACCCCCAAATGGTGACACCCGGGACGGGCCGCCCCCGGCCTCCCCCTAGC
Organism: Trididemnum nubilum; assembly: GCA_963965965.1. Classification (NCBI taxonomy): domain Eukaryota; kingdom Metazoa; phylum Chordata; class Ascidiacea; order Aplousobranchia; family Didemnidae; genus Trididemnum; species Trididemnum nubilum. Next base: position 13,999,829 of record OZ014484.1, on the reverse strand, counting down.
GACGCCACTGATATTCCACCCACAGCTACAAAAGCATAAGCCGACAAGAAAGTGCGTAGTTTGTAACCAAAATGGAACACGGAAAGAATCTTGTTATTATTGCGAAGCCTGCAATTCCAAACCGGCACTATGTGTGGTCCCATGTTTCAAAATTTTCTACAGCCAATTGCTTGTCGAAACAAATGACAATTGAATTTTCCACATATGTATCATTTTATAAAAACGAATCAATCTTTCAATTAGACGATTCACGATTTTTTTAACAGCTATTTGATGACAATTTTGCGGTTATGAGAAACATTTTCAATTTCGAGTTGTACTTTGAAAGCTAACGTCATAATAAAATAATTCATTTTCGCTTTTTTCATATTTTGTAATTTTTACGCTAAGAACGAGATAACTCGTCCTTCGGCTAAGTTTAAATGCGACGTTTTCAGCGGAACGCAAAAAGTCCCTATTGATATCGCTTTAGCGCTCCTCAAAAAAAAGCCGCCGCAGTGAAAGTGTAAAGTCATTCAAAAAATTGATTTTTGGGGGTCCATTTGGGGGGTTTCAGGGGGTGGGGGATGGCACCCCCATACTGTGTCAAAATATTTGTCTGTTAAGTATCTGCTGAAATCAAAAAGAACTGGCACCCTAGCTTAAGCCTTTCAAAAAATTGATTTTTGAGGTAGATCCATTTGGGGAGGTCCCCGGGGGGTGGTACCATCAAACTATGTCAAAATATTTGTCTGTTAAATATCTACTCAGATCAAAAAAAACTAACACCCTTGCTTGAACCATTAAAAAATTGATTTTTCAGGGCCTCATTTTGGGGGGGTTCCTGGGGGAGTCGCCCAAAATGTTTTGGGAGACAAAATTGCGTTTGCAGCTCAACAACTTTACACAAAAATTAGATTTCGATGTTTTGTGGTTTAGGAGAAGAAAAGTGTACAAGATTTAGAAAGAAAAAAAAGAAAAAAACCTCATCGCGGCCAAAAATGCCTTGGTTGGGATAAAAGGGTATCTTGATCTGCTTATTATCTTGAAGTGGCTGCCAAAGTTATTGCAGCACCACTTGCTCAATTATTCAATAACACTTTTCTTTTAGGAATTTTTCCTGCTTCGTTAAAAATTGCTAAATAAATAGCACCCATACATAAATCTGGTGATAAATCCGATGTAAGCAATTATCGACCGATTGTTATACTTTCCCCAATTTCTAAAATTCTTGAAAAACTTAGTCATGTCAGATCAATCAATTTTTTCTATAAACACTCGGTCTTGCTGCCCAACCAGTAGCCTATGGATTTAGGGCTAATCATCAACATCTCATGCTTTAACTGATGTATGATATTAACATGCTTTAACTATTAACCTTTTTGTATGATAATATTAATGATGAAAATTACACTGCTCTATTTTTACTTGATCTCAAAAGGCTTTTGACACAGTTAATCATAAAACTTTATTAGCCAACCTAGAACACTATGGAATTCGTGGACTAACACTTGATTTGTTTGCTTCTTTTTTGACTAATAGATATCAATATGTATTTTTAGAAAATCACCAGTCAAATTAAAAAAAAATTAATTATGGTGTTCCTCAAGGTTCTGTATAGGGACCTCTTCTTTTTAACATTTATATTCATGATATTAGTACCAGTGTTTCTTGCACTCCAAGACTGTTTGCTGATGATATCTGCTTAATTGTAGAAGATAAAAATATAAATGATCTCCATAAAAAAATTACGACTGAAATTACTTCACTTGATAAGTGGATAGTAGCTAACAAAACTAACTCTTAATTTATCAAAATTAACTTTGATATTAATAGAACCAAAAAGTCGAGGTCATAGAGCCAACTTATCCCTAATTTCGTACCCATTCGACTGTAATCTTCCTTCTATCAGCATGTCAAAATACTTCGGTTTTATCTTTGATAATTCTTTGTCTTTTGAATCTCACATTAACAACTTGGCCCGCAAGCTATCTAAAGCAGTGGGAATCCTTTCGAAAATTAAAGTGTATTTAAACACATCGGCCTTATGTAGTTTATACTATGCCTTATTTCATTGTCGTAGTCAATAGGGGATAATCACTTGAGGCTCAACGTATAAAACGTACCTCAAAAAATTAGTTACTCTTCAAAACAAAGCAGTAAAAATTGTAGGTAATGGAACATGGAATGATTAGAGCAACTCCTTATTATGCAAAACTTAAAATTCTGAAGTTACAAGACTTAGCTAAAACAGAAATTGCAGCATTTGTTTACAACTATAAATCGGAACAACTTTCATCTACTTTTCGAAATTAATTTACAGCGCTTAATAATATTCATGTTAAACCTACCAGAGCTACCTCCTCACATAATTTTTTTGTACCTTTTTTTTCACTCTGAAACTTCAAAGGTCTATTAAATATCAAGGTCCAAAAATATTGAACTCACTTGATCTTAAAATTAAAAAATCTAAATCTCTAAAAACATTTAAATCTAGACTGAAAAATTTATTGCTAGAAAGTTACCACAATTGAATTGCAATGACTCTAAAATTTGTGTTCTGTCTGTCAATAAAATTTGTCTTGATAGTATTTAACTACTTGCTTTTTATACAACAAGATGTTTATGTATGTAAATCATTCTAATTGACTTAAACTGCAATTGCACCATTTTCTAATGTAAAGAGAACTTTTTTTTGCTTGTTTGTAAATAAAAATTGTAGTGTTTTTTGTTAGTGTCCTAATTTTTCTGATGTTATGCAACCTCGTTCTAATGTAAGTATATGTATGAAACCTCGATCTGGTCTTGCAAAAGTTGTAAATATATGTTTGGCCAAGATTTTCCAAAATCCATCTCGTAACTTTGTTATGTTATTCATGAGGGTATGAAGTAGTAATAACATAAGTAGCCATGAAGACTACTTTGGTCACTTCGCTTCTTCCCTATTGCCAGTCAATATCATCGTCAACATGTTTTGCTTGGATTTTATTTTGATTTTTAACCTCGCTGGCTTTGAAATAAACTACTACGACTACTACTTAAGACATATAGGCTTACCGAGTGCATCATTTTTTGATGTACTTGAGCCATTTTTAACTCAGACGGCTTTTTACTAGAGGTGGAGTCCTCAAGGACGTCCTTGACCTCGAGGACGTCTTCGGGGACACATTTTGAAGTCCTTGGCCTCGAAGCCTCAAGTCCTCGAAAATTGCCCTGTCCACGGCTCGAGGATAGCACTATTTTTTTGAATGGTTAAAATTTTGTAGATCGGCTGAAAAGTGTTTTTCTAGACTTTTTTTTTTTGGAGATCGACCGAAAAAAAATTTTTTAAGGCCTTTTTTCTTAGGAAAACACTTCCATTTGTGTCCTTGGTCCTTGGCCTTGGCCTCAAGCATTCCTATCCTTGTCCTTGGCCTCGGATTTTTTTTGTGTCCTCGGCCTTGGCCTCGAGCCTTATGTCCTCGACTGCACCTCTGCTTTTTACGATAAACTTGTGGGCGGTTTTCGGGTCCTAAAACCAAAGTCACGTCACCTATTGCCTCCAAATTTGGTACAAACATACAACTCATTAATCTCAAACTGCTGTCAAAACTTCATAAAGCTAGACCAAACTGTTCTCAAGTTATAAGCAAAAGTCTGAAATTTCAGACTCGTTAGTTGGAAAATGGCCAAGTAAAAACAAAGAAACTTTCGACGCGAGCGTCGGTCGTTCCAATTATCATGCAATTTATCCTTTGTAATTCTTTGTCGCATTACAGGATTACAGTCCTGTACAGCTTATCACATTGTTGTTGTCCTGCAGCATACTGGGTGCATATCATAAATGTCATTTATGTAATGTATGAAGACAATGGTCCTACATATGTTGCGTCGTTCGCTACAATCAGTCAACTAACCACAAACAAGAAATATCTGGAAACAGTAGCTTAATAACTCAACAGACCATACAGCACAAAGGTTGCGCAGTCGAGCCGGTTAACCGCAATCGGGACGCGTCCTCTAAACTCCGGATAACGCAGCAAAATCCGGTGACCCCGACGTGATGAAGTTGTGTGCAACTTACCTCTTATACTCACGGAAGAAGGCTTCCCAGCCACAGCAACCTTCCAGCTCAAACCAATGCAAGGAAGGAGGAAGCCTGTAGCGTCTTCCGCTACCATCAGTCAACTAACCACAAACAAGAAATAAATAGCTGGAACCAATGGCTTTATAAGTCAACAGATCATACAGCTCATAGGCTGCGCAGTCAAGCCGGTTAAGCACAATCGGGACACGTTCTTTTGACACCGCATGACGCAGCACATGCAGCATGGTACACATACTGGTACTAAGTGCTATTTGCAGACACGGTATGCAGTAATAATCACAGGTGGAGTCGAGGACATAAGGCTCGAGGCCAAGGACACAAAAAATTTCGAGGCCAAGGCCAAGGACAGATCCTCTCGAGATCAAAGACACTGACGCAAGTGTTCTCAAAAAAAAAGGTCTTCAAAAATTTTTTTCAGGCAATCTCAAAAAAAAGGTCTTCAAAAATTTTTTTCAGGCGAAAAAGGTCTTCAAAAATTTTTTTCAAGCGATCTCTACTTGAGGAAACCAAAAAAAAGGTCTTTGCAGATTTTCCGCAAGGTTTCTGGCGTTTTCCAACGAAATTACAACGGTTCAAAAATATTGCTGTCCTCGAGCCGAGGACATGGCAATTTTCGAGTACTTGAGGCTGCGAGGCCAAGGACTTCAAAATGTGTCCTCGAGGGCCGAGGCCAAGGACGTTTGGTAATAATGGTAAGCTAAACTTAAATGCTAATCTACAACTTCTGAATCTAAACTACTTAACCACTAGCCTAGTCAATGACCTAGATCCAAAATCTATCATAAAATTTGAAAATACTGAACGGAGTAACAAAAGAATGGCCACTGCGAAATGGAGAGGAGCAAAAACTTTCGAAATAAATTAAAAAATTTTTCAGGCAAATAAATTTTTCAACCTAAAATTTAAAACCCAGATTCGCTCCGCATCCGAATTTATATAAAAAACGCAAATCCGGAACCGGATTTGGAAAAGGTGGCCGAACTCCGCTTAGCTCCACGCTCATCTCTGCTGGAAGAGTCTAGAACAGTACTCATCAACCTTCTTCGTTGTGCTGCACCAAAAAAATTTGGGGTTGAGCTCATGCACCCTTAGGGCTTAAAATTTGAAATGAGGCTAAAGCCACATTAAAATTAACCTACAAAAACCAATTGCACTACCAGTCTCCACTAATAATAACACAAGACAGAGCACATAACAAATTCAAGAAATTATCTTTCATTACTTTTTTAAAATTGCTTTCATGTTCTGTCATGAAGTCATGCAAAAAGGGTAAGTCTGAAAAACATTTTAATGCAACTTGGTTCTACCACAGAGGTAACTTTTTAGAAAAAAGTTCTGCCACAGAGATATGCGCGTAAAATGTAGATTTTAGTTTTACACACATACACACAATTGCATCAGACACCCACGTCACAATACGGCAAAAACTATAGATGAATTGCTTAAAAGAGATTACGCTTGAGATCACATGAAACCATTTCGAGGGTCGCGATAAAAGGCTTCGTGGGCCGTATATTATGCAGGCCTGGTGCACTCCCATTCTGTGGTTTAATTTAGTTGGCTGCCGTAATCGAAAACCCACATGTGCTTCAATCTAGTCTACTAGAGATTGTGGTCTAATTTAGTATCACCAGTACCATGGCCTACTAAAAGAAGACGACCGCACATGCTACCTAACAACGAGAAAATTAGAAGAGCAATTTTGCGAGTTAAGTGAACAAAGCAACGCGCAAAAGTTGGCCTTCCAATTTTATCGCAGTTTGGTGACATGTGCGGCCGTCTTCTTTTTGTAGGCCATGCGAGTTTAAGAATCACAAATACACAATTATCTAAACCAAATAGTAGGAAAGAGTCTGATGCTTACTAATTGCCCTAAAGCTAGGGCGCTAGTGTTCTTGAAATCTGTGGATATTTTTGTCGGTCGTTCAAAGGGGTTGCTCTTAACTAAGCAAGCTCCCATCTGATTAGTAGTTATGGTACATTTTTATTCACAATCTTTTTGAATAGGTTCTTTATTTATAGTCGGTAAGCTTGTGATGCACCTTTGTGGAGCATTTTGCAGTAGTGCACCTTCAACATTTTTTGCTGCATCCCTAGGGTGCACCGTGCTCAACGGCTGAATAGCACTGGTCTGGAACACCAACAGAAAAGCAGTCAGAATCAACACGCTTGAATGATTTTTTGTTTTTTGTCTGGATTTCAAAGTTTTCGAAATACGCAACAAAAGTGAAACTGTCTTTTCCATTGCATAGTATATTTCTATGTTACGTTTTCTTAACAACTTTGAACTCATAGAAAAATTAAAATCGAAAATCACTCAAGCGTGTTGATTCTGACTGCTTTTCTGTTGGTGTTCTAGGCTCTTCCATCTCTGCAAGGCAAGTTGGCCTATTGCCACAGTGCTATTGCCATGCAGATTTGATAAGTGTAGCGTTGTGGTTCTACGGTTGCAGTTTTGGCAGTGTACAGTGCACACTGCACAGTCTTGGACCTGTTCATGAACAACAAAAACAAATATGGAGTCTAATGATAACATTGTAGCAGGTACGTAGGACTTCTGATCATACAGTTTAATGTACGGGTATGGTAGGCTACTGCAGCCGTAGTTTAGGCTACTGTGTCAGATATACTACTCTGGTAGTGGTAGGCTAACAGTTTAGGCTGTAAAACTCTGGAAGACTTTACTGTAGGTGTATTTTACCGGAATTTTCTATCTAGTTGTTTGTTGACTCTTACTCGAAATCAGATATAACCCTAACTCAAATTGGTAGTCTACAACTAGTCCCAAATCTAACCAACCCAAGCCCTAGTCAGCACGGTAGTCTATTCTAGCAACTAAAAAAGGCATTTGCTTTTTTGCCACCAGTGCCAAAATAGCTCCAACTGCCAAACCCTAACAGAAGGAAAAATAATAGCCTACTATTTTGCCACTACAGTAGTTGCTAAATTAATACCGGTAATAGACACTTCTAACAAAAAATGCACAAATGAATATTTTTGTTTTACTTAGTCCTTATACCCCCAAAATTTTCCAGTGAAATAAACACTCCAAAAAATATTTTGCACTTTGACTCAGATTGCTTTGAATTTAGGCAGTATTTATTGGTGAACTAATTATTACACCAGTCATTTCGATGAAGTGGGTTCGAATCCCACTGCTGCCACTATGTGGCATGACTCAAGTTAATACAAATGATATGTAATGTCAGAAACAAAAAGTACACAGCAATGCCAATATAAACAACCAAATAGTCTCAGCGCAGCAACAAAGTAGTTGGCCTATCAAAGCAGCAACATAAAACATCTCTCTACATAATTAGGTAGGCTAAATTAACACAATACTGCTTGATTCTGTTTTGAGTAAGAGCACTGAGGATTGTGAATATTTTCTTGGCCTGATTTTGGTAACCAATCAAATCATCAACTAGGTAATGGTACAAGTGCGTAGGCCTAGCTTAACACTGTGCAACTACTGATTCGCCAAATTGTACCATAAGTATACTGGCTAGATTTCCAGAGATCAAACTTTATAACATTGTCATCTTGTCAACTTAAATCAGAGATTTTCTTTTCCACATTTGCAATACTGAATCATCAATCTCTATGATCACAATTACACTTACAGTACTGTACCAGCATCTTTCTTGTTTCCAGCTCAAGAGGTATTCATTACATCTGTTAACAGCAATGTCTGATGTAACGTAAAAACTAACAAAGTGTTATATGTATATCGGTAATGGCTTACTTTACAAATTTTTAATTTGTTTTAGAAAAAGAAAAAAAATCAACGAAATTCAAGCGATCAAGCAGAGTGAAAAAGAGTAAAAAGTTTTTTGATGAAGAAGCATCTGTTTTAGACCTTGCAAATCCCAATAAATTAAAGGAAAAAGTATTGCCCAAAGGGAAGACAAACAAAAAGTAATTTTTATTTTGATTATGTTTAAGAAGAGTTTTTGTTTGTTTCAGATTTTTTTTGTAGTATGCCTACTGCTGTTTCCAAACTATTCTACAAAACATTTGATTCAATTTACTACCACACTACACCTACCTGCATATGTATTCAATAATGTTCCTCTTTTAATTCATATATATGTGTGTGAAAAGTTACTATTACTACTGTGCTGCAATATGTGGTACTGTTTGCATGAGTATCTTTTCAAGCTTACCCAGTTTTCAGTATTGATACTTTTCATTGATGATGACATTGCAGCTTGTGTATTAAATAATTTGTCTTAGTTGAGATGATTTACTATTCCCACTGTCCTATGTTGAGTTAAAATAAAAATGACCTCAAATTTGACTTGCTTGATCAAGTTGCTGCTGTTTCAAGTTTGATGCATCACTTCAACAGTGTGCACTGTGCAGGCATTTTTATCTACCCTACCTCATGCTTTCTGCACATTAGCATTTCACCACTAAGTGGAAATGTTCCACTGTGTGCAAAATCAATAAACATATTGAAAGTGGTTTCAAAAAATTATTGCTTTATGTAGGCCTTCATGTGGAAGTGATCAAAATGTGCATGAATCATCACTATGTGTTCCAGAAGAGAAGAATCTTGAGGTAAAAGACATTCTGAGTTGTATAATACATTTTACAAAGTGACTTGGCACGGGAACGTGTGTGGTTAAATAAACAAAGATTCCATTGACATTACTCATTTTCAAAAAAACTTTTTTTGATTATTACAGTTAAAGGTTAAGGTTAGGTTATAATACAAAATGTCTTGCACGCACAGTACTTGTGCCTAGTCTTTTCCTACATTTTAACATTAACCCGTTAAGTCACGCAACATTCGAGAATGTTACCAATGCCAGGTAAAACTCAAACTAGATTTAGTGGGATTTCAATCTTGCAACACTTTAATTTTGGGAAAAAAGAAACTTTGAAGCACATTCAGTCGCTCTTTTCAAATGTCAAACTCAAGCACAACTGACGATTGTGCTTAGTATAAAACAAGAATGTTGTCTGCAGCTCAATGGTAATTTTAAAAGTTACATGATAAAAAGCTTGAATTAAACTAGCCATGCTGGAGATGTATATTTTTCCTCTGTTGCTAAGCCCACCATTACACCATTTGTGATGAATTTTGTTTTTATTTTTGAGGAAAAGTTTGGTTTTCCCAGTCCATGATTTAACAACAAAGCTTATGGCAATTTATTGTTAGTTACGTTTATGAAGTAGCTATTTCGTATTCTTTTTTTACTAAGTCACTAAGTCACCCAGTGCTTACATTTGGGAATAAGCTATGGCATTACAAAAATTCCAGTATTGACCAGTGGTCTATTTATGCTCCACAGATTTTTTTACGCAGAGCCAGCCCTTGCCCATCCTTTAAATCTCACTGTATAATTTCGTGTTAAAGTTATTTTCAGTTACCATATTGCAACACAACTCAAAACATTGTTCCTAAGTTGTGTTGAAAAATCTCACTGTATTTGCTAGAAACACTGAGTGCCGGTACTAGTTTTGGCTTTATTGTTGGCAAGGCACTCCTAAAAAGTGTTAGCTTTTTTATTAGATTGGTTGCTTCGATACATCAACGAAAAATTGATCTTGGTTTATAATCAGCTTGTTACATATTATATCTTACTGTTTGTTTCTCAGTAAAACTGTAAGTACTTGACAAAATTTGATATTTAACGAAGTAGTAAACTTCATAGAATCACATGTATAGCATACTAATCGTTAAAATTCTTTGAAAATAATAAAAGATCGTTCAGTAGTTCTAGCATATTTACATTCCTTCTATTGAGGTGGAGAAGGAATATAAATATGCACAAAGACAAAAAATGTCTATTTAGGTGCATACCGGCCAGTTGGTTGAACGGTAACACGTTCGTCTCTGTAGCGAGAGGTCTGAGGTTCAAATCTTGGCTCGGTCAAATTGGACACAGTGTTGCCTACGGCTCGCCACTGCTATGACGTTTCTAAGCAAGTTGTGTTGCCCGGCGCAATGACATGGAGTTAGGCCTCACAAACTCCTTACACGCTTGGGCGTAATACAGCAAGTATAATGAAAAATTTGATTTTATCTGTGTAGACCTTGTTTTGCGATATTACATAATTTTCCACGTTTAAAGCTAAATAACCATATTTTAAATAATTTTGCCACTTTCTGCCTCTGAGCTTAGAACTTGCTTGTATAGACAACGTTGGAAATATTAGTTGCAAAAATGTGCGTTTATTTTAGAGCATGGACGATGAAGATTTGTGGCTTGAAGCGTTGGAGAAAGGCGAATTAGACGACAACGGAGAAATTCCAAAAACGCGCGATCCTTCGCTTATGACTGCTCGGCAGAGGGCGCTAATGAATCGTAGCTCATCGAATTTGGTAGAGGAAATAATACCAGCTCTCAGAGAAGAAACCGAAGAAGAAAGAAAAAAGCGAATGGAAAAAAATAGAAAAAGAAAGTTGCAGGTACGGTACTGAGTCATAGATCACAATTTTGATCTTTTCTCATATAGTAAATTTCGCCTTTCCAGTGTTTGGTGTATTTCCACCCTCAGTGGTTTAGGGCGTTGCAGTCATCTTTGTTGCAGTTATAAGAAAGTTGAAATGCCATTGATTAGAATTGTTTATTGCTGATTCTTCGCCTACCCTTCTGCCGTATCATGTTTGCAAGATAAACGCAAGATTTTTTTATGTAGGTTTTTGTTGGTTGTGCTATGTTCAATATGTTCATGAATGTTAAATCAGTGGAATTTATTATTTTCGATCCCCATCAAGTATACGCAGCCAAAATAATGTCTTTTAGCCTTATTCATGACTTGATATCCACGTACGTTTTCATTCAGAAAAGGTTAGCGACTTAAAATGCTTTACTTTAAAAGTTTTGAAAATTATTATGCAAGCAACGCTGCTTTTTTCATTTATTTTGCTTAATCATTTTTTAGGCTGTGAAGAAAGCCAAAGAGACCCAAAAGCAAACTATCAGAAAATTGATTGAAATTCCAAAAAGTTCCAAAGAGAAGCAAAAAACTACGCAAACCGGTCAAAACAACAAACCCACTATTCCGATGATAAAATATGTCAACAACGTTACAACTTGCTATATCTCATATCCTGAGGGATATGAATTTCCATTAGCAAAAGACAATCAAGTACCTCAGCTTAAAACTCGTTTTTGCTTAATCTGCGGTGAAAAAAGACGTTACTCGTGTTCTAAAACCAATGTTTCACTGTGCAGCATGAAATGTTATAAAGAAAATTTAAACAGAAGTGCAGTTCTTACGTCATGACCTTTCCCTTTTTTTGCGTTATGACAAAATGAGTTCATGCTTTGTTTTTATACTTTTATTTCTTTTTCCTGTGTTTTGCTGTATCAAGGGTCATTTCCAAACTGTTATAGATTTTTTCTTTCGTTTGCAAACCTTGATACTTGGTGAAGTGAAGCAAGCTCTTCAACTGCAAAAAGCCATATCAATATGCTATAATAAGGGTGTCCAAAGTCTGGCCCGCGGTTTATTTGCGGTCCGCGATGAAGCTTTGTACGGTTCGCGGCTGGTCCACACCTTTTTCCCGACCAAGGGAGATTGTACCGACTCGAAATAGAATACCGTAAACTTGATTTAAGTCTTCACTTATTTTCTTGTTTAGAGTTGCTAGAAGACTTTTTTCTGGCACGCAAAGTGGTGCCCTGGAAGAGCTATTACCCCGCGGGTACCTTCACGTAATGTGATTGACGCTCCCGGAAAAGTTACAATTTCCCTGGACTAAGTCCATAAAATCGATTGCTGGAATTGCATAAACCATATTCATTTGTCATACGCAAATTTTGTCTCAATATAAGTATGCATTTTTCTTCGACTACTGATTGAACCCATCTAATGCCATGTGTTAATACGTACTTCTATGCAAAAGGTCATGTTTTCGATTGGTTTAGGGCTAGAAAGCTTTGAGCAACATTTTAATTCTATATTACGTGCAGTATCGGTCTGTAAATTGGAATTTGACGACCCAGCAGACTTGCATGCACGTCATTTTTTCGTGCTGACAGATTTCATTTTAAAATTTGAATGTGTTTGTGCTAATACGCAATTCAGCAATACACAATTCTTTAGTAATCAAGCTGCGTGTCGTGATGCCTTGTTGCATCGCTTACATTTGAGAAATGTCAGCAATATTAGTAATTGTTGAAGAGTCAAGCAATTAAATTACCTAGAAAAATGATCTTTTTCTCAAATAGGAATTAGCATTTTATTTGGAAGCGGTTTTAAATGCATTAAGAGATTCTGCTGCATCTTTTATTTTTTATCTTTTTTCGAAAATTGACTTGAATGAAAGTTGCATCTACTTCATGAACATAATACAGTACACGTCAAAAATTAGTTTTTGACGTGTACTGTGTTACGTTAAAGTATTCGCTCTGGCCTACGTTGTCGAGGACTTTTTTGAATCGGTTGAATTCAAACTCCACTCATCTTCAATAGGTACATATTTATCTTGGTTGTCATCATGAGAAACGATGGAGATGCTTCGTTTATCATTCAAATTTTTGGTTTCTTTGAGGCAGCGAAAAAATTGTCGTGAAGTGCCTCTAAAAAAAAACGCGATATTGCGACCGGAGCGGGAATTGAACCCACATCAAGCGAAAAGGGTCGTTGTAAAAACGCAATGCCTTTAACCTTCTTGACTGCGCTGTCCGTTCTCCGTCAAAATCAAATCTCCAAAGGATTCAAAAATTGATTTTATTAGGCTATCAGAACGCACAGCAAGTTTAATTACACGTATAACACCATAAATTGAAACAGCATTGTATTGTACGATGAAAAGTAAAATTTTCTTGCTAAGATTAGTGCAATCAAGTTGTCTCCCAACATAACAAACCAAGAACGACCAATATTATTTGAAATTAATATGTGATTGGTTGTATATGTATAATATTGGCGCATAAAATAGTAATTACTAATTGGTGAAATCAAACCCAACTTATAATTATACTCTAAACCAGTGGTTCTCAAACTGTGTGCCGCGAGCAATTTTCAGCTGTGCTGGGTAACTTTTTGGAATTTTAGGAAATATGCTAGTATTACAATTAGGCTAAACACCACATGATAGACTAGTAATATTCTTAGTCGTAATTATTGTTTGTGTGAAAGTTGTGACGTAGTCTATATTATTTTTCATCATGTTTCAAAATTTCTTGTTAAAATTACACAGTAGTTACTGGTACCGTAGCGCAGTTTATACTTTGTATAAGCGTTGTGATGTAATAGCTAAAATTTTTCATATCGTTTCAAAAATTTTATGGTAAGATAGAGTGTTGTTATTGGTGGACAAGCTAGAAAGTCTTCGAGATTTCTGGTAATGTTGGTTCTAAGGCCCGACAAAAATGTTCGATAAACTTTCGCAGTGCTTTACACTAAGTAAGAAAAATGAACTAAAAACAGGCTCATCAATCGCATTAAAGTTTGCCGAATAAAGTTTTCAAAGTAATGTTGTTTTTTTTAGTTAGTGTGCCGCGAATTTTTTTAAAGCTTTTTAGTGCGCCGCAACATCAAAAAGTTTGGAACCACTGATTCAAACCCTAATGATTGTAAATCGCAACCCTCTTAGCCTTTTCAAATTTCAGTCAGATTTGCTAGCCACCAAGCATACATCTTTTTCTGCCCAAAGTGGTGGCCTGGGTAGGACAAAGGCATGAACACTAGAAAGGCATCCTAGGTTGCAGGGGGGGAAGGGATACAAACAACTAGACCCTAATTTTGTTGGTGTTATAACGCCTAAAATCAGTCCTAACGAAATCAAACAATTATTTTGAATCTAACACGAACCACTTTTTGAACATTGCAGGCGAGTAAACAACTAGCAAAACTGCGAAGAAGTTGCTAACGACACCAAAATACTACTGACAATGGACAAATTTTTGAAATAACACGATTTTCTTCAAATTTTGTTCCTCAAAGAAATTACAGTCCGTTAATTGCGCTTTAGGGTAAATTTTACTTCTGCAATCTGCAGTCTATAAGAAAATTTTGCTATCTATTTTCTGACCCATCCTTTGACATTTCAAGCAGCAAGCACAAAAATCGTTTAGAAATAAAAGGCAAACAAAATAACAGGTAGAAAGCATATGAGTTAGCTAAAATTCTTGCAGTAAACACCAACTGCTGTTCATTTGCCTTAACTTCGATTAATCATTTAGATTGCACGCACGACGCAGGCGCAGGATACTTGAAAAACACAGTGTAGCACCAAGTCATAGCTAATTAACTATGACATGATATACAGGGTGGACAAAAGTATACATCATCACAACCTAACTTCTGTAAAATGTCTTTTTACGTTCTAAGCAGCATATTCCAAAGCGTTTCACGTACATGCTAAGTACCAGGAACTGAAATATGACTCGAAATGAAGTATATACCACTAATAAAAAAAATCTTGTAACACTTGCGAGCGATAACTGTATACCTACTTATGGGCCACCCTGTAATCCTGTATATTATACGAAGGGGTGCGAGAATTCCGAAATCATTGAAAAATAACTTCAGTTCATGTACACGAAACGTTTGCTAAAAACAAAAAAGAAAAGCTGCAGCATTTAATACAGTAGCCAACAAAAATCAAAATTCGCCTGTCTCTCATAACACCCCCCGAAAGTTTAAACGAAGAATAACGAACGAGATTCAAAAAAAAAAAAAAAATGCAGCAGATGCAGACAAACCCTATTCACCATTAATAACAATCATTTCATATTGTAACAAATAACTGCAAAATACACAAAAAATGGTGGAGTGTGTCGAACGCTTTAGAGAGGTACAGTAAATTACTGCCACAGGACCGTACCATTAAATCTTACTTTAGCAGAAGTCAGACTAATAAGAAAACTCCATCAAGATTTTACATAATAGCTCTGAACTAGATCGGAATAAAGTGGCTCTTAAAAAATTTTGCCAGCACTTTAAATTTTAACGTAAATGAAAGTTTGCTTCAAGGCAGTTTACACAGCATCCATTTTTTGTCCCCTTTTAGACTTTTTTGTTTCTCCATGAAAAAGTCCGCGTTTTTCCGCCAGTATTTTATGTGTCTAAAGCCACGCTAACCAGATGTCACGTACAAGACAAAGTTTTCCAAGCAAGTTTTTTGTAATGAAGTACTGTTCTATTTTGAAATATCGCTCTTATCCTTCATACACAAAATTTTTATCTATATGTGACAGCTTAGTAAGTGCAGATATAAACATAATGCGGACCAAAACGCGCATGCTTTTTCATAAAAAAGGAAAAACAAAAAAAAGCGGATGAAAAACGCATCCTGTGTACATCTGTCTTTGAAAGTTCAAATACGATCACGATCCAAAGATGCACTACTGGTTTCGACCATTTGATTTTAGCAAGTTTCGTTCGATATTATCGGCAGTTGGACAATACCAATTGATGGAATTCCGTTGCGGTACAAAGCAGCCAAGAAAGTCCCGTTTTCTTCATTTTGGGCTCCACTATGATCTCAATGTCTTGCAGTATGACCGTTGAATGGATTTCGGAATTTCTTTTGTTTTGAATTTGAAGGCACTACCCAGTCATTGGTGAGGTTAGCTCTCCGATACAGTTCGCTTGTGGCTGAATTATAGACTGGAACTGTTTCAACTGCTGCCGTGCTTAGGGACTAAACAAAAACAAAGTATTATTTATGAACGACGGTGATCAAAAAATAAATCAACTGCCCCATAACTTACAGATGTCTGTAATGATAGCCTACCCACAAAATATAGCAGCCTAGTACAGATGCTGTTTCAAGGAATATCACCCGCTAGCTAGTAGCTATTCATCTAGGCCATTCATGGATAAGTTAGCTACATTACGCTACGCTAGAATTACAACAATTATTCACCGAAAACGTAAGGTTTGCATTACTTAACAAATTTTATCAAGGAACAAAAGCGTCATTTCCTTTCAATTGCAAAGGAAAAAACAAAACGTTGCAACAATATAAGATCTAATCCGACCTATATTATAGGCAATAGTATAGGCCATACTCAGACACACAAGTAAGTTAAGGTTAAAGTCTCTCTTAATCGAAAAATGCCACGGTGCCGATATTACTTCTCTTACCTTGAGGTATATGTAAGCGTCCGTGCCGTAGCCTTCCATTGACTGAATTTGTAAATCTCCACCCAAGTAACGAGCATAAAGTCTTGAAATTGGAAGACCATAGCCGTAGCCAGCCTGAAAACAAAATGAGGTGTAAAAAAAAATTAAATGAACCCTATTTTGATTAGTTAGGCTTAGTAACGCAAAATTGTGGATTGATTTTTAACCCAACAAAAAGCTAAAACTTGAGCGAGCCTCTTGCTCTTAACAACATATCAAGATTTACTTTGACATGCTGTTGTTGTTAGGAAAATATTCTTCAAATTAGAATTCGTTATTAACATATTAATAAAAGGGCATTAATAACAAAACACTCGTTGCTTGGTTGGATAAATAACTAGTTGTACTACGAAAATTATCTCAATTTCTTAGAACTAACTTGTCTAAGGCAGTAAACAATTTCTTTCGCTATCATTCTCTTAACAAACTCAGATCGTCTTCACGTTATAATACAATCTATTACCTTGTAAATGCATTAGCACTTTCGTGCTATTAAATTTAAGCATGAGTGCTGGAGCTTTACAAAACAGGCTTTTGAAAGAATCTAATAAACGCATTTAACCTCAACAATGCATCGAATAATTTTATTGATTGTATCACAGCAAACTAAATTTAATCCAAGGACTGCGTTTTTGTTGAATGTAAATATATGAAGCTCAGAAAAGTCACAAAGGTTCATAATCATCATCATTTTTCTCCTGGAGTGCGCATCTTTTATTTCTGGAGCCCAGCAGATTTTCCCCGCACGCAGGGTTTAGCCGGTTTTTGCAGTCTAGTTTCTATATTGCACGATTTTCAAGCAAATAATCACTTAAATGTGATATCTGGCCTAGAACGCTTAGAAAATGCAAATATCAGAAGCCGGTAGCCTAATTTATGCTTCGGCCAAACCAATCGCAATAATCCAACCTGGCAGTAGGTACATTTTAAACATAACCCAAAAATGCTCTGCGGTGGTGCGGCTTGCGATAACAGAATACAGTGTGCTTGTCTTAGGTTAGAACTTCATTGGCTAGTTGATGCGAATAAATGTCTCGGTACCTACCAAAGGTGTTACTCGAGCATCTTCGCTTCTTGGTGGCCTAGGAGCGGTGCTGTAAAGGTACTCGAACCATCTGCTGGTGATTTCTCTTGAGGCCCCGCCACCAACGTCGGAAATCTTGATCCCACAATCCGTTTTTCCTTTCGTCACCGAAACCTGAATGGCAGGTACATCGCAGGCCTCGGAGTGGTACTCCATTGTAGCTCGCATGGCGTTCTAGAAAAGACGTGACTTTATACCGCCAGGTCAACATTGAACTTGCCAAACTAGGGCTTATTAAAAACACTGTTACAAAACATGATTACTGGTCTCACATATGCAGTTAATCGATTTCAGATGGATTAAATCAATCCGTAAACAATCGATTTATCAATTAAAAATCTTATAATTTAATTAGCAAACTGAAAGTGATAATTCATCACTTACTCAATTATAGACGTTCTACTCTAACTCTGCCAATCATTATTTCCGAGAAGTAAAAAAATTATAATTGTTCGAAAGTAACGCAGAGAGTCTTTTTGAGATTTCACCTGGTGTTTAATTTAGAAAATATTTTACGGTAAGACTACTCTGATTTTTCGGTAAAATTCCGTTACTTTTTACCTTGAATAATTCGAAGCAAATGTGATACAAATGCGATGGAACGTAGATAATATCGACGTCTGACTCGTTTTCCACAGCTGAAAAGGAAAAATAAATAATTGATAGCGCGCAATATCATATTGCAAGTACATACGAGACCAAGAACTAACATTCATACGGTATCGGCTTTGAGATAACTGGAAATTAGGGAAGCCTATTACAACTTATAAGCATGTTGACTGCATGGCAGTTTTATTTACTTGATTTGAAACAGTAAAGCCTTATTTAAAACTGTAAAAATTTTTAACGTTTCGGGCTCATCTACGTCCATCATCAGTAAAAATATTCTGCGTGAATAAAATTTTATTTTTTACCTTAAAACAGTAAAATTTGAAACGTTTGAAAATTTTTCTGTTTCAAATAAGGTTTTATTGTTTTTAATCAAAGTGTAAACATAGGTTTAAAAATTTTATGCAAAATATAGAAATTCAGACTTACAGTTATGAACTTCAATTTTGAGGCTAGGAGCACCAAAGTAATACTGGTCACAGAGAAATTTGGCGTTATTATAAGCATCTTCTACCACTAGAGGGACGTCGCAATTTGGGTCAATGGTGCCATAAAGCTTCGGCGCGCGATTGGAATTGTCTCCAAACAGAAGCACTACGAAAAAAATATGTTCGTTACTTTCGAGTTCAAAAATCTTTAGTCATAAGTGCAGAACGTCATACAAGAGTATTTTCTAAGATACAACTACGCACCGAAAATCTATCAGTGAAGCTAAAGCAAGCAGTCATTGTCTGCTTGACTTTTTTTTCCACTCAGAATTTTTCTGTCAAACGTTCGAATTTAAGAATTTTTAGACTAAGATGATTGCAAAGAAAAACTTTGGACTATTTTAGTTTTTTTTTTTAATTATTCTTACCGTGTTGATTAATCAAGATGCGAATTCCTATTCTGCTGGTGTAAAAGCGATCGAGAAAATATTGATTTTTATCCAAGCTTGCCACGGAGGGTCCCTCGGCATCTTTCCATTCCATAATTCCATGAGCCATCGTCTCTACTACATTTCTATGTCTCTGAATGATTCCTTCCAAAATTCTGTTGAATCTAGAAAAATACTGTATTGATTCAAGACTGCAAGATTATGAAATTTTAGTCAGCGGAATTTGATCAAGCTTTAGCAGTATAGAACTTTTTATTAGCAAGCAATAGCCATTAAAAAAACTTTGATCGAAATTAGGACCAGAAATTTAAATATCAGTGTAGTATGTAGTATCAAGTCAAAAATGGTACTGTTTTTGCACTAAGAAGACTTAACAAACTAAAAAAATATCAAAAAATAGTCATGGCATTGTTAACTTATCATCTTTCGACGTCAATATTCAAAAGAACAATAGCGTCAGCATGACGTCACAACTGGACTTTACACCCTTTCCGGAGCGACTCGCTCAGCAAATTGATTTGTCCGTGCACAGCATCACAGCAATTGGCTCGTCTACTGCTTCAACGTGGTAACCATTAACCAATGCGCAAAACTGCATAATTGTTGGAAGCCAATTGTTGATAAACATATATCATACACAAAATTTATTGAAAACAAGATGATTTCATCAGAAATAATTCCACTTCGAATAATTTTACTCAAAACAACATAAGTTTTAAATTGACACAGCACGCTTTTATAGCTTATTCATGAAGCGATTATATGCACAGTCAGCAACAGCATAGGGAAGCGATCCCTTAATCTTACGAGTCCCAACTTTCAAAAATCATTCTTGCCTGCTTTCAAATTTTCTGTGTTGGAAACGTGTGAGCTTTCAATTATAGAGCCATCATTTGAAACCAGCCAAAAGCTGTAGCAAAAGCAGTAGAAGCAATTTTGCTCAATGTGTATTTACTATTTGCACATATCCAAAACATTGCAAAAGAAGTAACATACGAACTAATCAAAATGCACTTGGTCAAATGAAAAAGGAAGCTGGAAATGGGTCTCTCGGTCATTGTATCGAGCCAGGTAACTTCTTATTTTATTCGAATCGAGAAAACTGCTAGATGTTTTTGGCTAAGCAACATCCACTTCATATGTTAAATTTTAATTTATAGGTTTAGTGATTAGCGTAGCCGAAAGGCTTGAAAAAGAAATGTCAAAGCATCACACATATTGAGCTTACTTTTGGAGATTCTTTAGGTCAGTGGAGTCCTTATCAAAATCGACTACTTCAGCAAACGACTGCTTATACCATGACGTCACCAATCGAGTGGATGGCATTGCCAAGAGTGCACTGGGCAGCCGGTACATTTCCTAAACAATGCGGTTTTCTTTAAACAATACGCTTAGCTCTTTTTCATTAGAAAATTTGATCTAATTTCTTTTGAATTCCAAACGCGACTCTAACCTTAATTCGAAATTCCAACCCATCCTTAACCTTAAATTATTTGTAGGAAACAAAAACATGCGGATAAATATTCTCGTTTCTCTTTTGATTGTTGCTTCAAACTAAAATTTTCAAGTAAAAGAGCAATTTTGAAATATATTTTCTGACCAAGAGCTTTAATTAACATAAGGGAAACGCAAAATTCGTTTTTGGACATTGGATTTGGTTAATTAAACAAAATATAACGAGGATTGTTTGTAAAACTTGGAAACAAAACCAAAGCATGCACTGGAAACATGACAATAGAAAATATTTATTGCTGCAGAAACTTAATCAATCAATCATAAGGTCGGCAATTTTGCACACGCTACGGACAGTAGGTTTGAGAATATTGAAAATCTCGTTTGTGAAAATTCATGAAAATAAACAGCGCAGCACTCCGAATGCAACTTCAAACAAAATCCAACTTATGCCCCTCTATCTGGAGCCGCTTTTTTATGTGCCTTGACGTTTTATTCAACTCACTAAGGTATCACTGTGCACATTTTTATGCAAGTGAAAAAATATATAAGTTATTGTCACAAGTTTGGCAAACAATTGGAGAAATAAAAACATACAGATCCACGTATTGTAGAATGCTTTGCAATTTCTTTCGATCAACGGCGACCAGGAAAACTTAACCAATTTTCTACTGCTAGCACACATTTCACACTTAGTGAAAAGTGTGCTTAATAAAGTAGGTCCAAAAGCTACTGAAGACCTTTTTTCTTTTTCTTTTTACATTTGTTTTTGGGGTGAGAGGTGCGAGCGGGGGTTGGTGATTTCAAGCCTGCAAGCTGCAGCTGATGAACAGAGAAAAAGCTTACCATTTCGCCCTCAGTGCAGACAGGTCCTGAGTTTGTGTGGAAAGGAATGGAAAATTTTTTCCACGCTATTTTTCAATATCAGGGTTCGAAATTAACGCTTGCCCGAAGCAAGCTGAAATCGCCTCGGGCAAGTTATTTTTCGGCTTAACTTGCCTGACTGGCAAGCTCACAAAATACAGCGTATTAAACAACATCAAACAAGATTATTCAGAAATGCAATTTAGGTCCGCTTTTGTTGCAATAAAATAAAATTTAAGTAGAGAAAGATGTTGCTTGCTTTATTTAGGCACTTTGCAACCATCACAACGAATACTGTGTTTAATCGTACGCGCATAATAGTTAATCGCAATTAACACTTAATCGCGCGCAAATTTTTTGATACTCAGATGCGCTGAGCAACTTTTTGGCACAAAGTGCTACGATTTTCTTCCGCGAAAAATTTTTCCTTGATTGTCGCGTTAACCTCTGTTTCAAATATGTCGCGTTAACCTCTGTTTCAAATATCACAAGTACAACTATCACAAGTTTCAAATATCACTTTCAAATATACCCTGCGCTGCATGAAGACAATGTCCAGAATTTTGCAATTTTTTTGTTATGATATTTATAACTTTTGCAAAAAATTTCAGCTTTCCAGCTGATGTAGTTTAAAAATGTTATTTATTACGTCACTTTACCATAACAATCGTGCTCAAAATCTTGATTTTCGAAATAGGATACACGTATTATGCAAATTTAGTGTTTTAACCTAGAAGAACATTTTACAAATTTTTTTTTAAAGGTAAACAGCCTCAATACTTATTGTGCCTATTTTTTTTCGGGCAAGTTGAAATTTCCTCGGGCAAGTAGCCATTTGATATCACTTACCCGACGGGCAAGTTGTTAAAAAAGTTAATTTCGACCCCTGAATATAATCAAAAACACGATTAGTAATGCTCTAACCCTTACCTGTACCATATTAGCTAAACGAGTAGGAAGTTCTTGACGTAACCAACGATATGAGGTTTTTTCATCCCCAGTTTTTTGAGCTAAAAATAAAAGGCATTTGTAAATTTACGTGTTAAGTTTTAGCAATCGAAGCCACATTTACAGGAAAAATTTGAAAAACTTTTCCCAATTTCTTGCAGTATGAATTACAATAGGTTCAATATTGTAAAAAGCCGTTAAAAGTCGGAATTTTTCCAGCAACAATACAGAGTGCAAAAAGCTAATTACAGTATTGCTTAGTAATTCTTCTAACTTACATTTCACGCTTTAAATAAAAACGTTTCCTGAATCACGTTCAATGTGACGTAGCGATATATGCCAACGCCCCACAGCAACAACCAATCAAAATTTCAGCTAGTATCAAGATCTTCAAACGTGTTTTGATCAAAGCATGCTAAAACAGCTCTTGGCAATTACCATGAGTGAGAGCTATTGGTGCAAATTAAATGGATCACGATCAATGACCACGCTCCACAATTCTTATGAAATTCCAATCCTGCTTTCAAGTGACAACAATTCAACTTTTTTAAAACAAAAATTGGAAAAAGCACTTCATCATTAATCTGTATATTAGAACCTTAAACTGTATAAAACGCAATCGAATCACAGAAATTTGCTTCGCATTTTGCATAAATCATCGAAAAAGCAGTCAGGCTACCCTTATGAGCATATCCTTAGTTTATTTTTACAAAAAATTCAGTACTCCTGCTTGTCGATTTACCAGGGTACAATCAGAAGTTGGCTAAAATAAACATAGGATACGCTAATGCACTCGCAATTTTACGTCAAACGTAGACCAGGGGCCCTAGAAACACAAAACTCTACTTGCCAAATAGTTAAAATTCGAATGAACGTGCGTAGTAATACAAAGCAATAGGCAATACTCAATGCATAGAGAAAATAAAAACTCCTTAGGACATAATTTAGTGACTAAACCATGATAAAGTTTTGCAATGTTAGCAAATTTAGCAGCAACATGAGTGCACCGTTGAAAAGTACACACAACTTTCTTAAACCAAAATAAATGCACTTGACCTCACCCAAATTAAATAATATATATGCAAACATTACGAAATATTAAGAGATATTAGTCTTAAAATAGTTTAATTTTTAACTGGGCACATGGATTGTTGACTTAAACTTAGCTGGCCAAATTTCAAAATTTTCTTTGTCATTGCACTCAATGCAGCAGTAAACCTGTAAGCCAATCAGAAAAGGCTTCATAGCACTATTCAAACAAGCAAAGCTACAGAGACAACGGACAGCATGCCTGGCGGCTGAGAATGCTGCAGGCTTTGCAGAACTTAATTCAAGCTCTTTAGTCTTTGGAATATGACTCGCAGTAACTCAACTTATCATTAATGGCAGACAGACAAAAACCATCAAGGTATATATCACAAAATCAATCAATGCATAATGCCACCAACAACACTTGAAACAAAGGTTAACATTATAACATTTAAAGCAAAGCACAATTTTAACAAAATTCTTTCAAAATTAGCTTGTGTGGTGGTTTTTGACCAAAAAGCAAGTTACCTAGCTTCAAATAGTCATTAACGATACAAATGTCAAAATATTTACTGAACTTGCATAGGTGTAGCAACCACGCAAATAAAAATTGCTTGTTTTTGTCCTTAATATCCTCCGCATGTTTTAACGTCTGACGTTAGGTCACTACTTCCTTTTCCTGACTCTGCCAAGTTATTTTTTGTACTATTCCATTCGCTATTATTGTGGTGGTCAAAAACGAAAATGAATGAACTTTTCATCACTAATCACCAAATATAATTTGCTGAACATTCCATGCAACAATTTTACCCAACTTGCTCCACAAAGATGATTGCCTATTTAATGTAAACATTAATATGAAATATGGATTCGAGGCAAACGTATTCAAACTGAAAAAATCAAAATTATGAATAAATCCACCAGTTTAACAACAAATAACCAGGTATTGACAATGAAAAAACAAATTTTAACATAATAATTTTAAGGAGAATATAGTAAGACTAATAATTATTGAATTATGTCAATTATACATTCACAAAAAAATTATGTTTGTGCTAACTATACCACTTAACACACATCAATCACTCATGCATAACAAGCCAATTAAATTAATTGTTGTTGGGTTTCAGGAGCAGCATTGAATTATTCCAAGTTACATCAATAGCGAATTTATATATTGCAGGAATTTATATAGAGAATAAATTGTAAGCATTTAGAATTTACATGTGTTGTTTCAACTCATTCAACGCAACAATATGCAATCGATAATTAGCTTTCTGAATGCTAGCTTTAAAATGTGTGTAGATACAAACAAATAGGGAGAAATATAACTGCACCTTTTTGCTACATCTAAAGTCATGTCCAAATTCACCATGTAGTCAAGGTAGTTTTTAAGGAAATAAACAACCAGCAGTTTCGCAGATTTAGCTTTTACATTTTGAAAACTTCAACATTTATTGTTCATTGCAGAGAAGATACAGAACAAAAAGCTAGCTAAACAAAGTCCAATGCTTATCTGCTTTTATAGTGCAAGAAAATCTCTGTCAGCACAAAAAGTGCTTGCAATTTGCAAGTCTGCTTCAGCAAAATAAGACAAAGTTGATAATGACTGTAACTATGCTGACTAAAAACTCACGTAACCAAATCTTGAGTATAATTGTTTTTGTGAATTTTCTCTTTTGAAAAGCTTCAAATTCTATGACCAGCAGTTGAAAAAATGGACAATACACAGATACTGGTGGAAAAAATTAGTCTAGTCAGAAGTTTATATGCACTAGAATAATAACCAAAACAACATTTTAAATGATTGCAATAATATAATTTGGGCGAAAAAATTTGGCAATGAAATTTGAATTATTCTGTTTCATAAAAACTTCATCATGAACAGATGGCTACAAGCATAGTATCGGTATGTTTTACTCGTTGATGTGCAGAAAAGACATATGAGATTAGAGAAACACCTGCTTAATTCATAACAAATTGATATTTTATCATTGCAAATAAATCAAATATTGATCTCACAATACACCAGACGAGCTAAACTTAAAGCCTCAAATAGGCTTAATGGCTTTCTTCCTAACCCCAATGAACATCTACGTCTGATGCCCGAATCTGTCTAAATTCAACATTCTACATATCCAGTATCAGCATTTCAGTTTTGTTGTTTCTCAAAAGTAGCAAACCTCTGTACCAAAGAGTTAAACAATTACAGTTAATTGGTTAGGCTATATACTAACTACCAGGGATGGCAATCGCATCGCATCCCACGTTTTTTTCAGAAAAATATCGCATCTAATTATCGCATCAAAACAACCAAAAAAATCGCATCCATTATCGCATTGCAGAATTTGATAAAAAAAATCTGCGATTTTTTCTATTATTGTGATTTTTTGTCTTTAATTCTGTTAGTTTCTTTTGTCTGGTCATAAGTTAACTGTTTCATCATTTTGACCGATTTTGACGGACACTTGCTTTTTAAGTTGTGCTTAAGTTGCTTTTCAGTTTTTGGTATTGATGCATGTGAGCATGGAGCACTGTGTGTGCATGCAGTGATCCTAGTTATGACACAATAGCTTTTGCTTAGTTTTTTGCTAAAGCGGCATCTCGGAATTAACATCTCGCACTGGCTGAGCTTCCAGCTACGTCAGTTGTTTCAGTTGTGAACAGAGGTGGAGAAGAGGGCACAAGGCTCAAGGCCAAGGACACAAAAAAAAAATCCGAGGCCAAGGACAGCTCTTTCGAGGACAGACCCTCTCGAGGCCAAGGACAGGATTGCTCAAGGCCTAAGCCAAGGACACAGCCGCAAGTGTTCTCCAAATAAAAAAAAGAAAAAAGGTCTTCAAAAAGTTTTTCAGGCAATCTCCAATTCATAGGCGTAGCCAGAATTTTTGATTGGGGGGGCTCAAATTACAAATCACATGCAATGACATCATCAAAAATTTTCAAAAGGGGAACTTTTTGTCGGACAAAGATATCGTAGGATGGAAGATCGGAAACCGTTGCTTGTTGGCACTTAACCAGGATTTTGTAAAGAGAGAGGGCTTAAACTAATAGTTGAAAAGTGCAAATATCTAACTTTAAAGATGTATTGAGAAAGCTAGTGTAACTCAAATGTATCACAGACGGGGGTCGGTGGGCGGGGCCCCCAGTTGCCAGAGACTTTAGCAGCCGCTGGACGATTTTTTGCAATTTTTTTGGAAAAATACAGCTATTTTAATGCCATTGAATCACATTTCGCACGTGTTCAGAGCCATTTGAAAGCACTAGATTATTTAAAATTTGAAAGTCAATCAAAAAATTAAATTGTTTAATGCTCCTTTTGCTTGCAATTTAAGTCCAAAACACGTTTAACATCTCGCATTTTTGAGTTAAATTTTAGATGTAAGTGATTTGGTCCAGGTAGGGGAGAGTAAGGTGCTTTGTCTCTGGCTACATTTTAGCAGTAAGTAATAATCCACTCGAGGATTTTCCTTAGAGATTTTTATTTTGTCATGAAAAAAAAACAGATATAGGAGTATATGTTTGGCCAGGGGGCCATGCCCCTCAATTAAAGTCAATGATTTGTTCAATCGGCATTTTTCATGGCTAATTTTTTTAAAAGTATTTTGTGCATAAAACCTGTGGTGTTGGAGGCGAATTACTGAATTGTTATTGAAAAATGGTACAATAGATGGTTACACCTACTAACCATGCTATTGCTGGGCCGGATTTACATCGCGCCAGGCCCATGGCAGTTTGGGAATTTTTGCAACATCTTTTTGCCTAGTATAGAGTAAGACCAAAAAAAGTCTTATGATTTGAGCGCAGGGCCCCTAGCTGGTACTGTGCCATATTATGTTCAATTCGGCCCTGGCTAATGCATTACATTCACAAAAAGGCTACATGAGGGTCTGAGATAGCAACTATTAGGACAAAAACTCTCCATTTCTTCCAGGTTATACGTTTAAATTGGCTGGCAAAAATTGAATTGAGGTGGACCCGGGACCCCTGGTCTTCCATATTGTTGTTAGTTGCTGTTGCAAATGAAAAATGCTAAAAAGAAACTGAAGAAGCAGTAAGCTTTTTTGGCACATTGATCTTGTTATTGCTGAAATTTCAATTGGGAAGGGGCGGGTTCCCTGGTCCCCCCTCCTTTGGCTATGCCTATGCTCCAATTGAGGAAAACAAAAAAGGTGTTCGCAAATTTTCCGCAAGGTTTCTGGCGTTTTCCAACAAAATTTCAACGGTTCAAAAAATAGTGCTGTCCTCGAGCCGAGGACAGGGCAATTTTCAAGGACTTGAGGCTTTGAGGCCCAGGACGTCTCCAAGGAGTCCTCCCTCTGGTTGCTATTATGTCTAGCTTTGCAGCAGGAAAATCATGCCAAAGTTGGATAATGATTTCCGCGAGTATTTCGAAAGGAAGGAAGAAGGAGAAAAAGTTCTTGCAAAGTGCAAGTCTAGTAAGTTTGCAGCGACGCCTGTGCCTAACAAAATGGGCAAATCCTATTTTCACTCATGCAATCTAATGCAGCATCTTAAACGCAAACACCCCCGAACAGCATAAAACGTTGATCAAACCAAAAGGTCGATCGTCATTTGCAGCGTCTTCAAGTGCCACCTTAGATGCCTTTGTTGCTGTAATGCGACCAGCCAAGAAAGGCCATCTCGATTATACCATCGGCGCTTCAGATTTCAAGAAAGCAGTTGTGGAAGCAGTAACACTTAATGGGCTTCCACTGTCGGTATTTGAAGCATCAGGCATCAAGAAGATACTGCAGCAACTTTTTGTTTTATACTGATTCGCAAATGTGGTTAAATAAAAGCTTTGATAGCTTGTAAACGGAGTGCTAAACTTTAGGCAACAAACTTAAATTTCAAAACAGTTTAAAAAATCAATAATCGCACAAATAATCGCAAAGTAGCTGCGATATTATCGCATCAAAAAAATTTCAAATTATTGCAAAAAAAATCGTATATATATTCTTCTACTTTGCATCGCATTGCAAAATCGCATCGCAGTTTTTCTTCATAACAAACATCGAAGAAAATCATTATTGCGATTGCCATTCCTGCTAACTACTGCTAATGACTACTACTAGTGAATCAGCTAGAGGTTTAAATGAATGCCATTACAGAGTATTGTTAATACAATCACAAAAACAACTTTTTATCATCATAACTACTAGAGAGAAAAAAAAAGGTACATAACTTGAAAAAGTGGTAAACAGATTGACAGTAAATTGGTACTGATAATTATTACAAGGTAATTACAAGTTGTATCAAATACTAAACCACTAAATCAGCAATCGATTTTAAATCTGCAACTGATGTTTGCAAATGATTTAAATAGGCTACTGTAGTGTACACTAAAATGATATTCTTTTCCAACAGCAACTAGCACTGATGTAATCAAAACATTGGCGATCAAAAAGTTTCTTACCAAAATCAAGAAACTGACGCAAAGATAAAGGACTAGGTGAGTACTTTCCATAATGATCTATCAGTTGCATTAATATATCATCTTTCTTCTTGAATTTTGTATTTTTTCGAAGACTTGCTTGAAATAAAATGTTGGCAATGCGCATTTTATCTTCTTAGTATTGGTACCTCTTAAGCTGTTAAGCCCTAGCCTTACTTCCAATAAATCTAAAATGTAAAACTGTACAAATTTTCTGTTAAATAAAATTATAGATTGATTGATGTAAGCCACACCACAAATCAATGCCTCCTGCACACTGCACAGGAAAAGGATATCACAGCACATGGTACAGTATTTCAAATATTGTATCCTATTGTTTCTAACGTTTCTGAACTAGAGATTAACAGTAAATCCTTAACTGTTTGCATGCTTTTTGACCTAAAAGGCGTATCCTTTTGTTTCTAACGTTTCTGAACCAGAACTTTACAGAATATCCTTAACCGTTTGCATGCTTTTTGACCGAAAAGACTACCAGCTGTGAAAACTGAAGAGCACCAGAACAGCAACTGCTTAAAACTAACAAGGTGAAAAGTAGCAATAGTAAAGTGATTTAAACACATTCAGAATCCTGTCTGCCTGTAGGAGGTTTAGCTTTATAACTACCGGTAACAAGCTGTAATTATAATTAAAAAGCAAGCTCATTGATAGTGGGTAGACAGGTAGAAGCAATTTCTGATTTTCTTTCGTACTGACCCTGCTTTGGCTGTTTGGTTCTCTTGAAAACTGTAAGTCGAAACCATTGATGCAAGAAAATCTAACTGCCTGACTGCAGCAAACAACTCCTGTTCAAATCACTAATGCACTAGTATAGTAGCTTTCCTGCGTGTTTCCTTTTAATCTGTTCTAAAGTAAAGACTAAACAGACATACTATAGCCTAGTGTAGAAACAAAAACTGTCGGTAAACTTAAAAGTTAAATTAACTGATGAAAATAGAAATCAACAATTGGCAACTGTCAGTGAAAATCACACTTGTGCTTTTATGTTGTTGTGGATAAAAAGAGAAAAAAATGGCATAATTTTCCACTTTTTCTGTAACTTTCCCCTTATTTTCCAATGCTTACGCGACCATTGGTTAATCACACCGGCATTATTCACGCGAACGTGAGGCGATCAGCTGATTGTGGAAGGTAAAATAATGGTGATTTTCCATTGCCTCATTCTCGTCATATGACGTCACAGGTTTCTTTTTTTCTCTTTGCCGGCGTGTTTTTTCAAACTTCAAACTTTCAAAATGCCGGTAGCATTTTCTGGCTTCGTTAAAAAATGCTTTCAAAATCATTCTCTTCTCATTTAAAGTCGCGAAAAAATGGAAAACTGCTAAACAAAGGTTTGGCAATTAATGAAGCTCTTTTATGAGATTAAACTTACTGTGCTTTAAGTCGAGATTGGAATATTACAAAAGACAATAATATCACTGGCTCATTAGCTATTAGTAGACCTTGCTTGAACTTAAACTTTTTTACGCGTAGCAGTATCGTGTGATTTCATTTGTTAATTGAAACAAAGTAGATACTTATATGCATTTGGTTTCTACAAAACTATTGTTGTGTCTTCATGTTGCTGAACCAACCTAGTGGCACGTTCTTGGCATTTGCTAACTTTTTGCTAGTTATAGTTTCGGCAAAGAGGTCGACTTTTTATACCAAATAATCGCAATATACAGCAACCACAAAATTTGGTGCATTTTAGGCTTAGGCTTATCACTTTTATTTATTTACATTATTTACAATTTCTCTAAACGAACGTTTTCGGCACTACCACTGGCCCTTTTCAGGAATATCTAAATAGCAATAATAACTTTAAGCATCCGAATCAAATAATAAACTAATCTTCAAAAGGTTAAAACATTGCTGTACTTTTTTGTGTCTATACTAGCTTAAGTTAAACTCAGCAAGAACGATTCAAATTTACAATTGAAATGACAAGAGTTAGCAATTATGACGAAACAAGCATTATGATTTCAGAAATATAGCAAACACTAAGTATGTCCAACAACTGTCATTGAATTTTATGGTTAAAAAACTTGCAGCAGAAATGATGATCCGTTGGCGTAAAGTTGACGATTGAGAGCAGGAGAGTGTTTCTTGATCAGGAGCTTCGAAACACTCTCCTGCTCTCAATCGTCAACTTTACGCCAACGGATCATCATTTCTGCTGCAAGTTTTAACCATAAAATTCAATGACAGTTGTTGGACATACTTAGTGTTTGCTATATTTCTGAAATCATAATGCTTGTTTCGTCATAATTGCTAACTCTTGTCATTTCAATTGTAAATTTGAATCGTTCTTGCTGAGTTTAACTTAGGCTAGTAGACACAAAAAAGTACAGCAATGTTTTAACCTTTTGAAGATTAGTTTATTATTTGATTCGGATGCTTAAAGTTATTATTGCTATTTAGATATTCCTGAAGAGGGCCAGTGGTAGTGCCGAAAACGTTCGTTTAGAGAAATTGTAAATAATGTAAATAAATAAAAGTGATAAGCCTAAGCCTAAAATGCACCAAATTTTGTGGTTGCTGTATATTGCGATTTTTTGCTATTTATTTCTATGCATTCATCCACCATAACTTTGTGGTAAGTGTTAAATTAGCTACGTGATTGGCATTAATATTGATTTAATTTGAGCGTGTTGATTTTTTTTATTGGCATCAAGTTTCCAGAAATTGAACTCAAGTGAACAAATAAATTGAATTCAATTGAATTTCCTGAGCATAAAAAGTTTCTTACTCTATTACCATCTAGCGACAAAATTACACCAAAAAACACTGGACACTGTGGACAGTAAACACTAAAGAGTAAATACAATTAAAAATGCTGCGTAGTAGACCAAGGTCTCCGAGAAAGGGGGGGGGGGGCAGGGGGGACAATGACCCCGGGGCCCATGGATTTTAGAGGCCCCATCGCAATGAAACGCCGAAGGCCTTTTTTTTATTGAGATCACCTGAATTTGGATAGAAAAACCGTTTCAATTTCAGTGAAGACCTTTTTTTGGAGATCACTTGAAAATCCGGAAAAATGTGTGCCATTTTCCTTATCTGTTTTGGACTGCACAAAACCAGAGATGCGTAATATTTGAGCTGTTCTCGGGCCCACCCTCGGTTGTCGGCGCCCCTGTAGTAGACTACCTACCTGCCGTCATACGATAGTCAATATATAGAGCCAATGGTATGGGGCCAGTGCCGTCGCCAGAGCAAACAAGGCGAGGGGGCACTAATCGAAAGTGCGGGGCACTGAAATTGACTGAACTTTTGCACACAAAAATTGATATTTTAAAACTGCGAATTATGCGCTATTTGAAAAATTTTGTATTTATGTCTGAAAAAAGAGACGTATAAGGCCGAAAGCGTTTCTTAGCTCGTTTCGTATCCGGCCCATATAATCGCTTGAAAACTCAGTCTGCAGCAGTGAATGCGACCAGAAGCGCAATCAGGATTTTGCAAAGAAGGAGAAAGCTTGAACCAAAAGTAAATTTTTTGGCGTAAAAATTGTCTAATTAAGGCCCCGTTCTGAACAAATTGATGCAACTCAAGCGTATCACAGAGAGGCGTGGGGGCAGATCCCCTAGCCGCTGCGTGATTTTTGTGATTTTGCGGCAAAAATAGCGATTTTAACGCCATTTTAATCATTTACGCACGTTTTTAAGCCATATGAATAACTACAGCAAATTGGTAAAATTCAAAAGTCCTTAAAAGAATTAAATTGCTTAGCCCCTTTAGCCCCTTTACACTTCAGGTCAAGTCCATAACGCGGTTAAACGCTCGTATTTTGGGGTTAAAATTTTCTAAAGGACTTGGCTAAAAGGGGCTGAAGCCACTTAGCTCCTTCTCCCTGGTTGCGGAACTAACTGCGATCTAAAAAAATCTAGAGTGTGCTCTAAACAAACAAAAGCAGCTGGTCATTTGAAAAAATGTTTTTCCGTAGCATTTTCGTTCATATTCACTAACGATGTAGCGGTAACGATTTTATAGGTTTACATCCCTATTCCGCGACACATCCGTAAAGGTGTGTAACTAAGACGGATTATTGCGTCACATTTATTAACATCAGTTGATGGCCAGCAATTTTGCAAAGAATGGAGAAAACTTCAAACAGGGGCCTATTCTCTAAGCATGCAATGCATGCCTAGTCATTTAGTCTAAAAAAAAAATAATAATTTGAACAAGCGCATGTAACAGCTTAAAGAAAATCAAACTAAGTTTCCGCAGGTACAGGTATTCACTTTGAAGTCGAAATAGCAATAAATAGTCTCGCTTAATTTATTGATTTCAGTTTTAGCCTGTTTTCAGCAAATCGCTAAATTACAAAAAATTATGGCAACACCCATGCAATTTTTTAAATTGCATTCAACGGCTCGGTAAAGTCTAGAACACAAAAAAATGCAGTCAGAATCGACACGCTTGAGTGATTTTCCAATTTTAGTTTTGTGAGGTGTTTGAAAGTTTTCGGTAAACGTAACAAAGGCATTTTTAATAAACAATACGCAACAATGAAGGAGTTTTGTGAATTTAAGTCACGCACTTTTTAAGAAATCACTCAAGCGTGTCGATTCTGACTGCGTTTCTTTTGGTGTTCTAGACTCTTCCCAACGACTCAAGAGATCGCTATTTTTCGATACGATTACGAACAAAATTAAATAGGTTTGAAAACTTTAATTGGAGCATTGTTTGCTGCAAAAGTTCTTTTATACGTCTAGTTTCTTGGCTTCGTAAGATATAGCCTCTATTTTGATTTTAGAATTGTACCAGCAAATTAGCTTAAGATAGGCCACAAGCTATGCACCACAGCGGTAAAGTCTAGAACACTAAAAAATGCAGTCAGATCGACACGCTTGAGTGATTTTGCAGTTTTAATTTGTGTGTTTGTTTGAAAGTTTTCGGGAAATGAAACAAAGGCATTTGGTAATAAACAATATGCTACAATGAAGAAGTTTTGTGAATTTGAGTCAAGCATTTATTCAGAAATCACTCAAGCGTGTCGATTCTGACTGCGTTTCTTGTGGTGTTCTAGACCCTTCCCATAATCAATGCTCTTACCACAGTATCTCTTACCCACCAAAGCATGCAGTTTGAAATATTGCATGCGTGCAGCTATGTACCGGTATTTTATAGGTACTGTAGCAAAATGCTAAAAGCGAATAACCAATAACACAAAACTAGGTCATTGGAATAACTAAGCAGCGAAACCAAGCCGTGATAGCCGGAAGGTACCGGTATATTAACATTAAGTAATGTAAGTCAGAATGAGTTTTTGATATGGTAGGTCTAGCCTACTGTTCGCACTAATTTAGGCTACCGGTAAATGTCGAGCTATAAGAGTGAAAGCATGATGTGAAATCCATTTGATTTAAGCAGGGAGTTTACGGTAGTTTGTTAGTGGGCCTAGGCAGGCTGCAGAGTTTGCAATAAGTAGGCAAAAAAGCATAGGTGAGCAAGTTAACGCAAAACGTTAGCTTCGTTAACCAATAGGCCTAGTCCGTTAACAAACTTCACACCTCCGTTAACGTTAATCCGTTATTTTCAGGATAATTAACGGAAGTTGATAAAGTCAGTTAATTGGTTAACATTTTGCGTGTAATTTACATTTCATTTTATTCACTAGATTGTATAATTTGTATTGACGCTGTTGAGCAGATTGTAAGGAAAGATTTATTGCTATGGTGGTCTTTTTGTGTTTTGGAAGTTACATTTTACAGTCTAATCTAATTCCAAGACAGAAATAAGTTCAAATGCACTAACAAAGCTGCGATTGGAAAATCTTTGGAAATTGTGAACAGCGATAATTAATAGACCTCTGAGGCTGCAGCTTATTATTTGTCACAAAAAAGAGCTCCTTTCTTCACTTTTTTCTATGAAACTCGTGCTAATACGCAACAAGTGCTACCAGTGCAAACTGGTTTATACCGGTGCGATGAATGAATGGTGCAAGATATTGACAATAATTAACGGAAGTTAACAGAAGTTAGCGGATGTTACTTTAGTCCGTTAACAGAACTTAACGGAAGTTGATTTAGTCCGTTAACATGAAAAAACTGTTTAACGGATTAATGAGTTCAAGAAAAAGTTAGCTTCGTTATTAACGGATTAACGATTAACGGACTTGTGCCCACCTATGCAAAAAAGTTGTTAAGACTAACGTATCAATACATTACGGTAAATATATAAATTCTGAGTGCATCTCTCTTTACGTAGAGCAAAATAACAACCAATATGTTTTTTCAAAGTACACACATATGGGTTAAAAAGCTAATGACTAGCCTATTGATGTGGTAGTTAACCGCTATATATCGTTTAGGTTGGGTCACCTTTGCGGGTGATTTTACTAAGTCATGTACTTTACTGGTGCAAGCCCAACCATTAATCTTAGATAGAACAGTAGGCTATCTGTTCAATTAATTCATAATGACCATTTGAGAAAACCACTGATGGTGTGTGACCATTATCAGATTGGAGATCATAGCAAAGAATTAGCACAAATGTAGCATTTAATTATTAAACACAACTTTTACCCAGATGGAAGCTGGCATGGTATAAGATTTGTGTTGTTGTGTAAGATTATACGGTGTAAGAGTTTATCTTTAAACTCCCATACCTAGCTAACAAACCTTAGGATACAATCGCCATTACACACATTCTTAGCAAAAATAGCATTGGAGCTTCTACCTGCGATTAATGTTGCGGGGTAGGCTATATCACCAAGGCAACTTATAAACCA
This sequence comes from Trididemnum nubilum, assembly GCA_963965965.1. Classification (NCBI taxonomy): domain Eukaryota; kingdom Metazoa; phylum Chordata; class Ascidiacea; order Aplousobranchia; family Didemnidae; genus Trididemnum; species Trididemnum nubilum. The sequence continues at coordinate 13,964,634 of OZ014484.1, read as the reverse complement.
CAGCAAAAAAAGGAAAAATTTAAGCTAGAAAAGCATGAAAACAACAATGCAAACACTTGAAATAAAGTACAAAAATGTATCATGGCTGCAATTTTGGTGCAATAATTACAACACTTGATCTAAAACACTTGCGCAGTGGCATTTAAGACACTTGAAGAATTGAAGTTTGATTTCATTAACACCTGGATACTTGAATTAAATTTTGACCAAGTTGTAAGATGCTATTACTACTCGTAAACATTTTTTTAATTGCCAATTATTAAAACACTTAATACACATGATAGTAAGATGTATAATACTTTTTGCTGGTATATTCACAGACTGATTGCTTTCCTTAGGGTGTCACTTATAACTGTTATTTTTTTAACCATAAGTTTTAAAGTTAATGCATCTGTACTAGCTTTTAAAAATGAATGTTAGTGTGATACCCTGCATCGCGTACTTCATTGTTCTTGGCAAAACATGCCTTTAACTCAAAAATAAAATTATTGGAGTCTTTGCTCTCAGCCTCACATTCCAATAAAACATGGTAATTATCTTGAACACCCTTTCAACAGTCACACAGGGGAGACTTATATATTGTAGGATACAGCCTGTGCAATGAGCCATTCAGAAGATTATTATTGTGAAACAAACTCATCACCAAAACCTCTGTTTCCCTGGTGGTTCCAACAGGAAAAGCTTGAGGATCTGTGACCGCTTTAGGCAATTGGTGGTAACCTTTTGCCTAAAGCAGAGGTAACCTTCCGTGGTAAAAGATTTTTGCCAACAAATTTCCAAAAATTGTGTAAACATTGTTTTGCATATATTGCATGTTTATGAATAAGTAGTCACTATTTATTAAATAGCTTTTTATTAGATATTTATTAAATCGAGCTGTTTATTATTAAATAGTATTTATTCATAAACATGCAAGAAAAAGTATTACTATTTATTAGATAGTGATTATTTATCATTAATTTGCCTTTCTACGCTCATGTTCATACCTGTAGTTCTAGCTACACTGATGAGGAATCAAAGACATATGTCGATTCCAAGGCAGTATGTCTTAGGCTATTAATCAAAGGTTTGATTGTGCCGATAAGACTCTGTATGCTGTCTATGGCATATTATGATTAATTTTTTCAGTACATTGTTCTTAATAAATTGTCATTGTTAAGTCACTGTACATACTACTGTGAGTCACTGGTTCTACTTTAGAGCCGTCTCGGCCTTGTTGGAGACCTCATTTTACTTTTAGGCGAGCTACGAGGAGAGCAGATGGTGTTGATAGTGTTTCATTTCTAAACATTGTTAGCCTAGTTTACTGTAGCTGTAGTCTGAATTTTGGCCCTAGTTTTAAGCTTTTCAGCCTTCTGGAGACGTAGCCATTTAAGGTGAGCTATGAGGAAAGTAGAGAATTAGCTAGCCTATCGTTCTTCTGAGAGATGTAAGCCATTTGAGGCAAGCTATGAGGAGAGTAGAGAGTTAGCTAGCCTATCGTTCTCCTTGTAATATTGAGCAGGGCATGATATGGAATGGAAGGGAAATTTTGGTATGGAATATGGAAGATGCCAAAATGGAATGGAATGGAAGATTTCAAGAATGGAATGGAAGGCAATCTTCCATATCGATTCCATACTAGATTTTGCACATGGCATTTACAGAAAAATATATATGTGTAGTCATAACTAAAAGGTACTGTCTAGGGAACCGGCGCCGGTTTCCGACATCAAATCGCTGCTTCACCGGCAGCCTGTTATATTGCTTTTGTCTCATTGATTTGACTTAAAAAAAGCACTTTGACACATCAAATGGGAAGACTTGGTAGTGTAGTGGTAAGTGCACTCACCTGCTTTACCGAGGGTTTGGAGTTCGATTCGTGCTGGACACGCTTGGCTTGTATAGCGCTAGAGTGCACTCTCGCTGCATATTCTTTTTTTCTTTAGAACCTTACGATTAGAGTTAGGGTTCGGGCAGCGATGCCAGCTTGAGAGATAGTAAATTGAACTGCAAAAAGAAACAATTGGTGCCGCCGGTGCAGCAGCGATTAGATGTTGGAGACCAGGAAACCGGTGTAGCAGACACTGCCTAGCTAAAGATATGTGGAAGCGTTTAGCAGCTAATCATCTGCGACAAATTAATAGGGTAATAAGGTCATGAGCATTGTGCAAATAGTGGAGGCATTGCATTGTCAAATCATAAAATATTTTCATTGCAATATGCAGCTACAGTGATGCTAACAGGTTTAATTTTTATTTTGAGAATGACAATTTGCGTAGTGACAAAACTTTTCCATTGTAACAAAGATTTCTATTTACTTTTCTCTACTCAATTGAACTTAATTCTTTGTTGTTATTTTTCTGTTTTGCCTTTAAGGTTTTTTTGGTATGTTTTTAAAATATTTTTTGCAGTTTGGCTTTGCTAAATTTCATAGTTGGAGTGATTACAAACTTGCAATCATTAAACCCTAAGCATACGGGAAAACCTATTGTCTGTTGATTAAGTGGCTGATATTGGGGTAACCAGGAGGGCCAGGGGGCATGCCCCCCAATTAAAATGCCACCAATGATGAAAAAATGATAACAAAGCCTATTGTTTTTTCAGTTTCACTTTATTTTAGTATTTTTGTGTACAAGAGTAGTAATTAACAATAATTTTAATATTGATGACCAGGGGGCCCCCTTAATTCAAATTCTTGCCAAGCGATTTAAACGTATAACCCGGGAGAAATTCATGGCTTTGTCCTGAAATTTGCAACGTCAGACCCTTATCTAACCGTTTTATGAACACAATGCACTAGCATGATTAGCAACCATCTATTGCACCAACTTCTAATAATAATAGCCATGCACCTCGCCAGTTTTTACGCGACAAAATATTTAAAGAATGATTAGCTAGGGGAAATGCTTATCGGATAAGTTATTAAATTTGAATTGAGTGGGCCTGAGCCCCCTGGTCGTACTTGTACTCCTAAAACTGGTTCTTTTCAAGACAAAAATCTCCAAGGCAAATCTTCAATTGAATTATTATTTACTTTTTAAATTTTTCAAGGAGGCAATGTACCTTGCTTCCCCCAACTGGGTCAAGTCACTTACAAAATTTATCCCCAAAATGCACGATTTTACATGTGTTTTGGGCTTGACCGGTAAGTAAAGGCATGACTAAACAATTGGAGTTTTTCAATTGGCTTTCCAATCTTAAGAATGTGGTTTTTTCAAATGGCTCTAAAACGTGTGAAAAGTGATCCAAATGGCATTAATATTAAAATAGTTATTTTTCCGAAGCATTACAAAAGATCGCCTAGTGGCTGGGGGCTTCTCCCCAAGACCCTCATAGTCTCCTGCGGCTAGGGACTCTGCCCCCAAACCCCCGTCTGCGACATGTTTTATTTACACTAGTCAGCTCACCACGTCTCCCAATTTAAGACATTTTGGAAAATTTCATAACTGTTCGTTGAAGGTCTTCTCCTTTAGCAAAATCATGGTTATGTGCCACACACATAGGCCACGGCTTCTGCCCTTCCATTCTGCGGTATTTCTGTCCCACAAAAATCCCATCTTTTGAAAATTTCTGATGCTGTCATTGCATGTGATCTGCGATTTGCTCCCCCAATCAAAAATCTTGGCTACGCCTATGGTTGAATTTTTTATACGAAGTGAATTTTTAAGGTAGGTCATTGCGACAGTGTCTCAAATATTGGATGAGATGTATTGTACCATACTGCTCACCTTTGTGAGCGACTACTTGCAGAAGTACGCTTAACATTGCAAAAGTGCAATGCAAATGATGTGTTGCTTCCGGTCTAAACTTACCTTGATATGGAATATGGAAGAAAAGTTTAGTACGGAATGGAATATGGAATGGAAGATTTTAGTATGGAATGGAACTGGAATGGAAGAAAATTTCCAGTATAGAAAACAGAAAAATCGTCTTCCATTTCATACCATACCCTGTTATTGAGCTTACTTAATATTTTTGAAAAAAAAATTGTGTTATGATCTGGTTAATTTGCTTTTTTTTGCCTTTCTGCACTGATTTTCATATCTGTAGTCCTAGCTACACTGACGAGGAATAAAAGGCGAATGTCGATTCCGAAACAGAATGTCTTAGGTTGTTAATCAAAGGTTTGATTGTGCCTATAGGACTCTGGACACTGTCTATAGCTTATTTTAAATAGTGACCATTTATTCATAAACATGCAAGAAAAAGTACAGCGATTGTAGGTATACACTTGTCACCCCATACAATGGTCAATTGGTCATACGTAAAACACTGGTACAGTATCAGGTAAAAAAATATTCAGCAGTTTTCTGTTTTGCATAGTCTACTGACTAGGCACGCAACCAGAATTTTGCTAGCGGGGCTTGTGCCAAAGCTAAAACTTTTTGTTCCAAAAAATGGTTCAAGCAAGATGCAAAACAGATGGGAATCTGGGGTTTGATCCCCAAAGCCCAGCCGCCAGCAGCTTTCAAGGTCTGCGAACAAGCTTGCCAGTTTGCATTCCATGTTCTGGTCATGCCGAAAGTACGTCAAGCAGAATTATGGCCACACCAAGCAACTTTTTTCAATTTAGAATGTTGCAAACTTTACGCCAACTTAAAAAAACTACACAGCATCACCAAATTAGTGGAAGTAGAATCCAGCACGTTTCACAACCAGCTGTCAATTGTGCAGGCGTGCAGCAGCGTTCAGAGTTCCTTGCTCAGCTTTTATGCCTTCCGTTTACCGCCTTTCATTATTGTTTTGAATTTTTTTAAAATAATTCAAATTACTTTATTGGCAGCAGTTGACTCTGATGACCTCTTTGGTCTTTCGCTGCCTCCTTGCCAAGTGACTGTATGTTTTATGGTGAACTGTAAACAGAGGTGGAGTCCTTGAGGATGTCCTTAGCCTTGATAACGTCCTTAAGGACACATTTTCAAGTCTTTAGCCTTGACCTCGAAGCTCAAGTCCATGGCCTTGAAGCTTACAAGTCCTTAAAAATGTTCTGTCCTTGACTCAAGGACAGCATTATTTTTTGACTGGTTGAAAAGAAAAAACAAATAAAAGACACCATATCTGATTGTCTGTGAATTTGTTGTTTCTTTTCCTTAAAATACAATGTGAAAAATAATGCAATGTGAAAGCTAAATAAGCCTAGTCATACTAAAACTTATTTTAAATGGCATCGCGTGAAAGCTCTAATCAGAGAATAAGCAGACGAAATGCATTGTAGGAAATTGTGGTTTTTATTTCGGCTAATACTTCCGATGCACGCAGTACAAAAGGCAAAGCACTACAACATAGTCATCCAGAGCCATAACAAGGAGTCCGGGGGTCAGGACAAACCATTTTGAGTTGCTAATGCCAAAACATGACCTTGCCCATTCTGTGTATGAATTTAGCAAAAAGTATGTGAGTGGTAATGAAATGTAGTACAGTATTACCAGGGAAGGCATATTGATATATTACAGTAATTTTGTTGGCTTAGCTCGATATTGCTAACAAAACATATCTTGAGAACGCCAACTTGTTTTGAAAATACGCGAGCACAAAGAATTTGTTTTGAGATAAGAAAGAATAACTCAATCACTAGCAAGCGGTCTGAAGGGCAAAACCACGTCCACTGAACAATTTGCGTGTTGAAAATCGTCGCTAAGAATCCCAAGTAACAAACTATTGGATCACAAAAAATGCTGCATGAAGGATTATTAAGAAATTACAGTAAGTGTGAAAATAAGGATAAGTATAACTATTATAACTATTCGAATGCCTGGAGTACTTAATATATTTTTTGCAAGTTTCCACAAAAAATTTGGGTTTTTCGAAAAAATTAAGGGTTTATTATTTTTCGGTTTTGACAATTGTGGACCTTTTGAAGTGGGCACCGGCCAAATGTCTCCAGTGTGTCCTCTTTAATTTGACCCTGCTATAGAATCCTTAGGTTTGCGTGTAATTAAATACCTTATGTTAAATATGACAAAGTGGGTTTTGGCGGCGACACGTTCGCTCTCATTCATCGGCAGGCATGAGATGTGAGGAAGACAAAATGCACTGAAATGTAAAAAAAAGATAGGCTTAAAATTAAAGTTGGGAAATTGTGAGAAAACTAAAGTTTTTCAAAAAAGCATTTACGGTATTTTCTTTTCAAGAGTAATCTTTTTTGAAGTAACAAAAATTGCTATTTTTTTCCAACTAGAATTATTTAACAGTATCATGGGGATAATGCCCTTGCCCCAGAGCCCTGTATTTTTTTGATGCCAAAAACTTTTGAGTTTACAAATATACCCTTTACCGTATGGTACCTCAATTCATTTTAAAAATATAAATTTACAGTATTATGCAATATTTTTAAACAATAATTTTTGAAAACTTTTGTGAAAAGAAATAATCAAGTAATATGGTTTGCGTTTAGGAAACTACTAAAACGTAGGGATCCATAATCAGTGGAGGTTTGCATTGGGGCCCAAACTGATGAAATTATAGCCTTAAAAATTGACCATTTCTACGTTTATAATTTAGCTGTATTCAGCATTTAAACTGAAATATCGCATGGGAGGACGCTTAAGCAGCCTAACCAGACGCATACGCAATGCAGTTGCAATTTGGGGTGAATTATGCCGTGAAATCAGGAAAAAAATAAAAACAATTGCCTTCAGTTGCAATTTTTTCACAGTCAAATTTGAATGAAGACAAAAAACAAGGTAATCACCACAGTTTGTGTGATTTTTATCCGCCTCATTCAAATGAAAACCAAAACAAAAAGGTTTTATTTGACGGTTTTTTTGTGTGATATTTGTTTTATTGGGTGATATATGTTTTTTGTGCAAAATTTGACCGCCTCATTCGAATGAAAACCAAACAAATTAGAAAAACAGGTTTGTCCTCTTACCCTGTATAATGGAGGGACGCTGAATTTTCCATAAAGGGAGGCCAAATCTCAATGGATGCTTGTCCCTCCTACGATTTAAGTACTGGCTATATTTCCATTCATGGGTATTGGCTTGTTTTATTACTACGATACCACTTCGGTGCAAAATCAACACCAGCTGCCAACATGTATAACTTCAAAATGGCATTCGTTATTATTTTAAAAAACCATTATTTTCGAATTATCATCAAAAACTTAACGAAATGCAATATCTTCTACTTTTGCACTAAAAAATTATTGGAAATTTACCAAACATGATTTAGAAAAATTGCGTCCTCGGTCCTTGGCCTTGGCCTCAGCCATTCCTGTCCTTGGCCTCAAGAGGGTCTGTCCTAGAAAAGTCTGTTCTTGGCCTTGGATTGTTTTTTGATTCCTTGGCTTTGGCCTCGAACGTTGTGTTTTCGACTCCACCTCTGACTGTAAAGACTGCTGAGTGCAGACTGTACAGTAGTTATTGTGTTTGCATTACTTGCTTGTTATGCATGAGCATAAATACTGTGCTTCTTGTGAAAAGCGGTTACTTGGCGAATAAAAAATCAGAAGTTGAAAATCATGTTTGATATTGTTTTGCATCGTAATAATATTACATCATAAATCGTCATTTCATACAATATTCTCAACAAAAAGCAATGCATATAGACCACACTTGCCAAGCTGGGTAGTTACTAATTAGTATCCAAATCAGCATACTTTTTGGATTATAAAGCTACGCTTTATATTCAATAACAACTCCTTTAATCCTTCTCAAAAGTCTCATTTCCGATGCTTGCAGTGTTGAGATCGCCCTCTTGCTGTTATATAACCCATGACTCATCGCCATTGTAGATGGGTATGGGAAATAAGCTTGTTTTGCCTTCTTCCATAGTTCTTAGCTGTAAGCTAAAACTAAATTAAACAATCTTGTAAAGGTAATACTCTGTATTGGAATTCAAGCTTAACCGCCCTAAAAACCTTAGTGAATGACCTAATTGAATTCATCTTTCAATACCTAAATGTCAGCAGCATGGCGGAGCTGAGCTACATTCAGGTTTTTAATTGCGAATATTTTTAGCAGCTTCACTCTCAGCATAGTCACTTATTACTAATATTTATGACTATGCTCTCAGCCAGGGCTGTAGTCAAGACCTCACTTTCCGAAACCACAAAATTTTTTGAGACTGACATTGAGACCAATAGGTTCGAGACCGAGCACCATTTGCCCCGACTTTTCTCAAAACAGCCTATCTTTTTTTTGGTGGTGAGGTTAGCTACAAAAATGACTTCTGTAAAATTTTAAGTTGATCGGATTATTTTTCACCCCCCCACCCAGAGGTTAAAGTTGGTTGTTATGCCCGTTTTTTTGAAATATTTGCCACTAGGTGGCATTGTGTATTAGTTAGCCTTATTCAAGGTATTTAAAAAGCTAGCTCTTGTACTGTCCATTCGTTTAAAAAAATAACTGTTTAAATTCGACCAGTGGTTTTTGAGATATGGGGAATTTTGATCTTCCCAAAACTCAATACTGCCACTAGCGGTGAAAATGTAATTATGAATAATTCTTGAATTACTCTTTCAATTTAGATAAAATTGGTGTCTATCCCCCCATTTGCTGGGGAGGCGATATCGAATCATTATTGGTTTTATAGTTTTTTGGTTACTAAAGGGCACAATTGTGGTTTGCAGCCCAGTCCAGCTATAACGAAGCTAAGGTTTACACTATTTAGCATAACCAAACTGTTAAAATATTGCTACACAATTTGATAAATAATTCACAAATCATGCAAGTTCAATCACATTTTCCGCAAATCAATATAGCATAATGAAGAACAAACTGATACCGATGCCACTTTTTCAAATATTGCAGCATTAGTTGCATGAAATAACAAATTAATGAAAATGTACAGTAGACTTCCCTTAAGCACAAGCCACATTTGAAATTAATGTACTGCTGCATAAAATGGTACAAAATAAAAGCAAACCACTGTTTACATTCGAAAAAATGAATTGCAATGAATAATTGTTTTCTTGACTTTAATTTACTGCATGCTGAAATGCCATGAAGATCCAGCTTGGTTGCGATTTCTTTGGTTTGGAACTGTGTTTCTTGAATTTTCCACAGTTTGCAAAATATTCTTGTAATGCTTTTCATTGTGGGCTGCATCATTAAAATCTTGGGCTAATTTTACTCCTCTTTCCGCCGCATCATTGACTACTCTAATATTTTCCACAATCAACTTTGCATTCAAGTAGGTTTCATTTTTATTCCACGACTCTACGGATTGGCAAAGGAAAGATGAATCAAGTTGCAAAATGTGAAAGAATGACCAGGAATCTTCACCAATGAAAATGTCAAGGTTAGTTATAGGATTAGTGGGAAGTGAAGGAAACTTCAGTTTTCCAAATCCGCAGCCAAATCTTTTTGCACAAACAGCATCATTTTTTATTGTGAGCATTTTTTGTGCTATTGCTTGCTTAGTGGAATTTTCGACGCTTGAACAAAAAAGAGACAATGGCACAAGCTCCTCTGTTAAATACCACAGGTGCCTTTCAAAGCTCTTGAGAGCGGCACTAGCAATAACTTGATCTTTTTCTTGATATTCAAGAAAAGAATTTATTAGCAATCGGTCATTTTTTGGAGCAGCTGATGACACTGGAGCAGTAAGCCACCAAGGAATGTAGCAAAATATGGCAAATTTTACAAAGCGACGAATTTTTTTCACTTGCCCTCTTCCGAAGATCTTTCCTAAACATAAAACGCAAATTATTTCTAATTCAACATTAATGATTGTCAAGGCTAAAAGGTTGCCGTTCAAAATAAGCATATAAACAAAAATAGCATGAGGTCAGTAGTACTGTCGAGTCACAATACACCTAGCAATATTTCAGCGAAATCGTTAGTGTTTTATTTTGTACTAGCTAATAGCCTACAGTACTGTTATGTTGTTTTGTTTAAGACATATATACCTTCCAAGTAATCACATATTGTTGATCCAAGTAAATCCATTTTGATGGCGTATAAAAGCTTAGCCATCCACCTTGCTTTGTGCAGCGCGCCAGGTCGGCTGAAAGCTGTAAATGTTGCTTTGGTTTCGGCATCACCAAGGTAGAGGAGTGTTAGCTGAACAAGCTCCTTGTAATCGTCTCTACTGGTGGGCTGAGCAAGGTAGCTGTTATGTAATGCGATAATCTCTTCATTTTTGGATACATTTTGTGTTCTATCAAAAATATCAAAGTTTTTGTCTGCAATTGAAATTGAGGGAAAAACTTCGGAAATCTTTGGAACAAAGAAATTTCAGGACTTTTAGATGTCTCAATATTCAGCACAGCCCAAACATGGGTTAGTATAATTTTGCCAATGTGATGGCGACAAGCAAACCAAAGCAATGGTTTTGAAAGAGCATTTTGCAACAACACACATGCAGCAGTTTGTGCACCTGTATTTGAGCTTGTGGTGTCGAATACCATACCATGCAAGCTTTTGGCACAATCCCAAATTTTAATGAGTTCCAAGGAAGCCTGTGCTATTTTTTCACCTGCTGATGATGATTTGTAGGGGATAGCAGGCACCCCTAATAGCTTGATTCCTCCGATGCCTGAAAGAAGAATTGGTAATCTTTCAACTGTATTTGTTTTATCGGCTGTATCCACGAGTTTGCCATTCCAGTGAATATTAGCAATTGAAGGTGGAACCCAGTTTTCAGCTATTTTTTCAGAGATCTTCTGGATAGTTTCAAGTTTGTACCTTTCTGTTGTGGTATAGCTCAAACTCAATTTGGATGGGTCCCTTTCTGCAACTGTGATGATTTCGTGCATCACAGCAGAAATAGCGGTTGACGAAACTTTATTCCGCACAAGTGCTTGAACAACTGCTGGGGATTTCAAAATATCTGGAGGTATATGAACCTGAACACCAGTTTTTACTGACCTTTTATGCTTGCGGTCAGAAGAAGACGGAGGCATAAAACTTTCCTCTTCACTCAGAGAATCACCTGCAGAGCCATCAGTGGATGTGCTGTCACTGAAAGTTACAGAAGTGACTGCTCGTTTGTCTTCCCATCTTTTCAATCTCTTAGCTTCTTCTTTCTTCCTGTTTTGCTTTTTTTCCTGTTGTTTCTTCAGTTTAGTATCTTTTCCTGCCATTGATGCTTTTCTGTCAGTCATCATGGATATTAGAAATACCTTATCTTCTTTATTGCTGATTAGTTCCAAAACATTTCGAGGCCAAAATTTCATAGTTGTTTGGTGGATTCGTTTTTAAAATTTTTCAATTCGTTCTTTTGGTTTGCCTGAATCTCTTGCAGCAGGCTTAATTTTTAAAATATTTTCAAATTCAGCCACTAACGTTTCGATTGCTTCTGTCATTTTATGTTTTTGGAGTGTTGGAATGCTTGCTTTAAGGAAAAAGGGAAGTGCAGCTGCAACAGTTTTGTTGGCTGCATCTCTTTTTGTTATTACTGAAGATTGACGAAAAGCTAAAAGACTAAGAAGAACTGCACGCTCTGTAGGTAATCGACTACCTTTTAATGTTTTATCACCATCCGTCGGAGTAGTGCAAAGAATAAACTTCCTCCAGTCACTTTTGGACATTATAATTGAAACTAAGCAGATAAATTACTAAAGTTCGATAAATTTAAAATTCCTGTAAAAATAGAGTTCTATTTTAAATTTTGCATCATTTTTGCACTTTAACACCCTAACTTCGTCACCACAATCTCACTTCAGTTTGGAACCTCTTAATTCAACGCTGGTGTCTTGCTTTTGCTTGGAATTTTCAGCATATTTGAATTTAATTATTTAAAGACTCAGTAATATTTAATGTTTGTGGTTTTTCTCTACACATAAAAGATAGCTAGCGTCTAGTATCAGAAAGTGGCTGATGATTCTAAATCTAGGTAAAATCAGAATATAAACTTCTGGGTGTCTAAAGAACCAAAACAAATGTTGAAATAAAATAGGATCTCTTCTTGCTTGCCTTCTGGTTAAAGCTTCTCCCTTGCGATGCTAAGTCACATGCTGTATTGCTAAGATGGAGTAGTATTAGGCATAGTGCAAAAAATCCTTTTCAAAAGCATGCTTTGCGCCCTCTAGTGGCCAAAACACTGAAAACAAGAACTAAAATTGAAATCACCACCCCAGCAAATGGGGGGATAGACACCAATTTTATCTAAATTGAAAGAGTAATTCAAGAATTATTCATAATTACATTTTCACCGCTAGTGGCAGTATTGAGTTTTGGGAAGATCAAAATTCCCCATATCTCAAAAACCACTGGTCGAATTTAAACAGTTATTTTTTTAAACGAATGGACAGTACAAGAGCTAGCTTTTTAAATACCTTGAATAAGGCTAACTAATATACAATGCCACCTAGTGGCAAATATTTCAAAAAAACGGGCATAACAACCAACTTTAACCTCTGGGTGGGGGGATGAAAAATAATCCGATCAACTTAAAATTTTACAGAAGTCATTTTTGTAGCTAACCTCACCACCAAAAAAAAGGTAGACTTGAAATAACAACATTCTTAATTTTATGGGGCAAATGGTGCACCCTAGGCACTGGCCAAGACTTAGATTGAGGCAGCAATCTCATACATTTGGCCTAGAGCAAAGTTGTAAGTCGGGCCGGGTTTTTCGGGTTTAGGCCGGGTTTGGACCCAAAGTTGACGAAAATTTTGGGGTTAATTCAGGCTTGAGACGTATTTTTTGTCTTAGGTATGAAAAAATATAATCAAGATAACTTGACAACATTGCTAAATTTTTCAGACCTGAGTTAACTTTCGGGTTTTTTCGGGCATGGTTTGGGCTTCAACTTAGTTTTCAGGTCAGGCTTATATTTTTGGGATGGGGCCTGAACTAGTCGGCCCATTTACTACCCTGGCCTGGAGACCGAGGTCATCTTCGAGACCTCCAGCTCTGCTCGGAAATTTTATCCTCAAAAACTGCAAAAAGTTGTTTTGTGCAAAAATGCGTTTTCTTGTTATCCGTGCAGCACCTGCCAGTAAGCTTATTTTGCGCCAAACTTTTTGTTAACAATTTGTTCTGATGCCGAAAAAAAGAATGCCTGATTCATGCTAGCAGAATAACTTAACCACTGATTTCTTTGAGTTTTACAGTTAAATAGAGTAACTCACCTTGACTTTTCGCATATGTTGAGCATGTGGCCACTTAGTTATAACCTTCTCCTTCTGAAGTTCACATATTAAATGTACATGCTTATAGCAAATTTTGCATTTATGGCAATCTCCCACTGCTTTGATGCAGACATGACCTTCCATAAATAATAGAAAATAATAGCATGACCAAACAACTTATCAATGTCAGTATAATGATGTTGAAGTCTAATAGATCATATGCAGTGATAAAACAAGGTAAACAAAGGGCCTTAATATGTTGTTGCTTTGATATCTGAATTAAGATATTATTTTTTCATGTTTTCACAGTTCCAATTTCCAACTTCTGCTACAGGCTACTGCTTAACTCTAGTGATAGCTGTAAATTACCATTAGTAAAATCAGAAATCATGCCAAAAAAAGTGTGCATTGTTGGATCAGGAAATTGGTAAGTATTAGAAAATTGAATTTTAAATCATGTGTACCATGGTGATGCCAAATATCTGTAGGCCTATTCTTTAAATTTATGGTACCAATACTAGTTAGTAGTGGTACCAGTATCTATTCAAAGTTGGAAGTGGCTATTTTGTCAATAATGCAAAAATCTGAAATAGTATTTTCTCTAGCTGTTAGGGTTAGGGCTATTTTCACTCTGGATGCAAGATAAAATAGTATTTAGAGCTATTTTGCCTCCAGTACCAAAATAGTCACTGCCTTTAAAGTTGTAGATCAGATGCAAAGCGTAAATTGCATCTTTTATTATGTTCACACATTATACTCAGTCTTAGTTACACCTTTCCAAGTTATCACTCTTGAAGGAGATAATTGATATCGGGTATAATGTGAGAAGATGCAAATTATGCATTATGTCTTGAATCTAAGTATCCTGTGTCTTACTAACGTTCCTTAATCTGTTAAATTAATATTTATATTTTGCAGCGCAGGTGTGATTTTGATTAAATAATTACATAATCATAGTTTAATTAACAAAGTTACTTGGCGCTTGGAACATACGTGGTTAAATAAACAAAGATTCCAGTGACATCACTCGTTTTCAGACATTTTTATTTTGATTATTACAGTTATAGGTTTGGGTTAGGGTTTAAGTTAGGATCAGGGCCAGGATTCTGGTTTAAGGTTAGGTTTTTTAGGCTTTATTGCAAATTGTCTGTGCACAGCCGCACATGGAACGTGCGCCAAGTCTTTTCGTTTAATGAATTTCAGATTTGTAAAAACTGATATCAGAATTTTTTCAGTCTAGTATTATAAAATTACTTTATGGAAGCATGTCAATATAATGCTTCAAATGTCTTATAGTCAGCAATGTGTTTCTGTAAACTAGTCAACAGCAGCCAGGGTTTCCTCTTACTTTTTTGCTAATCTGCTGGTACCCAAAACTGTAAAAAGATGTTAATGTGTCACTACTCTTTTGCATTAAGCCAGTATTCAAGTATACTAAACATCATGTTTCCATTGATATGTCGACTTTCATAAAACTGTTATTGCCAAAAATTATTTACCTCTGATCCAAGAAATTGCTAATTTGCTGACAACGTCTTAGTGGGAACACTGGTCAGCAGATATTACAGGCTATGTTTGTATTATTGCCAAAAAATATTTACCTGTGATTCAAGAAATTGCTAATTTGTTGACAACGTCGTAGTGGGAATACTGGTCAACAGATATTACAGGCTATGTTTGTCAGTTTATAAGGTACCAGGGTATGATAATGTTTTGTATTTTTAGGGGGTCTGCAATTTCAAAAATAATTGGAGCAAATTGTGCCAAAGATGATAAATTTGACACAGAAGTAAACATGTATGTGTATGAAGAGGTTATTAATGGAGAAAAACTGACTAAAATCATCAACACACAGCACGAAAACGTGAAATATTTACCTGGTCACAAAATTCCAGAAAATGTGGCAAGTATTGATATTTTGGTGTGATTTTTAAAGTGTTTAAAGTAAACTGCATATTTAGTTGGTCATTGTTCAATTCTACTTGCACTTGTCTTCTATCATGCATTTTTTTAAATTCTAGCAAGCTGTTGTATGGTGAGTTATTTTTTGCTAGTTCTCTTAAACTTCCTTGATCATTTGATTTCATATGCTATGCCCATTGCCCATACCTTCTTAAGTTTGTTATCATGCAGACTTGCAGAGATTGTAAGGGTCAGTTTTTGTTTAAACTTTGGGCTAAGTTTAAGACCCTGTATTTAAGTTACCACAAATGATAGTTTTCATGCAGGCTTTAAGACTCTGTCATCCAGTCAACCACTGTGTTCTCTGTTTGCTGCTGAGGAAGGGACAAACACCGCAACGGCAGGCCGTACAGTGATTGAGAAAATAGTGAAATTGAGTTTGAGATTTTATCGCTCTTTATCATGTATTTTGCTACTATTCTTTAGCTACAGGCTAGGGTGTTGTAGCCGCCCCATAAATTTGAAAATTTTATTGTAGCAACTTTAACCTTTGCTCAAGTTGGAGCTTCACACAAAAACCCTTTTGGTCAAGTTTTATAAAAATTTGTCAATGATTAGGGGTCGGACACTGACGTCAAAATTTTAGCAATTTCAAAAAAAAATGTTTTTTTTGAGTATTTTTTAAACTTTAAAGGCGGTGAATCATCCAGCCAATTCCAGTAGTTTACAATAGCTAAAATTGAACTATATTTTTTGTTTTAATTTTGGGACTGCGGTTGCAAAGATATTCAACAAATACAAAAAGATGTCCCCCCAAAAAAAGTTTTTGGAAACTCTGAGTTTTGATCTTCCCGCCAAAACCACAGTAGGCCTAATGGTTTAGAGAACTGTGGTAGGCCTAATAGTTTAGAGATAGTTTATTTCTAAATAGTTTAGGCCTAATTAGGCCTAACTGTCTCTAAACTATTAGGCCTAATAGTTTGGAGATAGTTAGGTCTAATAGTTTAATAAGATTACAGTAGGCCTAATAGTTTAGAGAACTGTGATTTTGGCGGGAAGATCAAAACTCAGAGTTTCCAAAAACTTTTTTCGGGGGGACATCTTTTTGTATTTGTTGAACACCTTTGCAAATGCAGCCCCAATCAAAACAAAAAATATCAAAAATTATGGTTCAATTTTAGCTATTGTAAACCACCGGAATTGGCTGGATGATTCACCACCTTTAAGTCGAACCTGAGATCAATTTTGATCATTTCTACTGTTTTTGGAGTTGATATTTAGTGTACAGCCAAAAAATAAACTTTTTAAATCAAAGTTATCAAAAGTTGCATTGTAGACCTACTGCCATAAGCATAATTAATACCAAATTATGGCATATTTTTCTAATGTAATATTTAGTTTAATATCTGGCTCTAATTTTAAACTGGAAAGCTCTCATTATTGTTATTTACCCAATGTCAGTCTTGCTTTTTTATTCAAGACAGCTGTGTTAACAAAAAGCATTTCATTGATAAGCTGTCATAATTTCTGTTTCTTCTCTTTGACAGCCAAAGTTTTTCCCTTATTCTCGATTCAGGTTTTTCAATCACACATCATGCTATGCAAAAATGTTTTTTGTGCTTCATTTTTCAATCATGTTAAGACGTTGGTTTGATGACCAAGATTTCATTGTTGCGTTCAATTTTTTTTTTTCAATATTTGAGAAATCTTGGAAATATCTTTTTGCATGGTTTGTCGATCTCGAAAAAGTATAATATAATTGCCTTTCTAACTTTGGGGGGTTCTGCAGGAGAATGGCGTTGATGGTTAGTTGCTATATGTCATTAAGGCATTCTATGGTGCCGATTGGAGTTTTGCCGTTGAGTAAATGGCAAGCAATTAAAGCTTTCCATGTAGGCGTTGAACTCAGGCAAGGGTGCGTTTTGTTTCTTCTCTTCTTCCTTGTTTATGTGAAATGCATCAACAAATGCAACCAAGTTGATGAGTTTGCCGCAATAGGAAATTGAAAAACCAGTTGCCTGCTTTGTGCTGATGATTTGATTCTGCTTCAACAGAATCTGGCCTTCAGAGCACATTAAATAGGTTTGCAGCTTCTTATGACACTGCAGGAATAAAAATAAGCACAGTCAAAACTGATGTACTTCACGTTTTAAGAAACACTAATCAGTGCTTGTTGCAACTAAATGGAGCGACACAGAAACAAGTATATATACATGTTCAAGTACCTTGAGGTTGCATTCACGAGTGACGGAAGGCAAGACGAAGAACTGGATATCCGAATTGGCAAGGCACTTGCAATAACGAGAGCTTTGCACTATTCAGTTGTTGTGAGATGAGAATTGTCTAAAAAAAGCACAGCTATCAATTTTTGAAACAGTCTTTGTCCCTTCTCATCTGCTGTATCTCTGTATGGTCGTGAAAATTCGGTAATCACTGAAAGGGTGCAATCGCAAGTGCAAGGGTCCAAAATGAGGTTTCTCAAAAAAATCATAGGAGTTACATTATTGACAAGGTGCGTATCTTTTGAGATTTAAAAATCTCTAGAGCTGCTACTTCTCCAAATTGAAAGATCTCAGCTTAGATGGTTTGGCCATGTAAGCAGAATGCCTCACAAAAAACTTCCAAACAAGCTTTATTTGCCAAAGCAAATGGGAAAAAAACAGATGACCTAGAATTACTGTAGATTTGAGGATCTTGGGTGGAATTGCATGGAATTTTGCTGAAGCGAAATGAGGGGGGTGATGGAAGACTGTGAAGTGTGGTAACTTAGTCTCAAACTGCTGCCCCTGCAACCCTCATGGAAAAGAGGGCAATGAAGAGAGAGAGAATTTTCCTTGAAGTTTTCAGTGGTTTTGTTTTGTTTTCTACTGTTTGTTCTGCTAAAGTTGCATTTGTACAAATTTTTCATTGCATCTACCAGCTTCTTTACTTCTACAATTATTTTTAATTGACCAATTGTTGGAATTCCAGCTTTGTGGTGGAAAAACAGGTGCTTTTTATAGTATTGTTTGTCATCAGGTCTAGAAATAGTTCCTGTCAGCCAACTTCGAAAATTTACAGATCTAGTAATAGTATATTGCTAGTAGATTTAATAATGTTCATGGTTTATAGAGCTTGTACTAAGTAGATTGAACAAAACTTCATATCTTACACAGCAAAACATAACAAATATGGTTTTAGTAAGCTGCTGATGTAACTATACTTAAGTTAGGACACCAGTTTAATAGATTTCAATAACTAGGCCTAAAGCATAGTCTGCACAGTCATTCTCTAAGAAAGTAGCATTGTATGCTATGTTTCATTCTGCTTTACCCAGCCAGCCAAAATAGAAACTGTAGGTCTAACTCAAATAGAGTTTCTGTTGTAGTTTCTCAGCACAGAAACGTGGTCAATTTTGGCCACTATTAATTCTGAAAGAAACAAGCAAAAAACATAAATGTAAACAGTTGTAGAAATTGTAGTGAAGTTTTTTTCAATACATAACACCAAAAGTAAATGTTCAATTTTGCAATGACTTACTAGTAACACTGATTTCAGTTAGCACCATCTAGCGGCACAAAATCAAATAAATATCTCACTAGTAACACTGATTTCACATAGCACCATCTAGCGGCACAAAATCAAATAAATACTGAATCCTGGGTAAAAAAAGTGTTTGTGCGACCCCTAAACTTCAAATTTTTTTTTCTCAAACTTTGTATTCTTCATTTTCTTTGGCAACCTCCTGTTTTGAAGAAGGTAGAAAAAAATCCGAAGAGGTCGGGGTAACTGCAGCAGTGCAACACCCTACTACAGGCCAGTGTCTGCAAGACCTGATAGCTATTAAATACAGCTAATGAGAACTCAACATAAAAAACTCTTAAAAACATTTCATTTGTCATGCATGTTAAGTGACCGATGTTATTATAGCAGTCTGTTTGGTAGACTTATCTTTTTGAGCATATTTAATTTTTCATGTAAAAATATTTCATCGTTATATAAACTTATGTACACTTTATGTGAGATCAATCATTCTGAAAACGCTTAATACCTGTGCCCCTCTTCAAGATACTCTGCACGCTCAAGCATCCTTGCTCCAAAATAGGTTTTAAGGTACTTTTTGTGCCTAAATGTAAGCTAAAATCAGGGTGAAGGCCAAAAGAAAAACGTCTTCACTGTTCGTATTGCCCATTTCAGGGCCAGTGTATGCATGGTAAACCCAGAAAAAAACTTATTACTGCTTTGTGACTGGTTTTATTTTTCACTCTAGAAAATTCGTTTAAGTGTCTCAAATAAAACATGATTTTTTTGTCATTTCAGAATATATTTTATTCATTTTCATCATTCAAACTCGGTTTTAGCTCTGGAATTCAAAATCTTTTCAGTATATTTTTTGCAGTCATTTTGACTGATTGGCTGATTTGTTTTTGATCATTCATCAAAAATTTAAGTCAATAACCAAAAAAAGTTTAGCTTTGTGGCCCCTTTGAGAAACCCTGTGCTTGAGAGATAACAAATTGGTATTTGATTGATATTGTGTTTTCTAGATAGCTGTTCCTGACTTGGTTGAAGCAGCCAAAGATGCTGACTTGTTTATTTTTGTTGTTCCTCATCAATTTATTCGAGGATTTTGTGAAAAGTTGAAAGGGAATATTAAAGCCGATGCCATTGGAATATCTCTTATAAAGGTATTTTTTACTATTTTTGAATAGTTTGTTGCTGCAAGTGCGTTTATAGGCTAAGCAGCTCATAGACTTTTTGTAAGAATAACTTTTCTCGAACAATTCATAATACTTTTGAATATTATTAGGTTCAGAATTGTTTGTATGTTAATAGCTTTAAACACAATTGGTGAAGCAGTCATATTTTTCATTTTAGCTTTTTGGATTAAAGTAGATGTTTCAATGTTTGTGGATGCATATTTTGGTAGTTCTTTCTGAAAATATACTGTGACAAACTAATTATAACATAATTTTTCAGAATGCTTATTGGTTAGCTTATTAATTGTAATATATTCTCAGGGTATGGACCACACAAAAGATGGCCTTCAGCTCATTAGTGATGTCATTCGCTCGTCATTAAAAATAGATATGTCCGTTTTGATGGGAGCTAATATAGCAAGTGAAGTGGCTGCAGAAAAGTTCTGCGAAACCACGATAGGTAAAACAGCAGGTTTTTGGGTTATAAAATTTTATTTGTTGCTAGTAACTTCGTAGTTGCAAAGTACTTTAGATATATGCTATTTAATCATGAATTTGAACCAAGTCAACCGAGAGCCGCAAACTGACTGCTTACCAACTGATCGCCTACATTGGGGTTAGTTGGCGTCAGTTTGTTTCACGGTCAGTACGTGGCGTGACCAGATGTCGTGGACCCCTTGAATTAATGTAGATTGTAATTGATTTTTCGCCATATTTATGTAGAAACTGCCTATCCTATTTTATACCAAAGTAATTAAACTTCGTTCAGATAGATACTGCCTAGCTTGAGAATGTTTTAAGTACTAAGTAGTTCCAAATCATCTATTACTGCTAATACTTAATGCTTTTTTGCTGATAATTTGCAGGATGTGTGAATTTGGAAAACGGCCAACTTTTCAAGCGTCTCCTCCAAACCCCAAACTTTCGAATTGTAGTTGTTGAAGACTCACACACGGTGGAGATATGTGGAGCTTTGAAGGTATGATTTGATTTGGGATAAAGATCGAAAACAGGAAGGACTGAGAGGATGTCGTAGTTTGATCTTAAATCTGAGTATTTTTCGTCTCAATTTTGAATGATGGAGACCTAATTGGGACTAATTTATTTATTTCTCAATTACGTATAAAATTCTTGAAGAGGTGGTTATTTGATTCTCGTTTTTTTTTGTTTTTTTTTTTCACTTTTTAATTGATTGACCAGATTCTAAATGTCCCAACTGTAACTGAATGAAAATGCGTAAGTGGGTTGAAAGTGACGCATATGCCGTCGACAGAGTCGGTTTGTGGGCAGTAATCGTGTAAAAATGGCCGACAGATTGCTACAAAATTACCTAATAACTGTTTTTAGAATATAGTTGCATGCGGTGCTGGTTTTGTGAGTGCTCTCAATTACGGAGACAACACAACTGCAGCTGTTATCAGACTGGGTCTAATGGAAATGATCAAGTTTGCAAAGGTGAGGTCAAACTTATAAAATAATTCAACTGCTAGGCAAAAATGTTCTTAAGAGAGATGGTAGCTTAGTCAAATAGACATTTTTGCCTAGAAATGGGCTTTCTTTCCAAATGTTAACTTTTATGCATGAATTTTATTTTATTTTTGGAGTGAGCGACTGAACAATGAACGTAAGTAAAAAGTTTACTGCATGTCCATGGTCCTAGTATTAGAAACTAGCTTCTTCAGTGACATTAGTCTATATTATTATGTCTGGTAAGTTGCAATCTTTTAAGCACTGTGCTAAAATTTGGTGTTTTTAGGCTTTTTTTCCCGAAAGCCCACCCCAAATAGCGACTTTCATGGAAAGCTGTGGTGTAGCTGATCTTGTAACCACATGTTATGGAGGAAGAAATAAACGGGTGTCCGAAGCATTTGCCAAAAGCGACAAAGTAAGAATATACGTCTACGCTTGTTGCACTAATCGTGCGTACTTTAAAAAGAAAGGACTTCCACCAAACTCATAATTTTCGTGTTGGTAGCAGGCATTTTCTTTCGCGTTGAAATGTGCAAGTATTTTTATTTACAGCACAACAAAACATGCGCTAAATAAAGCACATGTTTCCTAAAGTGTAAAAGCTAACTGGAAGCTTTATAGTCAGTGACTTTACGGGACCGTTTTTACAAGCTCTCGGAAAAATATGTAATTAACATCTCGTTTTGGTTAGCGTTACCACTTCTTCCGAAT
Source organism: Trididemnum nubilum (assembly GCA_963965965.1). NCBI lineage: Eukaryota > Metazoa > Chordata > Ascidiacea > Aplousobranchia > Didemnidae > Trididemnum > Trididemnum nubilum. Next base: position 13,942,869 of record OZ014484.1, on the reverse strand, counting down.
ACGATTAGTTTGCGTGCTATGTAGTAATATACCATTGTAGAAAATCGAACTTTGAATTTTGGGTATCAAAGTTCGACGCCTTTTTGCTGCACCATTTACATTTGCGATAGTGTTTATTTAAGCTATGGTTAATTCAAAAACGAAAAGGATCAAAACAAGCAATGGTAAGTGGTTGTTGTTTGAAAACCATTGCGTTTGAAAACGAACCAAGTTAACTGACCGCAAACATTAGGGTTAGTTAGCGGTCACTTTGCGGCGGTCTACATGGGGCGCCGTTTGGAAAAAATGATTTATTTTGTAACATCTCGTTTTTGAGCTAATTTACAGTAAAATTTGTTAAATATATTAATGGAAAACTTCCGACTTGATATATACCACAAAATACACTTTTAGTTGAAACAAAGAAAGCCTTCTAATATATCGTAAATTTTCGATATATATGTCGAAAGTTTCCGATATATACATGCGACAAAATACAGTGTAAGTTGAACAAAAAACGCTTACAAAATATGTCGAAAATTTCCGACTTATTTTGTTGTTTCAACGTATACATACTTGAAATTTACTGTAGGCTTTTTGTTCCAACTAACAGTGTATTTGTCGCGAAGTGTTACAAAATAAACAGTATTTTTCCAAATAGCTTATGCAGCGCGGTTTAACTTTTAAACCGTTAGAGCTAGATGGATCAAATTTTGGGAATGGGTAGATAATAAAAATAATTAAACTTAACAAAAATTGGGGGTTCCAAAATGGGGGTTTCCCCCAAACAGAGCCTCCAAAATTCAAACTTTTTAACCTTTTCAGCTGGAAACATTAAATGTTTAAGGTCAGTAAATATAAAAGAAAGATAAAATCTGACCAAATTTGGGGGTTCCAAAATGAGAGGTCCCCCCCAAACGAAGCCGCCAAAGTTCAAGACTTTTTAACTATACACGTTAGACACATGAAATTTTCGGGGTTGACAATTATGAAGCTAAGATTGTGTTTGACAAAATGTGGGTGTACCAAAATAGGGGAATCTTACCAAATGGTGCCACTAAAATTCAAACTTTTTAACCACTCACGCTAGACAGATGAAATTTTCAGGATAGATAAATATAAGTCAAAAATAAAAAATGACAAAATTTGGTGTTACCGCAATCTGATGAAATTTTCAGAATAGATGAATATAAGTTAAAGATGAAATATGACAAAATTTGGGGTACCACAATAAGGGTGTCCCTCTCAAATGGGGTCAGCAAAATTCAAGCTTTTTCACTACTCAAGCTAGGCGCATGAAATTTTCAGGATAGGCAAGTATGAAAAAAAGATAAAATTTGACAAAATATGGGGGTGTCCCCCTCAAACAAGGATGCCAAAATTCAAACTTTTTAATTGTTTAAGCTAGACACATCAAATTTTCAGGATAAGCAAATATCAAAAAAAGATAAATTTTGACAAAATTTGAGGCACCAAAATTGGGGGTCCTTCAAAATTCAAACTTTTCAACCACTCTAGCTAAACATATGAAACTTCCAGAACAGGAAAATATAAAAGAGAAATAAAATCAGAATAGGTAAATAAAATATGACTATAGGTGCCACATTTGGAGAATCTTCTTCCAACTGGTCCTTCAAAATTTTTAATCGTTCAAGCTAGACAAATAAAAATTTCAAGATAGGTAAAAATTTAAAATGAAAAAATATTGAGGATCTCATACTGTAGGGGTCCTGCAATTATTTTTGACACCTTCCTCTATTAACTGCAAAATATAAACGAATTAAATTTATTGGATAGGTTGATATAAATCAAAGATAGATAACCAAAGTTGGCAGGCCACATTGAGGAGACCTTGACAAATGGACCCTTTAAAATTTTTAAATCTTAAATACGAAGTACTCCAGCTAGACATAACAAATTTTAAAAGGGCATTCAAGGCGGAAATTTTTTTGCTGGATTTTCTCTCGAAAAATTTTGGCAGATCTTAAGGGGATCACGTCAATTGACCGTGAACAAATTAACCGGCGACAATTGGTTTTGATCAACTAACCGGCAACAAATTGGCCGGCGACGCAAACCAATCGGCAACAAATTAGCCAGCGATACAAATCAACCGCTATACACAAATCAACCGCTTGTTGTTTCTAACTAAAGTTTTTGCTAAAATCCAAATTTTCTGCTTCAAAACAAACGAAAAAAAGAATTCTATATTTACAAATCAAATGAACATTTAACAGTTATAGTTAAAGTCGAAACTTCATCACATGCAGTGAAAGACGAAGGAGGTGTAATCCCTCCGCAATGCATAGATGTGTGGCTTGACTGGCTCGACTGGGAATCAAACTTTCGACTTGTTGTTATGATGATCGTTCTTCAGTGTTGGCTTACTTTGCCTAATTCGGATGTCACCTTTGACAACTCCGCATTGAATTTTTAGGCATTTTCAAGCATTTACAGGCATTTACACGCATTTGTTTACAGGCATTTACAGTTAGGTAAAGGCATTTCTTTAAAGCTGAACTGACTTTTAATTTACGTAACTTTAAAGCTGAACTGATTTTAAGGTCTGTAAATGGCACATGTTATCTCTTAGAAAAAAAGTCTGAAAATGGCAGATGTTATCTCTGAGAGAGGGAAGAAAAAATTAGTTTACAACCGTTAAATTTTCTGGAGAGATGGACAAAGTTCAGACGGGAAAATTACATTCTGGAGATGCAGCAATCGCTACAAGAGTTTTTGTAAGGCACGTGTCCATACCGTAGATGGGTTAGTTACGAAAGAGTTGCATGAACACAGTCACCTGCAAGAAGAGAGACATGTTCAAATAGCCAAAGTACTTACGGTCGTCAAGGAACGCGCTGCAACCGCTAACGATATGTCCACACCAGCAAATATCATATCCGACGCGACAGTGGGATTGCCAGGCGCCGTCAGAGCGCACATTGTGGAAAAAAATGTGAAAAGAACAATACAGCGAACACGACTTAGGACCGCGGCAGCACCTGCAAATCCACAGAACTGCGAAGTCTTTTAAGTTTTTTAAGTCTTTTTGTTCATTTAAATGAACGGTTAATTTACCTCCCGGTCAATTTTGATTCGGGTTGGTTGGTTTAAGGTAAATTTACGTCACGGTCAGTTGGACCCGGTTAACATGTTCGCGGTCAATTGCGCCCGGTTAATTGTCGTGGAATCGATCTGAAGACTACCGTCACCAAATTTGAGCTTTTTACGACCTTCCGTTCTCGAGATATAACTAATTAGATTTCCCTAAGAATAGCTTTTTCCCCTTACAATTTTTACTAGAGTTGTCAGTTAGAAACAAAATTTCAAAAAGTTGCTGCATGTTCCTGATTCTCAACAGTTATTTTGCGCGGAGTTATTGTATAACAAAGTAAAGGTTTAGAACTGTACAATTATTCGCTTTTCAATAAATGTAAGTCAACTTTCCAAAAGTTAATCTTTTTACTCAATACAGACAAAATGGTAGCACTGAAGTAAGAGGAAAACAGCTAAGTTTGAACTGCAGTATCTTAAAAACGGGTTGGCGTAGAAACTTTAAATTTGGTGTGAATGCGTTTTAGGCTTATCCCAACAGTTTGGTCAAGAGTGAAAAACTTCACTTGAATGCCCTTTTAAGGGTACCGATAGGCTAATACTAGAAAAAATAAAATATGCCAAACTTGGTAATACCATGTTGGACAGTAGTTTGCCAAAAAGATCGCGTTATTTAAAGGGCGTATAGAAAAGTACGATGGTTGGCGAAGTTATTTTCATCGGACTGTGGCAACTTGTGAGTGAAGCATTAACTCGGGAAATTAAATTTTCATTCTCCTCCTTTTTCTGCTATTTGTCAAATTATATCATTCGAGAATGAAGTTTATGTTAGTAAAAAATATAAGTAAATGCCTGTTGTAAATTTGCTTGATTTTAGCACTTTTTTATTTTCGTTTATGCTATTGAGGAGAGGGGCTTTAGTTACGAAATAACCAGTATACCAATACTATATGCTGAATTGCGATGCGAAAGAGCGTTTTCAGAATCATGCATGGCTGTAAGTTTCGTTGATTTAGCGAAATTTTCTTGTGAGTCGCTGGAATTTTAAAGACCGCTTTGGGTTATTTCAAATGGAGTGAAAAACTGTTAGAACTCGAAAAAGTGCTGAGATTTGACGTTGTATAGTAAACTGCTATGCGAGCTTTTTGAATGACGTTACTCGATTATTTTTGATAACTTCGAGAGATTAAAATTTTAAACTCAAATAACCACAAAGCGATTTAAGTTAGTGAAAGAGAATCTGAAAGGGGCGCATTTAAGTTATTGATCGACTATAAACGACTACATTTTTTACAAATTCATTCAAAGCAATCAGATCACTATTTTAAAGCTTAATAAAGTTCAGTAAACGTTGGATAATGCCGCGAAGTCCCCACATATCGCTTGCGATGTCACGTTTTAATTTTGTAAGCGTTTTTTGTTTCAACTTGGAGTGTATTTTGTCGTAATATGTATATCGAAAACTTTCGATATATATCGCAATTTTAGGATATATTTTGTGGGCTTTTTTGCTCCAACTTTAGAGTGCATTTTGTTGTATATATATATATATACACAGGGTGTCCGTAAAGTTACTACACAGTGTTATATGTAATAGTTTTTATTACTATATAGTTAATATTTATTTTTTTTACAAGTTTATTCAATCAAGCATGCCACGCAAGCTAACTTTGGAAGAGCGCAAATTTATTTTGAAGCGATATTGGAAAACAGAAAACGCACAGGATGTAATTCGTGATTGGAATCATTATTTTAATACAGATCCTCCAACACGTTTGGCTATTTATAAACTTCGAGACAAATTTGATAATATTGGCTCAGTTGCCGATGCTCCGCGTTCTGATCGGCCAAGTGTGTGCACTGAACAAAATTTGGCTACAGTTGCTGAGGCATATGGCAGAAGCCCAAAGAAATCACTTCGCCGTGCTAGTGCAGAAATTGGTATCAAACGAACCTCTCTACGTAAAATACTCACGAAACTCCAAATGAGACCATACATTCCAATCTTGATCATGACTTGTGCACCAAAGTTTGTCAGAGTGTGGTATCACGTTGTCGAGAATGTATTGGAGCTGAAGGCCTCCAATTTGAATATTTGTCATAGAAATTGTTTGCCTTGATTGTAACTTGTAAGACAGTATTATACAATGAAACTGCATAGTATCTTGTAAGACTGTATAGTAACTTTACGGACACCCTGTATATCGGAGAAATTTCATTGTAAATAAGGTCAAAAAAGCGGTGTTACAAAACAAATAATATTTCTCCAAACGGCCTCCCAAAGCGGCCCGTTTTTGTGAACCCCACATTTAAGAGGTTGTTTTAAGCAGGCATTTTAGGCAACGCCACCGCCAACCCTAATCCTACTATGCCTTAGCGAGTGTGTCTAAACATGTATAGTAGGGGCAGTATATCCTAGTATGCAAATCCTACCTACTGTGGCTACTACGCCTCTTTAGGACAACCGATATTTAAGTACCCGGAGTATTTACTTCATATTTTGAAATTAGCTGATTGTTATGGTATCATTTTGTCATAAAATTTTCAATTCCAAATCAATTGTCGTAGCTTCTTAAAAGTGTCATTGTTTAGTGTTTGCCGTATTTTGTGCTACAGAGTATTGAAGAGCTTGAGAAAGAGATGCTCAACGGACAGAAATTACAAGGTCCTCAAACTGCTGCTGAGGTTTACAAGGTGTTAAAAACTTTAAACATTGAGGAAAATGAGTAAGTTTTTAAATTATTCATAACTGTGATTCAAACATGCAACGTATCTGTAGTCCGCATTTTTGAGTGAACCTGTAGTTCAACAAGGTTTATGTAGTTCAATATGATAAATGTTAGAGCGAGGTCGAGTCTTTCAGATTTTTTAATTGTCTTTTTGCTTTTCTATTTTAAAAGGTTGCGGTTTTGTAAATATTGAATCATTTATGTGAAACGTGCAAAATGTTGAATCATGATTGAAAGTTTAATTTAACAAAACCCGTGGCTGTATTGCTAAAATGCACAGAATTAACATTAGTTACGTTGCCGTACTAAGTAATCTCTTCTCGCTACAATCTTCTCCAGTGATTCTTAACTATTTTGTGTTGGCACCCCTTTGAAAGCATCAGTCTCTTATCCCTTTTAGAATTGCTGTAAGAAAATCATTTTTCTCGTAATCTTTCTTAAATGAGCGCATTTGAACGACTGGAATGAATTGAAGTCGAATAAGAAACGCTAATCGTTCAGTATACACATTACACACCCTAGGGGTGCGAATATTTTGGTCAAGAACCCCAGCTTTACTGATACGCGAAGCTTGTGGTATGTAGTCGTAATGAAACGGCAATTTGTGTACATAGTACATTAAACCACGCAGCTGCTATCAAATATTGCTGGGTTTTGGTACCGCATGTTTACTTGTATCGCGACTAAAGAATGTCACTCCAAGGTCGCATGCTTTACGTTATTGATTAAATTTTACCGTTTTTTTTTTTTTATTAACGACAGTATCGCGCTGTTGCTTGGTACAGTGCATGACGTTTTAGTTATTGTTTTTTTTTTAATGGGGAACCCAGCTGCTTTGAAAACTTTGTGCCCAACTGCTTTTTCATTTCGTAAGTTTTACTGAGGCTATCTTTTCACGAACGTTCTAGAAAAAGGTTTGTTTCTACCAGTGACTTTACGATTAGCGATCTCGGTCGTATTTTTTTGTAGCTATTGATAAGTTTCCTTGAGCTCACGGCTTGACGTAATTGTATTATTACTTTGTTTGGAAGTGTGCCGTTGGAGTTGCACGTTTCCTCTTTCTCTCTGTGTTATATTCACCCTTTTCATGAATAGACATCATCTCTGTGGTGTAGAATGGTAACGTGCTTGGGTTCCATCCGCGTTGTGTCTTTTTACTCTTTTTTTTTTTTTTTTTTGCGGAACCATGCATTCATTAGTGGTAGGATTCAGGCAGCGCTGTCAGCATTAGAGATAGCGAAACGATCAGAGAAAAGGAAGGGTACATTTCGGGAATATGTGAGCGGGCTTCGTTCTCATAAAAAAAAACTCGGTTTTGGTTTAGCAGGACTTTTCTTTGTCGGTTTGTGCCATGATTTTGTTGGAACTCCATTAATTCGGGCAATTCTGTTTTAATTTTTTTATCTTTTTTTTTTTTTCTTCAGCATTTTAAGTTTTTGCTCGTGCATTTTTATCTGTTGCAGATACCCTCTCTTCATTTCAGTGTACAATATATTCTACAACAATTACCCGGTCTCTAGTTTTATCAAATGCTTACAAGATCACCCAGAACATATGTAATCATTGGTTTCATTACTAAGATGAGCTCAAGAATAAATGTCAATTAATTTTTCTTAAAATTATTCAAACGTGTATTACTATCCACTTTATGACCAAATTGCGTCTATACTCGTTTTAGTACATATTTCAAGGGTATTTCCCTTTTATATTATCATAATTTAAGTTATTTTATCATGGTTCTTCGCTTTGTTTAAAATAGTGAAATTTTAACGGTGCTTTTAAGCTTTATCGAAACGGGAAAAAGTGCAAATGCAGAAGATTAAATCTACAGTACACTATACTATATATACAAAGCGATTAACGATTGATACAGCTTGTGTTTTGAGGCTGTAAACGCGCTTAATTGAATTGCAATTGTAACTACTGTTTTATGAAGAAAAATTCCATGTTGGTTTTGATTGAAGATTTATAGTGAATTTTGAAGTCTAATAGCCTATTGAAATTCTTCTGATGGTATTAGTCTTGCTGAAGCGGAAAAAACGCCAGGCTTGCAACGCTCAATAAACGGCATGCTATAACGCATAGGTGAAGTGTTGCATTACTGTGCAATGTGCATAGCTGCAGTCTGTGAAGGACTCTTGGCAGTATGATCCCAAAACATGCTATTTGAATAGCTCGGCCTGTTACTCTCGTTTGAAATGAAAGCGTTTTTCAGGATTTTGAAAATCTGACGTTTTTATCCCACTTCAACGAGGCTAATGTCTTCTCCAAGTATAGGCTTTAACTTAAAGGCCACCTAATGTCTGCAAACCAATGCACTTAAAATGCAATAAAAAAGTATTACTAATCGAATGCTGAAAACCTGGTTTAGATGCACGTTCTCAGTTTCAAGCTTTCGCGTTTGTAAAAAGTGACATGACGTCATCAGACCCAGGCGATTGGTGCCTTCGACTAATTTATCTTTGCAGAGGATAGGCGATTTTGGAAAGGCATGTTGATAGCAGCTTGCTACTCAAAAAGCGTTGTGCAAAAAAGGCGTAATTAGCTCAAAGTTAAGTCGAAGGCACCAAACTCCTGGGTCTAATGACGTCATGTCACTTTTTAAAAACGCGAAAGCTTGAAACTGAGAACGTGCATCTAAACCAGGTTTTCAGCATTCGATTAGTAATACTTTTTTATTGCATTTTAAGTGCATTGGTTTGCAGACATTAGGTGGCCTTTAAGTTTCGACGAAATTAGTACTCCAGAGTCCAGACTAAGATTCGAATTCTCTCTTGTAATACTAATTGGAGCCCTGAGCAGTTTAAAATACGTCGCAATTAAAGATGATTAAATCATTGCATTATAACTTTTTACCTTTTAATCGTTTGCTTTTTATTCTTTTCCGTACCAAAGTAATTTGCCGAATTATTAAAATGTGGAAGATTGTTTTTGGATGTAAGACGTCTCTAGTAATTTCGGAAGAGATTGCGATTTTTATCCACATCAAATTGGTTTAAGTAATTACTTGTGAAAGCCAAAATTTTGTGAGGGAAACCGACTATCAAACCCTCAAATGTATTGTGCGGTATGGAAATTTCCACTAAAGATGTTCTCAAGGAATGAATTCTTGTTTTCGCACTATCCTTGCCCCCCGGAAATGACCAATGTTTTGCGCGCCATGCATACCTCAAAAAATATCATACTTGTATTGAACTTTGACGTGCTATATATACTAGGAAGTCGATATTTAACTGCTATTGCAATAGAATTACGAAATTTAATTGAAATTGATTTTTTATTGAATTGAAGCGCATCAGTGATTTTGTGAAAGCTGTATTCTAGAAACTGTGCAAATTAATTTATTCAATACAGTATAGCTTTACCGAATTTACAAGCTGCTCCGAATCGTGTGATTTTGAGAATGACTTAAATCCTATTATTGGCTGTCCTTACTGAAACTGTTCTGACATCTTGGATGATTTTTTATTATTTGAGGTGCATCTGCATTTATTGACCAGTAAAGTTTTTATAAATGGATTTGTGTAGTTCTATTACAATGTAGTATTTTATAAATAGAATCACTCAGAACGTCACCAAAACGCAGTGGAGATGATCGAAGTTTAGCAGCTTGAGATAGAGCCGCGATATTTCCATCATTTCCATCTTCTTTTCATTAGCCCTGATCGATTCCATCCCAACTTAAAGTAATTTAAAGTAATAGGTTGCGAAGTAGGTTTGCCAATTTAATTTCAGCCAAATTTAAATTACATCCCTACTGAGTTACCGGCCGGAAAGAGAATTGTACCGACCTTAAACTATGTGTTGAGGTTCGATCTGTACCGCTGTGACATTCGTAAGTGCGAAAAATTGCAAACAAACATAGCAATCTAATTGTTTCTATGTTAGTCAAATTAGCTGTCGAAATAAACTGAACTTTTAGTCAAAATGCCAGTGCCGTCGCTACAGGGGGGCGGTACCCCCATAGCGGCTATTTGTGCCCCCCATTTTGGTTTTCTCAAAATGCTGGTTTTGAAGCATCACCCACCGACAAGACAACAGACTATGATGGAAAAAGGAATGATTACGTTCAAACATAATTCTCCTTTGACGTTTTCTCGATTCTTTGCGAATTGCTGGCAACCTACTATTGCACAAAGATCTGACGCAACATTCCGTCTTATTGACACGCCTTTACGGATGTGTCGCGGAAGAGATATGTAAGCATATAGAATCGTTACCGGTACTTCATTTGTGATTACGACATGACACGATACCTGAAAATATTTCCTTTCAAAAGACCAGTTGTTTTGATTTTTGAAGCACACTCAAGATTTTGAGGTGGTGGTGGTACTACCGGACACCTTTCAAGGGATGGGGGCGCGGGGGAACTCCGCGGTGACCCAACAATCGGGCCACACCCCAAGGTCTGGACTATAGATCAAGAATAGAGAGGGGAGCCAAAGATATATTTAACTTGTATTTACGGAGGGGTTCAGAGGCAGGACAGTCGAGAAGGAGATGATTGAGGTCTTGTAGAGGGTGTCCTAGTGTCCACAGGCACTACAAGCAGATTTATCCTTTCGACTGATCGCGTGAAGATAAAAGAAGACTGGCCATGGTAGCGAAGACCGGAAAGCTCACAGCGAATAGGGCGAGAAAGGAGAAGTTCCTCCAAAGAGGCTTCGGGGACTTGATGGTTCATATAGGAGTGGGAGACGTGACGTCTCCACTTGTGGTACCGGTACTGAAAATAACGGACTTTGGCAACGAGTGGGGGGAGAGGGCATGGGATTGCGTCAGTGGGCAGGGAGGCACCAGCTTTGGCAAGTAAATCCGCATTTTCTTTACCGGGAAGACGAACGTGGCCGGGGACCCATTGGAAACACAAGGTGGTGTGTTGGAGAGGGAGGAGGCGAGGGACCAAACATTCCAGAGGGACTCAGGCAGGAGATAAGAGGGGGCTGATGAAAGGATTGAGAGGGCCGATTGGGAGTCGGTTAGGAAAAGGACTGACTGGAATTTGCGCGTCATCAAGTAGCTAGTACACCAATCGAGGCCTTGCTTGAGGGCAAAGGTTTCAGCTGTGAAGCTTGACGCAATTGGACCAGTGGAGAACGACAGGTAATAGGATGTGTTGCATTTGGAGAATGTGACATACATTGCAACACCACCGGGACCAAATAGGGAGGGGACAGAACCATCAGTCCATACTTGGATATCAGAAGGGGGGAGGGAGGATAGTCTGTTTGAAGCAGACTGGAGTCGGGCTGTACTGTTGCCTGTGCAGTCGGGAATGAAGGTGAAAACGGTGATGTGGGTTGCAGTCCATGGGGAAAAGGGGGGCACATAATCAGAGTCTCGCGTGGGGATGGGAGGGATTGAGTGGCCAAAGAACAGAATGATCTCCAGGAGGGTTTCTTCTTTAGTCGACAGGATACGTTTCTTGTTGCCAGGGCATAAAGGCTGGAGAAGTCTGGGGGGAGACGCAGAGCACGTTCGAAGGACGAAAGATCCTGATGTTGTAAAGTTAGCTGTAGAGGAGGGAGTTGTGCCTCAAGAAGGAGGGGGTGAAAGAGAGGCACCCAGTAATAACCTTGCATGCAGCTCTGTGTAGGACTTCCAAGTGATTGATTGGACGACAGAAGATGCTTTGAGCTGGTCTGGGGAGGAAGACCAGATGGCCAGGTCGTCAGCATACAGGAAGGCATGAGCACCACGTGGCAAATTTTGGTAATGTCATCAACAAACAGGATGAAGAGGACTGGACCAAGTACCGAGCCTTGGGGCACCCCTCGTCTGATACAGAAAGAAAGGCTGCAGGAACCACTAACCTGGACTTTAGCTCAAGGAAAGAAAGGAAAGAGCGTACTCAAAAAACGAAGCAAGGGGGGAGTTTGAGCGAGAGAAGTTTATGAAACAGAGCAGAGTGCCAGACCTAGTCGAAAGCCTTGGAGAAGTCAACAGACGCCAAAATGGTTCGATCTGGAGGCTTTTTCTTTTGGAAGCCGTCCCAGATTGATTGAGACAGAGTAAGAATTTGGTCGAGAGACGACCTACCAGGGCAAAAGCCGGCCTGGCAAGTGGAGAGAAGATGAATCGATTCGAGGTGAAAAGTTAGGCGAGAAAGAATCAAGCGCTCAAAAAGCTTGGAGATATAAGAGGTGAGGGAAATGGGGCGGAAGGAGGACGGAGAGGAAGTGGGCTTTCCAGGTTTGTGAATGGGGATGATAGTGGTAGGTTTCCAACAAGAGGGGAAAGTGTGAGAGGACTAGGACCTGTTGTAAAGGATAGGCAATCTGGTCGGGGCCAGATGCAGTGGAAGAGGAGAGTTTGGAGGTGGCAGTGGAGGGAGAAGGGGGAGCAGAAGGAATTGTGGAAGGAAGAAGCATCCTCACATCTAGCTTTCCGAAGTTCATTCATGAACTGTCGTTCGGCTCTGCGCGAGGTACGGCGTGTTGCTTGAGATAGATGTGAGCGAAGATAAGAAGCATAATGATTGGCAGTGGGGAACTGCAACCGGGAAAAGAAGGGTCTTGGGAGGTGTTCTTTTTGCCCTAGATGGCTTTTTTGCCCGAGGCGGTGAGCCTCAGACCGGTGTGCCTCGTAGCGGGCCCTTCATCGCTCCCGCACTGCAGATTCTGCTTCCTGGGACCACCAGGCTTTGGGGGACCGACCAAGGCGGCCAAAGGGGATAAAGGCCTTGGCAGCTTCGACCAAGAAGAGGGAAAAGGAGCGGGCAGCCTGGTGGATGTTGACGCAGTCAACATCAAGAGAGGGGAGATGCTCAACTATATATGATTGGTAAACATCCCAACGGGCCTTTTTGTAGTTGAATCTGGCGGGATGAGTGTTGGGGTGACGAACTGGAGAGAGGGGGAGGACAATCTCTATGGGGAGATGGTCAGAGCAAAGTCCAGGGAGAGTGCGCCAATCGCAGTGGGGAGCGAGAGACGCAGGAGCTAACGAAATATCGGGGGATGAACGGCTCTCGGTGGAATGATAAAGGAGCGTGGGAGAGGAGGGGTCGTTTAGGATTTCCAGACCGGAGGAAGTGATCCAGCGAAACAGGTCATTTCCGAGCGGGTTAGGGGGGATGAGATTGTCCCAGGTTGGGTGGTGAGCATTGAAGTCTCCAAGGATAAAAGTGTCAGGGGAGTTTGGAAGGATGTCAGGAGAGACGGTCCTGGTGCGAGAATCAGAAGGAGTGCTTCTGATGGGAGGGGAGTAGAGGTTAAGGAATTATAAGGGAGAGTGGTTGGAAAAAATAACTTTAAAACAGATGTAGTCTGAGTAGGGGTCCTGGGAAGAAAGAGAGGAGACAGAAACAGGAGAGAAGGCCAGGTCAGAGTGGATGAGAGTGAGGACACCACCACTGGTGTTATGACCTCCGGAGGAAACAGGGCGCTGTCTGCCGAATGTTCGATTCGTACGGAGGGTAGAATATCCAGGGATTTGAAACATCTTGGTTGCCGAAAGATGGGTTTCTTGGAGGAGAATGAGGTCATACTGATTGTTGGAAAGAAAGGCGATTAGTTCAGCACGACGTGAGGGGGAAAGATCGCCGGCATTCCATTGAAGAATTCTAAGGTTTTGAGGGGGTGTGGAGTTCGCTGAGGGTGTGGCGGCGAGTTGTTGGTTGGTTGTGTGCTTGTGGGTGATGGAGGTGTGGAAGGTAGAATGAAAGCAGAAAGAGGGTAAGCGTTAAGGAGGGGAGGTTGTGAAGGGAGAGGTAGAGATGAATCCACTACATGTGAACATGTTGGTGGGGGGGTGTGGGAGGGAGAGGGGGCGGAATCGAAGAGACGGGGCGGGGAAGGCTTGCTGGTGGGTGGGAGAGGCAAGGTCCCCATTGAGACAAACAAGGCAATTCCAACCCATGGTGGAGCCAGTCGCCCAGATTTTGCGAAAGTGAGCCCGGGTCGGGGAGGAGCAGGAGAAGTGCATCCACTTGGAACAGGTGGAGCACTTTGGTGAGTCCTTACCTACCTCATGAGAGCACAAGGAGCAGGGGTAACGTGAGGGGCCCTGAGGGGGACGCGGTTGATAAAAGCCAGGTGGTAGAGAGGGAACCCTGGGGGAGGGGGAGGAGGGGATGCAGGCATGGTAACGGGGGAATTGGTCTGAGTAGGGGAGCCAGTTTGACTTTGGGGGCAGCACGCCGGGCAGTGCCAACCCCCTGCAGTACCAGTTGCACAGATTGTGCGAAAGTCAGCATGGGTGAGGGAGGAGCAGTGGAGGTGTACCCACTTGAGGCAAGTAGAACAGTGGAGGGAGTCTCTGCCCCTGGTCAAGGTGACAAATAGAGCAGGGGTACCTGGGGCAAGGATTATTACGGATGGAGCCCGGGTTTGGATAATTGCCACTAATTAGGAGCAATGCCAGGATTAGGAGACGTTGAAGGGGAGTCCGATCAATTAGAAGAGGAGCCGCCCAGTTGTGATCGGTCAACGGGCAGCCCAGCGAAAAAACAGTCCATGACAATGGGGGCGACCTTTTGGTCGAGCCCCTCAGGAGATCTGTCCTGCCATTTCGACCCATCCCCATTGGGAAGGGGACTGCACCACCACGATGAGGTGGCAGGACGCTGGTGCAGAGATTTTGAGGTCGCCGTCAGTGGCGCAACCAGAGAGAAGGAGCTTAAGCCCGTGGCAGTGGCTCTTACCTCCTTAGCTAGTGGCAGTCAGTGGCGCAATCAGTCAATGAGGTCGCGGTCAGTGGCGCAACCAGAGAGAAGGGGCTTAAGCCCCTAAGCCAAGTCACATAGAAAATTTAACCTCAAAATATGCGCGTTTAAGACTTGATTTGAAGTAAGGGGGGTAGGAGCTGAAGGTACTAAGCAATTTAATTTTTTGAAATGACTTCTTAATTTTAGCAATTTAGTTATTCATATGGCTTCAAAGAGTGCAAATGTGATTAAACTGGCGTTAAAATTGCTATTATATTTGCTGCAAAATCGCCTCACGGTTGGAAACTACGCCTCTGTCCACAGTCACTAAATATTCAGTAACTACCCGTCGGTGACACGCTTGAGTTGCATCAGTTGGTTCAGCACGGGGGCTAAATCAGACAGTTTTTGTGCAAAAAAAAAACAAACTTTTGGTTCACCCCTCTCAGCAAAATTCTGGTTGCACGTCTGGTAGCATTCACTGCTGTAGATAGATTTTTCAAGCAATTATGTGCGCGGACAAAACGAGCTAAGAAACGTTGCCGGCCTTTATTGTAGCCGGACAAAATCCTGAAGATCAGTTTTTCTTACGCAAATTTTAGTGCCCCCCATTTTTGGCTCTAGTGCCCCCTCAATTCACATGCTCTGGCGACGGCACTGCGAAATGCTGGCAACGCTTGCTAGCAATCACTTCTTGAAAAATGAATTTTCTACCGATAAACTATCACAAAAGAAACGCAGCTGCAGATCTACTCTAGCCTATGGATCAAGTACGAAGAAAACGTAACGGCCGAACCAGGCTAATTTTAGTGGTGTACTTTCTGTAACAGTAACAAAAATTGTTATAGTAGTCCATTTTAGAAAGGAAAAAAGCAGTGTTGGGCATTAATTCGTTAATAACGAAGTTAAGTTTTTCATTAACGATTTAAAAATTGAAAAAGCTTTTGTGAATTAACTTATTAACTGTAAATTTCGTTAAACTAGTTTAATGTTTACGTTAATCTGTAAAATTTCTAGGCAACACCATACGTCCTAATGCCACAATAGTAAAAATAAAAAAAGGCTTCCACTGTGTCTATAGTAATTAGAATAATTAATACCATAGCAACAGATATCAGAATGAGTAATTTTTATCTCGTATGGAAATGAAATCGTTTTATTGGGCATCAACTGCAGGTTAATATTGAATTTAAAAAAAGTTAACTTTAACTTGCGTTGCTTTTGTTTTTCAGTTAACTACTTAAACTATAACTGAGTTAAAAAATTGTTTGAAAATTCTTAGGGAATTAACTCTTAATGAAGTTAACGCTTCTCATTAACTTGCCCAACACTGGAAAAAAGTATAAGACAGTATTGGTAAAATCTATTGCGCTGCGGTTCGTGGTCCTGGATTGAGTAAATCGTGTAAATGCCACTTTATGTAATTATGTTAAACCCCATTCAGAAATGTTTCAATGTCTTAGGACATCTGCGGGGTAGAATAATAAAATTCTCGCGTCTGGCTTCAAGACAAATTTCTGGGTTGGATAATAATTCATAATGCACAATTCAGTAATATTTGCAATTTTGCATTGATTTGAAGAAAGTTGAAGATTTTTTGATGCCAAAGCGGTAGATTAAGGTTTGATTCCCGGTTGGATCAAACCAAATCGGTATTCAAAGCTTTCCTTCTTGATGCTCAGCAATTAAAAGGAACAGGGTAAATCTTCCACCGTGTGTGGTAGACAGGTAGGCAGGTGGTATTTTGACTCAAAGACCGAAAAGGTCCCTTTACTCTCTACCTTTACTGTCGAGGTAACTTGGTAAATAAATATATCAATCTATTAACAATCAAAGCAAAATTTCACAACGTCAAAATATTTCAGCTTTAAATAAAATTTTGGCGCCTAACTTTTAGAGCTATTTCTACGCATGCGCATTGTGCAATGCAGACTGAACAACGAAAGATAGAATCAAACCCTTACCTTTTGAAGTAACAGTCCTGCACATGCTATCCCTGCGTCATCTGCCAATCAACAGCCAAAATCATTTCGGTTTCGTGGAAATAATCTGCTGTTACCTAGTGTTATCATTTTTTTTAGCAAATTGGGTAGGTGACGCTGTTCAGCAACGCAACAGATTCTTCGTCGTCATCAATATTCGCTCTTGATTGCTCTAACATTTTAAAACAATAACTGAGTCGAAATTTAAGAAATAATCTGAACGTGGACTCGCTTGTGGGATGGCATTTCAGCGGCATCAAGGGAAAAAGCGCATTGTTTACGACGGTATGTAGTAACATTATATTGTGTGTTAAAAGCTTTTCTGTAAATAACAATAGGTCCAAATCACTTGCTTTTCGAAAGCCAAGAAGGAGGAGCACAGCCTTTGACGATGTATGAAACCAGAGCAGGTAATTCAAAAATCTATTGTGCATGCTTATTTTTGTTTCGAAATTCAATATTTTTTTACCAAAATCAATATTTGTACGTATGTCCACATGCTGACAGAACCGTATTCTTTTAACATGCCGGCTTGTGTAAACTGGTCTTTTCCTAGTCAAAGAATTTGGCCTTCGAGAAAGCTTAGCAAGTCGAAAGAAGATTTATGTTTTTTGTAAAAGACCTGTGCTTGGAATTAGCGATTCATTATGGGTTTTGTGAGAATTAGTCACGGAGTTTAAACCCAGCCTTTTCCATTTAAAATGATAAGTGTGAAATATTAATTTATTTCGTTGTTTTGATTGACGTTAGCGTTGAGGTTTTCAGATTTATTCTTGTAGAGTTTACGATTTTTTGTTATTTAACTATTCTTCAACTTCAGCTTGTTTATTAACGTAATTGTATTTGTCCAAACTATTATGTGGTGTTGATGAATAGGACCTCACGTATTGTCTTCTGGTAGATTGAAAGATTATTCGCTTCATCAAAACAGAACATCGGCAGTTTAAAAATTGCAGTATTTTACTAGTAAAATTTTCTTTAAGAATTCGCAATGCAAGTTGAAATAGGTGAGTCTAAGACTGTGATTGTTAATTTGAAACGTCAGACTGTTAAAAAACATTACAATAAACACGTATAGCAATGCACCCAATAGTTATTTAGCTTTTTATTTAGATTGATACAAATTATAATTTTGGACCTATTGCTCATACTGGATTATGTTGTACTACCGGTAATTTTATGTCGTCTGAATTTTTTGTATTTTTTTGGTTTTTTGGTATTGAATAAGATTTGTTTCTACTTTGAATCTGAGCTGAAAACTGAGTGTCTAATTGTGAAAATGCTACGATAGTCTTACATTGATTTGGTATTTTGCCGAAGGACTTGAAACTGTTTTACAATTGTAAAGCTTGATTCGTTGGTTGGTGAAGATTATTTTTTCCAGTTTTTTCTCCTCTTCTCGCAACTTGCGTTATACTGTATGTTCTTTCTGCCGTTTTTCGCCTCCGTCCAATTCAAAGTCTAGTAGCTTCCTAAAGACATTACTATTCTCCCGGCATATAACGTACTATTTTATAATCTTATAGCACACTCCATTAAGCACTGATCCTCCTTTTTGATTACGTCATTCGAGCTCTTTCCTTTCAATTTCATTTCGCTCATCGTTTTGAGGATAAAAATAACATAATTTTTAGAAACACCGAGAGAGATTTTTAATCAGCTTAGTTCCCCAACAGCTGATATTGATAAAAGCGGCTTTAGGTGAGTGATACGGCTCAAAAATAAATCTTTGTTTCAGTTGTAGTAAAATGGGTATTTCAGGTTGACTTTTGTACTTGTAAAATTTGTATTTTTTCTATTTGTGGTCAAAATCCATAATATTGAAAAAATACTATTGTTGTGATCAAAATTATTTAAAAACTTTTTTAATTGTTCGGAAATCTAAGATCGGAATCATTTGGAAACACACTAGATGATGATTTTGATTTGGCGATAATGTGGCTGGATGTGATGTTTGCTTGGCAACATCACGTGATTTTTGATGAAATTGTGGTGATCATTTCACAAAATGATCACTAGTTAGTGGTTTGAAGCTTATTGAGTTTGTCTGAGTCGCTAAAAGTTCTTTATTATCGTGTCAGATATAAGGGATATCTCAACAGTATCACCTACGAGGACCCAAGATACCCATTGACAGGCCCTATTGAATTTAGAGGAGATCAAAAAAAATACCCTTTGAGGTCTTCTTTAGTTAAAGGTAAGTCTTTCCTTTGGGCCTGTTCAATTGTTCTTTGTACAATCACGCTATTGTGTTTCGTTCTATGTTGCCAAGTGACTCGTCTTAATTACATTCTTTCTTTGTTTCAATTTGTTACATAATTGTGAAATTTGCTGTACAGTAAATACATTTATTAATGTATTCTTCTTGATACAGCATAATGCTCATTCATACATTTCACTGAAAGCTCTAATATAAACCAAAAAAATATCTAAAGATACCTAAACATTGCTGCACAGGTACAGTACATTTACGAATACTTTTGTGAAGATATTTTTTAAAGGGAGGTTCAATGATTATGCTACTTTCTCCAATTTTCAAAAATTTTGCATCTTCCTTCCAAACAATATTCATTGAAAAACTCTCCGCCAAAGAGCGAAAAAATCCTTTAGCGTGTTGTTAATTTCTGACAAATAACCAGGAATACATTATAACGTGAATTAGTACAAGATATACAAGTGGCGTCGCAAACAAAAAGTTAATATTGCAGCTACGTCACAAACTCTGTAAGCTTATTGAAAATATCACCTGGCATTATTTGGATTACTCTTCAAATTTTGGTTTGTTTACATAAAAGTTATCATTATTTGAGCAAGGAAATCTTTTGTTCTATTTCATGACTGAAGAATAGTAGTATTGGTAGTACGTCAACATCATGGAAAAATATATTCTTTTCAAAAACCAATATCAGTCACGGAGTTTATTCAAGAAACGTACTTGAGTAATTTAGCAAATCTATCTTTGAGTGCTAATTTTCTGAGCTAGGTTTATTATTTTTTTATCATTTTTTTACTTAAAGGGACATTTTCAATTTAAGGAAGAGCCAAACTTAAATTTTATTGCTGGATGTTACTAATAAACATCCCTCAACTTGGGCCATGTGGTCCTTCTAAACTCCAAAGCTTTAGTTAAAATTTTTTTGTTATCGAAGAGAGCAATTCTGCCGTAAATTTTTGAAAAGCAGTAACTGAAAATTTTTCCATTTTCTGTTTTTTGCATAACTTGGGCTTTTTTCACTTACTACATTCGTTGGTCGCATCCAAGCGTTGCAAAAATGTTTATTTACGGAGTTATTTTGTATAAAAATGACGTCATTTCTCCGTAAACAGCTGCTTTTCCAGTTTGAATCGCAGTAATGGTCGTTACTCGTTACTGGGTTTCAAAAATGCGTTTTTAACGCGTTTAATCCAAGTTCTCAGTTTGAAACACAGTAGCTGCCATTACTATTATTCTTGATTTAAATTTTTCCATTACTTTTAGGAAAAAATATTTGAAAAGCAGCAAAGCTACTTACTGGTTTTCAAACCTTCGATTATGTTTGATTCGCAAACATAAAAAATTTTTGAAAAGCAGTAACTGCGTATACTAATTGTGATCTAATGCTGACAGAACAATACATTGGTCAAGTTTACAGCTAACTGCTCGCTTATCGAATGTAAAAACAATGCTTCTAAACATTCTTTCTCAAAAACATATGGTATTAATAATTTCTTTTATTAGGCTTAAAGGGGAGTCGGTAACCATAGATTTCAAAATACCTTTCCCCAATCAAAAAACTTTGCTTCTGCTTTCAGCAATATGATTACTTAAATTGACTCTAAGCCTCAACATGTCGCGGAGCGAACTCTTGATCAAAGCTCTCAACATTTCAAAATAGTAGCAGTAGTGGGCTACTTCATTTTTTTCAAGGTATTGAAAAGTAACAAGGTTACCGGCGCAGAGCCAGAAAGTTTGCAGTGGGAGGGCTCGACAATTTTGAATTTTTTTTTGCAAAAATGAGATATTTTGGGGGCCTAATATGATAAAAAATGAATTCTTTTGAAACGTGGCATAGAAATTAGCTATACAAAAGCATAATTAGACTTGTAGCATAAATGGGTTATGTGGCAGGTGGCTAATGGTAAAATTTCAGTCGTCTCATTTACAAGCTGGTAAATCAGAAAATTCCATAGTTTAAAAAAAATTACTAGGAGTTATCTATTTCGTATGAATTTTATGAAGATAATTGTGGGGGAGGGGGCTAATGGAACGAGATTTGAGAGAAATGATGGGTATTTAACTAAATAGCCCCCTCCCTTTTTCCTGAGCTTAAATTTTTTAAATGAAACCTATGCTCGGCATTTTTTCACAAGTAGTCAAATTTTTGGCCATTTTTTAAAGTTTTCACGGATTTGTGAGTAACATTTTTGACGAATTGCCCTCCCAAATATTTCAAAAGACGCTTTAAATCATCTTTTAGTCCATTTCATTTCAAAGCACTGTCTCAGAAAAGCTAAAAACCTGGTATTTTTCTTGTTCTAGATTTTGGTTGACATTCCAATAAGAAGACTATATAGCTCCCCCCCCCCCGCCCTTTGGTACGCTACTGGTTACAGCTACTCGGTATATTTGTCTCCAAAAGTAGCGCCACCTACCTCTGACTTTGAGTAAAACCAATACCAGTTCGAGTTTTCAGTGGGCCCGAACCCGAAACAAACTCCAATAAGAGCTACGCGAAATATCGATAATGTTCTTTTTGCAAATTGCAGTAGGCCCAGATTACAAATCATGGTGACAAAAAACAAGCCCGGAAAAATTGCCATGATTAAAATTACACGTATTTTATTGCCGCTATCCAAAAAGTTTTAACAAAAAAACAATTAGCCGCGTATTATTCTTGATGTGTTTATCCACAATGCAGAATGTCTAGTTTAATCAAGTAAGTAAATAAGTAAAACACAGTATTTTAAAATTTTCTCACTTTCTTTGCCATTCCTGAAATTTAAATCGCTTGATTTAAAGAAAGTTGAGCAAAAATCAGCATATTCGGCTACATTCGTGCACTTATTGTTTTAGCAAAATTTATGTTGCATATCAACTAAACTATAATTCCATCAGGCAACTGCAGTTACTGCTTTTCAAAAATTTTTTTCTGAAATTTTTCTTGCGGAATAAACAGAAAAAAGCAGTAACTAAACAAAAAAGTGTGTTTCCTTCCAAAAAAGTCTAAAATTAACGCACTTAATATAACCACAAAAAACTGAAATTAGGCATGCATGGTGAGAGTAGCTCTAACAATTACCAGAAAAAATTTCAACGCTCTGCAACAAGCTTGGTGAGAACGGGAAAGACTCAAACCTTTAAACTAGCTTTTCTCGAAAACGTGATTTTGCAGTTACTGCTCTTCAAAAATTTACGGCAGAATTTTTCCATTTTGTTAAAAAATGTTGTCCATTCCTTGCTTTGCGTTAATTGTAGGCCGAACTGAAGTTGCGGGTCGTTTAATTTTCAGAAAATCTGTATCACAAACTTTTTTCATTACACTGTTCTGTATTTTATTAAAAAACGAGTGGCTTTACGGTAATGACTCCAGGTAAGTGCTTCAAGTGAAAAAACTAGTAATATTTTTTTTAGAACAGTTATTAAAACAAAAATGGCAGTGAAGCTTCAATAACAGTGTACACTAGGGTGCCGTTCAGAGTTCAAAATTGGACGACAAGTACAGGCCGGTAATCGACCCGAAGCCGAAAAGAGATTTGAAACTAAACCAAGCCTGATAATTTGGTTAGATCTAAAAAATGTATGTCGTAGAGTATTGCTCGTCCGTCAAAAATAAACCACTCATTGCTCATAAATTGTGACGTAATAATAACTATTGTGTGATAATAATTTATGGATGCTTAAACGAAGTTGTCATTCAGTGTAGTCAAGTTAATTACGCTTTTATGGTATCTAAAAGACGAAAAACACAAGACAAGCACGTATATCAAGACCGAATTAAGCCTGGCATTTTGCCAAGCTTGAAAGCCCGGCCTGACTTACAACTCTGGTACTGTGAAGTAGTCCGCTTAGCTTGTCTTTATCGTACGATGTATTACAAGCAAGTGTTTTTCTACTTTCGTAAATAAGGTTGCAAATATCCTAATAATACCTGCATTGGATTGAATCAGGAACGCAGCCAGGGGAGAGTAGGGGTGTGCAATTTCCCCCAAAAATGTACTTTGTCCCCCAAATGATTTTACTTAAACGTCATTTTTACGCAACAAAATATCCTTAGTAATAATTTAGTTTAAACTGATAGTCCAAAGACCACACAGCAATCAGCGAGAATAAATTGACATATATATATTTCGCCTGTAAAGGCATCTTCAGTGTCTAAAAAGCTGATAAACTTTTTAAGTAACAAACTGCATAAATGCTGTAAAATTCTTTTCACGCAGTATAAAATTTGTCAAAAAATCAAACTAAACTTGGAGCGGGATAAAAACAACCTGCTCCGGCAATTCCAAAATTGGAACTGTTTACAGTTGCAAAACTTACGAATATGACTGAAAATGAATAAATACGAGATAAAAATGCTGTACAGATATAAAACAAAGAGCTACACGTAATTCAAAAAAATATCACACGTATCCGAAGTGTAAGATTATCACACAAGCAAGCAGAATAAAGTAAAATCAAGCACAACTTAATACGGTAACAAATAAAAAAAATACGGGAGACGTAGAAAATTTGAAACCAATACTCCAAGAAAAAAACAAAAACGTAGAGTCCCAAACTAGGAGAAAAGAATTGATTTAAACTCAGGGAGAAATCAATTTTTAACATTAATGCTAGCACCAAGTGATGCAGCCCATTTGTCTTCGCATTAATCTAAAAGTAATACTAACGGTTGTTCTACAAAGATTACAGTAAAACATTCAGAAGTTTGATTGATTTTGATTGAGAAACCTGAACTTTCTGAATGTTTTACTGTAATCTTTGTAGAACAACCGTTAGTATTACTTTTAGATTAATGCGAAGACAAATGGGCTGCATTACTTGGTGCTAGCATTAATGTTAAAAATTGATTTCTCCCAGAGTTTAAATCAATTCTTTTCCCCTAGTTTAGAACTCTTCGTTTTTGTTTTTTTTTCTTGGAGCATTGGTTTCAAATTTTCAACGTCTCCCGTATTTTTTTTATTTGTTACCGTATTAAGTTGTGCTTGATTTTACTTTATTCTGCTTGCTTGTGTGATAATCTTACAATACGGATACGTGTGATATTTTTTTCATTACGTGTAGCTCTTTGTTTTATAACTGTACAGCATTTTTATCTCATATTTATTCATTTTCAGTCATATTCGTATATTTTACAACTGTAAACAGTTCCAATTTTGAAATAGCCGGAGCAGGTTGTTTTTATCCCGCTCCAAGTTTAGTTTGATTTTTTGACAAATTTTATACTGCGTGAAAAGAATTTTACAGTATTTATGCAGTTTGTTACTTAAAAAGTTTATCAGCTTTTTAGACACTGAAGATGCCTTTATAGGCGAAATATATATATGTCAATTTATTCTCGCTGATTGCTGTGTGGTCTTTGGACTATCAGTTTAAATTAATATGTATAACAGCAATCCGGAAATTAGCTTAGATATACAGTGAAAGGAGATCCTCGCAACAAAACAGTAAAAACTAATAATTTAGTTGTGATGTTTTAGGCGTTTGCTGACCAGAGTTTTTAAAGTTTAGTCGTTTGCGTGCAATCTGGCCTAAACGCTACCACCACGGAAGCCTGGGGAAGAGTCACCAGAACGGCAACTACTTACTACAATCAATGCAAAATGCTTTAGGCTGCAGGTTCGAATCCTGTGGGAAGACAACTTTTTCGCATTGCCTGTTTTAAGTTGTTGCCGTTCTGGTGACTCTTCCCTAGGCTTCCGCGCTGGTAGCCTTTAAGCCAGATAGCACGCAAACGATTAAATAAAAATATCCTTAGTCAGTCAATTGTGTAGAAAATCAGCGTTTAACTCCGAGAAGACCTTTTTTTATGGTCTTCACCGTAATTTAGGGTCAAAATCAGCTCTTCATTTTGTGAAAACCTTGTTTCTTTTTGGAGCTCGCCCCCAGCGCTAAACCATTGCCCCCCCAAAAATCCCGTTCTGGTTACGTGCCTAGATTAAAATAATGTTTAAGAAAAGCGATCCGTAGTCGTGTCAATGTTTGAAATCACGCTAAAATTGTGTTTAGGACTTCCCGTATTACCCCCCAAGCCAGCCCAGGGGTTTCTTCATGGGTCTCCTGCCGTCGGGAGCTTCACAGAAGACAATCGGAGGGAAAATCGACTGAGTTTAAAACTTCAAGAAAAAACGTAAGCTGACATTAAAACACAATCTAAAAAAATTTATTGGATTTTTTCTCAACCAGAGGCGTATTTAGGGGGCCCATGGTGCCATGGCATCCCCTTTTGGGTCGCCAGAATAGTATAATTATCAGAGAATAGTATGCAAAATTGCGGCATACCCCCCCCTTGTAACTTGGGCAGAAAGTTTGAGCACATTAACGGATAGAATTTGGGTGAAGACCTTTTCTTTTTTTTTGGTCTTCATCTAATTTAGGGCAGAAAAACGGACTGAATCTGAATGGAGAAATTTTTTTTCGTTTTCATTATCCTCAAATTTCCTGTTCGAAAATCCTGCGTAAGCTAGTGTTCTCAACCATTACAACTGTACTTTTTGTTGTTATAACGAAGCAATTAATTAAGCCTATACGCTCAAGGCTAAGGGCCGATGCGGGGCCCCAGGCAAATAAGTTTGCAGGAACCCAAAAATAGCAATGAAGCATAAAAACTTCGAACAGGAACTATAGTTAAAGTCCAAAAAAGGTCTTCATCAAGTAGTGCTGGCTATATAAGCGCCGGTCCGGAGCAGATAATCATTTGGCCTGTTGGTCAGTCACGGCCCTAGGTTGGATGACGAACCAATACGTCCTTACCTTACAATCAAAAACATGTAGAGAAAGCCTCAGTGAAATAGGGAAAAAGGAGCAGTGGACATTTTTGACTGAATGTGCTGGCAGAGTTTTGACGAAATTTGACTTGCAGTATACTAAACAGGTTAAATTTTAAGTTTCTGGGAAACTTCTCCTTCATGTATACAAAGAAAGAAACAATTTAGCAAAACATCCCACAACGAATTGAGTACCAGTACTAAAGGAAATCTAACAGCAGCTATGTAGATAAATCTTACAGTACAAGCATTAACACAAGTCATGTATAACAATTTTTTAGATCATCTGAAATACGAAAACAGAAACGGCAGCAAGATGAACGTCAACAGTTTATGGAGGAATATCATAAGCAAAAGAAAGAGCAAAACAAGATGAAGAAACTTGAAAAGGAAGAAGACTTGCATCTATTAAGAAGTTACAACCCATTTGGAAAACCTGGATTCGGGGCTCCTAGGGTATGGGAGTTTTTTTAATTTTTGGGCATCTTCGACAAAATATAACGCAAAAGGGATTCGGGGATCATCTGCCTTATGTTGATTTGATTGCTGGTGCTTCTGGGAGGAGAGGGTGTGGACTCGAATCCCATTCGAAGTCACTTGACTGAGGGCTTCAATTAATCTGATTCAGTTTTTGGCGTATTGCTATTCAGTTCATCAACAGTTTACGATGTTTCGATTTTTATTCAACTACTGTATTTTCAATTTTTTTTTAATATCCATTTTTTCCACCATTATTATTTTGTTTTATATGAACAATGGCGGCGATAGCTCAGTTGGTAGAGTGTCGGGGTAGTGATCGAAAGATTGCTGGCTCTCGGTTCGATTCCCGAACAGGTCATCCGGGGTTGTGTTCTTGGGAAAGACACTTAGCGCTTTTTTCCCATTAAGGCCAAGCAGGCTACCCGTTTTGGTGGCCAGCCTGACGAAAGACTTGCAAACAGAACCCAAAAAAAGGTACTCTGAGTTGAAGTGGTTCGACAGACGCAGAGTGCCTGGTTCATGTTTATGAATGAAACATGAACAATGCAATCTGATATTACAGTATACTGTTTTTCGCGTTTGTTTTGAAATCAATACGGTTCATGATGATATGCTTAAATAAAAGGTTTGTTTACTTTTTATACAATTAGTTTTAAAGCTTGCTGTCGGCTTTGTTCGTGTAAACACTTTATGGGTCATTTTCCAGCCATTATCAAATTTTTGCCCGTTAAACCAGCCAAATACCCAGCATTTATCACTCTGTCCAAGCGAACTGAAACAAGCCTTCCAATGTTAAAGAGTTTGCCTAATTGGCACCCTGATTTAAGTTCCACACAATACATGATACTCGCTTGCCCTCAATCCCCCAGTTGAAAAAAGAAACGGCTAGAATCGCAAAATTAAGCGAAACTTTAAATCAGTGACAATTTATTTAATTCTATTTTACAAGAAGGATGCAAAAACGCTCTTTCTTTGTGTTTGCGTTTTACTTAATGGTAGCTTGACTTGGAATCAATTTTATTTACAATTAACTACTGAAATTTTGAAGTTGATTGGACAAGAGAAAATGGTCCTACTCTGAGATTTGCCGAAACCAATGCGCCAAGCCTACGACGTAATAATCAACAATGACATCATTTTGCCAAAAATTGGCTGTGACGTAATCATATGCTGTTGCCGTCTTCAACATTGTTAAAAAGTGTAATGAATGCCAATCCTCATGCTAAAATGGCAATCCCAAAGGTAGCTCATACTACATCTGGCACTTCTTAGTTAAATGGGGTGGCGTGTTTGTCCACGCTGCTGAACGCGTTGTGGAAATACCTCGCGTAAAACATGATCAAATTTAATGGCATATTTAGGGGAATGGCAAAGAATACTCGAAAATAACAAAAGCAATCGATTCCAAAGACGGAATTGGAATTGTGCGGGTAGATGCAAAACCTTTGAGTGCCGAGTGAGTTGAGTTTGTTTTTTCACCAAGTTTAATTTTCTGAGCCTTCGGAAAAATTAAAATTACCGAGCTGAGGAAAGGAACTCAAGCCCCCTTGTAACAATGCCTGTTTATTGGCGAAATATCTTTAACGATTATGATCTTAATCTTTTGGAACAATAGGCCTATGTTTCATTTTACAGGCACCATACACAAAACGATAGGATCAAACTCTAGTTCTGTTATTTAGAGTTTATTGGGATTACTTTCAAAAGCGATAAAGCGGAAAATAGTATAATCGATGAGTACTTCATTCCATTCACTCGCAAGCTTCTTTTCAGATGAGCAATGTTTTTAGCCTGTAGGGTTTGCAAAACATGTAACTGTTTGCTTTCACGAAGTAACTGTTTGCCTTATGCAGGAAAGAGAGAGTTCCAGCTAATCGTCCAAAATTTAGAAGATACGAAGATGACCGCATGAGGCGCTATAAAGTCGATAAGCCTACGGCGGAAAAATATAAAAAAGAATTAGGTGAAAGACTTTTAAGTTCAGAATTTAAATTTATTTAGAGCAATTTACCGTTCACACTGAAAAAAACGGAGAAAGTTTTGTTAAAATTTGCTTAATTAGGTAAAAGTTATAGGCTGTGAATTAACTTACCGAATAAGGATTCATTTAATTGTCTCTGCAAAGCGCTTTTAAACAAATGCGCAACTGCTAAGCTGTTCTCAAATGCTAAGAAAAATTTGATTTACTTATTTATTAACGCTGGTCTAAACCTAACTCAAACTCAAAAGCTAAGCCTAAATGAAATTCTAATCCAAACGCAAACCGTAGTCTCCTTCCCAATCGCTAACCAAAAATGAGAGCATGAATATTCTCATTTTACTTTTACTTTTTTAACATAAATTTTTGTGAGGGAATGGTTAATCCTTTTACCCAAGCTCACAAAAAATAAACTGTTTGATTTCCAGATGCCTTAGTTGATGTCCGAGTGCACAAAAAGAAAATGATTGACGCTCTCGACCGACAACGGGAGGAAAACATGGTCGGATATGATCCGTTTGGAAAACCAGGAGCAGGAGCTCCTAATCGAGATGACAAAGGTAGTTTTTTTACTATGGCAATTGAAAAAAAATTAAGACACTGTGAAGATGGATTTGATTCTCGCCGAAACCGCTAGTGGTATTGGTCAAAAGGTCTCTCGGAAATATGAGGTCGAATGGTTAGAGATACTGTCCGGCTTGGTTGGCTGCGTGGTTCAGTTGATAGAGCGACGAGATAGTGATCAAAAGGTAGCTGGTTTCCGGTTTGATTCCCTAACTAGTCATGCATCGTGGAGCCTTTGAGAAAGACACTTACTGTACCATTTATTTCCCATTGGGACCAAATAATTTACCAGACGCGGCGTCTCAGCAGCCTAACGAAGACTTGCAAACAGAATAAAAAAAAAAAGGCGCTCTGTGTTTATGTGTTTAGGATACAGGCAGAGAGACTGGCTTGTGCGTATGAGTAAATGACCGTGCATTAACAAACATCTAATTCTTGCTTGAAACTCATCGATATAGAATAGAAACCATTGCTTGATAGAAACCATGGAGATTAGGTAGAGATTTAATTAAAAATGGTCTGGAATGATGGATGAAAAACAAGGAGTGTAACGCTCTTCTGAGTTTTCGATAATTTACTTCTCTTTTTGAACTCAACGACTGTGGTTTTGCTTTTTTCTATTAACTTTTGGGCTAATTATTATTTCAATAATATAAATTCACCAACCAAGCACATTATAAGACATAGAGACCACTTTTACAGCGATCCGGGATTTTTGATCCCAGAGGAGTGATTAGTTAAGCTGCTAAGGTTAAGGAACGTCAAAGTAGTAACTTTTGATCGTAACGACTGATTCAGTCAAAATCATCAGTTACACTCGGCTAAATTTACTTTGACAGGAAACATTAAAATGTCGAGAAAGTATCACGTGCCTTCCCCGGAAAAATTCACTCCCACAGAGGAGGAAAATGAAAACAATCCTTGGTTGAAATTAGGTAAGTTGCAAACTGCGTAATGAAGTTTTGTGACGCAATTTTGAATCTTTGCGATGGCATAATACTTGAAAGTAGCAAGCAGTCAGGTATCAACAGCCAAGAGTTAAAATTTGATTAAAATAAATTTAATTTATCCCGATTCAAAAAGTTGTACATTTGCAAAAAAAAGCAAATTTCTTTGTTGTTTGCTAAAGTTTGCTTATTTTGACATTTTCCGTTAGCTTTTTGCT
This sequence comes from Trididemnum nubilum, assembly GCA_963965965.1. Classification (NCBI taxonomy): domain Eukaryota; kingdom Metazoa; phylum Chordata; class Ascidiacea; order Aplousobranchia; family Didemnidae; genus Trididemnum; species Trididemnum nubilum. The sequence continues at coordinate 13,913,327 of OZ014484.1, read as the reverse complement.
CTAATAACCTCTTTACCACGTAATGAAAGGAAGAAGTTTTTGTTTTTCTGCCATATTAAAAATAGAGACTGTACTACAATTATTGCACATCAACCAAATTTTCTAATTCCCCTATGGAAAATTACACTCCTTGAACTCAAATAGTAATATTGCTGTTGCTGTTGTTGTAGCGCATATGTAGATGCCTTGTATTTCAACGTTTTCAGGTCACCAACCAATTGGGAGTAAGCTGCACCTTCCACGTGCTGGAGATCATGGAATTTACGAGTTCGTAGACCCCAACTCCGAGGTAATATGGCAAGTTATGAACGTCTTCGAAGCGATATCGAATTTCCAGCAACTGTTAATTATTGCATGATGGGATTATTGGGGTAATATAAATTCTCCCCCTATCATGGTCCTATTAAAATTTTATTTTCCATTCTGACTACATAAAGCGATTGACTTTTGCAAAATTGCTTCTTTTAAAGTATGCTCACAATAAGTTTACTAATACATCATAATTTAAATAACTTTCTAAAATGAATATTATAGCCGAAGTTAAAGTTAATAAAAATTGCAAAATTAGGCTATAGGTTCTATTTACGTTATAGGTTTGCTTAAATTTTATTTATCTGCTTTTAGTATAGCAATTTTACTTGTCTGTTTTTAAGCAAACTAAACTATAGAAATGTGTAACTGAAAATTCATCAAACCTTTTTGATTGAAAGCAAGCACAGTAATAGTAGCAAGAAGAAGAAAGTATTAAGCACAACAACGACAAACCGAAATTAGTTAATTTAGTCTAATGAGTAAATGTACATATAATACAATAATATCACTATCAGATTTGGCCTATATACCGTAATTTACAAATAAGTAATCTGGGCGTTCCTCCAGGCCCCCTGCTTTCGGATCTCTGCACTACTGGTCCAACAACCAATTCATCAATTTCAAGATGGGAAGTTTACTTTTGATTTTCATTTTAAAACGAAAAAATTTCCAATCTTTTGGGGAGATCATTTTTTCGGTCTTCTTTTAACTAAACTCACTTTAGCTTATAGCGCGCCACGAACTCATTTGCCAGGATCTACGAACTCTTTATCGGGTAGTATTAGCCTATATAGGCTGCATCTTGAAGGTAAATTTAAATTGCAGCAACTAATTCAGATTCAGTTGTCGTTTGCGGCCAATTTTAAGTTCTGAAGTTTTGGTTTAATTCTTGACTGGAAAATTTTTTCCAGTAAGTTACGTAAATGAGCCGCATTCTGAAAGCCTAAGATTGTATTATTATTGCTTTATTTAATTTGACAAAAAGTTCTTAGATTACTAATGGCAATGGAGTCATTCTTTTAAATTTTTGCTCAAGCCTCTAGGTAAACTCAAATCAAATCGGAGCCGCTCTCGTAATACAGCTGTATGACAAGACAGCAAGAACAGACTTTGCGACAATTTTTACAAAGAAGAAATGTAAATTTTACAAGTTTGTATTGCATTTCAGAGTGAAATCTTACCGCGACGTCACATTGGTGGTGGAGGTGAGCCTCTGGTCGGTGGAAACGGTGAGATTTTAACTAAAAGAGTTGGGTTATTGCAAACCATACACGGAGCTAGACGAACAGGTAATCGTCGAATTTTTTAACAAACTTTTACTCAATTTTGCTGAATGTGATGGGCATTTAAAAACATTGTTAAAAAAGCAAACTCTTTTTTAATGATCATTTTTGGCACTTTTTTTATATTATTTTCTAGAGAAATGAATCGAAGAACAAAAAAAAAAAATTGAAAAATGAACCCAAAAGCAACAAAAAATGGGACATTAAAAGCGGGTAATAGCGTAAACAATAATTCTACTCTGACCAATTTAGAATTTCTTCACGTCTCTCTTGGGCTTTCTTTCCTATCCTAAAAACACATATTGACATTTTTTTCAGAAAATATAATGAAAGTTGCAACGCCTGAAGATATTCGAAAACAACCGGAACGTAACAGTCCATGGGGAAAACCAGGGGCAGGAGCTCCATTAAAAGAAGACGACGGGTCAATCAGGAAAAATACCAAAGGAAGAATGCAACATGAAGCTCTGGTGTGGTTTATTATTATTATTATTGTAATAACTACATGTACTATTATTTTTTGTTTAAGATGAAGGAGTGAAAATGTAGGTTTATCTTTTTACCTACCCGCAAGTCTCTCGGAAAACCCGAAAATAAAGAGTTAAAATCAAAATTTTATCTGTAAATTAATGAAAAGTTGTTAGAATTTAGTCAAGTTTGAAACATAGTGACTTACCTTTACAGTCTGCAGTAGAAGTCCAAATTGATTGACTCACGTTTTAAAAGAGTTATCGCTAGATAGCGCTAGAAAGCTGATCAACTTTGTTTCTGAAATAAAAAAAAATTTTTTTGCTTCTGTTGGGTGTTGATTAACGTGCTTAAAATCAATGCACCTGAGTTCAATCCAGGATTTTTACGCTTTAATTCAATGATAAAATTACTTTAAAATTTAAAAGCGCGTATGAAAATAATTGTAATGTTGTATGTTGCGGAAAAACAAGCGACGTAGGATAATCTTTGCTAACTTTTTCTTATTTTAAGGGTTACACGCAGGCTGAGGAAGAGACAATGGAGCGGGCTAAACGGATTTACCGAGACGAGTTAATCAACGGTATTGAACGTCAAAAGCAAATCCGCGATGAGGAAAAATCCTATTTGCGCTTGCCTGTGAGTTTTGCATTCATTTGTTAGGTTGGTAATCTGACATTTAATCCTTATTATCACCATTTAATCCTTATTATGTCAAAAATTTCACGAGGCATCGGTATTGCATCACATGATCAAAAATTTTCTCCCAACCTCAACTCTTTTTTGTGTATATTACAGTCTTATGTATTTGCATCTAAGCTATGGCATCATCATATGGGACCAACATACAAATCATACTTAGAAAAATTAGCATCGCTTAAAAATAAAACAATTCGGGTCGTTGGTGGTGCAGATTGGAATGAAAATTTCTCTGCTTTATATTATATAATTTAAAGTGCTAAAACTTCGTGAGATATATAAATATGAACTTGCAAATTTATGTATGCATCATGTGAAAAGCAAAACTCTACTTACACCATTAACGATTTTTTTTTGAAAATGTGAAAACTGATTTAAATCTCAATACTAGGTCCAGAACTTTTTTATTTTTATAATAAAAAAGTTTACTAGTCTAGAATGACTGAGAAATATTATTTTTTTATTTTAAGTCAGATTGGCTGCTCGTCTCGTAGACTTATTTCACTTTGCGGTCTTCCTTCCGCATTATTCTGATAATTATACTTGTGTTATTTTGTGTTTTATTTGTGAGGAAAAAAAAAACTTATCTTACCTTATCTTCTGCATAAAGCCTATAAAATGTTTTTGCAGGTTAATTTTGCCCCAACTTGCGCTGAAAACTTTTTCAGTCTTCGCTTGTGTTTGCTCCTTTTTTTGTTGTTTTTTTTTCTCAATTTGAAGTGTAATGCATAATTCCGCTGTGAGAAAAACTTGTCTTGTGGCCCATTTGCGTGAGGGCCCATTTTCGACAGATTCCAATCGTGGGGCAAATTTTCCCCAAAGCTTCTATTTTGATACAACCCTGACCTTTTGCAGTCTTCGCAATCTTTTATTATTGAAGGTGAGTATTTTTTAGGATCAGAGGCAAATGGCCCTGAATCTCCTCCTTAGTGGAGCCATCAGGTCTTTGGCAATCGTGGAGCTTGCTAAACAAAAATTTTGTTATGTTTTGGCAGCCTGGTGATGTCCCATCTTGGTTCAGCAAAGGAAAAGTCGGCCGGCCGAAACGAGATCCGGTGACGGGAATAATCGTACCTCAAAAACGGATAATGTCTGACGTCACTGCACAGGTGGATATACAGTAAATTAAGCTTAGTTTTGTATAACGAAACACAGGTTGGAATAAAAACAAAAATAGAATAATTGGTGGGAAAGAACATAATGCAAACGGTTTAAACTTGCTTTTAGCTCAATTGGTTTCACAATTTTACAAAAAGTTGCTTATACCAGGAAGGCCTAAAAAAAATGTTTGGTGTTTTTTCGGTGGCATTTTACAAAGTGTACCCTTATAGTTACAATCTATTTTTTTTTTTCTGAAGTTAAATTGCGACATTTATACACAATGAATGTGGCGCAGGTCTTGTAGAACTTCGAAAATTCGCATCCATCACTGCATTAGATTTACGTAATTTAAAGATTCAAAATTTGAACGAAAAATTTTACTGTCTTTTTCAAAACATAACATGCCTCTTATCATCATTGATAAAAACTTTAGCTGCTGATGATGAAACAAGTTATGTCTCGAAACGTTCAATAAAAATGCTTAGATTTGTTTCCATAAACATGTTACATATATTTCCGTTTGGCACTGCAGACCCTTTGCTGTAAGAAAATTCTTTTCGGAAGAGTTTAGGTTCACTTGTTTCGGACTTTGGTAAATTACGTCTCATGAATGATGATTACGTCATTGATTTAAGGATCAAATTTAAAACACTGTGTTTACGATGCAATGGTTTATTTGCTAAAGGCTTTTAACGCTCTAGTTAAGCACAAAAAACACGTTTTCTAAAACATAACTCAAGTAAACAGGGACCTTAAATTGTATCAACCATCCGCTGCACTTTTTTTTTTTAGAACCAGTAAATTTTGGGTTGAGGCTGGTTATTCTTAAACTTCCACGAAATTTCCACAAATTTCTTAAATTTTATTGAAGAATAGTAATTATTGCTTGCTTGGTTAAAATTTGTCTTTTGTTATTAGTCATGAATTTTGAAATAGTCTTCAGACAAATCGACAAAGGCAATGTGGAAAAGACCATAAAAGCGTTATGCTAATTGTATTTAAACGCATTGTCACCTAAGGTGGCTTTTTTCCTAAATATTGAGTAAAAATGAGCCTCGTGTTCTTAAACAGTAGAGCAAACGAATCGCTACTGAAAAAGATATCAGCACGGTGTAATTGTCTAACGTGTAATTTTAATTCATTGTTTGCTCTTAGAGTTGTTTGCTTGCTTAATGACTTTCCAAAAAGGTCTAATACATTCATTTTTAAGAACAATATTATAAGAACACATAGGTCATTTTTGCAAAAAATTTAAGAACAATGCCCGTCTCAACGTGAAAAAAAAGAACTCGGGCCAAATTGAAAAAACAAAACGTCAATTTCGGTTATGCAGTATCTTATCGTAACAAAATATCAAGTCAATTCCCAGCAGCCTCGATTTTAAAAACCTATATTTTATATTTTTTAGACGATAAAATTGTTCTTGCAGGTTTGACAGTGGACACAAATTCTTTTTTCCTATCAAATAGAAAAAGACACTTGATCAGTAAGAATGTACATAAAGTTAAAAATTTGTGAAAATTCAAGAACAGCCATCCTCAACCCAAATTTGCTTATTCTTTAGAAAAAAAGTGTCGTAAGTGCGATAGACCGCGCTTGTTCGCAAAACTTATGGAAAAGTTGCGAATTTTTTAGAATTTAAAAATTTTTCTTACCTTAATATTATTGGTTCTATATTTTTAAAAAGTTGTGGCTTAGATCTGTCAAATACAAGTAAAATTTCTTTCCTGAGGCGTAGTTATTATTGTTTTTAAAGAACCACATCAGCATGCAAGTTGCGGAAACAATAGGTCAAAGATCTGTAACTTTGTTGCAAACTTTAATTACCCGTGTATCATCAATGTAGAATTTACACATCAATTCAGAATTTGTATTGTGCAATATACTCGTACATTCACTTTTCCCTTTTTTAACAAAACTCTTCTAACTTATATTCTCATTTAAAGGGTTGAAGCATCTAGCCAATTGCAATAGTTTACAATAGCTAAAATTGAAGTATAACTTTTGAAATTCTGAAATTTATAAAATGATTTTTTTTCATTTTGAAATCTCATTTTAGGGCTGCGGTTGCCAGAATATTCAACAAACACAAAAAGATATCCTCCCCTAAAAAGTTTTTGGAAACCCGAATTTGTGTTTTCAGGGTGAACTTCCGGGGAAAAAGAGAGATTGAACAATATTTATCCTTCCAATATCAACTCATGACCTATCCAATTTTGGTAACCCCCTCTTTTTCTGGAAATTCAGGCTGGGAGAACAAATTCAGAATTTCGAAATACTTTTTTGTGGGATATCTCTGAATTTGCTGGACATCTTTACAACTGCAGCCCAAAAACGAAAACAAAAAATTTCAAAAATTGTGTTTCAATTTTAGCTTATTGTAAACTACCGAAATTGGCTGAATGCTTCACCTCCTTAAAAAAATGTGCTTGGTTGTTGTATAGCGGCCATTGATTGATTTTTATTGCATCCCTATTTGTCAAATTTGCTCGGCCAAGAAAGCACAGCGAAAGGACCTTTCGATCTTTGGGTCAAGATGCCACCAGTCTACCACAAACGGTGGAGGTTTCACCCTGTTTCTTTAATTGCTGAACGCCGAGCACGGAAATTGTGAATCCCAATTTTTGGTCTTTGGTTTGACCAGACCGGGAATCAAACCCGAGTTTACTGCTTCAGCAGCAGTTGCTTTATCCACTCGATGACTGATCAGTTACAACTTTTTCTTGCATTTTCTGATTTTCGATTTTCTACAAACTATTTTCTACGAACAAAAATGAAATTAGTTGAAATTGAAATTAAAAAATTGAAATTTACTTTTAATAACAAATTTGTGTTGCTGGCATAACCAGAAGAGTGCTCAATGTTCCTAAAAGGTCCAGAGCTGTTCAATCAACATTTATGAAATTTACTTTTATAAATTTTTTTTGTCCAAGATAATGTTTTGTCCAATTTTTTGAAAATAAAATTGTAGTTAATGAAAAATCATTTTAATGTTTAGAAATTCAATCTTGATCGACCTCGGGACGCCGAAAAATACTATCAAGATCTTCAGAAAATGGCGGAAGAAAGGTATAAAAAACGAATGGAAGAAAAACAGCGCTTAATACAGCAAGAACTAAAGGTTAGTCTTCAAGTCTTAACGCAAAAAATGCTTTGTCGTAAAGAATTTCTTGCTTTTTTTTGTTAAATTACGGTATTTATTAAATTGCAATCCAACTTTAAAAATTAAATTGAAATTTTAAGGCGCTGCTTCTAGTTTTGTGACGCTGACTGATCAGTCAATATTAGGCTGCTAACTACAGAACGGCATAAACCAACATATTCCAAAGTCCAAATATTACGGCTGATCTTATTAAACAAACTGGTTTAGCAGTAATCTGCAGAACGTGGCTTGCTTCTAGTTTATCTAGTCTACAATTCAAATTCTAGTCAATCACTGCATCTTAAATGCTTCAAAGCCATTTGTGTGCTTACAATATAACATTATAAGAGTCTAATCTTTGACCTTAGTAACTTGACAAAATCTAACCGATAAAATCTAGGTATTTTAAGAATGCAAAAAACAAAAATTCCTTATTGGTAGCCTACTCCGGGAGTATAACAGTAACGGCAAATGTTACATACATTTGGACAACTTCAACAATCTTTTGATTCAAATCCATTGAAAATTCCAAAAATATTATCCAAAAATGACAGTTGGTCGAGCGGTAACGCGTTCGTCTTTGGAGCGGGAGGTATGAGATCAAAATCTCGGACCTGTCATAAAGAAAATAGGAAAACATTGTTGTTGACGGCTCGCCACCGATGCGACATTTCAAAAGGAGCTGTGTTGCCGCTGGCGCAATGACGCGGAAATGGGCGCCGTCAACTCGTAACACGCTTCGGCGTAATACAGCGGGTATAATGCAAGATTTAATTTAAGTTTTTTTCTAATTTTTGTGGCAGCATTTTGACACTTTCGAAAACTACTTTGAACATCCAGAAGAGTCAGAAAAAGATTTCGCGAAGAAAAAGAGTAACTCAGATTCAGTACTGTGGCCAGCAGCAGGACAGGCTAGTACAGAGATTCAAAATTATCTTGATCTTGCTTTGACAGTAGAAGGTGCATAGATAGAGAGTGCAGAATCAAAGTATAGAAAGCTATATCAATGGGTCTTGGTCCACAAGAACAACAACAAAATGTGCAATACTACGGCGCTTACTGGGCCTTTCTAAAATAGTACCTTCTATAGTTCTATCACAAAATATGAACCAAGTGCCTTCATTAGATAAAAATAACACTTTTTTATTGCCAGATTTTCCCAGCTGAGGGATCGGTGGAGCCAGTAAAAATATTGCCGCCACACTTCACGATCTTGTATGATGCTCTTCGTTTTTCCTTCAAAGCAATTCCAGCTAAGGTTGCCAATCAAAAGTATGGTCAAATGTAAAATTTTCAATGGCTATTAGCTTCATTGCAGAAACTATCTTGTTTTATGAAAGCTTAAAATAATGCTCTATGAAGAACCAAGGCCTCTGTTTATCTCTACTTTGCGGTTACAAACTATTTGGTAGTTTGGATAACTGTTACTGTTAAATGGGTGTCGGTTTCCCCAAAGTCGACCCTCCTTCTCCTCTAAGATGGTCTAATTCAGGGTTGCCCAAAGTTTTCGAAGAACGGGCCGCAGTGACTTTAATCGGGCCGCACAATAAATACTGGTCAACAGTTTGTAGTGAGATTTAATCAAAAAACTGGCGGAAATTTAGGGGAAGACCAAGAAAAGGTCTTCACCGTATTTTGATGTGATTTTTGACGAAATTTTAGGTGGTTACCAAACGAAGCAAAAGAAAATTTATATGGTTTCTTTCAAAATTTCTCTGTTAGTTCATCTCAAAACCATTCGCGGGCCGCATGCGGTCCGGGAAACTGGGTTTGGGCAGCCCTGGTCTAACTGTAATAGATGGGTTAGAAAGTTTATGAAAAGCTGAAGTAATCAAGAAAAAAATTTTTGAATAGCTAGACAAGCATCCACAAAGACTAAAATCGACAACCTCTGCAATTGATTTTCGGCGTGTAAACTGGAAACAAATGGAAGCAAAAAAAGACAGAGAAAGATACCGTCGGCTAATGGAATCCTCCCCTGAAAGTTTGAGAAAATTTAAACGGATAAAACAGCTCCACAGGGATACTTGGGACGACACAAAACCGATAGGCTACAATGCTACTCATAATTACGTACACAAGCCGAAGCCAGACTTTGGGTTCGAGGATAAACCTAAAAGTTTCGCAAAAGTAAATCGAATCCAAAAGGAGCAATCCGAGAACAACGTCCGCTCGACTTACCCCAAAAACTTTAGTTCCAATGGTAGTTTTAAACGCATAGATTGGTCCAAACGAGACAGATGGGACCCCAAGCAAATAGAAAACCAAACCAAGTCCTTAAGTGATGAGAGGGAACGAAAAAATCATCTGCGCTACCAGTCAGAATACGTGAGATCTTACTACTCCAAGCCAATGGTAAATAAATCACTTTCCAAACCAATCTGGTGTCCGTGCAGAAAAGAAGCTTTTAGTTCTAAGGTAAAACGTTTAGAGTTCTTCAAGGAGACCACAGTTATAATAGCCCACTCTTTACTGGTAACCTTTTTTGTAGGCCATTTACGGCCCGAAATTAGAAGTTCTTAAAATTTTTGCTGCATCTCCAAAAACTTTGCGAAGACCAAAAAATTGGGAACGCCAGCACCCAGAAACAGCTTTTAAGAGATTAATGGAAACACTGAAACAGGTCTCAGTCGTCTCTATAGATTATGCTAGGTCAGATTGAAACAATACCGTCACATGTTTGCGCAATGCATCTGGCATTATAACTTGTCATTGTTCTCATCTGCTCTAGCAGAAGCAAAATCAGAAATGTAAATCAAAGTTCACAGAGCTAAACAGCAATGTTTCGGATTAAGATTGCCAGTTCCATCAGCTACGAACTCGCAGAAAAACCGAAACTGTATAAAACTAAAGTTTCCCAAATCCTTTACCTCGTTTGAATGAAGTGCTTAGTCTTAGTGATTTCTGTGCATGGTTTAAATACGGCAGCAGCAGATACCACCGGCATGATCAGGGGTGCCGATCTTTGTTGATCATTGGGGGGGATAATTTGTAATTTTGCTCAAATTTTGCCATATTTTCAACTTTGGGGGAATGTACTTCGACCACGATTTTTTTCAGGTGAGCAAAATAAGTGAAGACCAAAAAAAAGAAAAGGTTTTCACCAAAAATTGAACCCTTTTTTTCCCCGAATTCAAGTGGACAACTACGCTCAGATGCACACCACACCAGAGTCAAAGTATTGGGGGGAAGCAGATGTAGACCATACTCAAACTATTGGGGGGATATATCCAGTACTTAAATTGTAAAATTTTGCATGGGGTGACGCTTTTACAGCCTTGACCAAACCTCAGTGAAAATTATGCAATTCCGTCCCCGCAATTGAAGTGTTTTTTACCGAAACCAGGTGAAGACCAAAAAAAGGTCTCCGCCGAAAATTGAAGTGTTTTTTTCCAGAAATCAAGTGAAGACCAAAAAAAAAGGGGCTTCACCGCAATTTGGGACTACTTTCGGCCGGAATTTGTAGGATTTATTCGTGCTGGCAGACTCTCGATCGTTTCATCATCCAGCGCTCAAATCTCGATGGGTGGACGTCTAAATCTCGATGGGGGGACGCTAACTCTCGATGGGGGGACGCGTCCCCCTACAATTTAAGTACTGGTTATATCCCCCGGGTTTCGGCACCCCTGGGCATGATTGAGGGTTTTGAAGGCCGTTGTTGAGTTAGTTGTGTTTTAACTTCATGTATTCGCACCATATTTGAAGTTGTTTTTGGTTTTCATGTTTTACATTAATAATTAACATGTGACCTCAATAAACTTGACCTACAAAATTCCCCCCAAATATTTAAATTCCAAATAGCGTTAACAAAAGATTGCGGCCATTTCTTCGCAACAGCTGCGTACTTGCTGCATAAAATTCTTTAGTTTACTCGAATGACGATCTGGTAGATTTATTTACACTGGCTGGGAGGCAAATTTTTGCTAAAATCTAACTTTTGTTTGCAGCCTTTCCCCTATCGCGTTGTCGCACCTTGGGCCGTTGATGCTTGAACCATAGCGCAGAAGAAAAAAATCTACAGCAACAACGATCATGCTCTCGAACGAAAATGTAGTCTGTTTCATTTTGCACTTTATTTCGTTTTTATACGCAGAAAATCAAGATATTTTTCCAAATAAACACTCAAAAAATTGTCTGCTTTTTGAAGCTTCGATATCTTCACAGGTCAAAGTGCTTGTCAGCCAAAAAGCTTCCCAATTTTTCGTTCTCAGTTGAGAATCCAGCCAAAGTCGCTTCAAAGTTGGCCAGTTCTTTAGTGTCCTCGATTTGGTGACCCAAGAACTCGTGCGTGATCATCTCGGCCACCTTAAAATATTGAAAAACTTGTACTTCGAGGCAATTTTTAACCTAGTTTCTTTTTTAATTCTCACAAACTCTGAACCAAGGCCTAAAAATTCAAAATCGAATGTGTATGCAATTTTGAGATTTTTCAGTTGCGAATCAATACTAATATTTTTCAGTTGTAGACAAAAAAATTTCAAGTCGAAAACAAAAGTCTCCATTACCACATAAAGAAAAACTTACCTCAATGTATTCCACTTTGGAAAATTCCATTTGGTTCGTGCAATCCAAACCATTGATGTGATCCGTTCCACCTGGGTGGGTTACAACGATTGGCTGCAGCAAATAGAAAAATGCAATCAGTTGGCGGAGTAGAAACAGCAGACTAAAATCGTGTTTCTTCTAAGAGTCTGGGGGTCTAGACAATTCATTAGCTTTTGCTGGATTTCATTCCAGTTTACAGCGTCCCAGATCAATATTACAGGAAAAATCGAGAGACCCACTTTGAATAAAGATAACTTCAGCTCGGCGCTAGGTAGAGCATTATTGTTGTTTTTATTCATCCTTCTACCAGCGAACAGCGCCAGACGCTAAGTATTGGATGATCCACACACTTTTCATTGCGATAACTACGTTGTGCTTGGAGCTTCCAATTCCTGTCCATTGAATTTGCTGCTTGTTTAAAGCCACCGAAAAGAGATAATCGTCGTTAACGCATATTATCCACAGGCGCAACAACGTGATCAGGGTTGTCGTAAAAACGACATCTTTGCCCTCTGAGGTAGCTTGCAGACAAATTTGTTACAGGCAATTTGACGTAAAATTTTTATGGTAAAACTACAAAAACAAATTTCTACACCACTTGTTGGTAAACGAAAAAGCTTTTTGGCGTACAAAAATACAACTACGCAAACTTTTAGGAAACTAGGGCAGCGAACTAACTTATCTATATTTAAGTCAGATCTGTAATGCCCTATGATCTATAGTTCTCAAGGTATAACAACAAAAAAGCTTTTAACTTAGAGTACCTGAGCTAGAACCAAGTTTCTTCTCGATTCGGGTTCGATATCCGGGCAGTTTTCGGCTTGTTGTACATTATTGACGTCACTAAAATTAAACATAACAAAAGTTATAGAGAGGTTGCTATCAGTTAAAAATTGACCAAGTATGAAAGAGTTGCAAGTGCATTATTTGTTTTTGTCTTTGCTTTTATTTACACTATTAAGATTGGTAACTTGTACCGCGTGTGTACAGCCCGTTTCGATGGTGCTGTAATGTTGATTCTGCAGTAATAATCATTTTAAACACTTGCGATAAGGGTCGTCGCTACGAAGAACACGAGGGTGGCGTGCCCTGTTTTGGGCAGCTTAAATTTGATTTTTTATTTTAAGCAATGCGCATATACAAAGAAAGTATATTTTTATCCAAAATCACGTTGAACATTCCAAAGCCGAAATCATACTAAAACTTCAATAAATTTCCTAATAACCAGAGCACAGAAATTGTAACTCAAATAGATTCTTATGGGCATACACGCATTTTAATTTTGTTTTCATTTTCATGTGAATGATGCCTGACTCTGCACATTTTGGATGTCGCCTAACAAAATAAGTTTGAGGTATAGATTACCGGTACAAATGTGACCAAAAGTCAAAAGGGGATGAAGGCATACCAGTATTTTACACTACTCCAAAATGTAGAATTGGATAAAACTTGCAGTTTTTTTTCTGACAGCTGCACTTTTAAAATTGGTTTTTGAAATTATCTTTAAGGCGAATCAAATCCTCTTTTTGTTTTTCAAAATACGTTATTTGAACAAAAAAAGACAAAACTTTTCCCCAAACCACAACAATTATCTATTCGATTTTAAATTACTAACTTAACATAATCATTAGTTACGACGGAATTGCTTATTCTTTGTATAACAAGATAAACGTTGTTGTGCTAGTATCCTCTAAGTCTGATCTAAACCCGGATACTTCACTTGCTCTGGCGACAGCACTGCTTGGAACAAATCAATTCGAAACAAAAAAAAAGAAATTCGTCCCGTTGGTCGAGCGGTAACGTGTTCTTCTCTGGATCGGCAGATCTGAAGTTCAAATCTCCGGCCGGTCAAATCAGACACAATGTAGCCAACGGCTCTCCACCGCTGAGACATTTCTTCGAAAGGAGCAGTGTTGCCGGGCGCAATGATGCGGAGATGGGCCCAGTCAACTCGTTACACGCTTCGCCATAACACAGCGAGTATAAAGAAAGATATGATTTTGATGCAAAAGTGTTCAATTTTACAGAGATGCTTCAGCTAGCATTCCAGTAAACCAACTTTAACACAAACAAAAAAACACAGCTACACAACACGACACCTACTTGTACAATTGAGTCAAAGCAGCGGTCACTTCTATTTCCAGTTCTTTAGCGCAAGCAAATCCACTCCTTAAGGATTGGATGCTGCTACAAGCGCCATTCGATTTTCTCTGTAACATAAATGAGATAATAGACACATTTTTAAAGCTGACTTCACAGAACTATGATGACCCAGGTGTAAAACCATCTGCTTCTGAATCAATAAACTTTATTTCAAACCCAGAAGAAGTCTGTCCAACGACTTAAAAGTATTCCTACTTTTCCTGCGTAACGTTCAGCTTTAAAAGGGTCATGTGCGAAGCCTCCACTTTGAGAAGTGGACCAAGGGGACATTTTGTTTTACATTGGACAAGCAATATGACAAACATAGTAGGCTGCGTGGCCAAGAGGGTAAAACCAACGCTCCGACAATCTCAATGGATTCAACTTGCATCCTTTCCACTTTGCGTCTTTGAATAGGGCACTTTGCAGCAATTACAGTATCTCTGCTTAGTGGCTTCAAAAAAGCAGCAAAATTTTACTTGTAAGAAACTCAAAGCGTCGAAGAACTCCTAATCGGGTGCGGGTTTGTCCAAAATGATAACGCAACAGTATTTTACAGCTTAGAAAATCATTTAAACTTTTTTGAGCATATCTACTATAATATGTCAACTCGTTTGAAATTCGGATCAGGCACAAAAAAGGCAACCGCATCAAAATTGTATCTTACCGTAACTGCACTGATATCGAATCGCCCGCCGCGCTGATTCTGATATTCAATAAATCGTTCGGCGTGTTGAAGCTCTTCGTTTGACTTTTCTCGGAAGTACTTGGCTGCTTTCGGGTAATAGAGGTCATTTCGCATGAAAATGTTCGACTGTTAAAAACAAGCCATTAATTAGCACCAAAATCAACAAACCAGAGTTGTAAATCGGACCGGGCTTTTCGGGTCGGGTTCGGGCCTAAAGTTGACAAAAATTTCGGGCTTAATTCGGGCCTGAGATGTGCTTTTTGTTTTCGGTGCACAAAAACGCAATCAAAATATCTTTGCAAAATTGCTAAATTTTTCAGACCTAACTTAACTTTCGGATTTTTTCGGGCATGATTTGGGCTTCAAATTAATTTTCGGGTTCGGGCCGGGTTCGGGCCTGAACTAGTCGGCCCGTTTACAACTCTGCGACAAACTCCGTTTTTCAGATTGTTTAGAACCTCGGGGGGTTGTACCACTATTTCGACCCATCTCCCAAGCACAGAACCACGTTAAAGTGGAGGAACTTAGGAGTATGACCAGAGCCAAACGAATGAGAGCTAAAAGCTCGAAACAGCGCTGTCCAGCTCTGTGCATCTTATGACTCGAGCTGCTTTGTAGCTGCAGGGTTGGTGGTTGATTTGGCCACCTAACTGCCAGTGGAAGTCGTTATGATTTCCCAG
Organism: Trididemnum nubilum; assembly: GCA_963965965.1. Lineage (NCBI taxonomy): Eukaryota > Metazoa > Chordata > Ascidiacea > Aplousobranchia > Didemnidae > Trididemnum > Trididemnum nubilum. The sequence goes on along the minus strand of OZ014484.1, from coordinate 13,898,267 downwards.
GAGTTGACCACGAAGGACGTCAAACTTGTCGGTTATAAAAGGAATTGTTTAAACTAGCCAAACCAAAAAAATCAAATAAAACAATAAAATTAAAATTCCTCGGCACTTAATTTGAGCCACAAAGTAAAAATGTTAACAACAGACTAAAAAAATCTCTGGCAAATTTAGCATAAGGGTAGGTCTACGCTGGACGTTAAACTGTAAGCGTACGAGCAAATTGTTAGTTCATTTTAAACAAAAAATTTGGCACGCCTGGCGTATCGACTTACCGGCGTACAAACTGCATAGTTGGTTACAATAAACAAAGAACACGCTCTTTGTTCATCATTTCACGGAGTCACACGGAGTAGACCGGACTAATACCTAATGTCTTATGCTTTTCAAAGTAGATGTTACTGAAGACGGATGTTTAGTATGATTTGTCTACGGATTGTTATGTTTGTGTTTTAGCTTTGTCCATAACTAACATAATTTGCAGTTTATTCAGTACCAAAACCAAGTTGGAACAGCAAACACTAGAAGGCCTACAATAATTGCTAAACAATTCCCTTTCATTGCAAAAATCATCTGGAATCGGCATTGACAAGATATAATAATGAAATTAGAAAAGCTTGCATTCAACAATGGCTATTAAACTTTTATGTAGTGGTTGTAGTGCCTATTTATCCTTCTGTCATTTGACAGCATCAGACGCTAACTATTGCATGATCCGCACACTTTTCATCGCAATGACTACTTCATGCTTGGAGGAACCAGCACTTGCTTCATACGAGTTTCCAGCGATCCAATGTTTCTGTGGATTTCTTCAAATTCTAGTCCACTGAATTCGCTACTAGTTCGAAGCAAGCTAGCAGAGATAATTATCGTAAAGCGTCCTATCCAAGAACGCAACTTCGTGACCAGGGTGAGGATTGAACGCAGATCATGCAATCAGGGTCGTCGTAAAAACGACGCCTTTGCCCTCTCGACCAAGCTGTCCACTTGATCATAACAACTTTGGCCGACTACCCTAATGATTCCGAAAAACGTGAAACAGTTTGCAAGGTTTTACATTTTTACCTCGTTACGCGTACTGTAATATGAGAGTCAGACTATGTGAAATAAATAAAATCATATTCACCAAGTAGAGGTATGTGTATTGTCCTTTGAGTTCGACGCTAATTTGATCATTGAGCAGCTTGTTCACTTTCGCCTCGTAACATTTCAAACTTTGCTGCAAAATATAACTGAGGTCGTTTTTATGCACCACATCGCAAAAGTTACGATTTGAAACAAGCAAAATTTATGATGATGTGATTCTAAGAAAATGCTGCATTATACTCGTACAAGCCAATGGATATAAACGGCACTCTGACGGCCAAACCACACCAACGCAATTATAGTCTTTCAGTTTAGTTCGGAGGTTTTTCGATAAACCGGACCATCACGATAGGATAAAGGGTTCGGGCCTCTCTTGAGATCGAATGCTTGGGTCCCAAAAATGTAAAATAAGTATCTTCTTTTACGAAAATACAACGACAACGTATAGTTGTTTTGCAAATCAAATCGGGAAAAGTCAATCTTTTGATTGGACTTGTTGATTGCAACTGCAACAGAAAACGGTAAAAAAAGCCGAAGTAACCTCAAAATGGACGTCATGAATCCATTTACAATGTTTCAGGTCCCAAGTGAACAGGTCTAATGACGGAGAATGTCCTGCTTATGAATTATGATAGGGAGCTCAACTGCTTATTTTCGTAAAATCGTGTTACTTACGTGGCAATCAGCCGAGGCGTACGAAACATAGACAACCGCCAACAAACAAACCAGAAACGATTTCATTCTTCTTTGTGTAACGAACAAGTGTCTATTGCACTTAAAATAAAATCTGCACGTAACAAAATATCAGATCAGCTTTTAAAGGAGCAATCAAGTCAAGTTTTTCATTGTTGACCAAAATGTTCGGATAAGCCTAAAATGTATTCTCATCAAATTTGAACTTTCTACGTCTTACCGTTTTCAAGATACTGCAGTTCAAAACTAACAAATTTCTTCTAAATAAAGTGTTGCCATTTTGCCAATATTGTGAGGGAAATTCAACTTTGGGAAAGCTGGCTTACATTTGTTGAAAAGCATTTAATTTACACTTTACCTTTACTTTGTTTCACAATAACTCTGCTGGAAAGCATTTGAGAATCAGGAAAATGCAGTATTTTTGTGAAATTTCGTTTTTAATTGGCAACCCTGACAAAATTTCTGAGGGAAAACGCCTTTCTAAGGGGAAATCTAAGCTGTAATATCACGGAAACGAAAGGTCTAAAAAGCTCAAATTTGGTGAAGTTAGTCAGATCTGTCACTTTTTTTTGGAGAAAACCGAGCAAAAAATTTTTCGACCTAAATGCCCGTTTAAATATATGAGACCTTATTTCGGATTAGTTTGAAATACAAGACTAACATTTAAGGTGAATTTACCAAGTATCCGTTTTTTGTCCGCTTATTTACGTTTTTGCTTCTCCATAAAAAAGTTGTTCAAAAATTTTGTGCATAAATGATGAGAGCGATATTTCAAAACAAGGCTGTACTCCTTTACAACAAATCTTTTCCGAACATTTTTGTCCAGTATCTGACAGTCTGATTAAGTATGCGGATATGGACATATATAAAAATGCGGACGAAAAAGAACAAACTGTTTGATGGAAAAGAAAAAACGTACAAAAACGGACAAAAGCGGACGAAAAACGTATACAGTGTAAATCCACCTTTGGGAGTTCAAGAGCTAACGCCCGCAATCTCTAGCGGACAATCGTTGAAACGTGATTATTCGCAACCTTTTCCATTCTTTCCATTCATCAAAACGGAGCAGTGTAGCATTTTATAAAGGAGTTCTTACAGCTTTTTGTAGAGCACAACACACCCTCACAAGCAGCAGATTTTTGTGACTCCGTCAACATCACATATGTGGATCCGATCTTTCGAACCTCACATGACATACTTCAAGAAAAAGATCTTCCGTTTTAAAACTGCAAACTGCTAAAAAGTTTTTGTGTTTCGCTCCCAGATAATTTTGAAGTTATTCAATAAAAATGCCACCAAAATTTATCAAGTCAACCTTCTCTGTTTCTTTTGCACCGCTTCTTTTTATCGTACTGCAATAGATTTTTGCATTTTGCAAGATTTAAACATGTATTTGTTGAAGCTATCACTAGCTTTAGCGATTGAGTTTTTTCAATATCTCATATTTTGTTCTTTATTGTTTTAATCTCTTTGTTGTATGAACATCTCTAAATCTTCCAGAAATGCCTCGCTCTACTGGCAAAAACACTTCGACCAAACTGAAAGACCTGCTAACAAACTGACTGCTCTTTATGGTTACTGTTGCGAAACGTTTTGGATAATTTGCTGCGCTGGCTTTTCGAGTTTAGTCACATGCTGTAAAATGAAAAACAAACAGCTTTTGCAGCTTCTCTACATGTACGTTGCGTAATACAAAAGCTCTTTGGACTGCATTGCCAGCAGAATTTTGGCTTTACGGGCGATTTATTGCAGCTAGAGTTATGGTTGACTGAGTTGAGAAAGTAATCACTGATTTATTGCAGTTCGTGGAATGATACTAACTGCTTTTAGCAGGTACAGCGGACAGATGCAGTAAATGCAGATTTCACTAGTTCGTAAGCGTTGCTAGCAACTTCCACTAAGCATTGGATTGATTTGAAAAGTGAAAACAAAGTGTACTGGTACAATAATTTTTGATTATGAAGTTATTATTGTTGTTTGCTACCATCACTCTGTTAAGCAAAAAAGTAAGTTTGTTATTTATGTGGAGTAGATTCGGCATCCAGTTCCAAGTTAGTTTTTCTATTTTATTTTTTATTAAGTTGCCAAGCTTCATGTGTGAGGAGGGAGCATAATATGTAGCAGTGTATTCAAAACTTTTCAAACAATAAATTGAAAGATTTTGTTTACGATCTTGATCATAGAATTGGTAACATCAAACCGATCGAGTTGACGAATTGTCTGCTATTGTAACGGTAGAACGGGTTCGATTCCCGGTCGGGTCAAATCAAAGACTAGAAAAATTGACTTCAAAAGATTCAAAAGTTCTGTGTAATTCCTGATCTTGGCAACTTAGTGAATAGACGTAATTACGATTGCAAGTGATTTATTTTGAGCAATTTTTGTTAGAATCATGAGTTATTAAAAATCAAATCTTTCGTTATACTCGCTGTACAGGCGTGGTCTTTAACGAAGTGGTTCTACTCAAGTAGTCAACTTAAGTAGTATTTGCATTAACGAGCTACTTACTTAAGTACTTTTGTTTTTATTTCTGCTACAGTATCTCGTGGAGCATACAGTAATTAGTTTGAGGAGAGGCTTCTGAGTGCCCCTTTTGTGGGTGGGTTCTTTTTCAGCGGACAGCGACAATCCAGCGCCCCATGGCCTGTGAACTTATGGATTATATACGATCATAAATCCCCAAAAGTTTACAATATAGGCTATGGTAGATGTAAAATAACCTTAATTTCAATAGAATAATATTTTTACACGCTTCTCATTAGCAGGTCCAAGGTGAGCATTACTTGGTGGCGTGGAAAGGAACTCCTGTTAATGTTCCCCTAGATGGAAAAACTGACGAATCCGGCCGTTGGCATTGGTAAAGCAACGTAGTTTAGGTCAAAGAATTAAAAAAAAAATGGCGATCAATGAATCTTATTCGTATAATGCAGGGGTGACCATATAAGCCCGCAGGTGGCATGCTGCCCGCATAACGATTTTGTGCGGCCCGCGAGTGGCCTCAGAAATTTAAGTTATTTTGAAGTTATTTTGCGAAAAACAAACCACCGATGAAGACTTATAGTTGTTTTTTTGTCTTTTTTTGCATTAGGATTACACCTAAAATTCCGTAAAATGTACAGTAATATTAATTTCTAGCAAATTTTTTTTTGGTCTTCACATAAAAGCCCCGGCCATAGACTTATAGCCACCGCCCTTTCCTTCAAACAATTGAGCCAATGCGGTCCGCTTGTCAAAACCCCTAGTTTAATGTCAGTCAATCTTTTTACACGAGGCTGTTCAATGGCGTTCATAAAAAAATCAACACCATTTCGTCGTAAAAGATATCACGGTTGTTATGAAGACTTTTATACGGTACGTCGGTATCGTAATAATATTCGTGATGCAATAGCCAATATTTATGACGAAATGGTGGTGAAATTTTTCATCAACACCATTGCAAAAGTTCATGTAAAAAGGTTGGAGGTGCATAGCCGTAGGAGGCGAGGGGGCAGGGGGGGCGGTCGCCCCCCCATTCGGTTCAAAACGTCGAAAAACATCGAAAATTTGGGCAAATAGTCTAATTATTTGGGCAAATAGTCTGTGTGTTTGGGCATACCATTGGCGAAAAACCGTCACAGTTTCAGTGAAGACCTTTTTTTTTTTTTTTTTTTTGGAGAACACCCCAATTCGGACAGAAAAACCGTTCAAATTTTAGTGAAGACCTTTCTTTGTTTTGGAGAACACCTCAATTTGGACAGAAAAACCGCCTCAATTTTGACAGAAAAACGCAATGCATCAAGTCATTTTTCGGGCAAAACTTTGGTGCCCCCCCAAATCATATTGATCTCCTACGGCCATGTGGAGGTGTACTATATTTTTTTAAAGAACAATTTTATAAGAATTCGGGATTTATTTTTACTCAAAATTTAAGAAGAATGCCAGCATCATCATGAAACAATAAAATGTTTAATTGCAAATAATCAGCAGAGTTTCCTCGGCGTTTTCTATGTTACCATTGTCGATTTATCTAACAGCTGTCATGATCTATATTCTACAGTATAACAGATGACACCTTTTAACCAAAGGTGGAGTCTTCGAGGACACATTTTGAAGTCCTCGGCTTTGAAGCCTCCAAGTCGTCGGCCGAGGACAGCACTATTTTTTAATTTGTTAAAAATGGGCCAAGGTCATGACCTCTTTTTTTCTTCGTCTGAAATTTCGCGGAAAATTTGCGAAGACTTTTTTTTTCGGAGAACGCTGGAAAATTTCCGATTTGTTTGCGCGAAGACCTTTTCTAGTTTTTTTTTGGGGGGGAACACTTGCGCGTTGTGTCCTTGGTCCTAGGCCTCGGATTTTTTTGTGTCCTTAGCCTTGGCCTCGAACCTTGTGTCCTCGACTCCACCTCTGCTTTTAACCTAGCAAGAATTAATTATTTTGTCATAAAAGAGAAAAACATTTTGTCACTTTATTCTCCAATAAAGTTAAGAACAAAGTAATGAAGTTGAAAGATTGTGAAAATTTAATAACAGCTAGTCTCAACTTAAAATTTATCGGTTCTTATAAAAAAAGTGTATGTAAGGAGAAAGCTATCGGTACATTGTTTAAAGATAATCAAATGAGACACCCATCATGATTCCAAAAAGCAGTACATAAGGTTTTAAATTTTGAATTTTTGTATCGTGTCGTGTGTTGTTTCATGATAAACGCTCTTGCCCAGGAGTGTCCAAACTTTTTGAGCAAAGGGGCGTGAACCAATTGTTAAGATTCTTTAGTTAGTTAGGCCGCATGCTAAGCTAACTGGTGCAACTCAAGCGTATCACATTAAGAGGGTCTGGGGGCTAGGCCTGCTATTGAGTTTTTTAGCAAATTCTTTTCGTGCAAAAAATAGCCATTTTAGCACCATTTGGATTACGTTTTGCTCGTTTTTAGAGCCATTTGAAAGAGCTAAATATCTAAAATTCTTAAATCATTTGAGAGAGTTAGGTTGTCCAGACCCTTTAGTCTCCTCCCTTACGTACAGGTCAAGTCCAAAACACATTTAATGCTTTTATTTTGGGATTAAATCTTTGAAGTGACTTAGCTAAAAAGGGGTGCTGAAGCCTCTTTAGCCCCCCTGATTGCGCCACTGTCCCAACCTGTTGATTACACAGCACCATCATATTCAGGATTTGCTAAGGGAAGTGCTAGCTTGAACCAAAAGCTGACATTTCTCTATGTCGAAGTTTGTTCAGACAATACTTTGCACCCGCCGTTTTGAATAAACTGCTGTGCATTGAAAATGTATCATGGAAGAAATCTGGGGGCAAAGTCTCTTGCCGCTGAGCGATTTTTACAATTTTATTTTCAAAAATATCCATTTTAACCCCATTTGAAAGAAATTTACACCTTTTTAGAACTACTTCATTGTATCGAATTGCTAATCTAATTCGCCCTTTACCCCAATTACAGGTCCAAAACTAGTTTAAAAGCAAGATGTAACTTTTTTCGTGTCCTTATTTTAAATTTTCATCGCTGCGTAATTGTATTCTAAAACGAAGAGTTGCAGCTGAAGATGTGTTTACTAGTACAACTACTGGGGAACAAACGCTGCGGATACTGAAGCCTCCTTCATTTGCCGAGTAATTAATCGTAGCTCATGTAGCAGCCGACGAAATGCAAATTTGCTACTTTCTAATATACTCCTAGTGACGTCATCAACCAAATAACATTCACGATTGACGAAAAATATTGTTCAAAAACACCAACGTCAACAAATTTGATAAAAACAACAAATTTGATAAATTTTTTGACGAAAAATTTGGGAGTACCGAAAGAAACTGGTAGTAAATCTCGAGACCAGTCGCGGGCCGCACTTTGGGCAGCCCTGCTCTAGCCCCAGCTAGAGAGCACTTTTTTCGAGTCAGTTGATTTCAAATTCCACGTTTCTGCTAAATCAGGTGGATGTTTTTCTCATATGTTATTTTACAGTAGGCATGTTATGTTATTGCATAACATATGTTATTTTACAGTAGTGCATATGTTATTTTACAGTAGACATGATTATGTCATACTCAGAGGTTTCTGAAGTAATGTCAATATTCCAAATGACGTCACTGGTCATATCCAGTAGAAAGTTTGAACGAATTGTTAAAAATACAGCACGCCGTAAAAAGAAGAAAGGACATTCTTAAAACTTAAAACATTCCGTCTAAAATTGTTAATCTACTTTTGAGAGATTTGCTCGTTTTGTAATCATCAAGGAAATTATTTTTATGTAGCCTACTGTCTCTATCACAAGGAAACTAGTTGGTAGTGCTGCAAGTGCAATTGCATTAATCTCCCAAACTAGACCATAGAATGGGGATACCTCTCGGATATCTTATTTTTCCTTTACAAAAATCGCCACAACAATTAGAGCCACATTTGAAACTAAAGTCAAACAATTTGAGCCATATTTTTTAACACATTTAAAGTTAAGAGCCACATTTAAAACCAATCTGTTTTACCGAAAATGGGTTTAGAGCATTTTGCTGAAAAAGAAATATTATCAGTAGCTAGTACGTGTTTTTCTCTTTTATCACACAATAATTACAAACCAAAATGCTTTGTTTCAGTTCAGAGGACACTGGAATATGTCCTGCTGTCCACTTTAACCATGTAAGGAGGGCCGAGACAAATGCCACATTTAACTGCAAAGGAGTCTACAATTGCTACTTTCATTCCAACCGCAGAAACACTGCAGAAGTTACAATCCAAGTAGAGGTATGTATACTTGTAGAAGCTTGTTTGGTAAACTTTGTCGCGTAAACTTGAGATGGAATTTCAAGGATTTTAAAAATTGTAATTCATAACTTTTTTGCTAAATGTTTAGCATTAAAGGATAAATACTCCACCGAGTGTGGCAACAGGTGGATTGGTGGCAGTTTGACTCAAAACCGAAAGACCTTGATCTTGACTTTTTCCAACCAAGGCAATTAAATTGGTATTAAAGACAGTAGTACTATTTTTTTCCGTCAAATACCAAGATTGAATTATCCGATTTATTTCATGGTTTTTGCATGGACGGTATTGCATACTTGTACAATGGATTTTATAAAGCATAAAATGGTCCTTGCTCTTCGCTGACAAAAGGCATTTCGAAGCTTAGTTTAACTTGAAAAATAAGAAATGGCTCGATTTTTTGGTAATGCAGGTTTTTGTTTGATCGACCAGTTTGCAATTTTGAAAAATGGACATCGCTGTGGCTCGTCTCTTTTCGAAGTACAGCTTTGAACATTTAAGGTTTTATAAACTTTGAATTTTTGAAAATATATAAAAATTCCCTAAACTGGCTTTAGTGCGAGCATTGTATTGAGCTCAAATTAATACTCGGATGCTAAACTTATGCCGCAGAAAAAAGTATTTCAACTCTCAAACCGGCAACAAAGATTCGCCAAATTTATTACTGCTCCCGCATGATTACAATCAGTGATGCCAGCTTTGATGTTTTTACCACTGGTCTGATGTTTTTGACTTACAATCTGATGTCTGATGTTTTTGATGAAAATCTGATGTATTTTGTTTTTAGGAGCAAATCTGATGTTTTTGATTAAAATTAGATGTAAGACGTAAAAATATTGGCAAATTAGCTTTGGAAATGGGGTAATCTCCAAAAAAAAAGGTCTTAACTTAATTCGTCGTAGAAAATTTAACCGATCAGTGGTCGAGTGGAAAGAGCGTCTGCTACTGAAGCGGTAAACTCGGGTTCGATTCCCGGTTGGGTCAAACCAAACACTATAAAAATTTGTTTTTAGAGCTTCCCTGGTTGACGTTCAGCAATTAAAGGGACAGTGTGAAGCCTCCGTCGTGTGTGGTAGACATGTAGGCAGGTGGTAGCTTGATTAGAAGACCGAATTATCCCTTCGCTGTCTCCTGGCCAAGGCAACTTGGTGAATAAAATGTAATTACAAATTGTAATAACAATGGTTAGAATAACTGCTACCTCAAAAAAAAAAAGATCTTCAACCCAATTTCACCTTTGTTTTATATTTTTTCTCCAAAAAACCTGATTTTTCTCCAAAAACGTGATATTTTTTTGAAGGGCCCTCGCTGGCATCACTGATTACAATAATTGTATTCCTCGGAAAGATATTTCACGCATACAGTATTTCCCATGGGGGTCAAACCAGTCTGCTCATTGTGGTGACGCATCAGTCTGACCTAAAACTTGCAAACAGAACCAAGAAGGGTGCGAGTGTGCGGTTGGTGCGGTTCGACCAGGGATATATAGAACTATATATCCCTGGGTTCGACATACGCAGAGTGCCTAGATCGTGCGCATGAACAAGATAATGAACGTAAAATTTTGAATATTTCAGATTCACGATAATCTTCCCTTGATGCAACTAGCAGGACCGTTATTAAACGACTTGCAAGAGTTGAAGTATCACTATCTAACTTTAGTAAGTGCCAGTTGCTAATTTTGTTCATTGACGTGTACTATATAAGTGAATATATAATTAACTAGTTTCTGACCATCACAATTTATCATGCCCAACAGTCTGTTTCGCCCGTATGGACTCCCATTTGATTTGAATAAGACGACATTAAATTTAGAGCTTATACAGGCGAAACAAACTTTTGGGGCGTGATGAATTGTGGTTGTCAGTGACTTGTTAATCATGTTTCCCTCTTTATACATCATTCCACAAACTCTTGAAAGTTTTTGGCATATTTTCTCAATGTGTATTTTCCAAGATAATTTATCGTCAAGAAAAACTCCAAGATATTTCACAAATTCCGATTTTTTTATTAAATTGTGATTAATAAAAAAAATCGGAATTTGTGAAATATCCTGGAGTTTTTCTTGACGATAAATTATCTTGGAAAATACACATTGAGAAAATATGCCAAAAACTTTCAAGAGTTTGTGGAATCATGTATAAACTAAGATATTATGTTCCATTGTCTACTCGGAAGTTAGTTTACTTTAGTCTTTTTCATTCACAACTTCAATATTCTTTATTAAATTGGGGTAGAGCTGCTAAAAGTAACCTCCAAAAACTTGTAATTCTTCAAAACAAAATCTTACGAGCGAGTCTCTTTCGCCCGAAACATCATCAAACAACATTACTTTATTCTGAATTTGGTGTCTTAAAACTGGAGGACATGATTAATACGGAATTTGCCAAATTTATGTACAAATTTAACAATAAAATGCTACCAGAGTCTTTCAATAATTACTTTACTAAACTAGATGATGTGCATAAATACAAAACAAGGCAAAAACATCGAAACGAATTTTTTCAATTTTATATTGCATCAAAAACAGGACAAAAGAGTCTTCGTCATATCTGTATAAATGTTTGGAAGAATGTTCCCACAGAATACCGACAGTGTTCGTTTTTCAAATTTAAGCGATACTTTAAATCAAATGCGCTGCTAAAATATAATACCAGCGTGCCTTAGCAAAAAATTTTTAAAAGTTCCGTATTTGTTTATTCTTTTTTTTTTTTTCTGCTTGTTATATGGCTAAGTTGGCTTTCACCAAACTCATCCTGATTATGGTGTATTATTTTAATTTTAGTCACTCTTTGCTTTAAATTCTATGTTAATCTGTGTGTTTTTAAAGGCAACAATGTAATATATGTTTAACTGCATTTATATAATACATTATACAATTAAGTGCTGGACGGCCTACCATTTCCGTTCCTGGGTATAAATTTGTATGTTATTTGTTCAATGTTGCTATAATACCTTAGAAAGGATGATTTACTGGAAATTTATGTCCAATCACTGTTCGATAATGTTTAACTCTTATACGATGGGAATAACCAAAAATAGCAGTTGGAGCGAGCCAAAAATGAAGCTGTTATTTTCAATTCATGTTGAGATTATGTGTGATCTCAGTCAGTTAATTATTTTTTTTAGTGAAGGGAGGGGGGAAGGCATGAGACAATACAAGGCTAATTTTATTATCATTGTTATTATGCATTTATGTAGGTAGTTATCGGCCCTCTCATAAAGCACGACTTGCCCATCATATTTGTAAATTGATGTGTATGTTTTAAAGTGTTTGTTTGTTCATCTTTGTAAGCCATTGCGACAAATTTTCCTGTGCAAGTTTCAATGCGATTGGGTGCAGCAGACATTAGATGACCAATTGGTCTTTCGCTGCAACCCTCCTGCGCTTGGTTGCGTTTGGAAAAATAACTTGAATTGAATTGAATTCGTCGTCGAGCACTTGATCTGCTTTGCCTACCCCAATGCTAACATTAATATGCTGTAATGTAAAAACGCTAAAATACTGTATTGATCTGTATAATACTGAGTATTCCTTTTTACGTGTTTATGTTTTTTACCCAAATATTCAACCTTTTACACATGGTTTGAACTTGACCAGTACGTAACGAAGAAGTGAAGTCTCAAAGCGAATTAATTCTTTCAAATGATTTCCAAATCTAAACCACAATTAGTTTTTAAAATGACTTTAAAAATGTGCGAAATGTTATTCAAACGGATATTTTTTCAACAAAATTACAAAAATTGCCCAGCACCTCCAGACCAGTGGCGGATTTAGGGGGGGGATGGGGGGGATGCATCCCCCCCACCAGCCTAAAAGTAACGATTTCGGCCGAAAAATCAGCCTCAATTTCGAAAAATTAGGGTCCATTTCGGGGCGCATCTCCCCCCCCCCACCAGCCTAACGATTTCGGGCGAAAAATCACTCTCAATTTCGGTGAAGACCTTTTTTTTTTCTTTTTTGAAGACATAGGCGTAGCCAGGATTTTTGATTGGGGGGGGCCCAAATCCTCAAAAATTCGGCTGTCTTCACCGAATTTAAGAGTGATTTTTCAGCCGAAATCGGAAATTCGAACGATTTTTCCGCCCAAAATCAGGTGATCTCCAAAAAAAAAAAAGGTCTTCACCGAAATTAAGAGTGATTTATCAGCCGAAATCGGAAATTCGAACGATTTTTCCGCCCAAAATCAGGTGATCTCCAAAAAAAAACAAACAAAAAAAAAAGGTCTTCACCGAAATTGAGAGAGGTTTTTCGGCCGAAACCGTTAGCTTTACTGTTACTTTACTGTTTAATTACTGTTATGTGCGCAATTACTGAAAAAAAACTGCAACTAAACATCGTCAGGCTATGTTGTCATAACTTTTTGTCGTTAGTGGAGTTTTGATTGGGGGGGGGCCCGGGCCCCCCCCCCTGGCTACGCCTATGTTTGGAGACCACCTGATTTTGGGCGGAAAAAACGTTTAAATTTCCGATTTCGGCTGAAAAATTACTCTCAATTTCGGTGAAGACATCCGAATTTTTGAGGTTGTGTGCTAAAAATTTTTATTATCCCCCCCCACCAAAATTTTCTAGATCCGCCACTGCTCCAGACCCCCATTTATGATACACTTATGGTGCAACAGCTTGTTAAACATTCCGCCCACAGGATACATTTTCTTACAAAAAGCAATTTACTTTTGGTTCAAGCCACCCCCAGCCATGAATAAAATACTGGTTACGTGCCTGCATTTCGCATGTTACACAACATATTGTACTTTGAACAGAGTTATCGCTTTCTTTGTTCTTTGAACACAGAGTCATCGCTTTCTTTCGAGTCACAAATACCGTCCAAATATATCGAAGTTCTTCAAAGGCTTGATGAATACCGTTGCTGAGACTGCCGATACCGTCTCGAAATATGTGCTGGCAAAATATGTGAGTTTTAGATAGGGCGTTAGACCTTTTAAGCTTGAGCCCGCTGTTTCATAGTTTTAAATGTAGAAAAATCTAGAATAAATTTGTAAATGTATATGGACAACCCAAGGATTTCAGAGTTTAAGATCAGAGTTGTTGATATCCTATCTCGACAGATTTTGTCGACTTGGCCAGTTCTCCACGATGAACTCAATTCAAAAAAAGTTTTTTTTTTTTTTTTTTTTTTTCACGGTTGTGAGGCAGCACTTACCTCACATATCTGCTTTCCCATTAGGCTAGTGTTTCATCAGCATCTGAATTCACACATAGCCTATCCTGGCATCCCACCCGAACCTTCAAACCACACACGAGGGCAATTTCTACACTTGCCATCGTACCCTCTTCTCAGATTACTCTGATCTAAGTCTGACAACAAGGTCACCAGAAAGAGGATTCTCGACCAGTATCACACTGGTACTTCACTTAGCTCAACCGCATTGCGCTAGCATCACTAAGCATGGACACCATATATGACATCACATTAGCAATTTACCACAATAGTACGCTATATGCATATTTCAAACTTGTTTGTTATCATCAGGCGTACATAACTGTGTAAATGCCTATTACAAATTTTGAACCCCAAAAGCCAAAATTAACCTACTTGTCGGTAACCGGTAAAGCAAATTGCTATATACAATGCCAGTCAACGCCCATACGAATAAATTTTCAAAATTTATTCGTATGGGCGTTGACTGGCATTGTATATAGCAATTTGCTATATACAATGCCAGTCAACGCCCATACGAATAAATTTTGAAAATTTATTCGTATGGGCGTTGACTGGCATTGTATATAGCAATTTGCTTTACCGGTTACCGACAAGTAGGTTAATTTTGGCTTTTGGGGTTCAAAATTTGTAATAGGCATTTACACAGTTATGTACGCCTGATGATAACAAACAAGTTTGAAATATGCATATAGCGTACTATTGTGGTAAATTGCTAATGTGATGTCATATATGGTGTCCATGCTTAGTGATGCTAGCGCAATGCGGTTGAGCTAAGTGAAGTACCAGTGTGATACTGGTCGAGAATCCTCTTTCTGGTGACCTTGTTGTCAGACTTAGATCAGAGTAATCTGAGAAGAGGGTACGATGGCAAGTGTAGAAATTGCCCTCGTGTGTGGTTTGAAGGTTCGGGTGGGATGCCAGGATAGGCTATGTGTGAATTCAGATGCTGATGAAACACTAGCCTAATGGGAAAGCAGATATGTGAGGTAAGTGCTGCCTCACAACCGTGAAAAAAAAAAAAAAAAAACTTTATGTTTCAAGTCTGCTATGTAACTTCAAAAAAAGTTACTGTAGTAGCGTTTTCACATGCCTACTTCCCTGTCCCGGTTCTTGATTCCGGTGTCTGGTTATTACTGAGTCGTGCCAGAGAAAGTGGTAAATTGTGAAAAAGTCGTTCTAATCAATCTTTGCTTTTATTCTCATGTACTCTACTTCATGGCCGATATGAGTTCACAAGTCACGCTGTACTTCATGACCGATATGAGTTCACAAGCGAAGTCGACCGATACGAGTTCACAAGTTCAGCCATGCATGACATTGTTTACTTCTTTTAGTTGCTGAATCTGATTAGTGTACTGCAGTAAACACTAAACAACATACCATTCAACAACATTATTTGACTAGGAAAGAATTTGACTCCAAACGTGCTCTGGGCATTGACAAGTTACAACGACATTGCGTCACCTTGCGACTATATTTTTGACAGCATTGAAACATACAGTTGACTCTCGAACTTCAATAGAAGTTTACTGCAAAGTTATAAGTGGCGAAGTAGGAAAGCGTAAAAATTCTGAATCGTAGAAACGTAGTTTAACTCCCGCTAAAATCATTGATTATTCAAGTTTAATTTTTCGCAAAAATTTCTTGACATTTCAATTGTGCTATACTACAGTATTTATTTTTTCAGTTTTAGTGTTTGCCAAGATTTTAAACTGTACTTAGGTTACAACCTCGGCTCTTGATGGATCTAATCCTCCAAATTACATCCAAGAGCTTTTTGAAGTTGGCTTTGCTCCTGACATTGGTTACGTAAGTAACATTTTGGACTTTAATTTCTTGTTTCATTTTTTTTGCTTCTCCGTTGCTATGGTTACTGACATTGGTTATGTAAGTGACATTTTAGACTTTGATTCCTTGTTCCATTTTTTTTTTGCTTTCTCCGTTGTTTTCTTGTTCTTTGCTATGGTTACAAAATAGAGAAGTGCAAACAACGCCGTAGTGAGGTGAAAAGTTTGAACTCAAATTTCGAGTTTGAAAGCAATAATTTATCCTTCATAAAACATAGTTTCCAGTTGCCACGTATGAAGCATCTTCAATGAAACGGTAGACTTAGGTTCGACTCCCGGTCGGGTTAAACAAAGACTAAAACTTGGTATTCACAGCTTTACTGGTTGACGCTCAGCAATTAAAAGGAACAGTTTAAACCCTACACCGTGTTTGGTAGACAGTTGGGCAGGTGATGGCTGCTTGACTCGAAAATTGAAAATTTTCTTTTCCGTCTCATAACCAGGGCAACTTGGTGAATAAAAATCCAATACGTAATTCGCTTTGAGACGTCATCGAGCACTATACCTGGATTACCGACCTCGTTACTGATAACATAGCACAAACTAGGTCTTTTAATTTTCGCGTGTCCGACCCCAAATAAATGATTATACTTTGTACAAAACTTCAAGACTTTATTCTGCTTGCAGAACCCTGCATTATTTTGGTGAAACCGTTTAGGCCCAGTCTTCCCTGCGTAAAATTGTGAGCGTATCCTTAGTTCATTTTTACCAACTGGTAGCTTGTACGCTGGTAAGGTGATACGTCGGGCGTACTAAATTCCTGCTTAAAATAAACTAAGAATACGCTCGTACGCTCACGAATTTACTCGGTATAGACCAGGCCTTCAGAAATATTTTTTGATGCAGGAACCACTGGATCCTACAAGCAGCATAGAGCAAGGATTCCAGCAAGCGTTTGACATGGAAAAAAAAGTCGTTGCTACTCTAACGGGAATCGCAATTCTGGCTGAAAATTTGAACGACAACGAGGTACATAATCTACACTTTTTTCAGGGCTTAACAAACGGCAACATGGGAAAGTGGAGGAAGTTATTCTGAGAGCATGGGTACTCATAGGCAGAATTATTGTGTTTTTGCCTATGGACCCCCACGGGCATAGGCGTAGCCAGGGGAGCCCAGGGGGGGCCCTGGTCCCACAAATTAAAATCCCACCAAATGATGATGACAACATAGCCTAGTGATGTTTTGTTGCAGTTTTTTGCAGTAATTACGCATTAACAGTAATTAGCAATAATACTAATGACTACGAGGGAGCCCATAACTAACAACCAGGGGGTTCCGGGGCCCCTAACTAACAACCAGACGGCCCCAGAACCCCTAGCCGACCACCAGGGAGCCCCGGGCCCCTAACTGATGAACAGGGGTCCCCGGGCCCCCTAACTGACGACCAGGGGCCCCAGGGCCATAACTAACAACCTTGGAGCCCCGAAGCCTCTAACCGACAACCAGGAAGCCCCGGGGCCCCTAACTGACGACCAAAGACCCCAGGGCCCCTAACTATCGACCAGGGGGCCCGGTAGCTCCTAACTGACAACCACGAGGCCCAAGGGCCCTTAACTGACAACCAGGGGGCCCCAAGACCCCTAATCATTAACCAGGGGGCTCCAGGGCCCCTAATTTACAACCAGGGGTCCCCGGAGGCCCCTAACCGGAAACCAGGGACCTCCGAGGCCCCAAACTGACGACCAAGGGTCCCGGGTTAGGGGCTCCTCAATTCAAATTTTTTACAATTTATATGCAAAACCTGTGAGAAATCTGAGAGTTTTGTCCTAATAGTTGCAACCCCAGGCCCTCGTTTAACGTTATTATGAACTTAATGCTATAACACAGGCGTTAATGCAAACCCCCCAATTGAAATACTACCAATGATAAATATAATGAGAGCATAGCCAGTATGTTATGCTTGTCTGGAATAGCAGTTTCTTTTAAGTTAGGATTTACGCGTACAAAAGTAAGAAATAATAATGACGACCACGTGTCCTTGTTTATAATAATATCATGCAACTTCTTGGTGGTTTCAAAAAACTATCAAGTGACTTGACTCGAGTCCTCCACGTTACAGAAAAAAAGTTATTTTGATTTTGCTTTAAATGTTTTTTTTTAAGAAAGAACTAAAGGGCGCGATCTTATTTCAAAATCATAGGCGTAACCAGGGGGATGGCTAGGACGCCCGCGTCCCCTCAATCAAAATGCCACCAATGACAAAAATTTGACAAAAAAGCCTTGTTTCTTCGTTTTCAGTTTTTTTTAGCATCTTAGCGTACAATAATACACGCGTACAACAGTAATCAAAAATAATTAATATTGACGACCAGGGGGCCTGGTGCATCCCCTTAATTCAATTTTTTCCAACCAATTTAAAACGTATAACCAGCTTGAAATCAACGGTTTTTGTCCAAAAAGTTGCTACCTCAGGTCCTCATCTAAAGTTTTTATGAACGTAATGCAATAACCAGCGCCGTATTTGGCTTGTGGCGCAGTACCAGGGCCCCGCGCTCAGATAGTAAGCCTTTTTTTGGTCTTCACTTACATTTGGCAGAAAGATGTTGCAAAAATCCGCTGAGTGCCAGGGGCCCCGCGCAATGTAAATGCGGCCCGGGAATAACATGTTTAGTAAGCGTAACCATTTAATGTACCATTTTTTAATAACGATTCACCTTCACCTCGCCAGTTTTTACGCACAAAATACTTTTAAAAAAATTGCTAGGGAAAATGGTCATTGAACAAATTATTGAATTTGAATTGAGGGACCTAGGCCCCCTGGCCGTACATGTACTCCCATAACTGGTTAACTTCATGACAAAGCAAAAATCTCTAAGGAAAATCGTCGAGTTAATTATTATTTACTGCTAAAATATTGTAGGAGGCAATGTGCCTTATTTGCACAACACGGACCAAATCACTTACAATTAAAATTTTACTGCATAATGCAAGATTTTAAACGTGTTTTGGACTTTATCTGCAAGTAAAAGTAGGAATGAACAATTAAATTTTTTCTATTGGCTTTCAAATGTTAAAAACCTAGTTCTTTCAAATGGCTCTAAACACGTGCAAAATGTGATCCAGCGGGATTAAAATAGCTTTTTTTTCCCAAAACCTATAAAAATTGCCCAGCGGCAGGAGGCTTCGCCCCTATACCGCCATAGCCACCGGCTGCTGGGGGCTCAACCCCCAGACCCCGTTTGTGATACGTTTGAGTACACTAGGTTATTAAACGCGTCTCCTAAGTTAGACATTTGCACTTTCTAACTATCAATTTTTGCCCTCTACCTTTACCTAAGTTCTGGTTAAGTGCCGAGAGGCTACGGCATTAGATCTTCCATTCTACGATAACTTTGCCCCACAAAAACTTCCTCTTTTGAAAATTTTTGATGACGTCATTACTGGTGAGTTGTGGTTTGGGCCCCCCCCAATCAAAAATCCTGGCTACGCCTATGCCCACGGGCCACTAAGATCCCAGGTTTTAAAGTAGTCTATGCTCTTGGTTGTTCGAGTACCGCTACCTGGCTCTAGACGTTGCTGTGGATGAGGGCCTGGTGCAGTGGAAATGCTTAACTACAGAACTCCAGCCGGAATGGAGAGACCAGGAGAGAAAAATAGTCCTTTCCACAGTACTCAAACAGTTGAACCACGTCAACCCAGAGGTGACCTTCTTTAATTTGTTCCAGCTGCAGTAGGTTGCCTCTTACGACCGACCCGCTTGGTGGCAAACTTTACTATTCTGACCCGATTTCCAGGCGAGTAGCCCACTCGCGCTAATGCCATTGTTTTTATGATTTGTTGGTCTGCTTTCTTCCTCCGTTCTACAACCACGTTTCAATTGAAAAAGGATGTTGCTAGTAGCACTGTATTTCTAACCATTCAATTGCATCTTGCCGCTCAGCTTGTTTTTAAAACGAGGGCACTCTTGCTGATGTTATACCAGGAAGTAGCCTGTTCTTGGTTAAGAGTAAAACCAGATCTGATTCTTTCACTTTAGCACTGCTTCTCTTTCGGCTGAAACAACAGGACAAATCTAAAACTTATTACGGTATCTTTGCTTTTAAAATTTTGATTGGGTTTTCTGATTTTTCCTTCAGTTTGCCAATGGCCAGTATTTAAAAAAAATTATTCAAAATTTTACACCAGAAGCTTATACAGGGGCATTTACCGATTATTTGACTCAGACATTAAACTTTTTTTGACAGCAAATTAACTCTTTTTGCTTAGTAGAATTGGCTGATATGTAGAAGGAAAATTATCACCATTGAAAGCCACTATCTCGCGAATAATGCGTAGATAAAATATATTTGATAACACAGGCATTTTTTTCAGATTCAAATGGTTTTGCAGTATTTGCACAACTGGTGTTTGTGTAATGCCCTGACGAAGCTAGCTAATATGGGTTGGCAATAGTCTAAAAAACACCAGTGGTGTATAGGCGCTGGATTTTATTAAAGGGGGGGGGCTTGAACCAAAATTTATAAATTTTTTTTGTCGTGTATCTAATCTAGGCGGTGTACTGAACAAATTGATGCAACTCGGAAGCATTACAGACAGCTGGGAGCGGATCCCTCTGGCAATTTGAAGATTTTCGGAAAAAAATGCCTTTTAACGCCATTTGGTCACATTTTGCACGTTTTTGTAGAGCCATTTAAAAGAACTAAATTGCTGAAATTCGGAAGGCGTTTGAAAGAGTTAGATTGCCAAGCCCCTTCAGTCCACCCTTACTTACAGGTCAAGTTTAACCCCCCCTCCTCCTGGTAGCGCAAAATCATTTAAATTATCGAAGTAGAAAGTTAAGTTTTTTGTGATATGCTTTGACAAGTAGAACTGATCACAGTAATCGCTTTTTTTTTAGCTCGAAGAAGTAGTCGTTGCTGACTTGATACCACCGATACTCGAGCGATTGAAGATGCTGTCGGACCACATCTACACCGTGCGAGACATAACCAGGCAAAATGCACCCTTGGGAGAATTTATCTACGATCGACAATTTTCGTGAAGTTTCGGAACTAATTTTTTTTCAATTGACAACTTTTGCAGTTTTGAAATCTTTTATTTCGATGTAATTTACAAGCTATGATGAAACATTGTAAATAAAATACACGATAGTAAAAAACTTTTTTGAATATGTAATTGTACAGAAAAAAAGCAGATGCCCCAGCTTTTGTGGTTCATCGTATGGCATAAACCCGACAATCAAATAAATTCACTAAAGTTACATGGAGCCTGAAATAGGCTACAATTTAATTCAGATTTAAACTAGTCCACTAAAGTTAAATTGGTAAACACAGCAACCTTGGCAACTCAGCATGTACTGTACGTATTGCCCACCATGAGGAGGACTTAAATCAAACGATCAAGTTACGACTCTATTCTTGTCACTGCAACTTGTAAACAATACCAATAGCAAATGCAGTAATAACAACGTTCTCCAACCTTCATGAACAAAATGAAAGCAACGCATAACAACTTTTAAAATACGAAAAATACCTTCTCACCTCTTAGAAAACGCTTATAATGAAAATACGTAAGGTCGGCATTTACAAGCGGCGCACTAAACAGCTATGCCCCATTTTAGCAGGCCACAGTTCCGGCACATACAAAATAATTGAGCCCAGAGTAATACACGAGAAAATTTCTTTACCAACTAATTGAAAACACCAACAAATAAAAATAAGGCAGAAAAGATTTACACGCGAACAGCTAAATACATAACTATTTCCAATTTTCGGAGGCCCTCTTGACCTTGCCCTTAGGTAAAGTACTGGACTTGAAGCACATCATTTGCGAACAATTATCAAAATTGACAAGCAAATCTTTGAAGAGCAAAATCTACAGCGGCATGCTTCCAATGGCACTGTCGAAGCGATCCTGCAACAAAAGTAGGGTGAGAAAAATACTCGATCCTGCAAACTTTTTCAAACATTACTGCAGTATTCATCGATTCAAGAGAGTCACCAAATAATAAAATATCATTCGTGGTAGCACTAGATTAAAATGAGGCAATTTAACATGAACATTTCTCCAGAAAAACTTGGTACTTCATGAAAGGTTATTGATAAAGTTTTTAGTTTACGGGACCAGTTCGCTTGTCATAACCAAGCAAACAAATGAAGAATCTAAAAACTTGTTTTGGCTAATGCAAAGCTGTTTACCATAAATATTAGAGAGATTTTAAATTAATGCATAATGTTTCAAATGCTCAACATTGCTTTATTTTTATCAAAAATTATTTTTTAAATGTAAGTTATAACTTTACTAGTAGCGATTTTAATTACCTCGTTCGTTAGAGCTTCAACATCCTTGGGTACAAGCAGAGTGCTGTCGGTAGACCGATTCAATGCTTTATTTAAAACTTGAACGGCATCATGACGGCCAATTCCCATTAAGGCTGAGCGAAGCCCATCACATGATCCGTGATGCATCTGTGAAAATGACGTTAGGAGTCAAGTCATCAGTTTGGAAAAATAATTTGGGAATAACCATAGATTGCGCGTAATCCATAATACTTGGTTTATTGTTTTTTTGTTGTTTTTTTTAGTTCTGTCTGTTTTAAAAGTTAGCTTCTCGATTACTGCATTTAGCAAAGTGCCATACTTACAGAAGTCTAACAATGTAAACATCTAAATTTAATCAACATTCCAAAATTGTTGACTTTTAATATCAATAGTTCACTAGTAGATAAGCAGTACCTTTCATATCAACTTTAGTTTCCAAAAAAAAACACTATACGAGCGCCCTGTTAGGCTGCGTTGAGACTAAATCTCTTTAGTTTAAACTGACTGGAAATGCACTTTTTTTAACCAGTTTTAAATTTCGAGATAAAATGGCCCCATTATTTTAGACTCTTGCAACAGAAAAAAATTTTCTTACCGAATATGATTTGATTAGTTCATTGGTTGGGTTTTCGGTGTTTTTCAACATGCTCTTTTCGACTCTCAAATTTAATTTGTCAGCCAGCGCAATCCAGTCACAACCGGTTTTCTCCGCATTGAGAAAGTTACAAAGGCGATCTCGCTGAATCTGGTCCAACGACCACCAAACATCTAAACATACAAAATTTTGAAAATACTTTCTTCGAAACCAAGTATTAATTATTGTAAATACATTTTTGCTATTTACCGAGATGCCTTGGCCAAGAGACAGCAAAGGGACCTTTCAGTCTTCAATTCAAACTGCCACCTGCCCATCTGTCTATTACACACGGTGGAGGCTTCACGATGCTCGTTCTATTCCTGTACGAAGCACGTCGGGCAGAGTTAATTTTCAGTCTCAGGTTTGGCTTGACGGAGAATCGAACCAAGTGTACCGTTTTAGCAGTAGACGCCCTATCTACTCGACCATTTTTTAGGTAAAAATTCTGCATTGGATAACGTAATCACTGTTCAAGAAGAAAAAAGGTATTTACAAAAAAATTTAAACGTAAATTATTCATCATCATCATCAATTCAGTTCTATTCTGAGTTCTTTCCCATAACGAAGTTGGTCGGATTTGGTATAATAATGAAAATGCAAAACAAACAGCAAAAGGCTTACC
The DNA here is from genome assembly GCA_963965965.1 of Trididemnum nubilum. NCBI lineage: Eukaryota > Metazoa > Chordata > Ascidiacea > Aplousobranchia > Didemnidae > Trididemnum > Trididemnum nubilum. The sequence goes on along the minus strand of OZ014484.1, from coordinate 13,875,201 downwards.
ATCCACATCAGAGTTATCTTCTTTCAGCAAACTATCGCAATTCACGTCGTTCAAGATGTTTTTCCCGCTCAAAATATCTCGCATCTGAAAGTTGAAAGAGAGTTGCTAACCAAAAACAACATTGGCACCGAGAAAGCATGTACCAAATTGAAAGCTCTTAAGCTACCTACGAGGTAAAATCTGTTCACTACCACAATCAAATGAGCAGTACGGTAGTTCAAAATATGCAACTATTAACAGAATTTCTTCAAAAAATAATTTTGTCATTGAACATTTTTCACTGGAAAAAAGAGAAAATTTTGAACGAAGATACCACATAAACGATTGTTTTAACCCGTAGCGAGTTTACAGTCCAACATCATCTGCATAACGATTTAGCGTAAGTCTGGAGAAAAAGCGATACTTTAGACTAAATCGAATCTACTTTGAACGCCAACTTTCACCGTAACCCTAAAGCCTAGTCCCAATTCAAAACAAAATGTACATGAAAAATTCTCCTTTTCAAATAAAATTTTTCAGCAAACAAGCAACTTTATTTACTTTATCGGTTCTCGCCAAGTCAAGAGGAGTTTCACCACCCTCTTCCTCGGGACAGCATGTGCTGAGGTCGGCAACAGCCCCACAGGCCAGAAGCAAGGCAGCTATCTCAATGCAGTTGTTAGCTGCTGCGATGTGCAGGGGAGTATAACCGTCGTAGGTTGCCAGGTCAAGATCAGCATCGCACTGAAGAAAACAAAAACATAGCGTAAATAAACGAAATAAGATGCAGGAATTAAAAATGAACTAATGGATATGCAGCTGGTGTAAAGCTCAAATGGGTGGAGGGATGCCAATTTAATTTCACAAAAATAAGACGAATGTGTTGCTCCTAGACAAAAGTATACTGTAGTGTAGATCGAGGTAGTGGTACTATATCATTTCAAAAGTAATTCGGACATACTTTATAAGCTGGAGAATAGCAAAAAGAGAAGTCGCTACTACCACAGAACTTGAAAAGTAGGCATACCATCCCCCACAAGTGACACTGCAGATGCTTATCTATTGATCGCACCTTGTGCCACATGTACGCCCAGGTCTACACCAGGACGTAAAATCGTGAGCGTACAAGCGTATCGTTAGTTTTTAAAGCCGATTATGCCAAATTTTTCAAACAAACTACGGTTAAACTAAGGTAAACTAAGGTTACGGTTGTATGTTCACGATTTTACGCACATGTGCAGGCCGGGATTTAAAGGTTTCAAGAAAGACAATTTTGCTTACCTCGGATATGAGACAGCCGGCCACGACAATATTGTTTGTTTCAACCGCCATGTGAAGCGGAGTGCGTCCACTCCTTTCTTCCGCAAGGTTTACGTCACACTCTGCCTCGTTCAGAAGTTTCAAGCACTGCCTGTTGTTCTTCTTTGCTTTAACAGCTTGGTGGAAGAGCCCAAACCCTAAAAAGAAGCTGATATGACAATACATTCATTTAATAATGTAGAAGGAACTAACTACACTATAATCATTAAGTTTGAGCCAGACTAAATAGGACAAAAACGGTCTAAATCGAGTTCATACTCATTCTTGCAATTTTAACAAAATTTAAGCAGGGTTTAGCTGCTAGCAACACGGTACGTCGTTACAGACATGTCTTTTAAATCCTCCAAACGCTTGGAGGCCCCTGTACCCTATTTTTAAAATGCCACGAAGGCTACACGTACACATGCTAAATTTCAAACAAATTAACAACATCGCAATCTGATTCTAAATTCCACTGCTAACCCTTTTCCTCGGGCCACTACTGCAAGTGAAAACCTTGCCTGATTCCTAACCAACTTAAAACAACTTTGTAAAAAAAAACTTCAATAAAATTAAAAATATTAAGCTTGCTTAACACTAATATCGTCTAACATACCGATGTGATTCTGAACGTCGATGTTTTGTCGCCGACATTGACGCGACTCTAGAAGCCGTCGCAAGATGTCTGGGTTGCCATGGCGACAAGCGACGTGTAAGGAGTTGTTACCCTTTTTATCGGCGATCATTGGATCAGCGCCAGCTCGTAGCAAATCCTAAAAAAGAGTACCCAAAATTCATCTTATGGGAAAAAACCAATGGAATAAAAAGTTATAAGGCAAAGTTCCTGTTGTTTTGACTTCCGCACAGGTGTAGAAACGAAACCTTTGTGAATTGAAACAAATAGGAAGCTATGTAAGCACTCTATTGTATTGTGTAGTGTCAGTTACTTAACAATAGATTGGTCGCTAGACTCAAAAAAATTTTTTTTAATTGAGTACAGAGAGGACTTTAAAGGTTAAAAATACCTGATGGTAATCAGACCATTTTCACCAACCTTCATATCAGGGTTAGATTCCAAGTTTACATTTAGAAAAAAGAACTCAAGTAAACAATTACACATTTGACTAAGAGAAATTTAGTATTTTGTAGCTTTCGAAAACAAAAGGCGTTAATATGGCATTAAATAAAATTCAAAATGATGAAAACCAAACACTTACGGTAACAGCTTCTGTATTGTCAGTTAGAGTAGCAATAAGCAGGGCTGTTTGCCGTTGTCTGTTGACAGAATTTAGAATCTTCTCGCTCTCTGGTACCGTTTCAACCACATCCAGTAGACTTGACAAAGCCTCCAACTGGTCGTGAATAACTGCAACATGGATAGCTCTGCAAATACAAACATCTATTTTATATTTGTTCTATGTTTTGTTGATTTTAGTCAAGGTTAAACGAAGCTAAACTTCGAATCGAGATTGGGCTTTGCTAGGGGCACGGTTTGGTTTAATTACTAAACCACGCATCGTTACTAAATTTCTTTTCAACTAAGAAGAGTTTGTAAAAATTGTTCTTCCGAAAACATTTTGGGAGAAATAATTTTACATTACTAAGTCAATTGTTGCGCTACACACACAAAAAGCCTTTGGAAAGCACCGCTACTATAAGCTGATGCCAGTACCTCATGCTCAATGTCTGGTTTCGCGTTTAAATTTGCTAGTATAGCATATTCTCGAATAAATTGAAATAAACAATGATGTGCAAAAATTTCAAAATTATAAACAAGTACAGTACAATTATTTTAAAATGTGACCAGAGACAATAATTGCAACATAGCAAGCGTCAACAAGCCTTGTAAGAGTAGCCTTCATTGAGTTCGATGATTTTAGTCGCTTGAAATGACGTCACATGTTGCGTAAATACGTGAAAGCCCGATAAAAAAATCCCCGATTTTTTTTACAGCTGAGCTAAAGGGAAGTTTTGGTTCGGAAAATACTGGAATTTAGCCGCGCTGCTAAACAACTGGTACTTAGCAGCTGCCAAATCAACTTTTTACTGGTGTCGTTAATCAGTAATTACTATAACTTTAGCCCAAAACCCTAATGACGTTATTTCGCAAAATTATAACAAGTGCCAAAATAGATCACAAGATTAAAAAACTTTAAAATGGTGTAGAAAAAAATTATCAGAAGATTAAAAAAGATTTTAAGTTGTCTAGAAAGCTTAAAATCATCTCCCTCAACCTTCAAGCAATCAAAAGTCTCAGGTGACGCACGGTTCCAGCTACAAATTCAACCAAATTACGGTGAGCCTATTATTTACGTCATCAAACGTTTTGTACTTACGTATCACCATTGTCGTCTCTACTCGATGCCAAATGCCTTTGTAGTATGAGCAGCATTCTGATATCTCCCGTGACAGAATAGTCGTGAATGGCAGCGGCTGTTTTTCTTGCTTCTTCCAATTTAAAATGTTTCTCCATTGCCGCTAAACCACCAAACAAACAAGTAAACATATTGTCGAAGTTTGAAAAAAACACAATATTATTGTTTCAGCAGCAACTTTTAGGGCGCAAGATGTCACACAATAAGCTGTGGCGCCGCTAAGCCGCGGTTTAAATACTGCAACTGGAAGGAATCACTTTAATTTTATTTAGTGGGTTATTATTGCTGAGGTACAGCACCAGTTTCACTAGTACGAAGAAAAAATTCCAGCTATTCCAAAAATACAGTTGATACCGAAACTCGATTCTTACTTGCAATGCATTTTATGTTTAAAATGTTTCCATTATTTTGCCTATGTTGTGCAAGCATTTGCTTACTCAATCATTATGATATTACGTATGACTTCTCACATAATTCCCTGCTGTGATTTATCGATTCCTGCCCTTCTGGAAGTCTCAAAAAAAAATCAGGATCTTTTTTTCTTGAAAACAATTTCATCTTATAAGTTAAATAGACCAACAATAGCGTTAAATTTTATTAGTACAAAAAATATAAAAAATTTCCCTTTTTAAAACCCTTCAAGATATTTGGCTTTCTTAGAAACTTAGCGAATCTAAGACTGAAGATTGTGCAAGAAGATAAATACACATAAATTTTGCGAATAGGCTAAGCATTATATTCTAATACTTACTGGTTTTCTGAGTAGCCACTGCTTTGTCTTCAACATTTTCTTTTTCGTAAGTCTACAAAACAAGCGTAAAAATACTAAAACACTATACCCAAATAGTAAGTAAATAAAAACTACTTTAATTTTAAATATTTGCTATTAGTATTAGTGCGCTTATTCATAGCTAAAATATATACTTAGTTTGAGAAGAGTTCGGACAAAACTATCGAATTTTATTTGCCATTTAAAAGCTCGGGACAAAATAAGTTACAAAATAATTAACCTTGACAACTGTATTCCCATTAAAACTTGGAATACTCCAGTAGCGTCTTAGCTCGTATTCCTAGAAAAATTGCCGCCATAAAGATCTAATTGATATTTGTAACATAATACCGCAATATTTACTTGTGATTTTGCTGGTTTTTCTTCGATATTTTTGGGAGCCGGTTTGGTCTTAAGCTGTTCTTCCTTTCTTAGTTGTGGTTTGAGCTCTTTCGTCGCCATGTGCTGTGACAACGGAGTTTCTTTGTCGAAAATTTCCTCCACCAGTTGGACGTTGCGGATTCCGAGCATGATACCCATGCTATCGGATTCGATGTCCATGTCTCCATCTACAAGAGAATTTTTTGCTACTTTCACTTGCAATAGAAACACATTTTTTCTCCTAATTAATTCCATCTGTTTACCAAGAAAGCCACGCGACTTAAAAATCTATAAACCTTTTTGTATTTGCAACTTTCGTTACCTTGTCATATACACAGTAGCTGGGAATTATGGTCCTTCCCCAAGTTTATCAGGAATTTTTTGGTTTTTTCATTAAATACGACACCAAACAACACAATGTGTTATCAACTATGTCATGCACGAAGTTTTGGGCACTTACCAGTTCACTGTATCAACTATGTAAGTCCAAGTAGGATGGTTTCGGTCAGTTTCCTGTTATGTAGTTTTCTATTTAACTCAAGAAATTGTAAATTTTTACATGCCGAAATAAGCACAATGGTAGTTGAAAGCTATGGAAAGTTTACTTTAAACTGAGAAAAAATAAAATATCCAAATTTTAACGTACCTGCTTGCACTGCTGGTATCTGGGGGATAGCATCCGAGACCTGAAAATATTTTAAAATTCGGGTAGAAAATGTACTAAAAAATAAACGGTAATGAATTTTTCTTTGATTTTTGATTTGAGAATTCTACACCGTTTCATGCAGCTGAGTTTGGAAGAGATATTGAATTTTAGTAGCGGCACGATAATGTCTTTTGTTCAGTCACTAAAGTTCTTTTGATTTTGGGGGGAGTTTAGCACTTTAAATTCAGTATTCCAATACTGCTCTAAGCAAGGACTAAACCTACCTTCAAAAACTTAAACACTAAAGCAAGATCACAACAGAGAAATACAAGATTAACGACAACTCTTCAACAACAAAAAATCAGAATTTGAAAGTTAAATAGTCATACACAGGGGCGCCGAGAGCCGAACGTGGGCCCGGGGCCAGCTCAAATATGACGGATTTCTGGTTTTGTAAACGCCAAAACAGACGAAGAAAATGCCGCAGTTTTGTCGGAATCATGATGTGATCTCCAAAAAAAAAAGGTCTTCACCGAAATTCTAACGGTTTTTCCGGTCGAAATTAGGTGATCTCCAAAAAAAAAAGGTCTTCAGGCCTCACATGCTGACTTCTCAGTGTCATTTCGATGGACCTCTCTCGAGCTCATGGGCCCTCTGCTGGGCCCGCTGAAGCCAACGGCCTTCCTGAAGCCCATGGGCCCTTTCATGGACCCCGGGGTCATTGTATCCCCCTGCCCCCCTCTCGGTGGCCCTGGTCATATAATAAATTCATTGCTCAACTATATATCTAATGTCAATCTGATTACTCGTAAAGGAAGCACTTACAACAGTAGACAGTCCAGTTATTTCAGTGTCGTATATAGCTGAACCAAAGTCGTATTCTTGCTGTATGCCAGGGATTTTCTAAAAAGCAAAAGCACATCACAGTTTTTCATGCTATTTCGTTACTACGTTTTATCAAAATACGTTTAGGTATCATTATGCTTTTAAAAATTCTGGATTATTCGGGTGGTGCCAAATCAAACTAAAACATTAAACATTTAAATGAAGTATTTTTGTTTACTTACAGTTTCTCGCCCAGCATCTGACTCTATATCATCCAAAATATCACCGATGCCCAGCTCGCTAAGAGACATTTGATGTGCGAGCAGATTGAAGTTGATGTCATTCAGTGTATTGATTGGTGTCGGCATCAAGGGATCACGCTGCGTGGACATTCCAAAACTTCCGCTGCCTGTTGACGATATAGAATAAAATCAACAAAAACATTATTTTTTAACGCTGGCTGGTTAGTCGAAAGGTTGGCGCGCTTTGTTCTGGAACCGGGAGTACGGAGTTTGAGTCCCGAGCTATCATATTAGGAACAGTGTTGCCAACGTCGGCCCCTAATCTGACTTTCTTTATTAAAGGCTAGTTGCTTAGACGCAATGACGGAACTGCATTGTGCCAGCTTGACTCGAAGAACGAAAAGTCCCTTTGCTGTCTCCTGGCCAAGGCAACTTGGTGAATAAGACGTAATTACAATTACACACAAAATGACAAAAAAGCATCTCCAAAACGCAGCAAACTCGTCTGAAGTTGCTTTTTTGATCGCTTTTACAACTTGTATTCGCTCAAACGATCTTTTTGTGCTGATTTTCACAGATAGTCAGTAAAACCAGATCCGAGCTGTCAACGAGTGGAGCAGCTTGGGTTTTTACCTTGTCGAAAAATTGAAAGGTCTAGAATTAGGCCCAAAAAAGCCGAAAAGGTAAGTCAAGCCACAGAAAGTGAAAGTAAAATGGACGATTTTTACTTTTATACAAACATAATAGCGCTGATAGGGCAGATTGAGAAGAAAAAGTTATTAGAACTAAAACTTAAAATTGAAATCTGTGATCGTGAAAGTGGCTGCATGGATAACTTGTACTGCGTTCATGGGGTTGTTCAATTATTATTTCAATTATTTTAAGAATGAATTTCCCAGTCAGGTGACAAAGAGCAAACCAACGTTGATATATAGTACTTTGAAAAGAATAAAGTTTTAAAAAGCACTTACCTGGCCCAGTCAATGATTCGGATCCAGTAACGGATCCACTAAATGCTTGATTTACAATATCGTTTGGATTGGCCTGAAAGGAAAAAAGCATTACTTTCATAACCGTCAGAGATTTAGAGGATTGAGCATCTGTTGCTGAGACCGTGGACATGGGTTCGATTATCGGTGGGATCAAATTACAGACTTACAATTAGTATTTACAGATTTTTACGATTAAGCATTCAAAAAGATACGTTATGAAGTACAACGTGTGTGGTAGACGGGAGACAGCTTGCTCCAAAGTTGTGAAGTACCTTCGTGTCTTCTGCCACGGAAACTTGGTAAAAAAATAAAATCACAATTTCAAAAATCGCTTTCAGCGCACTTAGAAAGAACTTCAAATGTGACAAATTGCAAAAGTTCTCTTTTGTTTCATTATTGCCAAGTAGTGTATAAACTTTGCTAATCTGAAATAAGTTTTATAAGGTCTAACGGCATAAGCCACCCGGTTACAAATTAGCTTCTGGATACAGATTTTTAATTATTTTTATGCCATGCATAAAAGCAAACATGTACCTAAAAGAAAAGCTATGCCCATGAAATAATAGATTGCTGTATCAAAGTTTTAAAAACACTACTAGCCACAACAATTCCCAAAATAAAAACAAAAACTTAGCTTAATGCGACGTACCTGCATTGGGTTATGGTTCTGGTCATAGGAGTTGGCAAGGAACTGTCCAGTTTGAACATCCTCCAAATTTGCCCAGGAACCCGAGTTGCTGTAAGCTTGGGCCGGGTCTGCATCCCCAATTGGACTTGCCCCTGCCCCAGAATTCGGCGAGTCTTGCATGATGAATTGGACGCTATCGAAGGAGTCTTCCGATGGGACAAAAGCGCTGACTTGCATTTGCTGTTCCTGTATTGCCACATATTCCGGAGCGAGAGCAGTCGTCTTCTGAGTCTGTACTTGGGTGGTTTGGAAGGTCGTGGACATGGCGGTAGGAGTTTGTGTTGCTGGTTGCGATAAATTGATCTAACAACAAAATATGAAACTTACAAAGTGCTAATCCTATTTTACACGGACCACTCGTTTTTTTGGTGATAAATCCCTTCAGAAGAAAGATTTTTATTTCGAATCAACGTGACTTATGAGTTAAATTTATTCACAAATAACTCCTGAAAATTTCAAGTTGCTAAGGTAACGGAAAGTTTCCCAATTTTGAGGTTTCCTAAAGTCACCTTCTGAAATCTGAGCATTTTTTGGCAATATTTAACAGAAGAGGTTTTTGTGACGTAACTTGACTTAGGCATTTTATGATTTAGTATAAAAAAATCTATGTACAAAATTAAACCGCCTGCGACGTCATCATAAAAATGATGTCATTTTTCGAAAATATGGCCGTGACATCACAATGATGACGTCTTAATTTCAAAACTGATTTTTCTAACGAATTTTGATGAACACCAACCAGCATGAACTTCGTGCTCTCATTACTTTTGGTTTAGGAGTTAGATAGGGGGTACTTTTGCCTCCCATAATTGTAATTACATTTCATTCACCTAGTAGCCTTGATCAGGAGAAAGCAAAGAGACCTTTTCACGAGTCAAGCTGCCACCTGTCTACCACACACGGCAGAGGCTTCACACTGTCCTTTTTATTACTGAACGTCAAGCAGAAAAGCTGTAAATACCAATTTTAATAGTCTTTGGTTTGACCTGACCGGGAATCTAACCAGAGTCTACCGTCTCAGCAACAGACGCTCTATCCACTCGACCACTGATCGGTTGAAATGCGTCACTGGTCAAACACCGCGTGTAAAATAGGGTTAACTTAACGTGGGAACAGGAGGTCTGGGTCCACTACCAACGCCAACCAAGCCAGATACAGTGCGACAACAGATCACTTTACCGCAAAAAACTTATCTTAATGAAAGAGATTAAAGCTATTTTTAAAAAATAACTCTACCAGCTGTGGCACACCATTGTTGTGACAAAGCACAGCATGTGACAAAGCCAACACAATAAATTTTCAAATAAACATCAATGCACACCAATTTTCACCTAGTTGAACCAAATACAAAAAAATGTAACTCAATCTTAGTTGTTTTTTTTCGGAAAAATATAAATCAAATTAGTGGTGAGTATTAAAGTCAGTTATTTAATCATGTTCCCAGAGAATCAGAGTCTATCTATATAGCATTATGATAAAAATCATACACATTCAACTTATTCGACATCGCATTCAATGCTACTTACTCCAGGCAAGCCATTAGTTCGCATTTTTGCACGCATTGGAAGTGGAATACGAGTACCGGTTATATACTCTGGCTCGCTCTGCAAAAACATAAAATTGCAACTTTTCTACCATATCTAGACGTGTATTTGTTAGGCAAACTTTTTCAAAAATCAAACATTAAATCGAACACAAGCGATCTTATTTTTGTTATTGTTTAAATTAGAATTTGAGGAAAACCAGCGTCAAGTAAACACACTAACTTATTAGAGGGAACCCGTGCCAAGTGTGTCTGCACAAAATCTCAAAAAGCATTTCAAAAATAAACTCACGAAGTTCTAAGCATACCATTGCAGTAAGCTACTTTGCATGGTCCTTAAAAAGAACTAACACATCTGGAAATATATTCGAGTACTTTTTCTATCATTCGTTCAAGCTAAAAGAACTGGAAACAGAAATAAAATTTTCGATTTCATAATTACTGTAACTCAAATTTGAACAACTAGAACGTTAAAATCTCAATGTTAAAACGATGACATACCGGTGGGGATGGGGCTGGAGGAGACAAAGATTCGCTCATAGGAGAGCCAGCACTCTAAATTAAACAAAGCTAAGATGTACAGAAGTCTTAAAATGTACTGTTGCATGCCATGTCATTTAGGCTCTTATTTCGTCTCGGAGCTGTACAGCAAAACATGAATCAGAAAGCTCGGAAAGTAAAAATTAAATTGCCAAGAGCAACTGTAAGAAATTATAGCTTTGTACCAACTACAAAAATCGCAGTAAAAGATTAAAAGCACAACAATCAATTTCGTCCTAATGACTTATCAGGTGCTACTTTAATCTTATTCGAAAAGAAAATACATCATCGAGCAATGTTTCAGAAGATTGACTATCAGCAATTTCTTGCTTTGTTCCAATTTAAAAATACAACGATTAAAAATTAAGCTAACGAAATGTATCAAGCACCTAATAGAATTTAAATGTTAAAGATACTTACAAAAGGAGATGAACTTTGGTAGGATGAATGACGGGAACCAAACTCATTCGAGTTGGGGCTTTTCTGTAAACAAAATGATCAACTTGAAATTGAACAACTTAAGATTATAAATTTTCTGCCCTTTTTAGATTCTATTGTATTTTTTTGTTAAAGGCGTGACAGAAAAAGTATTATTTAAAATAAAAAGAGCATAAAACACTGGGAAAATATATTTAAACGACCTGCAGCTGCATTATTTTAATCAATCTAAGTTCGCAAACTTTTACCGACTAACTTGTAGGCCTATGAAACAACAAAACGTTTCATACCGGTTCTTGTTTGATTGAGTAATTGATTTTAAATAGCATTGTGGGATCCAGCGGCATCTTCTGGGGGTCTTCTTGCTTGATTGGGGGTGGTCTGGCTTCTTTAAGAGGGTACTGGTTTCCATTAGCCCCTTGCGCAAACATTCCAGAGTTGGTGTTTGAAACGCCAGTTCGAAAAACGAAACCTGAGAAGAGAAAATGCAACCACAAGCGTTATCATGTCACCAAACCATTAAGCAATTTTTAAACGAGGGGTCTTGCAAGAGCATTAGGCCTAATCATGGATTTAAAAGTTAAACCGGAAAACTATTCCATTTTATTACAATTCTTTGCCCAAACATTTTTCATTAATCTAAAGAGTTCAACTATTTTTGGCTTTGATTTGAATTTGGAGGCTTTTCAATATTTATACATTCAGTTTTGATGCAAAAGGATAGTAACTAAATAAAAAGATGTCTTATTTTGAAGAGATACTTGATATGGAAATTCTGCATACAATTTAATTTCACTTTGGATGTGAACTACAAAATAATGGTACCTGAACCTCCACGAGCATGATTAGTAAAGTTTGGAGTGATCTTGCGTCGCTTTCCACCAATCATTTCATAGTCTGAAAAACACAGAATATTGAACTACCATGCTGAACTTTTATTTTAAAATTTAACCAAAAACATCATCTGAAAGATAATTTTCCATTTTCCATTAGCGGTTTTCCGTACACGAGTTGCAAGTAGAGATTGTACAAGTTTACGACAACTGAACGCCAAATCACTCTAACCATAATCTTAGCGATCAGTTGACTTGGTTTGAGATTGGATGTTGCTAGCAGTACTGTATGTCTAGCCATACAAACGCACATTGCTGCCTTTTGAAGCATTTAAAATTGAGTGCTTGCAGCAGAGATTGAACCCGATTAAACACTCAAAAATTCTCTATTGATTTGACTACGACAAAAAGTGCAAATCCAACTGAAAAAAGCCAAGAAGCTAACGTTAATCACAATATGACAATTTATTGTGGAAAACAAAAATCTGCATCTTTATTTTAAATGAGAAATAAATTACAAACTGATTCAAATTATTGATGAAAACGAATCAAAAATCCTTGCAATAGAAACATTTATTGAAAATAAATGCACTATGTCTAAATAAGAAATTAGCATACGTGTATCAACTTAATATATCTTTACCATCTTTATTTGGGACGTAGATAAACTGTCTTGGTTCTGAAACATCTCCATCTGACCTCCTCTTCAGTTGAACCTACATACAGCAAAGCTCTTGAAAAATATCAAAGAAAAATTCATTCGTGGTACTGAAAGGATTATCACTTTGAATAAAAAATGAAATCGTGCATTAAGTCACGTATATTTTGCCTAGTAATGCACTGATTGCCTGCAGTATAGCTAAATCGAGTTACTACAAGTTGTAAACCAACAAAAACTGTATTATGGTATTCACATTGCATACAAGCCTTCATGATATACTTACGTTAACTTGAACAGGGTTTGTGATTGACTGGTCCAGGTATGGAGGCGTTCGAAAGACAATGGCATACTGTCGGTGCACATCGGTGGGGTTAAAATTACCCATGCCCTCCCACACCTCATTTCCTTGCTGGTCTTCTTGGTAGAATCGGACTTGAATGTCATCTGAAAAAGGTTGATAAATTTCAGGCTTTACTGTTTTCTATTTGACCTTTTTTTGTTTTGTTTCGAGAAAAAGTATTCGTAATTGTAATACATTGAAAACTTACCTTTTTGCACTTTGTCGCACAGAAGGTAAACTTCATCGCCTCCACAAGCACTTCCAGAATTGCAATCCATGCGACATATTTTTAAAGTGGAAGCGTTGGGGGCCTCTGCAAAAATAAAACACAATATTAATTATAAGAAAAAAAATATACCGCACCATAAAACCAATCGATTTCCATGTTTGCTGCTTTTAACTAACCATAAACTGTAGTGAAGAAGAATGTTGAAATGTTAAAAACCAAAGGTAAAATACTGCGAACGAGCGGTAGCTTCATTTGCACTTTGACCAAAACGTTTTTTACTGCCTCCAAGTCAAGGCAATCTGGCAAACTAGTAAGGGTGCAACCCAAAATTTTTATTGAAAGACATTTCACCTATATGATAATGCCAATCTTCCAACAGAATAATGATTCATTGGAGCTGTTTCCTGTATGCACAATCCACATACTAGCCAGTGTAACACTTTGGCAAAACATTTTTTTTACACTGAAAAACTGGTGCGATGTTTTAATCCACTTACTGCTATCAAAAATTGTTTCTGATATAACTGGTTTAAGCATGGTAGTAAAGGCTCCATTACTATCAGGCAAATAAGCAATGAACATAAGTCGCACTGTGGACAAGTCGATCGACTTGGCTTCGTTTTGGGCTTTGTCAGCAATTTTATTTCGGTCTTCCTCTGCAAAACAAACAATTTTCAAATAATGGTATTGGATAAGCTGATTAGTGCAATACATTGTTATTTTATTCTGGATAAGCATTCAAAGAACAATACCCAAAATTGCATTCAAGGACAAAGCTAATCAGGATTCTTCATTCCTTGTTTAAGTAAGAAGTTAGTTTGAGCACAAAAGATTGTATTACTATGAATATGGAATTCAAATTTTATACTATGAAAAGATAGGCATATTCTTTTTCTTACTAGAGACAAAAATTGGCTTTAAAATTCCACTTTTGCTGCTTGATGCACTGTTTTCTACTTATACTGAGCAAAAACATTGAAATACTTGCCTTTGATATTTCTCTGTACTTCCTGTGGGAAACCATCATTAATGGAACTGAGTTGCATTTCGGCGGCCACATATCTGTCCTCTAGAATTTTTGCAACATTTTTTCGCTTTTCGTGTTGAATACCAAGATTTGGAAATCTAATAAAAGTTAAATACTGCTTCGTCAGATTTATTCATGTCATAACACTAAAAAATGTTTTGAGTTATTTCTCGAAGTTGATAATTTAACACTTTCTCGAGCTTAAATGGTAATAATTAATAACTAAGCATGAATTTGAATAGTGCAAGCATTTATAGTCACTGATCTTCCACATAAACATACATTCGATTGAGTATCAGTAACCCAACTAATATTACAATATATTGCTCAAACAATGATTTGTTTTTGTACATGCAGTTGCTACTAATAGATAATAGATGAATGAAATAATAATCATAAACATATATTGCATACAGTTAATTCACAATGCTTACAATTTGTGTTATTTAGGGCTTTATGCAGGCCACAATTAAAGACAAAATATACAATAATACAAGATTGCTTATTCAGAAAATAGCCAGTAACAACCCACGTTGAAGTCATATCTTTTGGCCCACACTGGACTGTACATATGCCATTTTGACATTGTTTTCCAACTAGTGAATGAGGATGAAGCCTTGGGTTTTCTTCGTTTGTTACCAATTGCACAACAATTCTGGCATACCCTTGGTAGTTCACAATCTAAATACAAATGGCAATTAGGATCTGCATTGGTCTCCTCCATGTTTTTGGCGCAAGCATTATCACTGAGTTGAAAATATGGTCAGCAAGATAAAAAGATCTAATAATTGAAATACTTTATGATGATAGTAACTCCCAAAGCAATATTAGTCAAAAAACATACACATGAAAAACTAATTTGAAAGCACAGATAAAAATTTAACAAAGCCACTTAAAATGCAGTTACTCTGAAATGTAAGATCTTCTTCTATTAAGGCAACTTACATTGCATTTTCAAAGGAAGATAAAAAAAAAACTTTGTCAAACTTACTCTGACTGCAGGATAAGTTTTCTTGTTTTTGTCACTTCCAGCACCAGGAACCCCTCCATGAGATGGACCTTCACATGGGTAACGAAATCGAAATCCTCTTTGCTTGGGTTGCTCAGTAATTTCTAATCTTGGCTCCATATCAGTCTGAAAAATCAAAACAAGTCCATCCAAATAATTTAATAAATACACACAAAAACATGCTACAATTATAAAGCATGTAGTAAGTAGCAACTGTACTCTGCAGAACATTTTTTGATTGTACAAGAGGTTAAAAAAATTTGCAAAACATGAGCATATTTGTACCTGTTGAGGATGAAACATGTTTGTCTTGTTGCTTGTTTGTAACACAGTTGAGTGTGGGTTCATAGCTAATCCAACAACTTCTTGAAATGCTTTATTAAATCAACATCAAATATTTTCACCGCAACAATAAAACAGTGCCGTATTGGCTGCACAAATATTCAGTTGCAATTTGTATAAGTGATGCAATAAGTATTCCAAAAATCAAGAATGCTAAATGAAATCCTAGCTTTAGGGCTGTTACAGGTCAGTATGGCTGTTTGGTACTAATTTTGTAATTGCTAACCAAAATACACCAGTATTCTACTATTTTTAAATGTAAGTTGCAATAACAGATGAGCAGTTTCTAAAAGCAAATCAAAAATTGAAAAATATACAGTAGTAATTGATACATTTTGCAATGAATAAAATATACAGTAGAGATGCATCTAAAAATAATCTCATATCTGTAGACTCTGGACAACACACTAAATTTAGGCAGAGCTCAGTTGGTTTAGCATTAATATTGATTCGTTTGGAAAGCAACAGCAGCAGTTGAGTCAGAATTGCATAAATCCCAAAATTTTGATTCTATTTTTACTGACTTTTTATATTAAGCATTGTTTTCAATGAAACTAAAGGCAAAAAAAGAAAATGAAAAAAACTCAAATGTACTGACGCAGTCATGGTAAATTGTCCTAGGAGGAAAGTCTAATTTGTAATTACAGTACGACATCTGACATATGGTACAGTAAATAAACTTTTTGAGTTATTTTGTTTGTGCAATGAAGCAGGTTAGCCTACAGGTACCGGCATGCTGTATCAAACATCATCTAAAGGTACCAGTCCAGAATCTGCCAGTAGGCTACACCACAGACCAGATTTCCATCACACAGCCTACAGTATCACTATATCAATTAAATTGATTTCAAAAAAATTCCTGAAGCTTAGAACTGAAGACGTCAATAGGCCTAAATCTGAAATTGCTAAAGCCTACTGGAATCACATCTTGGTTACCATGTTAGAGCAGAGAGTAGGCTACAGTATCAACTATCAATAACACTCGCTAAAGTTCTCAGCGCTTCAGCCAGCCTACCAATAACATGGGATAGATTAAGGGAAGGCTTTATTTCACCGGAAATTTTTATCTAGTTTTTCATTAATTCTGACTCAAATCTAACACAAACTCAAATGCTTACTCTAAAACTATTCCCAAATTGAACCCTAACCCAAACCCTAACCTAAACCCTAATCTTAACCCCTAAAGAAGCAAATGAAAAAAGCGCGGATGAATATTTCTCATTCTCGTTTTATTCTCTTTAAGTTGAAAATTTTCGGTGAAATAGTCACTACCTCGATTAGATTAAGTTACCTAATTTTTGACTCACATGGACTTGGACTACCAGTCTACCCGTACCACTACCAGTACTGTACATGTTATGACCAACAGCAAATGCAATTATCAGTACTACTCCACACTCATAGGCTACTGCATTAGCGCATGGTGTACGGGTATAGCTTGTTATAGACTGAAGGACGAACTTTTCCAATAAGTATAGGCTACACTGTACAGCATCATAGCTGGTGAGGTATACTGCACACACTTTTCCACATGACAGTGGTACCTTGGAACGAGTATAAAATTTAAACTATCAAACACTCAACAGGTCTAATCACATGGCAATCATGAGAGGGTAAGCATTCTTTCTTTATCTTTTAGCTAAGTAACTCAACTCAACTGCGCATTAACCATCATTAGCTTGAATTGAAATAGCCTTCTGGGGTACAATACAAACCTAGACTAGGCTACCACGCTCAATTGCAGCTGGCAGATGACAATTGACAGTACGGGTACAATTATATAACTAGTGATCGTATGCTTTGTTTGTAAAGTTAACCTTTTACATAAAGTGTGTTTAATTTGACCATTTCTTTCCCGAAGAATTCCCCTCTTTGAAAAATTCTGCAAAAAAAAATCTTGACTAACCCGAAAACTTCGGGTAATACCCTTATGTAACAAAAGCAAAATTATAAACCAGGGGAATTCCAAAATCATTGGACCATAAATATTTATTTTATTTGAATTTTAGAACAAAATAGTTCTGCCAAGAATAGTTAATAGTACTAATAACCTTTTATTGCCGAGCAAAAACAAATACATCGCAATTAATACACCTCACATTTAAAAAAACACAATTTAGCACGAAGAGAAGGAGCAAAAGACCAAAATAAAAACGTCGCCTAATCAAACCATAGACTCTTTATTTAGTAGACTAAAGAAAAAAAGTTTGCTATTGCTATTGCTGCAAAGTTTTTTTGCGGTCGCGCGTATTCGACTGATTTGATTGGACATATTCTTAGCGAGAGTGGAACGAGAAAAAAAAAGTCACGCTAATTGGATGAATCGGCATATTCTAGAAAAATGAACTGCGAAAAAAAGAGACAAAACTGTAAGTTTCCACTTTACTAATAAAGAGCCTATGATCAAAACGACAAGGTTACGCTCCTCTTCTTATATAGAAACAGTACAAAATTCAGCGGTTGGATTTCGACCTGAATGGAAAATTTAGTTTGTTATTGGCATAGGTGGGCAAGTTAATGCAAAACGTTAGCTTCGTTAACCGTTAATTCGTTAACAAACTTCACACCTCTGTTTACGTTAATCCGTTATTTTCATCTTGAATTAACGGAAGTTAATAAAGTCCGTTAATCCGTTAACATTTTGCGTGTAATTTACATTTCTTTTTATTCACTCGCTTCTAGAACACGTATTGACGCTGTTGAGCTGATTGTAAGGAAATATTTATCGCTATGGTGGTCTTTTTGTGTTTTGGAAGTTACATTTTACAGCCTAATCTAATTTCAAGATAAAAATAAGTTCAAATGCACAACGAAGCTGCGATCGGAAAATCTTTGGAAATTGCGAACAACGATAATTAATAAACCTATGAGGCTGCAGGTTATTATTTGCCACAAAAAAAGAGCTCCTTTCTTCGCTTTGTTCTATAACACTCGTGCTAATACGCAACAAGTGTTACCAGTGCAAACTGGTTTGTACCTGTCCGATGAATGAATGGTGCGAGCTATTAACGATAAAAACCTTAACTGAAGTTAACAGAAGTTAACGGAAGTTACTTTAGTCCGTTAACAGAACGTAACGGAAGGTAATTTAGTCCGTTAACATGAAAAAACTTTTTAACGGATTAACGAGTTACTGAAAAAGTTAGCTTCGTTATTAACGGATTAACGGACTTGTGCCCACCTATGGTTATTGGTATTAAGAAAAAAAACAAAGCAAAAATTGGTAAAAAAAAGAAAAAAAAAACACCCACACCGATAGGCCTGCACTTTAATATCCACACAAGTAATGGATCGTTTCTAAACAGGTACGGGATTGCAAAAAGAATAGCTTGACTACCTTTGATGATGCTTTGTCATTAGAAGTTAAATTTTATTTCTTATAAATTACGTCTTAGTAAAATATTCCAAATTTTAACAGCAGAAATTTCTAGCGATTGATTAGTTTTTACCTACGATGTTCTTTGAACAAAAAAATTTTTGGAAGAAGCACTCCGAGTCGAGTATGTATGGATAGAGGACAATGCTCTAAAAATCGGAAATTGATTGCCACTAAATACAGGCAATTTAGCTAACATGAGTTTGGCCATAAATTTGGCAACATCTAATTTGTAAATTTCATCATAATTTTGGACTTGCAGTTGTTCAATGTTCATATAGTGGTTTTTATTCTACTTTTTCTACCAAATTTGTTGCATAATGTTTTTATGATACAATTTTGTTTAACTTGTAGTTTGTGTTTAATGGTTTTGGAAGCATTTTCCCACCAAATAATTGCGTATTGAAATTGAGAACAGGGTTGGAAAAATTCTTGTTTTTGCTTTAAAAGGGCATTCAACCCGAATTTTGAAAAATTGCGAAAAAATCTTAAAAAATATGTTTACCACCATGACCCCATTGCGATTCTTGTAACTCATCCGGTTAAGAAAGTCTAAGAGAAAAAATTTTATGTTTTCCCCTTAGAATCCAAATTTCGGCCATCTTGTTTCAAGTAGATTGCGCAATAAATCAGTTTGTAACTTCTATTTCCGAGTCTTGCTAAGTACCGGGCTTCTTGGAAATAGGTGAGGGCTTAAGGTATAGGTAAATAAATTAGTGGAACTGCTACTGTTTGAGTTCAGAGAGGTTAGATGCTTTCCTAATCTGCTTTGTCCGCCAAGTGCTCGCTAAGTAGTCAGAATAAGATAAGGCTTTAGGCGTAGTAGCCTATAGCCTATTGCAGATTGTGACTATTGCTTCGTATAGATATCCTATCCGAAAAAATTATTGTCTGTTGAAGGCTAAGGCATCGTAGCTGACAAGATATTAGACTTAAGATTCTAGTTTTTGGTGAGCCAGTAAGTTTTATGCGATTATTGCGCAATTGGTTTAGGCCTAAAGATCAGATAAGGCATGTTAGTTTTTCACGTAAATATGAAATTGCAAACTTCAGTGCAAAGCATTTTGGTTAGCATTTTTCTTTTAGGTTTGTTACGGTTATCAGCAGGTACCTACGAAGCCACTTCCTCCTCAGCTACTAATGTAGTCAGTCATTTGGAACGATTTTGACCTACGTCCTTTCAGCATAGGTGGGCAAGTTAACGCAAAACGTTAGCTTCGTTAACCACTAGTCCATAAACAAACTTCACACCTCCGTTAACGTTAATTCGTTATTTTCATCTTGAATTAACGGAAGTTAATAAAGTCCATTAATTCTTTAATATTTTGCGTGTAATTTACATTTCGTTTTAATCACTCGCTTCTAGAACACGTATTGACGCTGTCGAGCTGATTGTAAGGAAATATTTATTGTTGTGGTGGTCTTTTTGTGTTTTGGAAGTTACATTTTACAGCCTAATCTAATTTCAAGATAAAAATAAATTCAAATGCACTAACGAAGCTACGATCGGAAAATCTTTGGAAATTGCGAACAGCTATAATCAACAGACGTAAGAGGCTGCATCTTATTATTTGCCACAACAAAGAGCTCCTTTCTTCGCTTCCTTCTATTAAACTCGTGCTAATACGCAACAAGTGTTACCAGTGCAAACTGGTTTGTACCGGTACGATGAATGAATGGTGCAAGGTATTAACGATAAAAACCTTAACGGAAGTTAACAGAAGTTAACGGAAGTTAATTTAGTCCGTTAACATGAAAAAACTTTTTAAGGGATTAACGAGTTACTGAAATAGTTAGCTTCGTTATTAACGGATTAACGATTAACGGACTTGTGCCCACCTATGCCTTTCAGTTTGGTAATGTTCAGAAAGCGTTTCTCCTTAGTCTAAGGGGAAAAATAATTGCGAATATCTTACGATTTCTTGGCCGAAGAGAATCAAAATTGGTGCAAAAAAATTCTAAAAAATTGCCAAGTTTTTTCATTATGGTTTCACAGAAAAAATTTTTGAACAAAAACCTCCTGAATGCCGTTTTAAGTTCAATTACAATTACAACTTAAAATTTTCAATTACAATTACAATTATTTAAGTTCAAGTAATTGTAATTCAATTACGATTTCAATTACAATTACAATGAAAAGATCCTCAAAACTTTGTGACCAATTTACATACATACCAAGCCACGAGCTTTGCTTATGTCAACACTGTGGATATGTTTTGTATTTCTATGTCAGACCTATTAAAGCCTCATTTCTCTCTTTCCTTGTTCTTCCATCAATCTTTGTTTAACTTTAATTTTTGCAGTACATAACTTTGTTTGTAAGCAATTGTCAAGTATGTCATTGAGTTCATATCGCTTTCAGCAACATTTTGGTTTTTGCTAAACCATAGTATCACACCGCAATTATTTGTGCGAAAGAAAATAGGTTTTGGCACAATTAAAAATTGTAAAAAAGTTGAAATTATGTACGTTACAACTACAAGTTACTACCACTATTTAAAACCATTTTAACTTTCACCAATAATATCACATATATAGTATAATCATACAAAATAGAACCATTAGCACCGCTTTAATATGCACACAAGGGCAAACAAGCAAAAAAGGACACTAAATTTTAATATCATAAAATAGCATGCTATCAATGATAAATGCCATCAATGATAAAAATGTGATAAAAAAGTCTTGTTTCTTCATTTTCAGTTTCTTTTAGCTTCTGCGCGTACAATAGTAATTACTAATTATTGACAACCAGGAGGCCCAGGCCTCATCAATTCGATTTCGCAAACTAATTGAAATGTATAACCAGGGTGAAATTTAGAGTTTTTGTCCCAAAAGCTGTTGCCTCATGCCCTCATCTAACCTTTTTATGAACGTAATGCAATAACCAGGGCCGGATTTACCATGTGACAGAGTGCCAGAACCGCACGTTCAGATGGTAAGACTTTTTTAGGTCTTTACCTATATTTAACTGGAAGATGTTGCAAAAATCCCAAAAAACCAGGGGCCTCGCGCAATATAAATCCGGCCCTGGAATTACATGGTTAGTAAGCGTAACCATCTAATGTACCATATTTCAATAACAATTCATCTCCACCTCGCCAGGTTTTACGCACAAAATAATTTTTCAAAAAAATAGCTAGGGGAAATGCTCATTGTACAAAATATTGAATTTGAATTGAGGGTCCAGGGCCTCCTGGCCCTACATGTACTCTTATAACTGCTTAATTTCATGATAAAACAAAAATCTCTAAGGAAAATTTTCGAGTGGATCATTATTTACTGCTAAAATATTGCAGAAGACAATAATTCCTACTTCCCCAATCTGGGCCAAATAAATCATTTACAATTTAAATTCAACAACAAATTGCAAGATTTTTAACGTGTTTGGATTTAAATTGCTAGTAAAAGAAGGATTGAACAACTTAATTTTTTCGATTAGATTTCAAATGCTAAAAATCTAGTTCTTTCAAATGGCTCTGAACCAGAGGTGGAGTCGAGGACACAAGCTCGAGGCCAAGGCCAAGGACACAAAAAAATCCGAGGCCAAGGCCAAGGACAGCCTTTCCGAGGACAGACACTCTCGAGGCCAAGGACCAAGGACACAAGCGCAAGTGCTCTCCAAAAAAAAAAAAAAGGTCTTCACGAAAATTTTTCAAGCGATCACCACAAAAAAACGTTTTCCAAAAAATTTTTCAAGCGCTCCACGAACTTTTAACAATTCAAAAAATAGTGCTGTCCTCGAGCCGAGGACAGGCCAATTTTCGAGGACTTGAGGCCTCGAGGCCAAGGCCAAGGACTTCAAAATGTGTCCTCGAGGACTCCACCTCTGCTCTGAACACATGCAAAACGTGATCCAATGGCATTAAAATAGATTTTACTTCAAAAAATTTTAAAAAATCGCCCAGCGGCTGGGGGCTTGGCCCCCATGGCCAGAACCCAAAACCTCCGGTGGGTGGTAGGAGGGCGCCTCCAGACTCCCGTTTGTGATACGTTTGAGGTACATTAGCTTACTCAATACGTCTCCCAAGTTAGACATTTGCACTTTTTAACTAAGCTTATTAGTTTACTTCAACCTATAGCAAGTTTCTAGTTAATTGCCAACAACACGCCACGGCTTTAGATCTTCCACTCTACGATATCATTGCACTACAAAAAGTTCCTCTTTTAAAAACTTCTGATGACGTCATTGCATGTGATTTGTGGTTTGGCCCTTCCCTAATCAAAAACTCTGGCTACGCCTATGATGACAATGGTTACTTATACCACCGGTTACAGTCACATCTGACGCCATATGTCAATTTTATGTTAGGCTATTTTTTGGCTTAGAGTTAGTGCTAAGTATGATTAGAGTAAGTGCTAAGTTTAGGTTACGAATATGATTAACCCCATCTCTAAAACTTACTCTAACTATCCTTAACCTACTTTGATGTTCGGTTTGCGGCGTCAGATGTGATTGCAACCGCTAGAAAATTTCAATATCAATTTGCAATTGGAGGAAACTTGATGTTATTCAAACATTTTGTTATTATCGATTTTAGTGAATAATAGAGTAATTGTAATTGAAAATTGGCAGAAAATTTTTCAATTACAACTACAATTATCGACTTTTGAAAATTCTCAATTACAATCACAATTACAGCAAAATTCTGTAATTAATTACAATTTTGTCAATTACAATTATCATTTTACCAAGTCTGATTGAGAATATACTAAACTATACGTTAAAGCTTTTTAGGGTGTATACTTGGATAATTTATGCATGCTACCAGAAGCAACAGATAATTTGGTTTAAATGTGTTCAATGTGCTTGTTCCAAGTGAGTTAGTCATCAGAAAGTACTCCTTGTTACTTTACGCAACTGGCCTGATTTATTTTACAATCATTCATTTATGGAAAGATTTTTTCTTTGCTTTTAGTAAAAAATAAAAAAATTCGTTTTATTAACGTTGAGTGACAATTGGTTTGATTTGAGCCAAACATTGATTTTTGGTAATTCTCAATTCAACATAGTTTTTTGGCAATTTCTATTTTTATGAGACATTGTGAAAACACTGCATCTGCATACAAATGTTGTTTTGAAATTGGAACAATTACACCGTGTTGCCAATGGCTCGCCACTGTTGGGACATTTCTTCCAAAAAATCTGTGTTGACCAAGCGCAATGACGCAGAGATGGGCCGCGCCAACTTGTTACACGCTTTGGCGTAATACAGCGAGTATAATGAAAGATTTGATTTGGAAACGGCAATCGTCGATTCTCCTTTGTCCGTCATTGTTTCTGCCAAAAAATTTTGCAGCTTGTGAAACCTGTTGAAACAGAAAAGCTTTTATTTGATAATTAAACAAAAGCAATCAAACACACGCACGTGTGTGAGGGTGTTTTTGATTGCTTTTTTTTAACAGAACCGACACAAACTCAGAAACAAGATACAGTAGGACAAATTTTTAAACCCAAGTCTTTTATGCGGCGCACTTGTATAATTGGCAACTAAAGAGAATCTAACCTTCATTTTTAGGAGTTTAAGTACAGTTTTTTCCAATTGCGACATGCATCGATTTTATTTTTTCCTGTTTTTGTTGATTGTACAGGCCTAAGCGGCCCCACCATTCGAACTCGTCTACCCTCGTCGCTGAGTTAGTTCCCAAAACGCACAGCCGGCAGCAAGAATCATCGCATGTACAGCGCGTCGCGATATTTGTGAGCTAAATCGATATAGGGACTCAGGAAAGAAAAAGCGATTATTTTGTTCGGATACGTAATTGAACAAAATTCGATTTGAAAAAAAGCATTATATCCAGTACACATACTTTGTGATTCATTGTAGACTTAGTTAGCAGTATAGCAATCACTCATTTTTTAAAAGTTTTTTTGTGTTTAGAACCATCGTCTTTATCAAAATTTAGCTGCGTGTTGAAGAATTGCATCTTTCTGCTTCAAATGCTTTTTGCTCACAAACATCAGGCTCATATAATTTATTTTTAATAGTGGGTGATAATCGGCGTGCAACTGTATTTTACTCTTTCGAACAGGCTCATTCAAAAAGGCGTAGTAATTGCTGTGTTTTTTGCAGCCAGTTGTACCTTAGTCTAGCGCCATCAACAGCTGTTATTCAATCAAAATGTCAATCACATTTGCCGTGATTTTACATTAACGAGACCAAGAGAGTACAAACTAAATAAAGAATAGCTACAATACATCAGAGAGAGAAATAATTGAAGACCGATCTAGAATACGATTCAGAATTGTTGTTCTTGATTCTTCGAGAGATTAATTCCGAATACAAATCTTCTAGCTAAAGATAGGCCTAGTGCTAAATAAAAAATAATTTTGAACTTTGCGCATCATCAGGAAAACTAATAGGCATAGTTACTTAGAATAGAAAAACCATAGCCATAAAACAATTAAAATTGTATGTCTATACAGCAGTAATTTGATGTACAGAATTAAACTACACTTCCTGTTAGTTGGAAAGCTTTGAAGAAAAAAGTATTTATTTGAATTACTGGATTACAATTAATAATGTCTAGTCCCCCCGTATTTCACAAAGCTCTTCAAGATCTTTCCACTACTGAGGGAGAATGCTTGGTGCTAGAATGCAGAGTCACAGGAGATCCGCTTCCAAATGTAATTTGGAGAAGAGAAGGTCACGTGATCACAGATTCTCCTGATTTTCGTATGCTACACAAAGGTAAAAATTAATGTGTTAATAAAGCATCCGATGTAAAAATTTTGCAAAAATTTCACCTTTGCGTGGTTGCTTCTTTAGCCAAGCCTAGTTTGAAAAACTTAATCTCCTTGATAAAATAAAGTCTTAGATATACCACTGCGATGAGGCCAAAAGAGCTTTCTTCCCCGCAAGTAAACTTACCAAATTTGCGGAAAATTAAGACAATTATTTGAGATTAAATAGTTTCGTTTTATGCTTTTTATAGAAAGCTAAAATAATATCGACTAGATTGCATGGAGTAGACAGAGCATAAAAAAAATGTTCGTGTTATATTCGTTTGCTGTTTTCTGTCATTAGAAAACAAAATAAATTGCACTGTATAAAAATTTTCAAGATTTTTTTGCTAAAGGATAACGAAATAGTAAAATTACAATTTGAAATGTTTGCAAACAAATAAAAATCCTTTAATTTGTTTCAAGTTCATTTATCCCAAAGTTATCGTAAGTTTGTTTTATCAACAAAGACGAGGAGATCGTTCTTTCAAGGTATTTTGAACGTTGTGACGTCGGTAACTTGGTGCATAATACTATTGTGGGTTGTAACAGCGTACGGGTGGAGGATGTTTTTGCAATTTCTGATAAATGAAATATTTTTGTTTGAATCAGAGTTGTAACTTGGACCGCACTTTTCGGGTGGGGTTCGGGCTAAAGATTGACAAGATTTTGAGCTTAATTTGGACTTGATACGTGCCTTGTGTTTTAGGTGCTGTAAAAATATAATCAAAATAACTTTGCAACACTGAATGAAGACTTCATTTAAGTATCAATATGTAGAGATGGCATGGGCCGCTACGAGACCGGTGAACGAGTTATTTCCAGGTCTTTTTATCACTCCGTTTTTGTTTTTTTTATTGAGGTTGTTTTTTTTCGGTTCTTTTTTTTACTGAGTTGCTAACGAGCTTCTAAACAATTTTTTAAATCCTTTTAAATTTTCTAAAATGATTTATAAAAATTCAATCTTTTATAATAAAGGATTTTATAACTGTTTTTGACCACACTATATTTTTTACCACCTTTTTTATGGTTATGTTCATTTATTCCGAAATGAATGCTATTTTCATTTTTATTTCGGTTTTCTTTTCCATTATTTCTTTTTCTTCTTCCGCTATCTACTTTTAAAACGCAAAACGCATAGAGTTCAAACTTTAATCGATTGTATATATCAAGAAGGACTGGTGTCCGCTTGAAATTGGTTGTGCCACGTTGAGAGGTTCCCGCAAACGGGTCCGGCAAAATTTTTGAACTTTTGGACCATTGAAGCCAGATATTGTGACAAATTCTCAGAATGGATAGGTATTGAAAATCAGTACAACATAACAAAAATTAGGAGTGCCACATTGGGGGTTCTCCCTCAAGCAAGTTCTCAAAAATTTAAAATTTTCAACCACTTAGGTTAGACAAATGAAACTTTTAGGATATCAGTAGGTAACTGGATGACAAAATTTGGATGTGCCACATTTGGGGATCTTTTAATCATGGGTTGAAAGTGATTAAAGATTAATTAATAGCATGAGGTTTGGTCGGGCCGGGATTTATTTTCGGGATGAGCAGCCGGGAAGGTTACGGTTACCGGGCTAGAGGTTCCGGGCCACAGTCTCGGTTGCAAACATGTTATCCCATGCCATCTCAGTAGTTCTATCCGTATACGTTTCAAAACCTAACTATAATTAACTTTCGTTTTTTTTTCGGGTCTGGTTTGGGCTTCAAATCACTTTACGGGTTCGGTCTTAGTCCTGAACTAGTCGGCCCGTTTACAGCTTTGATTTGATTGAATATTAAAAAGCGCGTTTTGCTGGGCCACTCAGTGAAAATATTGGTAAATTTTATTTATGCGTTGCATCCGAATAAAAAGAAAGTGCTGTGCTCTGTTAATCAGAGGTTTACTTGATCGCAATTAATTAATTTGCGATTGCTTATTGCATTACAACAGTGCAAGAATCGACTTCATCAAACAAAAGTTATGTTGAAGTTTTAGTTTAAAACTTCATTTTGCATTAATTGGTTGTCATTATACGGTGCTCTCTGAACAAAACGCAGAATTTAGATTAGTTAAAAACAAGGGGCACAGACATCGTCAGTGGGCGTGCCCCCATAGCAGCGACCCTATGTTGCTGCGTGCTTGAAAAATGAACAAATTTGTAGGAGACATTGCAACGCTGGTGATTGGTGAAGCCTTTCCAGAAGATTCTGGAAGGTTTAGTTGTGAAGCGAGTAACAAAGCTGGTATTGCAAGTACTTCGAGCAAAATTGTTGTTAAAGGTAAGTTTTAGTTCATAGGACCAAAGGTAAATGCAGTGGCCCAATCATAGGAAAGGGGACTGAAGCCCCCTCCTTCCTCAGCAAAGCGACTAAAAAGTTTAACCCAAGTATGCATGTTCTAACGCGTTTTAAACTAGGCCAGTATGCAAGAGGAGGAGGCTGAAGAGCCAGAGTACTGTAATCTAATTTTGTCAAAGGGGTTCCAAATATTAGCAATTCTTTTGAATGCTCTACAAACGAGCAAAATGTCATTCAAATGGTTTTAAAATGACCAAAAAATGCCAAGCGTTGTTGGTTTCGCCTGGAGACCCCTGTGGCTTCCACTCTGTCTCCAGACCTCCGTCTGTGACAAGCTAGCAAATTTTAGCCTTGGGTTTAAGATATCTTCTTAACAAAATATTGGTTGTGCTCTTGGGTATATTTATAAGTTACCGGTGCATATATTTTTTGATACAAATATTTTTCAAAGAAGTTGAATACAGCTATTTGAATTTTATTAAGAACAGTGAAAAGATGTCATACTTTCGTTAATTGTGGCTCCTTGCATCTATCTCAGATATCACAGTACTGGTTGAGCGGTAACGCGTTCGTCTCTGGAGCGGGTCAGGTCTGGGGTTCAAATCTCGGGCCGGTCAAATCGGGCACAACGGCTCGCAACTGCTGCGACAACTCTTCGAAAGGACCTGTGTTGCCCGGATGCAATGACGCGGAAATGGTTACACGCTTCGGCGTAATACAGCGAATATAACGAAAGATTTGATTTGACTTGTAAGTGAAACAAGACATCCCTCGAATTTAAGCGTTTTCACAAAATCATGGGATGCCCTTGTGTCACCTAAAATCTGTAGCATGATGAAAAATTTAAGATTGATGGATATAGTCACAACAAGAAGCCGACATCTTCTCAATGCTCAAAAGTTTGATGACCTCAAAATAACTCAACTGATTTTCTATTTGAATGTGTTGGGATTTTCTAAGTGGCCATTATGGAAAAAAAACATTTGAGAAGTCACTTGTAACAATAATAACAGTAACATTGGGACTACAAATAACAAAACCAATCATTGGCCACGCAACTTTTAAATGTCGAGCATTGTGCAAGAGCATTAACAACTCAGGTACCACCATAAAAGTTTTGTGACCCTCAAGTTGAAACTCGAACTCAAATTATCAGCTTATTGTATTGAACTTTACGCGATAGAGCTAGCAGTTGGAGAATGATATTCTCGAAAAGATTTTATTTCGCCTTGCTGACCACAAAACTTTGCAGACACTGCAATGGCAATCCATGTAAGGCCAAAGATAAACAACTAACCGCAAACAAGCTTTTGTTCTTATATCGCTTTGATTTAAAAAAAAAAGGATTTATTTAGTATGGCTCGGAGCGTTTATCAAAATATCAGAAGTTTGGTCGTTTTAAATTTTAAATGACAAGAGAAACTAGCAGTCTACAAATCAATGTATTATTGTTGATTAAACATTAAAGTATACCAAAGCTTCGGCAAGAATGTGATCCAGGCCAAAAAGTTATGTAACTTCGTAGTTTTAATTTATTGAAATCAATTCGTATTCCAAAGACTTATGATAGACTTAATTTGTTTAAACTGCTCTAGCTTTTGTTATGCGCTCGTTATTTTGACGTTAAAACTTTAAAAGCATGATGAAGAATGAAAGTGAAATAAGATCAGTGAATTGCATGGATTCCAATCAACAGATTGCAGCTTGTATATAGCTTTAACTGGCCAATTCATCGATTTTTTTCAGAAGCGAAAGGTTACTCCGTGTCTACTAAAGCTCCTTTGTCCAACCGGGAGACATTTTCTCGCTCTTCTTTGGAAGAAAATGGAAGGTTAGTTGAAACATCAGTTCATTTCGCAAAATTTTGAGCGCTTTGATTGCTTTATTTCTGTAATGTCTCGCAGGACTTGTAACATCACTTCATTAGTGACGTCATCAATTGCGTCAGCAAAACCTCCCTCCAGCAACAATCCAAAGCACATTTCTTGCTGCCACATCATACCAGTCAAGCCATATCGTCGTGTTTCATCCCCAGTAGTTGCAACGTCTGACGTGGCGTCATCAATAAGCTATTCGCAAGCGACAGTGACATCATCAGTTACGTCATCGTGTCATCAAAGCAGTTTTTCAAGCATGTCATATTGTGAAAGGTATTTTATTGCATGAGAGCACCATTTATAGGGCTAGACTTTTTGGTAAGGCAATCTCAGTAAATATCATCTAACAGCACACTGACATTTTCACACAAAACTTTGCTTGCAACAAATTATAGAAATGTTAGTTTTTAATGCGCAACAATTTCGTTTTTGGAAATTTATTTTTAATTAAAGCTTATGAATTACACTGCGTAACAATACCAGTAAAATGTCTCGAATATATATTTTACAAATTGCTACAATCCATAGGCGTCGCCAGGGGGGCCCAGGAGGTCCGCCCCCCCACCCCAATTAAAATGCTATCAATGATAAAAATGTGACAAAAAAGCCTATTGTTTCTTCAGTTTCATTTTCTTTTAGCAATTTCGTGTACAACATACACGTTTACAACAGTAATTAACAATAATATTGACGACCAGGGGGCCCGCGCTCCCTCAATTCAATTTTTGTCAACCATTTTATATGTGTAACCGGGTGAAATTTCGAGTTTTTGTCCTGAAAGTTGCTATCTTAGGGCCTCATCTAACCTTTTTACGAACGTAATGCAATAAGCAGAGGCCGGATTTACCATATGGCACGAGCCAGGGGCCCCCGCTCTTAAAAGGTAAGACTTTTTTTGTCTTCACTTATATCTGGCAAGAAGATTTTGTGAAAATCTCCCAAGTGCCTGGGGCACCACGCAATGAAAATCCGGCCCGGGCAATAACATGGCAAGTAAAGCGCAACCACCTATTGTACCATTTTTCAATAACAATTCACCTTCATTTCGCTAGTTTTTACGCACAAAATACTTTTGAAAAAAAATTAGCTACAGCTAGGGGAAATGCTCATTGAACAAATTATTGATTTGAATTAGGGGGGCCTAGGCCCACTGGCCGTACATGCACCACTACAAATGGCTATTTTCATGACAAAAATCTCTATCGAAGATCTTCGAGTGGATTATTTTATTATTTACTCCAACATATTGCAGGTGGCAATGTACCTTACTTTATCTGCCTGGGCCAAATCAAACAAAATTTAGCCCTTAAATACAAGATTTTGAACGTGTTTTGGATGATTGAACAATTTAATTTTTTTCAATTGGTTTCCAAATTTTAAAAATCTCGTCCTTTCAAATGGGTCTGAACACCTGCAGAATGTCGTCTAATGGCAATAAAATAGCTTGTTTTTCCAAAAAATTGCCCAGCTGCTGGGGGCTTCGCCACAGACCCCCAGAGCCTTCGGTGGCTGGGGTATCCTCCCCAGACCCCCGTCTGCGATACGTTTGAGTTATCCTTACGCACGTCTCCCAATTCAGACATTTTTACTTTTTAACTTAGGTAAACCAGACCGCGGCTTCTGGTCTTCCATTTTGCGATATCTTTGTACCACAAAAAGTTGCACTTTTGAAAATTTCTGATGACGTCATTGCATGTAATTTATGGTTTGGCCTTCCCCCAATCAAAAATCTGGGCTACGCATATGCTACAATCAAATCATTTATCAATCATTTTGACATCTACTACAAGCATACCCGTTTCCGTTAATCTCAAGAAAACGTTCTCTCAACTCCCACTCCCCTTCCCCCAAAATGTGATTCAAATTCAAAGGAGCGCGAATTTTACACTTGGATATATTGTAGATTTACAGTAATATGCTTCAATAAATAATTTGATAAATGCGTTTGTGAATTTTTTTAATGCTAGACTACTAACTTTCTCGCTCTTGTAGAAGTATAACGTCATCAACACCATCAAGTTCAACCTCGATGACAACAAAGAGCAAGCAAGTTCGATCTGGGTAAAGGTTAAATAGATCATCTAAGTGCATTTTCTTTAATTGCATTTTCATACAGTTTCATTGCTAAATCTTTCAAAAATAATGGATAAATAGGACCAACGCTTACGTATAAAAAATTGGCCTTGAAGTTGGTTGTGCGTTAACACGTTTTTCTCTGGAGCGAAAGGTCTGAGGTTCAAATCTCGGTCTGGTGCAATCGAACATAGTGTTGCCAATGGCTCGCCACTGCTGCAACATTTGTTTAAAAAGAGCTTCTGAGCTGCCCGGACGCAATGATGCAAAAATGGGTTGCGCAAACTCTTTACACTTTTCGTCGTAATACAGCGAGTATAATGGCACATTTGATATATGATTTGAAATTGCTAGAAACAACAGAAAACGTATTCAGTAGTGGGAGAGCATACAGTACATTTCGTAGCTTTAATTACGGTATATTACTCGGAGTAATTTACTCCCAAAATCTCAGCAATAATGTAGTTACAAAATCGACAAGTTTTGCGAAGGTCCCAATGTTGGTAACAATTTTGAATCAATACGGCGGCATTTGAGAATTATAATTTTATAATTCTTGGTGATGAATGTTTATTATAATCTTGCCTTTCTTCCAACAATATATGCACCGTTGCACAGATCACATTCTGACGAGAACCATAACTTAATGGTGAATACCAGTGAAATAAAAAGTAAAGCAAAGAAAATGATCGTGAAACAAAAGCCCAATAAACAGGTAAGACTTATTGGTCTAATACAAGCTTTTGTATACGAATTCTCAGCACCTAGAAAAAATTTGCGCAATAGGGCCCCTGGCCCTTATCATGAACTTAATTCATTGATAAATCCTGTCAGAAACAATCATTCCGTGATCAGGCGCATAAATGATACAATGTGATCTAAATTTGATGTCAATCGTAAAACGGATTTCAAGTTGTAATGAATGATCGCGTCATTACAGTAATAGTCTGTTTACCAAATGTTAAGTCATATAAAAAAAACAGTTCGATGAGCTGTTTTTTTTTTTTTTTTTCTTTTTGGAAACATTTAATTTTTTATTGAGTTTATAACAATGGAATGTGCTGAGGGTTGTGAAACTGACTTAAGCATAACTTGTCATCGCGTTTTCAGAGGGTTAGATGCCTCGGATTTATTCCTAAACGGGTCTGACAGCAGCTGAGGTCAGTTCAAGCTAAGCCAATTTAATCCTGAAAAAAAACAACCAATTAAAAACCGAGCAATGTTTTTTTCTTAAGGTTGTAGCGTACTACGTGTTAAAGCAAATGTGCGATTAGTGCTTATTACAAAGCCAGAATTAGTATACAGTTTTTTTATAAGAACAATTTTATTAGGAAACGAGACTGATTTTTTCTCAAAATTTAGGAGAAAATCAACAAGAATTTCTACCTTAGCATGAAAAACATATTTAAGAACACGGGATAGTGCAATGCACCTGTTAGCAATCAACAAATCTTGGTCTTTTTGTATTGCGATTGTTGATTTATGCGAAAGCTATTTCAAGAATCATGCATGACCAACATCAAAAGACAAGCTTTAACCGAGCAAAAATGAACTTGATTCACTTTATTCCTCAATCAAATTTTTAAAAAAATCAAGAACAAATGTGGCTGAAAATTCGCGAAAATTTAAGAACAGTTAGCTTCAACCCAAAATTTATTGGTTCTTATTAAAAAAAAGCGTATTGTGTCCAAAACCCTTGTTAAACTCTTATTAATTTTCCAAATCCACAACTTTTATGCAAAAAAAGTGTAATGTGTCCAAACCCTTTAATTCGTGTGATGTTGTCTATAATACAATTTGGGTTGGTTTCAGTAGAAAAAATAGCTTTTGAGTTGGTTTTTGAAGTTTAAACAGATTTATATTTTTATCCATGAATTTAAAATAACAAAAATTGATAACTTAATACTACTAGATTTTTCGAAGCGTATTTTTTCTCTCTTATAACAGGAAGGTAAAAGACGGGGAGATTACGTTGTTTATTCCCCCGAATATGGAATAACCGAAAGTCGCCCTCAGGTACTTTATGACGTCATCACCACGGCTGTCTGTTTCATTAACCATAATCATCATTCAAATTTGGCTCAGCATAAATAGAACATTAATATTTTGCGATGCATCTGAATGATTTCAAATGATTTTGTTTTCAAATTATTATATTTCACTTCATGATGATTATTTTTCAACAT
Organism: Trididemnum nubilum; assembly: GCA_963965965.1. NCBI lineage: Eukaryota > Metazoa > Chordata > Ascidiacea > Aplousobranchia > Didemnidae > Trididemnum > Trididemnum nubilum. Next base: position 13,841,524 of record OZ014484.1, on the reverse strand, counting down.
GATTTCTTTCAAAATGGATGAATCAACTTTACAGCGTAGTGAATTAACGTTCATCTTATATCTGTATCAGTAATTGTGGGAAATTTATCATCAAAGTTTTCAATTGGGTCGAGTTCTGATCAAGTTTGTTTCACATTATTGGACAGGTTATCCTTTTTCGAATTGGGCTTGCATACGCAAGTATATAAGCTAGGTTAGAACAAATTTTCCTTGTTTTATTACCTTAAAATTACTTAAGTTCATTAATTTAACTTCCCTTCTAACTGAATTTAAAAAGTGTTCAATGCGAGACAGCTGCAGTAAGACCGGTATTATGATAATACTAATAGTATACCTAACGATCAATCACTTAATTTTTGATGATTTTGTTCATGCAGCATGCAATTTTGAGCATTTTGTTCTTTTTATCAAAAGTAGGAACGCTTGTGCATTCCCAATCATCTTTCATTAATCAAAACACGTCATCTAATTTTTTCATCGTTTTTACAGAAATATAAGGTGTCCTCTTTCGAGCAGCGTTTAATGAATGAAATTGAGTATCGATTGGAGCAAATTCCTCCCATAAACGAGGACCCGGAAGACGGGGTTTTTGAGAAAGTCCCTATGGCACAACAGGTAGTTTTAATCATTTAATATATTTAATATTCATATTCGTTTTTTATTTTATTTTTGTGGTCGAGTGGATAAAGCGTCCGCTACTCAAACGGGTTCGTTTCCCAGTCGGGGAAAACCAAAAAAAAGTATTAGTAATTACAGCTTCCCTGCTTGACGTTTAAAGCTAAAAAGGGACTTGTGAAACCTCTACCATGTGTTGTTGTCTGGTGGGCACTGGGAGACTTGACTAGAAGACCGAATGGTCCATTTGCTGTCTTCTGGCCGAAGCAACTCGAAGAATAAAGAGTAATTACAATTTCTGTGCATTATTGTTGGAAGTTTTTTTTTTTGGTTTCGGGCAATTAGAACTAAATTTTGAATTTTTTAGATTAATCCAATTTTTGTTTCGCCGCTGAAAAACTTCAAAACCGGCGAAGGCAGCGCTTGCACATTTGAATGTCGAATTTCAGCAAAACCCGTTGCAAAGGTATTTCAGGAATATTTAGAAACAACAAATGCCCATCATGGTAAAATTGTGATTAAAATATTAGTATGTTGCCTTAACCTATGGCTTGTTTTTTAACCATCCTGACCTTCACTGAAAGAGAGAGCATTATATAACAAAACCATCGCACTACAAAAACAAAGAAACGCAAAAATGCAACTGCGAAGATGAGTGACTGAAAGGTGTTGCCACAAAGTTATAGACGGCCTCTTGTTTTCTACGATGCTTCCCGTAGTTACAAAACACTATTTAAACAGATAATGTTTGCCTTAACCGACCTCGATTGCTTTGTGGAGAGTTCACAAAGGATAAACGTTTGCATTGCCTTAATCCAGTCGTTCCCAACCTTTTTTGGTACCGGTGCACATTCCTTCTTTGCTGATTTTGAAAATTTTTATTTCTCTTCTGTGTCAATCAAACTTGATAAAATACATAGATTTTTTTAAATTTGTTTGTCGGAGAGAAAACTCTTCTGAGGACGACCCTTATTAAGGATGGATAAACCCCCAGGTAACCTTTCTCGGAGAAACTGGGAAGTCAACCCTGCCCACTAAAAACGCGAATCCAAGACCGATTTCTTTAGTGTAGAAGCTTTTAAAATTCCCCCCTTGAAAGGGTAAAAATCCTCCCAGGGGAGGAATTTCTTCCCAGTTAAGCACCTCTACCTAAACTAAACTGACTGTGAGGACAGTTGTAAGGAAATGGCCTTGCTACTGGCTACCACACACCGTCAATTATTGCTTTTAGGTTTATTGGTTCAAAGACGGTAAGCAGATATCGAAACGATCGAGGCATTATCTTCAGAAATCGGACACCAAAGGGCGCTATGAGCTCCAAATTCCAAACCCGAGCTTGGATGATGATGGAAACTATACGGCTGTAGCATGTAATCCACAGGTAATGCATGATTTCGCCGTTTGTTTATCCATGTGTATTGTTATGAACCACAAACACTCTGCAACTCTCAAAACCATTACGACATAAAGCATTTTTTGTGGGTTTAAGTTTCAAGCCGTGTTCTGTTCTAGGGTCGTGTGAGCAGTACAGGGCGATTGGCCGTATTCTATGAAAGGCAGCCAACTCCTAGAGGCAATCCTATGTCTCCTACCGACATCGTTATGGTTGCAAGGTAAATGCAGTAGTAGTACATATTTATCTTCATGTTACTGGACTGCGTCAAACGCTAAATATTGGATGGCACGCTCACTTTTCATTGCATTAACTATAACTTCGTGCTAGGGAGGAATCCATGCCTGTTTAGGTGTTTCCAGTGATTCAATATTTCTGTGTATTTCTTCGAATTCTTTTCCCCTGAATTAATTTTGCTGCTTGTTCGAAGCCACCAAGCAGAGATAATCATCATAAAGCGTTTTATCAAAGGACGCAACAACGCGACTCTAGGGTGCGGGTAAATTCAAACAATTCAAAAAAGTGCTCGACAGCGTAGGCCAGAGCGAATGTCAAAACATGACACAGTACACGTCAAAAATTAGGGAACGGGGTACTAAAGATTATCGGAACTGGAAACTAATTTTTAACCCCTGATTTTAAACTTTAGATTTTAAACTTTATGTTACTTTTGGCAGACACTTTTGAAGATCTCGATTACAGGTGAAGCAGACTGTAAGATTTTAAATTTTTAATTTTTGACGTGTACTGGGTTATGATGACTGAATATATATGAATGATATTAAAATTCAAAGGGCTAAAAATCAAAACTTTCTGTTCACTTTTTGACGCCGTTTTTCAGTTTTGGTTCTTGGTTTCTTTTTTTCCTTGGTTCAAGAGCAAAGCAAAAAAGAGCCAGAAAAGTGGACATGATAAAATGATTTTTTAGAGGCCGTGGGCCACTTAATAGCTTGTGGTGGCCGGAGCAGTTCGGAAACAATCACTTTTCCAATGGTTCCATTTCTGCATGTACTGATCAGACATCAAGTTATTTAGAACGTCTGCTGCGCAAATACTAAACTAGGCTCGATTCTCCGTCCGGTCAAACCAAACAATATAAAAATTGGTATTCACAGCTTCCATGCATGACGTTCAGCCATAAAAAAGGGACAGTGTGAAGTCTCTGCCCTGTTTTGTAGACGGGTGGATAGAGGGCAGTTTGACTTGAATACCGGAAGCTTTTATACTGTCTCCTGGCCAAGATACATTGTTAAACAAAAGTAGAATTACAAAGTAGTAAACAATTAATTTATTTCTAAACTCACACTGAAGTTAGCTTGCTCTGATTATGGCTTTTTCTGTGCTTTAAAGGGCGTTCAAGCCAAGTTTTTCTCTGTTGACCGAAATGTTGGGAAAAGCCTAAAATGCATTCTTACCAAATTTAAAGTCTTTACGTCTTTTCGTTTTCACGATACTGCTGCAGTTCAAAGTTGACAATTTTTTTCTTACTTCTTAAGTATTGCTGTTTAGTCAATATTGTGACGGAAAATTAACTTTGGAAAGCTTGCTTTTATGTACTCGAAAAGCTGCTAATTTACGACTAGTTTTCTTTGTCGTGACTACAACTTACTATACTGCAAAGCAATGACTACTAACTAGAAACATGCATTAACTTTTTGAAATTTTGTTTCTAATTGGCAACCCTAACAAAATTTCTAAGGGGAAATTTAAGCCATTATATCTCGGGGCCGAAAGGTCGTAGAAAGCTCAAATTTGGTGAAGTTTGTCTTCACGTATGTCAAAATTTTTTGAGAGAAAACTGAGCAATAAAATTTTGACTAGAATGCTCTTACATGAATAAGACTTGTTCAGCTTTTCAAACAAAGACGAACACGAGGCGGACGAAGAGAGCGCACAAAGGAATTACCGACCAGCTTTTTTGCAAAAACCACCCTCACACACCACAAGTGAAGAAGGAAAGCTAGTTCGTTTTGATGTCAAGGTGTGTAACGGAGACTTGTACTTGTTAACAGAGGCGGAACCAAACATTTTTTTTCCTGGGGAAGAGAGGGGAGAATTTTTTCCAAATAACAAGCAATATTTTTACCTGGAGTGTGCTTACATTGCTTGTGTACGCGAAGTAATATAAATAAACACAGGATTTTGGGGAGCCCAATTATTTAAACCGTTATAAATAAGATTTAAAATGGTCTTCTTTGGTACAAAATGTCTGTCGTTAAGCCAATTCCTAATTTACACGGGTGGCAAAAATGATGTTGTTTTTTCATTTTTTAAAATTAAAAAAAATTTTTTTATGATAAATCTCTTTAGCAAATATTCCTATTACTTCAAATCGATTTGACTCGGCTTTGAGTCTAATTAACTTTGTTCACAAATAACCAAAAAAATTTTGAATCTGCTAAGGTAAGGAGAGTTCTCCAATTTTTAGACTTGTCAAGGTCACTTTCCGAAATCCGATTATTTTTTGGCCTATTAAAGGTAAATGACGTCAGAAAATGTTTCTTGTGACGGAACCACTTTAGCTTAAGTATTTTATGATTCAGTTTCAGAAAAACAAACCAATATGCAACATTTAAACTGCGTAATACGTCACTATTATGATGACGTCATCAACTCAAAACCAGTTTTTACAGAAAAGATTAGTGAACACTAACCAAACCCCCATGCCAAATTTGGTGCTAACATGAGTTCCGGTTTAGGAGTTAAATAAGAGGACATTATTGCCCCCTTTCCCTCGTATAAAATATATTTTGTAGCGTCACACTCGAACATAGCCACAAGTGAAAGTACAATCGGATACAGTAACTATGGTTCAACTGAGCCGGTCGACCGCATTAAGACGCGTCCTTTTGACCCGAATATTGCGTTGCAATGGCAAGCACGTTAGGGCGTTGGAGTGGTGAACTCTCTCCCTTGCGCTGGTTGGAGACGTTGAAGTGCCGTCGCCAGCTTAAAGGGAGGGGGATAAATGTAGAGTCACAAACCAGCATTGCCACGAGTGAAAGTGTAATTGGATACATTGGTTGATAAGGCAAACTGGAAACTGCTTGTAGATTGTTCAACTAAGCCGGTTGACCGCATTGGCACGCGTCCTTTTGACCCGGATATTACAATTTAAAAGCAGATTTTTGAATCTTTTCATAAATGCGTATTATATGTGCGGGTATATTTTATTTATTTTTAAACGGCGGCTGCAACTTGCAGCTGACTTTTGAGTCACGCTTGAAGTATTCGAATAACCATTTGCATAGCGATATCTCGACTAAAATAACCTTTAGGGAATATTTTTATAGAAAGCCAGCTGGTAAGTGATAACGAAAGAGTGTCTTCGAAGCAAATGCTTTGCTGCAGCTAATGCTACCGTGCTAGTACGCTGTCTTATCAACTTTTTTCTGGATAAAATTAAATTCTTGAAATCAACTTCATGTCGTAAATTAGATTGAATTGTTTCATGTTTTTGAACTTCAAACTACTGCTATATCGGATGATGCAGTAGTATGCAAGGTTCAAAATGACAGGCCGCAGTTTACAATTATACAACAGCTTGGGAGCCAGTTCAAAGTCAAATTATCTCTGATTCCTGACTTCAACACTTTTTCGAAATATTACTCGATTTTAACTCCAAGTTTTCCTTTTTGTGACTCCTGAGTCCTGCCAAAGTAATTTTTTTCAAATCGAAGTACATGAAAGTTCCTGATCATATCTCTGTTATATTGGCTAAATTAGGCGATTTTGCGTTACAAGTTGGCGGAGACAGTCTGCGCGAAATTTCGCCAGGGCAACACAATTCAGTTTGAAGAAATATCACATGGTTGGCAAGCCAATAAAGCACTGTGCCCAATTTGACTAGGCCTAGAATTGAACCGCTAACCTGGTTTTCTAGAGGCAAACGTGGTACCATTTGACGGGCTGGCCGGTGCCAAGCTTGTTAACTCGAATCTTCTTAGACACATTATTTTAGGTTTCAGGGTTACCAACTCCTAATTTGGAGTGGTTTATCAACGGGAAACCGGTGAAGCAGGACTCCTTGCACAAGATATTAGTTCGGGAAAGCAACGTCCATAGTTTCCTCCTCGAAAGGGTTTCCCCGATGGACGAAGGTCAATACACGATCAAAGCTTCTAATAAAGCAGGATTCGTAGTAGCTCATTGTCAACTCCATGTAAAACGTAAGATTTCTTTTTTATTCTGTGCATAAAAATAAATACTGTGCATTTTTATTGTTTCATTATAGACTACAAAGCTGTTGGCCTAGCTGTTGGCCTACCTGTTGGGAAATGTTTATTTTTTACGCAGATATAGGCTTATACAAAGGAGCTTATTCGTTTTCAGTGACATTTAGCTTTAAATTAAAGCACAAAAATTTGTTTACCCTTATTACATAACTAGAGTTGAAATGGTTCAAATTAATGTGGAATCGAAATAATTGTTTTTTCCCAGATTATATTAGACGATAACAGTAGTTAATTACTGAAAGTTATTGTTGATAATTAATCCGTGCCAAAAAAATTTTAGCTCGTGAACACACTACTGTTCCTACCTTCATTCAACGCTTAGTGGGGCAGTGTGTCGCAGAGGGTGACTCGGTCCGCTTGGAGGCGCGCGTGGTCGGTACTCCATACCCCAAAATTTGTTGGAAAAAAGGAGCAGACCAAGTTCTCCCAGACAAACGCACTCAGTAAGTAATAAGTTCAATGCATATTCAAGATTAAAGCCAGAAACAAAATCAAAAATATTTGAATGTAAATTAATCTTTGCATGTAAATTTTGGAAACATTGCTAATTTGTAAAAGACTTGTAAAGTTTGTTCTAAGGCGGGCTACCCTTTTTTTTACTTTGTTTTTGAGGTGAATATTTTGTTGAATATCAAAGCTGCAAGAAGTGAACAGAACAACCTATACTGCCAATGATTGCTAAAACCTGGTTATTTTGTTACAATTCGATTCTCTATAACAGAAATTGGTTTATTTTCAACTTTGCTCAGTGATCTATCTTCAGATTTTTTTATTCGGAGACTGGCATTGTTCTTAAACTTTAAGCAAAAATAAGTCTCGTGTTCTTTCAAAATGTTTCTGAAACAGTGTAAAATGCTGAAACGATAATTCCTTGTGAATTAGCCGATCAAAGTAGGGTAGGGGTGTAAGCGTATGTTTTATTTCTATGAACAAATTTGGCTTTTTTAATGAAATATGCCTTTTTTTCAGTTTGTTTGAGGGAGACAACGGCTACGTTTGTCTTCAACTTGCGCACGCACAACTACAAGATGCTGGTTGGTACAGCTGTAATGCCGCTAACACTGCAGGAATTGCAAGTTGTAACTGTAAACTATATGTCTATTGTAAGTATACAGTGTTCTCGTAAAATTAATATTGTGTAGAGTTCATAATTAACTCTTAAATTAGTTTAATTTTTGCTGGTTGCATGGTCTTACCATTTTGCAAAGGCTGTCGCTAAATGTGAAGTTATAGAAAAGAAGGTCAGGGTATCCCTAATCACTTAGGGTAGCGGATCATTTTTCTTGAGAAGCAAGGACAATGAATATTTTTCGAATCAATACAAAATACACTTTAGAAAAAAGAATCGGTTTTAATTTCCTCTTATGTAAAACTTAATCAGTGATGATACGTGTTACGATAGTTTATTTTCTAAAATTTTTTTTAGGATTTTTTGTTTTCTGGTAATAGAATTTTTATTTTCTGGGCTCGGTGCATACAGTTGCTTCAATTCAATTTAATATTGGCAACACTGCAGGTCCAGTTTCGAGTGACCCTGCGGAGAGGGTGCGTATACGGACGCCACATCGGTATGAGAATCTCGCTCGAGTAGCCGGAATCGATGTCCGGGAATCGTTTACCCCGGAAGCCTACGTCCATTCTTACCTCCCAGAATCGGAAGAACTTTGATGCACACCAGCTCAGTACTACACTTCAATCAAAATGCGCAATTTTCAATGTTTTTTGTTTATCGTTACCGATTACTCACCGAATTTTCTCAAGGTTATACTTAGCCGTGAATTCCATTATTTTCAAATCTTTCAAAAACCAAAAATGTGTCATAAAGGAGCAGATATGCAATACTGCAAAAGTGTCGAAACGTTGGCACACCACATCGTCTTGCATCGTGTCAGAATTTTTCTTTTGTTAGTTCGTTGGCGATTTAACTGCCGCTTGACAAACAAAGTAGCAGTTTAGAAAGAACTTGGAGTTTGGAAAACTGCATGAAATACTATTATGGTAATTGAGTTCCCACTAATTAAAAACTTCTTTTAGCCGACTTAACCCTTGCGTTTATTGAAAAACTTCGTATTGAAAACTTGATTTTTGCTCGATCTGCATTTTCCTCAGAGTCTAAATGAAGGTGGATTGGAAATGTCATATTTAGTTGAAATAATACCATCATTGGTTTTAAATCATTAACAAAGTCAGTTATTTTCAAAATTTTCAGAGCGTTGCTTTTGAAATTTCCATAATGTGTTCTAGATCTTTTTCATCAGTTATTATACTTTGTACGTAGGCCTACATGTTTATTATTACGCTGTAGATTTGCATTATTATTAAAAAAATCGTAGGTATTCACTCTAAGTCTTGCTAGAAATCTGAAACTAAGTCGAAATAAACTCGGCAAGCAAAGTCCTTGTGGGCGCGACGTCAATTTATTTTCATCGAAAACAAAAACTGTACACAACCAAAAAAAACTCTTTGAACTCACTTTGTGTTTTTTAAAATAAGAGCGTATCTACGTAGGATACCATTATTTTTGCCAACTCGATTTTTTCTCAATATTAGCATCAAATATACTGCGCGCTGCGGTACGCTCATTTGACATTTTTAATTTTTGACTCTGCAAAAACAAGCGCACAAAATGTATATATGCGTTCACGCCACGAGCCGCATTAAAAATACTTTCGGGCGAGCAGCTTATTAAAGTAGCTTGAAAAAGTTTCCGAAGGGCCACGAATTTCTGGCCGAAAATAGCTGTTGCCTCACCGAAAAGAGGTCATTGAAAAGCAAGTAGAGACGAAGTATCACAAAGCAGTTTTTGATAGGCAATTTAGTAACAGTTTTTGATAGGCAATTCAGTAACTTTTTTACAGGCAATTTAGTAAATTTACTACCAAAAAACAGTTTGAGAGATCTGATATTTGATTCGTTTGCAAAAATTTCGCTTAGTAAATCATATTGCGAGGTAGCATCTATATAAGCAGGCAAAAATGCACAACATAATGAATAACGAAAAAAATCTTTGCATGACCCACACCCATCGATTCGAATTCACAAAATATGTGATAAAAAGATTTTGTGATCGCCTTTTAGTTTTTACTTGAGCTAGATCAAGTTCCGAGATTGGTAGATACTCATATAGTTTCTAGTCGAAGGACGAAAGGTCCCTTCGCCATCTCCTACACAAGTCAACTTGGTCCACAAAGATTTAATTCACAATGTTCTAAATGCGGCAAAAAAGATCAATCAGGTGTGCTTGTCTGTATCACTCTTTGGAACATCTAGGTTGAAAATCTTTCAGCACAAAAAAATGAGTCTACTTGGGCAAAGTATAGCTAATACAAAAACGTCGCTGCAATTCAAAAGTTGCAATATAAACGTTAGATTTCAAATTGCAAAAACTTGAAACGCCATTGAAAATACATTTGCAATACATAACATGATTTTAAAGACTATAAAAAACACTTTGTATATGATTAGAACCACAATGCAATATGGCTAATGGATACTGCATACAAAGATACACTTGGACTGGTGTATCGCCAAGTTTATAGAGTGCAATATAAAACAGGCATACTGACTTAACCACGAAATAAATTCTATGTATGATAGATGACGTCACAGTAGTCAACAAAAACGTAATGCACAACTTGGTTTCACAAATTAAAAAACTACGCTACGCTTTAAAAAATTCTTCTTTTGAGAGCTAAAACGGCCCAAAATGACAGCAAAGAATAGCAGATTCTGGTTTAATTATACGACGAGTCAAAAAACACTTAAAAATTAGTATTCACTGCTTTAAAAAATATGTCCTCGGATGCTTCCTGACCAAGGCAGCTTCGCAAATAAATATTTCAATTACAAACAAAGATGGTACAATTTGAGAGTATTCACGGCACAACCTGCAATAACTGGAGTTGGCAAAAATCATATCATTTCTAAAAGGTGCGGAGTATAGCACAAAAAAGAATAACTTCACCAATAGGTGGCCAAAACATCACACGAAGATGGGCGTGGCGCTTTTTCTTGGCTTAATAGGTGGGAAGAACGGGCACCTCGCCCTGCGAAAAAAAAGCAGTTTTTTGTTACTTACACAGAAAAGTGAATCAGCGAATAGATCGCCTGTTACTAAATCAACAGACTTATAGGTTCGAATACCACTCGGGCCAAAACAAAAACAATAAAACTTTGATTCACAGTTATCCTTCTTGAGATTTAGCATAAATTGACAGTGCGGAGCGATTATTCGGAGTCTTTTTTTCATATTTCCTCTACAAGAAACATGGCAGATACACGAGGTCATCCAACAACAAGAAGGTTAATTTTCTTAGCAAAAATAACTAAAAGTGACGGAAGACCTACTCAACCATTCCAAAAGCAGGGAGAGGGCGCATATGGCACATAAAGAAAAATCGGTCTTGGTAGAACTTTCCCGCGTCCCCAACCCCACACCAGGGTAAATGAAAGCACCTACCAACATTCAACAACGATCGTTTCTACTTTCCCAAAGCGAAAGGTCGCCTTGTATTAGTAGTATACCGTGATTGTACACTCCGAGCTAGTCGAATTAACGACTTCTTTATGGTCTTGGTGAAATGGTATTTTATAGTCATTAGATGGGAGAGAGGGCAACCAGTCTGGCCCCTTGGTATTTATCATTTGAATGTTTTATTCAGTAAGAAAGAAGGCAAATGCTTTATTTCTATTTCACCTCAGAATTTGCTGCTTGGCTAAGGTATCTCGCTAGCATGCAAATTGCAAAACTGTTCAATCAAAAGAGAAATTTTATCTCATCAAGAAAGCATGCAGTCGTGCAAATTAAGTTTGACAAAGAGAAAGATTTGTCAAAAAATCACAAGTTTTAAATAATGAACAAAATAATCATTTTTTGGAGAGAAAAAAATCTTAAAAACGTTCACAGCTCTAACGTTTGCCATGTTTACAGTATTCAATTTCTTACAAAAAATGTTGCATTTTTTTTATGACTAATTTTTACAAGTACGGTAACTATAAAAACTAATTTCTTGAAATTAAGCAGCCAGCAAAGTTTGTTAGGCTGAAAAGTAAGTAAGCAAAGGTAAAAATAAAGTAATTTTTTAAATGCGTTGCTACAAAACTATATGAATCCTGGTTAGTTGATAAACAGCAAAAAAATGCTACAAAATCGAAAAAGTGCGTAAGTTTAGCAACAACAACGGGTTATTAAAGAAATTGCTACAGCTACTACATTAGAAAGTACGCTCGTCAGTGAGCTACAAGTAGAAAGGATTCTCAACAAACCTTCTAAGGTCATTCTCGTCGGAAAAATTCGATTCTGTACAAAAGGTGAACTTAAAATCAGCATGCATTGACAGTGCGGAATAAGACAGAAGTTAAAAAAACTCAAAAGTTCCCTCAGAATTGAGCTTAATCGGTCAACCAATGAACGAAAGTGTTTTTCATATCTTCCAAATTGATGAGTTCTCTTTCTTCAAATATTCTTTAAAGATAACTCGAAGTTACTTGTTTTCAAAAATTTCTACGAATTTTATGCTCTTTTCTGCTGTCTTCTCTATCAACAGTGCAAAAACCAAGCAAATCAAATTGAAAGTAAACGAATAAAATGAAATTCTGACACGCAAAAAACAAAAAGACTCACCTTTGCGCAACCGGTACAAGGCAGAATCTGGCCGTACTCCTCCTAGAAATGAAAAAAATCAGTGCAAAACTTTCAAAAGTTCAGAAACAGCCCTTTTGGTGGACTGGTGTACGATCAATTTCAACTCTGCTTTGTTTTGGCGGAGTTTTTGTTATATTGTGGAAACAATTCTTTACTAGCGGTCAAAAAACAAAGCCAAATCACCAGCACATCTTACCAATCTTCTTTTCATATGCTCGTATGCAACGTCGAAATTTGTGTTCTGTACCAAGTTTACAAATTTTAAAATAGTAGAAAAAATTCAAAGTAAGACAATAAAAATGCAATGAAATGCAGAAACTCATGCACACTCGGCAGAAAAACAAACTGCAAAACATAATACCTTGAGGTTGTTGAGAGCTATCGTTCCATTGTTGATTGCTGGTATCGTTTAGCTGGAACAAAAACAAGACAATGCAGAACACTTCGTGGCATACATACTACACTTTGAGGCATACTCACTAAATTTAAAACTATTCGCTTCTCGATCTGCTTCGTTTTTAACTGAAGACAGTAAACCACATTCTAAGTAGAGATAAAGAATTTTATGTTCAACTGCAATATGCAATAAAAAGTTTATCCAGGATTGTAGGTGAGTCTACTAGTTTGTGTCCTCAGTGCTAAACAAAGGATTGATGACATAAGCTCTTACCGTCTCTCGAATAGGTTGAACTGGTTTCTGCGTGTATTTAAAACCGCTTTCTTCAGTGCTGGGATCTATAAACGTATGCTCGTTGAAAAAGTGAAAACTTAAACCAAAACAAGAACACCATTGCGGTTTTGGCATTAAGTTTCATTAAAATGTATAATCTTTTACTGGTACCACCCGTTCTTTCCTGTGGATGGAAGCATGGTACAAAGGAATGGAACACCATAGAACCTCCAGATAGGCAAAAGAACCCGGGAGGAAAAAGGGTCACCTTTCAAAAGAGTAGGTTTTGACATAGCAAAAGTACTGCTTAAAATCTTTGAAAGGAAATCAAACATTCTAAACTACCAACTTTTACGTAACTCTGTTTAAAATCAAGGACAAGAAAGTAGGAAAATTTGGCAAGAGCTTGATGCTATTAGGATTTTTTTGTTATTTGTATAGATTATTAAATACCTGCTTTTGCTACATCCTTTATTGTGTCATGATCGAGATCTAGAGTCAGCTGTTCGCCAATTGATTCAGCTAATTCAAAACTAGATCCAAAGGAAAATTCTAGAAAAACGTATTACTTTCTTTGAAAAAGGAATCAATTTTTGTACTTTCTTTACACAAAGCGAGTGAAACTACAGCTACAAGAAATGAACTTGTAGTAAAACATTGCAATTTAAATTAAATCTGATCAAAAATAATCATTGGGCAAATTTATTCCTGCGCAATGCACGTAGTCCTCTAGTAAGCCAAATATTTCACCTCTATATTAATTGAGAAATGAACTTTCCAAATGAATATTCATTCAAACGTTTACGTTTTTTAACTTTTACCGTAAGTGCGCCTCGTAAACTAACTACATTATTAAAATTAACAAGTTCACAAAAGTCTTGAAGCTTTTTTAATAATACCTCCTGCATTTGGAAGGTAGTAACCGGATTTTCGTTTGGCAAAAGACCAGGTTTTTCGGTTACTGCTGCTTTTTCTGCGAAGTGGTGAAGGAAGTCGCGACCGCAGAGCATTCCGAAATCTAAACAGTAAGCTCTTACAATGTTTTGGTTATGAAACCCAAAGCAAAAAGCGCTCTAACCCGATACTGGAAAAAGATATTTGTTAGTTTCGGTGAAAAACTGACAAGAAATATTTACAGTCTTGAGAGCGTTTACCACTAATTTAACTTTTAATGTTTTACTGGGCAGCAAATGAAATAATAAATAATAATAAATATGTATCGACAAGATAGCTGTAGAGAGGCCATAAGGTCTTACAAGGAACTGGTATACCCGGGATCAATTACCAGTCGGGTCACACCAAAACCTAAAAAATGGTAATCATAACTTCCATGTTTATGCAGGTGACAGCTTGACTCACACAACTTGGTAAAAAAACACGGAATCACAATTATACGCTCTTGCAACTACAGTGCTATGTTTAAAAATACAGCCAGTTACCCGTTCAATGGTTTTCCATTTGTTTGCTTTGTTGGAAATGTCTCTTGCAAACTATTCCATTCATTCGACGACATTGATACAACTGAAATTACAGGATTAAAATAAGTAACCTATTGCAACCACGCTATAATAATGAGACGTCTTCACCAGTTCATTTTAGAGAGAAGAGACTAAAAGCTATGACTCTTGGAACAGTACTGTTGTGATGATGCACCGAATAATTGTAGTGAAACGATAGGCTACGGAAAGGTTTTTCAAAAGGGACACGGGGCCTCTCTCGGGATCAATGGAGCGATTTTTCGGGCCACGAAAAAAGGGCCCTACAAGGTAGTGTTGGGAGTATTTAGAAAGGGAGGCACGGAACATAAAAGTTTGAGAACCACTAGGTTAAGGGTTTTTAGAGCGCTAATAAGTTGTAAAACTTGAAATTTCAAAAACCATTAAGTTTTCAAAACGAAGATGAGTAATCAGCAAATTGATACTTTTATAAACCGTTGTATTTTGTTTTCGCTTAGACTTGTGCAACTAACTACTTTCGGCAATAAACCAAACTTACTAGAGTGCTTTTTCGGGTACGAATTTTCGTCTGGACCTGATAAAAAAATTACACACGTCATTTGAAGCTTGCAAACTATATACATTGAATCTTTAAGCACAACATAACATATCTTGTTCCAAACTCGAAATGAGCAAAACCTCAAGTGAAAGAAAGTTTTAAGTCGAAAACGAAACTCGGCGTTACCAACCTCTCTTACATTTCAGCCGTGCAGGTTTCTACTAAATACAAAACCTGAGCGCTTGGAGAAAGCATCAAAAGCGATTAACACGATAACGAAGTTAGAAAAGTTGGTTCATTTTCATGTTGATGACTTGAACTGTGCAATTAACTGAAACAATCTCAAATTGAAAATTTATATAAGGCGACTTACCTGATGCCACACAGGGCATGGATTTATAAATGTCAACAGAGGACAGATTTTTCGGTTTCATGGAAAGATGCTCTGTAAAGAATATGTACAATCAAATTAGTTTTTAACAAATTTGAATTTAAAATACCTCAATTCAAAAAGCTCTAAAGAGTTTTGAAAAAGTTCAAATTTAAAAACACTAAAACTTTTTCAAGTTCTTCAACTAACCCAAAATTTTCAAAATTGCATAAAATTTAAACCTACCATAGAAGCTGTTTCTATCTTTTTGTACATCAAACGCAATGTGTTCTACCTATCTCTGTCTCAAAATTACTCACCTATTCCATTTCCGTTTTGGCCAACTCGGTCTACAGAATTACTGCGTCTAAAATAAGAATATGACAATATAACTACTTAATTCGTTTGCAAATAACAAACTAATTCCGACAAAAAGTCAAGATAGCTCGTTGTCGACTGAAAACATATTAAATATAATCATATATTATCTTTGTAAATGGCACAACATTTCATGTAGATTTGTAAAACTTTGACGGTGTAAGATGATGTTTTTCTGGGATACATGACCAGTAATGAATCGTACAAAAAGTGTAGCGACGAAATGGGGTCAAATGGCCAGGAATGCTTTTGGTACAAACATTCCATCTTTGTTCGTAACTCAGCAATCAAAACGATGAGTCACAATAGAATTAAGGAAAAATAATAAAACAAGGAACACACATATAAAGAAACAGGCAAACTGGGTACAAAAATGGCGTCCAGTCACTGGGTGCAGGCCCATGAGGGGGCCCTGAGCTGGGAAAAAAACAACTCGTCCCCAACGACTAGTAGATTTTCTTTAAGTATATTTCTCAAAATTGCAACATCTTAACAGCCAATGTCAGGATTCATTACAACAACTTAACAGACATTTTAAGCATTCAACTACCTTCCGATTGTAAGGTGTCTCTCAAATTGCAATTGGGTATTTACTTGAAGAGCAGATAAGATACTATATTAATTGCAATTGAATTTAAAATTGAAAGTTGTATAAATATTATATACTCAAAACATCTTGTAGAATACCAGAACGCTACAGATGTCAATACACATGTCAAATCAAATCGCTTGGTTCTGCAAATCGATTAAAAACTAGGCTACGCTCTTTTATGATTTTGACAAAAATCAAATTCCAGTAAATTAACAGTTCAATTCCCCAAGCATTAATTTGTAAACTTCATTTTCATAGAATTTAAGTTAATCTTACTTGTAAAATTTTCGAGCTGCGTTCTTCTCCCACTGGGTTAATTTCTCGCGAAAGCTTGGCTTGTGAACAGGAGTCTCACTGTGACGTCAAAAACATACGTCATCAACCACCAGCCATCCACTTAAAAAAGCTGAGGATCGGGACCGCGGGCATACAGCATGGTTTTGTACACCACAAGTTTGCATCTCGTCATTTTTTCCATCTTTTGTTTAGAATACCAGTTTGACGATGTGACACGTCATTTAGTTGGTGTATTGCTTCAGAAGTGGAGCTCGCGTTCGATTCGCGTCAGGGTGTTTTATTTTCCCACCGAACTTGCTTTAGAGTTAGGGCAACATTTCCAGCTTTCGAGATAGCGAAGACATTTTGTAATCGTGGTATACAAAACCGTAATATGCGTTCTGGGTGTATTTTTACAAAATGTACCTTTCTAGTTACAATCTGTAGCTTTTTCTTTTTTTAGTCGTTAGATAGACTTTTTTTCGAACTTTTAGAGACATTGTCAACAATAAGTCCTATAATATGATATAATAACGAAACCGCTATAACAACAAATGTGAAAAATAATCATTGTAAACTTAACTTACGTTGTAAGGTGCTGATTTTTCTGCCGCAGATTTTCATCATATTTCGGTGGCTTAGCTGAGGTATGTGACTGAATCGAGCGACCAAACATTTCACCCGATATATCAGAGGCACGAGAAGAAGCTAGAAAAAAGTTATATGTATACTTAATCACTACTGCATTAGACCAAAATAATTTGCAAATGTAGGAATTTTTAGGCCAAAATTTATCGTTTTATGTAATCTTTTTTTTTGGTATTGGCAAAGAAGGGGAATTTTCACAGTACGATCTGGTACCACTGGTATCGTCAAAAAAGGAGACCATGAAAGTCATTTCTGGCAGAAACCCCACGCTGCCACCTGTCTTCAATAGTGAAAATTTACAGGTCAAAAGAATATAGCCGATCAGTGGTCGAGTAGATTGAGCGTCTGCTACTGAAACAGTAGACTCAAGTTCGATTCCCGGTCGGGGGTATTCACAGCTATCCAGTTTGACGTTCAGCAATTAAAGAAACAGTGTGAAGCCTGCACCGTGTGTGGTAGACAGGTGGGCAGGTGGCAGCTTGACTTGAAGACCGAAAGGTCCCTCTACTGTATACTGGCTGACATACCTTGGTAAATAAATAAGTAATTACAATAACAATAACCTAATACTACAGAATCAAACAAAATAAAAACTCACTTCTGAGTGGTTTCATGTTTGACTGATTTTGTGACGTCACTTTTTCATGACCATCGTTGTTGTTGAGCAACGATTCTACGGTCAAATACGCGCGATTAACTGCACTGTTTGATTTCTAAAGATACAATTTATTATGAATCACGCAGCACCTGAAAAATTTTTATAACCTACGTCACAAGAAATTAAGCGAAATTCATACCCAATCCCGGCTGGTCTCGTGATCAAACTAGATTTTTAAGTTACAAACACATAAATGCGTTAAATGGGCCGTTTTCTTCCTTTCTTTTTTGTAAAATCAAATTTTCTAATCAATATGTTGGCTAATATGGATTTCAAATGTGAGCAAAACTCAAAAGTTATTTCATTCAGATGAGCAAAAACTGTCAAAAGTTGAAAAAAAAATGGAGAGATCGAGTAAAATCCAAGATCTATCAAACGTAACAACCTATCACTCGGACAAAATTTCTGAACTTACAAACACTAGAACATGTCATTCTTCACTAATAGACATTTTCTTTCGCTACTAAAATTTGGGTTGAGACTGGATGTTCTTAAATTTTCACCAACTTTCAGCCTCATTTGCTCTTCATTTTATTGGAGAGCAAAGTGACTTAAATTTATTCTTGCTTGGTTAAAAATTGTCTTTTATCATAGATCACGATTATCGTTGGACAAATCAACAACGGCGAAATAAAAAAGGCCCAGAAAGCTCTACTGATTACTGAAAAGTAATGCATTGTACTAGCCTGTGTTCTTAAATATTTTTTCATGCTGAGGCTTGCATTGTTCTTGAGCAAAAATGGGCCTCATACTCATATAAAATTATTATTGTAAAAAAGTAGAAGCTTACCTCGGGGGGTTGATATTTTGGGGCAGGTGCCTGTCTCTTTGGTGGGAAACGATCTACGCTTCTTGTAGGGGATTTCCAAAAGCGCCAGTTTACCCCTTTAATATCGACCTCGATATCATCATGGGAATAGCGACGTTGTCTGCTGCAAATTAGATTAGTTTAAAATATCAAACATTTGAGCGATCACACTTTTGTTGGCCATTGAGAACATTTCTTTACTATAATAGTAGCGGTGGCGTACAGCTCATTGGTAACCAGTCAATTCGTCGAGCGGTAACGCGTTCGCAGTGAGAGGTTCAAATCTCTGGCCTGTTAAATTGGACACAGTGTTATCAACGGCTCGCCACCGCTGCGACAATTCTTCGAAAGGAGATGTGTTGTTGTCCACAGGTGCAATGATGCGAAGATGGCCCCCGCAAACTCGTTACACGCTTCGGTGAATACAGCGAGTATAATGAAAAATTTGATTTTGATTTGTAGTAGTAGAGCGTCGGGCTAGTGATCGAAAGGTTGCCGACTCTCGGTTCGATTCCCGTTCTGGTCATGCGTTGTTGTAACCTTGGAAAAGACACCTGTCGCTTAATACCCACTGGGGGAAAACAGGGTGGTAGTTGTGGCGCATCCTAACGAAAGACTTGTAAATGGAACCAAAAAAGGATGCTCTGTGTTAACGTGGTCAAACAGACTTTCACAAATTAAAGAAATTTGCTTAACTATTGATAGAATCCCTTGAAGCTGATGTATACTATCTATTCTAGAGTATAATCTCTGGTCCAGCGTTGGTCTTCAGGACAAAGATCTCCAAAAGTTAGGTTTCAAACTGTTTATTACATAATTGTTCCAGACTTCGTTCTACATCAAAAGCAATTACGCAGACGGATGATTAGCATTTGTCAAAATTTTGAATAGTTCAAGTTCCTTTAAAACAAAACTTCTCCCTATACACTAGCAATCAAACTTAATGAATCTGTGTCAACTTTATAAATTAGAAATATTAAATTTGTGTTTAAATATAAAAATAAATCTCTCCTCAACTGTTTCAACAACTACTCTACAACCCCATCAGAAAGCCATAATTACCCTACCAGGCGTGCTTGTGACGACAACTGAGCTGCTACATTCCAACATAAAAAGTCCACTGCACCGCGTTCAGTTCGGTATTATGGATATAAAATTTGGAAAGACTTGCCATTAGAAATTAAAGAGTTTCATCAAAAGAGTTATTTTATCTTTTTAAAAAGAGTACGTTTCATATTGGAAAAAAGAGTCACAATAGTTGTTTGTTGCATTTAGGAAAGCATCGAGGCATACCTCAATTTAGATGGTTCTCCGGCAATGTTATTTGCGATGTTGGATTTGCACGGACTCAGTTGTCCTACGCCATCTCTTCGCGAGATTTTCAGCAACAGAGTCGCTGCCCTACTTTTATTTTTCAACTATTTGTATACTTGAAAAATTATAAGGTAACTTTTTGCAGCTTCGAAGTATATGTTCCGTGCGTGCACTGTTTTTTGTATTATACCTGTACCATCACTCGTTTTTGAGACTATTTAAAAATGCAATTAATATATCGGTATAATGTAATCTGTAACTACATTCTGGTAACAATTTGAAGGTAAATATTTTGCTATTATCATTATGTCTTATCTTGAACTTATTATCTCTTTTCTAACAGATTGAAAAAACCCACTGTCTTTAGGATTATTCAAGCAGATTGTTACAAGTTATAATTGTATATTTTTATCCATGAATGTATTGTAACGCGTGTATCATTATGCTTACTTATTTATTAACGTTTCTTCTGAATTTATTGAATAAATCAAGTTTGTGTGGTATAAATAGTTTATGCTGATGAGAGGTTGCACACTCGACGACCGCGCCTTTCCTTGGAAATGACCCTGAGCTATTTCCAGGAAATGGCCCATGGTCTTTTCGCAACCTCTCATCTGAGAGATTGTTCTGTAATTTTTTGTTGCTTCATTTTATTGCGTGACTTCTAATATATTTTTTATTTGCTAAGTATCGTTCAAAACAAAATGCCAATTGAATTAAATTGCATTGGTAAGTTAAATATATTTTTTTCTTCTTTTTACGTCAGGTGCAATTAGAGCATTAGCACATTTTAGACACTTTCTGGTAATTTTTCAAAATACGTTTACAAAGTCAAAAAATACTAACTTCACAGCATTCAAATCCATGTATGAACGCGACATTTGTTTTAGCTTTGCCATTCGCAAGTAACCAGAAGTTGGAACAGAAGAACCAAGAGATAGCCTATCAGAATCTAAGAAAACATATAAGACAAAACGTCAAAAACGAAAGCAGCTTCAAGTTCGCAATAAAAAGACTACAGATGGAATTCAATCCATGCAACAACAAGAGATATACTTTCTTGTAGGAGCACTTCTAAACAGAGCAGGTGTTAGACCACTATTTTGGTGTATGGCACGCGAAGTTCTATTCACTTCGGAAAAATACAGTAGCTTAATTGTTCAAACTGAGAAAACAGGCAATCTCTGGCTTTGATGCTCGCTTAGCGGGTTTTGAGATAGCAATCAATTCGACGCGCGCAAATGCTGAACATAGCATCGCTAAAGCTCGGATGTTTTGTGGTTTGCAAAATGAAGGCAAACTAAATACACAGAGACCTAAGTAGGTTAGAAATAAACATGCCCCGCAGCAATGCCTCTTATTACGATAAGCCGCTTTAACCTTACCGTTTGCAGAGCTTAAGAAATGTTGAGTTTTCTTGCCTTCTGCCTTATCTGAGCTTATTTTTCGCGATGACCTGGCGAAAAACAATTTCAAAAAATGTCAAATTTTTAAAACATGCTGTTTTTGGTGTTCTGACCAAGAATTAACTGCTTTTTAAAGCAACATTCTTGTACAATTATACGAGCTTTTAAAAACAAATGCACTATAAATATCTGTAGTGGTGTAAACTGAAAAAAGGGAAATTTAAAAAGAAATTAGCGAAATAAAAACCGACCAAGTATTTTAAAGTTTAATTGTTCAACATTCTAAGACAGATGAAAAATAATAACATATGTCAATTGTCAAACAAAAAAGTTGACTCGGTAACATAATACAACTTTAACAGCACAGCAAAATATAGCAAAAGCCACAGCAAAATATTGCTAGTTAAAATCCTAATAGGAAAAGAGATTTCTCAAAACAAATCTGCAAAATTCTTTTTGACGTAGCATTCCATCCCTATTCTTCACCCTAAGAAATGTGAAAATAGACAAATTTAACATCAGCATTTTGTCTAACTTACTTTGCAATGGCTTCTTTTAAACGTCCGACAGCACGGGTACGTTTAGGGAAATTAAGAGTTTGGTACGTTTCAGGAATACTGTAATCAGAAATGGAGGTGCCTACAGAACAAAAAGTTAGGTCTGAAAATATTCCTTTCAAAAAATGCACTTGGTCACTTGTTTGGCTAACAATTTGCTAAAAAACTTTGTTTTCAGGGAGAAATTCTGACACAACTGCTGATAAAATGAAGAAAAAAATCTCCTTTTCCTCCAGTTACTCGATAGAATCACAAATTTGCATTAAGGGTAATGTCAAAAAACAAATACTGTACCAAAATTTGTCAATGACGTTTGGCTCAAACTTTAAGCTATTAATGAAATAGATTGAAAATAGTAATTTGAAGTCATGCAGCATAATATTAAATTACGCAGACTAGCATTTAGAGGAGCGATACAATTTCCTGTGCATTGTAAGTTCAAAAATAAGGCTACAATCTTCTCAAATTACTGCTTGTTCCAGGTAGCTAAAGCAACGAAGTTGTAATTACTGTAATTCTAGTAAAGTAACTGATTCGAAATTAACGGTTAGGTTTTGTGCGATGGGCAAGTCAACTACAAATGTTGCATAAGCATGATATTACTATCAGAGCTCAAAATGAACTTTTCAATCTGACACGACACTTTTACACTAGATATCAAAAGCACGGGTTGAAACCAACCTAAACAAAAAAGTATGAAATTTAAAATTTATTTTAAAGTTTTCATAGAATACAAAACTTTAATTTGTAAAACTCGAGTCGTATCGTTTTGGAAAATAACCCTTAAATTTGTTTGTGCTGTACATGACAAATTTTACAAGTTTTAACTTGACAGATATCTAGTATGTCACGAAATTACGAAATCACAACTAATTGCTGGAAATTGGGTCTTTTGATCCAGCTTGAGCCCCACTAAATCTCAATTCAAAAACGAAAAGTTAAAAGCTAGCTTTAGTTCAAAAGAGGACGATTACAGATTTACGGGTGGCAAGTGATGTACAGATTAAGATTTAAGCTGCACGTCTGAGCATGATAACAAAATTGTGACAGTTATGGGCAAAATATGGAACTAAAGCATATTTATTTAGGCATTATCAAGATTGAATTCTAAACAAAAGACCACGAAAAATGCCACTAGTCATTATCCAACAATTGATCATGACCAGTCTTTGTCTCGAAAAGCAGTCAAAACAGATGCAACTTATATTCTTATTAAGATCAATCAAGCAGGTTGAAGAACTCTACATTATCCGCTTATATGACGTCAGAATGTAACACAAACCAAAAAGGTCGGAAAACAATTTGTCGCAATTTTGCAGCAATGAAGCATGGTAACAGATCTCTGTGATCAAATTTACAGGGGCAGGAGGTCAGCGTGGACAATATCGGGCTGAATAGGTCCGCAAATATATCTGACCCTAAGTGCTACCAGGGATGCAATTAAAAAAAACAAAAAAACAGCGTAATGAAAGAATAACTTTTGTTCATTACCTTTCCTCTGTCGATCTCACTTGAGTCGGGGTTTTCCAAAGCGAGTTTCGAAATGAAATTGCTAGCAGCATGATTTAATAGTTTTTCTATTGTCTAACTAATCAACCAAACATTATCAGTACCACCAGACTTCTGGATCATTCTAGCACTAATTATTTTGAATGCACCTTCTGACACTTACCAAGAATGTTTAGAATTAGACTTGTTTTTGTAAGCAGTGAGATTCAAAGGAATTGGATCGCAAAGAGACTTGAGATCAAGATTTGGTAATTTCAACAAGTTTTAAATTGAGCACTTCGCCAGTTATTATCGATATAATTACCGCATGCAGGTAGGCGTAGCTATGTGAGACAGAGAAGCACAATGGTTTCAAAATAAATTTGAAATTATGAAAGTCCAACATCACAACTAGTAATTTAATGCCTTAAATTAAACTGGGCCCTTATGTAGACGACAAAGGTATAGTCGCCTACTATAAAATTGTTTAAATTTGCCACCACCACCTGTTAATATCTGCGGGGGAAAAGGAAGAGTTTTGAAGGTAAAAAAGAAAAGCGTTTATCCAAGGTGTTTCTAAACACAATATGAAATCTAGCGTAAAACGCTCGAGCGCTAATGAAAAGCAAATTTGAGATGTTTTTGTGGACAAAATCAATTCACCATTTTTTGTTTAAGCTACAATTGCTACATTTAAAATACGCATTTCATTTGTAATTTAGGGATTTTTTAGCTTTTAAAAGTTTAAGTTTTCAAACAATAAATTTTGAAATGATATTAAGCACTAAACAACTACATTTCGGCCACGGAATATGAATACATGCTTAATTCCATCTCTAAAAGATTTCGTAAACACAAAAATTTCTTCAATTTGAAAGTTAAATTTGTCAACAACCAACTTAAATCGATGAAATGAGAAAAGTTGGAGCTGTTTTTATCTTTACCTTACTACCCAAAGACAAGAACTAATTTATGCCATTGATTACCTTTCTCTCTTTTCAGTATCCTGACTTCAGACTCGAGTAGTTGTACTTGCTGCACCAACGCTTGATTCTGCTTTCGTAAGTCGCCTAGAAATACAAATTCTGGTTAATCGTGTTTAATGAACAAACAGTCTCCTTCTTGAGTCGCTCACCAAGTCCGCCCATTCTGCATTACGTGCAGGCGCATACAAACGAGTAATCATTGTTTAATTTGGTCAAGTCCAATTACGTTAAGCGATTATCAAATTATTCGAAATACCGCTGTTTGTAAATGGTGAAATGCAAGAGACACTACAATCATAAATCTTGGTAGAATCAAGGAACGTTTTGGGGAAACACACCACAATCAAGTCTCTCACCTATTTGTTCGATGAGCTTGCAAACTTGTTCTAGATGGGTCAGTCCGTAGTCAGTATCTAAAAAACATTTATAAGTTGTCAAAAATTATTTTTTGTTAAACTGTGTAGGGTTTCATTGCTATATTAGTGGCGGCGATAGATATGGCAGAGCGTAGGGCTAGCGCTCGTAAGGTTGCTAACTCCCAATTTGAACCCCAAACTGGCAATGCATCGCTATGTCCTTGCGAAAGACACTTTCCGCATATTTCCCATTAGGACCATGCAGTCTGCCTGCCGTCCTGATGAAAGACTTGCAGCCAGAACCCCCCACCGCCAAAAAAGGGCACTCTGGTTTGGTTTAGTTACCCAGACGCAGAGGGCCTGGTTCATATGCATAAGCATTTGCTATATTAAGCCTATTATAAGTGGACATAGCGCTATGTCCTTTGATAGTGGACATAGCGTAAGCTATATATTTAGCGTAGCTATATACTTTGATAGTGGACATAGCGTAAATCGAAACGAAATCGAAACCATGCTAGACTAGATTTGTCTTTTAGAGCTGGAGTTAAGCAGTAGAAAACCGAAACCGAGCAAACTCAACCTTGAATAGAGGGCAAACTAAAAGGTGTCTTCTATAATTCAGCCAATTGAGTAATGACAGAGCTACTAACACACTACTGGTTATGGATTGCATATGCGCAATGGGACATTAACGTTAACTCAGAAGTACTTTAATAATGCTAATAACATTAAACCTATCATGCCGGTGTTAATGTTAATTGCTCATTGGATATCAGTGATTACTTCGTTCTTTTGCTTCCAAATTTGATGACGATCCTTGACTTGTCAGCCCGTTAATACGAGGGTTTCCAACTTTTTCTGAAATGCAAAAGAAATTTAGGTTAAACAAATAAGTACTTTCTAGTATAAACGCCTATCTCTACAGATACATTCGGAATATACCAAAGCAATATGTCAGCACTTAAATCTATTTTGTACATTAAATGGTAAACGAAATTGCGTTACGAGTTTCCGTCATAAAATAAAAATTATCTAAGAGCATTTGCTATCGAAGTGTAATATTGTTCACGTAAAGTAACACCCGCAAGTTGCAGTTTTAGCCTTTTAGATAAAACCTGGAAAACTTGTTGAATTTCCTTGCGAAACTACTAAAGCACACAGATAATGTCTACACACGTGGTGGGAGCAGTGAATATCAATTTTTATAGTGTTTCGTTTGACCCAGCTGGGAATCGAACCAAATTCGATCGTTTTGGCAGTAGATGCTCTACCCACACGACCACTATTGACAACACGTACCCAGAAGCATCATCTCTAGTAGCATTTTTTCTTTGCAGCTGCTATTTTCGGCTGAAGACTTTGGAGTTTCAGATCCTTGCTCCCCTGTTGCTCCCTGATCTCCTTTGAGAGATGTCTCAGGCTCGGAGAGGAAAACAGTCTCAGATAACACACTCATGCCTCCAACGCTCTCCGACTGGTGTAGCTCAGGTCTTTGATTTCCAGAGCTCGGAGAAGTCCCGGATGTAGAATCAGGAGCAAGAGGAAGGTCAACAGGGTCCGATACGACCTCTTGAATAGGCTCCGGGTGCAGATCATTCACGGAATGCGATTCCGAAAGAGGCGAATCTGAAATGTTTCAGACCATTTAGTAACCGAAACCGAATCATAGGTCTCGGATTTGCAACTTAAAACCTGCGAAAGCCTCTTTAATTTTTCTAATCTGCTGCCAAATCACTCAAAAGATGTTCTAGATAATTTAACCCGTTTACAGGATAGGTTACAGGAGTAAGGCATGAAGTGCAGCTTCTCACAGTACAACTGCTAGTGCAATACAACTAGTTCATTTACATTACACGTGTATCCAAAACTCGTTTTCTATGCCATAGCCATTGAAATTAGTGCCTTCAACTGCCCTAAATTTTGGGCGTTTTTAAACGAAGCGGAAAATTTGTTTGCAAGAAAAAACAGGATAAAACTTAGTTCCGACAAATTACGCAGCAGCGCTCTTTGCTGCGGCAAAGAAATTAATTTTCGTAAACGCGCTTGCAATATTTTTTAGCCTTATTCACACAATTTAATTCATCCCAAAAAAAGCGAAATATTGCGACATACGTTTTAATTCAAAATAGAACAATATCACGAGTATTCCGTTCAAATCTAAGCAACAAGTAGATTAGTCTAATTTGATCACTCCCACATATAACGCCTCGGGCAATAAAATTATAGCAATCATAATTAAAAGCACAGTAGCAAATTAGCATAGAAGTGCGATTTTAGCGCATCAACAAATTCAAAAATTTAAATCAAATATGGAAGGGATTACGCCATGATAGCTTACGCCAAAATCATTACTGAACTTCGTGCAGGGAAGCTGTAAAAATCAATTTCAAGTTTTTGCGTTGGTCCATTGGAAATCGAACCCCGGTCTACTAATAAACAATCAAACTTATGCCACGAAACTGATGGGAGTGGTTTTCTTCTAGCAACGCAAAATTGTAGACCTGTCTGAATTTTAACAAAAACATGTTTTGTCACCAACCATAATCACATTAAATAGTTGTCGTTGCAACGTATAATTTTGCTTCGTTGCACTTAGAACACCACAAAATAGGACTATTATTACACTTTTCCAAGAAGTTTTTCAGTTAATTAGTCTAGTTTTCTTTTTTCTGATTTCAAGTCCATGTAACTATGTTTGAATATGCCAAAAATTTAAGATATTTTCCAAAAGTGGAAAATTAGCAAAGATCGTTGGTGGAATTTTTGCGTTTTCAATTTTCCATTTTAGTGTCCACAATTTTCAACTTTTCCACAAATTGCTAGTGATACATCAAAACAGTCACTGCTTAAGTCGATCATGGGTATTTCTGAAAGCAAACTTGTAGTCCCCCTTCCCTCCTGAAAAAAATCTTCCAAATTTATTTGTCTGGACAAATCAATTCTTTTACCTTTTTTCTTTTCATCTTCTTGTTGTTTTGCCACACTCGTGGCCTCTTGGACATCCAACATAAACGCGTTTAAGGTAGCTAGGGCATCATCGCGATTTAGTTTCTGTGATGAAAACGTTGCAGATGCATTAACAATTATTACGGTCAAATCGTACACAGCCATTTTCATTAGAGAGCGACTAATGAGGAGCTTGGATATTTAGTTGTGACGTCCTATACAATCTGTAAATTACGGTTGATTTTGAAAAGCATTTCCAACCAATCGATTTTTAGGAAAAATGAAAATATTAGTTGTTGTCATAACAACAGTATTAACAGACCCAAGCAAAACGAACCAAGTCAACTAATCGCGAACAAATTGACCGCCAGCATTAAGTCAGGCGGCCAGTTTGTTCGTACTCAGTTTGCGGCGATCAGTTGTTGTGGACCCGAGCAAAAGTAGCTCATAAAACAGGTAATTGTCATATTTAGGTACATGCGCTTACAACGTGGGTCTGCAGCAGTTGAGAATCTCAGTCATTATATTCTTAAACAGGTTTTACGTTCTTTTACCAAGGCGTGCACGAATTTACGCAAACACTTGTGTCTAAATACCGCCAGACATGTACCTTTAAGCTTAGGTGTTGGTCCTTAACTAGCAGAAAAACGAATTTTATTAGTCAAGCGGGGCCGAAGGATTTAGAAAAGTCGAAAACTACTTGTTTAGAGAGCAAAGGTTTTTCAAAACTAAAAACGATTTGTTTGTTAGGTAAGTACTTAATAGCAAAATATGAAGATTTGGTTTTTGTTATATAATAACGCACGTATACACTTCAATGGACTAAAAAAAAAGTTTAAATAAAAATTAGCGGGAGAGATTAGAACAGATAATTTCATCATGACAAAGTTTCGCCTTGGCCAAAATTACTAGTATTTTACAAATCCAATAAGATTATTACATAACTGGGCACATACTGGACAGTAAAGTAAGTTAAAGACTATCTTGAAATTCTTCTTTAGGATCGAATGAAAACTTTCTACCAAAGTATATCAATCAAATCTTTCACTACACTCGATGTAATACGCCGAAGCGTGTAACGAGTTGGCGGGGCCCATGTCCGCGTCACTGCGCCCGGGCAACACAGTTTCTTTCGAAATGTCGCAGTGGTGGCGAGCTGTTGGCAACACTGAGCCCGATTTAACCGGCCCGAGATTTCAACCTCAGACCTCCCGCTCCACAGACGAACGCTTTACCGTTCGACCAACTGGCCGATTAAAGTAAAGTATATGTATTGTGTAATCTATTAGCTTGAAAAATTGAAACTTTGATCTGGAAACTTAAAACGAATTTAAAACGAAAAATAATACAAAAAATCCGGTTTACACTTTTTTGACAAAGTCTGCATCTAAGTGTTTTCTTCTAACTCTGATACATGCTATAGTACACAGTTCATAATATCTCAACGTAAGTAACAGGCAAAGCTCTTTGTTCATAATTATGTCCACACCCAGCACGGTTTGTCGTCACACATGTAACCTGGTCAAAATTAATACCTTTGAATTAGCTCCTGGTAAGTTTTCTGTGCTGTTGGCGAACAGCGCGCTGTCTTGTTCTTTAAGAGATTGCACTTTTTCCTGAAAAATAACAACGTTACGGATTTCTTCAATGATATACGAGTATTTTGAAAAATCATACGGTTTTATTTCTTAAATCATAACCAGACAACGAATGTGCTTTTTATCGCAAAAAGATTAATTACACACTTACCCTCGCGCAAGCAATTGAAAATACACGATTAACCAAGAATATTCTAATAGCGCAGGGGCCAGTCGCTCTGCACAAGGTCTAGATTGTTTGTACATATTCAAATTGAAAATCCTCAAAAATGAACCACAAAATTGACCCCGAAAAGTGACCATACAAAAAAGCATTCATAGGCCGGTAGGTCAAATGGTAACGCGTTCGTCTCTGCAAAGTTAGAATCGCGGCGATCCGGTCAAATTGTACATCGTGTTCCAAACGACTGGCCACTGCTGCGACATTTCTTCGCAAGAGACTGTATGCCCGGCCGCAATGACGAAGATAATGGGCCCCGTTAACATGTTATACGCTTCGGCGTAATTCAGCAAGTAGATTAAAGATTTTGAGATATTAAATCGGCGCCCAACGCAGTTAAACCGTCGCTTTATTACCGTAGTCGCAGAATGAATTAAAATACACTTAATTAAATTGAAATTTCAGTTTATGATAGAGAGGCAATTGACATACGTTTGTAGTGCATTTCCTGATCTCTTTGTATTATGTGTATTTAAAACGCAGAGCTAAATGCGATGTAATCTATAACGAATACCATGCTAAGCGTCAGAGGAATTGCGCTTTCATTTTAACCTGAGTTTACCAACTGGCTCCCCATCTACATTAAACGGACGACACGTATACCAGAGCCAATACATTGAAACTGAATTAGCTTTTTTTCACCCACTGGACTATGAAACAGAATCCATCAGGCTTGACTCAGGGTGCATGTGTCGCAGCTGTACTCGTTATACTCAGCTATCGAGTTGCCAAGATTAACTCTCGATCTCCGCGTTGCATAGGCTTGAGTCTCTTCGGAGACTCCCTTATTTGGCCCGATTTACACCGGGAGTAAAATCGTGAACGCACGAGCGTATCCTTAGCTTATTTTAAACAGATTACCATAAGCCCTGCGCATCGCTTTAACCGTGTTCAAGCGTGGGCCGTCATTTCTTAACGTTGAACCAAAGAAGGATTCAAGAAAGTACTCTAGTTGGGGTGATTGGACGCTACCTTTATCAATCAAATACAAGTTCTAGAACACCTGGGTTCGATTCTCAATTAGGGTGTTAGCATAATTAGCAAAGCAGTTTTTTACAATACAAACCGACAATTAGCATTTTTTCATGTTCACTTTCCAGGTCTGGTTCTTGATTCCTAAGCCTGGTCATTGCTGAGACACGCAAAAAAGTGCTAAATCATTAAAGGACCACGCCAATCATTGAGTTTAATATATGTTAGCAATGTTTTTTAGGTGCTACATAGTAAACTCTTTCATTGACACAGTTCTTTTGTAATTTGGCAAGTTTTCGTACCGGAACCAAGAATATAGCCCATGAAGTCGACTTGTAAGAAATCTGTAATGTGTCTTAATTCTTAACTATCAGTAGAAATTAGTGACTTACCTTTCCAGCCGTTGTAACAGACGATTCGTGTCTAAACACAACAGTAATTTAAATGAACACTCAAACGCCGGAAAAGAACTCTTTACATTAACATACAATATTCTGATGCAGAAAAATTGGCAACTATAGTAAAAACAAAAACATTTTGGTTGAAGTGTTTAGAAACTCAGGCCCATTATGGAACGGCAGTTCTATTCATGGAATTGGCCAAGAAAAGTGGTTTGATGCTAAGGCTGGGTTGTAAGATTTTGTGCAACTTGTAGATGGAGCAAATAAGAAATCAAAGTTTGACTCACAAGATCATGAGTTTAATTATCGCTGCTGAAGTTGTTGCAAAAGCGTTGCAAATCTGTGTCATAAAATAGAGAATAAACGATTTACGCGGTAATTTTGTGTTCGTTCTTTTTTTGCAATGTAACTCAGCGACTAATTGAAGCAAATTAAACGTTGACAAGATTAACTCGTATCTGTTTAAGAGGGTTTTAAAACTTTCAACACATTTTCGAATTGTGGAAATGAACGCTGATGTATCAACCCTCAAGAGATTAAAAACGTTTTCCGCAACTTCAACAAAGCAAGAAATCTCCTCAGCGGAAGAAAATAAGAATTTTTTGAGATTATTTGTGTTTAAGTATTATTTAGTCTGGTCATAGCTTAACACTAACCAAAAAAACTGCATCAATAGATTAAAAGAATTAAGGTACCACATGCTTGACATTTAAGCAGATCATCGCGAAGTAATGCATACTCATATTTCAAAATAATCTGCTTATCTGACGTACTTATTGGTTCGTGCTCTGTAATGTACGCGGGAACGATAAGCAAATAACAAATGCTCACAACGTGGATTAGTTACAACGTATGTTAGTTTTAAAAATCTTTTTCTCTTCGCGGAATTATGTGAACTGTATTTAGAATCACTTTCGTTATCGGTATCAAAACTTTCGTGAAACCGTCTATGATGACATATCAGAATGTAATTGATTTTGGAAAAGAATGCAAAACTTTACAAGATTCGAAAGCGCTGAAACGGGTCTAGTTACTAGAACTTTCTTGACTGTTGTTCGAAAAACGCTGGTAAAATGGTGTTAATTTGCTTTGAAAAATACTCTAACCGCCAGATTAAAAGTTCTTTTAAACTTTAACTTTAGCGACTCTTCCCTATACTTAGCGATGAATACAGACTAGGTTATAAATAGAGTACGGTTTCAACCGCTCTTCCGTTTTGGAGTTAGTAGCTAGTACTAGCAGGGCAGTTTGGTGACTTTTTGATTTATTACAAACGTTTAGTTCGCATCAACGTGACTCTGAACTGGTAGGACGAACGTTTACACTTTTAACTTCGCTATGATAATCAGAAGCAATGTAAGTAGTTCTTTCTTCTTTTTGTAAAGGACATTCAGAATAATAAGTACCATTGCACTGAAAGTGCTCACACGAAGCCACAATCATCACTACTGCAGCATTTGAGATCTTTGTATTTCGCTAACATTAATATTATCAGTAGGTCCAGCGGTAACGGGTTTGTCTCTGGAGCAGAAGATCTGAGCTTCAAATCTTAGGCCAGTCAAATCGGACACAGTATTGTCAACAGCTAGCCACCGCTGCAACATTTCTTCGAATGAAGCTGTGTTGCCTGGGTGCAATGACGCGGAGATAGGCCCCGCCAACTCGTTACACGCTTCGGCGTAATACAGCGAATATAACGAAAGATTTGATTTGAAATATTAGAAACTAAGCTGTATTTTCAGTTGTGCTTACGTATAGGCAGACTTCTCTTTTTCAACAGATTCCAACGGTCTTTCTGCACCATCCAAAAGTGAATTTTCATTGTCAATACGACTTTCGGGGACTCTCTATTAATACACCATTACTTCGTTGAGAACGCCATAAATTCAAAAACTTCCTACGTAAGTCGCTCGCTTGTCTGTTTGCGACCACGAAAAGACAACTGTGCGAATATCCAAAAACTTTTACAGTTTAGCAGCTCTACACCTGCGGATTTCTCTGGTAGTCTATCACTGGTGGTAAAAGCTTCATATTTTCAAAAGCGTTCGAGCGTACTCTTTGTCCATTTTGATAATTATCACGCTAGTAAGATAGTGCATTGCTAAGGTAACACGTAGGGCATACCAAGTTTCTCCCAAACAGCAATGGATATGCTCTTACGCTGACCATTTTACGTCTAGCGTAGATCGGGCCTAATGCTAAACATCCAGCAGAAAAGTTGAATGCATATTGTTTACACGCACCAAAAATTATGAATACCTTGGATAATTTCGAAAAATTCCTTTTTCGGTCTGACAGTATTTTGTTAAAAGATTCTGACGTGGAAGGTTTTCTAACGTATCTATCACAGAGGGAGATGGATCGTCTGGGCATTTTTCGTTCGCTGGAGTCAGAACTAGATGAACGGTATCTAAAATATTACCATATTTAATATGGATACAAAATTCGAAAGACCAAACAAAATGAGTAATAACGGCAGTGCAACTGTAAAATAAACTTTAATTAGCTTTAGGTAACATAGAAAAGCTTCCACTTGCCTAAAATGGTTTGAAATAGACACTAGACAGTTTTAAATCATGCTTAACACAAGAATAGAGCAGCAGTTTATTCCGTACAGTGGTCATGAATTCTATTTTGGAAGCTTTTAACACTTAAACTAATTTTTTTTTCCATTATTACGTAACCCTGGTTGACCCTACTGTGTTAATGCTATTATTTTAATAATTAGTCAAAGATCATAATTTATGCAGCAAAATTTTGTTCACTGCTGTATATACAACATTGTTTCAGTGTTCATTAATCGTAATGTAAAAAGTTGTGCGAAAGTCGAAATCAAACCAAGTGTAAACTTTCAAAACCAGCCCATTTATTACGCTTGCTATTATATATAACCTTTCATTCTCCAAAAGTCCAATACTCATGATATACATAAATAAACAGCTATTAAAATTCATTTTGTTGGTACAAAGGGACTAGACAAGGCAACTTAGTGATGGAAATACTTTTATTATCAAAGTTGGGCCCAGACCTGCTTAGAGATAAAATTTCAACATTTCTTACACTGATTTGCACAATGGGGAATCAAAACCAAAGTTTGTAAAATACACAAAATGCATCAAAAATACCTCCATTCAAAATTTAAAAAACACAATGCATTGACCTATTAGTGATAGCTAACTTTGTGCAAAATAGAAAAAAAAACTTACAAAATCCCATCATCTGAAGCATGAAGTTCCGATTCTTGAATTGCTTAAAAAAGTTTGAAATGAATCATCAAATAATAAAACTTTTGAGCAATGATAAAAATCGTATTTCCTAAATTTTACTGTTTGTCTGCTAAAAAATAATATTTGTTCCAATATTGAAAAAATTGGAATAAACAACAGTTTTTATAAAAAATCAATAATTAAATAACTAACACAATACAAAAATTTGTCCCAACAAGCGGCAAACAACCATGTTCCAGCTTTAAAGCTCATTAAACAAAAAATGTGTCTTCAAAACCGTATGTTATCGGCTGGCTTAATATAACTGAGATATTTTCTTTAGAAAATAATAAAGTATAATTGATTGCCAATACCTGATCTAGTCTTTTTCTTTCGCCTCTTTGACTTTTTTCTTTTGCGAAGTTTAATTACCCCAGAATCTTGATCAATTGAAACTACAACTGTGATCTCCTGGGCAACTGATGAACTTTCAATGCTGGAATCTGATAACAGTCATTTGTTATATATATAAACAACGTAGTGTCTAAGGTTGCCAAGGAAAAAAAAGTTGAATAAATTGAATAATGGATCCAAATCCAGAAATAACCAAACTTTGATGGCACAAAGAAAACCTTAGACTATTTAGGCTTAAAAGTTTAATACATTGGAAAAAAACCTAATGCATAATTGCATTCAAAACTGCTTCTCAAATTAGCTGAAAAAGAACCCCAAAAAAAAGATTTCTTTGCTTCTAAAAAGCAACCCCAACAAGTAATAATAAAACGCCAAAGAGACTTCTGATTTCTGAACTGTGGATACAGATTTTGTTATAGCAAAACATCAAAATACATGTATTCTTGAGAGTGCACTGGATTAGAAATTTTATACAGAGGAAGACTATAATTATGTTCTTAAAAATTGATTAAATGCTAATATTTGCCAAAGAACAAAAAACTATTGAAACTATCCAAAAATAT
This sequence comes from Trididemnum nubilum, assembly GCA_963965965.1. Taxonomy (NCBI): domain Eukaryota; kingdom Metazoa; phylum Chordata; class Ascidiacea; order Aplousobranchia; family Didemnidae; genus Trididemnum; species Trididemnum nubilum. The sequence goes on along the minus strand of OZ014484.1, from coordinate 13,806,812 downwards.
CCATCATCAAGAAAACCGTTGAGCTTATTGGAGGCACTTGGAGAAAGCCATGTATATCAAGTGTAAAAAAATTTATTTATCATTTATTACTAATAATTCAAATTTACTAAAAAAATTTTTTAAAAAGGCTAAGGCTGCTGTTATGCTACGTAAAAATAAGAAAATTGCTATCCTAGTCCCAACTCCAACCCTAAATCTAACTCAAAGTCTAATTCTAGTTCTAACCTTATTGTTAATTCTAAACCATACTCAAAATCTAACCCAAACCTTAACAATAATTTGAAAAATAAGAGTAAATGAGCACTCATTCTTTGCTCTCTTTATGGGCATTACATAACGCAACACTAGCTACTTCCTATAAAAATGATTAATGTTTCAAGATAATAGCATACAATTTTACAAAAGCTTTACATGTTGATAAAGCAGACATTAGAATATATATACAAAAAATATTCAGTATTTACCTTTAACATTTTGTGAGGAGCAGTTATTGACTGTAGTGACATAGTAATCCACACTGACTTCACTATCACAAGGAGGAGAATGGTCTTTCAAATCTGTATGATTCATCAGAGCTTAACTGTGTATCCAGTATTTATTAACAGATTGAGATAACTACAGTAGGCTATGACTGTAGCATTTGCAATCAAATATGAAGTAGGTACCACAAACTAGGTTTAATATTAGAATAATATAAGCCTAGCTGAAGATCAAGATTAATATTATTGAAAATACACCACCATTAGTTCAAATTAAGGATCACATACTGTAAAAACAAAATGTGGTTGTGTTATATTTACTGAAATCAAATATAATAGGCCTATACGTATTTAGCACCCTAGAGATAAGAACTATAAAACATTAAAAACTTTACAGTATGTTTAACCCTTTATGAAGATCTTCCGGAGTATCTAAATTTATTATTTTGGTTTCAGCTAACCCCTAAAAATCTTGTTAAGGGTGAAACAGAAAGTAGAGTTGTTATTCTGTTGCGTAGATTGTTTTAATGTTCTTAGCTGTGCTGAGATAAATCCTTGATACCAACTAATGCTTGGCCTACAACCGTTAGAGGGCTTTTTTAAGACCACAAAGCAGTTTGCAATAGGCCTATAGGCTAAATTATATGGTACATAATAGGTATAAACCTGAGCTAGGCTACATAGTAAAGTAGTCTAGGACCCATTGAGTTACCGATAAGTCTTAAGTTATTTTAGACTATTCTAAATAAACCAAAACCTAACTACCGTACACAGCTATACTACAGTACTAAACTATACCGTACCAGTACCATACACACTGTACTGTGTAAGTCACGAGTCAGGCTTACAGCTTAGACTTGGAGCTTTCTTAAATTATAGCAGACTGCCAGAGTGCTAGATTATAGTAGGCCTACACGATTCTATAAGTTAGCTTTTATTTTTAGTTTTAACCTTGCTACATCTTACAATTTGTAACTGTTTTTAAGTCTACCCCACTAGCCTACAGTACTGGTCTAGTCTACAAAATAACAAATACTGTACAGAACTCTCAATCCAATCAGTGTTGTGCACTAATTCTGAATTTAATCACTGAATTTTAAAAGGACAAAGTTGTTTTGTAGGCTATTGCAATGACAACTTTCGATGCATAAATTACTTGTTGTATGACAGTCTTAGCAACAGTGCATGACAGCTCTAGCCCTTAGCTGCATAACTTGCCTGCTAACAACATGCGCGCACTTTAGTTTCTGTGCTTTAGCCTCTGTGCTCCAGTGCTGTTGCTGTTTTGAGCTTGATCAGCTGGAATCACTGAAGCGAAACATAAAGACAAAGTGCCCATAAATTTTTATCTTTTATTTTCACCCATTCTGGCTGACAGAAGATTTTTAAATTCTCTTTTCAAGCAGAAGCTCTTCAAACTCGTTCTTCAAACAGCAACTATAATAGTAAGATTTAGAGAAATTATACCTCAGTTAACCGTACTTAGGTATTAGGAACTTCTGCTCAAGAAATCCAGTAGTTGTTTTTGAATTTCGATTAATAGTCCTTATCGTACAAGAGCAATTACATTACACATATATCCAACAAGAGCAATTACACATAACCTCTTCACCTTGGAATCGGTCGGGTGGAAAAAGTTTACTGCTTTAAACATTGCATACAAAATACAAAAAAAAAAAATGGCTGAAATTAAATTATCTGTTCGATTAATCCCTGTCCACCCTTACGACTCAATAACTGACACTTTACTATGCCAGGAGAGAAGCACATTACAATACTGTAATAATGTAATTAGCAGAGGTGGAGTCCTCGAGGACGTCCTTGGCCTCGAGGACACATTTTGAAGTCCTTGGCCTCGAGGCCTCAAGTCCTCGAAAATTGGCCTATTTTTCTTTTAGGCACTATTTTTTGGAATGTTAAAATTTTGTGGAGCGCTTGAAAAATTTTTCGGAAAACGTTTTTTAGTGGAGATCGTCTGAAAAATTTTTGTGAAGACCTTTTTTTTTTGAGATCGCCTGAAAAATTTTTGTGAAGACCTATTTTTTTTGGAGAGCACTTGCACTTGTGTCCTTGGTCCTTGGCCTCGAGCATTCCTGTCCTTGGCCTCGAGAGTGTCTGTCCTCGGAAAGGCTGTCCTTGGCCTTTGCCTCGGATTTTTTTTTGTGTCCTTGGCCTTGGCCTCGAGCATTGTGTCCTTGACTCCACCTCTGGTAATTAGTTACCCCAACTCTACAAGGATTATTTTTTAACGCGGTTAAGCTTGATGAATTAAACTTGCTATATTTCTATTATGTCTCATCCAGAGTAGCTGTAAACTAGATGACCTCACGGACCCCTTGCAGAGTCTGGCGCCACTTTTCTTTGAGTAATATAACTCATCGTCATCATCATCATATTTATTTATTTACCAAATGACGTCATTTCACAAGAAAAAACTGCAACTTCCTCTAGGTCTATCAGCAAAGCATCGAAACATGCAATTCCTTCAAAACCAACACACAAACTTGCAGAGTCAAAGCGATACTCATATTCTGTTCATCTGTGCTTGTGATTCTTTGGCGTCAATAAACTAACTGCCCACGAAATGCATCTTCCAAGACGTTCTTGGGCCCGACTGAATCGTCTACGCACTGGTGTTGGGCGTTTTTGTTCTGCTTTACAAAACTTGGTGTATGAGTGCAACGCGGAGAGCCAAATGGCAAAACACACAACAGGAAGCTCTTCCTGGCGCGTAGCCAGAAATCTGCAATGAGGGAGCTGTTTCGAGGGCGGAGCCCCAAACGCTTGAAGATTTTGTAAAAATAACGTGATTTTAGGCTTAAAATATGCTTTTAATATGCTTAGTTTTAATACGTGTGTAGTGCCCCACACCGTCCTGTTTCCTCCTTTTCTCTAGCACACTTTACTCTCCGTTTTTTCACACCGCTCTTGAGATCGTCATTTTTTTCTGGAATATTTAAACAAGTTTTCTCGCACGAGGTTCTTCGTTTCTTTTTCTTAAAGTATTAAAAACAATCGTGGATTTGTGTGTGTTCAACCATAGACTCTTTCTTAGTAGACTGAAAACAGACAGTTTTGTCTTTTTTTCTAGACAATTCATTTTTTTAGAATATGCCGATTCGTCATCAGCGTAACTTTTTGCTTCTCGGTTCACTTGCGCTACGAATAAGATCCAATCAAATCAGTCGAATACGCGTGACCGCAAAAAAAAACAACGCAACAAGAGCAAACTTTTTTTCTTCAATGTTCTTCTCCTTGTCTCCGCACGCGTTTCTAGTCTACTAAACAAAGAGCCTATGGTTAAACTGTTGTGGATAAATATGATCGAGAATCCACTTGTGACATACAAATTAGAACTGCAAAAACATGATTAAAACTAACAGAGAGCCTATTGCTAAGGTAAAATTTTAGTCTTTTTATCACAAGCCGGTATATCATGAAATCCTAAGCTACAATAAATTGCAAAAAGTATTCACAAGCATTAACCTAATGCGGCTGCATTTTATAGAGAAAGATAATTTGAAGGTAAGGGCTAATGGAACGAGATTTGAGAGAAGTGATGCTGAATAGCCCCTCCTATATTCCCATAAGTTTTTGAAAGAATTTTGCATCAAGTACGATTTAATTTGATTGCTTATTTTTTGCCAGTTTTGAAAGTCTACAGATTTGTGGCCTTCATTTTTGACAAATATTGCTGAATAAACGTATTAAAAGTGGTTTTGGGCACTCAAAAGTACATATCACTGCCAAAAGACTGTTTTATAAGAGCGAAAACGTAATATTTTCTTATTGTGCAGCATTTTGGTCAATAGGTCAATACCAAGCTATTCTACTGGACTGTCCAGGATCCACTCAAGGACATTTTAATTGCGGGCTGTGACTAACTGATTATTTCTTAACTTATTACAGCATGTTGGCCTACATCTTTCATTCTTGCTTGTGCCATTTGTAGTGTGGTATGTCTTTGCAGTTCTACAGTATATTGATTGAATAATTTAATGTACAATATAGAAAAGGTCACGCTGTAGCAGACTGAAGACGCAGCGTCAATTCCATTGTAACTGGCCTATAAGTCATTTTGCTCCCTCTCACCGGAAAGGTATACCTATTAAATTCGATTAGAAATTGTGGTAAGAAATATGTATCGTTTTTACTCAGTTCAAAAAAAAGTGATTTAATATATTCTCCACTTCACGGGACGAATGAATTGGTCCGCTTAAATGAGGATACAACCAGCTGGCTGCAAGAAACCTTCCCGGACATTTGACGGATGCTTAAACGACCAACCAAACGTGAACTTGAGCATTTTCTTGGCAACGCCGTATCATTTTCAACTTCTTAAGAAATCAAAAGACAATTTTACACGTAAGTGACTGTGTGTACTGATTAAGCGAATAGAGACACATAAAAGCAACAAAATAATAAGCTTATCGTCCTAAAAATAAATTAAGAGTATTGTAGTGAAAATACTTTGGTAGATAGGTTTTAGTTATACGAGAAATCATAGCGAAAAAATCAATCGTAATACATTAGGTGGGAAAAGTCAAAAAGTCTTTTGCGGTCTTTTTTCCTTTAATTCACTCTTAAGTAATTGGATCACCCAAATCTTCCCCATGCTAAAAAAAAAGCAATCAGAACCGCGATTAGTCTTGTCCAAATCGGGGGAGCAAGCATGGGGGCCCGGGGTCTACAGATCAACATTAAAGTAGCATTCAAAATGGTTCGGAGAGCACATGGCTTTGATTGAGGAAAGTTAGCTGAGATGTACTGACCTAGTCGATTATTTTCAGTTTACTAAATTAAAAATCTAAACAAAACAACACCAAAAAAAAAGAGCAACGGAAATTAGTCCGTCCACCAAAGTGCATGCAATTACATAACAGACAATGCGCAGTCAAGTAACAAACCAGGATAATATTCACAATACAGTAGATTTTTTGATAATAAGTAACTTACAAAAAACTGAAATGATTATACGCAGAGAGTTTTTAAAGGCAGGCGTTATAGCCGTTTTACTGTACTACTTTAAGCATTTTGGTACAGCTTTAAAAATATTTTTGTTTTCGTAAAGAACTTTACGAGAAAAATATTTATTCAGGACCGTGTACTACACTTAATGGGTGCTACAAACAAAGTAAGTCTTGTTTCAAAAGGATTAGAGAGTGCTCTCAAACCTAATCCTGTCCTTTCAGAAAAATTAGATGTTTCGAAAGTTATACATGGGCCTCTTTTTCAATTCGTTTAAATACTTTCGTTGAAATTAAATACGCAAAAAATGTTTAAGAAATACTGGACGGACGAGGCTGCATCAAGTTTCAATAAAAAATACTGCTACAGATTCATTTTTAAAAGGACGGAGAAGATATTCAGTTCCATTACAATCTCAAAACGGCAACATTTGAGCAATTCTATTTCGAGTTAACACTCAGAGACGCCCAGAATTAACATTGCAACCAAAGTAACAAACAATAAACTCTTGAAACACTATTGATCAAGGTTTTAAATCATGATTTATCTGTTTAGAGTGCAACAAAATTAAGGCCAGAAGTTGGGGCTTCGAACAGGTTTAGCTTGGGACCAAAAAACTAAGATTCCGCTAGACTCTGAGCACCTCTCCAGCTAAGTCCTACATTTTATGTTCTGAATTATTCAGTGCACAGTAAATTAATCATTACCGAAGAAATGAATTCAAATTCGACTATTAAAAATTACAATTCAAATATTCAATTAAATCTACAATGATTTTAATTACGCTTTAACTCGTTTGGTTTTGTAATGCCAAGAAATTCAAAATGTTTTAACAACAAATTATTTTCATAAGTTTTAGTAAATCTAATCCGACATCCAATACTCAAAACGGTATCGCATCAGTGAGGCACCGAGGGACAAAAAACAACATTGAACTGCATTAACAAAATTAAATTCTCAAAAAAATTATAACATTACAGTTAAAAATCTCCGCACCTTAGCCCAAGCATACTCTTCTATAAACAGTGTTAATTAGAAGTCAGAAATCATCAATAATAATAGTACAAAAGTAGCATATCACAAAAAATTAGGCAAAAAAATGCATCCAGAAACTGAATCAAGCTACAAAAAAAGGCACAAAATTTTCTCTTTGTGACAATACAAAGCTTTCATGAAAGGCAAATCAAATAGAAACACAACACAATGCAATAATAGTATCATTCAAATGGGAAATTCTACTGCTTCACTTCAATCTTGTTCTGGCAACTGCAAATTATACCTGTAAAAACACGAACATTCAGTTATTTTTATCAAAAAAAAAAAAAAATTATATTTAAGGAATACTGAAAAAACATAGTTTACGTAAAATTTTACACACACATATTAAGCTGGACAATGGACATAGTACAAATTTTACTAACACCAAGAAAAATACAAAGCATACACAACTGACATACCATTTAGTAGTTGGCTGGGCCAAGTCCAATTCTGCCATGTCTATGACAACTTCGCCCATGAGAGTTTTCTCAAACGACAAAAACCCGGTTTGATTTTTAACAGTTACGTTCAATTTGCTTCGAGCGATGTCTTCCAAAGAAACGTTGAATTGCAATCTAAAGAATTTTTTTATCAGTGCACGATTGCCACAGTTCAAACTTTCGGTCCGGAAAAATATCCAATCCCAAATCCTAAAAGTCGGTGGGTCAGCTTTGCTTTCCAACATATGCAGCAATAACTTTACAATTTAAGTGTAATTAAATCTTTATATACCAAGTTGCCTTGGCCAAGAGGCAGCGAAAGGACCTTGCGGTCTTCGAGTCAAGCTGCCACCTGTTTACCGCACACGGTGGAGGCTTCACACTGTCCTTTCTATAGCTAAACGGCAAGCAGGAAAGCTGTTCATATAAATTTTTATAGATTGTGGTTTGACACGACCGGAAATGGAACACAAGTCGATCGTTTCAGTAACAGACGCTCTATTCACTCGAACATAATCTATAAAAAATGCAGGTTTTAAAAACACTTCTAAACAATAAACAAAAAAATAGAGCTCACTGTTGTTCGAAAGTTGGATTGAGGTTGCTTTTGACAACTTTGGTTTTCTTTCGATAATTTTTATTCAAGGTCACTTTCACATATGGGTCCGAAGTTTTATTGTCTTCATCACAAATAATAAGATTTCTGCCAAAAATAAATAAATATATCTCACACAATAATACAGCCGCAATAATTCAACGTTAAACAGTGGTTTTATTTTTAGCTGAAAAAGTACGTTGTTAAAAAACCTTATGATTTAGGTCAGAAGAACATTTTGATTTTCAACACATCAGTATGATGTAAAACTATACAACGCCATATCGGTTCCTTGAAAACATGTGAATCCTCTTCCGTTATGTATTCACCAGGTTTGAGAATGCAAAACAAAATTTGACTCAAGTATCTTAAAGTACTAACAGCAGTATGTAACCGTCTTCCATCACCAGCACTAGAGAGCAAGCCTATTAAACTCCTATTATTAAAGTATCTTACATCCATTCCTTAACTTCGACAGAATCCGGGCGATTTTGTCTTAGGAAAAAAAAAAAAAAAAACTTACTCGGCATTATGAACAACGACCACCAAGGCATTGCTTCGATATTGTATTGTAAGTCGAATTCTGCCAAGGTTTGCATCGCTGTTGCCCTCTGGAGAAATGTCATTTTTTCTGCAAAAATGTTAGTTGATGATACCCATTCCGATAAATGGAGACATTGACAACCTCTACAAAGATCCAATAGTCGGGCCACATTCCCAAGACCTGGACCAAAGATGTTAAGGAGGGGCCGAAAACAGCTCCTTCACGGGTTCTTCAAGACGCTGGACATTCGCAAGAAGTCAAAGTCTTTGAAATTAAGAATAAAAAGCAGGGGGATTACCTCAACTGTTTACGCTTATATCCAACCATGCAAACAAACCACACTATCAAAAATGGAGTACAAGTTAATCCGCTTTTAGAAAATTGCAGCAACGGGCGTATTATATTAACCTAGCAATACAAATAGGATGGCTGCAGAGAAAATATAAAACGTACTTGGCATTCAGGCGCTTCCGAAGATTGTCAAGGGCAAACGAATTCCCTTCTGTAGGCGAATCCATTGCATACGAAGATTCTAAAAATAAACGTTTCAATTCAATGCAATCTGCGATTGGCTGCATGCAGCATTTCATAGATAATTTTGCTTGGGAAATAAACTAAGCCAATAAATAGAACGTTTAACAATTCAGATCCAGGCGCCATTGTGTACTACTGTGCTTGCTTGGATGAATGGAATACCAAGGCAAAGCGGTCACAGGTGTAGATTTTTTTAAATTATGGTCACTTTCTGCAATTTTCAACTGCGAAAATTCCCAAATGCTTAATTCTAATTAACCATGACAGAAATGTAGATGGTTAGCAAATGCAATCAATCAGTAGTTTGGGTAAACGTGCGCTACAATACGGAAGACCGATCCTGAGCTCTTGGAATGCTTTTGTCGGTGGTCTACTGACAATCAAATATTGCAATAATTTTGCTTATTCCAATGTTATGTGGACTAATAGATTAGGTTGTATTGTATGATGACTGCGTCACTACAATCAACAGCAGGAGTCATAGCAGGAAATAAATAAATCATCAATAACGGCGGTGGTGCATTGAATATATTTATCATCGCTCCTCAGTCAATAATAACTTAGCATAAAATAAAGCTGCAACGCAATGGAGCTGGTGTGCAAGACCATTTGCTGCATAACCTCTAATACAATCAAAGGTAGAGTGGAATGAGTTTCGATTCCAGTCGGGTCAAACCAGACTATAAAATTGGTAACCACAGCTTCCACGCTTGACGTTCAGCATTAAGGACTGTGGGAAGTCTCCACGGTATGTGGTAGACAAGTGGTAGCTTGACTCGAAGACCGAAAGGTCCCTTCGCTGCCTCCTGACCAAGGTAATGTGGTAGATGAAGATTCTAATTGATCACTTACCGGAGCTGGCACTTGAATTGCTGTTGTTTCGAGAAAGTTCACTTCGCGAATGGTTTGGAGCTATAGACTCCGTTCGTTCTGAAAATAATGCATCTAGTTTAGCTTCTGGCTAAGTTGATTATGTCAGGTATGGATCTTATGGTCATTTGTGAATAAATGAAACAACAAATAAGTCATTTCGATTAAAACAACTGGACAAAATTATAGTACAGATCAAGATAAGCTTGCGTTGGAGAAATACACAAAATACTTGCAAGTTTGAACCAACCGAAAAAATCAAAAAATTTCCGGCACCATTGTAGGTATAGACTTAACTTTTATAATGCTACCTTGGTTCCAGCGTAAAAAGCAAGCACTTTTTGGTGCATAGGTTTATGAAAGTGTCATGTCCAATACATAACTAATGTCAGGAATAAGGCTAGTACAGAAGTACGCAACATATCTACCTTACAGTCAAGGATATCTTAATATTATTGTTTTTCCTCTTACATGCATAGCAGTGAAAACAGAAAACCATATTATTGCCTATCACCATACGGGTAGCCCATCGCAATTTCTCACGACCTGCCACTTTCAAATTAGCCATACCATGGTCTAACCCTTGCCTGTAATGCTTAAGTACATTTTAAAATGACCGTACCTTTCTCAGCGCGAGCAGCTGCCAATCTTGGGCCAGAAGTTACTGTGAATACATCTTCATTACTGGTGGCATCAGAAAGATTCCGTAATTCCAAGGCCTAGAATTAGTACACAATGTTAAAAGTACTGAGGTGAGTTCGCATGCAATGAGTTTCAAAACGAAATGCTTTATTATGCCCAAGTAGAATAATAATAAATAAAAAGTGATAATGACGACATACAGCAAAGCAGCGACATATATACAGCGAGTGAACAAAGAAAAGCGAGAACAAATACAATATTAATTAAATTCATTTTGTCTCGCAATATCCGTTCATTACACAATACCACCCCCATAGCTATGAGAGATATGTGCCAATAACCGGATACCGCAGACAATTATACAAGGACAAATATTAAATTATGCTCACTCGGTCACCACAGTACAATAACGGAGCACCAAAAGTTTTTTTACAGTACTACATTATTGCCATTGCCTTTAAATTATTTTTGAATTGTTCTGAATTTATTTTTTATCCAATCCCAACAATGAAGAGAGACAATTTTACACCACCATACAATTATTAGATAAAGTATCGTCTCTAAAGTCTAAAGAGCCATTATGCCCTCTCCAAAAAAACAATCCAAAAAACGAATCAACAACAAAAACTTGCATAAACTTTCTTACTCTTAGGGTCACTCTTAGTTTGAGTACAGCATTGGTGACAGAATTGCTAAGAGTGAAAGAACGATCGACCATCAAATCGGCGGCAGAAAGTAGGCTTTTGACGTCCAAAGTCATGTCGCCCAACACAGCTGGATCAGAACAACAACCATCGTCTATAACCTGAAGGAAAAGGAAATATAATGAATGAACAGAGCTGGTCAACGCTATTTGAGCTGCAAGCGCTTATCAGCACTCTGAGTAGAACATGAGTTTTGATTTTTATTACCGAAGATTTGTGATTAAAACTGCTTAAATTTAGTGTCAGAAAGAAGAGCAGAATAAGCAGAGGATCTGTGAATGCAACTTTAAAATCTTTAGTTTCGGGTCTGCGACTTCTTGATGGAACCAGTTTGATGCAAAACCCCAACCTGACGCGTCAAAACATCTCTGGCCAACCCATCGCGTCTAAAAGTCTTGGAATGACCACAAATCTACCAACTCGAACGCAATCAAGCAGATGCTTAATCCTTGCGGCCAACCGGAGAGATAGATTGTCGTTGACAAGTGCATTCCAACTGGGGGAAAATTTGTGAAAAACTTCAAACATCAATACGTCGCAAAGGCAACTTTGAAAATGCGAAAACTACCAAATGATACTACAGAAAACACACTCTACAGTTTAAAATAACCTACATTCTCGTACACCAATAATTTAGCTTTTAAAACAAAACTAAAAATCAAATTCAGCAATTAAATAACTTGATTTATAAGTTGTTATAGGTCATGTTAAAGTTACCTTAAACAGGAAAACCCATTTTAGCAACCACTGAGCTGCCAGACAATGATTAAACATCAAACTTCACACATAAAGCTATTTGATCTACAACATTAGATGTAAGTGTCAAATGATTGCACCACAGCAGCAAGACAAAAAAGTCATAAATTAGCTCCAACGTCGTTTTTAGGCTAAAAACTGCTTGGCCTAGACAGAGATAAACCACAGCGAAGTATTGATTTGAAAATCACGGCTACAGTAAATTGGAGTAGCCACGATTGCGGAGAAACTTTCGAAAAATTGAAGAGTGCTCCACAAAGAGCTTTGCGTTTGGAAGATTTTACCTAAAAGAGCAATATCTTAAAAAATTTTTGAAAAGATTGGAAACACGAACGACCTTCTTACCAATTTCCTACATAGGCATTTTAACAGAATGGTAGTGAAGAGCTACTATTGGTATTACAAAGAAGAATTTAACAATAAAAGAGCAAAAATTTGGCTATCACATCTCACTGAGAAGTTGAAAAATCAGGTGTTAAAGCAACAACCTTCTTAAAGCATGCACACTAACACTAAGAATCACATATGACTGCCACTACAACGATTTTGAACCTTGTAGTTTGGTTGGCCTTTGGTCCTCACAGTAGATGGTTTTCGAGACCAAAATCTGCTTTTTCTGTACGTTTTGTCCTTTAGCTATTAAGTACAGGATGTCTGTAAGCTATGTACGTATTAAAAGACACTGGTGAAGTTTTTAAAGGAGTACAAATTTAGACTGATTTAATAGTTAATAAACAGATATTTTTCAATGGATATTTGTGCACAAAACTGTACACAGCTTTAAGTATAAGTTTAAATAAAGTCATTGCTTGCACTTGCAATTAGCATCAAATCCAACCACGTTTGCTAGTGGCTTAGGTTTTAAGAAGCTTGGAAATTGCTAACAAAAAACTACTATAGAATTCACCCAACTGAAAATTACCCGAATCAGCTGCTAACGCAGTGAGCAAGTTTATGGAATAGATGACTTTTGTAAAAAAAACTTGACTTTCAGTTTAAATCAAAACCAGCTTCACAAAGACTTAGGTCGCCGCGAAACACAACTAAAAACAAAAGAGGTTATCATACACAAGAGGATGCGAAATTACCACTTTTCTTGGCACCATGAAACAAATTAGGTATGCAAAAATTTAGCTAAAATAAAATTGTAGCAATAAAACGAACGTTCTGCTAAACTTTACGTTCCTGCTTACCTCAAGTTTGAAACGATCGTTAAACGGATCTTTCAACAAAACGCGGAAGTTTTCTTCCCATAATGGGTTATTGTTGTCACTTATAGTCTGAAAACAGTAGTCAACAGCTTTAGCTTGGGCAGAACTTGATCAATATTATAAGGAACAACGGACGAATTAGTTCATAAAAATCAAGGTTGATTTTGCTATCTAGTATGCATTTTTCGTGTGGTCATATTGCCAAAGGCAAACTTTAGGACAAACATGTTCAAATATCTGCATTGTTAGTCCTTTATTTACTCAAGTGGATTTTGAAAAGCGTTTATTTCGATTTTTTATTGAAGAAAAATTTTTAGGTCAAAAATTCATATTTCTACATCAATATTGTAAATATTAACCAACAAATTGAATTGACAAGTTAATAAAAGATGTCAAAAAGTCAATCGCGTTAGGCTGGTACGCTTACTGCTAAGTTTTGGGATATGTTAAACTTTAATTCATGCGAAGCTTTAAAATAAAAGTTATTTTTTCCGTCCTAAAATATTTGCTAAACATTGAATGGATCTCATAGTAGTACTTTTTCATGCTGACTTTTTTTGCTCCAGCAATTATTGGTTTCTTGATAAACAGCAAAATCACGCTTATGTTCCTTAATTATTTTGATACTTGATTAATTTCTTTAAATTTAATTCTTTTCGTGCTCCAATTTACAAAATTTGGCTTTTGCTTGAGTATCAAATTTAATAAAAAAGATCGTATTACTATTTTACACGAGATTTCGATTAAAATCTCACATTTTTTTTACATATTAAACCATTAAAAGTAAATAATCACGTCAAATGGGGTCTACGACAACTGAACGCCGACTAACCAACCCTAATGTTAGCCCTCAGTTGATTCGTGGTTAGTTTGTTCACCATGAATACAATTTTTCAAATAAAACTTTTATCAATCAAAGAAGAAAAGAAACTTTACCTTGGTTCTCAATGTGTTTCCGCTTGGCGTTGTTATTTTCAAATAAGGGCTCGGGTCGTAAGAGTCTTCTGGTTTGTTCTAAACAGAAGCGAAAACGACTTAACAATGGAGGCGATGGAAAAGGGAAATTAATAACAAATTTTCGGTTCATATTAACTTGAAAATAAATGTCGTACACGTAGCGTTGCAACAGGTCCTTGTTTGCATAGGCTGGATTAAGAGATTGTTCCAAATAAAAGGACAAATTGTTGCAACTTGGATTACAACATATTACAAATAATCAAATAACTTGAGATTATAAAAACCAAATATGCTACCTGGAGTGCATTCAGCGTAAAAAACCTAGGCATATGATCAGCCTTTACCTTCATTTCAATGTTAATTTTGCAACCACTATTGTCCATGGCATTACAAAAATCATAAAAAAACACTAACATACCGGCAGATCTTTCGCGCCTTCCACGTAGATATTTAGAAAAGCGCAGTTGGATGTTCCATTCGTCTCTTTGAAAGTCTGCAGTACAGAGCAGCTGGTTACAATTAGATGAGCGGTAAAAAGAGTTAGTTCGTAGAGTAATTCGATTGTTATGGAATCACACAATTGGAAAAAATAAGCTGTAGCAAGCAAACATCTACAAAGACATTCACAACAAAACTACACAGGACTTTGCGCCATCCTTAATTCAAGCTCCCACATTCATCCACAAGGTGGAGACTGGAGACCCACCCTACCCTTTCTCGTGTTTGCAAATCCCGATGAAAAAAAAATGTCATATTTGAAGACTGGATGATCAATCACTAAGTGTGTGGGTTCTGTTGAAAAGTAACATACCTTTTCGGCAAATTCACGATCGGCGGACAACTCGAACCATTCCAAACGCACACTTAGCTTTCCAGTATCCGTGTCCATCAATTTGATTTTCTAAAAACGGTTGTTACGGTTGAAAACACGCTATTTTTGCTTAGCTGACAGAAAACAAGGATTACCACTTGAATATACGAGGTAATAAAGAGGTGTCCCACACCTTGTTTCACTATTCCCTTATCTGCGAAAATAGGGTTAATTCGTTTGACTCCGTGCCATTGGCAACCCTGCCGTTAGAACTTTCGTGACATCAGAAAAGAATGAATTGGCAAAATTTCTAACAGAATACGCAAGCGATGTTCAATTGTCGAACATAGCGTTCCTTATTCTACAAGGAATTTTGCAAATTCATCATTTTCTGATGTCACGAAATTTTGAAAAGCAGGGTAGCTAATGGTACGGAGTCGAACGGATTAAATCAATTTGGGGAATAGTGGAACAAGGTTTGGGAACCTCATTATTACCTCAAGTAATTTTCATTTCTTCAATATCCAGCAATATCGCTTTAACTGGTTCAGAAGGCTTCTTGATGAGCCATGTACTTTTCGACGGTCGAAGTTTTGCAAATTCGAAAGCATCTAAAGACGTTCTATTTGTTAACAAATCAGTGAAAACACAAAACAATATTACCGAGAAAATTTATATGTTTTCCAAAACTTTCCAAAAACAATAGTTGAAATTTGAATAATGTCTCTCCAGTTACCGCGACCAAATTCTTATGTTTAAATGCAGCTATTCAAATTTCAATGTCATACCAGTCAATAAAACACTGCTCAACAAAATACCGCCTACCTCATTTATGATTCCTCTTTCGTATACTTTTTTCACACTAATGGTGACTCTGAAACAAATACCGATTTTTAAATGTTGGCATTTTACTGTCAAAGTGCACACTTCCATGTTTATCAAGGTACGGGGTTACCACAGCAACGGCATAATTATATTTCACGACTTTTTTCGATCATTTTACATGACTATTTGAGACTATTTTCACAAAACCTAAAATAAAATTTTTACTATTACTCTTTCACGTACCTACTTTTTTTGTACTTATTATTAAAGAAAAAACTTGAAATAAAGCATTCATTCAACTAGATACTGACTACTACCAGTAAAAGAGTATCGCATTGCAATCAATTACTGTCCCCATGAAGCATGGAAAAACCTTCAGAATAATGTCCAGGACTTATGGTATAAACAAAATTCAAGGACATTCCAGAACAAAAAATCCAGGACTTTTTTAGAATATGGCAACTCTGAAGGAATTATTTCGTACTAAGAAATTGTTCATAAAAAAAAAACTGAACTAACTTGAAATGTGATACCACGATTTCTCAGTGGTTTGTTAATATTTTCCGGATTATATTTTAAAAATTCATTTTTGATCGCCCAATTTTCAAACTTTACCTGGCCCATACCCGTTTTAAGAGCCTCAAACAAAATAGTGAGGAAGTTAATATACCTGCCAAGGAAATCGTCTTTGGCTAAGGCACCATCGTCATCATATACGTCGAAAGTTATGTTTCCATACTCGACGTCTCTGATCAGAGTATCAAACTTTTCGTTCCATTTCGGGTTGACGGTGCTGTCGATGGTCTTCGTCTTGAACTTGTCCTGATGACCAACTAAATATACAAACTATGTGACGGACTTTTGGGACAAATTAATGGATTTTATGTAGATATCGTAATTGCGTTAGTAGTTTTCGCTTTAATTGGCCTTATTGGATTAAGATAGCAATAAACTTAAACCTAAAAGCATCAAATTCCGATAAATTTTTTTGTTAAGCATTCATTACCATTTCAGGATTAAGTAGAACTAAAACAGGGGTTCCAGATTTGTGTAAGGGTATACGCATTTTTAGCACTCGGGTAGTAAGCCATTGGCACTTTTCACAAAAGATCTGCACACACTTAGGGCACATACAGTAAGACGTTTTTCCTTCTAATCTTGGTTTTTACCCTTTCAGACCAAATTCACGCCCTAAAACGCCGAAGACCTTCTTGTGGCATTGACATTAATTAGGGAAAGCAATGTGAAAATTGCTTGTGATTTGAAAAAGGAGCTAGCTAAAAATGTTGAAAAATTACTGCAATGAAATAATGGCTACAAGGTATTTAACTTAGCCAAATGCTAACAAATTAGACCTTTGATCAAATAAACCATATCACATGCTTACGTTGTTTATGATCACCAAGGGAATCGAACCCGGCAAAAGTATTTTCACAATTTCGACTATGTATTGCAGCAACAAATGCACTTAAAATATGGAACTACCGAACCAAGCAATGCGTTATACCAGAACTCGTTTGAGCGTTGATTTTCCAAAGCAATTTCAGCTAATTTTCGTTCCTGGTCAAAATGATTATTTCGCATTACAGCACAAAACCAATACTTTTAAACTACATAAACTCAATCGCTATCTCAAATAATTAATTTTTGATTCGAAAAGGCCGAATCGCATAAGAAATAGTGCATAATACAGTACCAAGAAATATTTCTTCCGTAAAAATTCGTCTTCCGGAATCTGGATGAATTTTTTTTTGGTGAGGGGGGGCAACCAATCTTTTCATTTTAAAATATAATAACTGACCTATAATCCGGCAGGCAGTGATTTTTCTTCTTCGATCGCATGAATTACAATATTTGGTTTCAAACTAATTGCGTGAGCTACGGTGAATTAATCCACGAAATCACAACTTTGAGGTGTAATTTTAAATGCAAGAAAATTCACATTAGCAATAACTAAACTGCAAAATTGCGACTATTAAAATTGAAATAATCCACAAACCCTTTTGTTGCTCATGTATCAGAGTTAAAGGGTCTCGCTGCAATTCAATTAATTTTTGAACAAAAGCCAAGTTTAATTACTCAAAATTAAAATTGAGTAAATGACAAAACAAAAATAAGTGCAATACATATGAAAATGAATAACTAATAACCACCGTACAAAACAAAAACACCAAAAGATGTTCCCATAATTTTGTTACTACTAGTTGTTCCGCAGAGTTTTCTTCGGGTTTCAAATCTTTCAGTAAATCCGAAGCCTAGACAGTTGCAACAAAGATTCTAAATTATTTTCTTACAAAGGCGTCATTTTTACGACGACCCTGATCGAATGATCTCGGTTCAACCCGCACCCTGGTCACGTTGTTGCGTCCTTGGACAAGACGCTTTACGATAATTATCTCTGCTTGGTGGCTTCTAACAAGCAGTAAATTCAGTGGCAAAAAATCGAAGAAATTCACCGGACATTGGATCACTTGAAAGAAGCAGATGCGGATTCCTCCATCCACGAAGTAGTCAATGCAATGAAAAGTGTGCGGATTATCCAACAGTTAGCGTCAACGCTGTCCGGTAATAGGAGGATGAAAATGATACAAACAACAACCGACAACCGTGTATGGGAGCAGTGAGCGAGCACACGAGATCTGAGTTTTTTCAGGAAGAAGTTTTCAACGAAGATTTCACAAACCAAAACAAAATTCTAGCACTGTTGTAGTAAGTACTGCAAGCTGCTGCGGTTCCATTATGAACTTCTAACCAAGGAAATGCCATTCTAGAGAACCGTCAGTATTTTTACTACCGAAACGAAAATTTTGCTACGTTAGCCTTCCTTCCACCAACTACTTTTTTTTCCAAAAAAACTAATTGATCTGATTTAATTTACAAGGCACAGTTTACCTTACAAAATACTTAAAAAACAAACTAATAAGATAGGCTTCTCTGTTCAACGAAAACCTTAAAACCTACGTATGTTTTAAATTAGGGCTGTTTATAAGAATTGTAGGATTAGACCCAGGCGGTCTTCACCGGAGGAGAGCTGTTTTGCTAAGATCATAGGTACGTTGCTAAAAGGTGAAAGCGTTTGTTTTCGTTCAACGGAAAATTTGTAATTAAAACAGTTTTCATTTTTTTCACCTACTTTGACTTTAATGCTTTAAATTTCAAAAATTTTGTTCACATAATTTTTGAATCAATAGACAAGCGATGTTTTACAGCAAAACAACAAGCCTTTGCGATATAAAATAAATGCACATGCACAACTAAAATAGATGGATATTTCTTTTAAAATATAATAACTATAAACATTCCTAATAAAGGGATGTTTGTAGTTCGATTTAAACTTAACGGACAGTGACGCAAGAATCTGCTATTGCTTAATTTCAAGAAATTGCGACAGAATGGTACAATGGCCCAAGCTGAAACAAAACTTGAAACACGATAATAATTAATTCTTGCACGCACGCAATACAAAAATGAGAACACAAAACGGACCACAATCGCGAATAATGACCATAGAGTATTTAATGTAGAAGAGAGGGCAACATAGTTCATATCAAATAACAATATTTGTTGTAAAAATCAATTCCTTACATCCGAAGCGATAAGGTTAATTATGGTACAGGATCACACTGTATATGGTACCATAGAAAAACAACTCGAATAAAATGCTAGTCAACATCATTCTGGACGTCATTTTACGCAATAATAATCCACATTAAAACAAATTAAATCGATTATTAATATCTAATAACTGAATAATATCTTAACTTTTCCAACATATTGGATTCTTTTCGTGAAATTGCTTGAATTAATCTCGAAAGCAATTTGTAACACAACTACTGAGCTTAGCAAAACCATTAGCGAATCGCAATGGCGAAAAGCGTTTTGGCTACCATATGCGAATGGGCAATTGGTAATTAATTACAGCTTTTTTTCTTAGCATGCAGTTGTGATCCATTCAAACAAACGTGCTATGAGAGGTCATCATAATTCTCACCTTTTATCTGGACTCCTGGATTTCATATCAAAGAGGATTTAACGATTTATTTGTGAAAAGTTAAAAATAACCTGCTAAGCGGGCTACATGACCATGACCGTCTTTGGAAGGGTAGGTCTGGGACTCAATTTTTGGACCGGTCAAATCAGACAGTGTTGTCAACTGCTCGCCATCGCTTTCACAACAGTTGTTTTATAGTACATAGGAAAGTAAGGGTTTACGAATGGCACCCCATACAAGGCTTTATTAAAAAAACTGATGGGTTAAAAAAACTCAAAATGAGCATTATATTATTGGTTGTCTCCTGTCTGTTGCAAAGACAAATTATAGCATTTCGGTCAAACGTCAGAATGTGAAAAGAAAACAAACAGTATATCGCTTGAGGCACCCAATGCTGTACGTGTGAGACAAAATTGAACTGGGAAAAATAACAATATAAAACTTGTTATACATTTCATGTAAACTAAATTTTTTCCCTGCGATGAGGTAACAGCATAATTACGCCGATCTTGCAGGAATCACTGATACCTATTTTTAGTCAAAAAGTCAAACAACACACTAATGTCATACAGCTCTCGTCGTGGTATTTCATCAATTTTAATGCATCTTTCACAAATATATTGCAACATAGAAAGATAATTATTGGAGTTACCGTTGTTTTTGCGACCACAAAATAGACAAAATTCTTTCATTGAAGGGTTATTTCCAGTCTTCATACACTGTGTATGTGCAAATTTTTGTTGCGCAAAAAATTTTACCGAATTTTATGTAATAAATATTGATTTTGAATATAACAGATTATCAATTTGCATCATATATATGGTAAAACTCTCAAATATACGGCTAATTATTCAAAATTTCAGCTTACCTTTAACCATAACAAAAGGATCACTTTTTCCTCCTAAACCGAAAATTTTCGTATCTTTTTCAGCTAGGTTTTCGGCTTCAATAATGTGAATGCGAATCAATCCCTATAAAATATATTTTCGTTATTTTTGTGTATTTGACCACATGCTGCAAACCATGCTTTGCAAAAAAACAGTTTGATTGCAGAATACTGAAACTGGATGTCTGCAATTTGGAAATTGAAATAAATAGGATTTCCTTTATTGGCTGCAAGGAATTTTACAATAAGGTCATATATGAGTCATACAAAGGGTTTAAAACAGAGGAAACATGCATTTATTATGTATGACCTCCTTTATTTCAATCGGATTTTATCATTTCTATTAACGAAATCCTATAGAAACATTTCAAAATCCTTGGTACAAACAATATAGATTAGGGCTGCTCGGTATTAAACCAAGAATATCTCCAAAAACTCAAGAGTTTTAAATTTATTACAAACCTCAGATCTATTTGATTATCAATTTTTTTTCCGTTTGGAGTAAAACTTATATAAACTGTTCCAACAATTTACGAACAATTACAAAATTGTAGATTCATTTCTTTGTTCAAAATTTTCTGTCAAATACATGAATATGGTCATAGTTTTTTTAGCTGTTTTAAGTATATAGTGGCTAGGATGTTTCATAATTTCACCTTTTTTGAAATTAAAAATGCTTGGGGTCTCATCAGATCGGATTTCGGCCACAATGAAGAAATAAAAAAATTTTTTTTCGATTACTTGCTGTTTTGAGGGCGTCCCGCCCCCCCAAAGTTTGATATTTTTGGACGCGGGGAAATTTTTTTGACTAGTGCGATATCTCCTTAACGAAACGAGATAGAGAGTAATGTTTGGTATCAAAATTTACAGAATGGTCGACTTCCTATCTGTAGTCAATACATTCGTAATCGCTAACTCCAACAGAAACGAAGTTATTTACGAAAAACTGTTTTAGCACTCAGTAAAGCTGAAGATAAGATAATATCAAGGCAGTACCGACTAGGCATACAAAGCAAATCAACCTGCAAAATAGTCATATGCAAAAAAATCAAACAGTTTTAGAACGAAAACAACAAATGGGACATCTCATTACACGCTGCCTTGCATTTATACTGCTCGAGAGGTCCATTTGGGGATGCTCTTTGGCTCCTAATGATACGGGTACGTCGATACAGAGTTTTAAAATGGCTGAAATTTTTGAGCCTGCAACAAAGTTTTTTACCTCCCGTGGACGATTAGAGAAACAAAAACAACGAAACGAGTACAGTAACAAAACAAAAAACACATCAACTGGAGCTACTACATAAGTATGAACGTAGACGAATATCTGTCTGGTTTCTTCGTGAAGAATTGTCTCGAATCTTCTTGCGATGCAACAAATCTTTCAACTTGCCTATTTCCCTTTCATTGCAGCGATTATGATTTTCGATAGATTTCCAAAATTCGGCTGAGCCAAACGAGATGCATGGCGCGGTTTTACTGGAAATGGTAAAAAGTCTCTTAGTTTGGCTCGTCTCGTCAAAAGCAAATCTTCAATTGCCACTTCTTCCGGCAGCGAAGTAAGAGATGTCAAAACTTCCTTGGTCGTTGGTGGATTTTCAGAGTAGACACTTACAGCAATATTATGTGGCGAAAGCCAACTCTTTGCATGCTGCAAAAAGTACCGGTTCACTACTTTACACACGTCCGAATCGACTGCTTCAAAAGCTAACAAGAGATCCCTGTGAAACAATGTCACAAAAGGACCCTCACATGCATGTGGTTTAAGGTGAATCATCAGAAATGAAGGCAAATACACAGAAACAATATATGACACAAGCTTTGAGAGTTTTGTCCTCTCTAGAGTAGTAAGATCGGAAGAGTGAAATAAAAGCATTCGCAGATAACCATTTGCTGTAGTTAACCAACGGGAGTGACTAACCTCTTCTTGTTTATACCATAGCAAACTTTTGAGATTGGCTGGTATATCCATAAAAAACTGACAAGACAAAACCAGCAAGCACATCTGGTCGCTGCGAAAGCCTGCATCAGCGCTGTTTCTCATACTTTTTTGTTCAGAAAACCAGTAAAGTTTGTTTTGAAGATGTAGCTTAGCAATGGGGGTAATGCGTACATCTAGAGCTTCTCTGTCAATCAAAGTCTCCGGAGAACCACTGGTGATAGACTTGATTTTGTTTAAAAGAGCGCCTTCTACCAATGTATTTGGACCTTTGCTTTTACCTTCAACCTCATCAATAACGTGAGATAGATAAATTTCATTTATGTGAAACATACACTCTAACGAATGTATATCATGTTTAAAATTTTCAGCAATGTAATCTTGAAGGCGTTTGTTGATGCCAGTCTTTTGACCAGTATTCACTCTGCATGTATCGCTCATAACAGAATAAATTTTGCTCAGTATTCCGCCACAAGTTTCATTAACAATTGTATGGAACACCGCTTCACTGTTTACAGATGTTTCCGGCAAGTATGATTTTACCCCAACTACCTTCTCTACTTTTTTCCTTGTTAATTTGCTGTAAAATTGTACCATAAACACATACCTTTCCATTCCAATGATTTTCCTGCTGTCATGATGTAACTGCAGAAACTCTGATTCACTTATTGCAGACTCACACTCTTTTAATGAGAACAATCTGCTTCCTCTCTACGTCTGTAGACAATGGCAGGAGATGCAGCTATACTTCCACCAGCAACAGCTAATATTTGGTCAGATTGTTGACGTATAGATGTATGGCGTCTATCTGCCAAAGTACAACTGTTTGTGTTAATAGAGAGTTTCCGCTTTTTTGTGTATTTCTTTCCTCCGGCGATAGGTTTAGGAAAGAAACTGGGATCATCTGAATGGGTAGTTTGGATGTCCTCATCCAGCAGAGTTGAGTCAGATGCTGCTTTATCCTTTGGTCTTAACCTGCTTTCCAGTGTGAGGCCTGATGAACAGTTACTCGACTGAGCAACTGAGTAAGAGCAGGATGGTTCGTCTACCTGCATGCGTGGCGTAGCTTGATGCTTCAGCCGGTTTTGGATTTTATTCGCATAAACTTTATCCAGGGATGAAGACATGTACATTTTTCTGTGGGTCCTTTGGTCTTTCAAAAATTCGATTTCTTCATGTGGAATCCTGTCTTCCCAACAACACGAGCAGAACATCTTGACGTTGTGTATTGGAGGATTAGGAGCTATTGGGCATTTGCATTTGGAAATATCAAAAACTAAATCCCACCATTTGTCGCTAACCAGCAATTCCTTTTTCTTGCTCATCTTTTTGGCCCTTCTCTCCGTTTTTTCGTGTTTGTCAATTAGTTCTTTACATTTAGTCAAAATTCTAATTTCGCTTATTACAGTAAGACCAGCTTTCAGCCAAATTTCACGCACATTGTTTACCAGCTCCTGTTTAACATCCGTAAAAACTGGCAATTTCTTGAAGAATTTGGGGTCTGTACTACATAAGGTTTTGCGTAAGAATTCGTAGTGATTAACAACATTTCTATTGCTTGGTAACACATTATTGGCAAACTTTTCGCAGCTTATCAAAAACTTGCCAAATTTAGATCTTGTAGCTGACACTGTCTTATTCCAAAAGGAGTTAACTAACACGTGGCAAAGCATTTATAACGACCAAACTATTACGACGTAACAGACGGACAGTAGATAACTATTCTTAATGAGAAGAAGTTCTATGATATCATAACTTTAGGATTTCACACTATCGCAGTCTTGAAAAGTAAAAAAAGTGGCAAAAAACAGTTTTTCGTAAATAACTTCGTTTCTGTTGGAGCTAGGGATTACGAATGTATTGACTGCAGATAGGAAGTCGACCATTCTGTAAATTTTGATACCAAACATTACTCTCTATCTCGTTTCGTTAAGGAGATATCGCACTAGTCAAAAAATGTTTCCCCGCGTCCAAAAATATCAAACTTTGGGGGGGCGGGACGCCCTCAAAACAGCAAGTAATCGAAAAAAAATTTTTTTATTTCTTCATTGTGGCCGAAATCCGATCTGATGAGACCCCAAGCATTTTTAATTTCAAAAAAGGTAAAATTATGAAACATCCTAATAGTGGCCCTTTTTAAGCATGATTGGTGTCAAAATCTTAATAAATTTTTCGGTCATACCAAGCAAGATCACAGATCTGTTGACCGTCATAAACAATTAGATCAATGACTGCCGAATAATCCCCCATCTAGAAAAAGTACTGATTATAATCGAAGGAACTAGTCAAATGCCTCATTAATATCAAGAGATATTATCACCTTTGGTAGTGGGAAGCGCAGACGGCTGATGTCAATATTAGGACTTAATTTGACAATGTATTTCTCCGGCAAAACAAACAGAGCACCAATGCTGTCAGCAATTGCACCCCTGAGTATGCCGCTAAATCCAGGTAAATCGAGCAAGTTGGCTAGCTCAGTGAGGTCAAAATCGATGGTCTGCAATTATATTAAGAAGGTTTAACGTTCGGTTAGGCAAAATTGAATCTGTGAGCTCTATCTATGACCACGATGTTAACATTTTTATCTGTATTTTCCATATACTTATACAAGGTATTAATTTGGTTCTTTCTTTTCGTGGTTTTTGAGCTTTTTATTTCCTGATGCAAAAAAATGGGCATGCGAAAAGCGTAGAGAGCGTCTGCTGCTGAAACGGTAAACTTGGGATTAATTACCGGTGGGATTAAACCCAAGTCCATCAATATCGATATAAAAATATGAATTCCAGCTTGCCGTTCAGCGCTAAGCATAAAGGACAAAGTGAAGCCTCCATCGTGTGTAGCCCAATGGGCATTGGGCTGGTGGCAACTTGACTCGAAGAAAGGTCGATTGTTGTCTCCAGGTCAACGCAACTTGGCGAAACACGATATAATTCCAATTAAAAAGGATTACAATATTCAAAACTATACTTTGCCCTTATTAATACATAGCTTCGTTGCCAATTACACAAATTATTTCTCGAGATCAACAGACCTCTTAACTCAGCCAAGATGTAGAAAGAATAAAGTGAGCTGGTGCGAGAAACGTTTTGGTTAAAACCTACAATAATCCGCTTAGGACATCAAAAGATATAATTATAGCCCTTCCGAACATGGCTTATAAACTTTCTAGATTAATGTATAGGAAGAAGCATAGGATAAGCTCAACCTACAGTTGTGAATACGGTACCCTTAACATGACGCCTTTTGTTCACAGCACAATAAAGTCAACAAACAGAGGGTAGGCTAAGTTTGATAATACGTACAGTATTATTGAAAGTAGAAGCTATGTAATAACGTGAAAAATTCGTTTTGCTGCTTTTAAACTATACAATCCCGTTTGTTGTATTCAGAGACAGAATACAAGCTCATAACTATTAGTTGAGGAAGATACCCCGCATATTTGTGAATATTAAATAGACTCTAAAAATTGCTAAACCAACGCTAGAAAAGCGTTTGCCTACGCTCTAAATTTCAATAGACCAGAACGAACAAAAATAGCTGTATATAACGCGTTTGAAAAGACGTAACTTAATGCGATTATACATCAAATTGCCTAATGAGCTTATTTTAACAGTGACGTAATTATATCGTTATTCGCCTAGTTGCTTTGGCCAAGAGACAGCGAAGGGACCTTGGATGCTGACAAGGTTTCACTGAGCTCGATGGGCGGAATTTTCGAACTTTTCGTCTGGAATACCAATGGTTCCTTCGCAGCGGCCTGTTTCTATAGTCTGTTTTTTCCACTGCTTTGTATAACAATCGATTATTGGTCGTAATTCACTGTAGCAACAAAAACAAACCGTTCTTAGGCCTCAACCTCTCTCTTAAAATATGTACTTTGTACACTGCAGTGCTAACCAATATTGTTTCCAATTTGGTCAGTCAGTAGGTCTGCGTTTTTATGAAATATACATGTGATTTACGGCATATTTTCAAATAACGATATTGATAATGTCCAGTTGTGACACAAACGATTCTTGTATTGAAGTATGGAAATTTTTGTTTGAAATGCACTGTAAAATTGTGCAATTTCCGTTAGCTTCAGCTTAGTCGAATGCAGTAGTTTGTGGAAGTTGCACTGAGAATGTTCTGCAAAAACGTGTAAGTGAAATGCTGCAATTAATTAACCGAAAATTTTCACTTTAAAGAGACGTAAAAAAGGGTTTTGTTTTGCGTTTTCAGAAATAGTCTAAAACAAAAAATGATAAAATTGAAAATTGACCCAGCAATTACACACCATACTGTACTTACAGGATCTTTGACGAAAGATACCGATACAGCACCAACTAAAGGCAAAGTGTTCACTAATGGTTTCAATTCTATTCGCATCAAACCGCGAAGTTTGAAATCACGAACACCTGCCTCCAAAATGCTAACTTTAACACCGAAATCGCTATCTCCTTCGTATCTAAAAAGCAACAAACAAATATTCATAATTCTACTTAGGCCACGACAACATCAAGCAAAAAACTATCATTATAAAACATTTTGAAATCATTCTGAAAATACAGTGTAGCTAATACCAGTATCATAAAAAATCCATCTTTCTTCTTTAAAATGAACTTAATTTTTATAAGAACGATTTTATAAGAACACAAGGTTTATTTTCACTTAAAATTTAAGAGTAAATTAAGAACGATGCAAGCCTCAGCATGAAATGAATAATCAAGAACATGAGGAAGAACAATGCAATATCTGTAAGTAATCAGCAAAGTTTTCTCGACCTTTTCTACATTGTCATCGTTGATTTGTCTACCAGTAAACATAATCCATAACAAGATACAACTTCTAACTAAGCAAAAACTTTGTGTTAGTTTAGTCTCTTAAAAATTTAAAGCCAGCCTCAACCCCAAATTTAGTGGTTTTTATACAAAGTGTAAGTAACTTAAAATTGAAACGGTACAAAAATGCTAAGACATTCTCGGTGAGCGTAGCTCATATACATGAACAAAAACTAAAACCTAACAGGAATTTCCGCACAACAAAAAGTCTAGACGAGATGATCTAAATTCTAAAACAATTAAAAAACAAGTAAAATCTTACATGATTTGCATGTCAATGATGATCTCATCTCGTCGAGTATGTTCATCACCGTGAACCTTAATTCCGGCCACACGGGGCGCTGTTTGGCCTAGATCTACATCAGTAAAAGTGAATTCGGACAACAAAGGGGACGATCGTCGAATCGATTCTTGAACCTTAAATTCAAATAAAAAAATTCAAAATTGGAAAAAATAGCGTAGGGAAATAATTAATAGGACCTCTAGTTTCACAGGCAGACGCACTGAAACTAATTTAATATAGAAGCAAGTTTTTTTGGTGTTTCTGAGTATTATTTGCTGAAACATCTTGAATAAAATTCATTAAACGATTAAAATCACATGACACCGTAGCGTATGACAATTGACAAGCATGCAATCACTTTATCATACTCAGATCAAAATGATTTAAACTTCCTGGTGTCTTCTACTATTCCAACACGTGATACCGATATAGACGCATTGAAACTAATTTTATATAAAAACAAGTTCTCTAGGTATTACTGAATATTATTTCCTGAAACATCTTAAATATATTCATTACACGATTAAAATCACATGAAAACCTAGTGTATGACAATTGACAAATATGAAGCATGCAATCATTTTATTGCAGTATACTCTGATCAAAAATGATTTCAACCTCCTGATGTTTTCCATTATTTTGAAAACGTGATACTGATAAAAGTAACCTTGTAGCTCAGAGGTAAACTATACCTGCAATTCCATACCAGAACATAACAATGCGAAACATTTGAACGAACTAAGTACCGTAAAGTCAAATGAAAATATTTGTTGTGAAGTTAGCAACATGCACACTTAAACCGCACCTCAGTCCGTAGCAGATTACTCGCGAAGTCGCCAATGAAAGGCCAGAGCTTTTGGAGAATATTATTCACCCATTCCGCTTTTTCAACATCGGGGTAGTATATCTGAAAAAAATACCGTTTTCATAATGAAATACGGTGACGTTGAAATAACTTACGAAATACGGCATTATACAAATATCTTCATTTTTTTTAGGAAGTCACTATTTCAACAAAAAATTTTAAGTTAAAGAAACTAAAACGAAAATTAGGGATCTTCATCTGCGCATTTTTCATGTGCTTTTTAACGGTCAAGATTAGGGTTTAAGTTCGGGGTTAATTTCAGAGTAAGGATTTGAGTTTGCGTTAGATTTGGGTCACTATAACAAAAAACTAGATAAAAATTTCCATCGAAATAGTCTCTTCTTTTTTTAGATGTATTAGTATTGCATTGAAGTGTGTAACAACTTTGGAGGGTTTATATAAACGTCATAATGCTATTGATAGTTTCTCTTGACGAAATGTTGATTCAGTTGACAGCCGTTTGCAGCACTGTCTTCGGGTTGACTGGCTCGGAAGCGAACTTCAAACCTCGCGTTCCGAAGACGAGCGTACGAGCAGCACGACAAACTGACGAGCTTTGCTACACTACTATAAATGCCATTTAAACTAATGAAAAAAAGAAAACTTTCAAACAGTCTATTTACAGATTGAATAAATTTGGAGGAATTCAAAATTCCGACATCACGCACTATTTTGTTAGAAAGACCGTTTTATCTTAAAGATTAGGCTCTAAATAAAATAACAAATTAAACGCAACTAAACTAGCAACTTACCCAGGAAGGTAGATCTTTTGCGTTCATTCTGTAAACTTCGGTCATAGCCTGCACTAATTCTTTCGGATTATCGTTAGCTCGCTTTGCGATCTATTGACAAGAAGCAGACTGTAAAGCTGCCAATTACAAGCTACCTTTTTTCTGTTCTTGTGACAATATTTGCTCTTGTCATGTGACAGATTAACAGCTCCGTCAATTGACCACCAGCAAAACAAACCAATTACTGCTGAATGAAGAAGGTTTTAAAACTGAGTGGCTAGTAGGCTCACACGCGAAGGTCTGAATAATCTACACAAACATATACAATCGAAATCCTGAGCGGAAATCAGCTTAAGGCTCGACAATGATGAATGTTTGGAGGATCCAAACTCTTGCACGAACCAGTATCACAATTAGAAAAATATAGAAAAATTTGGAGCAAAAACTAAAAAGCATGCAGAATTCCTACGGCAACGAACGTAACAGAAATTTGAAGAATCCTCCAATTAAGCTAAAGTTCACAAATTAAGACAATGCTGCTTCAGACTCTTAGTTCTCCCAGCAACAGTCTTGAGAGCGACAAACGACAATCCCTGTTTTGAAAGCATCTTCCTTTCCTTCGCGCAATCTTTCTCGAGTAAATAACCCACTTTACAATGCAATGCAAAACTAGGTCAAGTAACGCAGCAATATGGAATAATGGATTGCACTAAGTTGGAATAACTTTATGTTCGTCTAATTTGGTGAAAAATTGAATTTGGTATAGCAATTGCAGAAATTGCTCTATACCACAACAATCGTTCATCACAAATTTTTGTCAATTCACAGCTCGAAATGGTCGAAACTCATCATATCACGTTGCGAGTAAAGATGCTTTTGTTCACTGAGTTAACATTTCTTTTTTAATGCAACGATTTTTTTTTTTTGTTATTTTGGTTTAAAAATTAAAACCGAAAACTTACCATGGAAGAAGTCGCTTTTCTTTTTCTTGCTTCTGTCATATAAAGAAAAACTCCAACGGCTACAACAACAATAAATTGTAAATAACGTTTAAAAAACATCAAAACATAATGCAAGTGGCATTTTCGTTTTTCCATTTACTACGTAAATTTCATTTCTTACGGAAAAAAAATCAAACCATAATGAAAATGACCTTTTCGTTTTTCCATTAGCGGCATGAAACACCCAATTTTTTTTTTTCTAGAGTTCAGTTAATTATCTGCAGTCAGCCAGTTATAACTGAAATTATACCAAAATTTTGGCTTATGATGAAATGAAAAAGAACAATCGCCTTTAATTATGTTAATATGATTCCATGTTACTTGCTGAAAACAATAACAGACGACCACAAATTTCAAATTGCTCGTGGCTCAAAGTTGTCCTAACAAACCTTTCCAATGTTCAAAACGAGAGATTTCACTATTCTAGAATATATCTGCACACATCTAATTACAAAGTGAGCAAAACTTTTTTAAGAAATTCTGACAAAATTAAAAGACAACAATCAAATTTTGGAAGTATGCGAAGCTGGAACGTGTTGGTACTACTTGTCGGGCAACACGCAATCTAGTCATGACTTTCTTTCAGTTTATTTGAATGCAAATTATTAGTAAGCAAACTAGGTGGTTGCTTGACTCGATGGCGGACAAGGTTCCATCGCAACCTTCCTCAAAGCTTTTATAAGTCTGTATGTTAAATCCTTTTCACTCTTTAGTGTTTTTCGGGGGGGATGTATGTTGATAGGAGTAGAGATAAATAAGCTACTACTCCTATTACTCGATGTAGCGGCGATTTGTTCCTTTGTTTCAAGATTCGAACCAGGTCTCATTTATCCGCACATTTAGAAAAAGATCATGACTTGATTTATTGGAATTTGAACACTTAAACGCAAATTTTTTTTCATTTGCTGCTGATCGCACCTTTTTTAATCCGGTTCCTTTGCCCAATACCTGTTTAATCATTTGTTTGTGACGTAGAACTCATTTACATTTCAGATTGCCGTTTTTGTTGAAAAAACGGTGTAACTCATTTAAATTTCAGATTGCCGTTTTTGTGGGAAAAACGGTGTGTTAAATTAACGTGCAAATTTTTATAATTCTTGCAAGCTCGAACTTGCAACGGCAAATCAGTCTGAATTAGTTTCCACAGAGTACAGAGCCCCTTTTGGAAGGAATCGGGTCAGCAAGTAAATCGTCAAAAAGGTGGAGCCAAGTTAGAGTGGTTTATTATCTAGGTCAATTGAGACTTGAGATTGGGAATGAAACATTGTCCATCATTTTAGAGCCTTGTTGCTCAATCTAGCTTCTAAGAGCTATTGTTTAGTTGGTGCCCCTTGGCACATACCCCCTCGCTTAGCTGGCTCCCCTCCCTCCCTCTCTCCATTTTGGATTAGTCGCCAGTCACTCAATTGATGTATCGTTTCAAGTTCACGTTTAACAATACAACCAAATTTCGAAATTTATTAGGTTGCGTCTGAAAACCCATTAGTGAGTAAAATGTTTAATTTTTGTTTTATTTACTCTGAGGTTAATCTCATAAATGTTTTTGTTTTCTACACCAATGCAATGATATTGTAAAAGATTTTAATACTTTAGAAGGATTTGATTAAAATAATCATACACACCATATAAATCGAGTTTTTGTCAGCATATCCAGTAGTTTCCAGAGTCGATTAATGTTACTTTTTTACATTGCAGATTTATTGTGTTTACGTGTTAATAAGAGTTTCTTACAAGTTTGCGTTTTCAGAAACAGTTTCTTGGTCAATCCGTTTTTTGGTCAATGTTTGTCAATTCATTTTTCGTTTTTCATTTGGAATTAAATTTAAGTTGTACCATAACGTGTTTTTGATTGAGGAAAGCAGACGTAATTAATCCCATCAGTAACATTTGAACTTGCGAAAAGATAAAATTGAAGCTACAGCAAAAACGGCAAGAGAATATGACCTCTAGTATAAATCATCCGAAAACTTCAAAGTATGTTTGCAAAATGCAATTCATGTTGGTGCAGGTTCTTGTATGATGACCAATTCTGAGCGTGTGCAATCATAGCAGCCAAGTTAACTAAATCCCAACATCTAAAGAAAACAAGAAAAAAGACTCCAATCACTCCAGAATGAACTTGATGATGACAGATGATGACATACTTTGGCTGATTTGCCGATGGTTTCATTCTATCTTACGTGTAAGCAAAGCAAAACTACAAATTTGTGAGCAATTAAAGTGATCCTAAAGGAACAAAAACGCTAAATTTCGTGGAGTAAAAAAAATTTGTGATCTAAGATGATCATAAAGGGAGTACCCAACTACCTATAAAGATTAATATTATTTCGAAAATGTGTCCTAAATTATAAATAATTTTTACAAACGTGTTTAAAATCATCAAAAGTGAAGATAATTTTTGGCTGTGCCAATTAATATGGTTTAAAACTGAACTGTTGATGACTTTAAATCAAAGAAATAGTTCAGAATACTGAATACAACAACACAGCATAATTTTGTTTGTCACCAATCAAAAATAAACATTGAATTCTTGCCAACACTTAAGCACTTAACTGAATCACAAGCAAAAACATACTTACAAATTGCTATCCATAGCCAACTGAAATTAAAATAACCCAGAATCCACAACAAAGTAGCACCACAAATTTTAATCGCTCCAGATTTGGCAAGAGTTGTCACTTGTTTGTACCTATCATTATATACACCAAAGTTTTGACTTAAATCAGCACATTTTATTGCAAAGTTGATAAACCAATTTAATTTATTACAAACTAACTGCAAACAATGCTTGCTTAGTGCTACTTTATTTTGAAGAACACAAAAACTGTTTTTAAAAAGAGTCTCATCAAACAAAACAGCTCTGGTTCTGTTTAAGGATAGAAGTGCTATTAAAAGCTATGGTAAAACGTTCACTACCCAGCAGTGTTGCTGTTGCTTAATAGCAATGTATTTGGAAACTGCAGTAATTCATGAAATGAAGCACTGCTTTTATGATATGATAGAAGTACTACATACTGTTGACGGCTCCACCGTGTGTGGTAGACAGATGGGCAGGTGGCAGCTTGACTCAAAGGTCCCTTTGCTGCCTCGTGGCCAAGGCAACAAGGTAAATAAAATGTAATGATGATTACTCATGGTTGGCACCAGTAAACAAA
Organism: Trididemnum nubilum; assembly: GCA_963965965.1. Taxonomy (NCBI): domain Eukaryota; kingdom Metazoa; phylum Chordata; class Ascidiacea; order Aplousobranchia; family Didemnidae; genus Trididemnum; species Trididemnum nubilum. The sequence goes on along the minus strand of OZ014484.1, from coordinate 13,773,767 downwards.
CACTAAACTACTTTACACAACAAAAATTCCAACTTCTGTTAAATACAAGAAAATTTATCAACTCTATGGCAGTGCTTTCCAGAAAAAACATAAACTTGGTTAAAACAATTTTAAACTTCCGTCTCTGGTAACTCATTGATCTCCGACGGGTTTCTGCCAGAACTGCTCAAAAATACCCAACAAATGAGTGCAAAAATTTCACTTTGTATACATCTTCACAAATTTCCTGATTTTTGACAGTTTTTAAAGTGCTACAGTTTCTTTGTTTTTGCTACAGATGCCAAGGGGTTGATTTTATGAATTTAAATTTCAAGAATACTCAATAGTTTTTCTTGCAGTGGCTTTAGGGAAAAAAAACAAAAACGAATGGCACCAATAAACAAATGCTAACTACAAGTATGCACAGGGTTGGCACGTGGCAGTCAATGTGTTGAAACTTTAAAATCCATTTATATTACATACCATGCTGTATCCATCAGCAGTCCAAATTAGAATTAAAAAACGCAATGTAATTCAGAAATTTACAGATTTGATAAACAATTGGATATATCAAAGATGATAGTGTATTCATCAATTTTGAAGTTCAAATCGACACTGTACTGTTTTTAAGTCAAATTACTATAATACTTTTAGCAAAAAAACGTATGTTGCATATATATATACCTTCGCTTCAATACAGCTTCAACAACTGAAGCAATTGATGCATTTTCAATGCTATTTGTGTCATTAGAATTTTTGTTTGGTTCATCTAAAACATACAAAGAATCACTTAAAACCTTATGTTTAAAAAAACAATTAGCTGAATCATACTACTGCTGAAACAGCAGAGATAGGCCTATCAAAGAGGCTTAAAATGTGTTTGCACAATGTGCATTAAAATAAACAGCGTAGTCAAAAATTACATTTTTAACAGTTTATTGACTGCAATCAAAGAATAACACTAAAAGTGGGTCCTACTAAAACATACAGGAGCTTAAGGGCCATGAGAACTCTGACCTGTGCAGTGATGTATATTTTACTACTGCTGCTAATATTCAAACCAAAATTATCTTTAAGTTTATTAAAATGATCTTAATATTCCAACTGATATAACAACTTATACGATTGACAACAAAGTTATTTTCTGCAAGATCAACATTTATTGACTAATTCATTGCATATACACTAATAATATTTGTGCCAAGGTCAGAGTGCAAAATAAGCATGAATACTTGTACAATACATAGCCTACTTACCTTTCGAAGTATTTTCCATCCTTGATTTTATAGCCAACTTTGATTGGAAAATTTTAAAGTAAGGTTTATCATTTATAAAAGGTTTGTTGTGTGCCAATAAAATGGTAAAAAATACGTTGATCCAAATCACTACTAGTGCCAAATCAATTGCATTTAAAATGATGTCAAAAGCATCGCTTACTCAACTTTTTTTGTAATACCTACCAGTACCTCTAGGCTACATTGTAAATGTCAGATGCCACCACTACCGGTACATGACTGGCTATGCTAGTTCAGGTACAAAGATCCTAGCATATGAAACAAGAATAAACAAAAATTCGAGTACAAGCAAGTCTATTTTTGATATAAACAAAGCTTACTAAAACCGAAAATGGTAGCTTGAATGATTTTGCTAACCTTCGCTAATAAATTTGGCCGAGGCCTACCGGTACTTAAATGTCTAAGAAAAGTTTGACAGTGATTAATGGGCCAACTTTTCAACATCAGATTTACATTCACAAGCAACTCTGATTTACACTAATGTGCCTAATAAACCTAAACATTTAAAAATAGTAGGCTAGGTAATGGGCATGCTTGCTACAATTTTGAATTTGAACGTAGCCTACTTCTGACTTAGTCTGTTGTTAGTGCTGTATTCCTGATTCAACGCATGCCCAAATAAGTCATTCAGTCATTAGTAACCATACGCTTAGACTACTGATCAATGCAATTCCTTGTTTCCCATCTCACGTGAGTTGCGTCACAAACTTCACATGCACATCAAACTTTGAACTTGAATACAGTAGGCCTACCTTGGCTCTGGGCAGTCCGCATCGCAAATAGTCTGTAAGTTGCACCAATGGTTGCACTGTTGCAGCAACTTTGGCACAAGTCGCAATGGGGTATTTTTGGTTCTTGGCAAAGTTTGTTGTTTATTGCTGCCACCATGCGGTTTTATAAGATTCGCAGCTGCCTTTTTTTGCAGCTGTTTTTATAATGTGTAGAGGTTTGGCACCCTCCACAATCAAATTGCCGAATTTTGTGCTGCTTTCACCCAAAATTAGTATTTCAAATTCTGTTTTGGAAACCTTTTCTTCGGTGTTTGTTTGTTTTGAAATCTTTTGCAGCAATAATTTGTGCAGCATTTTTGTAGCTAGCTCGAGAACACACAGTAGGTGGTTGCAATGAGTCAAATACAGTGATAAATTGATGTGTACATTCTTCATGGTTCTTCTACTGTATTATCGTTTCAAAAGTTTTTGTGAAAATAAGTCTGGAATTTACTCGTAAAGAATGAACTCACTTGACTCCTACCGCCATCGTTTCATTTTGATTAATCTTTGTATGTTGTTCGTGGAATAGCTCGTAATTTATAGGTGTTTGTTTTCTTCACGGTAACTTTTTCTATTTTCGGCTTTCTGATCATTTCTATACGCCTGATACTGCCAAATTTTCTTCATTCCAAAAATTTCAAAACGTACAAACTTCCAAACCTTTTGGCATTTTCGAGAGGGTTGCTGGTTGACTTTAGTATGCCCTTATCAATAAAATTATTCCAAGCAGTTGAATATTTGTGTTCGAAACGACCTTGATAGAGTAAAGGTTTTCAATCTTACCGAGGGACGAAAATCGCAACAAATGAGCAGGGCATGGTATGGAATGGAAAATGGAATGGAAGGGAAATTTCGGTATGGAATATGGAAGATGCCAGAATGGAATGGAAGATTTCAAGAATGGAATGGAAGACAATCTTTCATACTTCTATACCAATTCCAAACTAGATTTCGCACATGGCATTTACAGACAATTATATACGTGTGGTGATAACTAAAAATATGTGGAAGCGTCTAGCAGCAAATCATCTGTCGACAAATTAATTGGGTAATAAGGTCATGAACAGTGCGCAAACAGCGTAGGTATTGCATCATCAAATCATAGAATGTGTTCATTACAATTTGCAGCAGCAGTGATGCTGACAGGTTAAATTTTTATTTTGAGAATGACAATTTGTCAAGTGACAAAACTTTTCCATCGTAACAAAGATTTGTATTTACTTTTCTCTCCTCGATTGAGCTTAATTCTTTGTTATTGTTTTTTTTGTTTTGCCTTTAAGCCTTTAAGTTTTGCCTTTGTATGTTTTTAAAATGTTTTTTGCAGTTTGGCTGTGCTAAATTTCATAGTAGGTGTGATCACAAACTTGCAATCATTAAACCCTGAGCCACTAATGTACGCTGGTTTCGAAAGGGGGGGGGGCTAAAAAATTTGAGAATAATGAAGACCAAAAGAAAAATTTCTCCACTCAGAATCAGTCCGTTTTCTTGCCTAAAATTAGGTGAAGACCAAAAAAAAGGTCTTCACTCAAATTTAGTCTGGTTTTTGCCCTAAAATTAGGTGAAGACCGAAAAAAAAAAAAAAAGATCTTCGGTCAGATTTTGTGCGTTTTTGTGCTTAAACTTTTTGCCCATGTTACAAAAGGGGGGGGGGGGGGGGCATGCCGCAATTTTACATGCTATTCTGTGCTAATTATACTATACTGGCGATCCAAAGGAAGGGGGCATGGTGCCCTTCCCTGAGCATTAAAAGTAAACCTATTGTCTGTTGATTAAATCGTTGATATGGACGTAGCCAGGAGGGCCCGTCCCCCCGATTGAAATGCCACCGATGATAAAAATAATGAGAACAAAGCCTATTGTTTCTTCAGTTTCACTTCATTTTAGTATTTACCATAGGTGGGCACAAGTCCGTTAATCGTTAATCCGTTAATAACAAAGCTAACTTTTTCTTGACCTCGTTAATCCGTTAAAAAGTTTTTTCATGTTAACGGACTAAATTTACTTCCGTTAAGTTCTGTAAACGGACTAAAGTAATTTCCGTTAAGTTTTGTTAACTTCCGTTAAGGTTTTTATCGTTAATATCTTGCACGATTCATTCATCGTACAGGTACAAACCAGTTTGCTCTGGTAGCACTTGTTGCGTATTAGCACGAGGTTTATAAAAGAAAGCAAAGAAAGGAGCACTTTTTGAGGCAAATAATAAGCTGCAGCCTCAGGGGTCTACAAATGATCGCTGTTCGCGATTTCCAAAGATTTTCCGTTTGCAGCTTCGTTAGAGCATTTGAACTTGTTTCTATCTCGAAATTAGATTAGATTTTAAACTGTAACTTCCAAAACACAAAAAGACCACAAAAGCAATAATATTTCCTTACAATCTGCTCAACAGCGTCATTACGTGTTCTAGAAGCGAGTGAATGAAACGAAATGCATATTACACGCAAAATGTTAACGAATTAACGGACTCTAATAACTTCCGTTAATTAAAGCTGATAATAACGGATTAACATTAACGGAGGTGTGAAGTTTGTTAACGGACTAGTGGTTAACGAAGCTAACGTTTTGCATTAACTTGCCCACCTATGATATTTACCGTACAACAGTAATAATTGACAATAATATTAATATTGCCGACCAGGGGGCTCCCTTAATTCAAATTCTTGCCAAGCAATTTAAACGTATAACCCGGGAGAAATTCAGAGTTTAGTCCTAAAATTTGCAACCTCAGACCCTTATCTAACCGTTTTATGAACGTAATGCTCTAACATGATTAGCAACCATCTATTGCACCAACTTCAAGCAACAATAGCTCTGCCTCTCGCCAGTTTTTACGCAACAAAACTTTTAAAAAAAATTTTGCTAAGGAAAATGCTTATTGGGTAAATTATATTAAATTTGAATTGAGGAGGCCTGAGACCCCGGGTCGTACATTTACTCCTAAAACTGGTTATTTTCAAAACTAAAATGTCCAAGGCAAATCTGCAAGTGAATTATTATTTACTTTAAAAATTTTTTGAAGGAGGCAATGCACCTTGCTTTCCTCCACTGGACCAAGTCGTTTACAAAATTTAAGCCCAAAATGCAAGATTTTAAACGTATTTTATGCTTGACCTGTTAGTAAAGGCAGGACTAAACAATTGGAGATTTTCAATTAGCTTTCGAATCTTAAGAATGTTGTTCTTTCAAATTGTTCTAAAAACGTGCGAAATGTGATCCAAATGGCATTAAAGCAATAAGCAGCAACTTTGTGGGATTTAACATTTTTTTATTAACAGCAAAACATGTCGAACGTTTTCGGCTTAAAACAATTAAGCCCACCTCAGGATATTATAAACAATGGTACATAAACATCTGTAAAAGAAATACAAGCATTACGGCAACATAAATTACTTATACTTGACTAATAACGTACATTATATGAGGAAATACTTAAAATTATTATCTAACAAAATAAAAATGCCTTTCCAGTTTTGGAGCAAAGCAATCAGATTAAAATTACTGTCAAACAAGCAACAGCATAAAGTTTTTAGCGTGAAATAAACCAATTCAGTTAGAATAACTATTAATGTGATAGTAAAGGTGAATGGAATTAAAGAGAAAATCAAGTCAAATCAAGGTAAGAACCAACTTATGATATTATGACGTAATTATATCATAAGTTAGTTATAATATATTATAACTTATATCATAAGTTAGTTCTTACCTTGATTTGACTTGATTTTCTCTTTAATTCCATTCACCTTTACTATCACATTAATAGTTATTCTAACTGAATTGGTTTATTTCACGCTATAAACTTTATGCTGTTGCTTGTTTGACAGTAATTTTAATCTGATTGCTTTGCTCCAAAACTGGAAAGGCATTTTTATTTTGTTAGATAATAATTTTAAGTATTTCCTCATATAATGTACGTTTTTAGTCAAGAATAAGTAATTTATGTTGCCGTAATGCTTGTATTTCTTTTACAGATGTTTATGTACCATTGTTTATAATATCCTGAGGTGGGCTTAATTGTTTTACGCCGAAAACGTTCGACATGTTTTGCTGTAAATAAAAAAATGTTAAATCCCACAAAGTTGCTGCTTATTGCTTTGATATGGTTCTGCAAATCAACCTCTTTGCCTAAATTAAATGGCATTAATATTGAAATAGCTATTTTTTTCCAAAGCATTACAAAACATCGCCCAGCGGCTGGGGGCTTCGCTCCAAGATTCTTATAATCTCCTGCGGCTGGGGACTCTGCCCCCAAACCCACGTCTGCGACACGTTTTATTTACACTAGTTAGCTTACTACGTCTCCCACTTTAGACATTTTGAGAAAACTTTATAACTGTTTGTGGAAGATCTTTCCCTTTAGCAAAATCATGGTTATGTGCCCACGCACAAGTCCCGGCTTCTGACCTTCCAGCCTGTGGTATCTCTGTCCCATAAAAATCCCACCTTTTGAAAATTTCTGATGCTGTCATTGCATGTGATTTGCGTTTTGCTCCCCCCCCCCTTCACCCACGATCAAAAATCTTAGCTACGTCTACTGTTGATATTTTTATGCTGAGTGAATTTTTATGGTAGGTCATTGCGATGTGCTTCAAATATAGAATGAGATGTATTGCACAGAAGTGGAGTCAAGAACACAAAGCTCGAGGCCAAGGCCAAGGACACAAAAAAATTTCGAGGCCAAGGCCAAGGACAGACCCTCTCGAGGCCAAGGCCAAAGACCAAGGACACAGACGCAAGTGTTCTCCGAAAAAAAGGGTATTCAAAAAATTGTTTTAGGAGAAAAAGGTCTTCAAAATTTTTTTCTGGTGATCTCTAATTGAGGAAACCAAAAAAAAGGTCTTTGCAGATTTTCTGCAAGGTTTCTGGCGTTTTCCAACAAAATTTCAACGGTTCAAAAATAGTGCTGTCCTCGAGCCGAGGACAGAGCAATTTTCAAGGACTTGAGGCTTTGAGGCCAAGGTCAAGGACTTCAGAATGTGTCCTAAAGGACTCCACTTCTGCTATTGCACTATCTACTGCTTCCATACAACAGCAATTACTGGCAGAAGTACGCTTAACGTTGTAAAAATGAAATGCAAATTACGCGTTGCTTCCGGCCTAAACTTACCTTGGTATGGAAGTATGGAATGGAATAAGAAAGAAAGTTTTAGTATGGAATGGAAGATTTTTTGTATGAAATGGAAATGGAATGGAAGAAAATTTTCAGGTTGGAATATGGAAAAATCATCTTTCTTTCTATTCAATACCATGCCCTGGTAATGAGTAATCTACAATGATCGACGTTTTGCATCTAGCTCAGTGAGCCTGCGACGATAAACAAATAAGCAAAAACAACATAGATTGATTGATGTGATAATCAGCATAGGTGGGCAAGTTAATGCAAAACGTTAGCTTCGTTAACCACTAGTCCGTTAACAAACTTCACACCTCCGTTAACGTTAATCCGTTATTTTCAGCTTTAATTAACGGAAGTTAATAAAGTCCGTTAATTCGTTAACATTTTGCGTGTATATATGCATTTCGTTTCATTCACTCGCTTCTAGAACACGTAATGACGCTGTTGAGCTGATTGACGAGAAGCTAGTCATTCAAAACTTACACAGGGAGCTGCGCTCAAACGCAACGATGCTTCGCTTTCGTAAGCTAAAAAGCTGCTGCCACGTAATTGCTATCCCTCAGGCTGGCATCGCTGCCCCAACCCTAGCTGTAATGCAAGGTTTTAAAGCAAACAAAGATTGCTCCAAGCATCTTCTTCCCCGCTCCTGCGTACTGCGTCTATACTCTACGTACTTCCATTTCACGCGTTCGTTACACCAAGCGCGAATCGAACCTGGGAGTGATGGTTGGAAGGCAAACACGTAACCCACTACACTACACAGATCGCAGCAACGCAGCAGCAAAATGTCATATTTTCACGAAATGTATGAGAAAAAGGCAATAGAGGATTAAGCTCAAATGCGGCTGCCTACATGACTTTTGCATGACTAGCTTCTACCAGCTGATTGTAAGGAAAAATTTATTGCTATGGTAGTCTTTCTGTGTTTTGGAAGTTATATTTTACAGTCTAATCTAATTTCAAGATAAAAGTAAGTTCAAATGCCCTAACGAATTTGTGATCGGAAAATCTTTGGAAATTGCTGACAGCGATAATTAATAAACCTATGAGGCTGCAGCTTATTATTGGCACAAAAAAGAGCTTTTTTCTTCGCTTTCTTCTATTGAACTCGTGCTAATACGCAACAAGTGTTAGCAGTGCACATTGGTTTGTACCGGTACAATGAATGAATGGTGCAAGATATTAACGATAAAAACCTTAACGGAAGTTTATAAAACTTAACGGAAGTTAATTTAGTCCGTGAACATGAACATACTTTTTAACGGATTAACAAATTAATGAAAAAGTTAGCTTCGTTATTTACGGATTAACGACTAACAAAATTGTGCCCACCTATGATAATTAGCTATTTGATTGCTTGATAGCTTGCTTCTAGCTTGAATAAAATATAAAATTGCTTGATAGCTTGAATAAAATATCATCAAAAAAACTTTTTTTCTTTGAGTACATATATTCAGAGGTGGGCACTTGCGGCGCAACTATCGTACTTGCTTTAGCGCTTGCGCCGCAATTATTTTTAAACGGTTGGGCTGACGCTTGCGCAAGAAGTATTCTGGCAATTTTGAGTGCAATAGCGCAAGCGCAATTCAAATACGATTAAGAATGATTGTTTTTCAATCAAATGTGATTAAAGTTTAGAAAAAACATTGATGAGATAATAAGCGTCGCGAGAAATTTTGATTCTTGGGGAAGGACAAACTGCAAATCACACGTAATGACGTTATTAAAATTTTTCGAAAAGAGCGACTTTTTGTGGGACAGAGATACCGTAGAATGGAGGATCAGAAACCGGGGCCTTGGTTGGATTGTATCCTGGATTTTGTTAAAGGTAAAGGACTTGAACCAAAGTTAAAAACATTTTCAAAATTGTCTAAATTGGGAGACGTGGTGAGTAAACTAGTTCAGCCCAAATGTATCACAGTCGGGGGTCTGGGGGCCGCCGCTGGCCAATATTTTGTAATTATTTTGGAAAAAAATAGCTTTTTTGATATCATTTGCATCACATTTCACACGTTTTTAGAACCGTTTGAAACAACTAAATTTTTAAGATTTGAAAGCCAATTGAAAAAATCGAATTAGTAAGTCTTCCTTTTACTTGCAACATCAAATCCAAAACACATTTAAAATCTTGAACTTGGGGGTTAGGTTTTGTAAGTGACCTGGCTCAGGAGGGAAAAGCAAGGTACAATGCCTCCTACTATTCTTTTAGCATTAAATAATCATTCGAGTATTTGCTTCGGAGATTTTTGTTTTGTCATGAAATTAACCAGTATTAGAAGTACATGTACGACCACGGGGCCCAGGCCTCCTCAATTCAAATTTAATAATTTGTTCAATAAGCATTTTTCCGAGATAATTTTTTTTTCGTCAAAAGTATTTTATCGCGTAAAAACTGGCGAGGTGGAAATGGATTGTTCTTTCAAATTGGTGCAAGAGATGGTTACTAAGTAGTCATGTTATTGCATGAAGTTTACAAATGATTAGATGAGGGCCTGAGGTTATAACTTTTAGGACAAAAACCTTGAATTTCTCCCGGGTTATACATTTAAATTGAATGGTCAAATTTTGATTTGAAGGGGCCCAGGCCACCTGGTCATCAATATTAATATTAGTCTGTTTTAGACGTATGTACTGTTGTACACAAAAATGCTTTAAGAAACTGAAAAAAACATAAGGCTTTGTTGATATTATTTTTATCATTGGTGGCGTTTCAATTGGGGGGCGGGCCACTTGCTCCCCCTTGGCTACGCTTATGACGAGATAGGTCAATAAAAGCCTTGTCATGTGAAATTCCATTCGACTACTGCAGGCAATACTTCTATTAGATTCACAGCCGGGTCATCTTCAGAGATGCAAACGGGCCGACTGGTACAGGTCCGAACCCGGCTCAAACCCAAAAACTAATTTGAAGCCCAAATCATGCCGGAAAAAAAAAGAAAGTTTAGTTAGGTCTGAAATATTTAGCAATGTTGCGAAGTTGTTTTGATTATATTTTTGTGCACCTAAGACAAAAAGCTCGTCTCAGGTGCGAATTAAGCTCGAAATTTTCTCAACTTTTGGCCCGAATCCGACCCGAAAAGCTCGGTCCGATTTACAACTCTGGGCTTCTTTCGCTGAAACGTTTCTCTCAAAAATATTTTTTGCCCATTTTTCGAAAAAAATTTCCAATTGAGTAATTTAAAACATGGTTGTAAAATCAAACTTTAAACAGAAAAATTACTTTTGTAATTGCCTTTCTAGAAATTCCCTAGTAAATAAAGAAGTCTCTCTCTTAAGCTTGCTTTGGGCATTGAACGCGTTACTCGCAACAGTCTTACTTTTTTACCGTAATTCATAAAATAAGAAACAACAAAAACTATTAATTACAACTTTTATGCTAGTCCGGGGAAAACTTGAAAGATATTGCAAACAGGAGTGACAGCATTGGTATAGCTCTTATACGTAATAAATACTTAGATGGTTAAATTTTTTTAAACAAAAAACGGGATGATTTTTTGCGTGCTCCATTCGATAAAGGGTGATACTAATTGCTTCAGAAGCACAAAATATGAATCAAAGCTTTAAAGGGTTTCTTTGACGAGCCATTAGAAAAAAATGGGTATCTCCGAATATGAGCGAGCCAGGATTTTTGATTGGAGGGGGCCGAAACCACAAATCACATGCAATGACATCATCAAAAACATCAAAAGAAGAATTTTTTGTGGGGGTAAACATATCGTAGAATAGAAGATCAGAAGCCGAGGCCTGGTGTTAGCACGTAACTAGGAACTTGTTCAAGACGAGGGCTTAAACCAATAGTTAAAATGCGAAAATGTCTAAATTGGGGGACGTGTTTGAGTAAAAAAGTGTACTGTAATTCAATGTACCACAGACGGGGGTCTGGAGGCAAAGTCCTCAGCCGCTGGGCATTTTTTTGTAACTTTTTGGTAAAAAAAGCTATTTCAATACCATTGGATCACATTTCGCACGTATTCAGAGCCATTTGAAAGTACTAGATTTTTGACGTTTGAAAGCCAATTGAAAAAATTAAGCTGTTTAGTCCTCCTTTTGCTTGCAATTTAAGCTCAAAACTAGTTTAAAATCTTGCATTTTGGGGATAAAGTTTGTAAATGACTTGGACCAGATAGGGGAAATAAAGTTCATTGCCTCCTGCAATGTTTTAGCAGTAAACAACAATCCAGTCGAATATTTTTGTTAGAGATTATTGTTTTGTCGTGAAAACAACCAGTTATAAGAGTAAAAATACGGCCAAGGTGCCCAGGTCCTCTCAATTCAAAAATTTGTTCAATGAGCATTTCCCTTACTGTAGCTAATTTTTTTCAAAAGTATTTTGTTGCATAAAAACTGGCGAGGTGGAGGTGAATTGTGATTAAAAAATGTACAATAGTGTAAAATAGGTCGGTGCTTTCAGAATGTAAAACTTTTAGTTTTTATGTTTTATGGTCTGTATTTCATTATTTTGAAAAATGTACGATACATAGTTACGCCTTCAAACCACGTTATTGCAAGGGCCGGTTCATATTGAGTTGGGCCCTTGGCACTTTGGGATTTTTGCAATATTTTCGTGCTAAATACAGGTGAAGACCAAAAAAAAGTCTTATCTAAGCGCTGGGCCTCAGGCACTGCGCCATTTGTTAAATCCGTCCCTGGTTATTGCACTATGTTCATAAGAATGTTATATGTAGATGAGGGCCTCAGTTAGCAACTTTTAGGAATAAAACCCCTAATTTCACTCGGGTTATTCGTTTAAATTGGTTGGCACTCATTGAATTGAGGGAGCCCGAGCCCATTGGAACAATATTATTGTTGGGGGCCCATTCAAATTGGGGGCCACTTAAATATTATTGTAGGGTGCATTTTAAAATTGGTTAGCAAACATGAAATTAAAGGGGGCCCGGGTCCTAGATCAACATTATTGTTGAGGGTCCATTAAAATTGAGGGCCATTTAAATACTTGGGTTGGGGGCCCATACAAATTGTTTGGCGAAAATTAATTTAAAGGGACCCGGGCCCCTTGGAACAACATTATTGTTGGGTGCCTATTTAAATTGGGAGCCCATTTAAATATTATTGTAGGGAGCCTAGTTAAACTGGTTGGTAAAAATTAAATTGAGGAGGTCCGGATACCCTGGATTAATATTATTGTTGGGGGTCCATTTAAATTGGGGGTCATTTAAATATTATTGTAGGACCCATTTAAATTGGTTGGCAAAAATTAAATTGAGGGGGCCGGGTCCCCTGGATCAACATTATTGTTGGGGGCCCATGTAAATTGGGGGCCATTTAAATATTATTGTAGGTTCTCATTTAAATTGGTTGGCAAAAATTAAATTGAGGGGCCCGGGCCCCCTGGGTCAATATTATTCTTAATTACTGCTATACGAGTGTACCGTTGTAAGCGAAGATACTAAATGAAACTTAAACTGAAGAAACAATAGTCTTTTTTGTAACATTTTTATCATTGATAGCATTTCAATTGGGGGGGGGCTGGGCCCCTCCTGGCTACGCCTATGACTCCGAAGTCGTTCGCTTGCCACCACATGCAGACTTTATTAGTTGAAATTTTTAACACCCCGGCTCCTTAAAGTGTGAATGTTGAGAGTATTTTTTCGTTAGGTATAAAGACGTTCTCCGCCCAAAGAGGTTAGTAATGCGCGTTTTCAAATCCTTGTATTTTTTAAAGGAAATCAATAATTTTTTCTACTAATTTGGTAGCGAGCAAAATTTATCTCAAAAATTGGTTTTGCACCGTAACCAAGTGAGCTTTGAACTGTGAGTCAATTAGAATTATATTTTTCAAAGCGTCACCCTTGCACGTGCGCTTGTGGTTGCACTTCCGGCGCAATTGTTTTTTTGGATTTAAGAAAACGCTTGCAGAGCAAAACTTTCAGAGTAGATGCCCATGCGCTTGCGGCGCAACTTTTATGACTTGCGCTGCCCACAGTAGCGTAGCCAGGGGGGGGCGGGGTGGCTCGTGCCCCCCATTGGCCTGAAAAGCACGTAAAATCGCACGATTTTTGTGCTTTTGAGGCCAATTTTTGCTCAAAAAATCAAAACAGACCTCCCGAAGGGATTTGGTGAGGAAGTTGTGAAGAAGTTGCCGTGATTCGGGCGGAAAACCGTTTGAATTTCTGAATTCGGCCGAAAAATCCGTCTCAATTTCGGTGAGACCTTTTTTTTTTTTATTTGGAGATCACTTGTTTTTGGGCGGAAAAACCGTTTCAATTTCCAATTTCGGCCGAAAAATCCGTCTCAATTTTGGATCAACCGTTTGAATCTGCAATGAAAATTCGGGTCAAGGTCGCTCACAGTTGTCTCACTCTTTCAAAAAATCCCTCCCCTTTTCCAGATCCTGGCTACGCGCCTGGCTGCTAACCAGTGGTGGAGTTCTTGAGGACGTCCTTGGCCTCGAGGACGTCCTCGAGGACACATTTTGAAGTCCTTGGCCTTGGTCTTGGTCTCGAAGCCTCAAGTCCTCAAAAATTGCTCTGTCCTCGGCTCGAGGACAGCACTATATTTGAACCGGTGAAATTTTGTTGGAAAGCACCAGAAACCTCGCAGGAAATTTGCGAAGACCTTTTTTTGTTTTCCTCAAGTGGAAATCGCCTGAAAAAAAAATTTTGAAGACCTTTTTCGCCTGAAAAAAAATTTTTGAAGACCTTTTTTTTGAGATTGCTTGGAAAATTTTTTGAAAACCTTCTTTTTTTTTCGGAGAACACTTGCGTCTGTATTCTTGGTTCTTGGTCTTGGCCTCGAGAGGGTCAATCCTTGGCCTCGAAGTTTTTTTGTTTCCTTGGCCTTGGCCTCGAGCCTTGTGTCCTCGACTCCACCTCTGCGGCCCACCTCTGAGTATATTATTATTCTGTGTTTATTTCAGACTCATAAAGTTCATATACAAGCACCATACACACACACACAAAAATAAAGAAACACTGTACAGCAAGAGCTGGTCTTGTCCTGAATGGTGCAACATACATCATCTTCTATTCATTCTCATACAAAATGCCACAATGATGATCATAGTATATAGAATCATAGAAGCAATTAGAAGATATTACCGGTAACGGTTTAAGCCAAAGTGACAGCGATCAACAAATTTATAAGGTAATTTTACGGTGAAGAGCGTAGAACGAATCAATGTTATAGTATATTTGACAGAGGTGGAGTCCTCGATGACGTCCTTGGCCTCGAGAACGTCCTCGAGGACACATTTTGAAGTCCTTGACCTTGGCCTCGAAGCCTCAAGTCCTTGAAAATTGCCCTGTTCTCGGCTCGAGGACAGCACTATTTTATAACCGGTGAAATTTCGTCGGAAAACGCCAGAAACCTTGCAGAAAATCTGTGAAGACCTTTTTTTTGGTTTCCTCAAATAGAGATCGCCTGAAAAAAATTTTTTGAAGACCTTTTTTTTGGAGAACACTTGCGTCTGTGTCCTTGGTCTTTGGCCTTGGCCTCGAAAGGGTCTGTCCTTGGTCTCGAAATTTTTTCGTGTCCTTGGCCTCGAGCTTTGTGTCCTCGACTCCACCTCTGATATTTGACTTTCTCTGGCACTGTGATAGGGAGACACGTCATGCAGAATTCTGTACGCTTCAATTAAAAGATTGTTTTAACTCAACTAATTTTGTAAGTTATTAGTAAAAATTGCTAAAATAAAGCAAACCAACGGGCAGAGTTCGGAGTTTACATCAACAAAAAAACAAAAAATAAAAATTGGACCAATCCAGGATGCTAATGCAATCATCCCTGATAAAATCAAACAAAAATGTCGAACAAATGATTCGCTTGAGTAAATTTTTGCGAATAAAAAATATTAATATAATTTTGGTTTGTTGTCACCATACTGACACGTCACATTCACTGTTCAGAAATCAGAACGTAGGATATGTTAGTATGTAATAAAAGTAAGATAAAGCTAAAAAAGGACATGTAAGGAATGGTAGCATACCGTAATAAAATATTAATATAAATAAAAGCAAGGCAGAGGCTCAGAGCTTACTGCTATTAGGTTAGGTTATTTGTATGGTAGGTCAATAGGTAGGCTACTGTAGAAATAAAAATATTGATACAGTAACTGTCTTCAGTGTAACAAGCCCATAACCTGCTCAGTCTCGAGCCTTATTTTAACTAACGATAATCAAAAAGTGGAGGAATGAGCACTACTGCAAATTGTAGCTGTGTGTAATGTATGTTTATTTCCCCGAAATCAGTTAATGTACAGTAGGCTACTGTAATGTAATGTAGGCTACGATAAGAGTTATGATATTTACCTGCGAAGATTAAATGTTAACCCCAATTGGAAAAAAAAAGAATTTTCAGAAGAATTTAGCGTCAGTCATGGAAGTGGTTCCATTAGCCCATTTTTGACCTGATTGATTGATTGGTGCATCTTTATCCTCCTATCACGAGAAAGCGACGGTGCGCTATGCTTTGGACGAATCCGCACCCGCTTAGGAGTTGACCATTTTCCAAGCTTTCCTGTTGACGTTTTGAGTTCTTCCCACGTAAATTTGCTGCTTGTTCGAAGCCACCAAGCAGAGATAATTATCGTAAAGCGTCTTATCCAAGGACGCAACAACGTGACCAGGGTGCGGGTTGAACTCATGATCCTGCGATCAGAATCGTCGTAAAAACGACGCCTTTACCCATTCGGCCACGCTGCCGACAATGACGCCTTTACCCTTGACCTAATCTGCTAATAGTTGCAACATGTATAGTATACTAGTCTGTAAACAATAGTAATACCATAGGCAAATATCATATACAATATAATCTCTAAATGCAGCCTGTTGACCTAACTTAATGTTCTGCAAATGCAAGGGTCTGATGTACGCAATACAGTATTACAATCAACTAGTACTCTGTATTGGTATGTTACCAATACCTTTGGTTAGGCTAAATGGAATTAGCCTAAATTGATTGATTTTAGCACAAAAACAAGCTTTATATAGGTATTCATTGTTAGTGGCAGTACTGGTATGTTTGTAAAATAAACTGGCAGATGCTGGTTTTTGTCTCAGTTTAAAAAAGTTTGTACTGCAGCTTTCATTGGATTTGTAATTTGTAAATATGTTTTATTCTCCAAGTTGCCTTGGCCTGGAGACAGCAAAGAGGCCTTTCAGTCTTCGAGTCAAGCTGCCACCTGCCCACCTGTCTATCACACATGGTGGTGGCTTCACACTCTCCCTTTAACTGCTGAACGTCCAGCAGGAAAGCTGTGAATACCAATTTTTATAGTTTTTGGTTTGACCTGACCGGGAATCGTGTATTTTATTATACCATGGTAGCATCAGCACTAAAAATAAAAAACATGATTATTGCAAGACTTTGCAGAGTGCATACTGTAGTGCATTTTAGAAAGACCTACCATATTTATTTGTAGAATGTAGATCTTTTTTTACTAATTTGGGCAACTACAGTAAGCATTCAGTTTTGGTACTGTCTAGAGCACTGGCGCCGGTTTCTGACATCAAATCGCTGCTGCACCAGCAGCCTGTTATATTGCTTTTTTCTCATTGATTCGACTTAAATACGGCACTTTGACGCACTAAATGCGAGGACCTGGTAGTGTAGTGGTATGTGCGAGGGTTCGAGTTTCGATTCGCGCTGGACACGCTTGGCATATATAGCGCTAGAGTGCAATCTCGCTACACAATTCTTTTTTTTCTCTTAAACTTCACGATTAGAGTTGGGGTTCAGGCAGCGATGCCAGCTTGAGAGATAGTAAATTGAACTGCAAAAAGAAACAACCGATGCCGCCCGTGCAGCAGCAATTTAATGTTGGAAACTGGGCTGGTGCAGCAGATACCTGATACTGCCTTC
Source organism: Trididemnum nubilum (assembly GCA_963965965.1). Lineage (NCBI taxonomy): Eukaryota > Metazoa > Chordata > Ascidiacea > Aplousobranchia > Didemnidae > Trididemnum > Trididemnum nubilum. The sequence goes on along the minus strand of OZ014484.1, from coordinate 13,756,791 downwards.
AGTTTTGAGTGTTGGTTGTACAAAAATGAGGGACCTGATATACGGGTAATAAATGTTGTATATGCATGCTGCCTTTCTCTCAATAATATAACTATAATTTAACATACACAAAAAGTTTTGGATCGGATTTGAATATAAACTTAATTTTATACTGTATTTAGTAGTGTGACTTATTCATAAATAACAAAGTGCAAGTGCATTACACTCCAATTTAAGTTCAGTGTTTACATTGATTGTTAGGCCTACCAAAGGGAGAAAGTGAGCATACCGTTCTTGTAGAATAGATTAACGTAAACATTTAACAAATCAAGTTCCATCTGATTTGAAAATATTAAAAATAATATTTTTCAGCTTTGTATTAAGATACTGGTAGCTCTGAGTTGTAAGGTATTGTACTTTTCCTGACAATGTTTAAATAAGTGTTTAGTACTAGTAGCTTTTACACACTGTTTTGTCTATTACCATCAGTGAAAATTTTTGTAGAGCTGATGGTGGATTGATATTCATTTTGCATTTATTTTAGCACCATGGCCTTTGACATTAGAAGGTATGTTGTACTGCTTTGTTAATATCTTCCCATATTTTAAAATAGTTGTTTGTTTAGCTTTGGAATAAGCAGATGGGTATTTTGTAATGCAAAGGGATCTGGTAAAACTTGTTTTTGTAAATGGGCCACAATTGTTGTAACAAACTTTCTAGTATCGTAATCAAAATCAATGAGTCCAAATTAAAGCTTGCGTTTTTAGAAATATTCCAAGGTTTAACTTGTATGATCACTACCAATTCTGTGACAAAATTCAAAAACAATTCATAATAATATGCCAAGAAATTACAGCTTAAAGTGTTAAGTTTATGTTCCCCATTGCCCTCAACTTTTTTTTTTCCAATCTGCTTTGGTTTATTCACTGGAAATGATATGCTCTGCTAAGCAAACTGTTTTGCAGGTTTGATATTTATCGAAAAGTTCCCAAAGATTTGACTCAACCAACAACCACAGGAGCTGCAAGTATGTGCTTAATTAAATGCAATTAGCAAATAATCTAAATTGTTGGTGCCATTATTAGTGATTTGTGCTGTGCATATTTTTTTATTACACTAGTTTTTGTTCTTTCACATTTTGTTAGAAAACTTTTTCTTTAGGTGCAAAAGCATTGTTATAAAGTAGAAAAATGTACTGGTGGTATATTTATGCATGCATAATAAAGTACTGAAACCTTTTTGTCCAAGTAGAGCTTAAAGTAGTTCTGGAGCAGAAAGTACAGATTCGTTTCCTAGATTGGTCAAGCATTTTTTTTGGTTCTGTTCGCTAGTCTTTTGTTGAGCTGTGCCACCACAATGGATAGATTGCTTGGGCTCCAATGGACATTAGGATGAAGTGTCTTTACTAAGGATGCAACAGCACATTGCTAGTTCCAGAATCAAACCTTGGACCTGCAACTTTTCGATCACCAACTAAAATATTAATCTAAATATAATTATGCAAAGATGTTTGTCTTCTCATTTTGAACTTTTGAATAACACAACAGCTATAGTAAGATTTTAATTTTTTTTTGTTTTCAGTTTCACTTGGATGTTGTATGTTCATCTTTTTTCTTCTTGTATCTGAATTAGCAAGTTTCATTAATGTGGATGTGTAAGTTTGTGTTGAGTTTTTTAAATTTATTATGAAGTGTTACAGTGAATTGTCTTTAGATCTTATTTTTGGTCATTTGCCTATCAGGACTTCTTCAGAATTCTGAGTTTATGTTTAAAGGGTCCGCACTAATCTAGTCTGAATTTGAAAAATCTTGAGCCTAACACGTAGCAGCCAAACATAATTTTTTGATCAGTTTTAGTTGCTCAAATATTCTTGAGTTTTTGAGTTTTTAATTGTGTTGTTATTAGTTTTTTACCATTTATAAGCGTTACTTACATTTGCTAATATCATTGAAAATTGCCAACGCAAGAGAATAATTTGAAGAAATCTGCTGTAACGTTGTGTAAATTACCATCTAGACAACTTCTGCCATAATTTCTCTTATGTTTAGAGCAAGTGAATTATACGTTGATGACCCGCATCCTGGAGATCGTATTCCAGTGAAAATTGTCATATCACTTCCAAATATGGCATGTGAATGTAAGGTCTTTGTTGTTGTTCATTTATTTATTTTTCAATCATATTACAAAAATATTGAATATATTCGTATGCTGTCACTGTAAATGCTTTGTGAAAAATTTTGCTGCAGTTCTACAGGTTTTTTTCTCCTCTAGAAGCAGAAAATAGTAAAATGGCACTTATCGTAATTGGTGCAATGAAATATACGATTGATTTTTTTTCTCATTTGTATCGGTTTAAAAATGCGTTTTGCTTACTAGCTACAATGCCTTACATTACGTACCCAGCAAAATCCGGATTGTTTTCAAATTGGGTAGATCAAAATAGTCAATATTTATGTAAAAATGGTTTATTGTAGTGTGGCGCAGCTTCTAATTTCCTTCTTATCTGTCGCGAATTCGATCTCATTTGCCCCCGGGCCAGTGACATTACCGTGTCCTTTTCTCTAAATAGTCGTGTACTTGAACGATTAGTGTAAAGCCCACTAGTATAACGTGAGGTTTGACTACTTCATTTTGGCACCTTCGCTTTTAAATTTAGAGCTAGCTTTTTAGAAGCATTTAACATAAGAACATTACAAATTACAATGTTGAGCAGGAAAAAACACCGTCCTAATTCGGAAAACTGGATTCCTTATTGAACCGATCACACAACTTAAAACTTAGATAAAAGGAAAAAAATAAACGTTTTGAAAACCATTCTAGTTCTGCGATGTGCATATGCAGTATAACATAGTCTATAAACTGTTCTAGTTATATAACACCTTAGCGATCTTGGAATATTTGTTTTGAAGATGGAATTGTTTAATGTACATTTAGATATCGGTTTGGATATTCAAGATTCCATGGGTAGACACGAAGTGGGATTGGTTGAAAATAGTCAAAAAGTACCAATCAACAACGAAAAAGGATGCATTTTCACTTCAAAATTCTTCATCAATAAAGTATGTAAAATGTTGTGTTTTCAAAAGTTCGCCTAACTTTTACGAGGCGATTCTGGCAAATTCGGTAATTTAAGGCTGTCCCCAATGCCCACACTTCAATCTATTATGTTTGTTGTTGTTTTTTACGCGATTCATCCCGCGCGATGGGAGTCTCCCACCATTCGCCATCATCGCTGGCTCATATTCAGCAATGCGGGATGCAAGAGCATCATCGTTGGAAATTTCCACTGACGTACGATGATTTGGGGATCGTAATTACATTTTATTCACCAAGTTGTTTTGATCAGTGGACAGCGAAGGTACCTTTTGGTCTTCGAGTCAAGCTGCCACCTGTTTACCACACACGGCGGAGGCTTCTCACTGTCCCTTTTATTGCTGAACGTCAAGCAGGAAGCTGTGAATACCAATTTTTTATAGTCTTTGACTTGACCCGACGGGGAATCGAACCCGAGTCTACCGCTTCAGTAGCAGACATTTTATCCACTCAACCACTGATCGGCAAGGCTATGAATCATTCCGATCGTTGCAGGTAAATACAAGCCCCCCCTCCCCCCTAACACCTTACCTCTACCAGAGAGGGGCGGCGATTCAATAATGATGGGAATTATATGTTTGTTGTCGCTGTTATGGGTTAGAACAAGGTACATTCAATTTTTATTTTTAGGTACCTGGTAACTTTCACGTATCCACTCACGCGTCTAAGAGCCAACCACAGAATCCTGACATGAACCATGAAATTAAAGAATTGCGAATTGGAGACACTAATGCTGTAAGTCTTGTGAAGCTTCAAGTAATTTAGTACTATACTAATGTACTTCTAACCCTGCTGGTTAAGTTATTGAACGGCATAACACATTTTATGATCAGATTTTGTGCGTATTTTGGGCGTTGTTTGAACTCAAATACTATTCAACTGCCAAAGAGAAGGCTAGTTGGGGATGCCCGGTTCGTGTGGATGAGAGCGTAATACAGCAGAAATACTTCACTACAGCCCCAGCTGGGGTGAAGAACTTGGAGAAAAAGTGGCCATTTTACACCACTCAGAAAGGGCACCGTATTACTACACAGACGGCAACCTCATAACTACTCTCTCATTGGCCGCTTTTTCCGATCAGGGGGTGGTTTGCTTCAGTATTCTACCTCGATTGAACAAGACAAGAGACCGTCGCCCACTTAAACGGTTTATCGTGTGATTCTCACAACCACCGTACTTGACGTTCATCGTTACAAGGGACGCTTTTAAACCCTCTTTTAAAGTGTATTAGGTAAGTTAGAGCGGTTGCTGGCTTATGGCCAAAGAAACAGAACCGTTTTAATTCCTTGTTGTATGCTTTAAAAAAAACTCTTAGATTTTCTCTACTACAAACAACTCATACCCGGCGAATTGTGATGAGGCCGTTGCATTTATTTTCTTTGTATCTGAATCAAATTTACGATGCTTACGTGGCGAGCTTCAGGCATTTTTTCTATATCAAATCATACACTGACTCAGTGAGCGAAGAACTTAGCGGAAATTTCACAGATACCGGATACGTCTATGTCTTAAACATAATGCAGCGACTTTTGCGCAAACACCAACGCTCACATATTGTCACACAGCTATAAATCTTTAGCAAGATTGGTAGACTAAGACCGTGGATAGTTTAATTTTTTTATTTTACTACGTATTACAGTACATGGGGATTACAGATTCTATTTTTAATGTTTTTTTTCAGATGCCAAATGTCAAGTCGCAAGCGTTTAACGCGTTAGAAGGAAAGAACACATTTGAAAAACACGGTAACTACTTATAAAGTCTTTATAGCTTTACTTGCATTGCCGACAAGTATGGTACTGGTATTCAACTATTAAATAAATATAATGATCACCCTTCATTGTTTAGGTCACAAGCGGATATCTTCGTGTATTACTATGTTAAGCTAAATTTCGTATCTCTTGGTCTTCCTTGCACATTTGGGTGCAACTGTAAATTACACCTGCTTGCGGATAGACTGCGGGGCTTCAGGAATAGGAAGAAAACTTTTCCTCGGAGCGAAACAATGATGATGTAATTTACTCACTTGGTTACAACAATTGGGATTGATAATTTTGTTGCTTTTTGACAGAGTGATAGACGATTTTTTATAGGCTCTGTTTAAATTAGTGATTTTATGCGATTGTAATAATTATCAGTGCTTTTTTTTTAACTGTAGGCTTTAACTTACTTCGAAATTAACAGCATTTATTTTGCAGCACTTTCGTCACACGATTATGTGATGAAAATAGTGCCAACTGTCTATGAAACTTTATCTGGGGAAACGCATTATATGTACCAATACACTCACGCCTATAAGGTGAGTGGTGGTCACATTTCCCACGTTTTTAAAGCCTTTTAAAAGCACTGAATTACTAAGATTTAAAAGCTACGTGATGAATTGAAATTGTTCAATGTTCAGCCCCTGCCCTTTACTTACAGGTCAAGTCGAAAACATGTTTAAACGCTTGCATTTTGAGGTTAAGTTTTTCAAGTAACTTGGTTAAAAGGGAGGGGGTAAAATCCTTTTAGCCCTCCCTCCTACTTGCGTTACTGAACATAGGGTACTGTAAGTTGCTAGTATGTGAAGTATCGTAGATCCAACTAAGGTCTATTCTGAATCGAATCAGTGAATCTACTCCTATACTTCATCAGGATAGACTAAACGAAGCTTCTACTCAGCCGGCGAAATGATTAACCGATTGAAACTATCTGATCACCCCCAATTTATTAGTCGTTTGTGAAAAGATCTCGACCTCATCATAATAGGCATAACACGCCTGATAATTTTTGCAGTAAATCTTTACAGCTTTGTGGATCATTTTTAGGATTACATCGGTTATGGACACGGACAACGTCTAATGCCTGCTGTCTGGTTTCGTTACGAGCTTACACCAATCACTGTCAAGTATACCGAAAGAAGACAGCCTTTTTATCATTTTATCACCATGGTAAACCACTGTAATTCTTGGACCTACTTATAGTAAAAAAAAAATCGAAACTTGATTGTTGTCGCTACACAGTAGTACGTCCCAGCGTGTGACGAGTTGGCGGGGCCCATCTCAGCTCCATCGTGTCTAGGCGATACAGCTTCCGAAAAATGTCGCAGCCGTGGCTAGCTGTTGGCATTACTGGGTTCGATTTGACCTGCCCGAGATTTGAACCTCTGACCTCCCGCTTCAAAAAATAAACACGTTACCGCCGGACTACCCAGCCTTTTGTATGCTGGATGTTGAAAATTATTTTTAAGTACCTAGCTGTAAGAACTTTTCTACACGCCACATGGTTGGTTTAAACGTTTCATTTGTAGGTGTGTGCCATCATCGGGGGTACGTTTACCGTAGCTGGAATCTTAGACTCCATGATCTTTTCCGCTACAGAGATGTACAAGAAATTCTCACTGGGAAAACTATCTTGAGTACCCGTATTATTGCAGTATAGGCCATTTTTTTTGAGATTCGATTTCAGTCAATACTGGTTTTGTTTCATTCCTCATGTGGCAGTCATAGTTTTTGCAGTTTTAAGTTTTGTTTTTGTCATATTTCCAAAATATTGTGCCTTTTTTTGCCGAAGTATTTCAAAGAGCAGTTTTTAATGATATTATTAACATCAGTTGTGTTATCTTACGATGTACTAGATAGTAGCAATAAAACATGATCAAAACTGAATGTGAAGACGTCTCCTACGTGTCGAGAGCTACAGATATATGCAAAGCGCTGGGGCCCTTAGATTCCATAATTCATTACCTATCATACAACCCTCGCCTGTTTACTAGAAGTGACTTTAAGATCACTACTGCTTTTCGTAAAATAGTACAATTCGTCAACATTGAAAGATATTTTTTATTGTTGAACGAAAGGAATAAAATGCCAGAGATAAGGATAAAAATATGCTAATAAACAGACACATTTGGCGATAAAACGAAATTTACTAGATATTTTCGGGCAGTTAGCATCTAATGTCTTTTAAGAAAGAAACAAAGCGTTTGCGGTTTTGTTTCTTTTCTCTTGCTTGGACAGTACCAGCATCGAATTTACTTCATTTTGCTGCATCAGACCCATTTACGCATATGCACTGCAGTCAAGATTTAACTTGGTATTGCAACGAAGATAAAACTCCGATTTGAGTAATTAGCTTGCCTGTGATAATTCCTTTAGAACAAAATCTGTATCTTGTAGCTGCTTTTACTGTACTACGAAACATTCTTGGAATTCGGCGAGTTTTTTATTCATTATCTTCCTAACTGAAACTTGGGGTGAAGCTAAAACAAAATTGTAAAAATACTTTTTTTGGTTTTAGTAATACAAATAACGAGCGAACAATGTACACCATTCAAAAATGAGAAAGAGCGATAGAGCAGTTCAATAATGAAAAAATATAAATTCAATAATGAAAAAGGGACGAAATTCAGAACCTACAATTTGAAACATATTTCGCATACAACCGAACACAAAAAATCCAAATTTCTTCGTGATGGTGCAAAGAAACTTGGTATATTTAAGCCTTTTGTCAAAGCTGTAAAACTTAGTTGGGAACGGCTGCGATACAAAAACGAGGACATAAAAACGTCCTCGAAGCAAAAAAATGCAATTCTTGTGTAAGTGCCAAAATTACAAATTTTCTAGAACTTTAGACACAAAATCAGCCCGGTATAACATCAAGTTAAAAAAGACCTGTTCACATCAAGCTAATTAACTGACAAATACCGAAGGTTGTCGAACTGTAGATTACCATTATAGCCTAATCAATTAATCAGGTATTAAATTGGTATGTTGACCGAGGCAGCACAGTCAAATTCGAAGTTAACACGTAATACTGGGTTAGGACGACAGAAACAAAAAACGATGTTTTTTGAGTTCAAAGTTAAATTATTTTTTTAAAACTATAACACCATAAAAATGACCTGGCATAATTTGTTTACACTCTTAGAAAAGCTAAAAAATAAAGATGAAGAGATTTTGTACACTTTTTGTTTTTTGAACTGATAATAAAATCAAAAGCTTAGAACTTGAACTCGTGTAGAAACTGATAAGGTTTTTCTTTATAATTAAATTTGTAAACCATCCTTAACAAGACAATCGTTTGAGTTACTGGGGTTATATGGCGCTAGTCAGGTAGTACAGAAACACAGCAAGATGCACTAACAGAAATAAAGCTGATTTGCCAAAAGAAAAAAAGAAAAGCGATCTCTGAATTATGTTTGACAATACCACTTTACTAATGGAGTACAGAGCTAATTATAGCTTTTGAATAATAGGCTTTTTTGCTAACATTATATTGTAAACAGTAACCAATAAATTGTACAATGCATACACGATAGCTGGTAAAACATGTCAAGAATAGAATATCTCGAAATGTTGAAAGAATACTTTGTCGCACATGGTCTATGCCAGCAACTAGACGAATTGATAAAACAAAATATCTTCCTATCGCACATGTTTGTCACCTTCCGAAGCATGTTAATTAAATCCAATCACACGTTCGATTTTTACAAAGAATTATGCCAAAACACTAATTTTTTGCGCTTTGCCAGTAATTTAACTTGTTATAATAATAAGCTAACTTTTAGACCAAAAACCATTCCTGTGCAAAATTTGAAATCTTTTGTGCTGATCTTTGCCATTTTCAAACTACTAAATACTGTAATACAACATCGTTATTCACAAAGTTACTTCGGCCAGAAGGCAGCGAAGGGAACTTTCGGTCCTCGAGTCAAGCTGCCACCTGTCTACCACACACGGTGGAGGCTTCACACTGTCTCTTAATGCTGAACGTCAAGCAGGAAAGCTGTGAATACCAATTTTAGTAGTCTTTGGTTGGAGCCCGGGAACAAATCTTCCGTTCAGTAGCAGGTGTTCTATCCATTCGGCCTTAGATAATTTACATGGTGTAATCCAAACATGAAATGATAGTACTAAGCTCTCCTTTTCTCACAGTAGAACCTTGGCGAGCTCTCTCTGTTCACTTGGGTTGTGTATTTATGCTGATATTTAACGGACTACATCTTATCAAATCGTTGCAATCGTTCTTTTACAGATATTGGCGTGTCTTCGGTATTTGCAGCTGGAGCGTCGCCAGCAGACCAGGCGTTAGGTGGCAAAGCGGGTCTAGGTGGTGGCCGCGCAGGTTTTGTCTGAAAAATTAAAATCAATTTGCTTCAGAGGCCAGTCTTCACCGAGCGTAAAATCGTGAGCTTACGAGCGTACTTTTAGTTTATTCTAAACAGAAATCCCATTCGCCCGCCGTGCCAGCGCGCAAGCTGCCGATTGGTTAGAACAAACTAAGAATATACTCGTAATCTTAAGTGTAGAGTGGGCTTAAGCCCTCATAGTTTGACGAAGACACGAAAAATACTAAAGTACTAAGGCAGTCGTTCAAGCATTAAAATTTTTTTACCTTAAAATTTAGAAATATATTTTTGCACATTTCATCCAAAATGGAATAAAACGAAAAAGACGTTAAAATACTGAGGCTTACATAGACAATCAAATTCTGTCTGATTGAAATCGTGTATGTTTCTAAATGGTCATGTTTGAGTCATATCTAGATTGCTACGAAATTTAATACGGTAGTAGGTACGCAACGATGTACCACAATTTTTTAAACCAATCAGCAAAAAAGAACCATATCTTTCTTTCAACTGCAAGAGAGTAAAGTTTCTCTTATCGTACAACTAAACCGGGGTTTACCTGAGTTTTGCTTGGGGGTTCGGGGGCTTTTCGAGCTGGTGGAGGTTTGGTGACTATGGGGCTGTAGTGGGGCCGCGTAGGAGCAGGTAGTTTGGAGGGGGTCTTTGTAGGCGGTGGTGGACGACTGGGAGAATTAGCAAAAGAAGGTTTGGTCCCTAAAAATTGTGTGCGTTAGTTTGACACACTAAGTGTTTTGAGTCCTCACTCCTCAACTTTATAAGAATTTTAAAATAATACTGTATTATGAAAAAATAGAACAAATTCCAGACCTTGTTCGACACTTCTACCGTTTTAAACTGAACCAAAAAGCATTGCGGCTTAATCAACAATTCTTCGAGTTAGTACACTTTAATAAAATATTTAATTTTTAGAAATATGATTATTAAAACAATAAAAAGGCCTATACTAACTAGTTTTTCAGACGCTTAAAATTGTCAGACCCTTCAACCTGCCATTCAATGAGAAATAAAGTTCTTGAAAAGAAGCCAAAAAACGACCACCCCATGAGTTACACCAATATGTGCGTCATGATAGCCAACCCACAAAATATTAGATTTGTGGGTAGGCTATCATGGCAGACATGGGGTGGTTTATTCATTCTTTGACTAGTTTTTTGAGATTCACGCACACAAGTTTCAAAAAAGCAACTGCTCTAGTATTGGAGAGAAAAGTCGTAAGCCGGCGTCGGATTGATCATAAATTAAGCCCAGTTCTCAAATTTACAGCAACAAAAGAGAATTCACCTGTTGACACCAGATATTTTTGTGTTTTATCTTGTGCTGTAGTGAAAGTGACAGTTGGAGTGTCGACCAAGTTGTCAAAAGAAGAAGAGCGAGCGCTGGTTAGTTTCGGGACTTTCCCTTTACTGATTGCAACAAGCTCTAAACGCTTTTGCCTGCAATGCAACAAAAAATGATCCTTGATTTTCAAATAGCAAAAACCTCTTGAAGTATAATATTGCTTAGACAACAAATCTTTAAGAATGAAAGCATAAGTCGTTGCTTTCTACTATAATTTTCAGTTCCACTTTCACCTTCTGACTTTCTTCCTTGTTTTTTAAGACACATTACCAATAGCGACTTGTTGTATTCTTACAAAAACGCCAACTTGCTGTGTGTATTTCAAAGGTCAAAGTGCTTTAACGTTTTTTCCAGTCTGTCTGGCCAGGCCATATGGTAACGTATTATTATGAAAAGATTATAGGCTGGGAAAAGTCCAAAGCACAACTATTTTGTAACAAGTCATAGAGCTCAGTCAATTTCTTGACCGAACTACCACCAAGAAAAACAGTTGTGCGGGGAAAAACACTTTTGTTGCGATGCAGAATTTTGAGATAGTCTAGTGGTTTTCAAACTGTGGGCCATAGAAGCATTTTGCGGTGGGCCACAAAGCTATTAGGGAAATTGGATATTTGGTTAAAAAAGATTGTATTTGCGCGTTGACCTTTTTTTTTTAGCGTTTTTTTTGAAATCGCATAAAGATCGCTGAAAATTGCGGTTGAGCAGAACTTTGAGAAGTGGGCCACGGAAAATTTTCAAAACAAAGATGGGCCACGGTAATAAAAAGGTTGGAAACCCCTCCTCTAGTCTATGCAATGCTCACGATAGCGCTATTTTGGTACATAACAAGCCTCTATTTTTTATGAATTTAAGACCTTTACAGTAATTTATTCCGAAAAGAAGTCACGAAATTAAGGACCAACTCAAGAGTACTTCATACCAAGGGATAATCAATTTGTTCAAAAAGGTTAATTTAATGGTAAACTTACCGATTTTTCTTCCAGGTCTTAATTTGGACGCGTCCACCACAGTATCGGTACCATACGAAGGTAAACAAAATCACTATCAGCGGTAAAACCAACCCTATCAGCACGATAAGTAGAATCATATGAATATCGACTGCAAAAACACAGAAATATTAAAGTAAGAAATTTCTAAGCGCAAAATTAATCTTTTTTCATTGCCTGATATTCGTTGAAGGGCGAGTATCCATTTCCTATATCTTATTTTGGTGAAGCCCTAAGCCAGAGGTGCCCAAACTATTTGAGGGGCGGGCTGCATTACACTTTTTCTGAGCTTTAGCGGGCCGCACAATTCTCCTAAAATGTTAAGAAAATTTTTATCCCGAATCAGGCGTGCTGCCAAGATTCCGTGAAGGGGGAAGGGCCTTGAACCAAAAGCTAAAATATTTGAATTGTTTAGGCCGCATGCTGAGCAAACTGGCGCAACTCAAGCGTATCACAATAGGAGGTCTGAAGCGAAGCCACCAGTCGCTGGGCAGATTTTTGATTGTTTGGCAAAAAGTAGCCATTTTAGCGCCATTTCGATTACATTTTGCTCGTTTTTAGAGCCATTTAAAAAAGCTAAATTTCTAAATTCTCAAGTCATTTGAAAGAATCAAGTTGTCTAATCCCTTCAGTTCCCCTCCTAACTTATAGGCCATGTCCCAAACACATTTAACGCTTTTATTTTGGGATTAAGTGTTTTAAGTGACTTGGCTAAAGAGGGAGGCTGAAACCCCCATTAGCCTCCCTAAATGCGCCACTGTCCCGAATACTGCTAATCAAGTTTTGCAGTGTCGTACCATTACACAGCAAAAACAATCTTGTTTATTACACAGCATCATCATAGTCAAAATTTTGCCAAGAGAGATGTTAGCTTGAACGAAAAAAGCTCCCGTTTTTCTATGCCGAAGTTTTTGCAGACCCGCCGTTTTGAACAAAGTGCTACGCGGTGAAAATGTATCATAGGAGACATCTGGAGGAAAACCCTCTTGCCGCTAAGCGATTACGCAATTTTATTAAAAAAAAACATCTATCGTAACTCTATTTGAAAGAAATTTTGCACTTTTCAGAACCACTTCAACGAAACGAATTGCTAATCCAATCCCTTTCACTTATAAGTCAGGTCCAAAACACGTTTAAAAGGTAGCATGTTTGGCTAAAACTTTAAAATTACTCAGCTAATAAAGAAGTCTTCAGCCCCCGCAACGTCTGTTCTCCATCGTTGCACTAGAGAACATATCTTGGACGAATTATGAAGTATAGCACAGCTGTAATCCTTTGGTTTGGAATGCAAATTACGCAGCGATAAAAATTATGGGGCGCCGTTTGTGTTCCTTAATTTGTGCAATGTTTTTTTGCATATTTAATTAAATAGTCATGAAAAACTGCGCACAAAATAAAGCGTTGCAAAAATGGGCTGCAGACTTTTTTGTATATTTGTTAGTGGAGCGTGATGAAGCGCTTTCGGATGCTCTTAGAGCGCATTGGATCGATGATTAAAACACCAGCCGCGAGCGCATCAAAGAGCAGCCGAGAGCGCTTTGTCACGCTCCACTAACAAATATACAAAAAAGTCTGCAGCGCATTTTTGCAAAGCTTTATTTTGTGCGCAGTTTTTTTGACTATTTATGTTGACTTTGACTACGTATTTTTGTAAATTTAATTAAAATGACTATTTAATTAAATATGCAAAACAACATTGCACAAATTAAGGTACACAAACGGCGCTCCATAGAAAATATAAATAAGGAAACCAAAAAAGTTACACTGTAGTGGCTGACGAAGTGCGAATTTGCTACCTTCTAATATGCTTGTAGTTGCGTTATTAACCAAATACCACTCACAATTCATGAAAAATAATATTTAACAAAACCAACGCCAACAAATTGAACAAAAATAATTCTACAGTGAAAAAAATCGAAAGAAACTTGCAGTAAATCTTAAGACCAATCGTGGGCCGCAAAAACTTCTTGCGCAGAAGGCATTTTGGGCAGCGCTGTCCTAAGCGAATCCAATCCAGATTCTCAATTTAATCCTCAGCAGGCGTTTCCTTCCATTTTTGCAAATATGTTTGTTTGGTAAGCCTTTTCTGACGTATTCCACTGCTATCGCTCACTTCAGCTATTACTAAAACATACTTTGTTCGCCGATTACACTGAAAGCCTCACTCCAAACCAAAGTTGAACTGCACTAAATTTAATACCCAAATAACCACCTTTAAATGTATTTGACTCATTTGGTTAGTTTAGTAGCACCAAATTAGTGTACTTACTATTGTCCCCATTCGTGGGTCCACTGTTGATGCTACCACCGCTTCCAGCCGTGTTGCAGTAAGGCGGTGCCCAACCATCATCACAATGGCAATTGTAAAGGCTATTGCAAACCTGAAATGGCAAACGTAACACATTAGAGCTATGTAACTAAATCCCTATATACAGTTCCTGCATATGGTGCATAAATCTGGATCTACGTTTAAGAGCAAAGTTAAAAACAGAAATTTTACCGAAACATCGTCAAATTCAAAAATAGCACTAGGCCAACAAAGATCCTGTTTTGTTTGCGAATTTAATTTTTGGTTCATACATGGATACTTTCGCTACTAACAGTTCCTAGCCTACTTTCTCCTAAAAAAAACTTTTGTTAAGATTTACCGGGTTTTATCGAAACAAATTTTCCGCTATGGTAACAGATAAATTACAAATAAATTCCCAGCTATATATCATCGTTAAATCCTGCAATTTTTTCTAAATTTTTTATACTTTTGAAAGCTTCATGGTTTTTCCCAGCTAAATGTCGAGTATGTTGTCAAAACCAGCGTCCTTCTTCATTCCTAAGACGACAAACAGTTTGAAAGAGGAAAAGCCACCCAACAACTAATAGTCCCAAACTTTAATAAATCGTTAAGAATAAAGTTGTCGGACTAAACAGTAGCGTAATTGTAAATCACTCAAATGAGCTTCTTGACTAAAAATATGAACTTTCTCACCCCTCTTCCGTTGCAAGCATCACTGCAAGTCAAAGCACGTGTTGGTAGTGGGATACAAGAACCTTCTTTACAAAACTGAAAAAAAATAATAAAAAAGCTCGTATTTCCTTTCTAGAATCCAGGAAAGGTTGCATTTAAATTGTAATTCTCTTAAACATATTTCAGTGTTAAAATTCGACATCGTATATTTATTTCGCTTACACACGCAACTTCGTAGATGCGTTATTACGTAGAGATTTTGACAATGTAATTAGATGCATATTGCACAGTCATAGATTGCAACTTGATAATATCAGGAACTAAGTATATTAGGAACTAGTCTTGTTGTTTTAGGCAAAAAGTAAACAGCTGAAAAACGAAACGATCCAAGATCAAGGAATTAGTTGTGGATTGTGTACGTGAAATGGTATACATTTACGGAACTAGCAATCAGTACTTCACTTTTTTTCGTGCGTTCTACTAAACAGGAACCGTAGGCCATATGCACAGTATGGCACTGGCACTAACCCTAGCCAAGTTTGCAAACTTATACTAAGTTGCAACAAATCTTGTAACTCTTTTGCAGCTTAGACGCTTATTCGTTGTTCTTGTTTACATTAGCGAACGTACCGACAAATATGTATTATTGTGTAATCGAAGATTCAAGGTAACTTTGTTCTACCCAGCCTTTAGTTTGGAAAAATCTACTCGAAAGTTCATCGGAACAAGAAAGGGGTGTAATAGGGTGTCCCTTATTTTGACGTTTTGAAAAGTTTCATTTCATGAAAAAATGATACGTACGAAATTTTAAACTTTTAAAATGAAGTTTAGAGGTGGCGCAAAGCCTTTTAAATTTGGATGGTATTTTTAATTTCTATGCAGGAATACCACCATTATGAACAGCAGAGCTTTATTATTTCATTGTGACCTAGACACGCATAACAAAAGCATTTATTAAAATCTTCTGAGAGTTAACTAAGGAACTGCAGTGACGTATCGGTTATGACATATAGTAACTATGTGCAGTTTTTAGTGCTTGTATTATCAATCAGTTTTTCAAAAAAAGCAGCTTCTTTACCTAAGATGGCTATTGGCTAGTCTTCTGCGGTATGTTACAGAGGATTTAAATTTGCTTGGCCGGTTTGATCGTAACGTAGGTTTGACTACAAAATGTGCCAAGGAGAAAGTTTCAGAGAATGTCGTAGAAAAAGAACCACTGTCACACACTTGAGTAGATATGACCAACACAAAAAACAAAACACTTGTTGAGTGTGTCAACAAAAACAGTAGAAGGTTGATATGTCTGACCAACCAATTAGAAATTGTGCACAGAGCTGCAAGCACGGTCTTTAGTTGATGCCTCTTTTCCACCCCCATCTCATTGCTTCTCATTGAGCCCAACTCCTCTTGTTGAAAATTGCTTAAAATTTTTTTGAATACCAATTTTTTGAACTTTGAATACCAAGCACTTTCATCCTTTAGACATGCTCTGCGCCTCCTCCAACAATCATTTAACCTCAGCGCCCTTGGCTCAAAATCAGTGATTAGTCGGTTAAAGAAGTAACCCTCCTGGTGATCACATTGCTTATCCACAAAAGAAACCCTTCTATCCTCGCGCGAACCATTAATTATATGTCTACCAATTCCCTCTGGATTCCAATCAAGTTTACAGTATCATCTTTTATACGTAACTGCAGTGGCCCTAGCTCATCCCAGCTCTATGAATACGCCAAGAATGGATTACTTTCCTTTCGTCAGATGCGTATTCATGGGCTGATAGATCTGTCTGTTCCCTCATTACACGGGGGGCACTGGAGTGTATGCCATATTATCGAAATACAATACCTTGGACTCTTTTTCTCTGCCGGACCAATTGCCTCCAGTTTATAGCTAAAACCCATCCCCCGGAGCACGGACTTGGTTGGAGTAGCAACACGACGACTTGGCCACTTTCAGTGAGTCCTTTTACGCACTCCCAATCGGCTCTTTCCCTACTTTCAAAGGTCCCCATACAACTCCGGCCAAGACCCCTGTAAAATGTCTGGTTTCATGTCTCCTCACTTTCCAACAGTGCCATTTTAAACTTCCGATGGGTCCCCGGTCATGTTGGCATCCCTGGAAATAAGCATGCTGATTCTCTCTCCAAAGCTGGAACCTCCTTGGCTACTGCGATGGTCCCTTGTTCCTCTCCCCAGCTATTGCCAAAACTCGTTACATCCAGTGTCACAAATGGAGACGTCACATTTCCACATTCCCCTTCCCACCTCAACTGCCCCATTCATACAGTTTCTCCGTTGGAAGTGGTCCTTTCACGCCCCATGGCCCATTTGCATTGAGCTTTCCGCCATTGCTTAGAGGGTCAAAGCCTCCTACAATTGTCGTAAGTCAGTCGTAAGGAAAACTCTTCCTGCAGCGCCTGTGGACACCTTCTACAGGACCTTAATCATCTTTTCTTGACTGTCTTGCCTATGAGCCTCTATGCAAATCTATCTTTGGCTCTGATGTCTGCACCCTGGTGTGTGGCTCAACTGTTGGGTCTCTGTGAAGTTCCGTTGCTTCTTCATCCCTCGGAAGGAGTTGGGTGGCACCACCCCTTGACCAAGCCGCTTTAAAAATAAAAAAATGCAGTATGCTTTACAGATTGTTGAAAATAATCAGGCTATTGATCCGAATATGAAGAAACCTACTCTTATGCAGCAATAAGTTTCTGTAAACATGACTATTGGCCTGATTAAAAAACTTCCTATATGCATAAATTGGTGTTTGTTAAGTCAACTGTGAGATCACTGCGCCACCTCTCTAAACATCAAAATTTTGCAGCAAAAGTTTGTATGAGGCAGTTTTTGGTGCAATGGAAACTTTGGAGAGGGTCAGACTCACGGAAACGTGTATTTTAAAATTTGACCCCAAATAAGGGACACCCTAGGGTACAAGTAAGACTGAAAGAGTTTACGTGGCAGCATTAAAATCCAGCCAAAAATAAGGCCGAACTACAAACAACGTAGCGATCATTGATTAGTAATGGTGGTTAAAATGCTTTTCCAAAACGTAACTTAAAGGGTGGCATCACTATCCCGAAACCGTCGCATTTTATGCAACAGATCTCTCAGCAGGTTTTTTCTTGCTTTAAATAAGCGATATCAGTGGCAGAGCAGCATCGTTCTCCTTCACTTTTTTTTTGGGGGGGGAGGGGATTGATGATTAGGAAATGTGGAAGCTAATAAATGGCGTTACAAACGTAAAGGATCTAACAATCAATCTCAAGGCAACCGACCTTTCCATCGTCGCATTTCGTTCCAGTTCGAACTAATCCGAGATCAGTGACGTCATTGGCCTTCGACGCGATGGTTTTGCACTGCCAGCTTTCTTGGCTTGTGCTGAGCGTCATCTCATAGACTGTGCGATACCGGCCGATTGTTGGCGAATCACCTCCTCCTTGGCAAATTAGTTTTCCACACTTCACGTTTCTAAATAGTATAAAATTAAAAACGTTATCCGAACTGCTAAGGCACCAGGTCTCTCATTTATCTTACGAATAAGAAAATCCAGTCCTTACTTTATTCGTTGCGCTAATGGTCATTAATTTGTTGTAGAAGTATTTTTATCCTCCTGTAACGGGACAGCGTAAGACACTAACTGCTGGACGATCTGCACACTTTTCATTGCGATGACTTCTTCGTGTTAGGAGGAATCAGCACCAGCTTAAGGAGTTTCAAGCGATCCAATAATTCTGTAATTTCTTCGAATTCTTGTCCACTGAATTTGCTGCTTGTTTGAATTCACCAAGCAGAGATAATCATCGTAGAGCGTCTTATCCAAGAACGCAACAACGCGATCAGGGTGCGGGTTGAACCAAGATCATGCGATCAGGGAGTCGCAAAAACGACACCCATACCCTCTCTGCCACGCTACAGATATTTCAAGTTAAATAAGCCTATTTTGTAGTTTCTGTTAGAATAAAATCTTTCGAAATATTACAAACTAAGTCGGTGTAGATGTTTGTTTTGCATTCTAACTTTTTCGAAGAAACATTTCGATTTCACTTTTTTTCAATGAAACAAGTAATCAAAGAATTGCTTTCCGGAAATACGGTATATGTTAAAAAAGTCTTTACATTTGAAACCAAACAACGCAACATTTTCTGAAAGAACAAGTCTTACCTATCTTACCTAATTTATTATTGTGATGTAACCATCATCAACATGGATGCCCTCACTTGACCAATAAATATTCGACAAAAATGTAAGATAAGTAAATCTACGTAATACGTAATTTAACAGGCCAGATGGTCGAGCGGTAACGCGTTCGTCATTAGAGCGAGAGGTCCTACGTTCAAATCTTCGGCCAGCCAAATTTGAGACAGTGGTACCACCGGCTCACCACCGCTGCGACATTTCTACAAAACGAGCTGTGTTGCCCATGCGCAATGATGCGGAGATGGGGCCAATGTATGTAAATGCAAAAAAAAAAGAAAAAAGGTAAAATGCATGCGCATTTCCGTGCGCAGGTACGCGTGACCGGTCAAACCCGCTCAAAAAGTGTAACCAACATAGACATACAGCCACACACGCCTGAAGACAATGTTACTTACTCCACTGAGCAATTGCGAAAGCGTCCGTCCTGTGTGATTCCACAATTCCCTTTTTCGTCTCCAAGAGTATTCACTTTGGTGTAACAACCATCTACACTTGACGACGCTCCTAAAATTTATTTTTATTAAACATCTGTCAATAACAACAGGACATGCCTTTAAAATGGACGCCGTAAAACCTCTATTTAAGCACCACCTCTAAAGAACGCTATGAAAAAAAAAAGGTTGAAAAATGGAGCGCCACCCTCTAATTGAACACCACCTCTAATAGAACGCCACTATAGGGGAAGGGTTGAAAAATAGAGCACCATGGCGCTCAAATAGAGGTTTTACTGCATATGATAAAAGTTAGATAGAGCGCAAGGTTAGAGATCAAACGGTCCCTTTTATTCCAGTTCGATTCTTGGACTTGAAATGCGTCGAATGTTTTTAGTTCGGCAAGCTTGTTAATGTTTATCTCTCACTAAAGCCAACCAGTCTACTTTCGTGGTGGCTTAATGGGAAATACGTTTTTTTTTTGCAACTCGAAGCTCATTTTGGCTCAAAATTTAAAAACAAATTAAGAACAATGCTACCCTTTGCATGAACAAAAAATTTAAAACACTGGTCAAAAAAAAAAAAACTCAGTGCCAAACGAAAACGTTGAACAAGCACTATTGAATTTGTGTCACCATCATCTCCAATAAAATTTAAGAACAAATTAAAAACAAATGCGGCTGAAAAATCATGAAATTTTAAGAACAGCCAGCCGCAACGTAGAATTTACTGGCTCTTGTAACAAAAGTAAAATAGTAAAACAGGCTTTAACTTCTTCTCGAGCCTGATGTTGACAAAACCTTAGTGGCGCACAAAAATTTTATATAACCACATCACGATAAAACAACAATACCCCTAGTGTCACGTGATCGAAATTGTAGGTCATTACACGAAAAACCGTGATAATGCAAATTATTAGGACGTTAAAGTTAAACAGGGCAAATAATTTCAAAATACTTAATTCCTCAACAAAATATCGTGTTCGATGCGCCATTCACAAGTAAGCTTTATTAACTTTAAGCTTTATGTAAAACAAGTATTTACTTCGGTACTTATTGCACGGCAGTTTTATTTAATTTAATTAAAATCAGTAAAACCTTAGTTAAAATAGTAAAATTTCTAAAAGTTTCGTACTTGGCTATGTCCATCATCAGTAAAAATAAACACTCAAACAGTAAAAAGTGCAAAAAAACAGGTCTCGAATGAAAGTAGTCTCACTGCAATACAAGCTGTAAAATAGCGCTGCAAATACATAAACCTGGCTGATTGTAAACTAGTTGCTGTGTTACTGCTACATACACGGTGTGTATTTATGCTAGTATCGCAAATACAATCCACTCAGAGTATGTAGCAGTAACACAGCAAGTAGTTTACAATCAACAAGTTTTACGTATTTGCAGCGCTATGTTACAACTTGTATTGAGGTGACGCTACTTTTATTCGAAACCTGTTTTCTACACTTTTACTGTTTTAGCTATTATTTTTACTGATGATGGACATAGTCAAGTCCGAAACGTTTAGAAATTTTACTATGAAATTTTACTATTAATATAAAGGCTTTACTGTTTTTAATCAATTTACTCATTCTTAAAAAATATCGCAGTGAGCTACATACATCACTTTTAGCATTTTTGCAAAACACTACAATACTTTTGAAACAGAATCAATAAGGAAATAGAAGCCACTTTTAATAGATATTTTAAAAACGTTCGGCAATTCAACACAATTTAAAATTAAAAATCAAAATTATCTATTTAAAACCATCGCAATTTACTATAACGTTGTTTTAAACTTGAAACACAGAAAAAGTTTCGAAAGCATAAACAATTTAGTAATTGTAATAATGTACCCGTTAGCTCAAAGGGCATTTAAGTCAAGTTTTCTACTTTTGACCAAAATGTTGGGATATGCCTAAAATAGATTCTCACTAAATTTGAAGTTTCTACGCTTTTCCGTTTTCAAGATATTGCAGTTCAAAATTAGCTGTTTTCGACTTACTTTAGTGTTGCCATTTTATCAGTATTGAGACTGAACATTAACGTTGGGAAAGCTGGCTTACACTTGTTGATAAGCAGCTAATATTATATTTCTAAACCTTTACTTTGTTTTACAATATCTCTGCCGCAAAATATTCATGGAGAATCAAGAACATACAGTCAATTTTTGAAATTTTGTTTCTAATTGGCAACCCTGGCAAAATTTCTAAGGGGAAAAAGCCTTTCTGAAGGAAAATCTAATAAGTTATAACTCAGGAACGAAAGATCGTAGAAAGCTCACATTTGCTGTAGATGGTCTTCAAATCTGTCAAATTTTTTTGAGAAAAAAATCGAGCAAAAAATTTTCGATGTGAATGCCTTTTTAAGAACGGAAAATGGCATCGTATTAATCATTTAACTGCGTAAATAATGGAAAAAAATATTCCATTACTAAAAAAGCGTGACTTCAAAACAGCAGAAAAAAGACAATACAGTTTAGTCAATTAAGCATTTTTAATCGAGCAATTTCTTGTCATAACTCATTGCAATCAATCAAATATCAGCACTCAGGAGTCAAAATCAAGAATGGCTACTTAACTAGCAACGTGCAGAAAGCTGATAATGTCCTAAAAGAATTTTATTGCGCTCAAACACATCTCAGCCGCACCATGTAGTAGTTAGTGCTGAAGGAAGTGAAATTATCTAACCTTTTGTATAACAAAACGAATGAAAATCGGGTTGTAGAACAAATTATTAGCCTTTTGCATAATTATAGACTTTGTACAGTGAACACTTTCCTTCCAGGCTCAGCTCTAGGCTCTGATGCTTACTTATTACAGAGTTGTGCGAGAAAGTGCTAGAAGAGTTTATAATTCGTTAGCAATGTTCGTTTCGTGACATCTAATTTCTTCAGTTTTAACGGTTCTTTTATGATTAGGCACTTTTTTGTTCCGAAACCCCGAGTCGGGCCAGAAAAATGGAAATGCAAAAACCTTATTGTCTTGAACTAATTCGACGGAGTCTAAAACCACTCTAATATGAAAAGATTGAAGATATTGCCATTCTTGACTTTTTCGAAAAAACAAATTTTAAGGCAAATATCCAAACATAGACGTAGAAATACTAGTTTCCCTTCAAAACAATCGTACATTTCTAATATCTGACATGATGGTATTCTCTATTTTCTGAATTATATCTCTACCAGATGCAAAATCGAATGCGCAACAGCAAGCCTTCACAACTACGGAACAAGGAGGATATAGAGTTGGGATGAAGCTCATCATATTGTGACTAGGACGACGCAAGAGAAGTAGCAAACTATTCTCTCATTTGAAAGCGTTGCTGGCGTGGCAAGATATGAAAAAACAAATCTCTGCAATACCTACCTGAACCCCACACTGAAAGACATTGCATATCGTGGTTCATACACACGCCGTCAAAGCACATGGAGTTACTCGAGCATGGGGAGCCATCGAGTTTGTAAACATTCCCGGGGCACTGGAATAAAACTAAAATTTAGGAAGAACTCAAATCCCCTTCCGCCTCGACTCTTTGATGCTATACTTTTAAACAAAATGACAAATTGCCTATCAGAGCAAAACCTCAGCTTATTTTTCAGTTCAACAAACCTTTTCTACTAGAATACAACCTGCCATTAGAATATTCCCCAGTGTGGAATGTAATATTACCTTTGGAAACGTTGATGGGTGATTCAGTAGAGTAGTTGACTACGTCACGCTAGATCGAAGGTTTAGTTCAATTCCCGGATTGATCAAACAAAGAAAATGGAGCAACCGCTATTATACTTCACAATGAATGTTGTTTCCAAACGTAAAAGTGCACAGATGAAGCCGTAACCTCATTACACGCTTAGGCATAACACAACGAGTACTATAAGATTTGAACTAGCAAGTTATAAAAATCCTACATACGTAAGGCGACGTTCCTGTGCAGTGCTCAGATAATCCACATTCGGTTTCGGCAGCCCTACAAACGCTACCCGCCTCAAGAAACTGACAATTTCGACAGCACTGTCCGATATCGCATTTCGCTGCCGGTTGTAGAGTGCAGGTGCTAGGATTGCAGCATTTTTGACGATCACTGAAAAGCCGAAAATGATGTTACGCTGCTTGACAAATGTAAAGTATCGTTTGAACTAAGTTACTTGCGAAAGATATGCTCGCCCATCCAGAATTTGAAATAGATCAAATCTTTCACTATACTCGCTGTATTACGTCGAAGTGTGTGGCGAGTTTGCGGGACCCTTCTCCGTGTCGTTGCGCCCAGGAAACACAGCTCCTTCCGAAGACATGTTGCAGCGATGGCGAAGCGTTGGCAACACTGTGGCTGATTTGACCGGCCCGAGATTTGAATCTCACACCTCCCGCTCCAGAGACGAACGCGTTACCGCTCCTGAAAGCCAACAGTATGGGCGGACTCTCTATCGAAGGTTTTTCAGTTAAAGACAAAATTACCAATGAAATGTGAATATGCGATAGTCCATTCATGACAAAGATGGTGCCTCATATACAAAGGTCTAAGAGTGAAAGTTAATTAAAGCAATCGATTTCCATCGCGTTTTTGACCAAAAACTAGTAAACATAGAATTTGTGTTGTAACAGCGAAACGAGCAGCTGAAAAATTTAAGTTTTTCGTTGCATTTAAGCACACTTAAAAATCTTCATTCTTGATCTTACGCAGGCTTCAAGTATTCAAAACGCGACCAATTTCGAGTTGCTTTAAAGACAAAGAAAACGCAAGCCAGTTTTTTCATGTGATCAGCAAGTACCATTTTCGACAGACATTGATAAATAGAAAAATCGTGATCTTGGCGGAAAGCATGTAAAACTAGAAAAAATTCTTTTTTTAAGAACAGACAAAATTTCGGCTGTTACTTGAACTAAAAAAACGAAACCTCGCAGTAAAAACTCTTTCAAATTTTGAATCGATAATGACAAGCCGAAAAAAATCAATAAACATAGCCAATATAAATTCAATTTTGAATCAATCTCAGCGGAGATAGAATTGAGGAGTCAAAACAAAGTAGCTTTTAACTTAACCAAAAAGCGCTTCAAACGCAGAATTTATTCAGAAATTAACCAATACAGTCGTAACGATAACATACATGATCAAGAAAACTCTCTTAGTAATGCTCAGCTACATTTCCGTTACTCTCATTGAGTTGTTTAAAGCGTTAAGCTCTTTAAAGATATCTCTTTCAAGCCGTTTTATATTCTCTAATTACCTTCATTATATGCTTCTTCAAAGAAATTTGACTGCTTATGTAACGGTAGTTTTTAAGCAAATGGCATTTAATATATGAAATGGTACAGATCTATCTATACGTAACATGGTACAGATAAAAAGAATACGTAACACCTGCTCCATAAAATAGCTGCTGTATTAGTTATCTGGTCTTTCTCAATGCAACTGGAAAGGTTTAGCCGCAGGGTTTTTTTAATTTGGAAACCGGGATCGAATATAATTTATTACAAGCATTATAGGTATTCGTTAAGTAGGGCAACTCAAATTTCCTAAAAGTCTTCAACTATTTCGAAAATTTAGTGGTAAAGAAAAGTTTGCGTGATTTGATGAGACATTGTCCAAACTAGGTTATGAAAAACCTTAAATCGAAAGTAACAAAACAGGAAATTCGTTAAACAATCCTACGAAAGTGATTTCTGTATTGCTCCACCAACTTCTAAACGGCACTAGCCGGCCTGCAGCATACCTGGGACAAGTTTCAGGAGTGCCACAGTCGCATTCTTCGCCTTGTTCGAGGATCTCATTTCCGCATTCAGGTCCGCCATAGACGGTTGATGGATCAGGAATGTTTAGTAGGCAACTCTTCAACCCAAACCTTAAGTTCTGTTGCAAATAAGCGGCACTGCAGTTGGACCAATCTCGCATCGGCCGTGACCTGAACAAAAAGGCTATGACACTAGAAGCTTGAGGTTATATTTAGTTTATTTTTTCGGTCATTTATCGATCACTGATCTAAAATTATTAGTGAATGACCAAAAAAATGTGTATATTTTTGCATGCAAGCCCTGAAATGACGCTTGAAATTGACTGAAAATTTTTCGAAATAATCAAACAAACATTTTTCTACACTCAGACAATAGACCGAAAGTTAAAACCAAAAAAAAAAAAAAACGAACCCACGTCCCAGTTTCATACTACACTTTACTTAAAAGCCCAACATCAGGAAACAGTAATTCAAATGTTAGTAAGAGGCCATGGTAACTAATCACTTATCCGAACCACCCGTGGTTGTAATTATTTCGGATAAACGGCGTTCTACTGTAATTCAAAAATATGTGTCTTTCAGGGATTGGGGCTTCTGGGTGCTTGAGGTGGTTCACTTTTTGAATGCTCAATTAATCTTAACTAGCGTATTTGTAGTGTTGAATCTGCTTTGCGGAAGGAATTCTAGCAATTTTGCCCCACTCTATAGAGCTGATTATATAAGGTTTATTGAGAAGCATATGTAGTAGGGTGTTAAAAAAAAATTGAAAATTTTCAAATCATCTTAGGTGCTCAATTCTATGTTGACACACCCTGAAACAAATCTACAGAAAAAATCCCAAATAATTTTGTGCTTTAGGGGTTGCACCTCTCCTTCAGAATATATGTGATTATGCCACAAATCGGCAATGTCGATGATAGCATAACTCTCGTTCCACAAACATTTTACCGTTACTGTTTATACTCATTTTCATCAGAATTCGACGCCGAACACAATCAAGCAATCAATTTTAATCTATTTAATAAAAGATTCAAAATCAATTTTTGTTGCATTGAAAAAATTTAGCAGAATACTTTTTCGGTTACAATGAGTTTCAGTTTTAAGTTGCTTGTTTGATGACTCATTGTTATTATTTATTTTTTGTCGGCTAGCTCTCTCTATTGCGTCATAAACTAGTTTGGTTTAGTGAACTTATTCTTTCACAAACGGAAAACACTGCTTGGAAACAATTTGGGACAAAACATACATACAGTAGCAAAAAGCACATGCAGCATTCAATAGTCACGTGTATGGTAGTGCAGCTTAGACAAGCATACTAATCTCATTGGATGTGCAGGATTGTTCCGTATAGAATAATACAGCTTAATGATATGGATTGATATATCAACGAAGTTGAGATCAAAATGTTTACGAGGAAACAAGCAAATTTGTTTGGAATTGGATCAGCATGACTGAATCTGACAAAACGATTACTGGATCCAAGTTGGCAACTTGTGGTCAAATATTACCATGTTTTCTTCCAAAATTGTTTCCACGCAGTCTTTTCCACATGCAAAAGATTAAGTTTCGGTAAACCAAACTAGTTTATGACACAATAGAGAGCTTGCCGACAAAAAAAATACTAATAATAATGAGTCATCAAACAAGCAACTAAAATTGAAACTCATTGTAACCGAAAAAGTATTCTGCTAAACTTTCTCAACGCCATCAAAACTGATTTGAAATATTTTATTGAATAGATAAAAATTGGTTTATTAATTGGGTGCAGCGTCAAATTCTGAGGAAAATGAGTACAAACAGTAACGGTAAAATGTTTATAGATCGTAAGTTATGCTATTATAAACATTGCCGATTTGGGGCATAATCATATGCATCTGAGGGAAGGTGCAACCCAAAAACCACAAACTTCTTTCGAATTTTTTTTCAGTGGATTTATTTTAGGGTGGCTCAACATAAAATCGAACGCACAAGATGATTTTAAAAATTTTAATTTTTTTTGGACACCCTAATGTGTAGCGTTAACTTATTCAAATTTCCTACGTAAATTCTGATTATAAAACCAAGCGTGTGAAAAGAATTGAAACGTAATAGTAAGATGAGCAAAGCAGCACCAAGACCCAGGCAGCTCAGAAATAATCACTGGTCAATTCTTCAAAAAGTAAAACCTTTTCTAACTGGTTGGAGCAGAAAAAAAGATCTAGCTTTAAATTTAAGTAATAAGCAGTGCTTGACATCCCGTGCTACTAAAATCGTTTCAATACAGTCCGAAACTAAAGTAAAACTAGAAGAATAAAAAAGGAAACGGATGTATGACAAACACAGTTACTTTTCTGGGTTCGACAGCATCATCCACAGAGTTTAAATCGCCGGATGTGACCCAATACGAGCCAGATTTTTTGCCGAGAAAATAGTAAAACAATAATTTAAAAAGTAATGGCCTTTTGCTGCTACTGTTAGCACACTCTTAAAAGGTCATGAAGTAAAATTTTTCATTGTTTAACGAAAGGAAAATATAAAGTCTAAAACGATCAGTGACTATAACCATTAATAAATTTGAAAGGTAGACGTCTGAAAACGTAGAGTTTAATCCGTTTTTTAGCTCACTGAAACAAACACGGTGTTCTGTACCTACCCTAAAGAAGCAGCCATAAGGCAATCTGTTTCATCCTTGCAGAAGCAATCGCCAGTGTCATGCAGCATCCCAAAATTATGCCCCATTTCGTGGGCTATAATAGCTGCTATACTCAGAAAAGAAGTTTGTTGAGTATCCTAAAAATGATATGTACTTGAAAACATACGAAAATCTCGATTAACATACAAAAAAAGTACATTACAACCTTGATTGACCGAGTGCCCCGACTGTAGAAGTTTCGATCATTGACATAAAATCTCAAAAACTTTAGATGTTAGGGGATTATGGACAGCAATGGACCCCCAAAATTAGGATCATTGCAAGCCAGGCCTATAACCAAGATTTTGCCGGGCGGAGGGGGGTTAAGCCCAAAAGTAAGATAGGATAGTGTCTAACAAATGGAGTCTAGAGACGAAGACCCAAGGTGCTGAGTGATTTTTGTGATTTTTTGGGGATATTTTTTAACGCCATTTAGACATTTAGCACGCTTGTAGAACCACTTGAAAAAAGTTTAATGCTAAAAATTGGACGCCCCTTTGACAGAATTAAATTACTAGGCTCCTTCAACTCCTTCTTACTTCTAAGTCCAGGTCAAAACACATTCAAAAGCATGCATAATTGAGAAAAAGTGTATTTAAGTGACTTGGCTAAAGGGGGAATTTAGCCTCCTTAGTCCCTTCTTCCTGGTCTCGCCACAAACACAAGACCAGCGACTTTTAGTTTTAACTGCAGTATCTAAAACCACAATCTATAAACCCATGAGAAGGAAAACCTATATTGTTTACATTCCTGAAGCGGCTTAAAATTTAAATCACATCACAAGTTACAACGCTGGCGACTAAGATTTATTCCGAAACATCATTGCTTAGCTCTGTGAACAATCATGTCATTGATGATATCGATATTCGTGTCATTTTCATTAGGCTGATGCCTTGTTCCTGTAGCCAGCAGGTTATATGAAGTAATGTTTTTGTTCTAATGAGATCGATGGTGCAAATTAAGTTAGTTGAACGTCTGTTGCATACAGACGAGAAACAACCTAAACCGAATTTGCCCTAAAGGTATTTTTCTGCTTTTTCTGTCATTAGGTTTGAAAAAAAAGCAAAAAAATTCCGAAAATTGTTTTAAAAATGCCAGAAAAAAAACACACTTTTTGAAAAAAAAAATCAATGATAATTGTTTTAAAAATTTTGAAAATGTAGGGAGAGAAAACCTAAAGAACGTAAAGAACAATTTAAATCGAATGCATTCATAAATGTCGCGAACAAAGAATGAAATTTCTTCACTATTTGATGGTTGAAAAACATATTTTTTCTTTCTGGAGACAAAAAATAATCAGTGGAAAACCATTTTTGGTAAATATTTCTACACATTTCAGTTTAAACAACATAACCTAAAATTTTTCGCTTTAACGATACTAGTTTCTGACCCTTCGAACACACAGATTAACTCCCACAATATGAAAAAGATCTAAAAGAAAGACTAGAGGCGGGAACTTGCTAGCTAAATCTATAATGCTATGGCTGATAAGTACAGGCATGCAACAGAAGACTGACGGTTTTATCAAACTTGCCAATTAAAAGAAAATCAATACCGTCGAACACCTGCCAAGTTGTACCGAAACGCTGTTTATATTTTTACGCTTTGTTATGCAATACCAGATGATGATCAAACATAAAAAACAAAGTCAACGTCTTCCAGAATTAGCTTCCATGAGCCAATTCAGTTAAAAATTCGAGGCATTTACGGACGAAGACAATTTTTTAGCTACAAAAATAAGAAAACTTTTGGCAAAATATTAAAAATGCAGTTGTGATTAAAAGTTTCCGCTGAGGCAATTCTCCTAGTTCATCAACCGAAAACGATGACGTAATATGTTTTGAAAGTATGACATTGACAAGTACTCGAAAGACACCCGGCGTTGAATAACATTCGCAGAACTATGCAAAATCAAAAAATTACTGAATATACAACTCCTTTTCTTAGCTCGAGTATCAAAAAATCGTGCTAGTTGTGAATTTGTCGAGTTTGATCGCATTAGGAATGCAAATTGTAACTTAAAAGAGGACTGAAGGCAAAATCAATGAGGGTATTTGAATTTCGGCAGATCGTGTTGGGATAAGATTAGTTCCTGACTACATCCTTCTTGACCAAGCCATTCCAGATATAACCTACGTGAAACACGACGTAGGGGCCTTTATGACTTTAATTTTATTGGCAACCCTGACATTCATAGCATTGGCGACACCATTCCAATTCCACCCTAAAGCAACGCAGGTTTGATTTTGTCCGCAGAACTTTGAAAATCAACTAGAGCAGACTGTACAAAGTGTACAGTAGCCAAGTGATTTCAGTAAATACCAAGCTCTCAGATCTACCTTTCAGTTTCAATTATAGCCTACCTTGTAAGTCTATTTATTACTAGGCTACCAATTCATACGTGATAAAAAGATTATCAGTTAGTACACAAGTAGCCTTACCATATCTGCTTATTTTGTGACCCTAAGATAACCCTAAGATAAACTTTTCCAACCAATAAATTGCAAACTAATAGCCTTACTTTCGCTTGTTCTTAAACGTTAGTTACACAATTTCACAGCGCAATTTTTACTGAGATCGCTAAGCCGCTGAAATTCCAACTCAGCTTTGTTTTGCTGATAAGATTAAACCGATTAGTGTGCAGCGAAACGGCTCAATGCAGTAGCCTAATTGCAGCGATGCGTAAGGATTGAACTGGGACAGCGTAGCCAATATTTTAAACTTTTAGGGTTGCCAATGAGAAAAAATCATACAGGCCCTTACGTCGTGTTTGAAGTAGAATAACTCCGGAACGGCTGGATCAAGAAAGATGGGATCAACGCCAATCTAATCTAATACGATTGCCCTAACTTTAGATAACCCATTGATTTTGCCAACAGTACTCGTTTAAGTAGTGCTTCACTCGTGGTTAATGGTGAAGCCGCAAAAGCCAGCGGGTCGTAAGATGCAAGCAATGGATAGTTTGAGTACCCAACTACCCATCGGTGGTGGTCACCTGTGTGGTGATGGATTGCCCACTGTTTAAATGGTGTGGAAACGGCCAAATTTTTCTTTTCCAGGTTCTCCAGTCCAGTTAGGGTTCTATAGTGTAGTATCTCTGCTGCACAATGTTCTCATTGACAGGAAAAAGCCGAGTAGTAACAACAACAACAACTGTAGCTTAAGTACAACTTTGATGAAAAATAAGCGAGCTAATATAAAACTAAAAGCGGTTGAAAATTTCAAAGACAGATATGAATCTCTCATCCCAAGCCCCACTTTAAAAACCCCGAAGGTTTGGTTGAGGACGCTTTTAAAATTTTATCAACACATTGAATTTCTCCTCAAGTTCATTTAAGCTAAGCATGCTCTAACTACAAAAATAGGATGGAAAAACTGACAGATAGGATTTACCTGATTGACCCCTCCTGAGCGATCTCCACACATAGTCCCCACCGTTGCCATGCCAACAGTAGCCCCATCAAAGCCTTTCCCAAATAACAAATGAAAATTGTCGGCATGAACCCAAGGTGATTGATCATCTGCTGCTTCTCTCCTCCGCTGTGATCGGTAATTTAAAAACTCGTCCAGTATCTTAAAAGAAACAATTTGAAATATCCAATATTGCATTTAGCTCCTGATGAGAGCCCAATGATATATGCCGAAAACGTATGGAAACTACACCAAACAGAAAAATGAAATTTCACGACTAACATGTGATAGTCGTGCACAGCTGTAGTGAAGTACTTGAAAAACAACTCCCTACCTAGGCAGTTAAATGGAATTAGTAGGCGTAGATGACAAAGTCAACTTCAACACATTAAAAATGGAGTGGCTTCATTGTCACTTGCATACACAACAGTTCGTTTGGTTGAACTACTCCGTCCACTACCAATTTTAAAGCTTAACATAAAACAGTCTAGCTGTCAATGCCAATATTGAAGTCTTTGGTTTTGACGTGACTGAGAATTGAACCTTCGTCCACTGTATCAGTAGCAGACTTTCAATCCACTTACCTCTTGAGCATTAGTGCTGTCAGATAACTGGTTTGTATGATTCCAAACTTCAACATGAGAGAGCACAATTCGAATATTCAATCTCTGATAGAATCCGTCCAAGATATTGACTATTTCCTTAATTCGATTATCAAGCAAAACCCTATCATTGAAGTTTCTGGCCTAAAAATAAAGCGCTATTTATGACACCTTGTAGTTTGCAGCAAAGGTTTGAATAGCATAAAACAGTTTGTGAGATACTCTTAGCAAGATAAACGAAGGGAAAATTTCGTAATGAAAGTCCATCGTTTCTATCAAGAAGTAACACAATTTCTTTAGCGTTGGACGTCAAAGAGCAACTTTGCTCTCAGGGGATACAACTCTCGATTTTTCAAGTAACAGTTACAAAGAAAAAGGTGTTAGTTTCAACTGAAGACCTCGTGGGAAAAAGCCAACGATAATAATTTTCTTGTGAATAAATAATGCAAAACTTGGACCGTTGCCTATCTTGGCATGCAGATTCATTAAAAGACAAAGGCTACAAGGATCTGAGAAAATTTAATGGTTAGCAAAGCCAAATATTTTAAGTAGTTAACCTTGCAGTGTTATCACGTATTTTACGAAGAAAATTGTTAATGAATAAGTATAATTATTTATTGAGCTGTATGACTGGCAAGGATTACAAAGCAAACAAAGCAGCGTTCATTACACGTTTTTGAAAAATGTGTTATTTCTAATGCCCGCCAGAGTCCAATTTTCTTAGAAAAAAATGTGTTATTTCTAATGCCCGCCAGAGTCCAATTTTCTTAGAATCTGGGGCAAACCGAGGCCGATTCAACAAAAGACCTTTTAAAACTCACTCCCAAAGTCAAAATATGAGACAACATATCAGCTGATTGATGTAATTTTTGCAGTTAACCTTTGCCAATACCCTACTCCATGGCGACAAAGCAGGACCTACAGTCCTGTTTGTCACGTACTAATAAGCATATACATGAAATGATTAAAACTATGTAGTGGACCGTCAATCTATGCTGATTTAGAAAATAAATATATATTATTACTATGGCCTAGCAGTTTATTGAGCACTATTATAGAGGATTGGAAACAATTTTAAAATTTGCTGGTCAGTTTTTCATATGTTAGCGTGGCAAAAAGCAAGCAAGTCGAGCCAATCCAACTAACCGGACTGCTCGTCAACATCAAGGCTAAGATTGGCTGGCGATCATTTGGTTCGCGGTTAGTTGTCATGGATACCGAGAAAGTGGCAGCTAAATTTACTGGAAAATTTCAAACTTTTCAACTAAACCTAAAAGTATAAATTGCTTTTATTTGCTATGAACACTTCTTTATGTCACGTGAATCTAAATTTCAAATTTCGGCCATAAATTTGTTCGCTGTATATTTTTTGGCCGAGATGCAGCCAACAATTCTTGTCTAAAGTTCATTTAATTCTACGAAACGTGCTGGAAAAATAAAACGTTTCACATACTTTAAAAGATTGAATTTCGAAAGTCAATGCCATACAGATTCATAACGAATTTGAGATTAAAGCTAAAGCAGCCCATGCCTTCAAAGCAATAATTTTCTGCAACGTATCGCGTCTCGTTTAAAAAACGAATACCAGTGCCTTAAAACACTAATTGAAATTTGCCAACACAATTCGACAAAAACTTTGTTGACAACAACAAGAAGCATTTGGTAGCATAAAGTCTATTTGTATGTTGTATAAAGAAACGCAATTTAAAGCGACCTTTTAACAAAATAAGTGGTTTCGGTTCTTGGATGAAATTCATGTTAAGCGTCAAGCACAAGTTCTATTTCCTCACGAGTAATAGGGCGCCAATTGAAACACAACAATAAGACTGGAATTCGAAAAGAGGTCACACTTCTCACCTCATTGAAGTCAGCTACCATCACTAGCTCCACGAATTTCCTTTCATCCGCTGCGCGACGTAGTCTTTGAGGCGATTTCAAAGAATCTACAAACAATTCGCAATCAAATACATTTAAAACTGCTAGAGAAAAACGATATGATTTGCAATAAATGCAAATAGAAACGTCGCTTAAGTAATACGCATCAATAACGAAGAGAATGTCGACTAGGAATTCATAGTTCACAGCTATCGTGTTTTTTATTTGTAATTAATGTATTTTTGTTAATCCTGACCTCAAATTTAGCCCTGTTTACAGTGCACGAATTCGCATGCACAGTGTTTTCCGAGCGCTCTTCGGACCGTATTGCAAAAGCAAATTTGAACCTACGTCTGCTGACTAGAGTAAAACTTTGTTGTTGTTGTAGTCCATACTTATCTTACTGTCCTCGGACAACATCAGACGTTTACTATTACATGATCCAAACACTTTTCATCGCAATGACTACTTCGAGCTTGGAGGAATCCGCACCGGCGTAGGAGTTTCCAGCGATCCAATGTTCCTCTGGATTTCTTCGAATTCTTGTCCACTGAATGTGCTGCTTGTTCGAAGTCATCAAGCAAGAATAATCACCATAAAGCGTCCTATCCAAAGACGCAGCAACGTGACCAGGGTGCGGGTTGAACCCAGATCATGCAATCAGGGTCGTCGTAAAAACGACGCTTTTACCCTCTCGGCCACGCTGCCAACTCAAGGCCGATTTAAACGCTAATAAAATTTCAGCGCGATTCCAACAAGACTATCATGTTCTAAACATAGGACTTGAGTTGATGAAACTCCGCTCTAAGTCGCGAGAAAATCACTCTTCAAAATTGTTATTGACCCCTTAAGTTTCGTTCAAGGCATACTTCGGTTCTAAGGGTAATACAGCGCTTTTTGGCTATAAAAGTTAATTAGAAGAGTTGGTTGGTGGTACAGAACTTGAGAATTGCCTTGATTAAAATGTTCATATCTTCCAAGCTTTTCGTCTGACACTTGTCAAGATGAATCGTCAGAATGGAGAGCGCAGAAAAATGAGCGGCTATTTATAGGAAAAAGCCGAGCCGTAATTGGCTGGAAAAGGACCAATGAGAAAGCATCATTAGTGTACAATTTTTAAGCTATGCACGAATTCTTTTTGTCGGCAGAGGGCGGGGTTAGAAATTTTGATGAAAGTGGCTTCAGGAGCAGATAGATGAAAAGGTGAGCGGCCTTGGGCAAGAATAGAAAATCTGCTGTCATCATAATGTTGAGCGCAGGTAGGATTTTGTAAAAGATGAAGTCCAATGGCTGAATCAGAAGCAAGAGACTGGGTTTCAGCTATTGGACTTCATCTTTTACAAAATCCTACCTGCGCTCAACATTATGATGACAGCAGATTTTCTATTCTTGCCCAAGGCCGCTCACCTTTTCATCTATCTGCTCTTGAAACCACTTTCATCAAAATTTCTAACCCCGCCCTCTGCCGACAAAAAGAATTCGTGCATAGCTTAAAAATTGTACTCTAATGACGCTTTCTCATTGGTCCTTTTCCAGCCAATCACGGCTCGGCTTTTTCCTATAAATAGCCGCTCATTTTTCTGCGCTCTCTATTCTGACGATTCTTCTTGACAAGTGTCAGACGAAAAGCTTGGAAGATATGAATATTTTAATCAAGGCAAAAGCCAATTAGCAAATTCTATGCATCTACATTACGATAAGACATCTGTTTACATTGAATATCGGGCAAGAAAAATAAAGTTTGTCAAAGAACTAGGCGGTGGTTTACTTGATCAAATACACATTACCGTTACACCTAAAGTTAATCATTGATCTTAATGTCTATGTTTGTCAAATCAGTTTCGTCCAAGAAACACTAAGAATTGCTGTTTGACGGGACTTCTCTTTCGTTTTAAAAATTGCGTTATACTGGAATTTTGGCGGAAAGCGTTTTGATTGACTGACTCACGCGGGGGTGATCATCCATCCAATCAGTGATGACCTGCTATGCGCTGATTGGTCGATCAGATCTTGACTCGAGCTAAGTAATGAGTTACTTTAAATAGGCACAGTATCATTAGCAGGCAATGCCTGCACGCCAACCCTAACCTAAACCCTACAATGCCTATTTAGGAACAACCTGCGCGGGTTAAACAACTTACTATGCCTATATAGAACAACCCGCCTATTTAGGCTTGTAAGGCAACCATAAGCCTAAATCTACCTTAAATCCTAATTTACTACGCATTCTTAGAACAACCCTACCGTAATGGATATATAGACTTTTGGTGGATAAAATTCGGTCTTTTTAAGTATAAGTTGGTACCGTTATTTGTTAATATTGTTTTTGTTTTTTTTGTGTGTGTGTTTTTATTACGTTGTTCGCTATTCAAATGTGTTCGTTTATCATTTCCGAGTATTAGTTTCTTTTAACAACTTCAGATGAATTTATGTCACAAAAAATCATTAAGAGTGTTAAAGTTTGAGCGCAGAACTACCAAAAACACAAATTTTATTACTTCTCTTTGCAAATCCCTCAGTAATACACGTAATCTTAAAAATCCTTGGACTTAGTCTACAACTTAAAAAATATCACGCTGGAAGAACTTTGCAGCAGTCGATAATTAGTATTGAAATAAATTAAAATGTGAGAGTTAACCAACGGTAAGGTATTAAGAGAGACGGAAAGAAATAGCAATTGAGTAAGTTACATTCATGAATATTTTGACTTATAACGGTTGGCAAACGTCATTTTTAATTGACTTCCAAACTGCACAACCATTGAAAAATAACTGAAATAGTGACAATGACAAATAGCAGCTAGAAATCATTCATTTAAAACCTTACCCGAAAACTTGTGTAATTGGCTCATTACTTTCTTTGCATTTGGCATAGATTCGCCATTTCCACATTTGAGGGACTCTCCGCTTCCTTTCACATCTGATAACTTGTATACAACATGTCTGCCGTCAAAAGAAGAGTGAGGATCGAAAATCAAAGGCTCAACAACAAGGAAGTCATTAGGAGTCGAAATGTAACCCCTAAATAAAATCGAGATATCATTTTTCAAAATAACTCAAAGATAGATGCCTACAAAAACCCTTTAACCAAACACAAAGCATTCAGTGAGTAAAAGATTTTTAGAAGAGCCTATTTCACCTACTTATTCTTTTAATTCTAACCCAAACTCAAATCCTAACACTAAAACCAACCCTAAACCTAATCGAACCCAAATTCTAACTCAAACCCAAACATTAACCCTTAAAAATGCAAACAAAAATGCGGGGATGAATATTCTTTATTTTCGTTTTATTCTCTTTAACCAAAAAATTATCGGGAAAAGTCATTCCCAAGCTTTTACTGTGTGGGTCGGCACGCTGCTTGATCCGCTATTGCTACCGTACTAAAAAAAATTAAGTTTTCAAACTTCAAAACAACTAGAAGATAGATAGACCTACAAAAACAGCTGAGAAACGTAACAGTACGAAACTATTTTTACAGGTTTAATTGACTAATCATTGTATGTGTAAGCTATCGGGCGCCGTTTGGAAAAAAATAATTAATTATGTAACACCTTGTTTTTGAGCTAATTTACAATAAAATTTGTCCTAAATATATTAGAAATTTCCGACTTATTATATACGACAAAAAACACTCTAAGTTGGAACAAAAAAACCTACTAAATATATCGTAAATTTCCAATATATATCGGAAATTTCCGACATAGATACAAAATACACTCTTAAGTTGGAACAAAAAACGCTGACGAAATAAGTCGAAAATTTTCGATATATATCGGAAATTTCCGATATTTATATATGACAAAATACACTCTAAGTTGGAACAAAAAATGCTTACAAAATCAGTCGGAAATTTCCGACTGTAATTACCGACTTATTTTGTTGGCTTTTTTGTTTCAACTTACTGTAAATTGGTCGAGAGGTGTTACAAAAAAATGATTTTTTTTTTCCAAACGGCGTCGCGCACACGCCGTTTGGAAAAATACTGTTTATTTTGTTACACTTCACGACAAATACGCTGTAAGTTGGAACAAAAAAATTTGCGAAATAAGTTGGAAATTTACTATAGGCTTTTTTGCTCCAACTTACAGTGTATTTGTCGTGAAGAGTAACAAAATAAACAGAATTTTTCCAAACGGCGTGTGCGCGACGCCGTTTGGAAAAAAAATCATTTTTTTGTAACATCTTGCGACAACTACACTGTAAGTTTAAACAAAAAAGCCAACAAAATAAGTCGGAAATTTCCGACTTATTTTGTTGGCTTTTTTGTTCCAACTTAAAGTGTATTTTGTCGTATATAAATATCGGAAACTTCCAATATATATCGAAAATTTCCGACTTATTTCGTCAGCGTTTTTTGTTCCAACTTAAGAGTGCATTTTGTCGTATATATATCGGAAACTTACGATATATTTAGTAGGCTTTTTTGTTCGAACTTAGAGTGTATTTTGTCGTACATATATATATCAGACAAATTTTATTGTAAATAAGCTCAAAAATGCGTTGTTACAAAATAAATAATATTTTTCCAAACGACGCCCCATAGTAAGCCGTGAAGAATGCACGGCACAGTAAGTACATTGTATCTAAAAAAAACAATATTTAAGCTAACAGCAATTTAACCTTAAACCGTTGCAAGTGCTGAGAACAACTTGACTGAATTTTTCGTTTCTGACTTGACCTTGATAATAACAATGATTACGTTCCTGCAAGAAGAAAGCAATTTACAGTCCGTCTATTTATTTATATTAATCAGAAAAACTAAACTAAACATCAACAGAAAAAAATGCCTCTGCAAACTGCTTAACTTCAATGATAAAGAAATCGCAATTGCATCCTTAATTACAAAGTTACCTTGGCGGTACACAGCAAATGGATTGCACAACCATGCTGTAAAGTACCTATATGTCTATCACACATAGCAGAGGCGTTACTATGTCATTTTTAAAGCTTCAACTTTAAGAAAGGAAGCTGAAATGTTATTTATGTATTCTAAGGCTTGAATCAAATGGAAATTGAACTCAAGTCTAA
Source organism: Trididemnum nubilum (assembly GCA_963965965.1). NCBI lineage: Eukaryota > Metazoa > Chordata > Ascidiacea > Aplousobranchia > Didemnidae > Trididemnum > Trididemnum nubilum. Next base: position 13,718,363 of record OZ014484.1, on the reverse strand, counting down.
CGTTTCAGATGTTTGATATGCCAAACCACTGCTTGGTTGTCATATTTAAAGTAAAACAATAATTACGTTATATCTGCAACTGTTATAAGAGCAATAACGGCTCTAACCCAAAGACAGTAACCCCCAGCCAAAATTGGCAGCAACGTTAGTAGGCTTTCACTCACAACAAAAAATTATCATCACGTTAAAAACCGATGACTTTTTCAAATTGTAATTCAAATTACTTATCCTTTACTAGAAGAATGTTTTTATAGTTCAGTGTACTTGAGATAAGCTCCATTGCATGGGGTTCAATGACACTATACTGACAAAAAAAGTCGTAGAGTCCAAAAAAGTAGCCATGCTTTTTTCTGTTTGTTAAGCACAGTTTTGATACTGGTTACACAGTATACACATATATAACCATTAGGACGATTTTCATCAGTGAATCAGCATTTGTGTTGGACACACGCCAACTCATTGTTTAGATTTTTTCATTGTTTACCGCAGGAAAATCGCAGAATTTTTGGGCGCAGGCCGACTCACCAAAACTTAAGAGGGAACACTGGTATACACTCTGTCATTTCGCCTATAACTTTTCGTTTATAATTTCTACACACAATTGCAAACTGTCTCTAGTTTTTACAGTTTAACCATTTTCTGACAGGAGACAAAGGAGGGAACCAAACAAAAGGGACAAAAAAATCTTCAGCACCCAATTTACCCAAAAATAAGGAGCACTCAGTAATTTATGATTGAGCTTTGAGTAATACTGGTCTTCATTGTTAATTTTATCACAAAAAGTGTAAATGCACTTGCTAATCTTACATTTAAAGAAATCATTTAAGATAAATGCTATAGCCAACAAATAAACTTACATGAGGTAATGGCTTGCGCAGCTGTCGTTTTCCATCTTTGTCAAAAGTTTCAATAGAAAAAGAACTTGGCAATAATTGATGATTCAAAAATAAATCCAGGATGAAGTGACGATCATGATATTTAATAGTAAAATGCGAAGTATTCACATGAAGACCTGTAATCTAATGTTCAAACCAAAATGAAAACTACAAGAATGGCAATTTTATCAATTTAAACGAAAATTTAAAAGAAACATTGTAGTTGTTGTGAAAGCTGTTGCCTTCAATTACAAATTGATCATGCGAGCCATTACTGACGTAACAAAACTTAGCTCACTAGATTTTAGAAGAAAAAGACCCACTTAACTTAGCAGAACTCAAATGTTTGGATCTACCAGATGGGGCAGAAAAACTTACCACATTTTAAAACCTTACTATGGCAATGCTGTTTCAGTTATCCACGTAATTGGAGTGAAATTGTATTGTGATGAGTTGCCAATTGCCATTTGGCCCAGAATTAAAGCCTAGAAAAATGAGAGATTAATTTGTTCAAGAGTTATAAAGTTTCAATTAGGCCTAAAAAAAAATTGGGGCATTGCTACTTTGAGGAAGAGCCTGTAACACCAAACTGAAGCCGTCATGAGTCCACTACTTAAAACTTTTAACTCATAGTAAATTAGTTAGCTTTTTATCAAAAAAGTTTTTTGCTTAGTTAAAAAAGCTAACAAAAATTTCTTAAATTTGTGGATGCTGCTTCTCTATGTGTGACAAAATTTTTCACAAAATATGCACCATTTCTACCACGCAGCCTAAAGCTAGATTTTAAAACTTCCCAAAAATTAAACAAAATAATTACTAGTTTTTCTGGTCTTTTTCTAGGCCAAATGGCAATTCAGTCCTGACATAAATTCAATATAATCATGTGGATAACGTAAACAGCATTGCCATAGTAAGATTTTAAAATATGGTAGCTTTTTCTGCCCCACTTGTACTTACAACATCTTTTGAAAGATAATGTTTCTCATTGCAAGAAATAACTAAATTTATTAGGCAATTTGCATGTGATAGACCAGAGATAAATCATCTTGTAATTAATCAATACTAAGCATGCTTTTAGAGTTCTGATGCAAGTCTTTCATCAGGCTGGGGTAGGAGGCCATCACAACAAATAGACTGCTTGGTCCAAATGGGAAATATACATAAAGTATCTTTACAGACGACACAATGATGCCTTGTCATTTGGAAGTCTGCGAATTGAACTGGAAACCATTAACCTTTTGATCACTAACCCCACGCTCTGCAAATTCTATGCTGCCAAATTAGTGATACAGGTGACGTTAGGATAGTACTGTACATAGAGAGTGTTTCAACTCAGCTGATTTTTGTCAGCGATTTGTTGGATAACATGCAAATAATTTTTGGCAAAATAATGAGCATATATACCTTTAAAAAAGTAAACAAATTTGTTAAAATATGACTTTCAATACAAAATATTGGATTAAAAAGTAAACAAATTTGTTAAAATATGACTTTCAATACAAAATATTGGATTGGTATGATATTTAGGGAACAGAAACATCTTTTAACAGGTTTGGAAACAATGGTTTAAAGAAAATTTGGGCACCTAAAAATTAACCAAGAAGTTAGGGGAAACATTAAAAACTAGAATATGATTTTTTAGCAAGTTCTGGTACTAGTTTTAGCAAACTGTAAAGATTTTCTGCATCTTAAACCAATTGATAGGGAGTAAAAAATACAAAACAGAATCCGATGTGGTATAATACACAGTACATAAAAAAAAACCTTGGCAATCAGAGAAATTTCAACACTTACATTAGGATGATGTGTGTACAGATCACGCTTTACGATGTTCAGGTGGAAATCATCAAATTGTTGTGGAGTAAAAATGTGAAAATCCTTCAAAGTTTGGAGTAAGGGATGGTACATGTCACTGATATGTTGATCACCTACAAAAATCGACAATATGTTTAAGGCATTAAACCTGTAAAAACAATTTAAAACTTTAGCTTTTTAGCTATCAAGATACTTATGGATGGTGTATAGTGTTTAAGTATCAGTTTAATTTTACTATTCAGAGATTAACAATATTTTAGCACTAGCCATCCAAGCACAAGTTCATCGTGAAGCATCTAAATACTGGAACCAAAAAACAGTACTTAATACTATTAAATTCTATACTTAATTGCAGGGTTAATTGGTTATCTTAAAACTTAACGTAAAAGAACTGATAGGTTTTATGTAAAACAGTTTTAAAAATCAGATGTCATATAGTGCTGACTAGCTAAGCTACAAAATAGAACAACAAAAAAACAAGTTATCGCACTTGGTGTGGCAATCAATTAGTCATCCAATAATCTAATAATAGTTTAAATAGTATATATATGCTGCTATCCTGAAGAACATAATCGTTAATGCAGATTCACCTAATGATAGAGTAGCATTTAAATAGGGGCCTAATAAAATAGGCTTTTTAAGATCTTTAAATTTGTTACACATTGTTGTTTTAAATTTCATACATACCAACATCTTTAAATGTTCCATGAGATGTTCCACCATTAACTAATTTTACAAAAAACAAAACAAATAAATAAAACATTGCCTAATCTAACAAAATTGTATATTTTAATAGTTCATGAGGGATTGAAGATTCATATCATAATACTGATTTAGCAGTTCAATAATATAAGTCAGAAGTAATAAGCACTACAGTACCAATAGCCACTATCCAACCATATCTGGATTGTGATTATTAAGTGTGGACAATTAGGTGCAGTCGATTACCATAAAACGATCATGCTTCGAACCAGTATTCCTCCTTAGATTTTGGTGATTTGGAGTGCACCCGAAAATTGGCAATTTTTCTATAGCAAACAATGAAAAATTCAAACATAGGTTTGCATGTGCTCAATAAAACAATGATTTGCTGATAAAATTCTGCTTAATGGTTACATAGCTTCAGACACCAGTTCTAACTTCAGACAAACCCCTAGTGGCTAGTTTTGTAATGTTTTGTTTTATAAAACGGTTGAACGAGATTCTAAAAACCTCTTCAAAAAGAAAAAAAAAAAATACTAAACCTGACAACCAACCACTGGCGAAGCTGTCCAAATTTAGACCTTGTTGTGTAAACTTTAGTCGTTTTACACTGTACAGTAGTCATCGGAACTTTCATGTACTGGGACTATTAGATGCAGCAGAGTTCTTTATTAACGCAAAAAAGTGTGAAAATGCAAAATATTTTGCAGTGCTTTTATTTCCCACCAAACCTCATACTTTTTTTTTGTTTTGAGATAACTATGGAAACTTGAATCAAAGTTGCAGTTTTCAACACGATGACTATTTTTTTTTGAACTTTGCCTTAATTGCTGCAGCATTTTCACAGAATCTTCATTGTAATTTCTGCTTCTTATAACACTCATGCAAAAGTTAGGCAGAACACTGGGTGCCAAAAAGCAAAGTATATGCTGGTATGCAGTACTTAAACTGTAAAATTTTGCATGGGGGGGTAGAAGTTTTTGCAGCCCTGACCAAACGCATTCGGAATATGAATCAAATTTAGCAGTTAGTCTGTTAGTGGAAATTATGACTCAAGTTCAGTATATACTTCTTTCACCTAAATCGAGTCAAGTTAAAAAAAAAAAAAGGTCTTCACCAAGAATTAAAGGACATGTGTCTTCTAAATTGGGTGATGACCAAAAAAAAAGTCTGTACTGCAATTTGGCCGGAGCAGGTGGGATTTATTTATGCTAACAGGCACTTTTTTGTCTGATCATCCAGCACTGAAATCTCGATGAGGGGATGCTAAATCTCAACGGGGAAACGGTGACTCTTCATGGGGGGATGCATCCCCCGCATTTACCTACAATTTAAGTACTGTTTGTACAGTGTGTGCTTACTATATTACACCCAATCTTTGTAAAGAGCGAGTCTAAAACAATTCATCATTGCTTTGACTGCATATATATATACCATATTTTCCGGACTAAAAGGCCGCAGTGTCAAAAATTGGCTTCAAACGATTTTATTTTCATAGGTAAGGCGCACCAGACTATAAGGTGCACAGGGTTATAAGACGAGCTAAATGAAGCAATACTCAATGTGCAATATTTTATTCAAAAGAAACAATCAATCAAACAAACAAAAATTGAATACTCAAAATTGTTCAGTGGCATCCTCTCCCAGAAATCCAGTTTATAATGAGCACTGAGCAGTTATAAATATATAGCACCATTTGCAACATAAAATTGGTTCAGAGCATGATCATAAAGCCGAACCTGATCCATACATTAGGCGCACCGGACTATAAGGCGCACACTCAATTTTAGACAAAATTTAAAGGTTTTTCATGCGCCTTAGAGTCCGGAAAATACGGTATATATATATTCTGAGGGCATCTCTCTTTACGCAGAGCAAAATAACAACCAATATATTTTTTTAAACTACACTCTTGACTGCATAGAAACATGAAATTCTTAAATATATTTGCAAAATAAAAAACTCGCCATTCGGAAGTGGGTTTGTAGTGGCTTCCACCTCACAGCACTTGAATTTGATGCATTATAGTTTAAACTTCATAGTTTTTTCACTAAATTGTTAACAATAGTCTTTTGCTTAACAGTAAACAATAAGGTTAACCCATCATAATAAATTTACCAAATACCGGTATTACTTTTCATGTTTCTGTCAGCAATAATAATGTGGTAAAATATATCAAATTCAAATGCAGCAATCTCGATAACTACGATAGCCTACATAAATATAGTGCAAATCAAATTCCATGGATACAATAACAGATAAACACTTAAGCAATTATTTGGTAAAAAGCAGATGCGGCAGGGTTCGGTATCCAAAATATGTTCTATCAACTAAATTATTTTGCTATTCAGTTCTAAAAACGAAGGGTTTCAACAACAAATGTGCCGATTAATCGGCAAGTATTGGTATCAATAAAATATGGCCGATTCCTTAAACACAAAAACATTGCTAATTCTTCTGGATCAAATCGTTTCATATTTGCATTTTTTCACCAGCCAGAAACAGCTTTCTTTTTATGAAAGCATTTACCCAAGCTAACTGAAAAGAAAAAATAAAAAACGTGAGAGAAAGAAATAAGGAAGGTTCTTTTCCTTTGTGAGCGTACAGTAGTTTTATTGCTTTGCAAGCGTCACTTCTAATCTAAACACACTCTGCTTTACTTAAAATAACTTTGTCCAGCATAGGCTTTAAACGTACCATAAGTCTTATATACAATAGGCTACTTTAGACTTATACCACCATAGCCGGTTCAGTCCCCAGGCAAGCCTTACAAAATTTTACAAATTACCTGCGGCAATTCTCAGCCGAATTTTGCATATGTTAGGGTTGGGAATGTAGTCTTTGTTGGTTGGCACCTCAGGCAATACACTCCTCGAGTCTTGACCAACTTTCGGAGTTTGATTATTAAGGTTAGAGCTAGAACTAGCTGGGGTCAGAGCTAGAACTAGGCTAGCAGGGTTGGAGCTAGAGTTAGAGCTAAAACTAGCTAGGGTTAAGACCACCACAACGCCGCATTTCGACAACACTAAGATAACGCCGCAATTGGATGACGCCGCAATTGAACGACCCAGCAATTGGATGACGCCGCATTTGGATGACGCCACAACGCTGCAATCCCTATAGTTTTCCTTCACTATATGCTGCTGATGTGCACTAGTGGCTATAGTGCACGAATGACATGTACGTGCTCTCAAAAGGTCGAGAAGTGCACATGTGCACGTTGCAAGTGTTCATGAGCAAGTCGGACGTGCACGTTTCAAAAATACAATTTGGAAAGATGATAAATTCGTAATCTGCTTAAGAGAAAGTAACAAGCTCATGCAGGGGTGTATTTAGGGGGGGTATTGGGCCATGGCCCCCCCTTTGGATTGCCAGGATAGTATAGTTAGCATAGAAAAGTATGCAAAATTGTGGCATGGCCCCCTTTATGTAACTTGGGCAGAAGGTTTGAGCACAGAAACGGTGGGCGAAAACTTTTTTCTGGCCAAAAACCGGACTAAATTTGAGTGAAGACCTTTTTTTTTTGGTCTTCATCTAATTTTGGGCAGAAAAACGGACTTGGTTTTGTGCCGGAAAATTTTCATTCTGTTCTTCATTAATCTTAAATTTTCTGGCCCCCCGCTTTCAAAAATCCTGCGTACGCTACTGAGCTCATGGTAGTTAATAAAAGAACTCTGCTAGTAACCTTCCAAATGAGCATTTCAAAAGTGCATTTGTGTGTTTAATTGCTTTTTATTTTTGAAACGTGCACATAGGGACGCGTACATGTGCACTTTTTAAGAACATATGTTTGAGTACTTGTAATATGTGTGCTTGAGATATGTGTGCTTGATAAAGTGCACTAAAGAAGTGCACTGAGAAAGCGCACCTGTGCACTTGAGAAGTAGAGATGTAGTGAATAACAAAAAAATTGCGTCTGCATATTGCACTGTGTCCGCAAACCTTGTTCCCATGCTACATCGCACTGCATCCAAATACCACTAAGTTCCAGTGATGGGCACAGCGGTGCTGTTCACAAGCGGCGCTACTTTTTCGGTAGCGGCAGCGCCGCTGCTTTTTTTCGTCACCAGCAATAAGCGGCGGCGCCGCTGTTTTTTCAGCCGAAAAAGCGGCAGCGCTTCGACGATAGCGCTATTTTTTAAGCAAATTTTATACCGCTGTTGCTACTGCTATTAAACTCCTTTCAAGGCTTTTTTAATTCACATTTTCACTCGTTACCGTTTGGAGTCTTTGCTCTCCGCTTGTTTTCACTCTGCTGTTGTTACCTCGTTATTTTAGTTTAGTAGAACATACAAGACCTTTGCGACGTTTTAACAGGCGAGTTTTATCGCAAGTGGTCTGATTTTTTCTCAATCGAAGTTGAACAAATAATGTGGTCTAGCAGAGGGTCAATTTGAACTGATAAAACCGATTTCAATAAGGCCGATTTGGGGCAGTATCTCTTTAACAAAAATGCAATAATTAGAGGTAGATAAATTGCTAAAAACTTTCAGATCGCATAGACGGTTTTCCGCGATATTTCCTCAAAATGCTAGCATTTAGCAAAACAAATGAAGATGATTTGTTGGCTCTCTGGTCACAGACCACAGTATAGATTGTGCACTGCGAATAGAACAGTATAGTACCTGGCACGGAGCCAGAGTAGTGTGTTTGAGTGGGAGCACAAAAACTTGGGTGGGGGGACGCTTTTACGCAGTCGAGACCAGACGAATTCGGAATGCGGCAGCGATCTGGTGAATATTTTGCTCCAAATCCTATCTAATACTTCTTTTGTATGAATTTTGCCCTCAAATTTTGAGGTGAAGACCAAAAAAATAAAAAAAAAGGTCTTCATCGCAAAATCTTAGGCTACTTGATTACGTTCACTTAATCTGTCTTGATGTTTCATAGAAAAAATCGTTTGTGGTTACCTGTTTTTGGCCAAAAGTTTGCTAGTTGCTACTACTATTGCAAAAGATTAGAATCAATACCGCAGTAGTCAGAAGAATACAACACTATCTCAATCAAGAAATTTTGCTACTACTCTTTAACTCCATGGTTAAGAGCCACTTGCAGTACTGTATTCTGACCTGGTGCAATGGCAATAAGACTTTGTTACAAACTCTTCAACGAGCAGCAAACAAGTTCATTAGACTCATTTTTAAATTAAATTATCGCGAAAGTGTAAAAAATACGATGCAACAAAATCACATATTAACAATCAACCAGCTTTTTGAAATTGAATTAGCTTGCTTCATGCATCGATATGATCATGGCAAACTGCCATTGGCTTGCCGGGTCTTACTAAAAAATAATTCCAAATCCTCCAAAACTAAATTGCGTCAAACCAGAAGCAACTCTGAATACTTTCCTGCATATTGTCGAATCAATTTAACAATGCAATCAATTAAGTATAAAGGACCAGTGCAATGGAATAAAATCCCTTCATCAATTAGAGAAGTAAAATCCTTAACCACATTCAAATTGCTACAGCAAGATTTCTTAAAAAAAAAAAAGATTAGTTATATAACGTTAAGCATGCCTCATGTCCTCAACACTCTATCACTATCAGTCCATTTCTATACCCTACCACAAAGTCCTTACCCTCTTCATTTCCTTGAACATGTTTTGTACTGTACATAGCTCATCGCAAATTTGCTTGTTTTTTTATTATTTTTAACTACTGTGTGATTGCTACGAAAGGTTCAGCGACCATGCATTGTCATTGCTTTTTGCGTGTGATTAATGAAGCTTGAAATTGTGCATGTTTCAACGTATATCGTTTTGTCGCTGTTTTCCTTTTTCTGGTTTGGTGGTGTGCTTTCTTTGTCTTAAACGTTGCTCTGGTGAGCCAGAAATAAAAATTCACTATCACTATCACTACTACAAAAGTTTACTCTCACTTGGAGAGCACAGGCAATGATTTGGCGACACGGCTCGAAATGCCATCCCCCGTGCATAGGCGTAGCCAGGGTTTTTGATTGGGGGGGGCAAACCAAAAATCACGTGCAATGACGTCATCAGAAATTTTCAAAAGAGGAAGTTTTTGTGGGGCAAAGATATCGCAGAATACAAGATCAGAAACAGAATACAAGATCCTGGCGCCGGGCCTGGCGGGGCCCCTGGCACTTTAAGGATTTTTGCAACATCTTCCTGTCAAACATAAGTGGCCTGGTTTGGCACTTAACCGAGAGTTTTCCAAAGGAAGAGGGCTTAAAGCAAAAGTTACAAATCAAAATATGTAAATTGGGAGACTTGTGTAAGTAAACTAGTTTACTCAAACGTATCACAGCCGGGAATCTGGGGATGAAGCCCCCAATCGCTTGGCGATTTTTTGGAATTTTTTTGAAAAAAAGCTATTTTAATGCTTTTGGCATAGGTGGGCAAGTTAATGCAAAACGTTAGCTTTGTTAACCACTAGTCCGTTAACAAACTTCACACCTCCGTTAAAGTTAATCCGTTATTTTCAGCTTTAATTTACGGAAGTTAATAAAGTCCGTTAATTCGTTAACATTTTGCACGTAATTTACATTTCTTTTTATTCGCTCACTTCTACAACACGTATTAACACTGTTGAGCTGATTGTAAGGAAATCGTTATTACTATGGTGGTCTTTTTGTGTTTTGGAAGTTACACTTCACAGTCTAATCTAATTTCAAGATAAAAGTAAGTTCAAATGCACCTACGAAGCTGCAATCGGAAAATCATTGGAAATTGTGAACAGCAATAATTAATATACCTACAAGACTGCAGCTTATTACTTTTCCTCAAAAAAGAACTCTTTTCTTCGCTCTCTTCTGTAAAACTCGTGCTAATACGCAACAAGTGTTGCCAGTGCAAACTGGTTTGTACCGGTACGATGAATGAATGGTGCAAGATATTAACGATAAAAACCTTAACGGAAGTTAATTTAGTCCGTTAACAGAACTTAACGGAAGTTAATTTAGTCCGTTAACATGAAAAAACTTTTTAACGGATTAACGAGTTAATGAAAAAGTTAGCTTCGTTATTAACGGATTAACGATTAACGGACTTGTGCCCATCTATGGCTTTTGGATCACATTTCGCACGTGTTCAGAACCATTTGAAAGAACTAGATTATTAACATTTGAAAGCCAATTGAAAAAAATTAAATTGTTTAATCCTCCTTTTACGTATAATTTGGTCGAAAATGCGTTTGTAATTTTGCAGTTTGGGGTTAAACTTTAAAAGTATTTTAGTAGTCAGTAATAATCCAATCGAAGATTTTCTTTATTTTTGTTTTGACATAAAAATAACCAGTTGCAGGAGAACATGTACGGTCAAGAGGCCCCAGGCCCCTCAATTTAAATTCAATAATTTGTTCAATGAGCATTTCTCCTAGATAATTTTTTTTTCAAAATCATTTTTTAGCGTAAAAACTAGCGAGGTGGATGGAGGTAAATTGTTATTGAAAACCGTACAATATATGGTTACGCTTAATTACCACGTTATTGCCCGGGCCGGATTTACATTTTGTGGAGCCCAGGCCCGGCGCCACGGGGGGGCATTCCGGGGCCGTGCCCCCCCCAAATGAGTGCTTGTGCCTCCCCAAACAAAAATTGTGCCCCCCTAGTGAGGACTGTGCCATGAAGAAATTAACAGGCTCGGGGCTTTTGGAGTGCAAATCGAGGCCTGTGACTCTCAAATTCGTGTTTACCGCCCGTAATTTCGTAATTTTTGTGGACTCACACCGGATTTAATAAAAGTTTTTTCTTGGTTTTCACTTAAGAATTCGTGAAAAATCGCAAGAATTTTGAAACCATAACCAGAATTTGTGAAAATTTTTGACCTGAAGACCTTTGTTTTTGGTCTTCACTTTTTTCGGTTAATCCACACTGGAATAAATTTCTCGTGCCCCCGTGCCCCTCTTAAATTCACATAAATGAACTTCTCGTGCCCCCCCAAAATTTATTTCTGCCCCCCCCCCCCCCAGTCACGCTATCCCGGCTGGGCCCCTGGCACTTTAAGGATTTTTGCAACATCTTCCTGTCAAACATAAGTGTAGACCAAAAATAAAGTCTTACCATCTGAGCGCAGGGCTCCTAGCACTGTGCCATATGGTAAATCCCGCCCTGTCATTGCATTACGTTTTTAAAAAGATTAGATGAGAGCCTGAGGTAGCAAGTTTTATCATAAAAACCCTAAATTTCATCCGCGTTATACATTTTAATTGATTGGCAAAAATTGAATTTAGAAGGCCCGGGCCCGCTGGTCGTCAATATTATTGTTAATTACTGTTGTACGTGAAAAATGCTGAAAGAAACCGAAACTGAGGAAACAATAGTTTTTTTTTGTCACATTTTTATCATTGGGTAGCATTTCAATTGGAGGGGGCCCGAGCCCTTAGGGCCCCCCTCTGGCTACACCTATGCCCTAAGCCGGGCCTGAGTAGTTATGTCAATGCGTAGTAAAATAAATTTTTCTACAATAGTCAACAATAAAACTAAGAATTGGATTTATAGTGCGCTGAGAATTGAACTAACAAATAGAACCATGTAATAAACAAGCTTCAAAGACAACTTAGTTATGGAGTTATACTCGTAGAAAAAATACTCAGTGTAACATGAATCGCTCTGAGCATCACTTACTTAACGTGTGCGTCACTACTACGTTTCTCCTTCGATTTCGTAAACACCAATATCTTAAACGCTCGATCAATTTTTGTGTCAAAGTTGGACGAAATCATCGCAGGGACGTGAATCACCTACCATATCTACAAAACTCCAAGATATGTTTTGGAACTCGGTCGATTGATAAATTTTCCTTTCGGATCTCTACGCGAAGAATTATTTTAGTGGTTGAGGGCCGAGAGAGTCATAAACAGATCGACTACTTCAGAGCTATAAGAGACGGGACAGAAATGTAAAGAAGCTGAATACTGTATGTCATTGTGCTTTAATGGCAAAACCTTAACTTATTTGAGTCGATATTTCTTATTGCCTTTTGTTTGTGTAGAAAATGCGATAAGGAATTTAACTTCCTAGTGTAACTTCCTTGCTTTCAAGGGTAACTTCCTTAGTAATTTCTAAAGCGCTGGTTCAACCAATCAGCATTTTGAAAAGCTTGTTTTTTAGAAAGGAGCATGCAACAACCAAGTGAATGGTGATTTGCTTACTTGTCTTCCATTAAAGCCTGCTAATGCCAATTGTAACAAAAGCTTGAATAATTAACTTTCATAAATAAAGTTGAAATTTCACCATTCGATACCGTATTTGAATGCCATCATTTTTTTTTGCCATTTATTTTTTTAAAGTAGCGGCAGCGGCCGCTGTTTTGCATGCAAGTAGCGGCAGCGGCGCTACTTTTTTATTTGAGTAACAATAAGCGGCAGCGCCGCTGCTTTTTTTGCCAAATAGCGGCAGTGCCGCTATTTTTCAAGTAGCGGGTGCCCAGCTCTGCTAAGTTCACGCTACACCTTACCGCAAGTTAACTAAATATCCACCAACATCCGAAAAAAAGTAGCTCTCTAGTTTACAACATACAAAAAAATTGACTTTAGGGGTAGGCTATCACTTTGGAAGGTTTTCATGCAGTGGCCCTCTCAAACCATGTCAAAATATTTGTCTTATGAATAACTGCTGATATCACAAAAACTAATACCCTAACTTGAGCCTTTAAAAAAATTGATTTTTAAGGATCTATTCGGGGGGTTATACTCTCAAACTATGTCAAAATATTTGTCTCTGAAACATCTACTGATATAACGAAAAAATTTGCCCTAGCTTAAGCTGTTCAAAAATTTGATTTTTTTGGGCCTCGTTTTTGAGGGGGGGTCCGGAGGAGTGGCTCTGAAAAATATTTGGAGACAAAATTGCGTTTGCTGCTCAACAACTTTACACAAAAATTCGATTTCGAAATGTTGTGGTTTAGAAGAAGAAGAGGATACAAGATATAGGAAGAAAAAAAAAAAAAAAAAAAAAAAAAAGAAAAGAGAAAACAACCTCAATGCGGCCGCAAGTGAGTGGGTAGGGATAAAAGGGTATCTTAAAGCATATAACCTCGTGAAATATTTTTTGCCGTACTTTAGCCGTTTTTAAATAAGACTGCTTTTGCGCCAAACTTTTGGGCGGTTTTCGGGTGCTAAGACTGAAGTCACGTGACTTGTTGCCTCAAAATTTGGTACAAACTTATTAATCTCAAATTGTTGTCAAAATTTTATATAGCTAGATCTAACCGTTCTTGATTTATAAACAAAAGTCTGCAACTTCGCATTTGTTAGTTGGAAAATGGCCAAATGAAACTTAAAGAACACACAATCGAGGCAAGGCAAGTTTAGTTTACCATACGGCAAAAAGTACGCAAACAGGAAGCAGCGAAAGACCATGCGGTCATCTATGTCAACTGCACCAAATAGCAATACTTACACAGTATTAGACGTAAACTTAAGCTTGGCGAAAACTTACCACATTTCTACAAAGCATTGTAAAAAAGCAGCACTGTCACAGAGCAAACAATATTTACAATATAATTCAGTTTTCACATCAAGTTCGTCAAATTTTCGTTGAATTATTTTTTATTAGCAACAATATGCGGTAGGTGTAATTGAATAATTACGGTACGTTTCCTCTTAACAATTAAAGTCTAATCTAGCAAACACGTTTTCTAATAAAATACAGTACAAGTTTAACTTTAGCTAAAACGTTTCTTGAGATCAATGTAAGTCTAAAAATTAACGGTCACACCATCATTACACTTTCTACATATTTTTACTCCCCTTAAATAAATCAATCAAGCAGTTAAGCAAAATGATGTATTTAACGTCGTCTTTGGAGTGACGTTCCATAATAACCAATTCGTAGTTATTTTAAATTTAGCGAAAGAGCAATTTTTTTGAGCAAGAGGAATAAATTCCCATTCTTTTAAACATGCGTGATGTAATAAATCTTTTCCTACCTAACTCACTGTCGAATGTATAATGATAATAACTGTCAACTGATTTTTGTCTAGTGTTGTGTTTGTGTATCATATTGAGATCCACAAAGTAATTGTGAAATGATAAACGATGCATGCTATTTTTGAATTTCAAAATAAATTTTGCGAATTCAAATTTGATTATATCTCTTAGTTTTAAAGTTTGAAATATAACCAGGGGTCGAAATTACCTTTTCTAACAACTTGCCCGTCGGACAAGTGATATCAAATGTCTACTTGCCCGAGGAAATTTTAACTTGCCCGAAAAAAAAGGCACAATAGGTTTTGAGGCTGTTACCTTTGGAAAAAAAATTGTAAAATGTACCTCTTGATAAAAACACTGAATTTCTTTACCTTGATTAAAATGTTCATATCTTCCAAGCTTTTCGTCTGACACTTGTCAAGAAGAATCGTCAGAAAGGAGAGCGTAGAAAAATGGGCGGCTATTTATAGGAAAAAGCCGAGCCGTGATTGGCTGGAAAAGGACCAATGAGAAAGCGTCATTAATGTACAATCTTTAAGCTGTATACGAATTCTTTTTGTCGGCAGAGGGCGGGGTTAGAAGTTTTGATGAAAGTAGCTTCCAGAGCAGATAGATGAAAAGGTGAGCGGCCTTGGGCAAGAATAGAAAAATCTGCTGTCATCATAATGTTGAGCGCAGGTAGGATTTTGTAAAAGATGAAGTCCAATGGCTGAATCAGAAGCAAGAGCAGAAGCAAATTAAAACCCAGTCTCTTGCTTCTGATTCAGCCATTGGACTTCATCTTTTACAAAATCCTACCTGCGCTCAACATTATGATGACAGCAAATTTTCTATTCTTGCCCAAGGCCGCTCACCTTTTCATCTATCTGCTCTGGAAGCCACTTTCATCAAAACTTCTAACCCCGCCCTCTGCCGACAAAAAGAATTCGTATACAGCTTAAAGATTGTACATTAATGACGCTTTCTCATTGGTCCTTTTCCAGCCAATCACGGCTCGGCTTTTTCCTATAAATAGCCGCCCATTTTTCTACGCTCTCCTTTCTGACGATTCTTCTTGACAAGTGTCAGACGAAAAGCTTGGAAGATATGAACATTTTAATCAAGGCAATTCTCAAGTTCTGTACCACCAACCAACTCTTCAAATATTTTGAATTTCTTTAGTACGTGTATCCTATTTCGAGAAGCAAGTTTTTGTGCGTGATTGTTATGGTAAAGTAATTTAATGAATAACTTTTTCCAAATGCATTAGGCAAAAATGATTTTTCGATTTCATTGCATTTTCAACCGCGAATATTTCTGAAAACTACACCAGCTAGAAAGCCGTAATTTTTTGCAAAAGTTATAGGAGCTAAAAGATCTTCAAAATAATCATAACAAAAAAAATTCCAGAAAATTCTAGATGTTGTACTTGTGGTATTTGAAACAGCGGTAAACGCGGCAAGCGGGAGAAAATTTTTCCCCCCAAAAAAAGTAGCACTTTGTGCCAAAAAGTTGCAAAGCGCGTCTGAGTGTCGAAAAATTTGCGTACGATCAAGAAGTGTTAATTGCGATTAATTGTGTGCGTACGATTGGTTGCAAAGTGCTAAAATAAACCAAGCAACATCTTTCTCTATACTTGATTCTATTTTATTGCAACAAAAGCGGACCTAAACTGCATTTCTAAATAATCTCGTTAGATGTTGTTTAATATGCTGTATTTTGTTAGCTTGCCCATTGGGCAAGTTAAGCCAAAAAATAACTTGCCCGAGGCGATTTCAGCTTGCCTCGTGCAAGCGTTAATTTCGAACCCTGAATATAACATATAAACAATCATAGGAAAATTCCGAGAAAGAAATAAACTGGCTCTGATAAAATTATTCTGCAAAACTTCCAGTTGGTGTAGACACGAATTTGTAGTTCTTCCCCAATTAATTAAAGAGTACAATACGACGGAATGAAACATGGCGTAATAAAATAATTTGCGAGTGGCTAAGGGTAGGTAGTGTGGGGAATCAAGCTTTTCCTCCATTACAAAAAAATCAAATACACATGTCCATGAACCTCAATTTTTTAATGCTTACGACAGCATGCGAAACGAAAAAGAGAGCCACGTGCGACAAAACTCGCGTTATATACTAGCGCAAAAAAAGGAAAAAAATGACAGTCTAGAGGGCGGAGTGAGAAAGAGAGCGGAGACGGAGGGAAAAGAGTGTTGAAAAAAAAAAAGAACAGGAGAATGTGGGGCACCACACTACCCCATCCCAAGAGGACGCAAAGCAAGCGAAAGATGGGATTTTGCGGTCTCTGACTTGAAAAAGAAATGGAAGAAAAAGGGGGAAGATAAGAAAGACATGAAGTCGAGACTCCGAGTTTGTATCATTCGCTTTTGCTGAACTAGTGTTCGAGCACTGAAAAACAATACCACAATGTAAGCCTAAACAAAACATGCACACTGACAAGAAGTTTGTTTTTGTGTCTGTCAAAGTTCGCCACGTCGTTCACAGAGGTATGCGATGACTTGAGTAGTTTAATATTCGGACGGTGTGCAGACTAGGCGGTCGGATGAGCACGATTCAGTTCTTTGTTTCTTGCTTTCGAGTGATTTGTCCATTGTTGGCGCTCAATTCCGGCCATAATGTGGCCGTTTCAAATCGGTCTCTGGTGGGATGATCAATCATGACGCATTGCAGTGTATTAAAACAACGAAATATTTGCGAAATTGCTTTCGGCGGTCACGGGGCTGCATACCGTTGTACGCAGAACTGCGATGAAATTATAGCACAAGCTTGTGCTGGCGGCAGGCAGCACTCGGAAAAAAAAAACGAGTAAAAAAAGCAAAGGAAACAAGCAGCTGGGTTCCCCGTGAGATTTTGAGTTTGGGCTGTCACCTCCATCAAAATTCGGCGTCCTCCAAGAACACGACTGTGTGAGCTGTTAAAACAGTTCTGTGTGTGTGTTAGTGTGAATGTATATTGGGCTCTGTTGCTGCTGCAAGATACTGCTCTAGACATGATGTCCGAGGTCAGCAGCTCTCGGCATCATTGCAAGAAAAACCTGGATGAAAAAAACGTAATTGTGGAGCCTATTTTCTAGCAGGTGGCTGTGCTGGCCAGGCAAGACCTTCTGCAGGAAAGGGCTAAAAAAAATCCTTTAACAAGATCAAAAACCCTGAAACACTCATGCCAAGACTTTGAAATGAAATGAAAAAGGTTGCTGGCATGGTGTCAAAACATTAACAGCAGCAGCAAAAGATGAACTGTAGCCAGCAAAAAGCAGCAAGTAACAGCAGCAGCAAAAAGAAAATAGCAAAAAAAAGCAACAGCTGCAGTAGCAGCAAGCAACAGCAAAAAAAAAGCAGCAGGAGAATGTGGGGCAACACAGTAGTGTCTTAGTTTAAAGATTAACCCCCATATTTTTGAAAGGCTTTTGTTCAGTTTTTTTACTTGATTTTTCCACCTTAAAAAGCGTTCATCTAATAACACACGTAGATATTTTACGCAATCACTTCGTTTGATATTCAAGTTATTCAATGTCAAACTAAATTCTGAGATATTAAGGGGCTTGCGGCTTACAATCATAAAGCAACTCTTCGAATAGTGTAACGTTAGTTTGTTAAAGTACATCCAGTTTTCAATTTTTCGATTTCCTTATTCACCATTTCAAGGTGTACGGATTTTGGTGGAAAATATGCAAGTTAGCATCATCAGCAAACAAAGTAGCATTAAATTTTGATGCTTAAGGTAAGTCATTGATAAACAGCAGAAAAAGATGTGGTCCTACGACAGAGCCTTGAGGAATTCCGCGAGTTACTTTGAAAAACTCTGAAGTTTTTAGTTCTACTTTAGTGCAAATTTTTCTATTTTCCAAATAGGATTTTATCAAATTCCAAATTTTTCTTCAAAACCATGGTCTAGCTCCTTCTGTAAAATTTTGTGGTCAAGGGAATCAAAAGCTTTTTTGATATCGAGAAATATAGAACAAGTATATTAATTTTTATCAAGATTATCAAGTAATTTGTCATAAATCGTGGTTATAGCTTGTAGTTCAGTGTTGGATTTACAACCGTTTGTTGTAAATCCAAATTGTTAAGGAGCTAGTATATTATATTTGCCGATAAAATCCATAAATTTAGACTTCAACACTTTTTGAAAAACTTTGGAAAATAGGTATAAGAGAGTTATGGGTCGAAATTCACCAAATTCTTTGGGTGCTAATGTTTTCGGAATTGGAATGACTTGACCTTCTTTAAATTCATCAGGAAAACATTTCTGTTGCGAACATTTATTGTGTAATTTAATCAAAATAGGAGCCAAGGCTACTCTAGCTATTTTCATAAATTTTGGGGAAATGCCGTCAATTCCAGGAGCCGAATTACTTTTAACATCGCTAATAGCGAGAGACACTTCCCGTCCAGTAAATTCATGTAACATAAAACTTTGCATTATAGACTTAGAAAAAATCTTTAGTAGGGAAATGTCAGATTTAATACTTTTAGAAAAGTTTGAACCAACATCAGCAAAATATTCATTCATTCAGTTTAAGGATTCATCTCTATCAGTTTCACATGCTAGTCCGTTTGTTTTTAAGGAAATGGGCAGTTTATTGCACGAGCTGTTCTTGCCTTTAATAATTTGTCGAAGTGCCTCCCAGGTTTTTTCAGGGTTGGATCGTTTTGTTGTTAATGAATTGTTGTAATATTGACTCTTTGCAAGCAATTTTACATGTGTAAGCTTCAGAGGTGGAGTCGAGGACACAAGGCTCGAGGCCAAGGCCAAGGACACAAAAAAAATCCGAGGCCAAGGACAGCCTTTCCGAGGACAGACACTCTCGAGGCCAAGGACAGGAATGCTCGAGGCCAAGGCCAAGGACCAAGGACACAAGCGCAAGTGCTCTCCAAAAAAAAAAGGTCTTCACAGAAATTTTTTAGGCGATCTCCCAAAAAAAAAAAAAAAAAAGGTCTTTACAAAAATTTTCAAGCGATCTCCACAAAAAAACCTTTTCTAAAAAATTTTTCGAGCGCTCCACAAAATTTTAACAATTCAAAAAATACTGCTGTCCTCGAGCCGAGGACAGGCCAATTTTCGAGGATTTGAGGCCTCGAGGCCAAGGCCAAGGACTTGACCTTCGAGGCCAAGGCCAAGGCCAAGGACTTCAAAATGTGTCCTCGAGGACGTCCCCGAGGCCAAGGACGTCCTCGAGGACTCCACCTCTGGTAAGCTTGTTGTGGTATTTTTTGTAAAACTCAATTTTGCTGACTTCAGAACACTATTATAACAAGATTTGAATAGCTTGTTTTTTGTTTTGATTAATTTCAAAATGCCTGTAGTTATCCAAGTTTCTCGTTCAGTTTTCTTTCTCGTCGAGACATAGACATTAGGGGTGCATGGCTTTGTAAGGTTTTCATGAAAATTTCAGTAATTCTGAAAACAACTTGATTGACATCCGTGTCTCGCAAATGCATATACAGGATTTTTGATTGGTGGGGGGGGCAAACCACAAATCACATGCAATGACGTCATCAGAAACTTCGAAAGAGGAATTTTTTGTGGGGAAGATCAGAAGCCGTGGCTTGGTGTTGGCACGTAACAAGGAACTCGTTCAAGGGAGAGGGCTTAAACCAATGGTTAAAATGCGAAAATGTCTAAATTGGGTGACTTGTTTGAGTAAAGAAGTGTATTGTAATTCAAACGTTTCACAGACGAGGGTCTGGGGGCTAAACCCCCAGTCGCTGGGCGATTTTTTGTAACTTTTTGGAAAAAAAAAGCTATTTTAATACCATTGGATCAGATCACATTTCGCACGTATTCAAAGCCATTTGAAAGTACTAAATTTTTAACATTTGAAATCCAATTGAAAAAATTAAGTTGTTCAGTCCTCCTTTTGCTTGCAATTTAAGTCCAAAGCACGTTTAAAATCTTGCATTTTGGGGTTACATTTTGCAAGTGATTTGACCCAGGTGGGGGAAAGTAAAGTATATTGCCTCCTGTAATATTTTAACAGTAAATAATAATCCAGTCAAATATTTTCGTTACAGATTAATGTTTTGTCATGAAAACACCCAGTTAATGGAATACATATACGCTCAGGCCCTCTCAATTTAAACTTTTGTTCCATGAGCATTCCCCTTACTGTAGCTAATTTTTTTCAAAAGTATTTTGTTGCATAAAAACTGGCGAGATGGAGGTAAATTGTTATCAAAAAGTGTACAATAGATAGTTACGCCTACAAACCATGTTATTGTCTGGGCCGGATTTACATTGAGTTGGGCCTTTGGCACTTTGGGATTTACGCAATATTTTTCTGCCAAATACAGGTGAAGATTCAAAAAAAGTCTTATCTGAGCGCGGGGCCCCTGGCACCAGGCGCGTAGCCAGAAATTCGCAATGGGGGGCTGTTTTTGGGGTCTGGAGGCGGAGCCCCCAGCCGCCGGAGGCCAATGGGGGTCTGGGTGGCTTTGCCCCCAGCGCTCAAAAATTTTGAATTATTTTGCAAAAATACCTTAACTTTAGAGCTATTTTAATCAAAAATAATGCTTTTGAAACTTGGCATAAAATTTGGCAGCGCAACATGAATCAAATGGTTGCATAAATGGGCTACAGTATGTGGGAAGTGGCTAATGATAACATTGCAGTTCTCTTGTTTACATGCTGGTAAATCACAAAATCCTATTATTCAATAAAACTCACACGGAGTAAATCTATTTCGTCTATATTTTATTAAGAAAAATAATTGCGGGGGGGGGGGTCTGATGAAAAGATATTTTAGAGAAGTGATTATTAATTAACTAACACTGAATATCCCCCCCCCCCCCTTATTTCCGAGTTTATAATATATTCGTTGATAAAACCTATGTTTGGCGTTTTACACTAGCGATCAAATTTGATTGTTTATTTTTGGCATTTTTTGAAGTTTTCATTAATTTGTGACTTTAATTTTTGACAAATTAGCCCTCCCCCCTCCCCAAATATATGTTTCAAAAGATGCTTTAAATCACTTTTTAGTCAATTCCAACGCAAAAAACAGTCTCAGAAGAGCTAAAAACGTGGTATTTTTCTTATTCTGCATTTTGGTTGACTGGTCAATGGGGGGGCTCTAGCCCCCCGCCCCCCCGCCTGGCTACGCTACTGCCTGGCACTGTGCCATATGCTAAATTCGTCCCTGGTTATTGCATAACGTTCATAAAAAGGTTAGATGCGGGCCTCAGTTAGCAAGGTTTAGAATAAAAATCCCTAATTTCACTCGGGTTATACGTTTAAATTGGTTGGCAAAAATTAAATCGAAGGAGACTGGGCCCTCTGGAACAATATTATTGTTGGGGGCCCATTTAAATATTATTGTAGGGGGTCCAGTTAAATTGGTTGGCAAAAATTAACTTGAAGGGGCTCGGGCCCCCTTGATCAATATTGTTGAGAACCCATTTAAATTGGGGGCCATTTAAATATTTTTGTAGGGGGTCATTTAAATTAGTTGGCAAAAATTAAATTGAGGGGGCCCGGGGCCCCTGAATTAATATTATTGTTGGGGTCCATTTAGATGATATTGTAGGGGACCCATTTAAATTGGTTGGTAAAAATTAAATTGAGGGGGCCCGAGCTCACAGGATCAAAATTATTGTTTAATTACTGTTGCACGCGTGTAGCCTACTGTTGTACGCGAAGATGCTAAAAGAAACCGAAGAAACAACAGTCTTTTTTGTGACATTTCTATCATTGGTAGCATTTTGATTAAGGGGAGGGGCTCTGGCTCCCCTCCTTGGCTACGCCTATGGTGTCTTGGTTGTTTATAATGCAACAGCTTTCGTATTGGCAATTTAGATCAATCATGAATTCTTCTACTTTAAAGGTTTTCATACACTTCTTTATTTTTGACTTGAATTTTTGTTACCACTAATGGTTTTTATTCTTGCTCAAGTCGACAAGTGGTCGAGTGTGTGAAATAAGCATGGTTTACCAATAACTTCTTTTTGGGTGATGTTGGAGTAGATATGATCTAATAAAGATGGCTTGCTATGTGTCGAAAACCGTGTAGGTGCATTCAGGCGCGTAGCCAGAAATTCGCAATGAGGGAGGGGCTGTTTTGGAGGTCTGGGGGCGGAGCCCCCAGTTCTCGAAAATGTTGCATTTTTTTGCATCGAAAATTTTGCATTTTTTTTTGCTAAAATAACTTCATGTTAGGGCTATTTTGATTAAAAAATAATGCTTTTAAAACGTGGCTTAGAAATTGGCAGTGCAAACAAGATTAAACTGGTGGCATAAATGGGCTATTTGGGAGATGGCTAATGGTAAAATGATAGTTCTCTTGTTTAGAAGCTGGTAAATTATAAAATCGAATAGTTCAATAAAACTCTCACGGAGTAACCTGTTTCGTATACAGTTTATCGAGAAAAATAATTGGGAGGGGGCTAATAAAAACAGGTTTGAGGCCCCCCTATTCCTTAGTTTATAGTGTATTTGTTGATGGCACCTATGTTTAGCATTTTTACACTTGCGATCAAATTTGATTGCTTATTTCTTATCATTTTTCAAAGTTTTCATTTATTTGTTAGTTTTATTTTTGACAAATTAGCCTCCCCTGAACATACGTTTCAAAAGATGTTTTAAATCACTATATAGTCCACTACAGTGAATAAAACAGTCTCAAAAGTGCTAAAAACGTAGTGCTTTTTACCATTCTGCATTTTGATCCACATGCCAATGGGGGAGGGGGGCTATATCCCCCCTCCCCGCCCCCACTGGCTACGCTACTGGGTGCATTAATTAAAAGCTTGCTACCTAACGCATTTATCGAATTAAAGTAATCGCTGATTTTTTGATTATTTATTGCTAAATAATTTTTGTTTAACTTTGGCAAACGGTATAATTGGGAGGAGGCTAATATTTTAATCATAAAAATCACAGCCAATGTTATTGTAATAAGTTTATTGCGAACGTTTCGGCCCTCTTCTGATGCTATTTTCAACGAACAATAAAAAAACTTACGCGAATTACATGCTGGTATTGATTGAAATCAAAACTAAAAATAGGCCAATGTCTTTCACGCATCAAAAACAGAATAGAATGATTTATTTAGTGGATCAAGACAAAATTCGGCGGCATAATACATTTATTCGAATACATTTAGACTATCCTTGTTTTACCGAAGGCTGCGAAGGGACCGGTAATAAAGGTCTTCGCGTCCAGCAGCCACCCAGAAGATTAGACACTGAAGCATCTTCAAAGGGTAAAAGATGAGTAGTTGAGTTTGAGATTAGGTTTGAGGAGTTGGATGTATGTAGATCTAAGTAGGTGTATTCTAGGATCAAATGTTTCTATTTGTCTGGGCAGGAGGTGAGTATTTGTGGATTGTGAAAATCAACTTTGTGGAAAAGGTTGGATTGGAGATGGTAGTAAACTTCAGAGTTAGGGCTTGATTGGTGTTCTTCCAGGCGTTGTACAAGATTTCTCCGGGTTTGTCCGATGTAAAAAGATCCACATGAGCAATTGAGTCGATATACTGCATTACATCTTGTTAGTAGTCGTTGAGGGTTTTTAACCAAAAATTGGTGTTTAAGTTTGTTGGTATTATGAATAAACCTTAACTTAGAGTCTGGCAAGTGGGTTTTGTGTACTGGTGAAGTTCTTTTTCGATGTAGTGGGAAATGGAGCCCTTGCAGATAAGGAAGTCTAAAGAGTAGATAAGTTGAAGGTTTTGTTTGGGTTTGTTTGTAGCGTTTTGGGTTGAACTTTCTGTAGAAAAATTGTTGAATGCACTTGTCTATAAAACTCAGAGGGTATCCGTTTTTTAGAAGGGTGTCTTTGATTGATTGGAACTTGGAATCGATCGTGGTATAGGAATTGCAAATAGAGTAACATCGTTGTAAAAGGTTGTTGACTAGATTTCGCTTGTAATGAAGAGGAGAAAAGCTTGTGTATTTGGTTAGTAGATTAGTTTTGGTAAGTATGTAACATGTGCTGGTCTTGATTCCACTCTTGGTTTTTTCTATGATAACATCGAGAAAGGTTAGTGAATTGTGTATTTCCAGTTCATTAGTGAATTGAATTTGATTGTGGATATTATTGAGATTGGTTAGAAATATGTCGATCAGAGCTGGAGTCTCGGCCAAAATCTTCGAGACCGAGACGAGACATTGACGTTGCGAGACCGAGACTTTGTGCAAAAACTCGAAACGAGACACGAGACTTTTGAAACCAAACGTTTGCAATAGTTTGCAAATATTTTTGACACTAAATTTTGGACATTCGGTGAACTTCCCAACACATTGCTATATAGATTTCTAGGCATTTCGCTATTATATACGGAACAAGCTAATTAAAAAAGTTATACAGTACTTCCTCGATTATCCGGTCTAGTCGGGACAGCATTTCTTCAAAACCTGAACGGATAAGTAAAAAAACCGCATAATTGAATTTCTTTATTTAAACCAAAACAACGCAGCAAGAAGCAGATTCGAATGCACCAAAACTTAAACGAGGTTCAACATCAAATAATGTACCGCATTGAGGGATCTCAGTACTTTTTTATTGAAAGCAATGTAAATTTGCATGATCGTTAAAATTACAGTAGGGCTATCTATTGCCCCACATTAACTGGAAAAGTGTTAGTTATATCATAAAATTATTATCTGACCCAATGGACGGATAATCGAATGCCGGATAAACGAGGTACGGATAATCGAGGAAGTACTGTACTACTTAAAAGATATAAGTTTGTTTTTAATTAGAAAGCTTTTTGGCGTCGCTTATGGTTTTCAGGATTTAATACTATCATGATCATCAAAAAATTTTATTAACTATAAATGTGCAAGTTACAAAATGAAAGCAAGAATATTTACGTAGAACTTAGAATAATATTTTAGTCCTAACTGTTCCGCTGTTATATTCTCAAGACAAATGTTGTCACATTAATTGTTATAACCCACACCTTTATCACCCCAAGGTGTGATACCACAGGTGTACCTTTAATTTGGTCTTTTCGCACAAATGTTGTCCTGATGGTTCTTTCAGAGGATTGTGATTTTTGTTCAGAAAGGCTTAATTTTTTGAACAGCGCAAGCTTACTTCCTATCATTTTTCCAAGTTCAGTTTATGTTTGTTGATTTGAAAATTCCGATTTGATTTGTTTTTGGTGAAAAGAATTTTGATAGCAACTATAGCAAAATTCAAACCACTATAGAGGTCTTCTTGTTTAGAATGCGAAGTATTTCGTGTTACTTCGTGAGTAGAATGCGAATGCACTCGGCGCAGCCTATCTCACTGCTTGAATCCTTTTTCACAAAGTCATAGAGATAACTTTGGTATTCTTACGGACACAGAATGAGCCAAAGAGTAAAACCGGTACAAGAAAAGCAGCAGCCGTCTTATCGAAACGCAGAAAACTTGCAATACCACTAATATAAGAATAAAAAATACGAAATTTATTGATAATAGCATTTGTCTAATCCAGTGGTAACGAAATGTTTTATATCTCCGACGCTTTCTATCCCTAGTCCATATTATTGTGAATTAAAATACCCCCTTTTAGAGTTTTACAATACATTAAATCTGTAAAAAATATCTTTTTTCGATATATTCAATCCCCATGGGCTATTACGGCATAACTTTAGGAACCCTTGGTTTTAGCAGAAAGGGATTTGTTCCAAAACGAAAATTAAAGCCAAAACTAACTAAAATCCCATATGTCAACTAACCAAGCAATCCAAATTTTTGAGATGCATATCGCTAATGCCCTTGTGGCGTGTCAAAAGGAGCGCGCTCCGATTGCGGTTAACCGGCTCGATTGTACAACATATGAGCTGCAATGATCTG
This sequence comes from Trididemnum nubilum, assembly GCA_963965965.1. NCBI lineage: Eukaryota > Metazoa > Chordata > Ascidiacea > Aplousobranchia > Didemnidae > Trididemnum > Trididemnum nubilum. The sequence goes on along the minus strand of OZ014484.1, from coordinate 13,692,294 downwards.
TTGACTTATAAAGGTATCGGTTCCAATTATCTTTCATTTGTGGTGAATTCCATGCTAGTTTTCCACATCGCCACTGGATGAAGCAGGAACTGCGACACACTTCCCCCTTTCTGAAAGCAGTGGTAGAAAGGGGCCTGCTAATGTCGTCTCGAGCGCCGACCATCCAATCACGTCGGGGTCACCAGTGTGGCGTGTCAAACGGAGCGCGCTGCGATTGCGGTTAACCGGCTCGGTTGTACAACCTATGAGTAGCTATGATCTGTTGACTTATAAAGGTATCGGTTCCAATTATCTTTCATTTGTGGTTAATTCCATGCTAGTTTTCCACATCGCCACTGGATGAAGCAGGAACTGCGACACCCTTTTTAAATTACGTACCGGCACAGTAGGCCTGCATGGCGAACAAATAGAAGTGGCATTAACCTAACACTGAATTAAATTTTAGTAAACACAAAAGTCAGTTATTTAACAAATTTTAGTAAAACACAAAAGTCTGAATAGTTGGATCAAACAGAAGTTTACAAAAGATTTTCATAGCATTTTAAAAATGTCAACATGCTCAACGTATTGGAAGTCATGCTTGATCGATGTGGCCGAATAATTATGGATCCGTGACTAAATACTCTTTCCACGGGAGCAGATGAGGCTGGGAGAGGCAGGGCCTGCGAGAGGGGAGTTGAGGGGGTACATTGTACCCGGGCCTAGGGGCGCCCGGGCTCAAAGGGCCCAGAGAGAGTTCAGGTTTCCGCGTTAAGTTTTGGTATCGCACCATAACACCGTAATCAAACTTGCCTACAGCAAAAATATCAGTCAGCCTATTCAGTACTGGTAATTGGTCGCTATTTTTGCTACACAGCCTTTAGGGCATCCAATAGTGGCTAATTTAATTAAAAAAAGAGGAAAATGTATCAAAAGCCATACACTTGCACAGAAATTAACGTTTTGTTACATTTCTCTGACTTGAGAGCCCTATAATTCTACAGTATAACAATGTACGAGGGCCTACATTTCCAGAGATCCAAAAGCATTTCAACCTCAGAGAGCGGAGTCAAAGTTGACGTACTACACTACTATCATTAAGTAACTCACTCTATCTGCATGAGTTTAATAAGTATTTGGGTTTGTGAAGTCTATGATTGGAGATGACTTGCTCACAGCGCTCCCCCTAGCTGGATTTAAACCAACTTTATGTCTAATTGTGTTTTTTATACGTCCTAACTGTACGCAATATATCGTTATATCCTCACTTTTAAAAAATGATTTAACGGCATTGGCTCCCCGACAAGGCTTGGAGGGCCCAATAAGATTTGAGGGCCCGGTATTGACCTTAGTACCCCCTGGAAAATTTTCTCTCTGAGGCCCTGTGGAGAGGATGCGTTTAGCCAGCAAAGCCAAAGCCGGAAATTTAGATGAGTATTTTTTCCAAAAACGCAAAGGAATGTTGTGTTTTAGTTACCCTTGCCTACTCAGCTCAATACACCTTGCGTACTGTTTTCTTGCCGTTTTAGGGGCGTCAGGCAAAGGTCGATTGTATTTTTAGAGCAAACGGGGAACTTTAGCTGTTAAAGGAGCATATGTAACTGCAACATTGTTAGCGGAAACACAGCTATCATCTTCACTAGAGAAAGAAGACTAAATGCTCGTAGATGGGCTCGTAGCACCAGTTGAAGGCTCAATCAAAATATCGCTAGTGCGAATTGTTCTTTCAGCTTCCTCTACTACAAGCTCTTCTATCATTTGTCTCGGGCTGATGCGAGCTCGGCTTGTCTGAATTTTATCATCACCAACAATATCAATGTCTATCCAATGGCAAGCAAATACCGGATCCAGTACAGCAGCCATAAAGTAAACGTTTTCTGAAAATGGAGCAATTTCACCACAAAACGGACCAAGCATTTTACACCTTTCAAAAATCAAAAAAAAAAAAAACAACGAATTTGTAGAGATTTCAAGTGCATTACTTAAGCTACGGCGGTAACGAGACTTGGCTTGACTTCTGTTGAGGTGACCGTACAGATCTAAAACTGTGGGGACTACAAAACTGATGGTAACAGTTTTATCGCTTTGAGTAAGATCTGTGGCTTCAGCGAAAGGTTGCAAAATATCGCGAGTCTCAACCATCATATTCTATTCTCTTACTGAAAAGGAAACTTCTGAAAAGTCATCTTGACATTCTTCATTCAAAAAGTGCAAACCTAACTTAAGTATTGATTGAAGCTGCCACAACGTCGAATTCCAACGAATCACAACGATAACGGGAATTGACTTTTTGTTTCCAAACTTCGCTTCAAATCTTTCTTTAAAAACAGTCCTCTTGTGAAGTAATAAAAATAAATGTGACGCTTTTGCAATAGGCTTTGATAAAGTTATCGCCTCTTTTAGTCCATCACGTACGACATGCTGCAGAGAGTGTGCAAAGCATGAAAGACGGGTCTTTGAACGAATATCAAGAGAATCCAGGAAATCAGCTTCTATTTCTACGTTGAGATCTAAAAAATCTTCCATATTCTGGTTTTCATCTAGCAAATCCCTTTACAGATCTGGCTGTTCTGATCTCTCAACAGGAAATGCCGGCAAAAAAGCGTTTCGCTTGTTAGCAGCGTTAGCCGTAATTATATATTCAATCTTATCTTTGATTCCGGTCGATTGAAGTTCAGATGCAAGTGTAGAAGCAATGTGTTGCCCAGTATGTCTACCAAAAAATCTTTTGCAGTTTAGAAGTTGCGACTTAAGCTCAACATTGTCTTCCTCTTCCACCACAACGTGAACAGTTATTCCCAGATAGCTCCTCATCACTCAGTCGCTCCAAATGTCAACGGTCACAGAGTGCACAGAATACAGGCAACAAACCAGAATACTGTACCTTCAATACAATTGTCTTGGTCATACTAGCATTGAATCACTGTGATATTAATCAATTATTTTTAATTATTGGTTCACAAGCGGTCGATGAACTTATCTCGCACTGCTGCTTGAGAAATAAGACGAGAAAATTGACATGAGCCGAGGCGTATAAAAATTTAGCAAGGTCCATCTCCGGATCATTGCTCCTGGAAAACACAGCTGTTTTCGCCACAATTTGATCGACAAATCGGCGAGAGAATCAAATTTATGCCACCCACTCAGAAAGCAATGCCTCAAAGTCCCAAACCATTGGCCGCATTGTCGATTTGTTCGGACAATCTTCAGACCTACTAGACACTTTTTGGCAACCATATACATAATAAGTAATTACTGATTAGCGCGAAAGTCATAAACTATTGCCTCATAATTCACCCAGCATATACAAGAAAAATGTAGCAATACTTATGAAGGACAATGCACGTCTGAGAATTAAATGATAGTCACAGACAGTATTCAGAGTTTTTGAGGCATATTCAAAACTATGATTAACAGCCTAAGCCATGCTGCTTCGGAATCGACTTTAGTCTTTTAATCCTCGTCAGCAGGGGTGCCGATCTTTGTTGAGCATTAGGGAATAATTTGCAATTTTACCCCAATTTTGCTCTATTTTCAACATTGGGGGGATGAACCTCGACCACGATTTTGTTCAGGTGAGCAAACTAAGTGAGGACCAAAAAAAGGTCTTCACCAAAAATGGAACACTTTTTCCCCAAAATTCAGGTGAAGACCAAAAAATAGAAAAAGGTCTTCTAAAATGGAATCCTTTTTTTCCCCAAATTTAGGTGAAGACCAATAAAAAAAAAGATCTTTACCAAAAATGGAACACTTTTTTTTCCAGAATTCAAGTGGACACCTACGCTCAGATGCACACCAGAGTCAAATTACTCGGGGGGATGCTGATGCAGACCATACTCAAACTATTGGATGGGATACAGCCAAATTATTGGGGGGGATATGAACATGAGCGTATAGAAAAGCAACTACTTACATTTGCAAAATGGTTTTGAGTCGTTTGAATCCATCTTCATACATTTGAGGCATTAACGTCGATGTTACTGGAGACCTTGCAACTGGAGGTTATTTGGGTTCGAGAATGTGCATAAAAATCTCGAATGTGAGTTCTCCTCTATAGAAAGCAGAAGTGAACAACCTATACAATGAGGTGTTTTACAATTGATTCATTAATTAATTTTTTTCGTGGATGTTGTACACCATACTTTAATGAAGAAGATTCAGGTGATTGAGCAGCAGAGACAAAAAACGAATAAATGTTTGTTTGATTTCCTTTTCCTGCCGAGCGAGAAGATTCAAATAATTCCTTATACTTTGCAGGGTGGACAAGTTTTAAGTGGCAAGTAAATGACGAAGTCGTGCCCAGTCTTTCTGTGATTATTTATTCGGCAAAACTTACACGTTGCCACATGTTTATAGTTGTCTGCTTCGCTATGAAAAAATTCTTTATGATCTTAAAACCATACTTAATGACAGTAGATTCAGCTGACATGCCAATTGAATTGCAATTTATTAACTACGTAAGCTATAATAAATAGGAGTAAGCAAAACTATAGTCGATGGGTGGTTGTATATCTGATTACAAAAATTTAGATAAGTTAGTGGTTGGGTTTTATCATTTTAGATTTTTAAAATACACTAAAATTAACCTCAGTACGTAAGCTATAATAAATAGGAGTAAGCAAAACTATAGTCGATGGGTGGTTGTATATCTGATTACAAAAATTTAGATAAGTTAGTTGTTGGGTTTTATCATTTTAGATTTTTAAAATACAATAAAATTAACCTCAGTAGACTTTGGTGACCAATTGGTCTTTCGCTATTTCCTACCAGCGCATATTCGTAGCGTTCGGTGAGAAACTTGACTTCTCTTACTCGAGAGACCTTACCTCGTACCCTCAGTCAAGTGGTACAAAACGATTGTCAAATATTTTCACCGCCCGAAGCAGTAGGCTACATCACATATCGAACGCCTACGCTGCCAAAAAATGCTCCTCCTACCGGAAAACACGCTACAATTCTCATAAACTAATTTATGAACTTCCTCTACTGGGAAATGACAACACACAAACGGGTTCTCCCGTCAACAACAACTTTGCGGTAACTACAATCACGGACGAAACCTCCACTTTCGTTAACTAGTATGATAAATTGTACGTAAACAGTTGAAGACCAATATTTAAACCAACCAGCAAACATTTTTCTTTCAAGTAAATAGAACGATCTAAAATTTATATGACTCCCATTGTATCGTCACAGAAGTATTTACAAGCTTACTACGTTGCGCAGTTCACTCATGTGGTCTATGATTTAATATGACATCAAAGAAAAAAGCTAGGTGCATAAATTTACCACAAAACGCCAGCAAATTCCATTTGCTTTGACTCTTTACACACGCATAACGCTACAGTACGGTATGTAGAGCTGTTTTTTTCAGTTAAAAAAAAATTATTGTGGGTTATGGCCGAGACATGCCCATTTTCCGAGACTTCGAGGTGCCGAGACCGAGGCTTTAGACCTTCGAAACCGAGACGTTGAAAAATAGTGTCTCGAGACCGAGACATGTCTCGAGACACTACAGCTCTGGCCCGGGCCTTAGGGTTGCCAAACGTCTTTGAATCTCAAGAATCGTCCTTGAATTTGCCTTAAAATCTCGCTGTGTCCTTGATCCTTGAAAAACGGACAAATGTCCTTGAAAATTGTCTGGCGTCCTTAAAATCCTTGAACCTACAAAGAAACACAGTCAAACCAATCTTGTTGGTTTTTATAAACTGGGCAATGAATCTAAAAATCAAAACAACCAAATATTCGATTAACAAGGTAACCCTATTTGGGATGTTTATATTTAATGCTAACAATGGTTACAACAAAAACGTTGAGAGTAAAAAAGAAGGGGCAGAGCAAAAACGTTGTTGTTATTGTAGTGTATAATTATCTTCCTGTCACAGTGTCACTGAACAGCGTTAGACGCTAACTATTGGACGATCCATACGCTTTTAATTGCAGTTACTGTACTTCGTGCTTGGACGAATCCGCACCTGCTTAGGAGTTTCCAATGTTCCTGCGAATTTTTTCGAATTATTGCCCACTGAATTTGCTGCTTGTTCGAAGCCATCATGCAAAGGTAATTATCGTAAAACGCCTTTTCCAAGGATGCAAAAACGTGGCCAGGGTGCGGGTTGAACTTAGATCTTGCGATTAGGTTGTCGTAAACACAACGCCTTTACTCTACCGGCCACACTGCCGACGAAAAATCAAAACATAAGCCGAAAAATCAAAATTTTCCTTCCACTGAGATTCTAGGCCTATGTTTTGTAGTAAGTAGGTGTGCAATTGTGCAATCAAAAATCAAGACGGCAAACATTCTTCCCTCCTTGCCTTGCACCACTTACCCACACCCCACTATGTACATTTCGTGCTGGCAATCTCTGCTCTACCCGTTTCTACTATGTGTGTGTAATATTGTGTTTTATTGGACGTGTGAATCAGGCACCCTGAGTAGGCTTATCATGCAATCATACACAAGACACTTTGAGGACTGTATTATAATCTTTGTCAATTTTGACGAGTAGACAATTCGGCCCTGATTGAAACATAGCTTTAACTGTCTTTCTCAGAGTCACTCGAGCATCTAAGCAATACTTGGTAATTATCCGATTTATAGATAAGACTTCACATTTAACGATTTGTAATACTTCTTTTAAGCGAACTACGCAGACATAAAGCAATACACCTTTAGTTTTATTGTTTTTGCATGCACAATAATTGTACGTTATATTTTTGATAAGAGTTTCCAAAAATTTTGGTCTGCCATGGTTGATAATTAATTGTTGAAAGCTATGATTTCTTATCTGGCAACAATAGTACTAGTAGCTTATCAATAAAATGCTCAATCTTCTTCATAAAGTACGCTTGAATTATTGATTGTATAATTTTCTAAGAGTAAGAGAGTTCAGACATCAAAACGTCCTTGAAAACGTTTCTACCGATTTGGCAACCCTACCGGGCCTTCTCAATTTACATTTTCTGCCAACCAATTTAATGAACAATCAGGAAGAAATCCAGAGTTTTTGTTTTGAAAAGTGCAATCTCAGGTCATCATCAAACTTTTTTATGCAATAATGTGTTATAGTTTCCCAGATAACTTTTACATTGGAAAAACATGTCGACAGCGTGACCGAATGGGTAAAGGCGTCGTTTTCACGACGACCCTGATCGCATGATCTGGGTTCAACCCCGACCCTGGTCACGTTGTTGCGTCCTTGGATAAGACGCTTTACGGCAATTACCTCTGCTTGGTGGCTTCAAACAAGCAGAAAAATAAGTGGGCGAAAATTCGAAGAAATCCACTGGAACATCGGATCGCTGGAAACTCCTAAGCAGGTGCGGATTACTCCAATCACTTCTTCTTTGATTTGATTCCTCCAATCACGAAGTAGTTAATGCAATGAAAAGTGTGCGGATCGTCCAACAGTTTGCGTCTGACGCTGTTCGGTGACAGGAAGATAAATATGCACAACAACAACATGATTGGTAACCATCTATCGTACCAACCTTAAATACCAATCAACCTGCACTTCGCCAGTTTTCACGCGATAAAATACTTTTGAAAGAACCTAGTTAGAGGAAACGCATATTGAATAAATTATTGAATTTCAAAATTTGAATCGAGGGTGCCTGGGCCCATAGTCGTACATGTATTCCTACAAGTGGTAATTCTCGTGACAAAACAAAAAACTCCGAGGCAAAATCTTCGAGTGAATTATTTAATGCTAAAAATGTGGCAGAAGGCAATGTACCTTGCTTTCTTTGATCTGGCCACGTCGCAAAATTTAACCCTAAAATGCAAGATTTTAAACGTATTTTGGACTTGACCTGAAGTAAAGGGAGGAATTTTTTCAATTGGCTTTCAAATCTCAAAAATTGTGTTCTTTCAAATGCCTCTGAAAACGTGCGAAATGTAATCCAAATGGCATTGAAATAGCTATTTTTTCTAAAAATGCCCAGCAGGTGGGGGCTCCGCCTATACAGGCCCCCGTCTGTGATACTCTTAAGTTGCAGTAATTTGTTTACCACGTCTCCTAATTTTAATATATTTTTAAAACTTTTTAACTTGCTGTTCTAGTCCTTCCCCTTTAGCAAAATCCTGGTTACGTGCCAAACCGGACCCCAGCTTCTGATCTTTTATTCTTTGTTCCAAAAAAGTCCCTCTTTTCGAAAATTTCTGATGATGTCATTGCATGTGATTTGCGGTTAGGCCCCCTACCCCAATCCAAAATCCTGGCTACGCCTATACATTAAACCATGTGCAATGCGCATACCAGATAGGCCTACCTGTCATTGCATCTTTGTATTGTTACATGCACCTTCAGGGTATACTAAGTTTCCCCTTCAAGTGCATTGTTAAATATTCTGATAGATTATGTGCATTTTGGCTTATACCAAACTCCTTCTGAGTACCTGCTGATGAAAACAAAAAGTTATGCTGTTTGTGGGGGTCGCGCCCTGCGCTAGCCCACATCAGCCGTCTACGTCCTACGCGACCGCTGCGAGAAGGTATTCCCAAATTATGCGCGCCTATCCCTAACTGCCAAACTAGGACAAGGAAAGTCGTACATTAAATAATTTAATACACAAAATGCCAAACTTAACAATCCCTGTCTAAAGCTTGCACCTGCAAGGGTCAACGTGCAGTGTAGGAATTAGCAACGATAAAAGGTTTTGAGGCCTGATCCGACAATTTAGGTAATGAGCTTCGTATCCAAAAACTAAATGACTGCCACAACTCTTCAACTACTTTATTGACTATCTAACAGTACCTGGGCGAGCTCACGGTAAGAGAGAGCGGCAAAGGGAAAAAGCCACCTATATATACTAGCCAGGAAAGTAGGTCAAGCGCGACGCACGTGCGCGTAAGCACACGTGAGCACTTTCATACTTTTGGCTAGAATGCGAAATTTGGTCACAACATTGTTCATATTGGTAACGAAGATGGATTAGACTGCTTAGAAATACATGAATAAATATTGTCTTGGCGATAGGTCGTTTTTATCTAATCTAGTTTGCAACGTATACGGTACTCAATGCAGACAACAATAACCATTCAAAAATTGCTAATTTTTTAATTATTTTGTATCTTTTGGCTACTGAGGAGAAAATGTCATACTTATTTACGGGACCAAGCAAAAATAACTGTTAAAAATTTTTTTGTTCAATGATTAGATGAGATGATAAGAGGCGATGAAGAAAAATAGACTTGTGAGTTGTGAAAGAGGATGCATGTAATCGAACAAAATGGCGAGGCGTGGTGAAGACATTGACCATACGAAATCCGGCAAACTCCGTCGGCGAGGACAATAACGGATCCAACATGTGATGTGATGATGATTAGAGGTAACTCAAACTTGAAATATTAGTAATTTGATGTGATTTTTTGCCAAGATTCTCGCTCAATTATCAATGGTCGTTTCAGTCGGTAAAAAATATTCAATTCGGTTGCAGCATATAATTTAGCTAAGGTTGTTAATCAGCAGGGCAGGAATTTCAAGGCAGTTGAACTTGACTAAAAAGTAAGATACGGGCAATGACTGAAGTCATTGTTTATTTATAGTGTGTTCAATGTCCAAGTTAGCCAGGCAAAACGACATTTTGTTTCGTTTTTTTGTTGTTTTTTTAGAAAACACAAACACATCTGAATACAATTCACTAATTTGCTTCGCCGCATAAAACAATCTTTAAAGAACATGAAAATAATGACAGCTTCATTAAGAACAAAATCAAGATAGAGATATAAGATACTATATTTCATTAAAATCAAATTTTGTACAGTGCTAAATTGAAAATTTACTCGCTGTCCAGTAAGCGCACGCAAAACCTATAACTATGCAGTAATACGCTACGTGCGGTACTTTTGCTAAAGCTAGCAGATGAAAAATTTTAGGTAGTCGTTTAAATTAAAAACAAACTCTCTTTTTTCTTTGCAGTTTTACGATGGAGCAGAATTTCATTGCGGATGGCCCAGGGTAAAGAATCGTACACAAACTCGCTAGGGAGTTGGTTAGAATCTCTACCGTCGCAAATTCCACATTTGCATGTAAACGTCTGAGTTGAAAAAATTCTGTCGTGTTCCTCCAGAGTTTATGGTTGTCCAGTGTTAAAAAAAGGTTTTCTGAAGCAAGCAAAGCAAAAGAGATTTAAACGATTCTCCAAATATAATTGCGTAAAATGATGAATAGTACATCTACCTTCTCAAACAAAAATTTAGGAATAAAAAACAACAAGAATGAGGCTGAAGTTGTGCAAAGTTTTAAAAACAGCAGCCAGTTTTAGGCCAAATTTTTTTATTTTTTTATTTTTTTAAAAGAAATTTGTGTTACTGTAGTTGGTTGACGTAATAAAAATTACAAATAAGCACTTAATCTGAATACAAAGCATGCGTTTCATGAAAAACAAATACATAACGCAAAATCGGTTTTTCACTTCTATCAAAGAATTCCACTTTGTTGCAGATACAGAAACGATCTTTTTCGCGAACACAACATGTCCTTCAATCTCTAAGCAAAGAACGAAAATACATATCTTGGCCAAAAAGCAATCTCTATATATCTCAAGAAAATGCGAAATATAGCTCGCATAACGGTCGAGAAAGCTCACAAATTATGTTGGTTAAGGCTTATATCAACTGCGAGGGTAGAATATTTCTGACATGAAGAAGAACTGAATGATTTTTGTGCTCGAAAACCCATAAAAATCAAACTCAACCAGCTTAAAATGAGCAAATATCATGCAAAAAATAAGGTTGCATTAATCACTCAAACAAGGTGGGTTTATTGCTGATTTAAAACTTCTAAAGTCTGAGATTCATTATTTGAAATCAAAATGTAAAATTTTTTGAAGTATACTTAGACTCTTCTTGAAATCAAGATACTGCTGACGGATTTTTTGTGATTAGTCCACTAAGTTCAAGCAAAGTTTTCACAAACAGAAAAATAGAAAACACATTTTCACAAACACGGAACACTAGGATGTGCGTTGAAATTTTGGACTTCATAACTGACTTACGTCATTAATCAGTTTTTTGAAACATACATTGTGTTGAATTCTTTAGGTGCAAAATGGTTTTGTTAGAAGTTAAAAATTGGTTGCTGGTGCCTGGTTGTCAGACCTACACGTGTGACTAAATACGCATTCTTAGTTTTGGTCCGAAATAGAATTATGGTTTCGATCTCATTTCTTATGGTGTCGAGACGTTACGAAAATATTCTAACTAAAAATCAAAACTTCAATAGACGAGACTTTTTAGTCAGAAATAGAGGTAGGCAGTAACTAGTTACTTTTTAAGTAACTGTAACGGTAACTTAGTTAATTTTTTGAAACTGTAACGAAATCGGTAACTAATTACAAAATTAGACCTGAAAAAGTTACTACAGTTGTTACAGTTACTTTCTCTTAGTGACAGCACACGCATGCCGGACTACGTTTGGTAATTATATTAACTGCATGCGCTGCGCAAGCCGACTGCTAAACGCACACACACACCCGGTCACCATCAGGCAATTGCATCAGTTTCAGCTTCACTGATTTATTCGCCAAGCCGCCTTGGCCAGGAAACAGCGAAATGACCAAACGGTCTTCGAGTTGCTGCCACCTATGTCTACCACACTTAGGTTGAATCTTCACACTGTCACTTTAATGCTGAGCGTCAAGCAGGGAAGCTGTAAATATTAATTTTTAAAGTCTTTTTGTATGACCTAAGAGTAACTGTAACGGTAGCTGTAATGGCAACTAGTTACTTTTTCAACATTGTAACTGTACGGTAAGTTAATTACTTTTTTCCCTAGTAACTGTAACTAAGTTAGTTATAGAAAGTAACGTGCCTACCACTGGCTAGAAACTAAGTTATCAAACCAGAAGACTTTCCTCTGCTGGTGATAAGGCTATCAAAATCAATAAAATTTGCCTTTCTTAACCCTATAGATTTCTCGAACAAAGAAAATGTGTTTTGTTCAAGTGGTTTAGTAAAACAACGAAAGCTTTCGGATTTAATAATAAGTTGCGACTATTTTAAAAAGTTTTGCAAAGAAATTTTGTGGAAGAATTTGTCTTAATTATTTAAGTCTTTGCTGTTTTTATGCTTTGTTGTTGTCATCGCTACGCCACTGGTATAACTACTACGATTATTTCCATTCTTGCACTTGCAAGGACAAAATTTGATCAACTTATCCGGAAGAGAGGAGAAAAGAAATGGATTCAACGCGCTGTTGATTGGGAGCAACAGAACAGCAGTGATTTGGTAGGCTATGACTGAGAATTCAACTCCACTAAATCTCACATAAGCCATGATGCAAATAGGAATCCAACAACAAAAATCTGTTGCTATGATCCTGGCTATTCTTTTCTGCATTTTAGTAGTTTGTTTTGCGCTTCTGTTTTTGCCAAACTTAGCAGAAGATTTCGAGGAAAACTTGTAGATAAACAAATAGCTTAAAGCAATGAAAAGAAAGCTTAGAAAGTTGAAAGTTATTAAAAAAATGGTATATTCACAAGAATTGTCGCCCTGTGCAACATAAAATCGTGGAAGACATATACTGGTTTCACCGTAGTATCCAAAAAAACTAACGGAAGCATTAATATCTGATAAATTGTTTGTGAGATAGTTCTGCATTGATTTGTATTCATTGCCAGAATCGGAAATAATTGTAGTGTTGGTTAAACCAGCTATCCTGCAAGTAAATTGCTTTAGTTTATTTACAGCAAATGTTCCGTTTTGAAATTTATTGGAGAATGAAAAGCTATGAACAAAATATTGAGATCGTAAGCTGAAAATCGGAAAAAAACTAAAGAAAAAAGAAACCAACCACGTTGCGCCAACAGCCACTTTCCAAGGAAGTATGGACAAATTTAGAGATTCTATCGACTTGGCAATAGTTACTAATCTAAATGCAGTCAAAACCACCATAAGCAAGCAAGACGCTTCACTGGAAATAACAGCAAGACTTCCAATGATTGAACAGCTTAAACTCGATCTCCATTGAACATCTAAAACGCCATAAATTCCAGAATAGGCCACGCTATAAGCTGCAATTGTGAGTAAATAAACTCCCATTATAAAATCTGCAATCGAAATATTCAAAATAATGACATGTTGAAAACGAAGACCAGTAACATTTCTAACTGTTCGAAGGAACGTACTTGTACTGTATATGACGTAAGCATTTCCCATTAAGACAACGAAGCCAATTATCCAAAACGCAGACTTTATAACTGGGTTAGCAATCATCTCGGTTTCAGATGAAAACAAGTTAGAGCTTTTTAAAGTACTGGGACAATCATTTTCGTCGGATTGATCATCACAATCCTCAATTCCATCACAAACTTGCAAAACGTCAATACTGACTTTCCCGTTAGCCTTACATTCAAAACGTTTTGGGCACCATTTTTCATCAAATCCTTTGGGACAGGCTGTGTCATTGATGAACCTCCAAGCTGGATCTTCAACACCATCACAATAGCGATCACCCATTTGATAAAGAGTGTGACATGAGTCATTACAAAACCTAGGAGGATTTGGACAAGAGCATTCGTCAATATAAGACATACATTCCGGCCTACCATCACACAATGCTGCTTGAATAAAGTTGTGGGCTCCTGTCAATCTGTTTTTACATGTGATAAAAGAACTTTTTGTACTTTTCGAAATGGCTTTTGTGCTGGAGTAAATTGAACTGCTGTGCAATGGATTTAAAGAGTCACTGTCAAAGCATTTAAATTTTCTCGTATCAAACCTGTTTAAACACTTTTCGGTATCAAAATATTTTTCACAAAGGCATTCATCTGACATATCATAGCAATCATCTCTACCGTCACAAACTTGCATAGAAGAAATTAGCAACTGTTTATCAAGACACTCAAAACAAGAATTGTTAACCAAGCACAAATCAGACTTATCTTCACAATGTGCAACATCGTCGTATAAATTACTTTGGGGTAATACACATTTATTACATTTAAATCCTGGTTCGTTTTTGGCTTCATCGCTACCGTCACTGCAATCCACAACTTCATCGCAAAACTGAGAAAGCAAAATCAAACGATTATCATCACACTGAAAAGCACCCTTTCGGTCCTTGATATCTGAATATTGTGAACTACATACCACAGAAGATGTTTTACAATCATTATTAATGCAGGTTGGGTAATTGGAGTAGTAGCAAGTCGAATTGTCACACTGAGGGTAGCCAATAATATTACATTCTGATTTACTATTTAGTCGGTATGTACTAATCCTCCCGAAGTCAGAAAAAGGTACTCTTTCGTCAGGACAGTATAGGAACCCTTCTTCTAAGGATGCTGTGCTAATGCAGCCGTCAATCCTGGTGCACTCCTCTCTCAACAAGCAATCACAAGTGAACTCGCCTTTATCACATTGGCAGCCTCTTTGGTCAGAGAAGTCGGTGCAAAAGGCGAAACTCTCCGCGCATTTATCTGCCAAGAAAAAAATCTACGTCGATTTCGAGCTTGACTTAACTCTAATTTGACTTCAGTGATAGCTTGATGAAATAATAGTAAAAGTGCAAACTTGACCTCAGATTGGCATAAAAATTAATTTGCTGATGGATGAAGTAATATACGCTAGATACTGATCAATGGAGTTTGAATTCAATCAATTCAAAAAAGTGCTCGACAGCGGAGGCCAGAGCGGATATCATAACAAATCAGTACACGGTAAAAATTAAAAATTTAAAACCCTACTGTTTGTTTCACCCGCAACCTACCAACAAATTCAAAAATTAAAAGATTAAAAAAAAAATTAAATTTAAAATTTTAGATTTTAAACTTTGTGTTACTTTTAGCAGACACCCTTGATGATCTCGATCACGGGTGAAACAGACTGTAGGGTTTAAAATTTTTATTTTTTGACCTATACTGTGCTATGTTTTGCATTTATACGCTCAATACCGTATAGAATAGAAACTATTGTTGGGTGCTTCAAAAGTAGAGCCTCTTTTTATAGCGTAAACTAGAATACAAAAGTACTAAAATAACACAAATTTAGAACAAGCAATTACCTAAGATTTTCACCAAATCGTTAATATTTTGTAGGGCCTCAACCTGTCTGCAGTAGAGCTTGCATTTAAAAAGAGTATTGCAAATTGCAAAAAAAGCGGAATATTAAACTTTATTTTCCCTAGCATTTTCGCCCCCAATCGACGCAAGGTGATTAAAAGTAATAAAACAGTAAAACTTAGTAAAAGTAACGTAGTTTGC
This sequence comes from Trididemnum nubilum, assembly GCA_963965965.1. Taxonomy (NCBI): domain Eukaryota; kingdom Metazoa; phylum Chordata; class Ascidiacea; order Aplousobranchia; family Didemnidae; genus Trididemnum; species Trididemnum nubilum. The sequence continues at coordinate 13,677,111 of OZ014484.1, read as the reverse complement.
TGTCTACGCTCTTCAGCACGTTTTACTTGAGATGACTACTGATGCTTTTATGTAGTTTTACGTCAGAGGCAGGGCATGGTTTGGAATGGAAAATGGAATGGAACGGAAATTTCGCTATGGAATATGGAAGATGCCAGAATGGAATGGAATGGAAGATTTCAAGAATGGAATGGAAGACAATCTTTCATACTTCCACACCAATTCCATACTAAATTTACAGAAAAACATATACGGATGTCGGGCAGTGATAAATAATATTGTTGCAGAAGTACTCCACTTCAATATCTACGCGTATTGGTAGTGTTTAGTGCGCAGACAGTGTACGACTGTACGCATTGCATCATCGTAAGTACATTGCAATTTGCAGCATTGGTGTTATGGTTGACGACTTTGACAGGCCTGACTTGTTTGTTTTTTTATTTCGAGATTGACAAATTGCAAAGTCGTACTTTTTTTTTCTTCCATTCCCACGAAAATTTGTACTTGCTATTTCATCCCCGTTTCAGCTTAATTTTATTTATACTTGTTGTTTTTTAAGCTTACAGTAACTCTTTTTGGTGTTAAAGCTGCTCGATATTTCTATTACGATAAATGCTCTTTAAGTGTTTGGTTATGTCGAATTTTATAATTGGAGTGAGAATAAACTTATCCGGTAATCATAAAACCGTATGCGTAACCAGATTGGCCCAGGTCGCCCCCTCCTCGTGATTAAAATACTACCAATGATAAAACTGATGACACAAAGCCTATTGTTTTTTCAGTTTCTTTTGGCATTTTTTGTGTGCAATAGTCACGCGTACAACAGCAATTAGCAATAATATTAATATTGACGACCAGGGTGCACGGGTCCCTCAATTAAATTTTTTGCCAACCAATTCAAACGCAAAGCCGGAAGAAATTGAGTGTTTTTGTTCTAAAAGGTGCAATTTCAGGCCCTCATCTAATGTCTTTATGCAATAATAAGTTTTAGGCTCCCATCTAACTCTTGTATTGCAATAGCATGGTTAGTAACCATCTATTGCATCTAATGTACCAACTTTAAATAATTTTAAAATCCACCTATGAGGCGCCGTTTGTGTACCCTAATTTGTGCAATGTTTTTTTGCATATTTAATTAAATAGTCATTTTAATTAAATGTACAAAAATAAATATACAAAAAAACACAAGCAAAAATTTTTGAACATTTATTACTCCATAATTTGCGCAACGTTTTTTCGCATGTTTAATTAAATTGTCATTTTAATTAAACATACAAAAATATATGCCGCAGAATAGACCGTTCCAAAAATATATAGACAAAAAATTGTTACACAAAAATTTTTTGCGCAAAAATTTTTGGCTCAAAAATTGTTGTAGCAAAAATAAATCCACAACAATTTTCGTGGTTTTATTTTTGCAACATCAATTTTTGCATCAATATTTTTTGCATTACAGTTATTTGTGTCACAAATATTTGTACATTTATTTTTGATAGCAAAGAAACAACACACGCCGAAATAAATGTGCAAAATTTTGTGACGCAAAAAATGTTGATGCAAAATTTCTTGTCGCAAAAAAACGCGTGCAAAAATACATCGTCAAAAATATTTGACTATTTAGTTCATGTCCAAAATGATAAAGGGTTGGAATTATGCGGATGGGAAGGTACTGGCAAGGTATACAACTGGAACTTCAAGACGAAAGCTTCGGGAGGTACAGCAGCTTATAGTAAGGTACTAGCCCGCTTATGAGACCTCTCGTTGGGCTGGAAAATGAAGGTTCATTCACCCGTACCTTCCCATCCACATAATTCCAACCCTTTATCATTATGGACATGAACTAAATAGTCAAATATTTTTGACGATTTATTTTTGCACGCGTTTTTTTTGCGACAAGAAATTTTGCGTCAACATTTTTCGCGTCACAAAATTTTGCACATTTATTTCGGCGTGTGTTGTTTCTTTGCTATCAAAAATAAATGTACAAATATTTGTGACACAAACAATCGTAATGCAAAAAAATGATGTTGCAAAAATAAAACCACAAAGGTCTTAGTGGATTTATTTTTGCATCAACAACTTTTGCGTCAAAAATTTTTGCACAAAAATTTTTGTGTAACAATTTTTTGTCATATATTTTTGCAACGGTCTATTCTGCGGCATATATTTTTGTATATTTAATTAAAATGACAATTTAATTAAACATGCAAAAAAACGTTGGGCAAATTATGGTGTAATAAATGTTCAAAAATTTTTGCATATTTATTTTTGCATGTGTTTTTTTGTATATTTATTTTTGTACATTTAATTAAAATGACTATTTAATTAAATATGCAAAAAAACATTGCACAAATTAGGGTACACAAACGGCGCTCCATACCACCTACCACCTTTAAAATCCATCTCCATCTTGCCAGTTTTCACACGCCAAAATACTTTTGAAAAAAAACCTAGTTAGAAGAAATGGTCATCGAACAAATTATTTAATTTGAAGTGAGGGTGCCTGGGCCCCTGATTGTATATGTATTCCTAAAACTGGTTATTTTCATGACAAAACAAAAATCTCCCAGCCAAAAGCATCGAATGAAGTATATTATTTAATGCTAAACACAGTGCAGAAGGCAAATGTACTGTACTTTCCCTGACCCAGGCCAAGTCACTTACAAAGTTTAACCCTAAAATGCAAAACTTTATACGTGTTTTGGGCTTGACCTGAAGTTAGGGGAGGAATTTTTTCAATTGGCTTTCAAATCTCAAAAATTTTGTTCTTTCAAATGGCTCTGAAAACGTATGAAATGTAATCCAAATGGCATTAAAAGAGCATTAATAGAAAATTACAAGGCCCCCATAACCTTCGGCGGCTAGGGGCTTCGCCTACAGGCCCAGGTCTGTGATACGTTTGAGCTGCAGCAATTTGCTCACCACGTCTCCCAATTTTGATATTAAATAGTATTTGTGAAACTTTTTAACTTGCCGTTCTAATCCTTCCCCTTTAGCAAAATCCTGGTTACGTGCCAAACCAGACCCCCAGCTTCTGATCTTTCATTCTTTGTCCGATAAAAAGACCCTCTTTTTGAAAATTTCTGATGACATCATTGCATGTGATTTGCGGTTTGGCCCCACTAATCCAATTATGGAATAAGGAAACATCATCTTCCATGCCCCGGTCAGCGGTTTTAAAAATGCACAGACGTTTCTAGCTTAGCAAAGGCATAGCAATCCATCTAATTTTTTTGAATCAACAGTTACGTGAGTTTATCTAACCCTGTTATTGGACATGAAAATAAAAGAAACTTGAAATGTCAAATCGCGTAGTAGAAACTTACGCTAATAAACGTCTAAGCACAGTACGTAAGAAAAAATCATACACTTTCATGAAAGTTGAGGAGGGTGGGAGCTAATTTCGCAACACCCTGTATATAACCTGGGGTAATACTTAGGATAATCATTTGAAAAAACAGATTATTCTTCAAAACAAAGCTGTCGAAATAATTGCAGGTGGACAGCGGCAGGACCACGTTACACCATTTTATCACCGATTACAAATCTTAACAGTGAAAGACTTGTATGTGTAGATGAAGTAGCAAAATAAATGCACAAAACCTCGCGGCAAAAGCTACAGAATCGCTCTAAATTGTCACTTCACTCCTGTTAGAGCGATACACACACGAACAACGCGCCTCGCTCTATCTGAACTTAATTTGTATTTACCAAGATACAGAACACAAAAATTACAAAAAAAAGTTTTAAGTATCAAGGAGCTAAAATTTGGAACTCGGTACCATATGAATTAAAAAAATTATCATTCCATCAATTTAAATTAAAATTCAAAAAATATTTTGTTGTTGAATTATAAATGATTTACAATTTTGAATTAATTAAAATTGATAAAAGCTCAAGTTTGATCAAAATCAACATAAAAACTGACACGCCCAGCAGCTTGACTTGACTAATTTCTGGGTGGTTGCTTGACTCGATGACCGAGAGGTCCTTTGCAGCTTCAAGGTGTATTAAATTCAGGCCCGGCACCAGGATTTCGTAACTGGGGGGGGGGGGGAGCAGAAATAAATTTTGGGGGGGCACGAGAAATTTACTCGAGTGTGGATCAAACAAAAAAGGTGAAGATCAAACAAAAAAAAAAAAAAGAAAGGTCTTCATTCCAAACGTTTTATGAAATCCGGTGTGAGTCCACAAAAATTACGAAAAAACATTTCTTGCTCGCGAATTCTAGGGCGGTAAAGACCAATTTGGGAGTCATAGGCCTCGATTTGCACTCCAGCAGCCCCGAGCCTGTTAATTTCTTCGGGGCACAGTCCTCGCTTGGTGGGGGCACAATTTTCGTTTCGGGGGGCACAAGCAGTCATTTGGGGGGGCACGGCTCCGAAATGCCCCCCCGTGGCGCCGGACCTGATTTAATTGTATTTATGTGTGTCCATGAGACTTTGTTGATTGTTTTGAATGGAGTGCCTTTAAACAAATACGAAACGAAATATACAACAGTATTTCGTTTTTTGGTATCTCTCGACTGTGCTTTGTATGCACACTTTACACCGCCAGTAAAAGTTTAACACTCAAGCTTGAATCCCTTCTAGTTACTGACCAATGAAGATTGCTACGTCATTTCAGTTTGTTTTTCTACTCTTGGTTGGTTTCGAACTCTGGCTTTGCTGCGTTTAAATTTTAACGTACAATTGCGATAAAGTTTACTTCAGTTATCCAAATCAACACGTGATAGTCATTGTAAATCGAGCGATTTATCGCACCTTGTTACTGTATGTAATTAGCTGTTGCGCAACTATTTCAAATTGTTTACACTGAATGTCCGCGCTTTAACTCCGTTTTAGGTGTCAGTCGAAACTGTTAGTTGTCGAGGAAGGACATAGAAATTGAAATTAACTCCAGATTTGTGAGAATTAATTCAGAATTCGAATTGTATCAGAAAACTGTATTCAGATCGACATCTTAGTCGGATATCTTTACAGTTCTTCCTCAAGACTTTAAGACTTGTTCTGGGTGGTTCTGGGCTCCCGTTTTGTTTCCTTGGGTCTTTTTTCCCAGAGCTGTTGCACGCCATCAATTTGATCTATCGTTTTAGTGAAGTTCACATTTGTTAATTCTTATTCCTACTTCACGGGGTTCCTTTCTTAGAACCGGTTACAATTGTCAAGCCATTTTGTAGTTACAGCTCTATTTTGGAAATTTTGGATTAATGTCTACCGTAAAGAAGAAAGCATCGACGAGTCAAATCAGAGTTGTAAGTCGGGCCTGGCTTTTCGGGTCGGGTTCAGGCTTAAAGACAAAAATTTTGGGTATAATTCGGGCCTGAGACGTGCTTTTTGTCTCAAGCAGGGGTGCCGATCTTTGTTTAGCATTGGGGGAATAATTTGCAATTTTACCCCAATTTTGCCCAATTTTCAACATTGGGGGGGATGAACCTCGACCACGATTTTATTCAGGTAAGCAAATTAAGTGCAGATCAAAAAAACAAAGTCTTCAAAAATGGAACACTTTATTTCCCCGAATTCAGGTGAAGACCAACAAAAAAAAGGTCTTCACCAAATATGGAAGACTTTTTTCCCCGAATTCAAGTGGAGACCTGAACTCAGATGCAGACCAGTGTCAAATTATTGGGGGATGCAGATGTAGACGATACTCAAATTATTGAGGGGGATACAGTCAAATTATTGGGAGGATAAATCCCTCCCGGGTTTCGGCACCCCTGGTCTTAAGTGCACAAAAATATAATCAAAATAACTTGGCAACATAGCTAAATTTTTCAAACCTGAAATAACTTCCGAGTTTCTTTTGGCATGATTTGGGCTTCAAATTAGTTTTCGGGTTCGGGTCTGAACTAGTCGGCCCGTTTACAAGTCTGAGTCAAATTATGTGGTGCTGTACTGTCTCGTTTAATATTTATATGCTTAGTTCATTGTTAGTCATGACTTTCTATTTACAGTATGTAGTATGTATTCTGTTTACTGATACTTGATGTGTGATCATATTGCCGCAGAGATTTCTTACGCCTTGGTAATGCGTACTGATATGCTGATTTACTTATGTCTTTTCGGAAACCGTTGCCAATATAATCGAGCGAGTGTAATGACGTTCAATCAAGCCAGACAAAAAAAATTTTGCGTCGTTTACAACCATGTATTTTAAAGTGTCAATCGTAGGACTTTAAGTTAAGAAAAACGACCAAGTTTTGATTCCCTTTGTAATCAAAAACCAAGTTGTCATCGTAATTGAGCTGTTCAAGTTCAACCTTCATAACTCTTTTTTTGGAAAAAATTTGACATTAAATTTTTTTAATTCAAGCACCCAACAATGCTTAATTCTAGGATATGTTCTGCTTTGTTTCTGCCATGTCGATACTTACGAGAAAAGCAAGTTTGTCTGTTTTCTTTAATTCCATTCCATTCACAAGTGTAGTTTCCTGGCTGGTTACAGTCGCATCTGTGAATACCACCGTAATATGAAAGTCTATTTTCCCAGCATTCCCCACAGTTTGCTTCATCGTTGGGCGTCATCCAATGACATTGAATCTCTCCATCACAATAATCACTTCGATGGCATACGCGCTTATCCCTATTGAGAAAAAAGCATGTTTTATGAGTATCGATAAGCGCAGCTTCTCTACAACAAGCAGAGAGCCCAATGGGTCAGAGCGGCCTAGAATAAAATCGCGAAGTACCTATTGCTTCAATAAAGTAATAAACAAAGACTATCGATGTTCATAATATTTTAAACCATCAGATCACGATTGTTTGATGATGAAATAATTGCATTTTTACGATAATTTTCTGCTATTGCTATATAGTTAAAGCTTGTACTGTAAGTAATTACGGCTTGACGGAGTTTTCAACAGCAAACATAGAACTGTTTTGACTGGACATGATTTTCATTCAAACCAAAACAAATAAAGATAAAAAAAATGTCGATGTAACGTAATGTTTCTCTAAATGCTTATGATATAGTGAAATCACCGGCAATTGCCAATTTTTTTAACACGCGTTGGCAAAACGTCAGGAAGCTCTATTATTTATTTACGATTGAATTTCACATTCATAGGCTTAAAAATCTTACTTACTTGTACGACACTTCATCGCGACTAGCAGAACAATCGACCACTCCATCATCAAGTTTCGAGCGTGGAATACAGTAAAATACTGGCGGTACATTGCAATATCCACCACTTTGACACCGAGAGCATTGAAATTGATCATCCGAGCAGTGGCAATCTTCTTCATCTGACCCATCAGAACAGTCGGGAAATCCATCGCAAACCCAACGAACATCAATGCAGCTGGCGTTCGTAGGATAAGGATTTGAAAAATTGTGGTTTCTGCAGCCACAACTAAATTCTGGCCAGCAAGTTTTTCTTTGGCAATTTGCTAATAAAATATAATAACTTAATCTTAATCATCACATTTTAGTGTAATAGTTCAGGTTTGGAAATTATCTCAGATATTTGTGAGACTTATTGTAGTTTTGGTTTAAATATTGATTCTTATCCGCAATCAACAATTAAATAAATTAAAAACTTTACATTATCATTATTCAGAAAAATACAATTTAAAAATATAAGAACTAACGATTATGTACTTCACTGTGTACGCGACAAATCAAGCTAAGGATAAGCTACACACATATGGTAGAGTCCAAAAAACAAAATCAAACCACCTGTTCATTTTCTTAATCATAGTTTTGACTTAACAATTTCAGAAGAGTGAGAAGACATATGCGAAAAGCTATTCTATGCCAAAACTTATTGCTAGATAAATCGTATGGTACCGGCACTTTGTTACTATACCATATACTGTATAATGATATACGAGGTATCCATCGACTTTATGATACATAGAAGCTAGAATTTGAGAAATTTAGCAAAATATGTCCATATCGTGACATTACTAACACTCCTATCTCATACTGATCTTCCAGGAATCTTGTCCGGATGTTAAAAAAAAATACAATAATATTCTATGAATACAGTAATGTGTAATAAATTGCTCACCGAGTTTAGTTTGTTGGTAGAAATGTATTCGTTGTATATCGGATGGGGTTCCTAAAAAAAGGCAATATTTAAAAATAGTTTAATGTTTGTTTAAGACAGAAATTACCTTCAATTACTACTTCGAACTCTTCAAATGGAGACTGAAAATCAGTCCTAAAAATCATCCAAAAATTTTCTTCCGAAACAACTGTTTCATTTCTGATTTTACCGGTAAGTTTTTCAAAAGCTTTATATTCGTTCAATATCTGAAACACAGTATTTTCAATTTCAATCGTAAAGTCTGTAGGATAAAAATAGAATTAATACGCACACTGAACACAGCTTCTAAGATCACTAAGTTAAGAAAACAGACTCTCCTCAAAATTAATAGTGTACTTCTAATTTGGCAAAGTACAAGGAGTACCACACAACCGTGATGGCACACAGTAGCCAAGACACTTTCAAATAGTACCATTAAAGTCTGTTTCAAATTAACATAATTAATCTCTTTAAAAATAGACTAGCGGTTCGAAGCAGAGAAAAATACGTAAACATTTTACTACGTTTAAACACATTCTACCTGAATGGATTGTGATGGTGATAATTCAGCTGATTTGATATAAACTTTGAAAGCTTTGATACTGTTTCCTACAAATTCCCAAATACAATTCTGCTCAGAACTGGTAATTTTAATGAGTATTGGCTCATTATATACATCTCTTTCAATATAACAGGCAGCTGAAATTTCAGACAATACGTTAACATCTAGCAAATCTTAACCGTACCCAAAAGGGGGCATTTTTGCCCCTATCTTGTTTTTTTCGTGACACTTCCTTCAACAAAAATTTTTTTACTTCAAATGAACTTGACTTTGAGTCAAATGTCATTACAAGCAACTCTTGAAAATTTGAAGTAGCTAAGGTAACGAGAAGTTTCCCAATTTTAAGGATTGCCGAAGTCACTTTCCGAAGTCGGAGCATTTTTGGCCAAAACTGAACTCAAAATACATCCTAAGACATTTTTGTAACGTAACTACTTTGACTTAGACATTTTATGCTTCAGTATCCAAAAACATACCTATGTACAAACTTTGTACTACCCGTGACATCATCACAAAACTGATGTAATTTTTCGAAATTATGGTCGTGACGTCGCAATGATGACGTCATCAACTCAAAACCAGTTTTTCTAAAAAAGTTTGGTAAACACTAACCCGCATATAGAATTTGGTGTTCGCATGAGGTTTGGTTTTGGAGATAGATCAGTAGGATTTTTGCCCCACTCCATGTGAAATACGTTGGCCAAACATACCGTGTAAAATAATGTTTATATTACCCGATACTGCGAAAAACAAACATCACACTATTGATTTAGATAGTCTCGTTCGATTTACCATGTAATGAGGTGCAGGAGAATAACTTCAGTTTAAAGGATCTGACATTAAAACCTTACAAACAATCACAGGCATTCAGAATAGTATTTTACTACAATTTTAAAACCACAGCTATAGCTCGTGATATATCAATCAATTACAAGCAAGCAACAATGCTAACTTTGAAGTACGGTATATTTCACAAGGTAAGAATTTTTTAGTTTGTGTGCATTATGCAATCAATATTGTAATTTCACTGCACATATATAAAGCCTTTTTGTAAATAATGTAATGCTTGAATTTAATTTTAGATTTCTGCGCAATGACAAGTGCAAGACTAAAATACTTCTAACGTAACGCCTCTTGTTCCATTTGAAATTACAATATTGAAAAATTATTTACTGAATTTTTGAGACTTTCAACGGCCTAAACGTTTGCTGAGTTAATAACGAGACCGCATTTGCGATTTAATAGACAATTAAATTTAAATTAGAGGCATTTAAACGAAACACATTATATTAACTTCAAAAATATAAATTTGCAGAGCAAAACCCCAAAAGTTAATCATCTCTTTGCTGCAGATCTCAATAATTGAGATGTTCTAGAAAGTCGGGTTATTGGTCAAAAGATTGCTGACATGCTGTCCGATTTGCAAACTTGCTCAGCGTCGTTATGTCTTCGGGAAAAAACTTAACGCTTCTATAATTGTGACCAAACCAGTTTACCGGTTGTGTTGGCCTAAAGTCACTTTAATCAACATAAAATAAGATTTGGCGCCTGTTGGTAGAGCGGTAACGCGTTCGTCTCTGGAGCGGGAGGTTCGAGGTTCAAACCTCAGGCCGGTTAAAGTGACACAGTGTTGCCAGCGGCTCGCCACCGTTGCGACATTTCTTCGAAGAAGCTGTGTTGCCCGGGCGCAATGACGCGGAGATGGGCCCCGCTAGCTCGTTACACGCTTCGGCGTATTGCAGCGAGTATAATGAAAGATTTGATTAGGATTTGGCTCGAAAACAACGGAGACAAAAATCTGTCCAAAATTTCTCGCATCTCCTATCTTTTATAATGGAAAATGGCCGACAAGTGTTACAAAAAATTGAATTTCTCGAAACATACTTAACCTTTTTTCAAAACTCAAATTGATTATAAAAGTTAACGTTGTTTTCTACGGAATTTTTTAAAATTCAACCCGGAAAAACAAGATTTAGCACAAAATTTTTGATTAGTAAAATGTTGAAAGTGCAAATTTTAGCGATATCCTATGTTTAGCATGCAAAATCAACGCAAAACGTCCTACACAGTTTTTAATATTTGCGTTTAAGCTTTTCTCCATGCTTTTTCAAAATTTTAAGTGCGATGGAAAATTTACGACGTGTTCGACAAGTTATCAAAATTTAAACAGGAAATATTGTTTAGCATGCAATTTTGCACCACTAATATGCCGAAAGCGTAAATAAGCCTATTCGATATTTGTGAAAAAAAGCATGTCCAAAAAACCCCTAAAAGCCAAAAAAAATTTTTTTTTAATTTTGACAGAATTGGAGAGTATTGACTCTAAAATTCTATAAAAGTCCGAGCTGGCAATATCGTTGATTTTCCAGTTAAACTTTGGCTCTGTTCTGAAGTGATTTTCGTTTTAATTTTCATGTTTCATTGCCTGCTTTTTCTTTAGCAGATCAGCGAGAAGCAGAGTGACATAATAAAAACGTAATTGTCAATAAATAGTAACGCAATACCAGATGCAGTATAATGTCGTTTTCGATGTTCGTAGGCTAATAAAAAAAAGTTATTTCAAATAAATAAATAAATAATCAAAAATTGTACCTTTTTTAGAGATTTCAACGAACATTTAGCGAGTAGAGCGGTGGCCGAGTTTATACTGTGGAGAATGTCGTGGAAAAAAAATATCGAGACTATCAACTAATCCTTTTACTTATACGGCATGCCTTGCCAACGCTATATATCCATTCGAAAAATTCGCTTCCTGGAGTTCATTTTAACTTCTTTGCTGAATTACAATTATTGTTTAACTACTTTTCTCAACTTTATCTCTAGCCGCAAGTTGCTTTGATGGTTTTTGCTTGCATGCTAAAGAGGAAGACTTTGCTAAAGATGGAGTCTGTAAGAACCGGTATAATGTGCGCAGGGCCTCAGAGAGAAAAATTTCCAAGGGGTACGAAGGTCGATATCGAGCCTCCAAATCTTATTGGGCCCCCTAAGCCTTATCGGGGCTCATACCGTTAAATCATTTTCTATGCGATGGGTGTAAATCTTCATTTAAAAGTGAGGAGATAACGATATTCGTATACGGTTAGAACCTATGAAAAACACAACTAGACATAAAATTGGTTAAAAGCCAGCGGGGTCCGGGGCAAAGCCCCGGGAGCTTTAGTACTTTTTATGTTTATCGAGGGTAAAATACAGCATTTGATCAACATCCCAGCACCAAACTTGCTTAAATTGACAAGCAGAAAACGTGATATACCTGAAAGAAAGTATGTGAAGTGGGGGATGATGACATTGACACAATATTATACAAAAAATGACTTTAATACTGCAAATCCAAATATTTTACGAATAAAAAGTTTCATAAATTTAGCTTGTCGGATAAAATATTCCCCACCCAAAATCTTGATTATCTTGGCAATAAGTTTATTTCTTAATATACGGGTAATACACCAGTGCCTAGATTGAGCTGAGGCTAGACAGACATAGATGACAAATAAGGCAGGAGTAGTACATTGTGGTGGGATAAAGGTTATGCTGTGCCTTCTATGCCTATAGGCTACTGTGCCTTTGTAGAACAACCTCAAGTGCCTTGATTGTGAAGGCCCAGAAAATGCTAACTGTTAGTATTAATTAATTTTGTTTTAGCTTAAAAATTTTCCTAAACCGTTGCTCTTTGTAGTGGTTTGTTATGTCAACACTCAACACTACAGCATAGACACTACACTTTGACTACACCACTGATAGCAGAGGTTGACAATTCTAAAATTAGATTTTCCATTGCTTACTCTCTGGCTTATACAAATTGTATGCCCAGGACCAGCGAGAGAGGGGTTCAGGGGATACATCGTACCCGGCCAGGGCTCAGTGGACTCGGGAGGACCTATAAGTTCACGCACACTCAAGTAGTTGCTCCAGCATATATTTAGTAAATTAGTAGTAATTCGGTTTGCAGGCCAAAGCTAAGCTAAGTAGACCTTTTTCTTTTTTGATCTTTACCTGATTTTTGACCCTGGCCTTGGCAAAAGGGCCCGATAACAGTCTTCATACCCCCTAATAAGATTTCTTTCTGAGGCCTTGACTAGGACGACATGATCATACCCCCAGTACCAGAGTACAACAGTGACACTCACTGTAAAAACCATTATCAAGAATTCATCTGCAATCATAGACTTCACAAACCCAAATACCTATTGAACTCATACAGATAGAGTGAGTTACTTAATGATAGTAGTATAGTATGTCAACTTTGATTTCGCTTTCTGAGGTTGAAATGCTTTTGGATCTCTGGAAATGTGGGCCCTCGTACATTGTTACACTGTAGAATTAGGGCTCTTAAGTCAGAGAAATGTAACAAAACGTTAATTTCGGTGCAAGTGTATAGCTTTTGATACATTTTCCTCTTTTTTTAATCAAATCGGCCGCTATTGGATGCCCTAAAGGCTGTGTAGCAAAAATAGCGACCAATTACCAGTACTGAATAGGCTGACTGATATTTTTGCTGTAGGCAAGTTTGATTACGGTGTTATGGTGCGATACCAAAGCTTAACGCGGAAACCTGAACTCTTTCAGGCCCCTTGACCCGGGCCCCCCGAGGCCCGGGTACGATGTACCCCCTTAACCCCCTTCTCGCAGGCCCTGAATGTGCGTAAAATCGTGCGCATATAAGCTTATTTTTGTTTATTTGAAAAAAAATCGGTGCGCCTGTCGTACCGTCATCAGTTGCTTCAAAATAAACTAAAGAATAACGATGCAATCGTACTCTTACGGTTTTGCGCACAGTACCGACCAGGAGTAACTTTGAACTTTCTACCGTGTTTCCCCGAAAATAAGACCTAGCCCGAATTTCAAAAATGATTTTAATATAAGCCCTCAAGTGCGTAGCCAGGAATTCGCATTGTGGGGGGGGGGGGCTGTTTTGGAGGCTGGAAACAACATCAAACGATCTTGCCGAGATTTTGATTGGTTTGCACTGAGATTGAGTTGGTTTTTCTGCCCAAATTTAGGTGATCTCCCAAAAAAAAAGAGGTCTTCATCCTAGCTGAAAGCGACTTTTTCTGGTCGATATCACATCAGGTTCTTGACCAATTCCCATCCCTAATACCATTAGGGGGGGCTATTTCCGTTTTTGGTGCAAAAATTGGCCTCTAAAGTGCTAAAAACAGGGTATTTTGCATACTCTTCAGGCCAATGGGGGGCTCGAGCCCCCCGCCCACCTCTGGCTACGCTATTGTAAGCCCTACTCCAAAAATACGACCTAGGCGATAGGGCAAAATTTTTTGGTCCTCGAGTGTGTTTTTACTGCTTGAAAAGTTATTGCGGGAATTTAGGATAAAAAGTAGTGCTAGTTAATGAATGGATTAGCTGAATAATAATCATATTCCCATCATTAATTTAAAAGGTGTGGGAGAGAAAAAAGTTCAATGACCTGAGATAAGATAAAGTTCACGCCACTATTCAATCTATGAACAGCTGCTTTTAAATAAAAATGTGTTATTTATTGGTAAATGGATATCGGTTTTCATATTTTATGAATTTGAAAGTCTCGTAATTTTCTACTTTGCAATTTTGCTTTTGATAAGTGAAAATAAATGATATCCCCCTAAAGTAAGCCCTGGTGTTATTTTTCGAAAGAAAATTAATATAAGACACTGTCTTAGTTTAGGGGAAACCCTGGTACAAACTAGTGATCAAAATTTTGTGCTAGATTCAGGGCCTCCGAGAGGGGGGGCAGAGGGGACAATGATCCCGGGGCCCATGGGGTTTAAGGGGCCCATGAGAGGGTCCAATGGGCTTCATAGGGCCCATCCAAATGGAAGATCGAGGACCTTTTTTTTTTTTGAGATCACGTGAAAAATTGTGCCATTTTTCTTGCTTTTTTTTAGACTGCACAAAACCAGAGATGCGTAATATTTTAGCTGTCCCTGGGCCCACCCTTGGCTCTTGGCGCCCCGGGCTAGATTATATTTTTTCCGGTTTAATTTTTGATAACTTGTAGAACACTTCGTAAATTTTCCAACGCACTTTAAATTTTGAAAAAGCATGGGGAAAAAAGTAATTCAAATATTAAAAGTTAGGTTGGACTTTTGAGCTCCAAAATTTCTGCGTTGATTTTGCATGCTAAGAATATAGGATATCGCTAAAATTTGCACTTTCAACATTTTACAAGTCAAAGGTGCAAAATCTTGTTTTTACGGGTTGACTTTTCGATAATTCCATTGAAAACATCATTAACTTTTATAATCAATTTGAGTTTTGAAAAAAAGGTTAAGTATGTCTTGAGACATTCAATTTTTTGTAACGCTTCTTGGGCAGTTTTCTTATGAAAGATAGGAGATGCGAGAAATTTTGGAGCTCATTTTTGTCTCCATAAACGCCTTACAATGGAACGAATGATTCGCTTAACGTATTAAAGTTATATGTTAATTAAAATGACTTTGTGCTGACCCAGCGTGATCAAAGTCATGCAAACAGAACCCAAAAAAGGAGAGCTGTGTTGGTGCGGTTAAACCAATGCAGAATACTTTCTTCACACGTTTGAATGAATGAACGATCGCAGCTCGTCTCGGCACAAGTACTTACAACGGTCAACTATGCTGCTATCTTACTTCTCGCAAATCCTTTAAAATCTTTAACTTCAGATGATTGATCAGCATGAAAAGTTATGTGAACAAAATTGAAACGTGAATAAAGCGTCTGCCTTTCTATTTTACCAGTTAGATTTTTATCAAGTTCTTTATAATCAGTAACCTGTAAAATATATGCGTTTTTAAGCCTCTTTTTTAAAAAAAAATCAAAACATGCTCTATGCCACTAAATTATACAGTAATACCTTACAAATAATTGTACTACAAAACTGCTGTCCCAAACCCAAAAAGAGGGCGAAGCACAATATGGTGGCCCGTGTGGAGTCCAGTGACGTGCGGTGAGGCTTCTGGTTGGTGAGGCACAGTCTTTTTCACACACATGTCAATGCCGCAACTAGAACGTAGTTCTAAGGGGGGCAAAATTTGTTTCTGGAGGGGCCAAAATTTTTGGGTTGGTCTAGTTTTCATCAAGTTCTCTGTTGATATCCAAAAAAAAAAAGTCATCGCGTCAATATGGTCTACTTTTCTCCGAGGTCTCGGTTGGTTTCAAAAAAAAAAGCAACCATTTTGAAACTGCTACAAGGGTAGCGAAAGTTTGGGTGGGTATGCTGGGCAGTTTGAGGAGGAGGAGTTTTGTTTTGGAGGGCGCCGCCCCCTTTTGCCCCCCCCCCCCCCCCCTAGTAGCGGCCCTGACACATGTTTGCAAAACAATTATTTAAGACAATGAATGACAAGCAAATAACTGTTTGGAAGGCTTTATTTCACCGGAAATTTTTATCTAGTTTTTTATTAATTCTGACTCAAAAATAACACAAACTCAAATGCTTAGTCTAAAACTATTCCCAAATCGAACCCTAACCCAAACCCTAACCTAAACCCTAATCTTAACCCCTAAAAAAGCAAATGAAAAAAGCGCGGATGAATATTTCTCATTCTCGTTTTATTCTCTCTAAGTTGAAAATTTTCGGTGAAATAGTCACTACCTAACTGTTTTCATAGCCATTAAAAGAAGACCATATTTTTCGATAATTATCTACTCGTTTAATCTCTGCTGTTCACTTAAAGCCAAATCAATTTTTCAAGTTTCGAAAATCTATAGAGGTGGCCAATTATTTGACTTTGAATGTGGACATGATTGAAGTTTTGGTTCTTGCTAAGTCACAAAAACCAGGTTTCAGTCCCAACATTATTATTTGCTAAAAATATGAAAGCAGAAATGACGATTTTTATTAGGCAACCACTCTTTTCTTGAGTACGGTAGTACTCTCTCTGAAATGAGGGATTCTTTCGTATTGATGTCTCGAGCAAATCTTTTAAACCGGTTTTGTTCGAGCTAAAACTTCAAGTTTAGTTATGGAAAAATCTCTCAGACTAAATTTTCTTCCATTTTAGTTCATTTTCTCGTAATAAATTGTTTTTATTTCGCTAGAAAAGTAACTCGTTCAATTTCGCAATGAATGAAAGGCTACAAAAAAACTGCTTTGACTTTTTCTTGTTCTATGACGTCAAAGGTGAGGCGTGCCTCAAAATCAGATTTCAAAGCATTACGCGTTGTCCGCGATTTGTCTGAGAGAAAAAGGCATACTTTTAGTTCGTTTATTAAAATTTGCTTGGCTGAAGTGAGGCACAATCGAAAATGCCTCACTTCGCATATTTCAAGCGATGCTCGCTGGCGCGCATAGAGAGATAGCAATTAACCGAATAGTTTCGGCGTTTTAATGCGAAGAGCATAACATATAAAAGCAGTGAATACACAAAAAAACTAAATATGATAAAAATTAGTCAAGTTTTTGAGAAATATTTTGATTTGCGTAAAAACATTTTATTTTAATTGTATACTTCTATTTTTGTTTTTCTTTGTACAATTCTTCAGGTGAGGCACGGCCTCACCTGCCTCCCCTGACCGCACGTCCCTGGTGTGAACCTAGCTCAGTTAAGATGGTCTTTTTGGACTAGGACAAAACAATTTATCCCATAGTGCTTTTATGCTTCGACTTCCTTACATGCGCGCTACAACAATATGACTTCGTAATCCTTTTTCTATTCTGAGTTACTTAGTTAGTAAACTGTGTAGGTTGATTGAAGTAGTCAATACATCAAAAACGTTTCTGCCAGTCAGGGATTCTCACATTAGCAAAAAGGAAAAGTCTTTGCTAGTAGCTAAAAAACACATGGATACAACATTAAACATTAAACCTGGAAAGATCACCAAACTAAGTTTATCGCATTTACCTCTAGATATTGCGAAGGCAATAAATCAGCGCCAAAAATATGCAGATAAATATCCTCATGTCGATCTTCTTTCAAAATCCACTTGCAATTGCGGTGAGCATTGGAAAATTGAAGGAGTTGAGGAGTTTTGTTGATCAGTAATTCAAATATGCAGGTCACTGAATGAAAAAAAAGCATTCATCAATTGTCTGCTGAATAAGCACTGCGATGGGGAAAATGTAAGCTTCAACAAAATCTGTACGCGCTTTGCAGATTGCCTTTTAAATACTTACAGTATTGTGTACCGTAAGAGCATCAACAAAATAATCCAATTATACTGTACAAGTTTGATAAATGATTATGAAAGATTTACAGTGTAATAGCGATTAGACAATTTAACACTGCATTGCGGTTACAACGAAATGTACACTCTTTGAGCATACTCTCTACGGCATGATTGTTATGATATAATATTTACGCTTTAATTTTTGTGATATATATAATTGATCAACTTTTCATTTCGCTGGCTCATCACAATTTGGACATAAATAATAAAATTTTCCTCCATTTATTTTTCTCATAGATTCGGCATGTAAAATTTTCCTTAGATTTATCAAAAAGCTGTAAATGTTAAACTCAAATGAAATTGGCGTTTGGTCATAGGTTTGATTAGGTCATGCATATAATTTTTATTGGCTGCTTGACCTGCTTGATAGGATATTTTGAAGCGTTTGTATTCGTTCACGGATGCATCCGATTGAAATTTGATTCGCACTTGTTCAGATTGTGCCACTACAGCTTCACCGACAGTAATGTATCCCGAAAAAGTGATGGCATCCTTGTCATTGAGAAATATCTGCAATCAAAAAGAGAGCAAGCGGTCTTTTCAAACGCTTTAAGCTTCCCAATGATATAGATGAAATTATCGCCATTACTTCATTACAAAAATTGCATATACTAAACATACCTTATTTTAGCCACTAATTTATCGCGCCGACGCAAGGATAAGACATCATTCGTAGTTTTAAATATTTCTAAATTATTCTTCGCAATCGAATTTATTCCATTGCCTAATACATCATCAATCAAAATCTTATTGAATATGATTTAGAAAATCTATTTCAATACGGCTATAACTAATGATGGCCCAATGCGGTGAAATTAATTTCAATGAGTAAATCGGCAGTGTTTAAAATTACAATTTTCCAACAAACTTGTGGATAAAATATTTCAACTAATCCTTAAAGAAAAAATTATAGAATTCTCAACTTTTCTTTTTTGCTTTGTGATAATTTTTGTGACGCTAACTTATAAGGCGTAATTATACGGTACGTAACGAAGGGACGATGAATTTTTTTACCCAATATTAAACCTGCAAAAGTTGGACGTTCGTAGTCTGTGGTGGACTCATGGGATGCCAACACGACTGGATAGCTCGCTATTTGTTTTAAATACAAAACCTTAGCGGATTTTCACTTATATTTTAAAGACACCGCAATTAAAAGAAAACTTTAATTCATTCCAAGAAAGCTTTCACAGTATGCTGTGCAAGTTATTTCGGGTTCGCTTAATTTTGTCAAGAGGTAGCAGCAAAATACACAAGGATAATGGATGCGCTAAGGGCTACCGATGAGAGCCAATTATAGATCAAAACACCTTGGTCCAGTATTGTGCTGTTTTAGAACTACTTACTCTGCTTTCAGTATAACGCTAGGTTGACGGCAAATGCGCTGTGACTCAATGCAAATAAATGCATGGAGACTCAGAATACTAAAAACGCTCAGCAAAGTCGCAGTTAAATTCGACGAAGTGTGAGAGTGGTAATAATCTAAGTTGATCGAAACCAAGGGAATGGCAAAATGGCAATCGCATCTCATCGAAAATCGCATCGCAGTTTTGTTTTTTTAATATCGTTTCAAATTATACTGTATATCATAGGCGTAGCCGGGGGGGCCTAGGGGGCCCGCCCCCCCAATTGAAATGCCTACAATGATAAAATGGGAAAAAAGCCTATTGTTTCTTAATTTAGTTTCTTTTAGCATTTTTTGCGTATAACATACACGCGTACAACAGTAATTAACAGTAATATTGACGACCAGGGGGCCCGAACCCCCTCAATTCAATTTTCGCAAACCAATTTAGATGCAAAACCCCAGTAAAATTGAGGGTTTTTGTTCTAAAAGTTGGTATCTCAGGCCCTCATCTACCTTTTTATGAACGTAATGCAATAACCAGGGCCGGATTTACCATATGGCGCAGTCCCAGGGGCCCAGCTCTCAGATGGTAAGATTTTTTTTGGTCTTCACCTATATTTGACAAGAAGATTTTGCGAAAGTTTCCAAAGTAAATCCAATGCAAATCCGACCTGGTCAATAATATGGTTAGTAAACGTAACTATCTATTGTACCATTTTTCAATAACAATTCACCTCCACCTTGCCAGTTTTTACGCGACACTATACTTTTGAAAAAAAATGCTAGTGGAAATGCTCATTGAACAAATCATTGAATTTGAATTGAGTGAGCCTGGGCCCCCTGGCCGTACATGTTTGTACTCCTACAACTGGTCATTTTTATGACCAAACAAAAATCTTCCAGGAATATCTTCGAATGGATTATTTTATCATTTACTGCTAAAATATTGCACGAGGCAATGTAATTTACTTTCCCCTGCACAATTTCATTTTTTCTATTCGCTTTCAAATGTTAAAAATTTAATTCTTACTAATGGCTCTGAACACGTGGGAAATGCGATCCAATGGCATTTAAAATAGCTTGTTTTTCAAAAAATCCTCCAGAGCCTTGGGGCTTCGCCCACAGACCCCCGTCTGTGATACGTTCGAGTTTCACTAGTTCACTCACACACGTCTCCCGATATAGACATTTTCACTTTATAATTTTAGTTCACGAACCACGGGTTTTGGTCTTCCATTGTACGATATCTTTGTCCCATAAAAATTCCTCTTTCGAAAATTTCTGATGACGTCATTGCATGTAATTTGTGGTTTGCCCCCCCCCCCCCAGTCAAAAATTCTGGCTACGCTTATGCTGTATATCGCATCGAAACAAGCAAAAAAGTCCACATCCACTACCGCATCACAGAATTTGACAAAAAAAATCTGCGATTTTCGCAATTATTTCTGTTGTTTTTTTCTGTTTTGTCGCAAGTTGCATTTTGGCAAAAGTTTGAGAATCTTTTGGCATTCATTGCGTCACAAACACATAATATAGCTACAATAAAGTCTCGCGCTGGTTAAGATTCAGTTTACAGTATTTTAAGCCACAGGCTTTATTTCAAATTAATCAAAAAAGTCGATAATCGCAAAAATAATCGCATTAAACTAGCTGCGATTTTATCGCATTGAAAAAAATTTAAATTATCGCAAAAAATTGCATCCATATGATTGATTGCTCTAATCTGCATCTTGCGTAACAATCTGCATCTCGCAGTTTTCTTGCGAAACAAATATCGCAAAAAGTCATTAATGCGTAGCGATTGTCATCCCTGAACCGAGCATGGGTTTTCACTTCTCTACTGCTATCACCAGGAATATACATTGAAGCAAGTTTAATTGTTGAGCTATTAAACTTTGATTTGAGTTTTCACTGTTTAAAAAGATTGTGAAGTATGTTACAAGTAATTCGATACAATAATTATCCGAATTCAGTTTTGCAAGTTGTTATTAAATCTTTTCAAATAAGTTAAATCGAAAAACTTGATCTGTTGCAACCTAATAACTTGAATAACTGTGATTACCAACCTGAATATGGTCGCAACATGTCTCGAGAGACACATCAATCATAACCAATAGAATACTTTTATCGGCCGAAGGTGACCTAATAAACCATTCGCAAAGCAATTCATTTGGGTAAGATTGTGGGTATGCCGGAGATTCCACGAATTGTATATGGGTTCCAGCTGTAAAATTATCTCCACAACCAACTGAAAATATCAAGCGTTAAATAAACAAAAAACTTTCCTACATCTAATTGCATTCTGCACAGTACAGCAACAGTTGTGACTTCAACAATCAAATTTATTGCAAAAATTTAGTTACCGACGCAAGAACTTAATTATGATCAGTGGAGTTTGAATTCAACCGATTCAAAAAAGTGCTCGACAGCGTAGGCCATAGCGAATATCACAACATAACACAGTACACATCAAAAAATCAAAATTTAAAACCCTACAGTCTGTTTCACCCGTAATCGGGATCATCAGGGGTATCTGCCAAAAGTAATGCAGAGTTTAAAATCTAAAATTTAAAAATTGAAAAAGTTAAAAAAGTTAAAAATTAAAAAATTTAAATTGTTCCTCGTTTCGGTATCGAGGCCATATCCGGCTCCAGGGCGGCCTCAAGTAAACCCAACTAGCGGAGAAGACTGGATCTGGCCCTCCTTAACTCGAACAATCTAAGCCACTTGGGAGCCGAAACTAAGACTCAACACTGGAACTGTGATAACAAAGCTAGTATGACTCCAAAAAAGGCTAACTTGATACAAAACCATGACTGCAGATAGAAACATACACTCAGAGTCTGCAAACGGCTGGTAAACAAACACATTGTAAAGACGCGAAAAATTGAAATGCGTATAGAACAAACGGATTAAAAACAACAGGGCGAAGCGATATTGACGTTTAAATGGCGTTGCATTTGATATTTTTGAATTTGATTTTAGTCCTGTGTCGGCATTTGTTGATGATTTCAGAACGTTCGTTGAGAGTGTTGGTTCAATTCGAAATTAAAATTTGGTATGTTTCTTCCAAGAAGAGCTGGCATTCGCGGTTTCCATTATTGTAGGCTGGGGCGTGCCAGACAATTTCCCAGCTGACGGTCGGGTTCAATCCAGCGTCTTTACATCTCCAAATATGTTTTGATAATTCGGTGGTGCTTGCTTTATGTCGGTGTTTGAATGACTGCAGATAATTATAGTGGCGGGATTTGAAGTCGGTTTCGCATAGTCCATAGTACATCATCGCATTGATGTTGCTTACATGTACTGTGGCCTAGTAAACAAGGGATTTTTCCCGGGATCTGCCGTCCAGCGTACAGTTTGATTAGTCTCGGCAGTTGCAAGGGAGCGGATCTGATTCTGTTGTTTCTATTATGAGAAGCGCTTTGTTGTGTGAGGAGATGATGTTTGCAACGTTGGACATGCAGCTGTACCTAAGCTTCACGTAGTTTTTATTACAAATTTTGCGAAGCGTGCGGTGGCTTGGAAAGTGCTTAGACAGAAGCCTAAAAAACTTCTTGCCAATGTTGGTTTTGATGTTGTCGCTGAAAGAGGGGTTGAACCATACCACGTTTCTCTTTCTAGCTCGGCTTTTCCTTTTCGGTTGCTTCTGCTGAAAGGTGAGACTATACGCTTAGCCGCAGTTTTTGAGGGCTTCGTTGTACAACGAGATCGCTTTTTTGAATATTCATCTTTGTTGTAGGATATTTCAGATACCCTTTTGGTTATCATGGATAGTAGTTGTTTCTTTGTGATGGTAGGGTGGTTCGAAGCGGCTTGAATATAAAGCGGATGGTTGTTAGGTTTTCGATACGGCCAGAATTTGCCAGAGCTAAGGTTTAGTGTGATGTCAAGGAAGTCAGTTTCGATCAGGTTCGCTTCAGCGGTTACTTGCAGGCCATGCTGTTGAAATGTTTTCAAAATATTGTTTTTAATTCGTTCGGCTCCAGGTCGTGATGCGTTTTGGAGGATCGCTAAACCATCGTCTCGGTGGAGGCCTATGGCTATGCTGGTTATCACCTGGAAAATTTGGTGCAGGATAAATAACCCGACAAGCTCGCAGACTTCGGCACCTTCAAAAGACCCCATGGTAACATCAAAGCGGCTGCCGGACTTTTTGGTCCAGGTCTCTCCTTGTGGGTTGAATAGGAGTGATTTCCGTGCGTGGGTAATGATGTTGATAGTTTCGTCGCTAATTTCCATGTGCTCAAGGGCAAAGTCGATGCTTGCTGTTAGCAGCTCCTCCGTGATTGAAGGGTAGAAATTCACGATGTCAAACTTAAGGAATTTGCACTCGTTTTTTTTTGGATATTTGAAAACCATGCGATCACTGAAGAGGTACTACACTATGCCATTGGTTCAGCTTGGTTTTCTTGCGTATAGTTGTGTAAATTGTATCCAGGTGGTGTTTACTAATTTTTTCTATTTCGGATTTGGCTGGGTTGATGAACCTGCGTTTGGGGTGGCTGACGAAGTTGTCCATGTGGTCTTTTAATGTCACGAACGCTTCTCGCTTAGCAAAGGATTCGATTCTATCGTCAAGTTTTAGGCCTCGTGCGATAGCTTGAGGTTCCGTGTTGATGTGGTTTAGTGGTTCATTGCCGGTTTTATGGTATGTGCTGGTGATGTTTTCATTGAGCAGTTTGCGGTTTGCTAACTCGATACAAAACCACGACTGCAGATAGAAATATACAGTCAGAGTCTATCTGAGTGTATGTTTCTTACGAACGTAAAGTTTTGTGATTTTGTCAGCGCTGAAGAGCATATTGTTAGATTTTTTGATCTCCTTGACGTCATTGGCCAGTTGTTGTTAAAATTGGTTTCTCACCTTTTTGACTTGAATGGACTTTACCAATTCAAACAGGTCGTTCTCAAAGGCAGTGAGGTGTTTGTGCTGTGGTGGAGCATTTTTAGATTTAAAACCGTATGTCTCTTTTTCTGGGGCAGTGTGAGTGTGTTTCAACTTTTCGCGCCTTTTAAATGTGTCTGTTTGCCAGCGGTTTGCAGAGTAGCCTAGTATTAGGGTACTGACTCGGAGTGTATGTTTCTAGCTGCAGTCATGGCTTTGTACCAAGTTAGCCCTTTATGGAGTCATTCTATCTTTGTTGTCTCAGTTCCAGTGTTGAGTCTTAGTTTCGGCTCCCAAGTGGCTTAGACTGTTCGAGTTATGGAGGGCCAGATTCAATCTTCTCCGCTAGTTGGGTTTACTTTAGGCCACTCTGGAGCAGGATATGGCCTCGATACCGAAACGAAAAACAATTTAAATTTTTTAATTTTTAAATTTTAAATTTTAAACTCTGTGTTACTTTTGGCAGATACCCCTGATGATCCCGATTACGGTGAAACAGACTGTAAGGTTTTAAATTTTGATTTTTTGACGTGTACTGTGTTATGTTATCAAGAACTTAATTATATGGAAATCAACTATTGGATAAAAGCTAGAAGAAAAAGCAAGTGGTTTAATGTTTTGGGACAAAAAGCAATTTCAACTAGATGTTCATTTTCCCGGAGGAAAATAATGCGGGACTTCCGCCAGTTCCATTTCACCAGCATTCTCCACTTCATACTTTGAAGGTTACCGATATTTCTGTAAAACTTAATCATACGCAATGCAAGCAAAGTGACTTTGTCTGATTAAAAAACAAATGTTGATTTTAAATCAATTGGGGTTTGGTTAAAACGGATGTCCGACTAAGTATTTAACCCCAGCTCTGTTCAGTCACGACTATTTCAAACACTGGCGCCTTTAGCCATTATGCCAGCACAGCACATGAATCTATTTGACTAAAATTAATCGTTAAGTTTAGCTTCCAAAAAGTGATTTTTGGGGGGCCCATTTAGAGGGTTCTGGGGGGTTGGTGCCCCCAGACTATGTAAAAGAATTTGTCTCTAAAATATCTACTGATTGTTAGAAAAGCAACTTATTTGAATTTTGGAAACACTATTTTGCTACGCTTGACTTCGCGCTTGTCACGGTTAAACGCAAATTATTGATTACTTCCAAATAAGGAGATATATGAAACGATAGGTGTTAACTGTTTTTGAAATTATAATCTTTGCACGCAGTTGATTTTTGCCTTCAACAAAACCTTTAAAATCCTCTGCATTTCATACATAGATTTGAGTTTTTCATTAATTTTTGTTATGGTGCTAATAAACCACCGCCGTTATAAAGCACCAATATTCACAATAATAATAAATAAATAAAATAGTTGATTTTTGCCCGCATATGCTGTGACAATTTTCTTTGAAACGCATGCACGCATTCACGTAGTTTTAAGTACGCTAGCTCTTTGTGTTTGCTCGCCTTTGCTAGAGAGAGTAACAGACCTTGCATAATATTGCACGTGGCCGGTGGTTTTAGAATCAAGTTTAGCGTTCCTTTTGTGTTTAAGCTGGAGCATTTGAGTTCTGATTTCGTTTTTACGTTTTCTAAGCTACCGAACATTAATCATTTTCATAGTTGTGAAGTTTTCTTTTCCCAAGGCAGAAAGCGAGATCTAGCGGAGTGCGCATTTCGAGACCTAGCAATACTTACTCTGTGCGTAGGCGTAGAAAGGATTTTTGATCGGGGGAGGGGGGGGCAAACCACAAATTTCATACAATGACGTTATCAAAAATTTTCAAAACAGGAACTTTTGTGAGGCAAAGATATCGTAGAATGGAAGATCTGAAGCCGTAGCCTGTTGACACTTAACCAGAATTTTGGTAAAGGGAGAGGGCGAAAACTGATAATTAAAAAGTGCGAATGTCTAACTTAGGAGACCTGTTGAGTAAGCTAGTGTACTCAAACGTATCACAGACGGGGATCACAGCCGCCGGTGGCTATGGGGGTCAAGGGACAAAGCCCCCAGCCGCTGGGCGATTTTTGTAAGTTTTGGAAAAAAAATCTATTGCATCACATTTCGCGCGTGTTCACAGCCATTTCAAAAAACTAGATTTTTAACATTTGAAAGCCAATCAAAAAATTTAATTGTTCAATCCTCCTTTTACTTGCAATTAAATCCCAAAACACGTTTAAAATCTTGCATTATGTGTAAAATTTTAATTGGAAGTAACTTGGTTTATGTAGGGGGAAGTAAGGCATATTGCCTCCTGCAATATTTTAGCAGTGAATAATAATTCACTCAAAGATTTTCCATAGAGATTTTTGTTTTGTCATGAAGTTAATCAGTTATAGGAGTACATGTACCGCCAGAGGGCCCGGCTCCCTCAAATGAAATTCAATAATTTGTTCAATGAGCATTTTCCCCAGCTAATTTTTTTAAAGTATTTTGCGCGTAAAAACTGACAAGGTGAAGGTGAATCGTTATTGAAAAATGGTACGATAGATGGTTACGGTTACTAAACATGTTATTCCCTGGCCGAATTTACATTGCGCGGGGCCCCTGGCACTTAGGGGATTTTTGCAACATCCTCCTGCCAAATATAAGTGAAGACCAAAAAAAGTCCTACTATCTGAGGGCGGGGCCCTGGCACAGAGCCATATGGCAAATACGGCCCTGGTTAATGCATTACGTTCATAAAAAGTTTAGATGAGGGTCTGAGGTAGCCACTTTTACAACAAAAACCCTTTATTTCACCCTGGTTATACGTTTAAATTGGTTGGAAAAATTGAATTAGGGGATGCGCCGGGCCCCCTGGTCGTCAATATTATTTATTGTTAATTACAGTTGTACGCGTGTACTATTGTACGCAAAGACGCAAAAAGAAATTGAAAATGAAGAAACAAGGCTTTTTTGTCAAACTTTTGTCGTTGGTAGCATTTCGATTTAGGGGGCCCGGGTCCCCTGGGCCACCCCCTGGCTACGCCTATGATTTTAAGATAAGATCGCGCTCTTAAGCTCTTTCATAAAAAAAAACATTTAAAGCAAAATTAAAATAACTTTTTTTCCAAAACGCGGAAGACTCGAGTCAAGTCACTTGACAGTTTTTTAAAACGTCCAAGAATTGCATGACATTATAATGACGTGGACACGTGGTCGTCATTATTATTACTTACTTTTGTACGCGTAAATCCTAAATTAAAAAAACTGCAATTGTGGACAAGGACAACATACTGGCTATACCTCAGTTAGAGGCCCCGGGGCCCCCTGGTTGTCGGTTAGGGTCCCCGGGCCCGTAAGCACAATAAAATAGGATTTCAGAAACTATGTAGGCGTTAAGTTCAGTGGCGTCGCTAAGGAGGGGCGGGGGGCGGCCCGCCTCGGGTGTCACCATTTTGTGATAACAACCGAACGAAAAAGAAAACAACAATATGTTTAACATCATTGGAAATGTTTAGCACACTGGAATGGACTACAATATGATTTAAAGCAGGGGTCGGCAACCTGCGGCCCGCGGGCCAAATCCGGCCCGCCGACCCATTTTATCCG
Organism: Trididemnum nubilum; assembly: GCA_963965965.1. Classification (NCBI taxonomy): domain Eukaryota; kingdom Metazoa; phylum Chordata; class Ascidiacea; order Aplousobranchia; family Didemnidae; genus Trididemnum; species Trididemnum nubilum. The sequence continues at coordinate 13,649,638 of OZ014484.1, read as the reverse complement.
GCCCGCGGCCTGTTTTTGAAGTTGTGTATTTATCCGGCCCGCGATCTCTTTACGTAATCATTACAATTAGCGTAGCAAACAATCGTTTAGCGATCACTATTTAATTGAGCTAAAACCACGTTTCTAAACAATTGCATGACGCAATAGATTAGACAGGAAGCATTTCCGTGTTTTATTTTGTTAAAGACTGGCGGAAAAAGAAAAAGAATTTTAGTCGATCATCAAGCACTTAGCAGTTCGCATCTTGACCTATGAAAACACGGAGAGCTAGAGTTTTTGCAGGAATTGCAGTTACATGCTTTCTAATCAGTGGCGTCGACACCATTTTATAACAATCGAACAAAAAAAGAAAACAAAAATATGTTTAACATAATGTTTAGCACACTGGAATGGACTAAAAATAATTAAAAGCATCTTTTGAAACGTTTATTTAAAATGGGGCGCTAATTTGTCCAAAATATAAATTGCAAATCAGTAAAACTTTAAAAAATCTCTAACACTAAGCAATCAAATTTGACCGCTTGTTGAAACACGCTGAATATAGGTTTCATAAAAAAAAGCTCAGGAACAGGGGGGAGGAGAGTGGCTATTCAGTATTAGTTACTTAGCAATCACTTCGGCTTAAGTATCGCTTCATTCGCCTTTCCCCCACCAACTGTTCTCTGTATTAAGTATAGACAAAATGGTTTACTCCTTGTGAGTTTGATTAAACTATAAGATTTTATGGTTTCTGTACCACCTCGTAAATAAGAGAACTGAAATTTTACCGTTAGCCACTTTCCGGATAGCCATTGCCAATTTTTGCAACCTGCTTAATCATGCTTTTGCACTGCTAATATTTATGCCATATTTCAAAAGCATTGATTTTTATTAAAATAGGCCTAAAATTAAGCTATTTTTGCAAAAAAAAATACAAAATTTTTTAGCTCCGGGAGCTCTGCCCCCATACCCCCGAAATAGCCTCCCCATTGCAGATTGTTGGCTACGATCCTGAATCTAATCATGTTTTTGCACTGCTAATTTCTGTGCCGCCAGTTCTCCCTGATGGCAGTTTAAAGAGCATTAATTTTTATCAAAATAAGCCTAAAAGTAAGTCATTTTTGAAAGAAATAAAATTTTTTTGAGTGCTTGGGGCTCTGCCCTCAGACCCCCAAACACAGCCCTCCCCCCACTGCAGTTTTCTGGTTATGCACCTGATATTAGACGTGTGCTGCTCATACTTCTGAGTTTTGGATTCTTTAAATGAGAAGTTATTGAGCTAGCCAAATAACAACCGCTATCTACAGCATTGAAGTAGTACCGCTATCTTTCAAATATAACTTTTTGCCGTCTACTATATATTATGAAGGGTGACACCACGAAACTTCGCCCCGGGTATCACCATTCTTAGCGACGCCACTGTTTCCAATGTCGTATTTGTTTGCCACTAAGCAGTTTGCTTTAATAATAACTGAATTTCTGCTTTGTTTTTAGTTAATAGCTAGAAAACAATTTTGTGTATTTTTTCGTCCAGATTTAGTGGAAACCTTATTTATGGCCCGCGGCCAATTATTGAGCTTGATTTTGGCCCGGCAGCATCAAAAGGTTGCCGACCCCTGATTTAAAGCATCTTTTGAAACATATATTTAGAAGAAGGGGCGCTAATTTGCCAAAATATAAATCAGAAATCAGTAAAAACTTTTAAATCGCCAACACGAAGCAATCAAATTTGATCGTTTGCTGTAATATGCTGAATATAGGTTTCATAAAAAAATATATATATAAGCTCAGAAATAGGGGGGGAGGGGGGGCAAATCACTTCGACTTAAATATCGTTCGGCTCTGCTCCCAGATCCCCCAATCGCCTCCGATGGAGCTGACAGACCCCCGAACGCAGCCCCCCCGCTGCAGATTTCTTGTTACACGCCAGATACTAGACGTGTGCTGCTCATACTTCCAGGTTTTAGAATCTTACAATGAGAAGTTATTGAGCTAGCCAAATAACAACCGCTATCTACTATAATGATAAAGTAGTACCGCTATCTTTAAAATATATCCTTTTGCAGCTAACTATACATTATGAAGGATGACGCACTGACGCCGCAAAATTCCGCCGCGGGTGTCAATATTCCTAGCGATGCGGCCGACGCCACTAGTTAAGTTACACCCTGCAATGGGTGCTGTTGCAAAGACGTAGCTGATGCAGATTGCTTTAGCATTTTAAACAAATAACGTTCAAAAATAAATTCGAGAAAAAGTTCCTATTGATAAAAACTTACTATTTTGAAGTAAAATGTTAAAGCCAGAAAAATTTGTATCGTTGTTGCTGTGAAAATGAAACCGAATTGTTTCAGTCGCTAAGAAAGTAATTAATGGTATCTCACCGCTGAAGTTATATAAATTCTCAAGACCCTCGAAAATCTGAATCACAAAAAATTAAATCTTTATTATACTCATCGTATTACGCAGGCTAAAAGCGAGTAACAGCTGGCAAAATCCATCCCAGCATCAATTGCTTTGTGTTGCCTCCAAGCAACTTTCTTTGTTTCGAAGAAGTGCAGCGGCGGGTCGAGCCGTTGGCCACATTGTATCCCACATAACGACGCGCCTGAGATTTAAACCTCAGAACTCTCACTACAGCGACGAACGAAATCGCTTGACTAACTGAATAGTTAATGTTTAAAACAAGCTAATGAAGTTTGTGAAAATCTGGATCACAAAGTGGTACACCGTTTCAAATTACAGATTAGATAATTTGCATATCTGACTGGTTTTTCAACACAAAATTAGATGAGCAGCAAAATTCAAAGCTGTAATCCATCCACGAATCTGATCAACATGAATTTTTAGCATAGGTGGGCAAGTTAATGCAAGACGTTAGCTTCGTTAACCACTAGTCCGTTAACAAACTTCACACCTCCGTTAACGTTAATCCGTTATTTTCAGCTTTAATTTACGGAAGTTAATAAAGTCCGTTAATCCGTTAACATTTTGCGTGTAATTTACATTTCGTTTTATTCACTCGCTTCTAGAGCACGTATTGACGCTGTTGAGCTGATTGCAAGAAAATATTTATTGCTATGGGGGTCTTTTTGTGTTTTGAAAGTTACATTTTACAGTCTAATCTAATTTCAAGATAAAAGCAAGTTCAAATGCTCAACGAAGCTGCAAGATATTAACGATAAAAACCTTAACGGAAGTTAACAGAACTTAACGGAAGTTACTTTAGTCCGTTAACAGCACTTAACGGAAGTTAATTTAGTCCGTTAACAAGAAAAAACTTTTTAACGGATTAACGAGTTAATGAAAAAGTTAGCTTCGTTATTAACGGATTAACGATTAACAGACTTGTGCCCACCTATGATTTTAAGCGTATGAATTGATTGAAATCAAACTGATTCCATAAACAGAATTAATATTTTTATTTCGGCTAGGGCGAAAACACTCGAAAGGGATAACCAAAAAATAATAGCTTTTCAAGTTCTCCTACAGACCTATCAACTTTAATTAAAATCAATGAAATTTTACATTTACAGTATTCGTGGTTATATATGTTCTGTATGAAATCTCTAATTGCACCAATATTATCACAAAATTCAAAATTTCGATGTGATCTAAAAATCACTACGAGTTCTTTTTTGTTCTAATTGACAATAAAAATCAGTAGTCATTAGCGAGCAACGATTTAGAATATGATCTACCTGAAAAGGTGTCATTATTGGCGTAGGTGATAATTTTTTTAATGGATGAAGTTAAACGTGTCTATGTACTAATCCTAAGATTTACAAGCATTGTCTATAAATATTGATAATAGTAAGATAATACTTACCTCAACGAAATCATAGTTGGATTCAGTTTTTCCACGACCCAAAGTTATTTCAAAAGTTTTTCCACTAACACCGCCAACTATCCAATAACAATCTTGATTAGGCGGATAACTCAAGGGCCAGTTAGGGGTCGCAAACGTCTGGGGAACATAAGAGGCGAGAAAGTGCTCGATGCAGGCCTCTAAAAACACAAACAAAAACAATGTGACTAAAATCAGTAATACCTCGTAGATATCTTTTTGATAATTTTTACTTGAGGTTAAAAATCGCAAACACAAAGCATATTTATTTCGTGAGCTAAAGAATAAATTCGAAGCCAAAGAATAAAGTGTCTTCAAACGTGATAAATTTAAATGAAGCGCACCTGAAGATGTCTCTAAAATATTGTAATTATATCTTTATTCAGCAAGCTGTCTAGGCCAGAAGACAGCGTAGAAAACTTTCGGTTTTTGAGGCAAGTTGGCACCTACCTACCTGCCTACTGCACACGATGGAGACTATATAGTGTCTGTTTAAATGCTGAACGTCAAGAAGGAAAGCTATGAATTCCAAATTCTGTAATCTTTGGTTTAAGTTAACCCGACCGGGAATCTAACTCCAACCTACCGCTTAAGTAACAGATGCTTTATCCATTCGACCACATTAGAAACAGTCAAGAATAAAAGGACCAACTCAAGATTTTCATCAGCACATCCAAAGAAAAAACAGCTGTTTTAAGGAAAATTACAGTAACACTTATCAGGCACACTAGCAATGCATCGACTCCAACGTCAAACTAAGGAGCAGCACTGCAGCAGTACGTCTCCTTGACTTCAGTATAAATTAAAGTATACCGGTACTGTACCGTTGGTACAGTAGTTCACTTGTTTTATAGATTTTATGTGCAGTGGATTTATACATGATATCTGAAACCAGATTATTTTATTGCACAGATTTAGTTTCCACTCAATTTATAATGGGTGTCAATGTGCTTATCGAATAAGCGTACTTTATTAGTTTGCAAGAACTTTTCACTGCAAATGAATATAGGTTGAAATATTTTTCTGCGTCCAAGCTACAAAAATACCTGCTTTATACGAGGCCAGAAAGCCTCTACCATTGATTGTTGAATCAGAATCGAATATGACTCGAAGTTGATTTGATTGAGAAACGACAATTTCGCCATCAAAATTACCAGAAAATGTTAACTTATAACTGTCATTGTAAAATACCTGCAAAAATCCCAAAGTACTCACGCTTCAGTGAATAATCATTAATCAATAAAAGAAAACAATATGATAAATCTTGCAATTAACATGTCGGATTGCCGGTTCCTTTCTTGTAGTTTGTTTCGGTTAGAGAGAACTTAGATTAGCATACTATTGATCAGCTCCATATAACATATCGCATACCTTTTTGTTGCTGTTGTTGCATATTAATCCTTTTGTCACTAGACAGGATCAGACGCTAGGTATTTGATGATCCGCAGCCTGAATTTTCATTAGAATAAATTACTACTTTGCGTTTAGAGGAACCCGCATCTGCAACTTAGGAGATTCCAGAGATCCAATCTTTCAGTGGGTTTCTACGAATTCTTGTTCGAATTTTTTAAATAATTGCGGCTTGTTCGAAGAGAACAACCAGAGCTAATCATCGTAAAGCGCATTTACTACGTACGCAACAACGTGAATAGGGTGCTAGTTGAAACTAGATTATTTAATCAGAGTCGTTGTAATAACGATGCCTTTATCCTTTTCGTCAGGCTGCCGAAATTTCAAAGGTGAATATTATAGAAAATGTTTTGTCAGAACAATGAAATCTACGCAAATTTGAGATTTTTTCTTTAATTTTAGGAATTTCTTTGCCTGAAACTTTCCTTTAACAAAAACCTCATTTTAGCAAGAACATTTGCAAATTCTGAGCTATTTAGTTTATTTTTGGTATTTCAGTAAGATCTTTAGCGTTTGGAATTAGAAAAATAGAGTTTAATAAAGTTGATTTCTTGACTAGATTAGGTGATCATCAAATTGCGTCTACAAGTCTACACATTCTTATCAATTATTTGCATTCGAGTCAAACCCTTTTCTCTGAGCTTATGCTGGAGAATAGACTCTTTATTAGCAGCAGACTGGGAACAGTTTTATCTTCTTTTTTTTCTTCACGGTTCATTTTTCTAGAATATGCCGATTTGTCCAATCAGCTTGACTTTTTCCTTCTCGATTCACTTGCTCTATTACACTATGTCTAATCAAATCAGTCGAATACGCAAAACTGCATAAAAGCTTCGCAGAGAGAGCAGCCTTTTCTCTTCGTTTTTTTTTTCTCCGCACGTCTGTTTCTAGTCTACTAGTAGTCTATGGTTGGAGTGTGAAATTAATTTACTGGACAATTAACGTTGAAATATTAATGCATAACGTGTATTTTGTTACTGCAATGCTTTAACTGATTCAATCAAAAACCTTCCAAGCTTAAAAAAATAATTAATTGTGGTGGAAGAAAACGGTAAAATCAAGCAAGTAAACCGTTACAATGTACTTACTTGAACTCGATCGCAACAAGATTCTGTGCTACCCAAGAAAAAGAACAAAACTATCTTTTCTTCGCTGGAGGGTGCTGTGATAAGCCAATCGCAAAACAAATTATTTCCATAAGATCGACTTGGATAAAATGGCGTTGAAAAATTTTGTGGATTAAACTCAGCAGTCAAGTTTCCTCCACAAAATACTAAAAAATAAAATTGCTGTAAGTAGTATTTACCAGGCATGCATCATTGTTGCAATGTAAATTATTTAAGAACTTTTTTATTATTTTCGATTTTTTTATCATTTTGATTTTTTCGAATGCCTAACAGTGGCAATAATATTTTCAATTATCATACTGGGAGTGCTACTTAAGTAATTTTTTTGTTTTATTGCTAGTTTTTATCATGAAAACTCGACATTGTACCAAAAAGTGACTGACTTTGTGGCAGCAACGAGAAGGGAACCGATTTTTTTGCATTGTTGTGGTCCGCTATTCGTGGTGTGTGCTATTGTCGTGTGTGCTATTCGTGGTGTGTGCTATTCGTGGCTATTCGTTATCGCTGTGTGCTATTCGTGGCGCGGTTCAGATGAAGTCGGACAAAAACGTTATTTTTGTTGATTGCTTTTTCGCTGTTTTTGCGTTATTGTGGAGCTTTGTGAGCTGCACGTGGTGGGGTTCCATTTGCTGATCAACATGGCGTGATCAGGAGTTGTCTTGCGCTGATTGGTCAGGGGAGTCTCGGGCTCATAGAGTTACAGAACAGATCTGACTTTTACATTTATTTCAAATTTTCAGTTAAATTGACAACAGGATTTTTATTTCTGTTTCGTTAAAGACAATTATTTGTTTGCTGATAGCAAGTTTGTTTTTTTTTAATAAGTCGAGGAGTCAAAAAAATAACAGAAAGATTAAGAATAATTTAGAAGACAATTTAGTGATTGGCATTGCTTCTTCAGATTGGTGATCCCGACATTGTTGAACGCCACAACTTCTTGCAAATGCATATTTGTTGATCACTCGATTTTTTTCAATATGCTACATAAGATATACTCACAATAAAAATATTTTAATACATTTAGCACACTGTTAAGCGTGGTACAGATTCCATTAAGGGTGCTACAGACCATAAGTTTCTAATGTTTTTATTTGTGGAGCGCTACATGTACGATTCTTCTCTAGCTATACAACTTCTTTTGAGCCCTTTTCAAAAACACTGAGAACACAAAGCAGTTTATTTACTCCACTTCAATATATACCCGTTTTTGCAGGCTCTGTTGATACGGGGATACACCCACTGGTAAAATGCCTGGTCTCAGAGCTCCTCCGAAACCATGGACCCAGAGCAGTGCCGTAGGAAGCGGAGGGGGGTTCTGTCAGGCACTGCACCACACCCCGCTAGTTTTAAGGTGTCGATTGCGCGTTGAAATTTTAGGCAAATTCATATTTTTCGTGCAATTTTGATCAGCATTTATATTTTTATGTAATCAGAGCTGGCTATTGCATTTTCATGGTCAATAGGCTAAGGTATTTTGCAGTATCTGTAAGTACCATGTCCTATTATACCTTCATTGCAACACAACTCAGAAACACCACTCCATTGGTTATATTTCTAGACTATTTTGAGCTAGGCTAACTTCGTAGCCTATTTATTCGATCGGTTTCGGCGTTTAACAGAGCGGCCTCATTACGAAACTAAAAACACGGTAAAGTGAATAACTATACTAATATTGAGAAAATTAATTATAAGCTATAGACAGTATACAGAGTCTTATAGGCACAATCAAACCTTTGATTAACAGCCTAAGACATACTGTTTCGGAATCGACATTCGTCTTTTATTCCTCGTCAGTATAGCTAGGACTACAGGTATGAACATGAGCGTAGAAAGGCAAAGAATCGCAACTTAACCAGATCATGACACAATTTTTTTTCCAAAAATATGAAGTAACCACAATATTACAAGAGCGAATTCTAATAGTCCAATGCAAAATAATTTCCTGTAGCATATCACAAATATATAAACTGAAACACAATATCACTATCATATCACTATACTAATATCACTTTCAAATAAACTGAAACATAATTAATTTTTGCTCAAAGTACAATAATAATAATAATTTGGACTAGCAACTGCATTTGGCTAAACTGTCATTTTACCGCCACGAAATTCAAACTTGCAATCAATAAAAATACAATTATGACGTTAAACACAAAATAGTGACTTTACAAACTATCAGCAGTAAATAGGTTTATTAGTAGTTGCATAAGATTATTACTTCACAAACTATCAGTGGTTAACAATACTATTTGTTTCCTGATTAGGACGTTCTGTAAAACGCCGAAAATGTTTGAATAAATGTGAAGTTAGCCTAACTCAAAATAGCCTATTAATATAATCAATGGAGTGCTGTTTCTGAGTTGTGTTGCAATATGATTACTGAAAATAACCTCTATACCGAAACTATATATTCCATGAGCAGTAAATTCGGGAGCAATTTCTTATTTTTCAGGGAATTTTACTTAGTATCAGCATTCATCATATTTTTATATAACTTACCAGGTATTTTTCGAACTATAAGGCGTACCGGAGTATAAGGAGCACTATCAATATATGACCTTTATTGCTTTTATTTCCTTATATAATGCCCAACGGAATATAAGGCGAACTAAATGAAATGTAACTTAAAAAGCTCTAAAAACTGTAAAAAAAGCTCTAAATAGCTCTGAATTAAATCGTAAAGAGAAAGAGAGTATCAACAGGTCTATATATAAGGAGCACCTTCAGTTTTTTGAAAGTATTTTAAGTGCGCCTTATGGTCCGAAAAATTTGATAATAACTGCATAGCAAATAAGTTTAATTCAGGTTTTTTTATTTGCGCATTTTTATGCAAAAAAATGCAGGTGACCATTTTTCGGGAAAAATTCAATTTCATCAATTTATTTTTCGGGAAAAAGTTTGGTGCCCCCCAAACCATTTTGAGCTCCTATGCTCATGGCCAAGAGGAATGTTAAAGTTAGTTCTTAAGAAATCAGCTTGTATTCTTATTCAAAAATCGAACTAAATTGTACCTTCAGTTATTGGCAAAAACAATTCATAGATATTGTGCGACAATTGAAATCATACACCTTTGTGTTAATTTCTATCTGAAGCAGAATTGTAAATAGGGCCTGGATTTTCGGTTCGGCTTCGGGCTTGAGATTGGCAAAATTTCGGGCTTAATTTGTGTTTGAACGTGCCTTGTGTTTTAGTCTCATAAAAACATAACCAAAATAACTCAATTTGCAAAGCTGAATGAATACTTTGTTGAAGCATCAATACGATTATTTGAGCTTTACAGTATGACTAATATTATTATTGCATCCTAATTTATCAAAAATCAATTTTATTCAGTCACACTTTACTTATTCAAAGGAAATAACGAGTTATTCTTGTACCGTACGTTTTTTAGACTTTTATTTATTTTTTCGTGCCTGGTCTAAGTTTAAATCAATTTTCGGATTCGGGACGGAATTAGTCAATCAGTTTACAACTCTGATCCTGAGCATAGGTTAATTCATTAAAACAAACAAAAAAGTTTGAAAAACAAATTTCGTTCCAAATGCATCCCACCAATAATAACTCAAGAAAGGCATACATACGAAATACTTACAATTCTGAAATGAAACGTTGAAACCGGAAAAATTTATATCCATGTTGCTGTAAAAATGAATTCGAACTATTTCGAATGCTACGAAAGTGGAAGACTTTATCTGACCACTTTGCTTTGTCAATCTTTTGAGCCCTTCAAATATCTATAAAAATTCGAAATATCTATTATCGTATGGACACAAATTAAACACGTGCTTTATTGTAGGTGGTATTTGCTGCCTTTTCAAAGTCACCAAGAAGCTTGTGTATTTTAACAGCGAAGAAGTCAAAAAACCAAACGGGAAAACTTAAGCGAAAGTGCATTGCGCATTCGCTCACAAATTACGCTGCTGTCGCTTTCTTGTGACTTCACAACAGGAAAGCATTAGTGGACTTGTAAAAACTGATTAAAACGTAAGAGAAGACTAGATAGAAAAAAGAAGTTGCTTTGAGGGATGCTGCTGTAGCGGTTAATTACTAAGTTGAATGATGGCCGCACTCGAGTTTAGGAAATAAACATACCACTAAAACGACTTTTCATTTTCCGCAAAAGCACATTAGCATGTAAATACGATTGTAATGTTTTTGGGCGCTATAAACAGTGATGAAAGGCATAAGACTAAGTTAGGTAATAATAAATTATAAATTAGAGTCCTACAACAACGATTGTATTGTCCTTGGTTGGAAAAAAGACAGGGCAAGATATTTTCTTGGTTTTAAACGCGATTCCCATTCAAAACTATATAATACATCTGAGTATTACCAGTCCGATTCCCACTCAAAAATATATTCCACAAGACTGTATCGTGGTAAAAAAACAACCAGTTTGAGGCAAACGCACCCACTTTACAATAAACGCAGCATTGCAAATCTGCATTGCTGTATTGCTACGAAATCGCATGTACCTATGAATTCTGGCTAAAGCAGACAGTAATCAAGATTTGCTAATCAGAGTCCTGTTACGTTCAGGACTAATAATTTTATTGCACTGGCTGTCGCAACTTCCATCAACTGTTTTGCTATTCTACAAACTTAATCAGTGATAGAACATTGAAAAATTAGATTGTTTAGGTTGACTGATCAGCCAATCAATCAACCTAAACTATGTTAATTTTTGTGATGTAAGGATAAACATTAATCAATCCGTCAACTTCGAAAACTAAAATACAAAAAAAAAAGCAGCAGTGCAAAATTTTCAATTCGTTGCGTGCTTTTTGTTCAATGACATACAGAAGCAAATTATAATTTTTTTGTATGAACCATAATAATTTACCTCAACATAATCCATGTTGGGTTCTGTTTCTCCTTGTCCAAGAACAACCTGAAAAGGTTTACCACTTACTCCGCGAATTATCCAGTCACAATCTTGGTCAACCGAGTACGCATTCGGCCAATTTGGAGTAGAAATGGTTTGGAGATGGTCGGAAGAGAAAAATGTTTCTCCACATGTTACTGAACAAATGAAGTGATTAGTGAACATATGCTTGTCAAAACAAAATAATTGATTCCATTTGAATAAGAACTGATGAAGTGATGATGCCCTTTGGGCGAAGTATATTTCAAAGTGACCCAGAACACAGCAAGCAAAAAATAAAAAGTTTTTGCTCTTAAAACGATTTCTAAGCAACACACATTCCTACATTTGTTCATTTTTTCGGAATTGGTTAAGTTTTTACTTAAAACTATCGATTTAGTATTTTGGGCAAAGGTCGAAAAAGTCGACAATACTACGTTAGTTTTCTGCAAAAAACAAAACGAAGCAGGTTACACAGAGTAAATTTGATCTATGGCGCTACAGCAGAAAATTGTGACTATATATTGCGGTACAAGTGGTAATACTGTATTTTGCCGGCTAGGTCAATAATGGATACCGGTAGGCTACGTAAAACCGGTAAAACTGCGCAGGCATCCGGCAAAATGTCAGACTAATATTCTTTTGAAGCAAATCGCAACTCAACCAATGCCATCAGAGATGAATAAGCTAAAACTCAACCAATGTCATTAAACCCATACTGGTCTCCTCACCGGTAGGCCTACTAACCAATACCTTTTGTACTTACATTTTGTTCACCAAGTCGCCTTGGCGAAGAGACAGCGAAGGGACCTTTCAGTTTTCTAGTCAAGCTGCCACCTGCCCACCGGTGTACCACACACGGTGGAAGCTTCACATTGTCCCTTTAATAGCTGAACGTCAAGCAGGGAAGCTGTGAATAGCAATTTTTATAGTAGCTTTGACCCGACCGGGGATCGAACCCGGGTCTTCCGCTTTAGTAGCAGACGCTCTATCTACTCGACCACTGATTTCGAACCAGTTTGCTGTACAAAGCAACCTTTACTATACCTTTCCATTGCTTTTTGGTTTTAGTCGAAGAACTTGATTAATTAATAAACCACTTTATTTTAGGCCAAGCACTGCAATGGTGCTAGCTTTAAACCAGAATAGGCATGCGAATACCGAGTTTTGGCAAGTCTTGTCATTAGTCTTGCCGAATATCTGTGACGCGGTTGTTTCTGACGTTAATTTTAGTAGTTAGTGACATTAATTTTTTTACCAGAAACTAGTCATGCAAAAGTCACGCAGGCAGCCGCAATCAAGCGTAACGGTACGTCGCTTTCGTAAGCGAAAAAGCTGCTGCCACGTAATTGCTATCTCTCAGGCAGACATCGCTGCCCCAACCCTAGCTGAAATGCAAGGTTTTCAAGCAAAAAAAAGAACACTCCATGCATCATCTTTTGCACTCCTACGTACGTGCTGCGTTTGAAAAATTTTTTTCAAAGGTCAAGGATATTTTAACTGTTCCTGAATCAGTTTTTTGCGCTGAGCTCAAATATGCAGTTAGTTTTTTCCGATCAGGTCAACTTTTTTCTCTATTCGCACTTTAAAATTTGCTAGTTTTGGTCCTTATTGAGCGTGTTTTATGCGGAAACTTAGTTCTGTGGTAGCTTGTTTGATAACGCGTTTTGCTAACTTTTGCAAGAGAGATGCTATGTATATTTGTATATAAGGTTTGTGCAACGACTGGCATTCAAATGCTGCAAGAATTTTGCTACAGAGCTGATACAATGGTACTTAACAAGTAACCAACACTCTTTAACGACATGTAATTTTTTTTATTGCACCCAAACTGTAAGAGAAGTTAGTTACACGGCAGATACACACGTGGTTAAGATCAAAGCTCACAAAATATGAGCTTTTAAAATATACGCAAAGTGTTTGAAAGAACTGTAATAACACAGACTCTGCGGACATGGTGATATTTTAAAAATACCGTAAACGATTTATGATGACAAGAAGTGTCGCTTCAAAGATTTTCTCTTATGTGTGGAATTGGGAAGATCTCTTTTTAAACACCAACAGTAATCTGCAAGCATGTTTACATCCCAATATCCTTGATATCTTTCTTCCATCTGCCGAAGGTCTTGGTGAAATCTCTCTCCCTGTTCTTCGCTGTAGTCTCCGCAATTGTCAGGAAAGTAATCCAAATGTGAACTTAAGAAATGCATTTTGACAGACATCCGGGCTCCAAGGGATCGATAGCTTTCAAGTAGCTCCTTAACTTGTTCTTCGTAATCAGGGCTTCTGTGCTTGCCAAGAAAGTTTGAAATTACAACTCGAAAAGATGTCCATGCTCTTTTCTCTCTTGCACTCATTTGTGCAGTGAAATTTTCATCCTTGATTAGTTCACGAATCTGTGGTCCATCAACAACTCCTGCACGTAGCTTCATTTCAGAGATCCTGGGAAATTTTCTTCTTAAGTACATGAAGGTTGGACCATCTTTATCAAGGGCCTTGATATAGTTCTTCATGAGACCAAGCTTTATGTGGAGTGGAGGCAAAAGAATATTTTGGGGATCGACTAAGCAGGCAGATTTGACATTTTGAAGACCAGGTACAAAGCTTGTTCTAGGCGGCCAGCTAATCTGTATGTAATGGCGGTCGTCAGCTCTCGAGTCCCACAGACACAAAAAACAAGGATGTTTCGTGTAACCGGCCTGCAGCCCTAGGATTACTGAAATAATCTTCAAGTCACCACATATTTTCCAGTTGTGTTGACTATACTGAAGAGATTCCAAAACAAATTTTATATCTTCATAAGATTCAGTAAGCTTCACTGAATGACCAACAGGAACAGAGCCTACCTTATTGCCATTGTGTAGCAATACTATCTTCAAACTCTTTACAGATGAGTCTAAAAACAATCGCCATTCTGCCGGAAAATATGCTATTCCCAAAGCTGATATTAAACCTGGAACATCTTGACAATAAACCAAGGAATGGTCTTTATCATAACCAAAGTACTTCCTAAATTCTTCATCTCTATTCCGATACCAGAAATATGTGGTGCTTGGAGCTAGTAAGTTGCATTCACGTAGTCGTGATCCTAGGAGCTGAGCAGATTCTTTGGTCAGATTTAAGTCTCGTGTTAAGTCATTCAGTTGAAACTGTGTTAAAGGCTTCGGCTCCAGAGTACTTTGCTCTGCATTCCACGTGTCTTGATCACTTTCTTCGCTCTCTGTAGATGAAGAACACTCCATTTCACTTATTGCTCCAGGTGGTTCTGGAACAGGAATGCCAGGACCGTGTGGTACTGGCTTTATAGCTGAAGGAACATCAGGGTACTTTACATGTTGTTTGTTCTTGCGATTTACTCCTGAAATAAAAACAAACACTCTCTTGTACTGTTAAATCAAGCAATAAAAGAAAATTTCACGAGCCCACAATGCAGCACAAACATCAGCAATCAACATACCTTGTAAGTTAGTCATGCAGAAGTAACAGTCTGTGACATGGTCTTTTCCTTCCCTCCATACCATTGGTATACCAAACGGAAGACTTTTTATTTTCTTTTTGCTCCAGAATCTCAAAGCTTCAACGCATGTTTTACAGCACATGTGCGGAGCAAATGCCTTGTCCTGGTCGCCTAGTTTTAATCCAAAATATGCATGGTATGCATTCTTTACAAACCACGTGATTTTTGCTTGACGACTTGGTAAGATGACTTTGCCACATATGTAACAAAATCTGTTGGGATCATTTTTGCATTTTCTCATTGCAACATAAAAAAAGTAGCTATTTTAAGACAAACCTGTCAAAGATACTAATGCAGTAAATGACCGAGTGCGTGTAAGCATTTGTTAATTGCAAGTAAACATGACAGGTATCATCTAACTTCCAAACTAACCTAGCCTGTTACCAGTCTGACCACCAATTCAAACAAACGTTAACTGATCAAGCAGCTAGTGTATTTTTTAGTTTCTTCTCAGTGACGTCACTGTTGCTTTATTATAAAGTCATTGATGTTTTAACAAAACATAATTCAAGTACTGAATCATTTTAATGACATCACAAAACTCAATCGGAAGGCGGAAAAAGCACAAGTTGTCGAAAATTTGAAATTCAATTTACCGAAAAACTAGACCTGATGGAAGAAAACGGGTAACGTTTTTGGATTCAGCGTCATAAAGTTTACTAAAAACTGTCAACAGTTTCGTGACCTCAAAATTAACGCAGCACAGTGTTTTTTTACCAGAAACTAGTCATGCAAAAGTCACGCAGGCAGCCGCAATCAAGCGTAACGGTACGTCGCTTTCGTAAGCGAAAAAGCTGCTGCCACGTAATTGCTATCTCTCAGGCAGACATCGCTGCCCCAACCCTAGCTGAAATGCAAGGTTTTCAAGCAAAAAAAAGAACACTCCATGCATCATCTTTTGCACTCCTACGTACTGTGTCTGTACTCCGTGTCCATCCATTTCACGCATTTGGAAAAGTAGAAGCTGGCCATGCAAAAGTCACGTAGTGAGACGTATTTAAGCATAACCCTCTATTGCCTTTTTTTCATACATTTGGCTTAAATGCGACATTTTACAACTGCGTTCCTGCGAGCTGCATAGTGTAGTGGTGATTGTGGTCGTCTTCCTACCATCGCACCCGGGTTCGATTCGCAGTTGGGGTACGAATGTGTGGAATGGAAGTATTCGGAGTATAGACACAGTACGCAGGCTCGGGAAAGGAAATGCACGAAGCAATATTTTTTTGCTTGAAAACCTAGCATTACAGTTAGGGTTGGAGCAGTGATGCCAGCCTGACGGATAGCAATTACGTGGCAGCAGCTTTTTCGCTTACGAAAGCGATGTACCGTTACGCTTCATTGCAGCTGCCTGCGTGACTTTTGCATGACTAGCTTTTCGTGTTTAGAACATGAGAAGCTAGTCATTCAAAACTCACACAGACAGCCGCAATTTAAGCATAACCCTCTAGCTTCTCATTTGGAACACGAGAAGCTAGTCATTCAAAACTCATGCAGGGAGCCGCAATGAAGCATAATGGTACATCGCTTTCGTAAGCGAAAAAGCTGCTGCCACGTAATTGCTATCCCTCAGGCTGGCATCGCTGCCCCAACCCTAACTGTAATGCTAGGTTTTCAATCAAAAAAAGATTGCTCCATGCATTTCCTTTCCCGTTCCTGCTTACTTCGTCTATACTCCATATACCTCCATTCCACGCTTTTGTAATCCAAGCGCGAATTGAACCCGGGTGTGATGGTAGGAAGGCGAACACGTTAACCAGTGCACTACACAGCTCGCAGCAATGCAGTAGCAAAATATCGTATTTATATCAAATGTATGAGAAAAAGGTAACAGAGGGTTACGCTTAAATGCGGCTGCCTTTGTGACTTTTGCATGACTAGCTTCTACTGTTTGGAACCCATGGGCGAATTGAAATCGGTTGTGATGGTTGGGAGGCACATGCGCTAACCACTCGACTACGCCAGTCGCAACGTTGCTTTATCAAAATGTCGTATTTAAACTAAATGTTTGAGAAAAAAGCAATAGAAGGTTACGCTTGATTACAGTTGCTTGCGTGGCTGTAGCATAACTAGCTTCTACTAATTTTTTTGTGGATTGGATCAGTGATGTTTCAAGTGATGTCACTTTGTAACAACAAAACGGAGAGCAATAATTTTTTTTTGTAAAAAGCTTAGAAAATTCTGTAGTATTGAATAGTTTAATTTTTAACGAATATCAAACATCGTTCTGCCCCTGTTTAAGCAAAAATAATATTAACTGTTATACATGCGACTGATCCCGTGTTCTCATGAAACTAATGAGACTAAAAGCACTCAGAAAAAAAGACCAAAATACAATAATGAAGACTCAAAGAGTTGAACCGTTGTGAAAAATACCAAGTTATTTAACAGTTAATAAAATTATAAAGACTTAGCAAATTATTTGTCATTTAAAAGTGTAAAAAGCATTAAATATTTTGCTTTGGTAACTGGCTCGGAAAAGTTTTCATTATTAGCCTAAATAAGCAATTGCTGTGCTTTGAGTTCTGAAATGCTCCGAAAAAACTCATATCTTTACCTTTAGTCTTGAAACCATTGTTTCAAACACACGTGTCTCCTTAGTTTGTATAATTGAGTTTGAAAGACTATTTGATCACAGAGGCAGATAACGCTGTTTCAAGCTTTTGGCTCTCATCAGCACCCCTCAGTACCATTAAATCATAATCACCAAATATTGTATAATATTAAGTGACTATGATTAAATCAAGAATATTCCCCAGCCATCTCTCCTGTCAAAATGGGTTAAACCTAATAATTTGCACAACGGTAGAGGCTTTGTCGGAAATAAATGTCAAGCTTTTTTAGTTTAGACAATTTGGTGATTACCTGCTTTGTAAGATGCCAGAAATCTGAGAGAAGGAGATACACCGCGGAATTTGTATATATCGTCAACAGACTGAAAGGTAATACGAAGCTTGCTTGAATGGGAAAGTATAGCGAAACCAGAAGGAAAAGTTCCATCAAATGTATAGGATAGATCCTGATCATTCAAAACCTAGGAAAACAATCAACATAGAGCAAAAACTTTGATTGAGAATTAGCAGCAACAGTTGAAAATTGGCGAAGATCTCAGGTTAGATGATTTGGCCATGTAAGCAGAATGCCTCAGGAAAGACTCCCCAAACAAGCTTTACTTGCCAAAGCAAATGGGAGAAGACCAGTAGGACAACCTAGAACTAGATGGACCAATTACATTGAGGATCTTGGATGGAACCGCTTGGGACTTCACCCAAGCGAAATGATGGAGGTGATGGAAGACCGTGAGGTGTGGCGGCTTAATCTCGAGCTGCTGCCCCCGCAACCCGCACGGAAAAGCAGGCAATGAAGAAAGAAGTTGAAAATTGGTTCCAAACCCCCAAATTTATAGTGATCTACACATTTTATGAGAATCGGGATTTAGGCTAGTCCAAGGGCTAAAAAACTGTCGGGTTGAGTTAACAACACTATAGTAATAGTTTTGCTTGTTGAAACATTTATATACGTGCGGTGAGGGGCTTAATGGTGGTATTGGGTAGGTCTTTACCGCACTTATTCTTTTCCATTTGAACATTAGCAGCTTGCCAAAATAAAAACCTTCCGTTTGCTTTCATCGTTAACTTTTAAACTATTGTACGGTACACGGTCAGGCCCCGCCAGGCGCCAGAGAAGCGTGACTGAGGGAGGGGGGGCATAAACAATTTTGGGGGGTACAAAAACTTTTTTGTCGAATTCGAGAGCGAAAACCGTAAAAAAGGTCTTCTTCGCGAAATATAAGCAAAATTCCACGAATTCAGGGATGAAGGCCAAAAAAAAGGGGGGTCTGCATCAAAATCTGCGAAAAAACGGTTCTTCTCCACGACTGCTGGGTTGATGACCAGTATTTTGGGGGTCTCAGGTCCCGAATTGCACTCCAGTGGCACCGAGCCTGTTACTTTCTTTAGGTAACAATCCTCGCTTAGTGGGGCACAATTTTCGTTTGGGGGACACGGCCCCGAAACGCCCTCCTCCCGTGTTGCCGGGCCTGTACACGGTAAAAAAAGAAAAAGAAATTTGATACGATGAAAGCCTTGGAATTTTCCTTTTTGACGTTTACAGTAGCATAAAATGAAAGTTTCAAGTCTCTTCCGTTTGTGGTAAACAGATGGGCAGATGGCAGTTTGACTGGAAGACCAAAAGATTTTCTATTTTCTCTCGACTAAAAAAACTTCGCGAAAAAAGTTGTCTTGCAATTATACTTACATGAACTTTGCGTCTTTCAGTGCTTCCAGATATAAAAATCAAAAGAATACTCTGACCAGGTGACGGAGTTCGGATAATCCATTCAAGCAACACTTTCTTCTGGTAAAGTCGATCTGGATAAAACGGAGTCGAAATATTCTGAAACCTCATCTCGGCAGTCAGGTTGCCTCCATAAAACTCTAAATTTGAAATTAAACCAAACTTGAAAAACAATCTTTCGTGTGCCTAATACGCAATCAGTATAGTGACTAAATAAACCCTACATTTATGCTTGACCATTGGAAAAAATGAGGGGCGTTTATAGCAGAATATATAACGAAGTTTAGCAGCTACCCCATTTTGATTTCCAAATTACGGCTACTCTTTAAGACGTTTAAAGATATAACTTTAATAAATAAGCAAAAATTTTTGATCCTACAAACGCCATTGCCTGGCGATATAGTGACACAAAAAAGGGTCATAAATTCTCGACAACGTAGATATGACGACAACATCGTTTTTACTCAACTCAAAAGTTATTGAGTCCAACTTTACCACAGCGAATTTATAACACAAGACACATCTAAATAACATAATTCGGAACTCTAGTTATGCCAGGAAGGAGAGGTGACTGCAAACAATCCGCTTGGTCTTTGAGCCATGCAGACACTTGGCAATGGTAATAAAGCAATATTTGCGCATTAACTTATTCGCAACAAAGCTAATATACTGTGGATTTAGACGTCACCAGCGACGTATTTTACACGATGCTATGGCAATACGTCTTGCATACTACTCAAATTCATTTGCAAAGTTTGTAATCTATGAAAACGAGATTAGCTCATCATTATATCGCATTTTGCTTCGAAGTTTACAACGATAATGGTTGCATGATCGTCGTTTAGATTCCTTTCTAGTCGGGTAGTTACTTCCTAATCGGGACTTCGCACGAGCGCGTAGTTGCAACGACCGACGCTCACGTCTCGTGTTCCTTTGTTTTTACCAGAGGTGGAGTCCTCGAGGACGTCCTTGGCCTCGAGGACGTCCTCGAGGACACATTTTGAAGTCCTTGGCCTTGGCCTCGAAGGTCAAGTCCTTGGCCTTGGCCTCGAGGCCTCAAGTCCTCGAAAATTGGCCTGTCCTCGGCTCGAGGACAGCAGTATTTTTTGAATTGTTAAAATTTTGTGGAGCGCTTGAAAAATTTTTTGGAAAACGTTTTTTTGTGGAGATCGCTAAAAAATTTTTGTGAAGACCTTTTTTTTTTTGGAGAGCACTTGCGCTTGTGTCCTTGATCCTTGGCCTTGGCCTCGAGCATTCCTGTCCTTGGCCTCGAGAGGTTCTGTCCTCGGAAAGGCTGTCCTTGGCCTTGGCCTCAGATTTTTTTTGTGTCCTGGGCCTTGGCCTCGAGCCTTGCGTCCTCGACTCCACCTCTGGTTTTTACTCAGCCATTTTCATACTAACGAGTGCGAAGTTTCAAACTTTTGCTTATGTAACTCGAAAACAGTTGGGTCTAGCTACATGAAATTTTGACAGCAGTTTGAGATTACTAAGTTGTATGTTTGTACCGAATTTCGAGGCAATTAGTCACGTGACTTAGGTTTGAGGACCCAAAAACCGCCTCAAAATTTTGGCGTAAAACGCGGTCTCATTCAAAAACGTCCTAAGTACGGCAAAAATATTTCACATGGTTATATGTCTAAGATACCTTTTCATCCCTACCAACCCACTTTTGGCCGCATTGAGGTTTTTTGCTTTTTATTTTATTTTTCTTCCTAAATCTTGTTCGCTCTTCTTCCCCAAACCACAAAACAACGAAATCTAATTTTTGTGTAACGTTGTTGAGCTGCAAACGCAATTTTGTCTACTGCAATTTGGGGAAGCCACAAAAAATCAATTTTTTGACGGTTAAAGCTTGGGTGCCAGCTTTTGTGATATGAGTAGATATTTAAGAGAAAAATATCATGACATAGTTCGGAATACCACTCCCCACCGGAAACCCCCGAAAAATCAATTTTTGAACGGCTTAACCTAGGAGTTTTTTATATTAGTAGATATTAAACAGAGAAATATTATAACATAGTTTGAGAGTACCACCCCCCGGGAACTCCGCCAAATGGACTCCCACCAAAAATGAATTTTTTAAGCGACTTAACTTAGGGAACAAGTTTTTTGATATCAGTAGCTATTTAACATACTAACATTTTGACATAGTTCGGTGAGTACTACCCCCTGAAGATCCTCCAATAGATTCCCCCAAAAAAACTTTTTGAACCGCTTGAGCTAGAGTGTAACTTTTTTTTTTCTTTGATATCAGTTAACATTTAAGAGACAAATATTTTGACCTAACGTATGGGGTTACCATCCCCTGAAAAACTCTCCCCAAATGGATTCCTAAAAATCAATTTTTCAAACGGTTTAAGCCATGAAATTTTTTTTTTACTATCGGTAAACATTCAAGAGACAAATATTTTGACATTATATTGGTTAATTACTACCGTTCAGTGAATCCCTCCCCAAATGGACCATTAAAATCAATTTTTTGAACGGTTTAAGCTAGGGTGCTAGTTTTGTTTTTTTTATATTAGTAGATGTTTGAGAAATAAATATTTTGACATAGCTGGGGGTACCATCTCGCCGGAAACCTCCTAAATGGACCTTCCTAAGTCAATTTTTTAAACGGCTTAAGCTAAGGCGCCAGTTTTTTTGAAATCCGTAGATATTTGCGTCGGTCGTTCAAAGTAGTTGCTCCTTAGCAAGTTCCCATTTAGTGCCATACTGCTTTTGATCGCGAATTTTGGCAGGTGAGGATTGATTTGCTTATAAGTAGAAAATGGTCAAACTTTGAAAGTTGAAATTTAAAGCCATCATAAGAATAAATGAAAGCGTAATGTGTGCCAATTTCGGGGATTATAGGTTACGTGATCGTGAATTGGGACATAAAAAAACGGCAATTTTTGGCTTGAAAAGTTATTCAATCGCTTATAATTCCAAAACCACTTCATTCGCAAAGCTGACAAAGGGACACACTGTGGGTGCTTATAAAGGCTTTAGGCTAAACGAGTTTGGGGCGCTCGATCACGCGACCAAAATTTTACAGGCGGAAAATGAACAAAAAGTTGACAAGTTTGAACCGACATATCTCGGTAATTACCGATATTGACGAAAAATAGAGTGTGGTTTTTGAGCACACTATCAACTACCTTTCTGTTGGTTATATTCGTTTACCCCAACTTGAAAACTTTTTTTTTGGGGGCATCTGTTTTCTTACTTTTTTTTCTTTTTCTTCTCATGCTATCTACTTTTAAACTGCTAAACGCACTGTATTCAAAGTTTGAGCGATTGAAAGATTTCAGGAAAGACTTTTGTGCAAGAGAAATCGGGGGTTCCAGGATGGGGAGATCCTCCTCAATCGGGTCCTATAAAATTTTGAACTTTTAAACTGCTAGAGCTAGATGTATCATATTTTCGGAATGGGTAGATATTAAAAGTAAACTAAACCAAACAAAAAATGGAGGTGCAACGATGGAGTTTCCCGCCCAAGCGGGCCCTCCAAAATTCAAACTTTTTAACCTCTCATGCCAGAGACATGAATTTTTCAAGGTAGGCAAATACGAACAAAAGATAAAATTTGAAGGTACCACAATGGTGGGTTCCCCTCAAACGAGGATTAAATTAAAACTTTTTAATTGTCCAAGCTGTAGACACATCACAATTTCAGGATACGCAAACAAACATGAAGGAAAGATAAAACTTGACAAAATTTGGGGCACCAAAATGTGGTCCTTCAAAGTTCAAACTTTTCAACCATTCAAGCTAGACACATGAAACTTTCAGAATAGGCAAATAAGATATGACTAATTTCAGTTGCCACAATTGGGGAATTCTTCGCCAACGAGTCCTTCAAAAATTTTAACCACCCAAGCTGGACAAATAAAATGATCAAGATAGGTAAAAACATAATAGGAAAAAATTTGAGGATCCCATACCATACAGGCCCTCCAATTGTATTGGTACCTTTCGTAGACAGCGATAAATTTTACGCAAAAAATTTATAAATTTATGTAGTGTAATTCGCTAAACTTTCTCACACTCTGTAGCATAGTTTCGGTTTCAACGGTCGAAGCTATAAACAGTAGTGAATAAAATTCCGTGTTTGCATTATTTTTGCTGTACCGCTTAACTGTTATTTCAGCGAATTCATACATTCATATTGAGGTTGTTTGGTCGATAAGAACACGCAAAACTCAAAATAAAAATCAATCAAGAAAACATTTGTCTGTAACATGGACGTAGCGATCAGGGACGTGCGGTCAGGGGAGGCAGGTGAGGCCGTGCCTCACCTGTAGAATTGTACAAAGAAAAACGAAAATAAAGTATATAATTAAAATAAAATCGTTTCACACAAATCAAAATATTTATCAAAAACTTTATTAATTTTTGTCATATTTACTTTTTTTATGTATTCAATCAGGCGCGTAGCCAGGATTTGGAAAAGGGGGGGGGGGCTATTTTGAAAGAATGAGAAGTTTGCAAACGACCTTGATCCGAATTTTCATTGATCTTGAATCAGTTTCACACGGCTTGTCCGAAAATTGATACGGAATTTCTCGGAAAGCTCGAAAATTCAATTGTTTTTATCGACCAAAATCAGATGGTCTCCAAAATAAAAAAAATAAATAAAAAAAAAGGTCTTCACCAATTTTGAGACTAATTTTTCGGCCGATATCCGGAATTCAAAGCTTTTTTCCGTCCAAAATCAGGTGGTCTTTAAAAAAAAAAAAGGTCTTCACCGATTTCGAGACTGATTTTTCCGCCCAAATCGGAAATTCCAACGTTTGAGGGGGGGCTGTTTTTGTATGGGGGGGGGGGGGCTATTTTCAAATTTTCACAAAAAATCGGCCTAAAAAACACCAAAAAGGTGCGATTTTGCATACTTCACAAGCCAATGGGGGGGGCTCGAGCCCCCCCCACCCCTGGCTACGCTACTGTATTCAGTGCTTTTATGTTATGTCTTTCGCATTAAAACACCCAAACTATTCGGTGTAATATTGCTATCACTACGGCGTGCCATTGACCATCGCTTTAAGTATGCAAAGTGAGGCATTGTCAACTGTGCCTCACTTCAGCAAAGCAAATTTTAATGAACGAATTAAAATTACGCATAATGCTTTTAAATCTGATTTTGCGGCACGCCTCACCTATGACGTCATCGAATGAAAAAAAGTCAAAAGTTTTTTTTTGTACTCTTTCGTTCATTGCGAAATTGAACAAGTTATTTTTCTAGCGAAATAAAAACAATTTAATACGAGGAAATGAACTAAAATGGAAGAAAATTTAGTCTCAAAGCTAGGAGACTTTCTAAACTAAGTTTTTCATCTAAACTTGAAGTTATAGCTGAAGGAAAACCGATTTAAAAGATTTGGTCGAGACATCAATACGAAAGAATCCCTCAATTCAGAAACAGTAGAACCGTACCCATAGGTGGGCACAAGTCCGTTAATCGTTTATCCGTTAATAACGAAGCTAACTTTTTCACTAATTCGTTAATCCGTTAAAAAGTTTTTTCATGTTAACGGACTAAATTAACTTCCGTTAAGTGCTGTTAACGGACTAAAGTAACTTCCGTTAAGTTCTGTTAACTTCCGTTAAGGTTTTTATCGTTAATATCTTGCAGCTTCGTTGTGCATTTGAACTTGTTTTTATCTTGAAATTAGATTAGACTGTAAAATGTAACTTTCAAAACACAAAAAGACCACCACAGCACTAAATATTTCCTTACAATCAGCTCAACAGCGTCAATGCGTGTTCTAGAAGCGAGTGAATAAAAAGAAATGTAAATTACACGCAAAATGTTAACGGATTAACGGACTTTATTAACTTCCGTTAATTAAAGCTGAAAATAACGGATTAACGTTAACGGAGGTGTGAAGTTTGTTAACGGACTAGTGGTTAACGAAGCTAACGTCTTGCATTAACTTGCCCATCTATGACCGTACCCAAAAAAAACAAAACTGATTGCGATATAAACATCTTCATTTTTGCTTTCATGTTTTTAGCAAATTTGCCAAGAAGGCTTAGCAAGCATGAAAACTTCAATAATGTCCACATTCAAAGCCAAATAATAGGCTACCTTTGTAGATTTTCGAAACTTGAAGAATTGGTTTGGCTTTAAGTGAACAGCAAAAACTAAACGAATAATTAATTATCGAAAAATTTGGTCTTCGCTTAGTAGTTACGAAAACAATTATTTGCTTGTCATTTATTGTCTTCAATAATTTTTTGCAAACCAGTGTGAAAAAAAATTGTGCCTCACCAACCAAAAGCCTCACCGCACGTCACTGGTAGCGGCACACCTCTCCCCTTTAACAACAAAATCTAAACATATTAAATCTATTGGATAGGTTAATATATGAATCAAAGAATAAAGACAAAAAAATTTGGTTGGCTACATTGAGGAGACCATCCCAAATGGGCTTCATAGAATTTTAAAATCTTTATTACCAAGTACTCCAGCTAAACATATCTAATTTTAAGAGTACCGGTGGGCTATAAGAAAAAGATAAAACATGCCAAGATTGGCAATACCATGTTGAACAATTAGCACTTAAATGCACCTTCAAACTATAAGATGAATTCTCACAATGAATATTGGTATCACAGAAAAGCAGAAGAGTCAAACCTATGGGATTACTTCAGCATTTAAGACGTTGAAGTACTTGAGCTTAATGGCTTTGTTAAATTTAAGCTTGATGGTCGAGTTTTTTTACTAAACTGTCACTGGTGACGTTGAAAAAATCTTCCACTTGCTTTTCAAAGTTTTTGGTAATTTTTATTAAGGAAGCTTTCATCCTGATGTTAGCCGTTCGATTGCACTTCTAAATAGCGTTCTCAGAATAAGAATATCAGTAAAATGCGTGCATATTTCTGGCCGTGGTTAGTGTTAAGTTTGGCTGATGTAATAAAGTCTTTGGAATTTTAAAAATCGCTCCATGTTATTTCTTAATAAAGTGAAAACCTATTAGAAACTCCTAATAGCTTTTCTATTGACGTTACTTGATTATGTTGTTAACTTTTTGGAACCTTCAAATTTTGAAAGCGAATAATCTCATAGCCGTTAAAATGAACTAAAAAGAGCGCAATGTGCAAAAGAAGTAGATAACTTTTGGTAAATACTTGTTTGAGTTTAAACATTACACCAAGGGTTCTGGAAAGCATAGATTTGAGTAAATTATTATAAGTTTTTAATGTGAAGTCATTGTAAAGCTAGACTCTGCAATATAACTTACAAACTTAAAGAATTTGATATTTTGCTTCTAAATTTTGTTTGTGTACATATCTCTTTCCATGCTAGTTGTTAAAGCAGGCATTGTTTGATTTAGTTCTTAAATTTTGAGAAAAATCAGTAGAACTGTTCGTTCATGTGCTTATATAAAATTCGCCAAAAAAATATTGCAATGGGCTAGTTGAAGGTGTAGATTTGATATGTAGGATAGAGGGTTAAATTTCTGGGCAAGATAATGTAAGTTACAAAATCCAAAAATCATATTGGCATTTTCAGCTCTAGAAGTTTTGTTTCTGTCGTTTTTGTTGTTTTAATCAGAGCAAAAGGTTGGTGCAGAAATATTTGTTTTTACGAGGGTTTTGTTTGTAACCGTAATTTTAACAATTGCGCTGCTAAGTGAAAATTCAACCAACTCCTTTTACGTTGAAACGAGAACTAAGCAGAGTTGTAAAATTTTGATTGTCATTTTACAGATACCTTTTCTAGACATTTAAATTTTGAAAGCCGTTAACCCCAAACCTGATTAAGTTAATGGAACATTATGAAATTCGACAGCGATGTATTTCAGATCTGACTATTAACAACCATAAAGACGCTTAACGCAATTGTGAAGTTCTTTATTTCGGTAAAGTTAGATACTTTCGCGAAGTCCCCAGATATCTCTTGCAACGTCACATGCTAGTTGAATCGGGTGTTTAGGGAAATTATCAATGGTTGACCATTTCAAACATGCAGTAAATTTTCGTGGGATGAAGTCAACAAACCAAGCGAAAACGAGGAAGCTGAAAAATCTAAACGGGGATGGAATTGTCCAAAATAATTCATTGTTAATTTTTTAATTTGTCCACGATCGAGCGATGGTACGTGTAAATGAAAATGGAACAAACATAAGAATGAAAATGGAACATCACTTCGTGACGTGTATATGGAACAAACATATCCATCAACGCAAATACTGACGTCCTCCGGAAGTCAAGGCTTAACTTGAATATAACTGGGTAATGACTTTGGATCGATTAATGGATGTTTGTTCTTTCGCTACGTGAAAACGACATCAGCGCGATCCTTTGGATCAAATCGCTTAAAAGTTGACCGTTTCCCGAGTTTTCCAGTTAAAATTTGACTGCTCCTCATGCAAATTTGCTGCTGGTTCGAAACCGGCAACAAACTGAAACAATCATCGTAAACCGCTTTACCAAAGGTCCTAACAACGTGGCCAGATTACGGCTCAATTCTGAATCATGCAATCAGAGTCGTCATAAAAACACTACTGTTTCACCCAGTCGATCTGAAAACTACGGTACTTTAAATTATGATCAAAAACAACCCAAGAAATTCGTTTGAATTCATTTTCTGTCCAGTATGAAATACATACAACTATAACCGAACTAACCATATTGATACGAGCTAACCGAAATTACGAACTGCAATCGAATGAACGAACTAGAAATGAGCTTATCTACCTTTTGTCTGATAGAGTTGAAATGAAACGTTAAAACCAGAAAAGTTAGTTTCATTGTTACTGTAGAAATGAATTTGTATTATTTCGACTGTAAGGAAAACAAATGAACTTATTTTGCCACTTTGTCTGGTTAAACTTGTTTCGCCTTCAAATACCTAGAAAACAAAAAATCACAACCACTTTTTGTCGATCAATGGTCTAATAAATAAAATGTCTGCTGGTAAAATGATGGACTCGGGTTGCATTCCCATGCGGGTCAAAACAAAGATTTTAAATGTGGTAATGACACTTTTACTGCTTGAAGTTCAGCATTAAAAGGGGCAGTGTGAAGCCTCCACTTTGCTGTCGTAGACAAATGGGCAGGTAGCAGCTTGATTCGAAAGCCAGACGTTCCTTCGCTAACTCCTGGCCAAAACAACTTTGTGAATAAAGGTATAACTACAATTTTTAAGTATTCACAGTTTTGCTGCTTGCCGTTTAACATTAAAAGAAGAATGTAGAGCTTCCACCGTGTGTGATAGAAAGGTAGATAGGTGGTAGCTTGAGTTGAGAACCAAAGAGGTGACGTTGCTGTTTTTCGTTGCTGTTTTTTTTGGCATCAGATGCTGTAGCTTAATAATATAATGAAAATACAATTACAACTATTACGATTTTTTAAATTTATTTTTGTTAGTTAGGGACAAATTTATTGGCTTAATGATCAAGCAGAATCCGCGTGAGCCTAGTGGAATTTAATTATTACCTCAACAAAATCAGAGTCAATTTCAGTTTCTCCTTCACTCAAAAAAACTTGAAATGCAACGTCTTGAGCTGAAGCAATTGTCCAATAGCAATCCAGATTGTTTGGATAGTTGCCAGGCCAATTAGGTGTAGAGAACTCTTGTAGTATTTCAGAGGCAACAAGACTTTCACCACAAGTTACTGAAAATGAAAAATGACAGCATAAGATGCATTAAACACTACCTTCCAAAGAAGTATGGAGAAAAGTATTTCAGATTCTTTAGATCCTCTGGTACTTAGTTTGAAAGCATTTACAAAATTTTAGTGAAACCATTTAAAAACAATTTAAAACCACACAATATTTTTTTTATATCGCCGTTATTTTTTTGATTAAGAAGAAAAGCTATTCTTAACAATAAAAGAGGCTTTTTATTTCATTTGCCGCCTCATGTTTTTAAAAAAACGTTTTAATCTCTGCAGTAGTTTGTTTTACTGCATGACGTAAGATCAATTAAGTACCGGTAAGCAACTCGTGTACAATTGCAAGGCAGGAACAGGATTACGAGATCATTAATAATTTGACGGGCATCAAAATCAGTGTGTTGAGGGTTCGAGTCCTATTCGTAGTCTATTTTTTGACTAAGATGCAGATTTCAATCATAAGTGCTTCATTTTTACAGATATTAACAAATTGAACCAAGGTTCTTTTGACTCACAAACCCTAATTAAATCACACGATTGTCGCACAACCTTTTTACACGAGATTTTGCAATGGTATAGTCCATTGATGATAATTTTCAACACCATTTTGTCGTAATTATTGGCTATTTCATCACAAAATCTTGTATCACAAATACTGCTACCTGATAAAAAGATTCATATCAACCGTAATACTCTATTATGACGAAATGCGTTGATTTTTTCTTCAACACCATTTACAAAGCCTCATGTAAAAAGGTTGACAGTTTGCTTAACTTTGTTGAAAAAAAACCAACAAACGTGAAAAATAACCGTTTTGAACACAAATGGATACTTTAATTTATCGGCATCGTTTGCTCCATAAGTATTACCTTAACTAAACCTATGCACTCACAACATCATATTAATCTATTGCAAGTTAAATTGGTAAAAAGTTTGAACGAATAAAAGCATAGCTCGTCTATTTTAGAAGAACTCATAAAAGTTTAGTCGGAAAAAAATGTTGTAGAAGCTATTAGTGCTATCTCTGCATATGGTATTAATGAATGGAAAACTACAGCAACTAGATAAGATGATGTCTTTTGAGTATACTGTAGAAGGTTTTAGTTTGTTATTTCCGCTCTACACTTCTTTCACATTAACGATGCCAATTACAGCATATCCAATTCCACAAGCCAATTTTATGATTTATCATTTTATCATTCTTGCAAAATTTTTAATAAATTCAGTGGTTTTTATTAATTTTTGACTAGTTTTATGAAGACAGTAAATGTTTCTTCATTTATGAATTGTCTCTACAAAATAGACATCCTACACTACAGCAGTCTGGTTTTGATTTTCTGGATGTCTACAGCAACGATCACGCATATTATTTCAGAAAACAAAAAAAAGCAATTTTGAAATGTATATGCCTTGCAATTTTAATAAGTTTTCACTGTCTCTAACCTGGCTTTTCGCTACGTACCTGTTCTGAAAGAAGCTATAAATCCTTTATAATAAGCGTCCGTTCGCGACGTAAACGTGACTCTCATGTTTCCAGATGGAGATAAGACAGTTTCATCGGAAAATATTCCGGAAAACGTACGTTTGTTGTTGCCGTTATAAAACACCTGTAAATAATATATGACAAACGAATTAGTTTCAATGCCAAATTAATTAATTTATGATCTTATGATTATTTTTTCCATTTCAAAGTTCGGAAGCAGTGCTTTCAAAAATCATAGGTCACGACCACAGAGAAAAAAGTGTGAACAAATTGGAGGTCGCAAAAACCACAAGGGTGATCCCAAAAAACAGAACCCACAAATATTGGAATAAAATCTTAATTATTCATTATTTCTTTTTCTCCAGGTTGTATTAGTTGGTGTATGGAATATTGCAAAAATATTTTTCCACCATGTGGCATTTTGTGTGGAGGCCTATTAATTATGAGTTCTGTTTTTTTGGGAGTAGTTCACACTGTATTTGTAATTCTTTTTACTTTGATTAGTGTTTTTTTTTTAATTTTGACATAAATGATAAATCAAACAGACTTCAAAATATTGAGTAATACCATATACTGCCAACTAATCAGACGCACAGCGAAGATTTTGAGGAGATTTTGAGGAGCTTGAACCTAAAGCTATAAATTAAAATGTTTTCTGTTTGAAAAATGCACTCAGCGAGCGGCTTGTTGAGCTA
Organism: Trididemnum nubilum; assembly: GCA_963965965.1. Taxonomy (NCBI): domain Eukaryota; kingdom Metazoa; phylum Chordata; class Ascidiacea; order Aplousobranchia; family Didemnidae; genus Trididemnum; species Trididemnum nubilum. The sequence continues at coordinate 13,618,812 of OZ014484.1, read as the reverse complement.
TAACTGCTGCAGTCTATCGCAAACATAAGTCGCCGGAGGCCATCGATGCCTGGAGAGAAGCCTTCAGCCTCTGTGTGTTTGTTGTGATTTTTCAAAAAATGGCTTTTTTAGCGCCAGATGGAAACATTTTGCGCTTTTTAAGAGGCATTTGAAAGAATTAAAATGCTACATTTAGAAGTCATTTGAAATTACTTAGCCCTTGCAATTGCCCTTACTTAATGGCCAAGTGTTTAATTTGCTTTAAAATTTGCGTATAATTATTTTGATTCTTTGCAAATTACTACGGTAGCTGCTGACTGAATTGTGAAGAAAATGAACAAAGTAAAAAAAAACTGTGTTCTCACATGAATGAGATCTAATCCATATTCAGTTCTTCCCGATAGAGAAAGTAGAACGCTTTGATTCGATGACGTAGGCGATTGTATAAACCATTCACAAGACAGACCCTTTTTATAATTGACCAGAGGGTAGAATGGTGTCGAGAAGTTTCTACTTTTGACTCCAGCAGTAAAATTATTTCCACAAGGAGCTGATGTAATGTTTGAATAAAAGATAATTCATTTGAATAAAAGATAACAAAAGATAAAAAATGGCGGAAACTAGAACCTTAAAAGCAAATTGTGTGTGAGAGTATATGCAACCTAGCCTATATCTGCTAACACTTAAGATATTTATACTGTGCCAATACGTTATCGAAAGCAATGCACCACTTTTTTGGGTATTGGTTGCTAGTCTTTCGTTAGTCCGCGCTACCATAACGGGTAGGCTGCTGGGCCAACAATGGAAAATATGCGTTAAGTGGAAGTGTCTTTTTAAGTTATTTTAACGACATAAGGACGAATAGCCAGTTCGAGAATCGAACTTCGAACTAACCCAACGTTCAACCATTGAGCTATTGCCACCGCATACACGACGCTCATAGTATAAGAAAAACAATTACGTACCTATAGGAATTAATTGAAATGAAACGTTGAAACCAGGAAAATTAGTGCTGTTAGTACTGCTGTAAAATTTTATTCGAATCGTTTTGAATGCTTCGAAAGTGACTGGCAATATTTTGCCGCTGCTGTTAGTTAGCAGCTTTGATCCTTCAAACACCTGAAAGATTAAAAAAATATTTTAAAAATTATCGTGCAAGGAGTGTAGAAGTAAAAACAAATTTTGCAAATTTTGTTGCGAATTGACAGCTAATTGATTCCCAACAATCATTTTGCCTTGAATATAATTGCATCAGATTTGCCGAGCTTAGGCATTTTTATGCGACTCCATAAAGATTCTGTGACGAGTCTATTACATGTAAAATCTACTGTAAGTGGAGTCGTAATTCAATCGATATTTGAAACAGCGGTATTTACCAACTTAGTTGTGAATCCTCAACGATTGCATGTATAATAGCTCTCAGGGATTGATGGAAAAGTCTTTCGGACTGTGCGGCGACTACCTTAAGACTTTGAAAAACAACAAAAAGAATATTTTGCAGTAAAGTCGCAATTAAATTCGCTTAAGTGTGAGAAGAGTAATGATAAAATACACTTGCCAAAATTTTGGCTATATTTTCTTCTCAGTTAAAATTGCTTTTTTGGACGAAAATGCTGACTGAAAAGCTCACCGTAACAAAGTCTGAATTTGGTTGTGTTTCTCCTTGTCCTAAATTCACATAAAACCCTCTTTGACTATCTCCATTTATGGTCCAATAACACTCCTGATTGTTTGGATAGTTGGAGGGCCAGTTAGGTGTTGAGAATTTCTGGAGACCCTCAGACGCAACGAAGCTTCCACCGCAGGCCACTAAAACAGCAAAATACAATCTTGCTCTAGTAATAAAAAAATGATATTGCAATGCATGAAATAATGAAATGTTTGGAAAAAGTTCCTGTTGTATAATCAACAATGCTGTTTTGATTTGCTACGGCGTAATGCTATTGTTATTTTATTGCTGTTGCATTAGTTAAATCTGCATGGATTGAAATCAGTCGTGATGAATTAAAAGTTGAAAAAAGATTACCAATTCAACGGAAGAGATTCAAGTTTTATTAATGCAAGCCATTATTTTTCTTTGATGTGCTGCAAGCAATATACTGCGAAATTATGAGCTTATGACTTTCTTTCTAACACTTTTTTTTTGCATTAGAGGTCTCAAATAAGCAACGCATTATAAATAGCCCCAATATACTTAGATTATAACTTAATTGTAAGTATTTGCTTTTAAGATGGAAATTTATGATATATTGTTGTTCTTGTACTCATATTTGTCAACAGCATCGCCGAATGGGTAAAGACGTCGTTTTTACGACAATCCTGATCGAATAATCGGGGTTCAAACCGCACCCTGGTCACGTTGTTGCGTCCTTGAACAAGACGCTTTACGGTGATATCTCTGGTTGGTGGCTTCGAACAAGCAGCAAATTCAGTGGACAAGAATTCGAAGAAATCCACAGGAACATTCGACCACGGAAACTCCTAAGCAGGTACAGATTCCTCCAATCACGAAGTAGTTATTGCAATGAAAAGTGTGCGGATCGTTCAATTGCAAGCATCTGACGCTGTCCGGTGACAGGAAGATAATAATGTGCAACAACAGCATATCATGAATTTCCATCTCAAAACCAAATACTTAAAATTATGTTATAATGCAAATATATTGAGGTTATTTATAATGCGTTGCTTATTTGAGACTTATTATGCAAAAAAATTGTAAGAAAAAAAGTCATAAGTTCATAATTGTACAGTATATTGTCTGCAGTACTGATACATTGCTTAATGTGGGTTCTCATTTTTATTATAGTTACTGCTTAGTCTTCTACTCTTTATTTTAAGAGGTTGTTTAGATTCAGCTAGAACTTGCTAGTGCATGTATATTGATTTTTGCTTTTCAGCATTTAAAAGTCACAAAGATTATTAATATGACTTACAGCATGTAAAATTTCAGCGTTTTTGGAGAAGTTTTTGAAAAGCAGTTGCTATAACTGTGCTTGATAGAATAACGTTATAGATTTTATTGTGTTTTTCCTAATGTGCAAAATAAGAATCATACCTGTTTTGAAGGATGCCAAAAAACCTTGGTCGTTAGGAGGCAATTTGACTTTTTTGGGTAGAGAGGGCAAATCAAAAAAATCATGTCTGAACACAACTCGAAAATAATTTGATTGAGATACAATCGTTTGACCAGCAAATGACCCAGAAAATGTCACTTTGTCATTTTTGTTTTGGTAAACCTGAAATGGATAGAACATAGTATCACCGACTTACGTATGTCACTTATACAGAAACTAAACTTAACGGACGTTTTCGGCGATTGTAATTACGCACTAATCAGGGTCCAAAATTTTAAACTATTACTATCAGTACTAGTTTATCTTTTCAGTCACAAAACAGTATAGTAAAAACACGATATTTTTGCAAAAATTCGGATTTGGCGCAATGTTAGTAGCTGGAATTTTACTACTAGCATAAGCGTAGCCAGGGGGGGCAGGGGCCTGCCCCCCCCCCAATTGAAATGCCACCAATGATAAAAATGTGACAAAAAAAACTACTGTTTCTTCAGTTTCTTTTAGCATTTTTCACGTACAACGGTACAGGCGTAAAGCAGTAATTACTAGTAACAATATTGACGACCAGGGGGCCTGGGTCCCTTCAATTCAGTTTTTGCCAACCAATTTAAATGTATAACCCGAGCGAAATTAAATGTTTTGTCCTAAAAGTAGCTATACCTCAGGCTCTCATCTAATCTTTTTATGTACGTAATGCAATAACCAGGGCCGGATTTACAGAGTGGCACAGTGCCATATGCCCCGAGATCAGATGGTAAGACTTTTTTTGGTCTTCACTTATTTATGGCAGGAAGATGTTGTAAAAATCCCCAAAGTGCCAGGGGCCCCGGGCAATAACTTACTAAGCAGGTGTAACCATTTATTGTACCATTTTCCAATAGGAACAATTCACCTCCATCTCGCCAGTTTTTACGCTTGAAACTACTTCTGAAAAATAAATTAGGGCAGAGAAATGCTCATTGAACAAATTATTGAATTTTAATTGAGGGGCATGGGTCCACTGGCCATACGTACATACACTCCTAGGCCGTACATGTCTTCTAGAACTGGTTATTTTCGAGATAAAACAAAATTTTCCAAGGAAATCTTCGAGTGGATCATTATTCACAGCTAAAATATTGCAGGAGACAATGTACCTTTCTTCCCCCTGCCTGGGCCAAATCACTTACAAAATTTTACCCCAAAAATGCAAGATTTTAAAGTGTTTTGGTCTTAGATTGTTAGTAAAAGGAGGATTGAACAATTTAGGTTTTTCAATTGGCTTTCAAATGTTAAAAACTTATTTCTTTCAAATTGCTCTAAATACGTGCGAAATGTAATGCAATGGCATTAAAATAGCTTTTATTTCAAAAATTTACTAAGAATCGCGCATCGGCTGGGGGTTTCACCTCCCGACCTTGCTTATATTCCGTTTGAGTGACACTACTTTATTCAAACACATCTCTTAATTTAGACGTTTTCACATTTTAACTTTTGGTTTAAGCCCTCTCCTTTCACCAAAATCCTGGTTATGTGCCAAACCAGGCCACGGCTTCTAATCATCTATTCTACGATATCTTCGTCCCACAAAACCTTCCTCTTTCGAAAATTTCTGATGACGGCATTGCATGTAGTTTGTGATTTGGCCCCCTCCCCCCCAATCAAAAATCCTGGCAACGACTATGACTACTAGTGTAATTATAAGGGTTCGCTGTTTTTTCAAGGCCACGTTCTGTCTGTACATTGCTTTTTTTATTATTAAAATGAGTCGTCTTTGTCAATTCGAAAAGTTATGTAAAGCTGCTCTTGTGTTTTTAAATTGTAAAAAATAACATAGATTGTTGCGTTTGCGATGCCAGAATAAGATGGTAATAAAAAAGTGGTGGGAGCACAATTATAAAATATGAAAACATTAAAAGCTTAGCTATGAATGGTCAACAAAGAATGGGGCGAATCTGAGGTTTTAAGTCGACGGTATTTTGCACAGGGGGGCATTTTTTGCCTACCTTTTCGGTTTTTTTGTGATAAATCTCTTGAACAAAAACATTTTTGTTTCGAGTCAACTTGACTTTAAGTCAAATTTAGTCACAAATAACTCCTAAAATTTTGAAGTTGTTAAGGTAACGGGATGTTTCCTGTTTGAATTTTGCCAAAGCCACTTTTCAAAATTTAAGGATTTTCGGCGAATATTTAAATTAAATGACGTCATAAGACGTTTTTTGACGTAACTATTTCGACCTAGGCATTTCATGATTTAGCATAAAAAAACTATGCAAAAATTTGAACTGCTTATGTGACATCATCGCAAAACGACGTCGTTTTTACAAAATTTGGCCGTGATCTCACAATGATGACGTCATCAACTCAAAACTTATTTAAAAAAATTTTTGGTGATCACCAAACCTCATGCCAATTTCGGTGTTTCCATGACTTTTGGTTTGGGAGTTAGATAGAGCGAGCATTTTTGCTCCATCCGCGTAGAATGCGTTGATCAAAGCAGACTGTGTGAAATAGAGTTAATTTATTAAATAAAACTTGGCCATCATCGGGTAAATAAAGGTATTGTGATCGGAAGTCGATTCTCGATTAAGGATCACCTCATACGCAAAAAAAGTGAACAAAACTTGCCATGCTGCATGTGATCTACCGTACACTCACACATTCTACTTTTTCCTCTTAAACATCAATCGAGTCGATATTGTGGAATTATTATACGACGACTTAGGCTAAGCCATCTCTTCCTAATAAAAGTGGAGAAAGATTCATAATCAACAGCAGTAAAATTATTGTTGAAATACAATTATTGCTTTTTCTTCCCTTATTGCAAGACTTTCTCCTGCAGTTAATTAAAACAGCAAAGCACAAAAATTACACAATTTATCGATACAAGAAGCACTATTCAACAAAGCTCACTTCGACATGATCACAACAATCGTCAATGTCGCCCTTAAGAAAATCCAAACGAATTTTGTGATTGGTCGATGGTGCTAAAATGAACCATTCACAGAATACTCCGTCCATTTCCGGCCTATATGGGTAATACGGAGTGCTAAAGTTTTGGAAATAAGTTTGGGCAGTAAGGTTACCTCCACAAAGAACTGTAAAAAATAAGATAAATAGATTTATTTCATACGTGGGCAAGTTAATGCAAAACGTTAGCTTCGTTAACCACTAGTCCGTTAACAACATTCCTCCGTGAAAGTTAATTAGGTATTTTCAGCTTTAATTAAAAAAAGTTAATGAAGTCCGTTAGTTCGTTAACATTTTGAATGTAATTTACATTTCTTTTCATTCACTCACTTCTAGAACACGTAATGACAACGTTGAGCTGATTGTAAGGAAAAATTTATTGCCTTGATTAAAATGTTCACGTTTTCGAAGCTTTTTGTCTGACAGACAGACAGTTTTATTCGCCGAGTAAGATAAATCATAACATCAAAAATGACACACAAAACAATCTCAGCAGGAGACTTCGAAGTGACCAATATTTCAGGTCTTCTATAGTTAAGCAGCTACCCAGAAACTGCAATTGCGACATATTATTAAAACACAGAAGCTAAAGATTAAACAAAATTAAAAGATTTTGCAAATACAGTATACTCAACATGCTGTATTTTGGGCCCATCTCTAAAATACTACACATTTAGCGATAGCTTTCGAGGAGACGTTTTTTTAATTAGTTTTGAATTTACAGAACGGTTGCTTTCTTATTTCAAATGGAATGGTTTATTTTCTGACTTCGATTTGGTTGAACGCTCATGAATGGCGGAAAGTGATTTATTTGAAAATTTCTGTGAAGCAGTGCGGAAGGTTTGTTATAACGTTGGTGCATTAGTTTAACTATTTCCGATTTATATAGTTTAGGTAGTTTTAATATTACGAAATTGAAACAATGGGGATTAATTGACGCTCTTAGCTCATACTGTTAATTACAGTATTATACGAACGACTTTATTTTGAAGGCGTTGAAGCTTGCTAAGATAAGTTGGGTTCGTGTTTCCCCATAAAGGTAGACCAAATAAGAGGTGGGGGAGGGAACGAATTATATAACAAGAGAAGTGTAGGGGAGGGAAAAAGATAGCGCATTTTACTCAATATTATGACCGATCTGGCTATTTTGTTCTCGACGAAGGTAATGTGGGGTTTGTAATTCAATGTGAAATGCCACTTTACGCCAAGGTATTTTGATGTTTCCATGCAGTTTATTGGACTGTCATTGTATGTCATAATAAGATCTGTTTAAGGTGCAGAAAGTTGAGAGAGGATCTTTAATGCCTCCGATTTCTCGGGATTAACCTGGAGCTCATTGGCACAACACCATTTACTCCTTGTCGACCGATCCTCGCGGCTACAGGAAATTATACCTACGAATGTTCAAGTTGGCTCAACGAAGTTTTAACACCACTTCGAGACCACCCAACTAATCTCAAAGACGACATTCAATTTGCTAATGAAATTTCTAAATTATCCATCAATCAGTCTGACCATTTGGCTTCATTTGATGTGAAAAGTTTGTTCACTAATATTCCTACAGAATTTGTAATCAATCTTATTCTAAAAAAAAATCTATGACGAAAATCAAATAGACAAATTTTGTGGGATGAAAAAGACACAATTCAAAAAACTACTGAATTGGGTAACCAAAAAGACAGTTTTACAATTCAATGGTAGCTACTTTGAACAAATCGATGGAATTGCCATGGGAATCCCACTTGCTCCTCTCATGGCAGATGTGTGTATGAATTGGGGTAATTAGCCAAACATCGGAGTTCAAATGCCAACCAAAAACATTCTTCCGCTACGTTGATGACTGTTTCGCCATTTTTTCAGAAAACTCTGAAATTGTAAGTTTTTTCAACAAGATAAATCAAATTCATCTGCAAATTCAATTCACTGCAGAATATGAAATCGAAAATCAATTGCCGTTTTTGGATGTTCTTGTTGAAAAAGGAACCAATAACAACCTGCAACTGTCAGTTTATCGCAAACCCACACAGACTGGACTTTATATTAATTGGCTGAGTTTCGTGCCTTACAGGTATAAACTAAACCTGATCAAATGTTTGTTAGACAAAGCATTCAAAATTTGCTCAAACCGGCCATTGATGCAAAAAGAATTTGACTTCATATCCAAATTGCTCGGAAAAAACGGCTATCCAAAACGACTCATTGAAATTCAAACACGAAAATTCCTCCGGGAGAAAGAAAAAGTTGAAGAAACTACCACCAGAACAAAAGAACAAGTAAAATGCGTCTTCTTTCGACTTCCGTATACAGGAAATGTGTCCAATCAAATTCAAAAAGAAATTCGACAATTTATCTACAAAACAAAACGCTTCAAGTTTATCATGACTCATTCAACTACAACAATTGGACAAAAACTCCAATATAAAGACCAACAATCATTATTGCATATCACCGGAGCAGTCTATCAGTTATCATGTACTTGCGGAAAATCGTACATTGGCCAAACTAAAAGAAATCTTAAATTCCGTCTCAACGAACACAAACCACCTAATTCCTATAAAAGTGACATCAGCAAACATCTACCAGAAAATTCCTCTCACCTAATTGACTTCAATCAACCAAAAATCCTAGCACGTGACAACAATTGGCGCAAGCTCAAAATCAAAGAAACTCTTTTCATTCAAAAATTACAACCCCAGTTAAATATCGATGAAACTTCTCACCCGCTGTTTTTATTCAACACTTAGTTTGACTGGACAATTTAATTAAACTGCCTTGTAGTTCTCTGCACTCGCATGACACTACGTGTTCGACGGTGCGTAACTGCATTGCTACCACCATAATATCTGAGGTCTTGTCTCGCTCTAACTGTGATGGAAAGCGATCGTTGTGTCACAGTTAGTTACTTGTGCCGCGTTAATGCAGATAAGTTTTCCAATAGTGATTTCTCGTATTTTCGCGTATGTTTCCGGCTTATTGCTGTAATTCAGTACGGTTTCACTATTTTTAATTTTAATTTTAAGGTAACAGTTAGTAAGTAAGAATAATATTTAGTGTCTTTTTAGCTCTGAAGATACTTTAAGTGTTTAACGAAACGTCAGTTATTAAAATGCATTCCTGCATTTTGGCTGTACTTTTTATTCTTAGAACCATTTATGGAGTTTTTGCATTTCCAGGTTACATTTATGTTCGAGGCCACGTAAAGTAGAGTTACCAACGCACAATTATACAAGTATCATCAACAAAAAGGCGTGGATTACACAAAGTGGCATTTGGCATGTCGTTAACATAAAGAAGTAAGAGAAGACGTCCTAATATGAAGCCCTAGGGGACGCCAATATTGATAGATTTTAAAAAAGAGCTGCAGTTTTGCACCGTTACAAATCGACTGCGAGAAGCAAAATAGCTTTCGAGCAATTCACGCGCAGATCCACGTTTTCCATAACGATACAGTTTTTGAAGTAATATTTTATGAGAGACTGCTGTGTCAAAGGCTTTCCTAATGTCCATAAGTAATAGCGCTGTTTGTTGCTTTTCTTGGATGGCGTCTAAGGTCTGAACGGTTACATGAAGTAGCGCATGGACAACACTATGGTTTGTTCTAAATCCGTACAATGATCATAAATGATTTTATGCTTGAAAAAATTCATCAATCGGGTTTTGATGAGTTTTTCAAGAATTTTTGACATACTGCGAAGAAGCGAAATGGGACGATAATTTTGTGTATTTTGTTTATTTTCAGATTTGAAGATTGGTTAAACTTTAGCGGTTTTAAAAATTTTTGCAATTAAACCCTACTCAAAAGCGTGGCCAAAGTAAAACGATAGAACAGGTGCCAGAATTTCCCCTCCCATGCGTAGAAAAAACGAAGAGATATTGTCACAACCAACCGCTCTTTTGACGTTTAATAAGTTAATGATGTTGAAAATCTCTATAGTTTGGGGAAGTTCAAGCACAATAAATTGAGATACAGAATTATTCAGCAAAGTTTCAAAGTCAGCATTGCCACTCATTGCTTTAGCTTTTTTAGCAATTGATTCTCCATTTTTTACAAAATAAATCTTTGAAAGGTTTTGAAGTTTGACCCGGGTCATCCGTTTCGTAGCTGTCCACATTTACTCTAAGAGGAGGACAAGCAGTCGAACGTTTTGCATGAACAACAGAGTTGATAAATTCCCATAATTGCTTCGGATTATTTTTTCTTATCGAAATGGCAGAATAGTAGCTAGAAAGCTTTTTTAGATTGCGTTTTCATGCGAATTAGCATGTTGGCAAACTGCTTAAAATAAACTTAATCCGATTCAGTGCCATTAAGAAAATGGGATTTGTATAACTTTTGCAATCATTTTTAGCAAATCTTTATTTAGCCATGGCTTTTTCTGAATACGCTTTTATCTTTGAGATGCACTTTGCAAGAGCGCATGCGTTTCAATCACTTGGGTAATAGAATTAACCAATTTTTCAAAACTATTTTCAAGAGATTGAAAAGTTACGTTATTTTGCAGTAAGTCACAGGTTAAAGGAAAGAGGGCAGTTTCCAAATCGTTGCGGAAGTTTTGACACTTGTCAAGAAAAATCGTCTGAATGGAGAGCGCAGGAAAAGAAGCGGCTATTTATAGGATAAAGCCGAGACGTGATTGGCTGCAAAAAGACCAATGAGAGAGCGTCAACAGTGTACAATCTTTAAGCTGTACACGAATTCTTTTTGTCGGCAGAGGGTGGAATTAGAAGGTTTGATAAAAGTGGCTTCAAGAGTAGATAGACGGAAAGGAGAGCGGCCTGGAGCAATGGGCTAGAATAGCGAATCTACGGTCATCATAATATTGAGCACAGGTAGGATTTTGTAAAAGATAAAGTCCAATGGCTGAATCAGACGCAAAAGACAGGTATTAGTCGTGGTGGAAGATTTACACCGACGGGTAGGAAGTAAGCGTTTTTGGGAAGAAGAGCAAGAACGGATCGATTTGGGGACGTGTTGTTTAATTCTGTTCTGCAGCCAAGGAAAGTATGGCCTACATACCGACTGTCACAGTGGTACCAGAATTGATAATTCACGTTACTTTTCAGTAAAGCAGGCAGTAGCTGTGGATAGGTGAGAGAAGCTCGTTGGTAGAGTAAACAATACGTGACCCAACCGCGGAAAAGCACTGTTTGACAGCAGATTCTATTTGCTTTTCAAACCGGGTAAAACAACATGCCCCCAAATCGATCCGTTCTTGCTCTTCTTTCCAGAAACGCCAACTTCCTACCCGTCGGTGCAAATCTTCCATCCAGAATATCACCCAGTCTCTTGCTTCTGATTCAGCCATTGGACTTCATCTTTTACAAAATCCTACCTGTGCTCAATATTATGATGACCGTAGATTCGCTATTCTAGCCCATTGCTCCAGGCCGCTCTCCTTTCCGTCTATCTACTCTTGAAGCCACTTTTATCAAACCTTCTAATTCCGCCCTCTGCCGACAAAAAGAATTCGGGTACAGCTTAAAGATTGTACACTGTTGACGCTCTCTCATTGGTCTTTTTGTAGCCAATCACGTCTCGGCTTTATCCTATAAATAGCCGCTTCTTTTTCTGCGCTCTCCATTCAGACGATTTTTCTTGACAAGTGTCTGACGAAAAGCTGGGAAGACATGAACGTTATAATCAAGGCAATTCTCAAGTTCTGCATCACTAATCAACCTTAGAAAATTTATTAGTATAGTAGTCCTTTTGTGTGTTGGAAGTTACATTTTACAGCCTAATCCGATTTTAAGATAAAAATAAGTTCATATGCATTAACGAAGCCGCAATCGGAAAATCTTTGGAAGTTGGTAATTGCGATAATAGACCTATGAGGCTGTAGCTTATTATTTGCCGCAGTATCGCAGTTCGACTAATCTAAGATCTAACCCACTCAATACTTGCAAATTAGAACTATTTGCCGCATTGCGTCTGCGCATTTGATCCAGCGTTTGCTCTTTTTATCCTGCAGCTCCTTTCGCTTTTTCTTCTATATAACCCGTGCTAATACCCAACAAGTGTTACCAGTGCAAATTGGTTTATATCAGTACGATGCATGAATGGAGCAAGAAATTAACAATGAAAACCTTATGTTAACGCAACTCAACTTAAGTTAATGAACCATTGTTATTAAGTTAACGGGCATTTTAACGGAAGTTAATTTAGTCCATTAACATAAAAAAATTTTTTTAACGAATTAACTAGTTAACGGCCACTACTTAAAACAAGCAATGTGCAAAGTTGCCTTCCCACAGGATTCGAACCTGCAGCCTATTGATTACCGGTCTACTGCTCTACCAAACTTTTTCGCATTTCTTGTCCTAAGTAGTCGCCGTTCTGGTGGCTCTTCCCTAGTCTTCCGCGCTGGTAACGTTTAGGCCAGAAGCACGCAAAACGATTAAACATTAAAACTCTGACCTGCAAACGTCAAAAACATCATAATTGACTTATTATTAATGTAAAAATGTGGCAACAAGAATTAGTAAAAAACGTTCTAACAAGAAGCAATTCAAAAATTATTCCCGTCTCTTGGACCTTCACAGTAAGCAAACAACAATCCGTGAAATTTTGGGTCCCTAGGGTATGGAATCAGTTACCAACGAATGCCAAAAAGAGTAAAAACGTTCAATCTTTCCTTCAAAACATTCAACCATACTTAGTTCAAAATAAAATAAAACTATAAAAACAAATTTATAATCCTACTCATATATCAATAGCTGAATTTTTATGATAAGCTAATCGTAAGTGTAGCACTGTAACATAACTCGTTGCTTCATGTTAAGCAATTGTGTACATGATGTATATAATGTCTTTTTAATTGTATAAATTGATGTTAATTGTAAATACTCATGCCAGTACCGTAAGTTTTTCTCATTTTCCAAAAACCGTGATTATTTATGACCAAAATTTCATGACAATTTTTAAATACATAAATTGCGTATTTTGAATTGAAAATGGTACGGTAAGCCTACTGGTCAGCATTTTCTTGAAAACTTTTTCGTTATGTCACATTAATTTTACTTTTATTTGCAAGGTGGTGCATGCATGTAGTCGTGTTACTTAAGTACTTTTTATATCGTTTGCATTTTAATGTTTTCGCGTCTCATGCTATAACGCTCAATGTGTTTTTTGCACCTTCCTTACGTCTTCGACGCGAAATAAATAAATAAATTATTAAAATCATAGAACAAGCAAGTTGCTGGGTTTAAATAGCCAAAATTGAGCACGCGAGGAGACGTCTTGTTTAGCTAAAGTGGTAGAGCAGTAGACCGGTAATCCATAGGCTGCAGGTTCGAATCCTATGGGAAGACAACTTTGCGCATTGCTTGTTTTAAGTAGTGGCCGTTCTGTTGGCTCTTCCCTAGGCTTTCGTGCTGGTAGCGTTCAGGCCAGCAGCACGCAAAACGATTAAACATTAAAACTCTGGCCTGCATACGCCAAAAACATTATAATTGACTTATTAACAAAATTTAGCATCGTTATTAACCGATTAACAGATTTGTGCCCACCTACGATTAATTTCCTTCACTTTGGTGTTTGAAATACACGGGAGTCACAAAATTATCTCTTGTAAGAATTCGAATTCAACCGATTCAAAAAGTGATCGACCGCATTGGCCAGAGCGCATCTCATAATACGGTACACGTTGCGTATAAAAATCAAGAATTTAATACCCTACAGTCTGTTTCACCCGTAAACGAGAGGTGTCTATTACTCAAATAGAATAATATTCTAAGTGTTGCTAATTCAAATCTTATATAAATAATGCAACTACGTTCTAAGGACCGATAAAGCTTAACCATAAAAAATATTGGGCCTGAGATGAACCAGGCACTCTGGGTTTGTTTACCCACATCAACACCAAGCATCCGTGTTGGGCTTCTGTTTTTTAGTGTTTTGTCAGGCTGGCCACTACAACGGCTTGACTGCTTGGCTCCAAAAAGCAACGCCAAAGTTTTTCATTATTATTATTAGCTCCCATTGCCCATGCAGATTCAAAATGACTTCTGTCAGGTAATCGCTACGCAATAAACTGTTTTTCAGAGTTCAAGTTTTTGTCAAATTTTGCAAATTTGCAGTCTTGCAAAGCCAAATCTACTAAAATCTAAACCCTACTTGTTGACGGAAAAAGTTCAAATGAAACGTTGAAATCAGAAAAGTTATTTTCATTATAGTTGAAAACGTGAATTGGAACCGTGCCAAATGACGCGAATTCGTATAATTTTGCTTCACTGCTTTGTTCAATAATCCCCGCTGATCCTCCGACAATCTGTAAAATGCAAAATAAACGTCCAATTTTCCAAAAAATTGGTGCCTAAATTTATGTAATTAAACTTAATTTTAAATCATTTTAAATTTTTTTTAAATTTTAATTTAACACATCAACTCCAACTAATTCTACACTAAGCCTAATTCAATGCTTTAAACATAAACTTTTTAACGTAAACAATACCGAATTTCTATCTTCTTTTTTCCCTTTCATTAAATTAAAATTTTTTTGATCAAACAGAATGTCATCGTCACTTTACTTCTCAGGTATTGTAACAGTTAATTATTGTAATTTTAAAATTGCTGCGAAACCAGCCTCAAACCACTTCAACCTTATTTTTATTTTTTTGATAAAACTGATTTCAATCCAAGCGGGTCACCATATTCAGTTATCTATGAAAACAAAAAGTTAAATATTGTAGCAGTAAACTACTAATTTCAGTTACCAGGGTTCAGGACAAGAGCACTTGGGACATTGTTTCACAAAATATAGTGGTTAAATGACAATAATGGATTTGAGCCGTCGCGACGTGTTTCGTCCTTGCTCAAGGGACTCATCGGGCGACAAAGACCAATATTTTGTTTTATTAGCCGAAGAAAATTGTAATTGGAATAGGCAGGCGCGCAGCCAGAAATTCCGACAAATTCGCATTGGGGGGGATTGTGTTTTGGGGTCTGGGGGCAAAGCCCCCAAAGGCACGGGGGTCTGAGGGCAGAGCTCCAAGCGCTCGAAAATTTTGCATTTTTTTGCAAAAATAACTTAATTTTAGAGCTATTTTAATAAAAAATATTGTTTTTAAAACGTGCCATAGAAATTGGCAGCGCAACATGATTCAACTGGTTGCATTAATGGGCTATGTGGGAAGTGGCTAATGATAACATATAGCAGTTCTATTGTTTACATGCTGGTAAATCACATTCAATAAAACTCACACGGAGTAATCTATTTCGTCTATATTTTATTAAGCAACATAATTGGGGGGGGGCCAATGGAAAGATGTTTGGGAGAAGTGATTCGTAATTAACTAACGCTGAATGCCCCCCTCCCCCCCTTATTCCTGAGTTTATAATATATTTGTTGATAAAACCTATGTTTGGCGTTTTTACACTAGCGATCAAATCTGAATGTTTATTTTTACGCACTTTTTAAAGTTTTTATTGATTTGTGTCTTTAATTTTTGACAAATTAGCCCCCCCTCCCCCCGAATATATGTTCAAAAGATGCTTGAAATCATATTTTAATCAATTCCAAATTCCAGCGCAAAAAACAGTCTCAGAAGAGCTAAAAACGTGGTATTTTTTTTATTCTGCATTTTGGTTGACAGGCCAATGGGGAGGGCTATAGCCCCACCCTGGCTACGCTACTGGGAATAGGCTCCCTTACCGTTTCTATATGTCTACCATTACTATCGATCACCATTACCAGTAGTAATCACGGGCGCCGCCACGGGGGGACGAAAGAGACAAGTCGCCCCCCCAATGCAATTTTGGCCAGTTTTCCTATTCGCCAAGAACCGCCGAGTTTTTTTCAAGGGTGTAAGGGGGTGACGTCATCACTTAAAATGTTAGAACATGGTTTTGCCCTTTTGGGTCGATCAAAAGATGTTTGTGTGGTACAACTGTTTCGATTGTATCACAGACTTAGGCCTACTATTATTTTTGTTGGCTCCTTTAGCTCATTAATTCACGTTGACCACTTCCCATTACAAATAACGAAAACTAAAGCAATTTATATCATGCGCTTCCAGGAATCTGTATTTCAGTTGAAGAGGGGTAAGCAACACGTCTGCTACTCTGCTGCAGCTCGTTGAGCTTTCGCTCTACAGAAAGTGTACTAGCGAATGAGGTGTGTAGGCTACTTTTGCTTATAATAATGTGGATGATGAAGACTAGCAATTCCTGAAGCGGTAGTCAGCTTATCGGTGTTGATGAGCAACGAACACTAAGTGTTCAACAGTTAAAATTATAAAAACTTTAGTAGGCTTTGACTCTGCTGTAAGGATGTGGTATTAGGTAGGCTATTCGCGGTTCCTGCAAGCAAAGACAAGATCCATGGGCCTGTAGCGCATAAGATCACATCACTAGGTTGTGCGTAACTCGTACTGAAATAGATGATATTGAACACAGGCAGCCTATTCCAGTTGCTTAATGTTGCAGTCTTGCTCAGCTGCTTAAAGGGGGTGAAGCATTCAGCTGGGATTATGTGCAAAAAATAAAGAATAATCTAAAACATATCTTCACCAAGTTTTGCCAGTTTACGTCGTGGCGTTTCTAAGATATTTAATTTCAAAGTAAGGAGATGTCCTTAACAGTGTTGCCAGTTAAACTTTCATTTTTCTTAAAATAATGTTTATTGTAATCTTTCACATTGGTTTGAAAGCTCCTGAATGCTAGACTTATGCATGAATTAGTGTTACAACAGTAATACTTCTAAAATTTAAATAGTATATCTCAATTCCAAGAAACTTGGATTTCAACTGGCAACACTGTCGGGGAGATCTCCCAACTTTGAAATGAAATATCTCAGAAACGATAAATCGCAGAAAGCTAAAATTTAGCAAAGAAATGGTTTAGATGTTTCTTTAATTTTTGCCCGTAATCCCAGCTGGATGCTTCACCCCCTTTAAGTACCGTAGACTAGTATGTAACTATTAAAATACAAGAGCATTTTTGTCAAGATAAAGTTTTATTAACCAATACCCTTAGATCAGAGTTGTTTAACTACTGCTGCAGATTGATTGATTAAATGCACGGTGAACGATTTTAGATTAAATTACCATAAAAGTTGTGCCTGCAAAAATCAGCCCTTGGGCTACTTCTGGCAAACGTTTCATTAGTTTGCCACCCCTGGCCTATAGTACGAGGGTCGGTCAAAAAGTAATGAGCCCTATTAAGTTTAACCACTTCAACCTTCATGTTTTTTCTAGAAATTTTAAGGGTGTTTAGTAAATTTACTGCTTTAAAGATAAATTGTAAAAAAAATTCTTTCAACGTGTCCACTTTCGGTCTCGTGTTTCGGAAATGACGTCATCACTGAATGTCCGTCAGAAGCAAAGAGCCGTGATTGAATTTCTTGTTTCGGAAGGGGAGCCACCAAAAAAATTTTTCGAAAGATTGGTAAAGGTTTATGGAGATGCTTCAATAGCCTACAGCACTGTGAAAAAGTGGGTATCCAGGATGAAAGACGAAGAAGATGATACAAGTTTGAGTAGCCTCTAAGACAGACGAAGAAGTGGAAGACCATCTTCAGCAGTCAATCCTGGAAACAGTGATGAGGTTGAGAAATTGGTTAGAGATGATCGCAGAATCACTATTGATGACATTGCTGAATGCAGGCGCGTCGCTAGCGGGGGGGCAGGGGGGACATTGCCCTCCGATTTTCGTTTTTTCCCCCAATTTATTTCTTACCCCCACGATATTTTTTTGGGAGGAAAAATTTGTGATTTCGGCCAGAAAAAGCCTTCGGATTTCGGCGAAGATCTTTTTTTTTTGAGATTTTCACTGAAACTTCGCCTCAATCCAATTTAGGAACAATGAAAATTTGGGTCAAGTTCAACGCTGGTTTTCAGCTTTGCCCCCCTGATTTTAATTTTGCCCCCCCGATCTCGCGAAGCTGGCGACGCCCCTGGCTGAATGTGTTGGAGTTAGCCGTGGAAGTGTGTGAATATTGTTAATAAGCTAGACTTTGCAAAGGTTTGTGCCAGATGGGTTCCGAGGCAACTTTTAGATTTTTACAAGCAACCTCGTTTTGAAGCTTGTTCGGAGCTTATTGAGTGTCATAAAAGTAACAAAACTTTTCTCAGCCGTATAGTGACAGTCCATCTGACTATCATCTTTTTGGACCATTGAAAGAAGAAGGAGTTAAGGGGCAGCACTTCACTAAATATCAAGAAGCCAAGAACGCAGTAAGAAACTGGTTAAAAATGCAGCCTGCTGACTTTTACAAGACTGGAATAGTGTCCCTTGTTCATCGATGGACAGTTGGAACTGAAAAGCGTGGAGATTACATTGAAAAGTAAAACTGAGATCTCCTGTCCCTGGGCTTTCTTTTGATGTATGACTTTAGATTTTATTGCAATAATATGGCCAGGAGAGACTTGGGCTCATTACGTTTTGACTGACCCTCCTATAAGAGTCCAACTTTACGTACAATGACGAAAGGATGCAACTACAACAAGTGAAATTATTCAAAATGCTTGGTAACTTACAAGAGACAAAACAGCAGGAGAAAACAGAAAAGGTTGCCTTCTAAGCTGGTTTACTTAGCTACTCAGGTCCATATTAAGGTACGGTAGACTCAAGAAAATACAATATCAGATGGAGGCCCCCTGCAGAATTCAACATAGAATCGGCGGTCTAACGTTATGAAACATCGTGTCAGGTGATAAGCAAAACCTCAAATTATGCGATATCAAACTAGTATTTGACTAGCATTTGTCCAAAAACTCCTTGAGATCTTTTTAACCGAATATTTGCGTAAAAATGATGAAAATAAATACGTTGCAACACGCAAAATTAGTTGCTGGAAAACATAAATCGCTGGTTTGTCGCTATTTCTAATGACGCCATAAAAGATGACGTCATTTTCCCCAGTTTTTTTTTGGCGGCGCCACTGGTAGTATTCACTGTTTATATCAAAGCCTTCAAAATTTACCACTGCAAAAAAGCTACTGCTAAAATCTACTACCTATTACCGTAATCTTTAGGCTATAGGCCTACTTTTTGTTAACGTAGCAATTTGGTCTGCATAAAGTTAAGTTGAAATTAATCGTAAGTATCGAAAGTAACACCGAATGGGGTGGGAGCTACAATACGTCCTCGTCGTCCATCCTGGGAAATGATTTCATATTATTTGCAAAATTGCAGTAAAAAAAACAAAGAAAAAGAATAATCTTAACATCGAGAGAATAAACACGAAAATGGTCATTGCTAATCCCCTGTGCAATGTGTCCGCGTCTAGCTGTAATAACGGATCTAATCCTAATAATCCGCCCTTGTTAAGGCGAGGTCTTCATAGACCTGACAAAGTGCCGTAACTTATACTGCAGATATATGTGAAAGGATGGACCTCTGCCAAACGGAAATGCTTCAGCAAATAACAGAAAAAAGCATTATTCCAATGTAGTTCTTGCTCAAGAAACGCTCCAAACAAGGCAAGATCAGTTAAAACTTTATGGATTCCAACTTGCTGATTGCATTCTTAATGCACATCATGGCATAGCTACCTTCGTTAAGAACAAATTAAACTTCTGTCATGTTGGCAAGACGGACGATCATAGCCCTACCTAATGGATGTCTATCAAGATACAAAACACAACTATCGTGAACGTTTATCATCCTCCTCCGGCAACTTTGGACATCACTTCCCTGCCAATACCAACTTAAAGCTTCATAGTTGCAGGAAATCCAAATTGTAGATATGAGAACTGGAGGTATTTAGACTCCAATCTCAACGGAAAAAAACCTTGCTAATTGGGCAACCACCACCAACTTGCTCTCCCTGTACGACCCCAACCAACCTACCTCTTTAATCTTATGCAGATGGCAACGAAGAACTAATCCGGACTTGACTTTTAGCACTCAAATATACGGAACCATTCCTGAACGCTCTATATTGGAAAGATATCCCAGATCACAGCACAGACTTTCCCTCATTACAACCCCTCCACTGATTTCTTTTACCGGTTCAGCCCCTATTCCCTGATGGAACTTCCGAACAGCAGATTGGGAACTTTTTACTAAAGAACTTGAAAAAACTGGTGAAAATCTTGCTAAGGAAAACCTTAACATCGCATACATAAGCTTTACTTGTTTAATGAAGGCAATAGCAAAAAAATGCATGCCTCGTTGCTTTCGGATGTCATACATTCCAACTTGAGATGAGAACTGCCAAGATTTCTACAAGCTATATAAAGAGGTAGTTGATCCTGAAGAAATATCCACTTCAGCTTTAAACCTGGTAAACAAGTTGAATCAAATACGACAAGCCAGATGGAAAGAATCAATTTCTGATATTGACTTTACCCACTCCTCACAAAAAGCCTGGCATAATATCAACAAACTACCTGGCCGAAATTCTACAAAAGCAAAATATCCTTTTTCGTCAAATGCGATAGCAAAGCAGGTAGTAGCAAATGGCATTTTCAAGAAACGTGATAAAAATTTTACTCGAGAAATGAAACGTGAAGTTTTACACATGCAGATGAGACCACTGTTACCTGAGCAAGAGACTTAAGTTCAGACTTCACCACCCACGAAATCAAAGCAGCTTGTCTTTTGCTTAAAGCTGGAAAAGCCCCTGGCCTGGACGGTATCCATAATGAGTTTCTAACTCACCTTGGTTCAAAAGTACTCAAATGGGGAGCATGTTTTACTGGTACCTGAACAAGAACAGTGGCGGATCCAGAAAATTTTGGTGGGGGGGGATTTGAAGCACAAAACCTCATAAATTCGGATGTCTTCACCAAAATTGAGAGTGATTTTTCGGCCGAAATCGGAAATTCAAACGTTTTTTTCGCCCAAATTCAGGTGGTCTCCAAAAAAAAAAAAAAAAAAGGTCTTCACCAAAATTGAGACTGATTTTTCGCCGGATTGGTTACGTTTAGGTCGGTGGGGGGGGATGCATCCCGAAATGGAGCCGAATTATTCGAAACAGAGGCTGATTTTTTGACAAAAATCGTTACTTTTAGGCTGGTGGGGGGGGATGCATCCCCCCCATCCCCCCCCCTAAATCCGCCACTGAACAAGAAGACTTAAGTTCAGATTTCTCCACCCACGAAATCAAAGCAGCTTGTCTTTTGCTAAAACCTGGCCCGGGCGATATCAATGATAAATTTTTAATTCATCTTGGTCCAAAACTGCTAAAATGGGTAATACTCGTATGTTTTTTTTGAAGTGTGCTTCAACACCAACCACATTCCTAAATTGTGGCGCCGTGCCTCAGTTGTTGCAATTCTCAAGCCGGGAAAAAACGTGATCTCTCCTATCAGCTACCGACCCATCTCTCTACTCTGCACCACCTACAAACTACTTGAGTGATTTATTCCTACGCGAATTACTCCAATAATCGGGATCCATTCTGCCTCCTCAACAAGCCGGCTTTAGGCAAGGCCGCTCTGCGTTGGATCAAGTGGCCCAAATTACTGATGACATCGAGGAATTCTTTGATATGGGACAAGTCACTGAAGCTGTATGTTTGGATCTAACTGCCTCATACGACCCAGTACGGGTTACAGGTTTACATCTGAAAATACAAAAAGCTATATCTTGGAGAAAAACAACTGATCTCATTATGAATCTTCTTTATAACCGATTGTTCGTCTTGTTTGCAGGTGGCGAAGCAAGTAAGCCTTATAAACTTCAAAATGGTGTAGCTCAAGGAAGTACCCTAACTCCCACGCTTTACTATATCTATACCTATCAGATTTCCCATCATCTTCTTGCAAAAGGTATATGTATGCTGACGCCATGGCACTAACTTGTTCTGACAAATAAATATCGGTGATCGAGCACACCATTTTTAAAAACCTGGACTGCTTGAGCGAATATTATCGAAAATGGCATTTAAAACTTTCAACAACAACATCAGTTTTTTTTTCCATTTTCCACCTGAGAAATCATCTTACTCGGTACCAGTTACAAGTACACAGATCGGGTAGTTCCATTTCCTCTGACCCTACACTTTCGTACCTTAGCGTCACTTTCCACCGGTAGTTAACCTTCCGTCAACATATAGAAAAGTTGAAAAACAAGATGACATCAAGAGTTGCTCTTGTAAAACAACTTGCTGGTCTCACCTGCGGTGCATGCTTTTATGTGCTTCGTATGTCTACGCTTTCGCTATAGTAGTTGCGCCTGCTGAATACTGCTCCCCTGTTTGGAATCAATCTTCACATGCTAATAAGCTAAACACACCCTTTAATGAAGCCCTTCGTACCATCATGGATGTATTATGCCTACACGCGTCAGTTTTTTTCCATTTCTATAGCTGGCATTGAGTCCCTTGAAAACCGTCGCCACTACGCGCGTGAGAAATTACTTCGTCGAGCTAATAATCAGGAATCAGCAACTCTATCAGATGATGTACTGTTCCCATAATCTTACAATGCTTCGCTCTCGACATCCACTGAGAAACTTCGACCTAACAATTTCTGTAGCAGACCACACAGTTTCTGAAGATCTAGCTGAGTTTATCCCGCAGTGATCGAAAGAGCCTTGTGGTTGCAAACTTCCACGCAAGCATTGGGTCCAGCTCAACAGACTACGCAGGGGATCTGGAAGATTTGCCGACGACACGCATCGCTGGGGCGTTTCCAAAACGAGTGCATGTGACTGTGGTTCAGAAATCCAAACCTACACCCACATCCTACAGGAGTCCCCCATTTGGAAACCACCGAGTCACCTCACTAAAGTAGACAATCCCCTTTGCAAAACTATCTACAAAACTTCATTTTTTGACCTGAGTTGTTTATTTTTTTCCATGGTTTTTCTTTGTTTATGCAAATGTATATATCACCGAATAATAGCCCATTATTGTCAAAAAACACAAAACATTGCGAAGCATTACCTACGGAGCTTTACGCAGTAGAAAATTTTAATAAGAGACACCGTCCTAAGTGATTCTAATTAAAGTTTTCTATCCACACAGCATTTTCTATTTTATCGGGATTTTTTTAAACAAAAAACTACGGTGTTTTTGCTAAAAAATTAAATGCATTGTATTTCACCAAAAAATTCTCACGTTAAAAAACAAAAAAAAGGAATGAATAATACTTATCCACGCAGTTTTTGTTTATACTTTCAAAGCTTAAGTAATTAAAATTAGTCTTTGAGTTTACATTTGGGATAGTTAAGTTAGGCTAATTTAAGAGCTAAGTTTAAAGTTAGGACTAGAATTCCGGGTTAGAATTCACAGAATTCTTTTTTTTTTTTCTAGAAATAAAGCCAAAAAATTTAGAAATATATCTGAAACATGAAAAGAGACGACCATGCACCCACGTCTATAAAACAAAATTTTGTACTTGTACAACAACATCAACAGCAGTGCTGACGTTATAGAACAGCTGAAGTGGCTCAACACCTTACTTCATTAAATTCCTCATAAGATATTGCTTCTTCCAATTCGAAAACAACTAAGAGAGGTTCTTCATTTTCGCCTGCAATTAGCCAGTAACAATCGTGAACGCCATGATGGCTTGAAGTCCAACTTTTAGATGTGAGGGTCATCATATGTTTGGTAGCAACAAAATTTTCAACGCATTGAGCTAAAAACATGAAAACTAAAACATAACAACAGTCATACTCATATAATTACAAATATTTGAACTAACTGAAAAGATAAACAAAATGTTTCAGCAGTGCGCAGCACTGGTGTTTATAATTATGCATTTTTGGAATTTACCTCTGCATGGATCGAAATCTCAGCGTTTGTTCACCTGTCTGACACCTTAGCGTTGGTGAAACTACAATTTTTTCGTTGATAACTAATCATTTTTTTAATTTTTTGAAACACAGGACGAAAGTAAGTTCTGAAAGAACACAAGACAGTTTTTTCAGCACGAATATCTACTACACATTAATACACTTGCTTTGCAGTGAACTTTAGTGGAGTTTCTAGCCTTTCATTTGGTTGTTTCTCCGATTCTAACACTTGCGACTGAGCAGATTGCTGCCACCCAGGTCTTTTCGACGGAATTAATGTTTGTGATCCCCAATTTTGTGGCTGATCCCATCTATTCGTGATGAATTTTTAGACCTATCCAGTGATTGGTTTGATTTTTGGAGTTTGCTGTTGAGAATCGTCTGATCGCCTGATTCCCTACTATTCTCCTTTCAGCTTTATTGGCTGTTGATTTTTGTTTGGCCTTGGTACCTTGCAAAGTCTTCCATTTTTTATGCACAAGTTTGTTTCCAAAGAAAAAACATTTAGCTCAAAACTCAGGGCCGATTTCAACGGCTAATTAGCATACTTTTTTTTCGGCTTATTGACACTCGTTGCCTATTTCAACGCTTCATTTGTATTTTGATCGCTGGCGAAGCTATGTTTTTGACTTCGGAGCTTATGGTTGGCTTTGCCGATTTTTTGCTTGTTTGTTTCGGCCTTCTATTTTTTCGGCTTGGCCTGTTTTCAGTTACCTGAAATTCTACAAATAGTGAGAAAAAATTTTGTTTTTTACTCATTTCGATTCATGCCAGCTCAGCTGACGAGGTTTGGTATTGACCGAAATAGCCCGATCGTGAGCATTGCATGGAGGGTTATTTTACGCTCAAATTTCTTGTTACTACATAGCAAATAATTATTTTTCCCCCCCCCCACGACTGTTTTTCTTGGTGGTAGTTCGGTCAAGAAATTGACTGAGCTCTATGACTTACCAAAATAATTATGCTCTGGACTTTGCTACTACCGATCATCAATCAAATTTTTCCTAGCCTAGCGAATCTTGTAACATGCGCTAGCTGTAATCATAATGCAGCATTTATAACGTCATGTGATCGAAGAGCTATTAACAGCATTTTGAATATCAGTGGTTTGATTTAATTAACTCTGTTTTACATAGGCTATTTGACCATCGAATGCCACACGGGGGGAGGGCAAAAATGACTTTCCAGTTTAAATTCTAAACATGAGAACATCGAATTTGTCAGGTGGTTGGCGCTCATCAATTTTTTTTTTTTTTTTGAAAAATTGCTTTTGAGTTGAGGACGTGATCACAGCGACGTCTCGGCAGTTTTTTCCAGAAATGACGTCATATGCGATGACGTCATGGCCAATTCAAAATTTTGCACATGTGTTTTTTTGAATTTAAATCATTATTTTGAAGTCAAAATGATTACCTGACAAAAACATCTTGTAACGTCATTTAAGTTAAAGTAGTGCTAAAAAAAAAACAAATTTTGATGAAATAACTTAAAAAAACTTTGAAATTATTTCTCTTTCTCAAACAACTTCAATTTGCAGAAGTTATTTGTTAATGAATTTGACTGTAAAGTCAAGTAGTTTGAAGAAAAAGGCTTATTTCTGAAAAAATTTATCACAAACTCATTTTGCCCCTCTCCCCTTTCTTCCGCAAAAATATAGGGTTAAAGAAATTCGAAAAAATGTTATTTGAACTGCATTAACTTCAGTTTTATTGTATTTTAAATTTGGCCCGTATTTTTGTTGAAGCAATATCAGTTTACATTTAAAGACTATAATAATGCTTTGAAAAATTAAAAAGCGACAATGTCCTGGCAGGGAGAAACACTCGCTAATTTACTACTTTCTATTTTACCAGCCGTAAACGAAGCTAAAAACCCTTTTTCGTTGCTTGAACCATCCGATTGAAATTTAATTCGCAAAACATCCGCCGGAGAGACAACAACTTTCCCACTAAACTTTCCGCTGAGTGTGATTTCTTCAGTCTTGTTGTAAAACACCTGTAAAAATACAAAATTTTGGTAAAAGGTATCGTCAAACTAAACCCAAAAATCAATGTTTTTTGAAGCAACAAATTGTGCCTTTTTGGTATTTTATCGCACCACTGCATCCCGGCGCTAGTGCAATTGATTTGCATAAAGCATTAAAGTGCAATTTCGTTGATCTTTTGACCCAAGTTTTTTGTAATTGCTTCTTTGTATTTCAGTGCACAGCTTTTGAGTTAGTTTAATTTACCAATCTTGTTTCTAAGTTCGTTAATCTATCAATGTTGCTTGCAAGTTTTAAGTTGAATAAAGCCCATAAATTGGATAATATTCAATTCTCATTACGATATAAAACAGGTCATTTGGTTGAGCGATAACACAGTCATCTCTAAGGTGGGATGTTTGAGGTTCAAATCTGAAGTCGATCAAATCGGATGCAATAATGCCAACGTTTCGCCACAACGGTGACATTTTTTACAGAAGCTGTATTGCCCAGGCACCAAGACGTGGAGGTCTACCTGCCAACTCGTTACACACTTGGGCGTAATACAGCCAGAATAATGAAGACTTGATTTTGTTTTGAAAAAAAAAAATATTCAAAACCTCTGTTAGTGTAGTTCCATGGAATGCTAAGTAAATAAAACTGAGTGACTACAATTCGCCGGAAAATTTTTGAGTTGAGAGAGCATAAGCAAAAATGAGCAATATTCATCCGCACATTATTATCTATTTGTTTTTGAGGGGTCCAGATTAGAGTTTGAGTTGGGGCTTGGGTTAGTTGTAGGGAAAAGATTTGATTTTGGTGTAGATTTGAGTTGGAGTTTATGAAAAAGTAGATAGATGTTTCCGATAAAACTAAGATTACAAACGTCAAAACATAACAATTAAATTACTGTCAATGTCGAAATAAAGACTTCCAAATTTAATCAGTAGACTAATACAGTACAATTATAGCTTTTTCGGATTAAAGATTCTAATTTTTTACCTATCATTTTATAATATGTAAATTATTAAAACAACCGACTTTTTCGGTTTCTTCTTTCTCCAGATGATCCTTTTTGTGAAGAAAACTGAGAAATATCTTATTTTATTGTGCTATAATTAAGTGATCAGAAATTTTTTGACCTCTAACCATGGTTCGTTGGTCTCCGTCCTATAATTCATAAACTCTAGTTTCTGAACCCTGGCACTTGAACCCAGGGACTCCCACGACACATGATTCCTGACCTTTGACTACAGATACTTGATCTCTGACCATCGATTCTTGACGTCTAGTTCTTAACACATAACTCTTGATCCCAAATCTTTGACCAATGACGTTTGACCTCGGATATGACGTCATACACATATTACAAGGCGGTACAAATTTGATGTCTACAATGATAACATGGTGTCATCAAATATACATTATAACGTTACAAAAAGTGAACAAACAAACAGACAAATCTGAAATTAATTTAGTAAAACGGGACAATATCAAAAGCTTTGACAAAAAAAAACAAAAAACAGAGGCAAGATAAAATGAATCATTCTATTTATGAGACCTTTCGACTTAAACTAAAGTAATTTTCAATCTTATTCCAATAGAAGGATGAAATTAACTTTAGTCTAACATTAAGTAGAAATGTAATCATTCTATTTGAAATGAACTTTAGTTTAAATCGAAACGTCTCGTAAATAGAATGATTCATTTTATTTTGGCTCAAATTTTTTGTCAATTTAGATAAATTTTAATATTTTGGTTATTTCTATTATATAAATTCTCTCTGCGCAGAACGCAAGTTGAACCCAGTAAGTATTGGGTTGAGCCGAAGTAGGGTATACCAAAATTGGGTTGCGCTACAATCAAATTATTGCTTACCTGGACCAAGTCGTAAGATTTTTCGGTGTTTCCGAAACGAAATATCAAAATAATTGTATCGTTGATGGACGGTGCTGATATAAACCATTCGCAAGACAAATCATTATCATAACGCTCAGGGTAAGATGGTGTACTAAAGACTTTTGGGCTATTTGAAGCAGTAAAGTTGCGTCTGCAATCATCTAAAATAATTACAAATCCTTAACTAAATTAGTTGTGCTCAATACTTAAATCGTAAAATTTTGCATGGGGGGACGCTTTTGCAGCCTTGACTAAATCTTAGTGAAGATTACATAATACCGTCGACGAAGTTGAATAAAGACCAAAAAAGATAAAAGTCTACGCCGAGAGTTTACAAACTGAAGTGTTTTTTCGCCGGATATTAGGTGAAAACCAAAAAAAAGAGGGTCTTCGCCGAAAACCGAAGTGTTTTTTCGCCGAAAATTAGGTGTAGACCAAAAAAAAAGGTCTTCGCCGACGGTTGAAGTGCTTTTTCTTTTGAATCACTATTCCCGCGAAATTTGGTGCTATTTCGACCAGACTTTGTAGGTCTTTTTTCCTCTCATCATACAGCGTTCAAATCTCGATGGGGGACGCCTAAATCTCAATGGGGGGACGCTTAATCTCGATGGGGGACGCGTCCCCCCCTACAATTTAAGTACTGTTTGTACTACTTACGTAATAACCGATCAATTTTTGAGAAAGAAAATTTCACTCTCGAATAACATACTGTATAAGGAACAGTAACAGTAATCGAGGCTACAAATTTGTCAAATTTAAAGACAGTCAGTTTGAATTTGAAGTATTTCTTTCAGAAAATATAGGCTAGTGCTTTAGTTGCCTTTTTATTCTGTAATCTCTAATACAAACCAGAAAGAGATTTCTGTCCACTGCTCAGCGATGCAAACAAGATTGATAGCATCAGCAGACGTATCCAAATATTCTTCAAATAAACAAGCGGCATCACTTTCGCAAATGTACTCCAATTCATTACTTGGTCTCAAAAAGAATGTTTTTTATTATTCGAACATTCAAAATTGTTCTGAAAAATACTTTTAGGCTATTGATTGATTATAATGTTATGGTACTCATTCAGCAAATAAATGCGCCGCAGTACCAAACTTAGTAAAACTTTAATCCCTGACTTTAATCATAGCCTAATGTGAACGGCTGTTTGCTGATTGCTGTACCCCTTTTGGTTCAATAAAACCTCATTTCGCTTTCTCTACTTAACAGTATGTAATCTATGTGATGCTGATTTTCATGTACGCAACGCCGCGTGTTTCGATTGTTGGTACAATTTTGGTTGTTTTGATTTTTTCTCACAACAAATCCGCTAACTGCTAGTTTATAGAGTTTATAGATGGATGCAAAGGGTAAATATAACGGAAAATTTTATGCGGAAAAACTTCTATTCGTACAATATTGCAAGGCTTGCATTTTCTTTATGTATGTTTTTTAGTTTATTTTTGTCTATGAGTTCCAAAAATCCTGAACGGCTCTATTGTGACACTAGTAGAATCAGCGCATTTTATTTGAGGAAGTTATTGAAACAATAAACCGAGAAGTTAATAATAGAAATTGAGGAAAGTAAGAAAATGCCTAATGCCTGAAGAGGAACTGCAATATAAGCTTATATTTTGTTAATAGTTACGATTATCAATTCAAAATATAGAAAAAATAATAATACGTTTTTCCTTATGTTCGACTTTGTACTATTGAAAATTTCCTATTCTTTTATTTCTATTTTTTTAAGCTTAGTTTAGTTAGTAGAAATTAAGAAAGAGTAAGCTGCATTCACACAGGCTACTTGTAGCTGCGAGAATCGGCATTTTGCCTTATTTTTTCTCAATTGCCCTTGTTTCTTTCTTTCTCGATTTGATGCAGCTTACCGCTAAGTCACTTTTTTACAGTTAACCAAAATACTAGCAAAAAGTTCAAAATGCATCTCTTTGAGATGAAGTATTCTACATCCTTTTGTTTTCAAAATAAGTAAAAACATAAAATTAATCGAGAAAATTGGCAACTACTCACGACATTTTTCGCTATGCTGTGTAAGTATTTACAAAATGCCTTCGCAGAATTCGCAGTGACAGAGTATCAAACTCTCAACCGAAAGTATGGTGACAGGCGACAAACTTGGCCTTCTCTTCTGCTATCACTACTCATTAGCCAGGACAAACCAACCCTTCTTGTCATTTCGCGCAAAACAAAAGCGCTTTCACCTAAAATCAATCAATTGTTCGACTTGAAATTTATCAAGTAATTCTCTTTTATGTTTGTAAATAAGATGAGTAATCATTTGATATTTGAAGAGAATTTTCTTATTTAATGAAATTCGACGCGTTACCCATACACCACCCGCAAGTCGTTATCAAAATCAGGGCATGGTATGGAATGGAAAAGAACGTAAATTTTGGTATGGAATATGGAAAATGCCAGAAATGGATGGATTGGAAGATTTCAAGAATGGAATGGAAGACAATCTTCCATACTAATTCCCTATTAGGTTTCGCACAAGGTATTTACAGAAAAATTAAGAGCTTATTTCCAAAACGCCTTATATCCACTTCTGATGTTTTCGAGAAACTTGCCAAAAACGGTATTGAAGTTTTTTTCTTTAAATATTTTGTTAATTTGACTTTCTGGGGATTGCAGACGTATACCTCTTCAAAACCGAAAAGTTTGAAAAGTTAAGGATATTTAATTAAGATTTTATTTTGGTTTATTTAACTTAAAAAAAAGTGGATACTAGGCGTTTTGAAACTAAACTTAATAAAATTCTAGAAAATGTTGTTCCATCTAGAATTAATGTGAATCTAAACCTAATGATTTGTTCAATCATTTGTTGTGGTACCAATAAAACTCTAATTGGTTGCTGCTTTTACCCAAAATTGTACAAAAAATCGTATTAGTGACGTTACAGATGGTTGCTGTCGTCTCTTAATTTTTCCACTGCGGACAACGTTAACGTACTAGGAAAGTAATTATACAGTTTGACTAACTCTTTTGACATTAAGAGTTTATTTACTTTTGTGCTTCTAGCGGAGACTATTCATATCTGTGCTGACTCCCTCTACAGTTCGGAACACCCTCCTGCACCTTTTCCAAGGCATATATTTGTTGAACATAAGGAGATGGCTACTTCTTCTGCCGAGGTTAGCTTCGATGACATCATGCATCACCAGACTGACGGAGTTGCCTTGGGATCACCCCTTGGACCAGCTCTTGCCAATATTTTTCTTGGCTACGATGAATCTAAACTTTTCCAGACCACTTCCCAACTGGAGATATATTACTGCTATATGGATGACACTTTCGTAGTATTTAGCTACGAAGATGAGCGCGATCTTTTCTTACACAGCCTTAACTCGCTTCACCCTTCTCTTCTCTTCTTTTTTGAAAAAGAATCTAACCTGGCTCTCCTTTTTCTGGACGTGTTAGTAGAAAAATCACCTTTCAAGTTCATCACCTCCATCTATCGGAAACCCACATTCACCGGTCAATATCTGTGCTGGAATTCCTTCAGTCCACAGAAACGTAAAACTAACTTAATCCTGATATTAACTCCCCGGACTCTTGCCATTGTTCTCCTGAAAGATAGTCATCTGAACTATACAAAATCAAGTTCATTCTACAGACTAATACTTACCCGTAGCTCGTTATAAAGTCGTTTATGGCTAAGAAGATGAAGCAATTTTATGCTCTGCCCAAATTCGGACCGGAAAAATGCCCCGTCTATCTACGTATCCCACGGCTCAGTTCTGTTTCTACCCGGCTGACAAGCAAGTAGAATCTGCTGTAAAGCAGTGCTTTGCCGCTGAGAAAACACGCTTTGTTTACTCTACCAAGGAGCTTCTCTCCGCTATCAACAAGGATGCATTGCCTTCTTTGCAGAAAAGCAACGTGATTTATCAATTCCCATGCCACTGCGACAGTCAGTATGTTGGCCGTGTCTCCCAAAGACTGGAGGACAAAATTAAACGACACGTTCTCAAATTTATCCGCTCTTTCTGTTCTTCCCAGAAACACTTACTTTCTGCCGGTCGGTGTAGATCTTCCACCAAGTCTCTTGCTTCTGATTCAGCCATTGAACTTCATCTTTTACAAAATCTAGTGGGTGCTTAACATTATGATGACAGTAGATTTTCTATTCTTGCCCATTGCCCAAGGCCGCTCTCCTTTCCATTTATCTGCTCTTGAAGACACTTTTGTCAAAACTTGTAACCACGGCCTCTGCCGACAAAAAGAATTCGGGTACAGCTTAAAAATTGTGCACTAATGACGCTCTCTCATTGGTCTTTTTTTAGCCAATCACTACTCGGCTTTTTCCTATAAATAGCCGCTCCGTTTCCTGCGTTCTCCATTTTGACAATTCTACGTGATAAGTGTCAGACGAAAAGCTTCCAAGGCATGGACATTTTAATCATAGTATTTTATCTTAAAAAAAATCAAATTATTAAACGTCCAAAAACTTGTCATATCCTTGAACTGAAATAAATTATTTTCGCATGGTGAACCATGCGTAATCAACAAATGTGACTCTTGGACAAGTAGTTAACCCTAGTGTGTCGTTGATAAACTTTTTTAGTTTTTTTGTTGTTGCTTATAAACAACTCGATAAGCAAAAAAACCTCATTGGACAGAGGGCGCCTTAAAACTAAGCTGGCAGTGGATACAAGGTGTTTCGGAAATAAACACAATATTCAGAAACGCTTTTGCCAAGGATAGGAAGCGATTTGGAACTGAACTATTACATAGAAACACATGCACATGGTCAATCTCAACATTTTTCAATAAAAAAGTCCATTTTGGAAAATATGGTTCTGAGGTGTTTTGGAAATAAACTCTTCAAATATAGACTGGTGATATGTAAAAGTGTTTTCACATAAGTGCTTTAAGCAGCTAATTATCTGTAGACAAATAGTGGTATTTACATAGGTATTGCACCGTTGCATTATGTTCATAGAAATTTGCAGCATTGGTGCTGACACCTAACTGGACTGACTTTCATTTCGAGGTTGACAATTTGCCAAGTGATAAAAGTTCTTCCATCGTAACAAAGATTTGCATTTTTGTATTTATTTTTCTATCTCCGATTGAGCTTAATTTTTTTTGTGTGTGTGTGTTTAAGCTCATTTTTGGGGGGTTGCTGAAAGCTTGGAATCTTGATAAAATATTTTTGGTAGTTTGGCTGTGCCAAATTTTATACCTTAGTCGGAGTGATTACAAATTTGCAATTATTTAATTCTGTGCATATCGGTCAGTCTATTGTCTATCCACTCTATTGAGTATTTGGTTGATTGCTATTTTCATTCTGAATGCATTTTCATGGTAGCTTATAGTGATAGTGCTCCGAATACGGGATGAGTTGCGTTGTTCTACGAAACAACTACGACAGCTATCGGCTTGCTGTTGTGATTTATTTAGAGCTGGGTTTGAAATAGAGTGGTTTAGGCATAACGTCTTATTGTACATAAAAAAATTAAAATTTTAGTTTTTTTGTTTTTTTTAACTCACTCAAGTTTTTCAACCATGTTTCAGAGTTGTACAGCAGTGTATTTATTGAACTGCTATACCCGCAGAAATGTAAAGTAACGAAAGTAGCTATGCTTAAGTAGCCTACTTAAGTAGAATTTGTCGGTAACGAACACTTTTAAAGTAGTTTTTTTTTTAATACTTTCTATTTTCACTTGCTTACTTTTAGCGTGAAGTAGCGCTACTCAGTAGCGTAGCCAGGGGGGGGGGGGCGGGGGGGCTCGAGCCCCCCCATTGGCTTGTGAAGTATGCAAAATCGCATGTTTTTTGTGCTTTTGAGGCCGATTTTCTGTAAAAAATGGAAAATAGCCCCCCCCATACGAAAAGAGCCCCCCCTCAAACGTTTTTTTGGAGATCACCTAATGTTTTTTGGAGATCAGCTAATGTTTGGCGGAAAAAACCTTTGAATTTTGGATTTCGGCCGAAAAATCACTCTGAATTTTGGCGAAGACCTTTTTTTTTTTTTTTTTGGAGATCACCTAATTTTTGGCGGAAAAAACCTTTGAATTTCCGATGTTTCCGAGACATTTCGTCTCAAATTTCGAACAAACCGTCTGAAACTGATTCAAGGTCAATGAAAATTCGAGTCAAGGTCGTTTGCACACTTCTCACTCTTTCAAAATAGCCCCCCCCCTTTCCAAATTCTGGCTACGCGCCTGGCGCTACTTAAGTAGCATTTTGATTCAGAAGAATGTAAAGTACTGTAGGTTTAAATTTGAACAACAAATTCGTCAGAACGGTTGAGTTTTCTACCGGCAATTGTTTAATTAAGTTCATTTACCAAAGGTTTATGAAATGATTCCAAGTAAATTCTGCGAGACATCATTTTCAAATCTCAAAGTTTTGCTGTTGTTCTTTTTGAGCATTGTAACAGAAACTTGCATCAACTAATAATTCATGACTTCTTGAGAGAGTGAGGGGTTAGAAGACCAAGCATTATGTGGCAGTGATTTGAAGGTAGTCGACTAGTTGTCATACACTACAGTTTGTCGATAGAATAATGTGTTTATTTTGCTTAAATACTTTCGGAAATACTTGTACTTGAGGACTTTTAAAATGACTACTTTCAGGCGCGTAGCCAGGATTGGGAAAAGTGGGGGGGGCTATTTTGAAAGAGGCAGAAGTGTGCAGACGACCTTGACCCGAATTTTCATTGTTCTTGAATCAGTTTCACACGGTTTGTCCGAAAATTGAGACGAAATCTCTCGGAAAGCTCGGAAATTCAAAGTTTTTTTCCGCCCAAAATCAGGTGGTCTCCAAAAAAAAAAAAAGGTCTTCACGGAAATTGAGACTGATTTTTCGGCCGAAATCGGAAATTTTAACGTTTTTTCCGCCCTAAATCAGGTGGTCTCCAAAAAAAAAAGGTCTTCACCGAAATTGAGACTGATTTTTTGGCCCAAATCGGAAATCCAAACATTTGAGGGGGGCTGTTTTCCAATGGGGGGGGCTATTTTCAACTTTTCACAAAAAATCGGCCTCAAAACCACCAAAATGGTGCGATTTTGCATACTTCACAAGCCAATGGGGGGGGGCTCGAGCCCCCCCCCCCCCTGGCTACGCTACTGACTACTTTTATACTTTTGCTCACCCACTTTTTTAAGTCAATACTTTGTTCTGTACTTTAAGTAGTTCTTCGCTCAAAGTAACAGAACTTTTACTTAATTACACTTTTCAAGTACGTTCTACACCACATATGCGTAGTAGCGTTGATAGTTAGTTAAAATCTTAAATGACTGCTGAATTAAAAAAGGGTTTATAAAGCACAATTGTAGCTAACTACCGGTAATCGCAGCTAATTACCGGTAAATTGTGGTCTTAAGGTACAGTTAGACTGGAAGCAGCCCAACGCGTAATTTGCACCTTCGCAATGTCAGCCCATTTTAACGAGTAATTGCTTACCTTCAAGAGCGACCACTTGCAAAGTTACGCTTAATGCTGCCAAAGTACTACACAGATTACACTTTTCTTCCCGTTTGAACTCACGTTTAGTATGGAATGGAATATGAAAAAAAATTTTAGTTTGGAATGGAATATGAAATGGAAGAAAATTGCCAGAATGAAATATGGAAAAATCGTCTTCCATTCCATACCATGCCCTGATTAAAATATTGCAATTCAAATTTAATATTGTCCTTTCTTCAATGTTACCGAAGCCATTTTCTTTGTGCTGTGACAGTTATAACTTACTAAAGGTCATTCTTAGTTTTTCCTCAGCGTATCTGCTTGCAGGCCATTTTTGATTTTGAAAAGTTTTTCGTTTATTGAGTTAAAGAGATCGGAGTCAACAAAAGTTAATTTACTGTTTTGTTACTGTTATGCCACGTTCCTGCAGTTACCTTTTTTTCTCATTGATTTATTTCATCTAAGACCCGATCGATTTTAGTAAAATTATCAAGAACAACAATATACTTCTTGAATTGAAAATTGAGTGTTGAGGACAGCAAGACAATAAAAATCCTTCGGTTCCCTCTGGATTAGAACCTCGATACTAGCTTTAAACGCAAGACTTAAATATGCAACAGACACAGTAGCGTAGCCAGGGGCTCGAGCCCCCCCATTGGCTTGTGAAGTATTCAAAATCGCACGTTTTTGGTGCTTTTTCGGCCGATTTTTGGTGAAAAATTAAAAACAGCCCCCCCAAAGGAAATTGGGTGCCGAAGTCGTGAAGTAGATGTCGTGATTCGGTGTGAAAAGGCGTTTGAATTTCCGATTTTGGCCGAAAAATCAGACTCAATTTCGGTGAAGATCTTTTTTTTGGGGGGGGGGCTGAAAAAACGTTTTAAATTCCGATTATGGCCAAAAAATCAAACTCAATTTCAGTGAAGACCTTTTTTTTTTATTTTTTGGAGACCACCTGCAAAATTTTTTGAATTTCCGAGCTTTCCGAGAAATTCCCGTCTCAATTTTCGGACAAACCGTGTGAAACTGATTCAAGAACAATAAAAATTCGGTTCAAGGTCGTTTGCACTTTACTCACTCTTTCAAAAAAGCCCCCCCCCCCCCCCCTTTTCCAAATCCTGGCTACACGCCTGAACAGACATTAACATCATTTTTAATCATCTTGTTATTTTTTCCTACAAGTTTTGATTAAACCTAAGAGACAGCTTTTGCTTTAAGCGAAACTCTTGAGATGAACTTTCCTACAAGTTTCGATTAAATCTCTGAGGTAGCTTTTGCTTTATACTTATTCATACATCAATGGTAATGTGTGCTTGTCTAATCTGCGGTAATACCTACCTTAAGCGACAAGCTGATGAAGGGTTCCGCACTCCCTCCGAAGCAATGCAATCGTAAGAGATGTCCGATGTGTTGCTTTCTGAAATATAAACTGCTTTGCGGGTAGAATTTTGTACTTTTGTTTGCAACAAATTTAGTTTATTGAGTTTTTGAAAATATCGAATACAGTTGTATCACAAAAGTTGCAATATCTGCCTTATTGAGGGAATACAAAAGTTCCTCTTCAGAGTACAGTAAACTTATATATTGGATGCTCTAGTCGCACAATCAATTTTCTGCAATTTCAGTGGCAATAATATTACTGCGGTATAGGGTAATTGAAATTTTTTAGCTACCATAGTTCGCTCTATTTTCGTTTTATGTTTTATGAAAGTGCAATTAGCTGGATATCTGTGAGATTTCTCTCAATCTTCGGCTAATGCTAAGGCAAGCATTTCTCCGAACAAGTTTAGGTTTAGCAGGTGAGGGATTGAATCCAAAATTTTTATTATCAAATTCTTGTGCGTTACTGTGATACAAACTACCAGAGTGGTACTAAAAAAAAGCGTTCAATAGAAACGTTTGTGTGAAAAAAGAAAAGATGAATACCGCAATAAGCATGTCAACAAAAATTTTGGTATGAAATCAGGAGTTATAACGCAATTGAATCTGATTGATTACGAGGAGTTAACACAAACCGCTTGGGGGAGGAGCCAACACAGTAATGATAAAATGCGTGTTGTTTTTCCACAAGGGATCAAATGCGGAAAAGATTGTAGTTGAATGTGATATTGCATCACTTAATTACGCTTTATTCGCGCAGTCAAACCGTTCGACAATTCGAGAGGATAACCTATACCAGCATGCTACGTATCGTGCACCGTATATTGTGTTTTCAGGGGTGGACTGGATAAAGTTTATAAGTTGATATGGAAGAAAGGCGAAAGACGCTCAAAATTTGGCTTAAACGGACACGGGACAGAGGTGTAGTTGAGAGCACTAGGCTCGAGGCCAAGGACACAGAAAAAACCGAGGCCAAAGACAGCCTTTTCAAGGACAAACCCTTTCTAGGGAAAGGACACAGGCGCAGGTGTTCTCCAAAAAAATAATAATAATAAGGTCTTCAAATTTTTTTTCCGGTGATCTCAAAAAAACAAATTTTTCTACAAAAAACGATCTACAAATATTTTAAGGATTTGAAAAATACTGCTGTCCTCGAGCCGAGGACAATGCAATTTTCGAGGACTTTAAGCTTCAAGGCGAAGGACTTCAAAACGTGTCCTTGAGGACTCCACCTCTGTAAACGGAATGTAGCAGTAGAACTGAAAAGCAGTTGAAAGCTGAAAACAAAAATGTACCCTGCAAAACATTGCGATCAGATCTTTCGACCAAGTCACCCTTTGTTAAGAGGAATTCAAAAGAGGAAGAACCGGTCCTTTGAAACCTGCTTCTAGTATCCATCAGTGCAGGCCCGGCGCCACGGGGGGGGGGGCATTCCGGGGCCGTGCCTCCCCAAGCGAGGACTGTGCTCCAAAGAAATTAACGAAATTAACAGCCTCGGGGCTACTGGAGTACAAATCGAGGCCTAAGACTCCCAAATCGGTGCTTATCCTGTTTTTTCGTAGTTTTTGTGGACTCTCACCAGATTTCATGAAACTTTGGGGACGAAGACCTTTTTTTTGTCCTCACATTAGAATTCGTGGAAAATCGCAAGATGACTACAAAAATTAGTGGACATTTTTGAATTGTAGACCTTTTTTTTTTTGGTTTTCACTTTAAGATTTGTGGAAAATCGCAAGAATTTTGAGATGAAAACCTGAGTTTGTGGATATTTTTGAACAGAAGACTTTTTTTTTTTGGTCTTCTCCGTTTTCGTTTGATCTTAAGACAGCAGAGGAACCTTTTGGTCTTCGACTTAAGCTGCCACATCTTGTCTACTACGCAATGTGGAGTCTTCACGCTGTCCCTTTTTATTGCTGAACGCTAAGCAAGGAATCGAACCCAGATGTAGCATTTCAGTAACAAACGCTCAATCACTGATTGGTGCAAATATTTTTTTTTCTTCATCCAACAAAAACTTCGCTACCTAATAGCCACCACAACACTCTTGATTGGCCATACGTTATGTTTTTTATGAGGAAGCTACAAAAAAATTCACGTTTATATTATCAAAAAGACGATATTAGTTTTCTCGTGATGCATAATCGGATCCAAATTCAACCAAAACAGCAAAGAATTGTAATAAATCTGTGATTTCCGTCATTCAATTCAGCACAATATTATGGCCACCCACAGAATACGCTGTTAAGCCGTTACGCTCGTAAGCACCGTTTTGTATAGTGTAGACACCTTCAACGTACGAGCGTAAAAAATTTTGTAGTTTTATACGCACAGAGTAGACAGGCTCATAACAGTAAAATACTCGGTGGGGGTGGGATAAACATCTCTAAAATTTTTTTTTTATAAATGCAGATGAAGTAGGTTAAATCTTGT
The DNA here is from genome assembly GCA_963965965.1 of Trididemnum nubilum. NCBI lineage: Eukaryota > Metazoa > Chordata > Ascidiacea > Aplousobranchia > Didemnidae > Trididemnum > Trididemnum nubilum. The sequence continues at coordinate 13,580,039 of OZ014484.1, read as the reverse complement.
GATTTTTTTATTTTGTGATTTACCAGCAAGTAACAAAAAGGCTAAAAATTTACCTTTAACCACCACCCTCATAGCCCATTGCGCAGCCAGTTTAGCCATGTTTTTGCATTGCTAATTTTTATGCCACGTTTCAAAAGCATTAATTTTTGCTTTAATAGGCCTGATATCAGTGCCGGAACTAGACCGTTGCTCTAAGGGGGGGGGGGGGGGGGGCAAAATTTCTTTTGGGGGGGGGGCTTGCAATGCTTCCACTATTTTTTCCTATTTTCGCTTTGGGTTTGGAGGGCGCCGCCTCCTGGCCCCCTGGAGTTGCGGCCCTGCCTAAAACTGAGTTATTTCTGCAAAAAAATTACAAAATTTTTGAGCGCTGGGAGCTCTGCCCCCAGACCTTCTTGTCTCCGGCGGTTGGGGGGGGCATTGCCCCCAAACCCGCAATGGCCTCAGGTGGCTGTACCTGCCCTTATTTAATTGCTAATACGTTTCTAGCTATTTTTTAGTGTTTATGCGACGTACTCAGTATTCTGGTTTTTGTTAAAGTGTTTTAATAGTATTAAGAGCAATATTAAATGACCCTACGTACAATATTGAAAGCGCCCTCTAAAAAAGTTGCCCCCCTTGCCCTGCCGACGTTCTGGCACCCCTGAAGGCTATAGTTCACGAATGACATGCACGTACTCACGAAAGGTCGAGAAGTGCACATTTACGCGTTGCAAGTGTTTATGAGCACGTCAGACCAGCATGTTTCAAAAGTACAAGTCGGAAGGGTGCTGAACAGAGGTGGAGTCCTTGAGTACGTCCTTGGCCTCGAGGACGTCTTTGAGGACACATTTTGAAGTCCTTGGCCTTGGCTTTGGCCTCGAAGGTCAAGTCCTTGGCCTTGGCCTCGAGGCCTCAAGTCCTCAAAAATTGGCTTGTCCTCGGCTCGAGGACAGCTCTATTTTTTGAATTGCTAAAATTTTGTGGAGCGCTTAAAAAATTTTTTGGAAAACGTTTTTTCGTGGAGATCGCTTGAAAAATTTTTGTGAAGACCTTTTTTTTTGTAGAGCTCTTGCGCTTGTGTCCTCGGTCCTTGGCCTTGGCCTCGAGCATTCCTGTCCTTGGCCTCGAGAGTGTCTGTCCTCAGAAAGGCTGTCCTTGGCCTTGGCCTCGGATTTTTTTGTGTCCTTAGCCTTGGCCTTGGCCACGAGCCTTGTGTCCTCGACTCCACTTCTGGTGCTGAATTCGTAATCTACGAAAGAGAAAGAAATAAGTTCATGGTAGCTGAAAAAAGAATTCTGCTGGCAGCCTTCAAAATGATCATTTAAAAAGGCACTTGTGTGCTTAATTGTTCTTTATTTTTGAAATGTGCACGTCTGAATTGGGACGTGCACTTGTAATATGAGCACTTGAAAAATACAGTCAGTCAAATTTTTTACATGAGGTTTTGCAATGGTGTTGATGAAAAATTTCAACACCATTTTATTATAAACGTTGGTTATTGCATAAGAAAAGTTTGTGTCACGAATGCCATTACCATACAAAAGTCTTCTTAGCAACCGTGATATCTTTTATATAGAAATGATGTTGATTTTTTTCGTGAACACCATTGCAAAGCCTCATGTAAAAAGGTTGACTCATGTGTACTAAAGATGTGCACTAAGGAAGTGCACATGTGCACTAAAGATGTGCGCGGTGCATTTGAGATGTGTACGTGAGAGGTACACATGTGCACTTTCGTGCTCAAATTTTTATTCAATCTCTTCTCCACCACCAAAGGACGAGGAGTTAGTCGTTCAAAAATTACGCAGAGAGTCGCAGAAAAGCGTAACGGTACGTCGCTTGCGTAAGCGAAAAACTGCTGGCATGTAATTGCTATCCCTCAGGCTAGCATCGCTGCCCCAACCCTAACTGTAGCGCAAGGTTTTGAAGCAAAAAAAGACTGCTCCTTGCATATCTTTCCCCGTTCCTTATACTCCGCTTTTTTCCATTCACCGCAATCGCGGCCCCAGCACGAATCAAACCCGGGTACGGTGCTTGGAAGCTAAGCACGATAACCACTTCACTATGCAGTTTGCAACAATGCAATGACAAAATGTCATATTTAAACCAAATGTATGAGAAAAACGCAATAGAGAGTCACGCTTAAATGCAGCTCGCCTCGTGACGTATGCATGAGTAGCTTCTACTGGTGAGTAGAGTAGAAGCTAGTCATGCAAATGCTCACGCACGTGCCATTGCCTTTTTCTCATGCATTTGGTTTAAATACGACATTTTGTCACTGCATTGTTGCAGGCTGCGCAGTGTAGTGGTTATCATGCTCAGCTACCAACCTCCGCACTCGGGTTCGATTCGTGAATGGGTAGTGAATATGTGACGCAGTGTGCAGGAACTGGGGTAGTGAATATGTGACGCAGTGTGCAGGAACTGGGAAGGAAATGTACGAAGCTATCTTTTTTTGCTTCAAAACCTTACATTACAGTTATGGTTGGGGCAGCGATGCCAGCCTGAAGGGATAGCAATTACATAGCAGCAGCTTTTTAGCTTATGAAAGCGACGTACCGTTATGCTTGAATGCGGATCTCTGCATACGTTTTGCACGACTAGTTCCTTGTCCTTTGGTGACGAGATGAGGAGCCAGTCGTGCAAAACGTATGCAGGGATCCGCACTCAAGCATAACAGTACATCGCTTTCGTAAGCTAAAAAGTTGCTGCTACGTAATTCCTATCCCCTCAGGCTGGCATTGCTTCCCCAACCATAACTGTAATGCAAGGTTTTGAAGCAAAAAAAGATAGCTTCGTACATTTCCTTCCCAGTTCCTGCAAACTGTATCACACATTCACAACCCAACCACCAATCGAACCCGGGAGTGGAAGGTTGGTAGCTAAGCATGATAACCAGTACACTGCACAGCTTGCAACAATGCCTTGACAAAAAGTCGTATTTAAACCAAATGTATGAGTAAAAGGCAATGGCACGTGCGTGAGCGTTTGCATGACTAGCTTCTACTCACCAAAGGGAGCGGATCGGAGTGATTTCTATCCGCTATTTTGTCCGCTATCATTCTCTGTGGTTGCATTGATTTCAGTTTTCACCAAAGGGGGAATTCAGATAGAACCATAATCACTACAATGAAAGAGCTGCAACAGTAGACTAGCCTCTGTTCATTGTGTAATTTATGTGTGATTGAAAATATGCCTAACAATGCCGCATTTTTTATGGTAGCCTTGTTGTCAATACAGTATTTGTGTGTATTTACTTTTTAAGTTTTATGTTGGGCCTATACCAGTATACTTTTGCAGAAACTGAAAAAGTATTTTGTATTAGTGATTTCTGATTAATTTTTAAAATTAAAAACCTAAAGCTACAGTAGTACTGGTACTTCTGACTTGGTTACTGTCAGACTAATCAAATGGACATTTCAAAGAGCATAGTAGAATATGTGTCTCGAGTGTTAAAAAATCAACCAAATAGAACAATGCACATCAATTCCATTGCAAATCACATCAGCAATTTAAAACCAAAGCAAAAGAAATATATTAAAGTAAGTCTGTTTTTTATAAACTGTGCATATTATTTAGTTGAAGCACCTAGCTGCCTAGTAATATACGGTAGGTCTATTTTTAGTTGTCCTAAATACAGGTGACTTAGATGAAAAATCAGACATTTTTAAATACGGTAGTAAAGATGATGCTTATTTGCCCAGCCTACTGTATTTACTGTGTCTTTTGTTAGTACTCAATGCAAACCTAAGCATTTATTTGACAATTTGTCTTAAATTTTAAAAATAAAGTGCCATCAATGCTTCCTTATGAATGGAAGAAAAATAATTTACTGGTACTCTTCCTTTTTGGCTACTGGTACCTACTTGGATTTCAGAAATAAACAAACAACTTTTCCTCAGGCAGATTGCAATATGTTTCTTGATTTTTTTGTTATATTGTTTATTATCTCTAGATGTCATCAAAAACAATTGTATTTGCAATTAGGAATGTCTATTTTGGAATGATTATGTATTCTAAAATAATTCCAAAATCTTTTTGTCTGAATCCAGAGTTCCGAATCCTTTAAAATCAAATCCCAAATCTATAAAATGGTTGTCAGTACTATTGTGATATCAGTTCAGTACTTAACTGCTCGACTTCTGCAAAGCAAATAAGTCCAACATTTTGTTTCATTTTTAATGAATTACAGCACTACAAATTACATGAGTATTGGATATTCTCATTCTGCAATGCTTCATCAGTTTCTCTAAATTTTTCATTTTAACTGTCACTTCTAGTTGTTTTCAGGGACAGAAAACAGGCCTGCAACCAGGGGGGGGGGGGGCTTAGCCATCCTAGAGAAAACCAGCTAATGATGTGTATCATGTATACTGGTATATTAATTTGCACCCCCTCTTAAAATGTTTTTGCTCTTAAGCATTTGCGTCTAGTTGCATGCTGAAAAGAAACTGATGCATGTACATGCAGTGCATTTCAGGAGGCTAAAAGGAAGCATGCTCCCTTGAATTGTACAAACACAGGAAAAATAGTCTCCAAAATATGTACAGGGCATTCTACACTCATGGTCTCTCTCAATTTTTTTCCTTGCTATGCCAGTGTTTACAGGGAGTTCAATAAAGCTTTATTGCAGTGTAGAATATTTAAGGTTCCAACATGGGAGTTTGTTAAGCAAGACCGCAAAGCAGACAAAGTTAAACCTGCACTGGAAAAACTGTGTCCTGATTATGCTTAAGTAGTAGGAAAGCAAAACGTTACACATACACGTTGATGCTAAACGTCTGACAAGATTTATCACTTGCAGTTTTTCTTTACAACTAAACCAAATCCTAAAAACGGAACCAGTTCAAAATAGGAGCCAGTATTGTTGGATTTGGTATTGTGAAATGGACATTCCTATCTACAATCTCTATAAAATGGTAACTCCTCACTTGCTTTGCTTGTTATTGCACTCAATAATGTTTCATTTTTGTCTTAACAAACTATACTGTAACTGATAATTTATACTCGATACCAATTTTTAATCTATCTTTAAGCGGTTACTTTTTCTCTGATTTTGTTCTTCATGATTACTTTGATTTAATCCTGTTGAATTGGTCTTTTTAATCTACTGTTTCTTCTAATACAAGAAAAAAAGTTTTATGGTAGGGAGGTAAATCCAAGACTTCAAACAATAAATAATCAACACAAAGCCTCAAAGGCAAACCAACTGGAAACCTAACTTGACGTTTCATGGAAGTACTACTCACTTTTGACAATGTGAGAAGTAGTTTCTCGAAATTGTTGCTGTTTGATGCATCTTTATTCTCCTACCATGAGAAAGCGTTAATGGAGCTATCTTTCAATCAAACCCACTCTTGCTTAGAGTTGACCATTTTACAAGTTTTCTGGTTGACATTTGGCTTCTTCCTAAGTAAATTTGCTACTTGTTTAATTTAAAACCATGAAGCAAAGCTGAGAGAAAATCATCATACAGCATCTTATTCAAAATTCAGCAGTGTGCCCACTAACCAGAGTGTAAGCTGAGCCTATGTTGAATGATCTGGATCATCTTAGAAACAAGTTGCTTCTAGTTGTTTTGGCGTCGTGCTTGATATTAACAACAAATGCTGAATTTTTATCTACAAAAGATTTGGTCTCAACAAAACCTTACAGAGTGCTTAACTACAGTCAGGGCAAAAAACACAGAAAAATCACTAAAAATCTATTCAAATTAGGACCTTTTTACCTCAGGAGTCGTTTTTTAGGCAAAACAAACACTGTTTAATGATTTTACTGTGAAATTTTTATTATGCTATGTAAAAGTGCTTGTTTCTGTGACTAGTTTCACTTACTGCAGTTTCCAAAGGAGCTAATGCTATTGCATATTAGAGATATTGGTTTGTATCCTGCCAGTAACTTTGCCTTCTATATGATTTGGGTTCTCAACCTTCAGTATCGAACGTAATCTCTAGACCTGGGGTATCCAAATTTTTTTTGATAGAGAGCCAAATTGGACCCAGTGAGGTTATGTGGAACCAATTAACTTCATCACAAAAACCGAATTGGTAGAAGAACAGCATTTTGGTCAAACTTTGGGATTTTGCAATTATAGGAAATTAGAGTGAAATCGTCGTAAAACCTGGTCTTTTACCTGCTCTTGTGTGGGAGTATGGGGTAATTATGAGTTTGCCATATCAATACTGTTTCTTCACAATTGCAAACAAAAATTTTGGTGGTGTTTCAAAATTGCATGCTCGATGTGGACCAAATTAAATTTCTTTGTGGGTCACAAATGGGCTGTGGGTTGGTCTTTGGACCTGTTCTAGACAATTTGAGCAGCTAGTCAAATATGATAAATGGTATCAAGTAAAGGATCATAAGACAAATTTTAATTTAATTCTTGCTATGCAATGAAAATATGGTAAGTTACTGTATGCGTACATAGTTGTAATTTATAATGCCAATATTTTATTTTCAATTTTTTGCAGAAAACTGGTTGGAAGCATTTTATTACCTCTCATCCTAATGAATTCGCATTAGTAGATGACAATGTTTATTTATTACAAGAACCAGCCATCCCTCGACCTATGCGCCAGACACAAAGTTCTGGTGGTAAAAAAGCTGTTTCATCATCGAGTAGTGGCGATAACTTTACACCACCATCAAAAGCTACAATTACAAAAATTAGTAAGTTTCTTATTTCAGTTGCATCTTGTTGTATTTTTTGGGCCATATTGCACACTTAAAATTTCTTGAATCAAAGATGCACTGTATGTGTGGGTCAGGTTATTGGCTACTCTTTTTCTCTTGACAATTTAGTTTATGTGTTTTTTGAGCTTTTTAAGTTTTATAGAATTGTGTGCACCTTTTGTAAAGAAGTATTGGTACTTTCTTTGTCTTGTAGTCTAAAAAATATGTTAGCTTTTCTTTTTTGTGTCATTGATCTGACTACATTAATGAGATGTACTTCTTAGTATTTTTTTAAAGGGCAAAGTATTCGGTCAATTCTGTTTTTTGAAATTACTTGAATCAAAAGTTTTTTTCAAGATTTGGTATTCTCGATTAACTACTGCGGTTTTTAAAATTTCAACAAATAGTCCAGAAAGATATCCCCATTACAAACTTTTTGGTAACCCAGATTTTGATGCTTCCAGCCTTATAGAGATACTGCTCAAAATCGGTTTTATTGAAGAAATGAGATCTATTTGAGGTAATAAAGAGATGCCCCAAATATTTCTCCCTGATTCCCTTCATTTGCAAAAATACTATTTACTCCGTGTGAGTCTGTACCAATTTGCAACGTCACAACAGGCATGAGTTTAAAAAGTTTTTGCTGACTAAGGAATGGGATATTTGATGAAGAAGGTAAAAGGATTCTTTAGACAGTGATTCTAATTCAAACTCACTTCATCGGTGGCATTATGCAAGTGATATAATCTGTTGTATCAAAGTTAGAGCAGCTTTGGTGATGTTTTTAGCCTATGAATGATATAAAATTTGAAGCCAAAAATTATCATATTGTAGATCGGTTTTTGTAGTCTAGCCTATGTCTGCAGGTACCAATAACAGTTGCCAAGTTTTCAGATTTAATTAAGCTACTTACTGCTACTAGTTAGTAAGTTAATTGTGGGTATTAGATTTGGCCATGATTAGGCCTACTGTACTATTTCGCTAGTTTCTGATTACAGCTCTAAGAATAGCCTATGCTGAGTACCGGTAAAATGCACTGGCATCTATTCTGTTATTTGATTACATTGCTTTGTTGCTAGTTGTACATACTGGTAGCAGAACTTTTCATCGCTTAGTGAAAAAAGATTCGGCAAGAATAGGACTGGTAGACCAGGTTGGTGTTGTTTTAGAGCTGTTATTGTAGGCAATATCTTATAGTAGACCAATTTGATTTGTACTTCCTACAGACATAGGCTACCAGACCTAATCTACAATATGATCGTTTTTGGCTTCAAATTTTATGTCATTCATAGGCTACAAACATCACCACAGCTGCTCTAACTTTGATACAACAGATTATATCACTTGCACAATGCCACCAATGAAGTGAGTTTGAATTAGAATCGCTGTCTAAAGCAGAATCCTTTTACATTTTCCATCGAACATCGCATTCCTTAGTCTGCAAAAAAATTTTGCAAACTCATGCCTGTTGTGACGTTGCAAATTCGTATGGAGTCAAACGGAGTAAATAGTATTTTTGCGAGTAAAGGGAATTGGGTAGATATATTTGGGGCACTTCTTTGTTTCATCAAGTAGTTCTCATTTCTTCAATGAAACCGATTTTGAACAGTATCTCTTTACAGCTAGCAAATCAGCAACCTAAATTCATATGTGAAAAACTGGACAAGCCTAACAGGATTTTTTGCTTTCACTCGAACATGAGTGTATGTTAATGATTTGCTAGCAGTGATTGCTGAAAAAAAGTCAAAATCAGAATTGCCTAGAAGTATAGCGTAGAGGGAGATCTTTTAAACTACTGGTATATCTTGATTATTAAAAAAAACAGCCCAAATTAAAAGCAAAAAATTTGAAAGCTCATTTTGAGCTATTACAAAAAAGACTTTGGTGTTGGATGCTTGATCCCTTTAGAGTAAATGTATTCCTGTTTTTATTAGAGTTTTTTGAAAGCACATAAATTTTTAAGCAGTAGTGGTACTTCTCATTCATATTTGATATTACCATTTAAGTTTTCAATGAAAACATTTTGTTAATTTATTACTTTCGAATATATAACGTTGACAATTGCCATTTTTTTATGTTCGTTTGAGTTCTACCCCAAATATGGGCTATTGAATTGTAATTTTGGAATTGGAAAAATAAGTGCAATTGCAATCTTAATCTTAAATGTCTATTATTGTCATAAAAACCAATTCTTCCAGCAGAAATTTCTCAAACAGTTGCTTTTAATAATAATTGATTATCATGTGCTTTGTTTATGAAACTGCTTTCAAAATTATGTATTGAATATATCGAAGTAATTTAGGAAGTTACTAATTTTTACTAATCGTTTTGCATATAATGAAAAAATGATTCCAGTATATAATCAAAACTTTCTTAATTCACAGAACAAGACATCATTGAATCAAACTTGTGCGTGGTATGTTCTGATCCTATGGAAGTATATGCAATTGGGGCTTGTTTTCATCCTATATGCTTCAAGTAAGCATAATTGTTTTAGCAGATAAATTTTTTTTTCGCTTTGGGTTTTAGAATTTAAATGATTATTGAGTTTTCAGGAATGTTGGTTAAATACAAGTATTAATTTTTTTATGACTGTAGACTGTAGAGTTTCTTTAAATAATTGCAGGAAAAACCAGGCGTTTTAAGATAATTGTTTCGAATTTTTTTTTATTTGAAGTAAATTTGTGTGTATTACTATTAGAAATTTTGTCCTATAGCAAGCTTTTGTAATTTTTATATAGCATATTCAATTCATTTTCATTGGTTTTGTTCCTTTTTTCTTTTGTTTGCTATGTAAGATGACCATTAGGGGCTTTTCTGAAAATCTTTAAAGGGAAGAACCCATAGAATATTTTGCCCTTGTCAAAAATAGACTCTTACCTTTGAAACGTTTTGCTTCTCAAGCCCAAATATGCCTATTGCCTAGCGATAAAACTTTAGCCAAGGTGGATTTAACCCAAACTTTCAGAGGAATTCAACTTTTTTATTACAGCATATTAGTTTTCTACTATATTTACTATGCAATATAATTGTACATGGTGGACGCTAGAAAAGCGAAAAATTTGTCAAACAGGTATTTATTGTTACAAAGAATATCTTTTACGAAGTTTTTTAAAAGGCATATCAGATATATTATATTACACTCATTGATGCTCAAAATATCGTTCGTGCATTTTAGAGCAGCGTCTTGACGCAGAAATCCAAGCTCGTGTAGCATTTTAAAGGTTTAACTTGCGAGATATCGTTCCAAGCTCTTCCCAAGCTCGTTTTTAAATCATCAATAGAGTGTGTGTCACTTCGACAGTTGTGAAGCTCCGTTAATAATACGCTTCAGATGCAGTAATCCATAACATTTAAGTCTGGACTTTTGGATGGCCAATCTTCCGGATCAAAGAAGTTAGAAGTAGATTGGTGAAGAAATTCATCTGAAGCCCTTGCTTTCTGAGCCCTGGTACCATCCTGTTGCCTTGTTCATGGTTGGTCATCGATTACATTACGTATATTGCTGAACATCCGTGGGTACATCAAAACATCTGTGGGTACTTCTCTTCACAATAAACATTTTGCTTTATTGTTTTTTTGTTCTTTTTTTTCAATGCTTATCGTATTTTTTTACTGCTTTTTTTACCGTTTTTCTAGCGACCACCCTGTATATGTGTTTAAAAATTAGCAACACTATACACAATATTTTCTATTAACTTAAATGCGGTTCTCAGCAGGATGTTTTACTGATGGACTTTTCAGGGTCAATTTCATCTAAATTGTAATGTGTATTTTGTAATCAAGAAAAATACATACTGGTAACTTGAAATTTAAAAGCACATGCATTTCGGCTGATTTTTTATATGTTTGACAAACCTTCACTGTTTTCAGTGCTTAAGTTTGTTTTAAAATCTTTTATGTCTTTTTTTCTCAGATGCTCAACAAAGCTTCGTGTATTGTGCAAAGATTATAATTGCCCATGGTGTAGGATGTCACTAACAAAGGTATGCTTTTAACTTGGTGGTATTTGAAGTTCACAGGAAACTTTTGTAACGTTCGATTTTAATTTTATATTCACTGAACGGTACCTCGCCGTACAAACAAATGCCCTGAAAATTGTTCTTTTAAGCCATTTAAGGTACTGCAGCAGCATACGTAATTTTTTATTAAAAACCAATTTTTGGGTTAAGGCTATAAATTTTTAGTTTTTGCAAATTTTCCATCTCTGCTGTTTTTGAATTTAGTATAAGGCCATACTGTAGTTTTGCAGCTTCGTAAGACGAGCTTTTCATAGGCCTACACGATTTGCCAAAAAATTTCTCAGCTGTTGAGCAGATAGCAGTACAATTACGACTTTTTCGTGCACACTGCACAGCGTATCAGTCCATTGCTTAAATTTAATTATTAGCATAGAAGTTTATTCTTAATGTAAAACTAGAGTTTGTTCTAAATCTAAAACTATAATTTTTTTGTTCATAACTGGTATTATTTCTTTTTCATGTTAAGATAAGCATCGTTGTTAATTTGTTTCTTAAATTTTGAACAAAAATAGGCATCGTGCTTTCATAAAATCTTGTTTATGAGATTCACTAAAATGCTATATTTGTGTTGTGTTTTTTTGATGTAATTGTGATTGGCTATGGTCAATTAGTCATGATAACATTTATTTGCTCTTTTGTATTTTCGCAGTTTGTTGTTCCGTTGAAATCAATTTCATTTCAATTATTCATTTGATTTTTTATTGTATCCTAAATATTTCGAAAATAATTCGTAATGCATATCAATAATAATAATTTTACCTATATACCTAAATTTTTTATGAATTTTTTTTTATCTTTTATTAGGGCCTATTCAGAAAATATAATCAAAAAGCGTAGAGAAGTTTCAATGGTCAAACAAAATAAATACAAGCTTATTGTCCTATTACTGTTCAGCAAATTAACCAGCATACATGACGCCATTTTACTGAAAATTCGTCTCTAACCAGAGACTGTACCTTAGACAGTTAGTAGGTTCAGTGCTCGAAATTACGCCATTAATAAATATTTCATGATTGTTTGTCAATTGACGTAGTAACAAAAGAATGTACACAATAGAAAGGTGCTCTATTCACGCCTGTTTTGAAGGTGTGGCGATGTTGCAATAGTTCCTGCTACCCAAATAAATCAAATAAGATTCATGTTTTACAAGTCAGTAGGTGGATATGTTGATAAAGGACTATGGGTCGAAAATACTAACGTGGATTCACTTTAATGCTTGGGTTAACAAAACTTTAGAGGAAAATATTGAACTAATGGCCAGTCAAATTACCGTAAATATGAAGAAGTTTAAGAATTAGCTCTAAGAATTTGATTCATTTTACAGCGTACTAATAAAGTCAACACTCTATAACATTCAAAAACTGATAAATTTCGAATCATTTTAATCTTCGCTACTGTATTCCATTTTCAAATTTTTTAGCTCTCATTTACAGTTAAGCCAGAAAATCATTTCGAATCAACAGCTCCGCTTTTTCAACTTTTTTCTAATTTTTGGATTATTTTTAGGGCACTGGCTAAATTTTTTTGATAAATTACAAACACTTAGACCATTTCGATCAAAAAAAGCCAGCAAATTTAAGAGAATTATACTAGGGTTACGTTAACCTGTAAATAGCGTTGGCTGTTTCATTTAATCAGTATGACCCACATTTAAATTTACGTAAGTTACCAAAAATATCTTGTCAGATTACACAATTTATTTTTTCACTCGTGGATATACGTTTGAATGACGCTACATCCTAGTGACGCAATTACTTCGTATGTAGGAGCGTTGTAATGGTACGGGGTAAAGCCCATGTTCAAAAGAGTCTGACTCATATTTTGAAATAGGTTTCCTCGAAACGAGATTGCATTGATGTAGTAACAATAGTTTATATTTATTTTTTCACGATTATCGTCCCCAAATTGCAAACAAGATGCTATTTTTTATAGTCGTAAACTTTCAACGATTCGCAAGAGGCCAAATCTTAGGAAATTTTTACCATTTTGAGCTGCTTAAGGACGGTAGCTTACTCCAAAATAGACTTTCTGAAATCAATTCAAAAAATACTTAAATAAACTAAAGTAAGAAACACTAGGCATTTTTTAAGCAGTAAATTTTTACCAGTGACTATATCAATGTTTGGTTTGTACCACACAATGTCGGAAGCGCTTTTTTTCATCGGAGGTTGTTTCCTCGATGAAAATGGCGAGTACGGTAAATGATACGCTAAATTTTTTGGAATTTTTTCGCGGATTACCCGTATTTTAATACTTTGCTTTTTCAGGTATATTATACAAAAAACCTTGCTCCTGAAGCGGAGTTAAACATAGCTTCGTTTATAAAAGAACAAAAATACGGGGTACTCTTTGAAAATCAACAAATTCGAAATATGCATAGGTAAGTCATGAACAAAAAAACAACTTTTTGGACAGAAAAAAGTTCCAGAAGAAGGAACCAGAGTCGGTCACAACTCACAAAAATACACTTTTTTTAAGAACGTGTAAAAACAGCAAGCTGTTCTTGGATTTTCACTCTCATTTGTTCTAAATTTTTATTGGACGATAAAGCTGCACAACTTCATTTTTGCTTGGTTAGGAGTTGCTTTTTATTTTTGATCGTTATTATTGAAATAGTCTATAGACAAATCAATAATCGCAATATAAAAAAGGTCAGAAAATCGCTGCTTTTTCATTTTTTGCATTGTTCTTAGTTTTTTTTTTTTAATTTTGAGAAAAAATGAGCCTCGTTTTCGTATAGAAAATAGTTTGTGAAACGTAAACTGTGGAGATTAATATCGTCCTGTGACGTGGCTGTGTAATGTGTATCCGTAATGTTGCTGAATGGAAATTGAACCTGTCCTATATATACTTCATCTCTCTGGCGCTCCAAGTAATAATTTGTTTTTTTGATGTTTTTTCTATGCTTCTGAATAAAGTTTGCAATCTCTAACATATTTTACTTGTTGTGTCTTTACAGAGTGTTACTGGAACATCGATGCCCAAAAGCAAATTGTGCGATAAAGTACGATGATTTTGATGATCTTCGTGCACATATGCAGAAGAAGCACGGAGAATATTTTTGCGATCTATGCGTTCAGCAATGCAAGGTGCAAATTCATTCAAGAATTTGCCTTCTATCGTTCTAAATGGTTTGGAAAGAGTGCCAGATTTAGCATAGCTTGAGGTTGTTAAATTCAACCGAGCAAAGAAATTTATTTTACCAGTTCACATTTTGACATAATGAAAAACAAACAAAAAAAAACATAATTTACGCCAAACAATCTCGTAGTTGCAACAATAACTTTCTGTTTGCGTTTAGGAAGAGGTTTAGATTTAGAACCCGTAGCATTTTAAAACAGCAGTTTGTCCGAGACAATTTGGTTTAAATTTTCCTTCGTTAACCGAACTACTAAGAAGTATCTCAAAAGCATTGCCAAATTTAAGCAATAGTTTGTTTTGCGATTTGCTAAATATTGCAGTTCAAACTTAGTATGTTCTATTCATCGTTGCTATTGTGTCCATTTGTAATAGCTTAATTAACTTTTAAAAAATCGGCACAAATTTTTTTAACAGCTTGAATTTCACTGCTTTGACCTTTAAGTTATTTTCGCAACAGCATTGTCACATGAGAACTGTCGGTAGTTGGGTCAGTGCAATAACATAAGATTTCGAAATTCACGTAGTACGTTTCAAAAGAAAAAAGACGAACTATGAACTGTAATATCCCGGCCAATTGATCTAGCAGTAGCGCGTTCTTCTCTGAAGCGGGAGATCTGAGGTTTAAATCTCTGATCGGTCAAATCAGACACAGTGTTATTAACGGCTCGTCACCGCTGCAATATTTCTTCGAAAAGAGCTGTGTTGCCCGCCAGTGCAATGGCGCGGAGGTAAGCCCCCTCAGCTGATTACAAGCTTCTGCTTAATAATGAAAGATTTGATCTGATAGTGTTTTTCCTTGGGTGGAGATTTCATTATGCTGGTAAACACAATTTCATTTTCACTTTAGATCTTCACACACGAGCGTGAGACGTACTCAAGCATGGAATTACGAGAACATGAGGGGGATGGAGACGCCAACTCTGCCTCGGCTAACAAAGGACATCCTCTATGCCCGTGAGTTGTTTTCACTATTTGTTTTCAGATTTATTGCTCTGCAAGAATCAATTTCGGCTGCTTTCATTTTGTTTGTTTTGTGGATAGAGCGTCTGTTACTAAAACGGTAGACTCGGGTTCGATTGTCAGTCAGGTCAAACCAAAAACGATAAAATTAGTATTTACAGCTTTCCCGCTTGATGTTCAGCAAGAACAGTGTGAAACCTCCACCGTGTGTGGTAGATAGGTGGAGACCGAAAAGTCTCTTCGCTGTCTCCTGGCCTAGGCAATTTGGCGGATTAAGATGGAATTACAGATAAATTTGAGCACCCTCTGACTGGAACACGGGGAATCAAGGGTTCAATCCATTTCTTGTTCAAGTTGGACTTAATGTTGTCAACAATTTGCCGCTGCTGCGACATTTTGAAAAGAGCTGTGTAGCCCGAACGCAATCACGCGCGTATTTGACCCACAAATTCGTTACACGCATCGACGTAATACAGCGAGTAAATAAAGATTTGACTAAATAAAGATCACCTAGGTGGAGGGGCCGGCATAAATCACGTCAGAGCCATCACTGTGACTAAATTCCTAAGAATCTTTCATAGCACACTGACCAGAGGGTAAGCTTGAAATCAAACATTTATTTTTACAATTTGAGCAGAAAAGAAATACTGATGCGTTTTGGTCTTTGACTAGCAAACTTTGAATGAATGAAAACTCGGCAACTAAATATGATCAACGTGAGCTAGAAATCATATTGACCAATCAGAGTGTGACAAAAATCATGCGGCACAGGAGAGCCATTTCGCCACGCCCCATGAATCAGACTATCACGTGTTAATTAACAAGAATCCAAGCAGCAACATAGGGAACAAAAAATTTGCTAAATTCGCGAAAAATCAGATTTTAAACGGTTGATAACGACGTTACTGAAAAACAAAAAAAATGATTTGATTGCCACAGTGCTTAATCTTTTCAATCTTAACCTTTTACCTTGTAGTGCGTTTCTGCGCATGGAATAAAGTGCTTTTATTCGGTTAAACTTTAAAGACGATATCATATGAGATATAAACAGCGTAGCGGGCGCTTTTATTTTAATCTGTTCTTCGCACATTTGTAATATTCAAAATCTCAAATTCTACATGTCCTTTGTTCAGGTTTTGCATGCATCGCTATTTAGACCGGGATGAACTGTTACGTCACTTGCAACAGCACCATTGCTCGTGTCATTTGTGCTTCGAACAAAGTCATGTGTTTTACCGGTGAGTGATTTAAAAATCTGAATAAAACCACTTTGCAATTTTGCTATTGTTTGATATTTATTATCTTGGGCTACTACTTAGCGGTGAAAAGTAAAATTTGCTGCTAGCTGACAGAACATCACACAATCCTTATTGACTTGCCATAAAGCTACCCTTTGAGGTATTTTTTCGGTCCCAATTAATTGTGGTATAGTGGATTGATTCCTGCTGCTGAATCGCTAGACCTGGGTTCACTTCCCAGCCAGGTCAAACCAAACACTTTATATTAAGTAGTTACAGCTTTCCTGCTTTTCGTTCAGCATTACATAGGAACGGTGTGGAGCCGCTACCGTGTGTGGTAGACAGGTGGGCTGGTTGCATCTTGACTCGAAGGGATGGTCTCTTGGTCTAGGTAACCTAACCTTTTGGTTCTTTGTTTCAGTGATATAGACGAGCTTTGGGCAGAGCATCATACCAAATTCCATTTTGCTTGTTCGGAGAGAGAATGCCACGGCTTAATGAAAACCGTTTTCAAAACGGAAGAGGAATTAAAGGTAACTGCTTGAATTTTGTTTCAATCTCTTTCGTATTTGACAGAAGATCAAAAGCGTTGGCTCAAGCCAATAATGGGGATTAACATACAGTTTATTGAAAAAAAAGTCGAAGAAATAAGTGATCGCCTACCCATAAAAATAGCAGCTCAGAGCCGCTGCTGTTTTGAGGAATATTGTAGGCAGAGGTGGAGTCCTCGAGGACGTCCTTGGCCTCGAGGACACATTTTGAAGTCCTTGGCCTCGAAGCCTGAAGTTCTCAAAAATTGCCCTGTCCTCGGCTCGAGGACAGCACAATTTTTTGAACAGTTGAAATTTTGTTGAAAAACGCCAGAAACCTCGCGGAAAATTTGTGAGTACCTTTTTTGTTTTCGTTTATTGGAGCGTAGGCGTAGCCAAGTGAGGAGGGCCCAGGAGGCCCGCCCACCTCCCCAATTGAAATTTCAATGACAAAAACGTGACAAAAAAGTCTATTGTTTCTTCAGTTTTAGCTTCTTTTTAGCATTTTTCGTTTACAACAGTTACTAACAACGATATTGAAGACCACTGGCCCCGGGCCCCCCTCAAGTCAATTTTTCCTGCCAATTTAAACGTACAACCCGGTAGAAATGGAGAGTTTTTGTCCTAAAAGTTGCGATCTTAGGCCCACATCTAGCCTTTTTATGACCGTAATACATTAACCAGGGCTGGATTTTCCATAATATGACGCAGTACCAGCTAGGGGCCCCGCGCTCAAATCGCAAGACTTTTTATGGTCTTCACCTATGTTTGGCAAAAAGATGTTGCGAAAATCTCCAAAGAGCCAGGGGCTCAGCGCGATGTAAATTCGGCCCGGCAATAACATGGTTAGTTGGCGTAACCATCTATTGTACCATTTTTCGATAACCTTTCAGTGATTCACCACTACTTTGCCGGTTTTTACGCACAAAATACTTTAAAAAAATTAGCCATGGAAAATGCTGATTTAACAAATCATTGAATTTCAACTAAGGGGGCCTGGGCCCCCTGGCCGAACATGTATGCCCTTAACTGGTTAGTTTCATGACAAAACAAAAATCTCTAAGGAAAACCTTTGAATGGTTTATTATTTACTGCTAAAATGTTGCAAGAGACAATGCACCTTAGTTTCCCCTACCTGGACCAAATCACAATTAAAATTTAACTCCGAAATGCAACATGTTAAACGTGTTTTGGACTTAAATTGCTAGTAAAAGGAGGATTAAACAATTTCATTTTTTCAATTGGCTTTCAATAATGTCAAAAATCTAGTGCTTTCAAATGGCTCTGAACACTTGCGAATTGTGATTCAGTGGCATTAAAATAGCTTCTTTCAAAAAACTACAAAAAATCGCCTAACGGCTGGGGGCTTTGCCCCCAGACCCCCTAGGCCTCCGGAGGCTGGGGGCCCTACCCCAAGACTCCCGTCTGTGATACGTTTGAGTTACGCTAGCTTTCTCAACACGTTTCCAAAGTTAGATACTTGCACTTTTCAACTATTAGTTTAAGCCCTCTCCCTTTGCAAAATCCGGGTTAAGTGCCAACAGGCAACGATTTCAGATCTTCCATCCTACGATATCTTTGTCCCACAAAAAGTTCCTCTTTTGAAATTTTTTGATGACGTCATAGCTTGTGATTTGTGGTTTTGGCCTCCCCCAATCAAAAATCCTGGGTACGCTTATGAATTGAAGATCGCCTAAAAAACTTTTTTGAAGACCTTTTTTTTTGGAGAACAAGTGTGGCTGTTTCCTTGGTTCTTGGCCTTGGTCTCGAGCATTCCTGTCCATGGCCTTGAGAGGGTCTGTCCGCAGAAAGGCTGTCCTTGGCTTTGGCCTCGGCCTCGGATTTTTTTTTTGTGTCCTTGGCCTTGGCCTCGAGCCTTGTGTCCTTGACTCCTCTGATTGTAGGAATTATGATCTTTTTAATTCTCCAAAACAAACAAAACCTCTACTTACAAACTTGCCAAAATAATGTTTTTAATACTCCGTTTGGCCTTTTCTTTGGCATTAGTATAAGCCGGTAAACTACATAGTCTTGCCCTCGAGTATTCCTTATCCTTTTTTGGAAAGTTACTTTCATGCAGTACCTGCTAACCTTCGAATTTTCGCAGGCTCATATTAAAGAGCGGCACAGTTGGCACAGACCATCTGCTGGGAAGCGCGCGGAGCAACATGTCACATTAGACGTAACCTTTGGTTCTCAACGTGCAGGTATGAAACTTTTTCTTTTTTTATGCCGTTTTGGCCAGTACTAAGAGCGAGAAAAGGACCGAAGTACTGATTATGGTCTAGTGAAGTTGATAAAGCGGTAAACCTTGGTTCAATTTGGCTTTTGCTGGACGTTTTGCATTAAAGGAGAAAGAGTGAAGCCTCCACCGCTTTTGGGAGGCCGTGAGCAGTTGAACTAAAAGACCGCAAGGCTCCTTTTCTGTGCCCCTGTCAAGCCAACGTGTGATGGATGAAAAGGTAATCACAGACCAAGATCGTTTTCTTCCAAAAGTTTTTGGTCTTCGTTACTGATTTATACATGCGTTTGATTGCTCATTTACAACAGTATGTAATGAGCTGCTGGCTGAATGGATAGTTTTGATATTTGTTCTAGGTCTACAATTTGGTGCTGAGCAATCTAGTGGCTTTCGCTTGACGTCAGTTCGGGGAACATCAATATTAGCAGAAGGTCATTTAACATGCACAGGTGGGTGGAATTTGTAAAAATATCAATTTTGTGGGTTGCTGTACCTCGTTCAAAATCCAACGTATTTTGTAGTCCAGGCAATGTTCTTAGCTGTTGAAAAATACCAGAAACCGATAACTGGACTCTCGAGTAGTAAACTACCGTTCCATACGCGCGTATCTTATATCTACGAGGTGTCAAATCTTACAAGATCTTTCAAATCTACATGGCTAAATTAAATGTATTGTGTGGAGTAGATTTAAAGACGTTTCTCTTCAACCATCTCTTTTTTGATTCCTTTCAGCGAACTAGCTGAAAACTTAGATGTACAGTCCTAATTTACTGCGAGAGCTGTACTAGTTGACTAATTTGAATTGACTGATAATTTTTCTGTTTTATCTTCCCCACTTGCAGTGTACGTTTCGTTTGTGGTATTTTGAATGTGACGGTTAAAATTTCAATATCTTCCTTCAATATATAGGCAAACCAGGTTTGTTGTTTCAGGTGTGGTGATAAATGTGAGCTTCTTTTGGGGCTTCATAGAACGTGATGGCTGCCGTGGAGAGTTTCAGGAAAACATTTTCTTCGATAAGCGATCATGCCAGCTAAATAACGATGACGACTTAAAAAGCCTCTTCAAATTAGGAGATAGGTACGAAAACACCTTTGGTATGATTTTTATTCTTTAGTTTTTATTCTTATTTTTTATCTCTAAACCCAACCGCTTTTGCCTACTTTTCTGCCTTTAGGGACGAGTTCTGCCTTTTCCTACTTTTCTACCTTTTAGTTATGTCCCTCTTCCATGCCAAAATTCATTTCGTTGGATAATTTTTGGCTATTTCTAAAAAAAAATTGAGACGCACATTTTGAGTTCCAACTGAATGAAACTGGCTTTTTTACAAAGTATCACAGATTCCTGGTATAGATTGAGACTAGTAGATGAAATATATGCTTTGTTGATGTAGATGACTTGAACTTTGTAGGATTACAATATTGCAAAAGATACTTCTTTAAAATGTTAGTACTTATGGCTTTATCTTTCAAAGGTGAAAAATTTCGTTTTGACAAAAAAAGCTCACAATTGCACTAATTTTTGGTTGTTAGAGTCGAAGTTCTTGCAGTCAAATCCGACCAAAGCCACCGCTCAAAATGGCGCGCAATCGATGTGACCAAAATAGACGAATCTGAAATTGATAGATATTCCACTCGGACGCGCACCTACTCTGACTCATCTTTCATGACGTCAGATGACCTCGATTCAACGTAAGAACTAAAATATAACATTTTGTTTACGTAGCATTTAAGCGTTAATTGGACTTGGAATCTAACTGGTTATGAAGCCCAAGCCATTTTTGCCAGCTAGGTCCCTGAATTAAAAAAGTTGTATGTCCAAAAACTAATAGTGGTGTGTTGTTGGTTGTTGCATTTTATCTTCCAGTCACTGGACAGCGTCAGACGCTAACTATGATCCAGAGATCGAACCGGTCAGAATTTTCTCGACCTGACCCGACCGGTAAATTTCAAAATCTTTGCTGATCGACCGTTTTTTTACAGGAGGTTTTTGTTCACTGTTCAATGCATCTAATAAAAATTTTTCAAAAAGGGGGGACATGGGTGAGGTGTTAAAATTTGTGACTCCGTACGGGGGTCTCGGAAAAAGAACGCAAAAAATTTTTTGCGTTTTTTGCAAAAATAACTAAATTTTAAGACCGTTTTAGGTTAAATTTCGGTTTGAAAGACCCGTTTTGAGCTGCGCAAAACGTGCATAAAATAAGCATAAAAAGAACTGGAGGGCACTAGCTAAATTATTTGACGTTCTTTCTTATAATATTATGCGTAAGGCCAAGAAAAGAAGTTAAGTTTTTAAGCTATTGGTGACAGATTATTTGCAATTTGCGAAGCAGCAAACACTAAACTGGTTTGACATTGGCTAGAAAACATTCGAAATATAATGTGTCCCAGCAGTTTGTAGAAATGCTACTTCAGAACAAGCCACGGCTAGTTAGTTATAAAAAAAAAAAGAGCTTTGTCTTTCTTGCCCAGTGTAGAGCTTGAAACCATTCAACAAGTGTTTTTAAAAGGTGTGGTTAGTTAATACTGTTTTTTAATAAAAAGTTTTGTTTATGATAAGATATATACGTATACTTCGATTGGTGATTAGATGTCTTTTAGTTGCAAGAAAAAAGAATTTGACCGGTGTTTCAACCGGCTTGACCGGCCGGTCGAAGAATCTCGACCCGACCGGACCGACCGGTTTCCATCTCTGCTATGACCCGCATACTTTTCATTGCAATAACTGCTTTGTGTTTCGAGGAATCCTTGTCTGCTTGAAAGTTTTCAGTGATACAATGCTTTCGTGGATCTTCAAATTCTTGTCCACTGAATTTGTTGCTAGTTCGATGCCACCAAGCAGAGATAATTAATTATCGTAAAGCGTCTTATCCAAGTGCTCAGCAACGTGGCCGGGGTGCGGGTTGAACCTTGATCATTCGATCAGGGCCGTCATGCGATTGAGTTGTTAGGCTTTTTATGCAACTAGCAACATTCAATCTCCGTTTGAACTCAAGTACTGAACTACAGCGAAGCGATCAAGCCTACGTATATGAAGCAAGTATTTTTGTGAGAAACTGTGATAGTGTATGTTGAAGCAGAGGAAATTTGCCTGGTTACCCATGCAAGTGGCAGTCATTTTAAAACATCTGAAAGAAAAAAGAATTATTCGTCTACCTAGTTGTTCCTTGTTTGGGAATTTTTATTCTCGTTTACTACGGATTACCATGAGTGGGCCATTACCGTTTTTGGTTGTTTAAAAGGCGTTTTCATGTAAATATTTTTGTCTTTAGGGAAGCATTCACTTTAGAAGGGTCATTTCCGGCTTTGCCAAATAGCAACAGCGATTTGGGATTCGGTACTCCCTCGTCTGCAAACTCATCGTAAGTTCGTTATTTTCAGTCGTTTTATGTGACTATTTTATTCCCAGCTTTCCGACCTAATTTAGCTTTTGACATAGGCCATCTTATTACATCGTTTGTATAACGATAAGATAGAGCGGCTGCTACTCAAGCGTTAGTCCAAGTTCGATTTCCAGTCGAGTTAAACAAAATACTTTAAAGTTGGTATTTATAGCTTTCGTGATAAACGTTCATTAAAAAAAGAGACTCTGTATCAAGCCTCCACCTTGTTTATTGACGTATGGGTAGCTGACAGAAGGCTGCAATATTCGTTAGTTTTTGGTCACGGTATCATTATGAAACTAATCTCTAATTTTTTTCACTTGTTCAGAAACTGGAGTACGGTAGTCAAAACCAAGAAAGCGGTCAAGCCTGTGACCAATGTACCTCCCAAGGTTCTTAGCAGCCCTAAGAAAATGACCAAGAAAAAAGAAGTGCCTCTCAATGGTAAGTTTTAAGTTCAAGTCATTGCGTTTTAGGACTACAACCAGTACCAGGTATAGTGGATCACGCATGGGGTTCGTCTCCCAGACGGATCAAATTCGGGACATTAAAAGTGAAAACCGCTACTTGACGTTCAGTCTTATAAAGATATAGTTTGGTTTGGGGAGAGTAATGTAAAAAAAAGTGTCTCAAAGAAAGCAAGTTTATTTGCAGTTCCTATTCAGGGACTAGGCCTCTTAATACCCAGTTGATAATAATCAAATGCCAAAATTCTATTTCTGGGTTTATTTTTTCGCTCAGAAGCTTCGATCAAATGGCCAAATTTGAACATGATTTTTCGGTCATTTCAGAATTTGTTGTCGGTCATTCACCAAAAACGAAAGATTAATGACTGACAAATGACCGAAAAGAAGCCTAGTGTGACTTGAATTATAAGCTTTCTTATTTTGCAGGCGACGGCTACGTATATCACCTTGAAGCAGTATTCGGTTTTATTTCCCGCGCAAATAATGCGTTTGAAGACAACATATACTTCAATCTCCAAGCTTATAGAGATGGCACATCAAATCCTGGCATTACCGACTTAACTAAGGAATTAAAACAAGGAGAAAAAGTGAGTTTGACGGCCACAAACACTCTTTCTTACATTGCACTGTATTTGGTAGTTATAGAGTCAAGCTTTCATGTACACTTTTTTTTTTATAAAAACCAGTCAATTTCGGGCTGAGTCTGGCTTAACTCATTTTCAGCCTCATGTGCTTTTAACTTTTTGGAGAACAAAGTGACTTCGATTCATTCTTGATTGATTAAAAGTTGTTTTCTGCTGTAGACCATGGTTACTGCTCGATAATAAATCAACAATGGCAATATCGAAAAAGGCCAAGAAAATTCTCCTGCTTACTTACAATACGTTGCACTAAATGTTGTTCTTGATTATTTTTTTCATACTGAGGCTGGCATTGTTCTTCATTCCAAATTTGTTCCTAAATTTAGAGCAAAAATGAGCTAGCAGTTCTTATAAGATCTAGGAGTTCTTATAAAATTGTTTTTATGAAAAAAAGTGTTTTGTTTCACTAGGTCAGCAGAACAGGCAAAAATTTAAGTGCTCAATAAATTCAGCGACGATAAGGTATCATCAAACCATATTTGGAATGGTCAGAAAAATATGACCTCTGTCATCTTGACCAGTTTTTGAGTTTGTTCTCGAAAAATAAAATAAAAAGGAACCTAATAACCAGGATTAAAAATATCTAATTTGTCATAAAAAGGATAAATGCATTATTCGCCACAACTAGCCTTTGGCCTTTGAAAAGTGCTTTAAAATGGTCCAAATTTCAGATAAGCTACACACTGGAAGAACCTGGATTAGTGAAACGCAATACAAAGTCAAAATACCGAGCAATTAGCGTTTGGAAGTGAGTTATATTTTTTTTTATTATTAAAATAATTTTAGTCTTGTTAAGTTAATTATAACTACTGGAACTGAGCATATATTTCGAAGTGTCCCTTTTTTATCACGTCATTTTGCTACCTTTAAAGCTGGCATTTCTGTTTGGATCCCAACTGCAATGCAAGATTCAGCAGAAAATAGATTAAAGTACACAACACAAATCAAACTCACACATTTTTTCCTGTACCTTTGCACCACAGTGGAGACGGTGTCAATTTATTAAATGGCGTATTTACGTGAAAATACGATGGTACGGAATGAAATAGAGCGCCATTGATCAGCTTGAGAGCTCGTGGGAGAACAGTGGCCCTTTTTAACCTCCAGGAGATAGCAACTCAGAAAGAGTGGGCTCTGCGCACCCCATTACGACACAGTCAACCACTGCTAATAAGCACCCATCGGTAGCCTTTTACCCCCTGCCGGTTTAGCGGATTTCTTATTCCGTGAAAAAAAAACACGAAGAGCTGTAATGTTGCTTGTCATACTAAACCGTGGAATTTTTAAGAGCAAGCAAGGCATTTGCCCTTAAGGTGCCAATAACAACAATATGTGGGACAGTTCATACTTTTTAGCGCTGTATGAGCATGATATTTAACTGCCACCGTATTGTTTTTTTTCCAGATTTGCAGCCAAGGCGAAAGGGGAATCAAATCAATCATCGCAACCAAGTAGTAGTACTTCTAAAGTAACATCAGGATTAAATGCGGACAAAGTATCAAACACTGCTGCAGTAAAAGGTGCATTTTTAGTTGCTAGTTGACGTCAGTGAATTTGTTCAGCCTCAAAAAAATAGTGGCTTTGGATGGATGACGAACCCATACCTGCCCCGACCAAAGATACACCTGTACATTTGGTACCTCGGTCGCGGCAGTCCTTCAACGTAGGTTAGGCTTGAAGCCAATCAGTCTCCGTCACTTTTGTTGTAATAATGACACGAGAACATCATGCTGTATTTTACTGTTTATTTTGTTTCGAAAGCTTTTCATGCAAATATTTTTGCTTTTTATAGCAAAAATAGCACCCGCACCCGTAGCGGCACCTGTTGGGAAGAAAAAGAAATCAAAAAATAAAGAAAACATAGGTAAGTGTTTTCTAATTTTATACTCGGATGATTTTGCATTTTGAAAGAGTGCTTGTTGCAGTTTTTATAAGTTGTTTTCAAATACCATGACTTACGTTGCAGGCCCAGTCTACATCGGACGTAAGATTGTGAGCGTACAAGCGTATCTTTCAACTCACTGGCAGCATGCACGCAGGTTAGCCGACACTGCGGGCTCCCGAATTTCTTTTCAAATTATACTAAAAAGACTCGCGTACGCTCGCGATTTTACGCCCAACTTAAACTAACTAGCACTGTAATTTAGGATTTTGGATTCTATTCACCAAACTTTCTGGTTCAAGGAAGTGAAGGGATTTTTTGGTCTTCGAGTCAAGCTGCCACCTGTCCACCACACACGGTGGCGGCTTCACACTGTCCCTATTATTGCTAAACGTCAAGCAGGGAAGCTGTGAATACCAATTACTAAGTGTTTTATTTGACCCGACCGGGAATCGAGGCAGGGTCTTCCATTTTACTCGATTCACTATGTTTATTTTTAGCACCACCTACAAGTAAAAAGAAAACCAAACCAGAATCTAATCAAACGAATAAGAAGGAAGCAATAGACCTTCAGCCATCACCGCGTCTTAATGGACTAATGGATTTGGACACATTCGAAACAACTAATAGTAAGTGTAGAAGGATGTTATGGGATCCAAGTTTGAAACAATGTCTGTTGCTTTTTCGTTTCCAACATCGTTAAAATCATCCAAAGATTTTTTATAAGAACCAGTAAATTTTGGATTGAGGCTGACTGTTCTTAAATTTTCGCAAATTTGCAGTGTTTCTTAAATTTTTTTGGAAGATTAAAGTAACACAATTTCATTCTTGCTTAGTTAAAAGTTGTGTTGTTTAAACGTTTTGTCGATTGTTAAAGCTGTAAGAACAAAATAGTCCACTCCAGTGGCTATGGTTTCAAAAATTTAGTTATTTCGTAATCGTGCGGCACTGTTTAAAGAGAAATTGATTTTTAGGTTCCGTCCGTGTTCTTCATTAATTTCTTCATGCCAAGGATGGCATTGTTGTTGAATGTTGATTTGCTCTTAAATTTCGAGCCTAAATCGCTGCTTGTATTCTAAAAAGACTCAAGTCCATTTTTTTCATTTTAAGAAAATCACAAAAAAACTGTCCTCGGCGAAGTGTTTTCAATTATTACTTTTGTGTGGCTGAACGCTCCAACATTTACAGTACAGTGCTTTAATTAGAAGTAGTATATGCCATGATAACTCACGAAATGATTTTCCAGTAGGTGGTGCTATAGTATTTTTGACGGGTTGTTGGACTTACCGTAATGCTTTCTTGCTTTGAAACAACTTACTAACCATTTTGGCATAACTGGACTTAAGCCTAAGTTTACACATTGTTTACTGCATATGCAATCTGAAAAAGTCAAACGAATTGTTATCATTAATTGCCATTATCACGTCAAAAAATTATTGTTTTTAACTAATTCAATATGGTATAGTATACTGGTATATATTCATGTATATAGATCAAATCACACTCTATCACTTCTTCCTGCACAGTACCGAAGTAAAGCATTATCACGACTTTGTTAACACTACTCTGCACTTAAATAAATCATCACTGTTACTACACTATACTCTACTACTACGATATGCACTTAATTTATAACTCTTGAAAAAGCAAAAATACACAGACTTAAAACTTTATTTTGGCTGGAACTTTAATTTGTAGAAGCTGATAAAGTGAAATCTGAAATAGAAATTTCTCATATTTACCTTTAGTGTAGAATGTCCAATCTAATTTTAAAACCAATTAAACAATTAAAGTCAGTCAGTGACTAAGAAGTTGGAGCAAGTCTCACATTTCAAGTGCTGTCAAATTAAAACGCTAATTCAGTTTTGGTTTCTGTATATCCTTTTCTCTACAAGTTCAAAAACTATATTGGTCACTTTCTGTTGAGAAATATAATTTGGCATTAAGATATCGCTAAAAGTTGCAACCATAATCACCAAAAATTTACTCAAAAAGTATTTAAGTAAAAACTGAGTGACTAATTATCTGTATCGTTTTTTGGCTTAGCTCATTAGTAAAAAGTTAAACGCAGATAATCAATAATTTAAAACTTGCCACAATCACTGCGTGTTTTTTAAACTCAAAAATCACCAACTTAAACAGCTACTTTTGACATTTGATACGTCTCTTTCTGTACTAGTCAAAAAAAACTTTACTGGTCATTAAGCTCTCATTAAAAGTTGCGTCTGTAACCACTGAAAATTTGTTTAAAAGTCATTGAATAAAAATTGAGTCACTACGGGACTATATTATCGTACTAAGCTGGGCTTAGCTCATTGGTAAAAAGTTACAAACTGATATTTACTGGTTAAAAAAGATCTAGACTTAAATACAGTATTGCTAAGTAAATTACGTTTTCTGGCACCATCATCATGGCAATCTCGGCATTAGCTCATCGGTAAGAGGGTGCACAATGACTGTTCAACAACTTTTTTTAATCATTGAAAATTATACTAAAAAAACTTGAAAAGTGAGCACATAAAGAATCTCAACTACCACGTGGAAATCACTGCACTTAATAAGTAAGCATATTTACTTAGTGGCTCAATTAGCACTTAGCAATCATTGCGCTTGACCAACTTTGCTATGCTACGGGTACTTCAATGTACCTAATAATTTTTGAACAACTACTGCGCTAGTTTAATGCACTAAATATACTGAATTGGAAGAGCAAATTGCTTACTAAGTTTACCTGTTTAATGCACTAAATATACTGAATTAGAAGAGCAAATTGCTTACTAAGTTTAC
The DNA here is from genome assembly GCA_963965965.1 of Trididemnum nubilum. NCBI lineage: Eukaryota > Metazoa > Chordata > Ascidiacea > Aplousobranchia > Didemnidae > Trididemnum > Trididemnum nubilum. The sequence goes on along the minus strand of OZ014484.1, from coordinate 13,552,096 downwards.
CTGCAACCGATTTAACATACAAATCGAAGTTGTTTTTTTCAAACAAATTGTTTCCTCACAATAGTAAGACATAACATCATTGGGGTAAGCAATCAAGTTATGGTAGAAACAAATTTGACATCGATTTATGTATAAATCGATTGCATGTAAATGAGAGAGTAACTGTTAGTTACATTTTCTTTTGAAAAGTAAAAACTGTTTAGGCGATTAATCACAACTATGCAAGCTTCATAACTTTTACCGGTAGATTGCTCTCACTTTATGACTTGGCTATAATATATATACTATAAAACTCAAAAATAATAGGCATTATCATTGCTCATCATCAATGTGTTCTAGTGTTCGTGTAGAAAAAAGATGCTGTATTAGCAGCTCTAAATCAAGTAACTTTTTGGGCAAAACCCAAATGATGCTAAAATCAAATAAAATGCTCATCATTACTTCTTGTCTTCTGATTATACAAAATGCACACAGCTTTTGTCAAAAATAGTCTTCAAAGTGTTCTTTCACGTGACTTATTCTGCAGCAATCATGGACATAAGGCTCTTTTGAACTAAAATTCACAGAAAAATGTGGACTTAAGGTATCATTATCTCTGTTATTTTGCTCGATACAGCTTAGCTGATCAGCTCAAAAGGTAGAATTAGGTTCCATCTATCACAAAATGAAAAAAAGTGAAAATCACAAAAAATGGACTTAAGTCTTCTTAGAAACGAAGTAGCGAATTAAGCCTCGTATTCTTATAAAAACAAGTGTATTTTTTGCATTTCATGATGTATTTGTTGTTCAGAGATAGATTTGAAAATTTTGTGTTTTGTTGTTCTTGGAACGAATAAAAACTTTATACTATTTTGATTTTGGCATTGTTTGGAAAATGGATATTGGTATAAAACCATCACTGATTCTATTTGGTTACCTTTCAAAATCATAAAAAAAACAAAAAGAACGAAAAAATAATCCAAAAAAGGCTAAAGCTGCACATCGTGTGACTGTGTCAAGTACAAAACGTCTTTTATCTTTTATTGCAGTCTTGGTTACCGGTATACTTTGCTCTTTGGTACCACTTGAATGTCATTTTTTGAAGTTGCAATGCTAAGGGATGCTTTCTTTTTCCAGATTTGGCAGTAAGACGTTCTTTATCAAGTGACATAGAGGAAATATTCCGGAATCTTTTAGGTTAGTAGTAACAAATACGTTGTAGTCTAACAAATATTTTTGAAAAGGTTGTCTTATTGAACATTGCTCGAGTCTAGATCAATACTAGCATCTTCTATTAGGTTACTTTTATTGATTTTCTCTAAGATTTACACTATGTTAATGACGTAAAAAATGTTTTGCTTGATCATTTCTGTGTTCCAGACTGTCATCTAAAATTTTATAAATATGATCAAGATGCGAACGTTAATCTAATTATTTTAAAATATATCGTAAAACCGAAACGCACAATTCACGATGATTGCGGATTTAGAACTTCTTAGTAATTACTTGTTTACTGTGGACGACCTTTTCTCTCCGCGAAGAATTCGTTTTGAGAAAAGTTATTCAAATTTCTTAGTATTTCTTTCTTAGCTGTCGTTCGTTTCGAAACCTTAATAACGATATTATTTAACCTTTAAAACAAAAGCTGCTGATAAATATTGTCATTGAAAAACTGATTGATACGTACTGGCTGTGTACTTTATTATTATTTTTTATTTGTGGTTAATATTTTTAGTTGACATCACTGGGGTCGGAGATGACGATGTATTGTTTGAATTTGACCAGGAACTGGCAATCAACGAAGTAAAATTGTCCCAGATAGCGTTCATCCGCTTTTCTGAAGGCGAAAGCCCCAAAATTCAGTAAGTACGTCATAGCTCGGGAGAATTTCAAATTCATTGACAAAAGCGCTTGTAGTGAACTGAAGATTTTTGTTTAGACATGGGAAGTTTATTTTACTGTAGGACACATTTACCGCATCATTGTCAGTGTTGTTGGTGCTTATAAAACAACATCTCAATTGTTTGATGTTTAGCAGTCACATGCTTTGCTTTATACAGATGTTAAGAAATGGTTGGAATAAGTTCCTGTTTAGAAGTGTTTTGTTTAATCTTAGACTAAACGGCCTTTCGGTAAAAGAATGAAAAAATTTAACTGATCCACGGTCGGATGAATGGAGCCTTTGCTGCTGAAGTAGTAGACTCGGGTTTGATTCCTGGTCGGGTCAAACCAAAGACTGGTAAGATTGATATTCAAAGCTTCCTTGCTTGACGTCCAGCAATGAAAAGGAGTCTGTGAAGCCTCCACCGTGTGTGGTAGACGAGTAATCAGGTGGTAGTTTGACTAGAAAACCGCAAAAGTACCTTCGCTTTTCTCCCGACCGAAGTAACTTTAGGAATGCAGATGAAATTACATATTTATTAAGAACAATGTACTGAGAAAATTAATTATAAGCTATAGACAGTATACACTACAGAGTCTTATAGGCACAATCAAAGCTTTGATTAACAGCCTAAGACATACTGTTTCGGAATCGACATTCGTCTTTTATTCCTCGTCAGTATAGCTAGGACTACAGGTATGAACATGAGCGTAGAAAGGCAAAGAATCGCAACTTAACCAGATCATGACACAATTTTTTTTTCCAAAAATATAAAGTAACCACAATATTACCAGACAGAATTCTAATGGTTCAATGCTACAGGAAATTATTTTGCATTGGACTATTAGAATTTTGTCTTGTAATATTGTGGTTACTTTATATTTTTGGAAAAAAAAAATTGTGTCATGATCTGGTTAAGTTGCGATTCTTTGCCTTTCTACGCTCATGTTCATACCTGTAGTCCTAGCTATACTGACGAGGAATAAAAGACAAATGTCGATTCCGAAACAGTATGTCTTAGGCTGTTAATCAAAGCTTTGATTGTGCCTATAAGACTCTGTATACTGTCCATAAATTACATATTATTTTACAACTCTTTTCAGTTCTGTGTTACTACCTTCGTCCAATGGCCACAGCGTTGGGTTACGTCATCGGCAATTTTCGCTTCACGGTATTACGGGGTTCAATAACAAAGCAATCAAAACTCTTAGCGATAAAGGAACCATCTTAATAAACGACGACACTCTGTATTATGTGAATAAATCCAACTTCTATATCACGTGAGTACATTATTTAGATTTTTGAAAACCGAAAATAATGTACTAAATTTTCCAAAACGTTCATTTCCTTGAGACTTTTGACTAAAATGAGACGCTTGAACAGATACTGATCGAATTTTTTTTTTTTTTTAGAACTGCTTGAGGTAACAAAAAGGTACCCCGAACCTTGTTCCACAGTTCTTCTTAACCGCAAAAATAGGTATAATTCGTTTGACTCCGTACCATTGGTAACACTGCATTTCGAACTTTTGTGACATCAGAAAAAGATGACTTAGCAGAATTTCTTGCGGAATGTCGCGTTGCCTATTCTGCAAGAAACTTTGCACAGTTATTCTTTTCTGATGGGAATGGCTGAATAATATCAACCGTTCCAGTCACATCCCGTAACTCACCCAATTATAGTACCCCCCTTTTCGTCCAAATTGGGTTCGAGGGAATCTATTTAATCCCCCATCAACTCTGTTTTTACCCAAACCCAATTTTGAATAAAAAAGAGGGTCACCAAAATTGGATTGGTCTCTTGATGTGACTGAAATGATTAATAGTATTTATTCTAGCCTTACCCTTTCTGATGTCACGAAATTTAGAAATGCAGAACTGCTAGTGATACGTAGTCAAACAGATTAAATCTTTTTTTTTTTATTCAATGATTGTCAACCTAAAACTATAGGTTTTCGTGTTTCGACCAGTAACTTAGGCTATCTTCACGGCTGGCATTTAGAAGCATAAGTTATTCGTCTATGCAATTTATTATTGTAATATACAGTGCGAATGAGCTATCACGACGCGTTTCGACCTTGCTCAAGGGTCTCATCAGGCGAAAGGAATGACACATATTTAAACATGCAATGATATAAAACTGCAATTAAGAATTTGGAAACAAAAATTAGCAGCAATTTAGAATCATTAAACTTTCAAAGATGCAATGATATAAAACTGCAATTACCAAATTTGGAAAAAAAATTGCATCGATAAACACATCTGCTTTGTCGATGCAAATTTTATAATGACGTCAAACAACTTATGACATCTTCACATGAAAATCATGGGGAGACACGAGCTAAATGCATGTGCGACACATTGAAGACAGATTAAATCTATTTTATGTGATACACATTGAAGATATATCTATTTCATGTGCGAGAGATTAAATCTATTTTCGCAGTTAATGGGAATAGTGAAACGAGGTTTGAGGCACCTCTGTATTGCTGCAAGGACGTAGTTCTCATTTCTTCAATCAAACCGATTTCGAGCAGTATCTTTCCAACTCAAAACTCAAAATTTTATAATGACGTCAAACAACTTATGACATCTTCACATGAAAATCATGGGGAGACACGAGCTAAATGCATGTGCGACACATTGAAGACAGATTAAATCTATTTTATGTGATACACATTGAAGATATATCTATTTCATGTGCGAGAGATTAAATCTATTTTCGCAGTTAATGGGAATAGTGAAACGAGGTTTGAGGCACCTCTGTATTGCTGCAAGGACGTAGTTCTCATTTCTTCAATCAAACCGATTTCGAGCAGTATCTTTCCAACTCAAAACTTTTTTTGTTCTTAGATTAAGAAAGGACGAATGTGGGACACCGATTCAACTGTTTTTGCATACCCCCTTCAACACAATCTTTGCCTCTAGTTAATGATAAAAGAATGGTGCCATTTTATTTTGGTTGGTTTAAAAATTTTGCAATCTTACGTGTTTGATTCTCGCTTACAATGTCTTTTTAATCAACAACACTTTGCTGTTTTTAATAGTTGACCCGCAGTAAGTTAAATCAACTGGTTTTCTGTTTTTGAGTTATTGCCAATTTTTACAACTTTTAGCTTTCAAACGTCTGGTTATTTCAACTAATTGTTTTTCATTTTTCGTCTGTTTTGTCGATTTTTTTTTTTTGTGTTTTTTGCCACTTATCTGGTACCATGTTAAAGTACATAATCAGCGATAGTCCAGCGAAGCTGCCGTTTTATTTTTTGGCTTTGTAATTTTATGTAATGCCCATTGAAGTATTTCGTTCATTTTGTGTGAAAGCTTATTTTTAACCAGTTATAGACCAAAAGTTTTTTCAACGTTAGGCCTTTTTTTAAAACCGAAGTTTAACTTTTTGCAGTTTAATTGACCCTGTATAGTTGCAGAATCGGATGCTGGCATTGTGAATGACGCCACCACTAATGACGTCATCAATTCAACTGTGTAACGGTCTTTTCTGTAATTCTTGTGCCATGCAAATATGTGCTTGTTTACATTCAGTTTTGCTTATTTATTTTAAGATTCCATCTCTGCACGAGAAAAATTGCCTGAATTTAATTTTCACAAACGTGAAAACAGAATTCCCTCGCGCATCTAATTTTTCCGCTATGCTATTATGTTTAGTTCTGTTCTAAATACCAAAGGCCCAGAAGTGATACACATTATACAACTATATCTGCAAAAAGAATCAAATTAAAACCAGTTGTTGATATTGGTAATGACCGCATATGCGGATTATTAAAGATATTTTTCATACTGTTTAGTAACACTTTATTCGTTTTTAAAGTGAAAATGCTACTCCATAAATTCAACATTTTTATTGGATACTTTCCCAATTACTTTGCTTCGCTTATTTTTAATTGCATTTGCTATTTCGGTTGTGCCACAGTACAAGGCTTTTTTTCCTAGCGCTTTGCGTACACGATTATTCCATTCCAGTATGAAGCTTTTTTGAGACTTCGAGTTTGCTTGGTGTAAATTTTAATACAGTAGTTCGTTTGATATTTTTTGATTTTCGTTTGAAATTTTGTGGCTTTTTTATTGTTATTTTGTTTATTTAATTTTCAACGGTTACAATTTTCGTTGTCATTGTTCAGTTTCTAAGACACTATATTACCGTGCTCTTATGAACATTCGAAAAGCATTTCATAGTTTTTAACTCTGGAACGGGATAGTATATGACGTCATTATTGTGGTAATTTGATTATCAATTAAGTTGGAGTGATATTTAAAATAGAATCAACTTCTAAATTGAACTTACTTTAGACCATTTTTATTCAAAACTAGTTTGTATACGCCAAGTTTTGGTCGTGCTCCTGTTCTAAATGATAGTTTCATATCCAAACTTATTAATTGTTATAATGATTGTAAATATGTGAAAAGGAAACTAAATTTTCGACTGACGCATATAATCTTCATTCGCAACATATAATCTGAACTCAAAAAAATGAAAACGAGAATTGTAAAATATGCAAATAAATTGTGTAATTTCCCTGTAATGATGTCTATAGAAAAAATTGGAATGTAAATTTGTAAATATACAGGGTACAGATGACCAAAAAAACGCTTTCGAATTGCGATTACATTTTTCATTCCGTAGTGTTACGTTGAAAAAAAAAACAACTTTTTGCTGGTTTACTTTGGATTCGAAGTACTCTAGCTTGCGCGAAGAAATTGGTTTCGTTGCTTCTTCATGAGCTAAATTTTGTTTTATATTCATAATGTTCATGTTTTGTTGGTTATGCCAAACTGATCAAAATTCGCACTACGACCAAACAATTTCAAAGATTGTCAAACTTGTATGTTGTAAAAGAATTACTGCCGGAAAATGGGTTAGTGTACTGTACAGTAGGTTATTTGTTGATATTTTGCTGTTTAACTATTCTACAGTACCGTTAAACAGTTTAAAAAATTTTTCTTATTAATTCTAGTTTTCTAACTTTTTTAAATCTTACTTAAATTGGCGCTTATACAGTTGGTGGTTTTTGCTTTTTTAACATTTTATTCCTTTCTAATTTCCTTTCACAAATTCCCATTCCACAGGTTAGTAAAGTCGGATTGTGTAGAAAAACTGCCAATCAAACCATAAAAAATTCTAAACGCATTGCGAGAAAAACAATTTTTAAATTTAAAAAAGTTAAAAATTCTGAAAACTTAAAAAATTTGAAGACAAACTTAAAACTGCATCTGCTGTAGCTATGAAAAAAATTTGCGAAGATGGGTATTGATGACGTCAATGGTGGGAGGGCTAAATCGCACAAAAAGCATTTAAGAGGTATAGCAGCGGTTAATTAGTTTTATAATTGGACGAAGTTGAAAATTCGTTTTTTTTGGTTTTTTTTTTTCGCTATTTTCTGTTAATAATGTAATTTGCTTCAAGTGCCTTACTGCTCAGATATAAATCTGGCTACCTGTGTTGCTTCTCTTTAATTTAGAAGTTCATGTAAATTTTCGAATGCGAACGGGGAGCTGCACGCATAATTTGGGCAAATGTGGCTTAGTGGCCTGGAACGCACGGACTTTTTAATGTGGTCGAAGGGATTTTGAATGTCTTCAAATAAATGAAACTTTCTGCCTGCAGTAGTGTGTTGTTGTGCTTGTGTTACGTCATTGCAGCCATCAAGACAATTCCAGTCCTATTCTTCAGGAAGCAAAAGAGGTGATTTGGGGGAGGAAAAAGAAGGAAGAATTAGTATCCTAATTGGTGTATCCACCCCGGGTTTTTGTTAATTTTCGAAACCCAAAACCCGGGATCCATTCGGTTGTATTCTCGCATTTGGTGTATAATTGCACGAAAATTCTGCAATGCAGAAGAAGTCAGCTGAAAAACATTTTGGAGAAGAAAGTTGGTATAACTTTAAAGCCGCATTTACACGGGCGACTTTTTTGCGTGCGATTTTTTGATAAAAATGGATCTGGCAAAGTTGCATTTACTCAACGGCGGTTTTGATCATGATAATTGGGACCTTACTGATGGAAATACTTGTCTTAAGTTGTTTTCATACCAATATTGTTATAATTGAAAACTTTAGAAGAGAATCGGTGCTGCGATAAAAAATCGCAGTGAGATCAGTTCCGATTTTGTTTTAAAAAGGTTTAGAATATCACTATCGGAATGGAAACAACTTGAGACAGTCATTTTCAGCTGTAAGATAACTTTCATCACAATGAGAACCATTATTGAATAGATGCAACTTTGCCACATCCATTTTTATCAAAAAATCGCACGCAAAAAAGTCGCCCGTGTAAATGCGGCTTAAAGAAGATTTGATTAAAGCATGGGCTGGAATACCCCAAAAACAGTTGCGTGCCGTAATCGACCGCAAAGGAGCACATCTACGCAACTTAAACTACCCATTTTAGAAGCAGACAAAACTCGGGTTTCAGAATTAAAACGCCAAATCCGGGTTTAAAAAAACTGGCCCTAATCGAAATGCTCGTGCGAAAACTCGGGTGGAGCGCGACTTTGATAAAATTTAGTGTGTGTATCAAAAAGTTTCAAGAAAACAAGTGTAGCTTAGTACAGGGTAAAATTACTCATTGAGTTTTTAAAAGCAGTCACTCATTTCCGTTATAGCGAGCCGAAGAAGGCCGCGTACCAGAAAATCGTGTGCGATATTAAAATTCAGCTGATTCTATAGCATTAATTTATGAGAGTGACTTTCACCGGAAATCTTGAGTAGCCTAGGCCTATATCAAAAATGACGACTATTCATTGGCGCATTTTTTATTTTTTTAAAGTTCGAGCCTAGGTTAGTATTAGGTTTGGCGTGAGCTTTAGACTAAGAATTTGTGTTTGGGGTAGATGTGAGTCGGATCTAATAAAAAAATAGATACTTTCGGTGAAATCGAGTGTTTCTTAATTTATTTTTCTAGACATTGGTTAAAATAAACGACTGAGTTTTCACTTTGAGGGGGCTGGTTTGAAATGTGTGAAACAAGAAGTACCCGCAGCATTAGGAACTTTACAGCTTCTTTACTTAATTCAATAGAGAATCGAACCCAGTCAAATAATTTTTAAAATGAATACTTGGACCGCAACCAGTATATACCTGTTGTTATGAGCACATTATGAAACAATTTTTGAAAGGACAGAAATTCGCGACATACCTACAAAGATTTTTGAAGGAAGGAACAGGGGCGTATTTAAGGGGGGCAATGGGCCATGGCCACCCTTTGGGTCGTCAGCATAATATAATCAGCGTAGAATAGTATGCAAAATTGCGGCATGGGCTCCCCTTTTGTAAATTGGGCAAAAGCTTTGAGCACACAAAGCGTTGGCGAAGACGTTTGTTTTTGGCCTGCACCCAACTTTGGACAAATAATGGGACTAAATTTGAATGAAGACCTTTTTTTTTATTTGCTCTTCACGTAATTTTGGGCAAAAAATCGAACTAAATTTGAGTGAAGACCTTTTTTTTGCTCTTCACCTAATTTTGGGCAAAAAATTGAACTAATTTTGGGTGGAGCAATTTTTCATTCTGATCTTTGTTCTTCTCAAATTTTCTGAAGTTTTTGCCCCCCCCCCATTTTCAAAATCCTGCGTACGCTACTGGGAAGGAAAAATATCTTTTGTGCAAATAAGTGTGTTTCTTTTGTTGTCTCTTTCGCTTGAAAAGATACGGACAGTGCTTCAAGTGTTGCTTTACAACACACAAGAGTACTTCAATATTCAAACAGCTTTGGAATAAGATGGAATTGTTGCTCAATAAAGTAAGAAACAGTGATAGAGCTAGAAAGAAAATGTTGAACTAACTCAGATAGTTGATACCCAACTGAGTCGCAGCGAGAATTTTAAAAGTTGTTAGATCAGCTACTTGAGATCTAGCGAAAAGCAGCCAAAATTTTGGTAACTTTGTTAAATCTAGATGGCAAATATTTTGCCAAAAACTGGAGTTGGAACACAGCACCTCAAAAATTTTAATCATTTTTTGGTCTAAAAATTTGGGCCGTAGAGTAGCATAAAGATCTTTTTCGGCTTCAAAATTTGGAATTTGCCTCAAGTTCCAGAAACCGTAATCACATTTGCCACTACTGCATTGCTCTCGTCTATATTGCTCAGTATTAAAGCTCGATGAGCATAAAAAGCTCAAAAAAATAATTACGCTGTCACCAAAGCAAAAGATATCCATGTGAGTAAGCCTGCCTATGGCGCCATAGGCGTGGCCGATGGGGGGGGGAGCGTGGGGCCCGGGCCCCTCTCCAATCGAAATGCCACCAATGACAAAATGTCTATTGCTTCTTTAGTGTCAGTTTCTTTTAACATCTTCGCGTGCAACAGTACACGCGTACAATTGTAATTAACGCTACTAATGACGACCAGGGGTCTGGGCCCCTCAATTCAATTTTTCCAATCAATTTAAACAGGCGCGTAGCCAGAAATTTACATTGGGGGGGGCTGTTTTGGAGACTGGTAAAAACATCAAACGATCTTGACCCAGATTTTAATCGATCTTTCATCACATTAGGTCGGTTTTTCCGTTAAACATAAGGCGATCTACCCCCTCCAACAAAAAGGTCTTCACCAAAATTGAAACGATTTTTCCGACCAAAATGAGGTAATCTCCAAAAAATAAAAAAAAGCTCTTTACCCAAATTCAGTCGGTTTTTCTGACCAACTTTAAGTGCTGTTCAAAAAACAAAACTCCAGTTTTATGGTCCAAATCACAGCAAGTCCTGTATAACTTCTCCTCGCCAATCCCAGTTGGGGGGGATATTTTTTTGGAGCAAAAATCAGCCTAAAAGCACTAAAAACATAGTATTTTGCATACTTTTCAGGCCAATGGAGGCTCGAGCCCCTCTTCCTGGCTACGCTACTGAATTTAAATGTACAGCCTGGGTGAAATTACAGGTTTTTGTCCTCGAAGTTGCTACCTCAGGTCCTAATCTCATCTTTTTATAAACGGAATGCAATAACGAGGGCCGGATTTACCGTACGGCACAGTGCCAGGGGTCCAGCGTTTAGACATAGTCGTAGCCAAAGGGGACCAAGGAGGGGGCCAAGGGGGCCTGTCCATCCCCCCCCCCCCCTTATTTGAAATGACACCAATGATAAAAATGTGACCTAAAGTCTATGTTTTTTAGTTTCAGTTTCTTTTTGCATGTTTGCGTACAGCGGTACAAGAGTACACGTGTACAACAGTAATTAAGAATCAATTGACAACCAGTGGCCCTGGCTCCCTCAATTCAATTTTGGCAACCAATTCAAATGCATAATCTGAGTAAAATTAAGGGTTTTTACCTAAAACTTGCAACGTCAGGCCCTATCTAATCATTTTTATGAACATAATGCAATAACCAGGGCCGGGTTTACCACATTACAGTGCCAGATGCCTTGCGCTCAGAGGATAAGACATTTATTTGGTTTTCATCTATATTTGGCAAGAAGATGTTGCGTAAATCCCCGAAGTACCAAAGGCCCTATAGGCAATGTAAATCCGGCCCGAGCAATAACATGCTGGTGAAAAGGTTTAACCATCTATTATACCTTTTTTTAATAACAATTTCTTAAACCTCGCTGGTTTTTACGCCACGAAATACTTAAAAAAAAAAAACTTGGAAAAATGTTCATTGAACAAATTATTGAGTTTGAATGGTGGGGGCCTAAGCCGCCTGAACGCTTATTTACTCCTACAACTGCTTATTTTCATGACACAACGAAAATCTCTAAGAAAAATCTTCAACTGCATAGGCGTAGCCAGGATTAGTGATTGGGGGAGCCGAACTACAAACCACATGCTATGACATCATCAGAAACTTCGAATAAGGAATTTTTTGTGGTGGCAAAGAAATCATAAAATGGAAGATCAGAAGCAGTGGCCTGGTGTTGGCACGTAATTAGTTACTCCTTCAAGGGAGAGGGCTTGAACAAATAATTAAAATGCGAAAATGTCTAAATTGGGAAACGTGTTTGAGCAAAGAAACGTACTGTAATTCAAACGTATCACAAACGGGGGTCTAGGGACGGAGCCCCCAGCCGCCAGAGGCTATGAGGGGCAAAGCCCCTTGCCGCTGGGCGATTTTTCGTAATTTTTTGAAAAAAAGCTATTTTATTACCATTGGATTATATTTTGCACGCATTCAGAGCCATTTGAAAGTACTAGATTTTTAACATTTGAAAGCCAGTTGAAAAAATTAAGTTGTTCAGTCCTCCTTTTGCTTGCTATTTAAGTCCAAAACACGTTTAAAATCTTGCATTTTGGGGTTAAATTTTGTATGTGAATTGGTTGAGGTAGGAGGAAGTAAAATACATTGCTTCCTGCAATATTTTAGCAGTAAATAACAATCCAGTCGAATATTTTCCTTAGAGATTATTGTTTTGTGATGAAAACAACCAGTTATAGGTGTACATATAGGGCCTGGGGGCCCAGGCCCTCTCAATTCAAAAATTTGTTCAATGAGCATTTTCCTTACAGTAGCTAATTTTTTTCAAAAATATTTTGTTGCATAAAAACTGGCGAAGTAGAGGTGAATTAATGTACAATAGATAGTTACGTGAACAAACCATGTTATTGCCCCGGCCGGATTAACATTGAGTTGGGCCCCTGGCACTTTGGGATTTTTGCTATATTCTTCTGCCAAATACAGGTGAAGACTAAAAAAAGCCTTATCTAAGCGCAGGGCCCCTGGCACTGTGCCATATGTTAAATCCGTCCCTGGTTATTGCATTACGTTCATAAAAAGGTTAGATGAAGTCCTGAGTAACTTTTAGGATAATAATCCTTAATTTCACTCGGGTTATACGTTTAAATTGGTTGGCAAACATTAAATCAAAGGGACCCGAGCCCACTGGAACAATATTATTGTTGAGGGTCGATTTAAATTGAAGGCCATTTAAATATTATTGTTTGGGGCATTTTTTAATTAGTTGGCAAAAATTAAATTAAGGGGGCCCGGGCCCCCTGGTTCAATATTATTGTTGGGAGCCCATTTAAATGGGGGACCATTTAAATATTATTGTAGGGGGCCCAATTTAATTAATTGGTAAAAATTAAGTTGAGAGAGCCGGGCCCTTCTTGATCAATATTATTGTTAATTACTATTGTGCGAGTGTACTGTTGTACGCGAAGATGCCAAAAGAAACTGAAGAAATAATAGTCTTTTTTGTGACATTTTTACCATAGGTAGCATTTTGATTGGGGCCAGGGAGCCCGCCCCCTCCTCTGGCTACGTCTATGTTCGAGTGGATTATTATTTACTGCTAAAATATTGCAGGAGGCAATGTGCCTTACTTCCCTCTACTTGGGCCAAATCACTTGCAAAATTTAGCACCAAAATGTATGATTTTAAACGTGTTTTGGACTTAAATTGTAAGTAATTGGAGGATTGAACAATTGGATTTTTTAATTGACTTTGATATGTTAAAAATCTAGTACTTTCAAATGGATCTGAACCCATGCAAAATGTGATTTAATTGCATTAAAATAACTTTTTTTTCTAAAAAATTACAAAAATCGTCCAGTGGCTAGGGGCCACGCCCCCAGACCCCCGTCTCGGATACATTTGAGTTACACAAGCTTACTTGACGCGCTCCCGCTTTGAACATTTTTGCTATTTGACTTTGGGTTTAAGCACTCTTGCTTTTAGCAAAATCCTGCTAAGTGGCAAAATCAGGTCTAGGCTTCTGATCTTCCACTTTGCGATATCTTTGTCCCACAAAAAGTTCCTGTTTTGAAAATCTCTGATGACGTTGTTGCATGTGATTTATGGTTTGGGCCCCTCCCAATCAAAAATCCTGGCTACGCTTACGTATGGCGCATACGCTTAAAGACCATTAGCTTGTTGAGGTCATCATAGCCGTTGGAGGCGGGGGAGCAGGGGGGGCGGTCGCCCCCCCATTCGGTTCAAAACGTCGAAAATCGTCGAAAATTTGAGCAAATGGTCAATTTATTTGGGCAAATAGTCTGGATATTTGGGCACACTAGTGCCAAGTTTTTTTTTGTTTTTTTTTCTTAGTTTCGGTGAAGACCTTTTTTTTTTTTTTTTTGGAGAACACCTTCATTTGGACTGGAAAAACCGTTCAAATTTCAGGAAAGACCTTTTTTTTTTTTTTTTTTTAGGAGAACACCTTAATTTGGGCAGAAAAAACCGTCTCAATTTTGACAGAGAAACGCAATGCATCAAGTCATTTTTCGGGCAAAAGTTTGCTGCCCCCCCAAATCATTTTGAGCTCCTACGGCCATGGAGGTCATTAAGTGATATTTTTCGCAAGATAGCTTGGAATTTAATTGGTAAAGTGTCGGATTACTGGCCGAAAGATTGCTGATTCCCAGTTAGATGCTTGAACTGGCATTCGTTGCTGTGTCCTTGAAAAAGACAGTTCCCGCTTATTTCCCGTTGGAGCAGAGCAGTTCAGCTGTTATGGTGGTCCAACTAGGCCAAAGGCTTGTGAACAGAGCCAAAAAAATGTTCTGCTTTAGTGCGGTTAGACAAATGCTGCGTGTTTGGTTCAGCGCGTACATGAATGAAAATTATGCAGTGCCCTGCAGTAATTGCAATGACTCAATTTCTCTATAAGAAACAAAATTTGCCTCAAGTCTTAAAGAGTCTTTTTGAAAATTTAATGAATTCTATGACTGAAAATTCGGATTAATTAATGTCAAAGCTGCCAATTTATTGCCATACGACCTTGCAAGAATATTATTACAACAGTTGACAGCAAAAAAAAAAAAAATTGCACGCAATTTTTGTCTATGCGAGATTTATTTTCGGATTTTATGATCAAAATACATTATTATTATAGTCGCTGTCGGTAATAGCAAATTCTGACATGTACAAGATTGAAATTCAAATCTTTGATTATATTCGCAGCAGTAGCGTACGCAGGATTTTAAAAAGGGAGGGGGCAGGAACTTAAGAAAATTTGAGAAAAACAAAGATCAGAATAAGAAATTACTCCACACAAAATCAGTCCGGTTTTTTACCAAAATTTAGGTGAAGAGCAAAAAAAAAATTCTTCACTCAAATTAAGTCCCATTATTTGTCCAAAGTTGGGTGCAGGCCTTAAACAAACATATAAAACATACCCTTTGTGTGATCAAACCTTCTGCCCAACTTACAAAAGGGGGGCCATGCCGCAATTTTGCATACTATTCCATGCTAATTATATTATCCTGTTGAACAAAGGGGGGGCCATGGCCCAATGGCTCCTCCCTAAATATGCCCCTGACTCGCAGTATTGCGCCAAAGCATGTAACGAGTTTGTGGGGCCACCCTCCGCTCATTGCGCCCGGGCAACACAGCTCCTTTCGAAGGAATGTCCCAGCGGTGGCAAGCCGTTGGCAACATTGTGTCCGATTTGACCGGCCGGAGATTTGAACCTTAGACCTTCTGCTCCAGAGACGAACGCGTACCGCTCGACCTCCTGGACGGTAAAAATTGAAATTGAACATGTTTATTATTTTTCTCTTTGCTACCAAACAAGGAATTCGCTCAAAATTGACTTTCCTTTTTGTTGCAACGCAAACGCAAATAACAGATGTATTATTTTATCAGAATATAACTAAAAATATTTAAATACTGCACATAAAAACACTGGCGTAACTGACAGCGGGATGTGCTTCCAGGCCTTCCAGGTGCGGTCCCCTAATTAGAAATACCCGCCCGCCCCCCAGCACGGAGCATTGAATTTCGGGAAAGAAATCTGACAAAAAAAACGATTGTTGGGTGAAGCCCTTTTTTGGGCTTTGCCTAAATTCCGTCAAATAGTGGTCTTTCCAAAAGCTTGCCCCCCAGGCACATTTCTCTAGTTACGCCACTGACTAGAAGCAAAACTGAACTCGGATATTTCATGCAACAACAATTTTGGCTGCTCTTCATCAGGGATGTAAATCAAAATGGGATTGCAATGGCATATAACAGCAACTACTGTATTTGCAAATGTCGCTTTCAGTTTTGTTTTTAGAGTATCAGTTGTTTTTTCTGCTGAAATAAATCTGTCAATTTCTTTACATTGTACCAGCAGAGCAAAGCAATTCAAAATGTGCATTTTCATCAGTTAATATGGACCATGGAAGTAGTTAACATTTCTATAGTTACTTGGTGCAGATTTTTCTTCAAAAAATAATTTAGTCACTTGGTCTGCAAAAACCAACTCTGCGATATTATCCATTTTGTTAATACGAACGAGCAAAATATACGAAAAGAAAGTCGTAAATTAAATGCAAATCTCATTGAAAGTTTTTGAAGACACAAGCTGGTTTAACGGTATTTGCTTTCGGAGTTTTTATTTGCTCAGATATTCAACATGTTAGTAAAACGTCATAAAAATCACATAAAGCACAAAAAGATTCCACGAACCGTTACGCCGAATTAGCACTAAGAATCGAAAATTTTGTCACAGCAAAAAAAGTTTCAAGTTAGTCTAGTCAGATTTTTTTCTTCAAGCCAAACCGAAATAGAAATGTTTCGGGAAGTCGTGCGGGATTTAAGTTTTAGTAGAGCAATATTTTTCAAAGAAAAAGTATTTTTCTAATAACACCCTTGAAAAACTACGCACGAACGGCCTACTAACCTGTAACTAACGTAAACAAAAATGAGAAAAGAGAACCACATTTATCACGAAGGCTATTTTGACGCGTTTAAGTTCATCTACGACTTTATGTGCTTTAGTTTTCATTTTTCAGCGACGCAATCGATCACGATAAACAATTCGAAGATGATAGTGAAGGAAATTAAAGTTTTTTTGATTTCTAGTTAAAGGTGTTTTTCAAAGATTGTTGTTAATAGAAGCTGTTTGTTGATCTAGCTGCAGATAGGTAGGTTAGAGTCTATCTTTTGGTTTCAGCTCCGGAGAAAATAAAAACAGAAGTTTTTAAGCGCGTGTTATGCACGAATTGATTACGGAGGTTATGTACTAAATAAAGCACTCTAACAAGTACAGCACCTACTTGTTAGAAAAGTACCAGCTCTTAAATCTTGAACCTGCAAAACCATTTTTCTTTGTTAAATGAAGAATAAAAAACTGCAAAAAAAATGCTCAGTTGTGCAACAGTACAGCCACAAAGGTAAATGTATTGGATTTGTAGTTTAGCTGTTTTGCGCTGATCTTAGTTAGTAAAATATGTCACGTTGGTTCAAGAAGTTGATAAATTACTTAAAACAGACCCAAACTCATTTGAAAAGTGTCTCCAATTGGTCAATATTTTGCATTGATTCGTTATGAACCTATGCAATACTCATGACGTCAAGATTAAAGTCATACCATGACCCGTATAAAAGCGGAAAACAGTGTTAGCCCGTTTAATAATGCACTCTTGTACAGCATGACATAGTTTTGCGCATACCGAATTTAAAAAGCCAGCGTTTTTGTCTTTGTTATTAGAGCTGAACAAACTGCTTTAAGCTGACTAATTATTTCAAATATATCAATTTTGCTTGTTTTCTGTACGCACTCGTACCAAGACTCTACGAGCAGGTTGCAGTTTGTGTCAGATTTTGGAATATCGAAATAGGATACTAATTGTGTTTATTTAGCTTTGGTGCTCGTTTTGATTCTTAGTTAATTTTTAATAGCAAGATTAGATATTTGCAGAATATGAGGCATTCATTACTGTAGTAGTCAAGATAGGCGAAAGATAAATAACAAAATCAGCAAATACTAAAATTTTTATAAAATTCAGACAGTGGAATTAAAATATTAATGAAATTCGAGGTTATTTGCTACGTTTGTTGAAAATACGGTTGAAAAAATATAGTGTAGCTTTTTAAATATGAGCTTAAGGTTGTAAAATAACTAATATGAAGACTACTACTGTAATGATATAGAAAAAAAGTTTTTAAATGTCATCATACGTGGAGCCGTTTTCAACTCCCCTGTTTTCAAAAAAATATATATATATATTGTTCCCGAATTATTATCAGTTAATTGTTGCCCCGATTGAGCAGTTAGAATATTTTTTAATCATGGCCAGTAGTTCACGTTGGGGTTATGAAATAGACAGTGAAGAACCGTGCGATACGGCGACTCACTATGGGGTATCTCTCCCTCCTCCCCAATAATCAAGGTTTAGGGTGCTGAAGACATTATTGAAGAATGATAACTTTTTTCTTTGTGATACTGTATCATCTTAGTGTTTTCTTGAGACGCAAAGAGTTGCGTTTTTTTTAGTGCACTTTTTGTAAAAACAATTTTATGAGAACACGAGGCTCATTTTTGCTCAAAATTTAAGAACAAATCGAGAACAATGCCAGCCTCAGCATGAAAAAAATAATTAAGAAGACTGGCTTGTACAACGTATTTCTAAGCAATTAGCAGACTTTTCTTGGCCTTTTCTATGTATCCATTGTTGATTTTTTAAGAGTAATCATGACCCATATATAACAAAAGACAACTTTTGCCAAGCACGAGTGAATTTGAGGCATTTTATTCTACAACAAAGTTAACTATTAAGAACAAATGAGGCTGAAAATTCGTGGAAATTTAAGAACAGCCAGTCTCAACCCAAAATTTACTTTTTTTTGTAAAAAAGTTTTGAATTGAACATTATTTCGATATTCATTGGCAGTGAGATTTTGAAATATTTACAGATTGTTGGAGCATATCAGTAAATTTCTATGTAAAATTGTTTGTAGTTTTTTTTGTAACCGCTGAATTGATTCCGTTGTTCAACACACATGGTTGCTAATCAACTGGTTCAGATGGTAGCAACCAGCGAGAATGACGCGACTCCGTTAGCAGAAACAAATCCCAGTTGCACGGATAATTCAACGATAACCTTTGATGATCTTTACGTGGAATGGATTGTCTCCATGATCATATCCGTTTTGTGCTCCATTCTCGTTATTTACATAATTTTTGCCCTGTTATTTTTTGCCTGGAAAAAGAAAGCCTTCGGAACCGGTAGGAATTTTTTTCCTGTTTGTGAACAGCGCTTTGTTTAGGTATTTTACACAAAATGTGAGATTTTTATCACATTTCACAAGGCGAAATTTAGGGTTTTGCCAGTTTTAGGGTAACACAAATCCAAAAACGCGTTTTTCGTGAATGATTAATGTGGCCACTTTACGCAAAAACTGTAGTATGTTATATTTAACTATTACATTATTATATTTTTGTTCTCACGTTGCACGTCACGCCAGTTTTGCGTTTTTACTGGTTTGAAAATATTATGTTCCTTTTGGGGTTTGTAATTTTTTTTATGAACTTAAAGTTTTTCTACGGCTTTTATCTTGTTCACGGGCGATTGCTTAGCGTGTAACGTCATACTTCCCCAGTCTCCGTTTTGAGTCTCTACGTATCATTTTTTTAAATTTTGAACTATCTATAGGGGTCGTTGTACTGCAAATTATTGAAATACACTACATGAGTTTAGAAATAAACACAATAGAAACAAATGTATTCGGTTGAAGTCGGTCATAAAACGAAATACTGTAAAATAATAATATTGCAATGAAAAAGAGGTGTCTAATTCCGATACAATATGTGCTAAAAGTACATTTATAACGTAATTCAAATAAATCATACTATTTTCATGGCGCCCAGAAAGGGGGTAAAAAGCAGAAAACGAGCAAAATTACATTTATTGTTTCAGTTCAAGCCAATTAATTGAACAAATTTTATTCATATTCAAAAGCTGACCCAAGCTTTAGAAATAGAAATTTACAACACTTCAGAAACGTCAAATCATTTCGAAATAACGTCAATTTGATGCAACATAAGCTACTTTTGATGCTAATACATCAGTAATTAATGAATAGCATAATTGCGTATTTTCGGAATTTTCCCTTACTCGTCAACAAAAAAAAACTTTACTCAGTCAGCTGTGTAAAAGGCGTTAATTTCCATTGAAACAAAATTCATGACTCTTTGATTTATATTTTTGGTACAAATTTTTATTCTGAAACCTGAAATTGAAACCTACCCCTCCGCTCATCAAATGACAAATGCAATTCATTACTGAGTACGAGTGTAATTTACAAATTCAATAAATTGAAGACTGCATATGCTAATTATTTCAATATTACTGGCACGAAAAAATGAAACAGAAATTTTAGTAAAATTGCAAAAAGACAATTGCAGTTGGTTAGCTGAAGTGATTTTAAACTCCTTTGAAACTAATGCTGTGCAAGTGAACACTTTGATCGGTTAATGCTATACTTACTGTTTTTTGTGGATGTAGAAATATGCCAATATATATGTAATGAAATATGCCAGTATATAAATGTAATGAAATATGCCAGTATATAAATGTAATCAAAAAATGACTTTTTTTGTGATAAATGATATATTGGCATGTTTTATGTTTAACTTGTTATTTCAAAAATAACTTTTCGTTCGAAATAAAAAAGAAAAAGGGCAATTTCATACGCAGAATTTGAACGTTTCAATGGTTTTCTTGCTATACTGTATTTCGTTTCTGCATTAATATCAAAAAGAAAAAAAATTTGAAGTCGCTGAATCAAATTTTTATCAAAAAGTTCGTCCTATTAATGATAGTGTTCACTATATTTGATGGGTACTTTAATTTCGTTCTTTAATTCATAGCTTATTATTTAACCATCAACCTACTTTTGCTAGTAAGTTGTCACTGTAAATATTCGATTGTCTTATTGGTTTCCCTACCACTGTAAGTGAGTCATGTTGCCAGAATTAGCGGTTCATTGAAAGCATTTTCTTGTACAGTAATTTGCTATACCTCGCGATCTTGAAACCTAATACAATTTGCAAATACGGTAAAATCCAAAAAGGAACGAAAACTTAATATTTTTATTGTTGGGAACGCCAAAAATGGATTGAAAAATAACTGAAAGTTAACCCCCTTTCCAACATAGATGAAAATTCTAGCTTTACTTTGAAGAAAATGAATATTTTCAGCATGATACTTCAAAAGACTCATTTAGATGAGTTCTTATTGAAAATATGAATGTTCAAGGAAATATTGAAATTGGATATTTTTCCTTAGTTGGCACAACTATACTTTCTCGTTATTATGCAAAAGCTTGTTCTTGAAAAAATGTCTTATTATGCTGTTCTTGGATTTTCTACCTACTGTAGTCTTCGTACAACTTTTTCAGTGCATTATTGATTGCTTGCCTTTTAATGCATATTGTCAGGATTTGATCAAGAGGGCCGTAAAAGTCAAAAGGTTTTTTTTTATTTCATCTTGATGAGTAGATACACATGTAAGCTACCCACCAATTTTAAGGTTTTCATCTCTATATTCAGTTACTCCTATAAAAGATTAGGGGACTGAGAAAAGCAATTAAGTGGAAAAAATCAAGCCCTTTAAAATAGACACAAATTCAAATTTCAAAAAATTTAACGTGATGGTCTCGAATTTTTAACAAAACACAAACAAAATAAAATTTAGGCTCTTTATTTCGTGTGGCAAACTTCAAGTTATATTGAGCCTAAAAATAGCAAACAGCTCAACCTTGTTGTTTTTGTTGAAACAGCGTTTGCCATTTTCGAACTTTGTCTTGCGACGTCAGCAAACGCCGAAGGAACAAGATGAAGCAGTAATTTTTGTGTAAACTGTTAACAAAAGCGTGACGGATGCGCTACTCTTTTCCTTTTATTGTTGTGTTTTGACGCACGTTTCCGTCGTAAAATGTATTGTCTTACCGGCTGCTAAATGACGTTTGAAAGTAGGCCTTTTGCAATGGCATTGCGGAGACAAAGTTATGAAGTTTGTTTTTTACTCATAAGACATTCCTTATTATTCAAGAACGTACTCGGTTTTCCAATATAGTTTTGATTTGAAAAGTCAAAAATCTCTTCAGCTAACTTTTTGAAACGGCAGCTGCATTTAGTTAGATAAATTTTCCTTTAGTTGGTCGCTCAACAACAAAAAACGAAACAATTCGACGGCGGTGGTAATATGATATATACTACTCATTTTAGACCTAGCAAAATATCCTCTTCATTTTAGACCTGGCAAAATTGTTCAGTTAATGAACTGAAAACAGCAGTCGCAGATTTTTGAGATTACATCATATGATTTGCTTCCTGCCCAGCTTTGAAGCCATAAAAGATTGCGTATCAATCGATATCGAGAGTTTGCCTTTTATTCAATCATAGCATCATGCGTGTAAAATGGAATTTTTGTTGAAAATTATTGAGCGAGATTCTGAGTTTTTGTGCCAAATATTGAAAAAGGTTTAATTCGTTAATTTTCGATTACATTATTTTGACGCAAGCGTAAAAAGTTTCTAATGCTATTTCTTAAGTGACGGGTAAAATTGCGTTTTGGTGCGTTTGTTACTGAAGAGGTTCCCACACAAATCATAAGATCTTAAAATCGCCAATGTTAACCGCCTGAAAAAAGAAACTTTCGTATTTTATTCCTAACGAGTCTTTTATTGCAACTATTTTCGACTAAACAATATTTGTAAACTCTTTAGTGCCAATTAGTTTTCGCTTTGAAAAATTTACTGCGTGAATTTGAATCAAAGACCTCCATCGAAATTTTCGAGTATGCCTGTCGTTCCCGAAAAAAATGTTTTCGGGTGATCTTAACCGGAAATTGAAAGTTAATTTGCATTTTTGGTGCAGTATTTCGAAGTTTAATTGCTAATGACCGTTTGGCTCTATTTTGCACGACACTTTAAAAGATTATAAATAGATTTTTTCATTACAGTAAGGCCAATTGTTTATCAAATATTCAAATCAAGCGTAGGGTAGTTTTTGGTTGCACTTAAGAAATTTTTTTTTCAGGAGTGACAATTTCACCCGAAAATTTTAAGTTAAATAGAATAAAACAAAAATAGAAATGTTCGTCCGCGCATTTTTCATTTCCTTTTTCAAGAGTAAGTAATATAAGGTTTTGAGTTAAGGTTTGGGCAGAGGCGTTGCTAAGGATGGTGGCACCCGGGGCTGGATTTCGTGGTGTCACCCTTTGTGATGTTACAACCTTTATGAAAATTATGTCTAAAAGTAGGTGAAGTACAAAAAAAGGTCTTCGCCGAAAATTAAGTGGGTTTTTCGTACAAAAGTAAGTGAGGACCAAAAAAAAAAGAAACCTTTGCCGGAAATTAAGTGCGTTTTCGGTCCAAATGAGAATTGGAACCAGATAAAATAATCAAAAAAAATCTTCATCACAAATTAGTGGAGTTATAGTTTCACATCATAAAATGGTGTCACTCCAAATGGTGTCACTTCAAAATCGTGACACCCGGGCCGGGCCGCTCCCCCGCCCCCTTGCGACGCCACTGGGTTTGGTTTAGGGTTATGTTTGGGGTTAGTTTTGAAGCAAAGATTCAAGTGCTGGTTAGACTTGGGTCAGAATTTAAAAAAAACTAGATCAAAAATTTCGGAAAAATAAAGCATTTTTTTGGTTTTCCTCAAAAGAAAACAGCAGCAAAACGATATACCTTATACTGTAACATGCTCGTAGTCACAGATAGATTACGAATAGTGGCATGCATGGTCTCTGCGCCAAAGTCGTACCAGGTACAACATAAACTAAGACGGAACTTACTGTGATACTGCAATGCTTTAAATGCCTCTGGTGATTTTTTGCTTTCAACACCCTTTGAAGATGTAACAATATACTTTAAGAAAAATGTAACAAAGTTAAAGTAAAATTTGGTTTGAATAGAAAGAATGGGGTTTGATGTGTAAACATTTTGGTTCAGACTTACAGCATAAGCAGCCTAAAACAACAATCCTTGAGTTGTTCAAACCGAAAAATCACTATTTTTTAGTTAACACAAATACTTTAAGGTAAATTTACGCTGGATCTGTATTTCGAATGTATTTTTATATGTCTATATCCGCACCAACCAAACTGTCCTGTATACTGTACGTAAAAATTTTGCTCAAAACTGTCTTGCATAAAGTGAATAAACTTCATAATGCAACAAAGTTTTGAACAAAACTTTTACACATATGTGACGGTCTGGTTAGTGCAGATATGGACCATTGGACGTATAAAATTGTGGACAAAACCGCTCATACTTTTTCACGGAAAAGAAAAAAACGTACAAAAACGGACAAAATCAGACGAAAACTGGATAATGAGTATATCCGCCTTTTAAAACAAATAGGCCCATGTTTTAGTAGGTTCTCGGTTTGATTCCAACAAAGAGCCTATTATTTGACGTAACAGTTTTGAAACTGGGCAATGGAGGCTTCCTACCTTGAAGAGGGAACGGAAACTAGCCTGAGTAGAAATCACCAAATGTGCCACCGTGAACTTACTTTGCTTCTAGCAAAAACAAAACTTATGCGGTAAAAACTTATAGTTAATATGATTTTTGTCAAAATTTTTAAATTACAAATTTTAGTAAAAATTTACATTTGAGTTAAAATGATTTTTTTTCAAATTTTGGAAAACTGCAAGAATTTTTCAGATAATTTCAAACTTAACTTGAATTAAAAAATTGAAATTTGAATGAAGCCAATTTCTGCCAACAATGTCAACAAATGGCAGCTTCAACTATTCTTGAAACAATTTATAATATAGTGTTTTTTTTTTACTTTCAGATAATAGAAGCACTGTGACCGGAGGAGGTTCTACTGTTGTTCTTATTTTGAGCTTCGTTCTTAGTTTTTCAACGCTGTTCCACTTCGTATCCCTGTTACCACTGTTTGGGGCACCAACAGCTACCCCATTGGAGCCTTTTTGTAATTTTTATCACCGCTTTTCAACAGTCATGGCCGCAGTCTCGTTTACTGCCGCCTTTTTTGCCCTCTGGTTCCGAGTTTTTATAATTTTCTACCGCCACCCTTTGATCAAAGCTTCATTAAGCAAGTTCGTTATTGTAATGAGCAAAGCTGTAGTTTTGTTTCTAGTTGTCATGGTTGGTGTGAATTTATTTAACTTTTTAACCGCCCCTGCTTATGTTACTTGCCCGTTCGGCTGTATGAGGGTGAAGGACGAAACCCAATCTGCCCTAAAATGGGGTATGCTCGTAGCCAGTGTTGTTTTGTTCCAAGCTACTTTGTTATTTTTGTTTGTTTATCCTTTGATAATGCATCGTAAAAACATGATCAATAGCGGATTTCAATCCAAATTAGTGTTGCCAATTATAAAACGCGCTTTTGTAACTGCCATTTTTTGCATTATTTCCAACATCGTTATAGGTTTTTATGGAATTGCAAGCGAGGAAAAATTCACTTATATTAGACATATTGTGTACGGTATTAATTTTGTAATAAGCCTGGTTGCTTTATTGTGTTTTAGTGCTGATTGGAAAGAGCGTTTATTTCCATGTTATCTAGTTCACATGCAACGTAACGCAACACGTAGCCCTACTCTTCGAAGTGGCAGTCACTATCACTGTAATATTAAGATTAACTCAATAGCGGGAAATATGAAAGACGCAAATGCTAACAATTTGTCCCAAGCATAAAGTTTTCTGCTTTACATTATAGAATGCTCTATTCTCTTAGTGAGTAATGTAGCCTGCCCCGCAGCCAGCAATAAACCTCGGAGGGCATGTGAGTCCGCAAAGGGGGCGTATTTTTGCAACGAAAAACGATATTTATTACTATAAACAAATTTGGGGCTCAGGGGTTGAACCCCCAATAGCCACGCACTTGGTTTAAGGCAAGCACATTAAAGAACGAAAAAATGCTAAAATTATGCATTTATCTTCACATATTTATCTTCACACACACCCTGCTTAAAAACAATCTCTCAGCTTCTCGTATTTTATCTAAACACTTTTGTTTTTATAATATAATGGTCGTTTGAAAGCAAATTTTGTGCTGTCGAGGAAATTTATGCAATGTTCTTTGTTAACTGTAAAACGTTTGCGAATGGTAGCAAAGCTGAGCAGTACCAAATCTTCAATACCTTTACGAAGTTGCTTGCTTTTTTTAATTTTTTTATTTTTATCAAAGCTTTATTTTCCGTTGTATATTGTTTTCATATTTATGGCGATTGTTTTTAATAAACCGTATTTTTTAAACAAACTTTAATATAGTAATTATATTTTGCAATATAAGAGCAGTTTAACTAGCAAAAACTGTCAGAGTTTATAATTTCGTTGTAACTGGTCAATCGTTGAAAATTCCACAAAATTATTAGTACGCCCAAGTTAAATTTAAAAGTTTCTTATCAACTTTTAAAAAACCGAACTATGAGTTTCATTTTAATTTTGGTTGAAAAATTACGCTTGAAGTCGCCATCTGCAGCAAGAAAAAATTATACTCACTCTAGGAATCGAAATTATAGCACTGGCAATTCTCGGTTTATTCAGCGTGAAACTACGTGGAAGATCGTCATGGCATATCTCAGACTCAAAAACATAAATACAAAAAACTTTTGCAATGTAGCGGTGACAATGGCTCAATGGGTAGGAGTGACGTGAGAAGGACTTGTTTGGTTGCAACCAAAAAGTTGCAAATGCCAGGTTTCGAATCTCACCAGTGTTGGCTCACTTGCCTAGTCGTCGCGGCGTTTTTGCAAAGATTAATTCTCATGGACGAGCCGTCGAACCCATTTGTAATTGCTGGTGGAGGATGTCGTGTGTCTTAGAAAAACTGTTCTTATACAGTGTAGCTGATGATTCTGTGTCACCATCTACCGGTTGAAGATAACACTCTTGAAACATATTTCAAAAATATTGGCCTGTCACGGAAAAATGAAATTCTTTTTCTAAAGTACCGTATTGCATATAGAACCATTATAATGGATCGCATAAAGATTTTAGAGCAGAATGAGCACAAATTTATCTCTAATACAGGAGAATTTCGCAAGACCAAAAATAGGTCATTGTTATGTTATGCCCTTACAGAATCAAGAACGATCAAGAAAAAGAAAAAATCTTTCACGAAAATTCCAAACGTCAAATAAACATCTCCGATACCGTATTGGCAACCTGGGCAGAGAAATTCAATTATCTAAAGTTTGGTTTCATTCCACAGTAGGCCTACACGTCAAAAATCAAAACTCCTACAGTTTGTTTCAACCGTAATCAAGGGGTGTCTAATACATATCTATTTGAATAAGATACCCCTGATGATCCCGATTACGGGTGAAACAGACTGTAGGGTTTTAAATTTTAATTTTAGACGTGTACTGTGTTATGTTGTGATATTCGCTCTGGCCTACGCAGTCGAGCACTTTTTTAAATCGGTTGAATTCAAACTCCACTCATCATAAAGTTTAGTTTCGGTATCAATAACTAAAAAGCCTGCAACAATAAACATTTTTTAGTTTTTGTGAAGTAAGCAAAAATAATGAGGGTTTGTACTAAGGTGCGCTTATACTGGGCGCGAAGCGAAGGTTGGCATTTTCGCGAGTGGTCGCTTGTGTCACTTACTCAAAATAGGCAGACCATTCATCAACAATTTTGCCAAAGTAAAGTTAAGCAACCGCTCGCGACCAGTTGAATACTTTGCAAGTTGTAGATGACGTCAAATTTTGGTTGCTTAGCGTCCAGTGTAAACGCACCTTCAGTGTTCAACAACACGGCCGAGTTTTGTCTGGTACTCGTAACTGCCCTAAGCACTGTAAAAGCAAGGGTATTTGACACGCCTGAAAAGCATAAACTAGAAGTCATGCTTCGTGTTTTCTTCAAAACGAACATCGGAGAACGTGAAAAACATACTTTTAAAGCCTGTATAACATTTATTTGAGGTAACTTTGCGTCGCTCGGTAAGTTTCTAGTCAAGATCTTCGATTCGGTTCCTTTGATTGAAGACTCTTCCAGGTACTAGAAAGGGATAAATTTGGATCACATGTTCTTTATAATCTGTAAAACGTCATTTTGTTACTTCAAGCAGTTAGGTCTACTAATGAAGTTACCCCTAGTGAGAGCATGCCAGCAGCTACTAGATCAACAACATTACATGGTATACCCTCAATTTCTTTTATAAGAACCAGTAAATTTTTGAGTTGAGTTTGGCTCTTCTTGAATTTCAATTGTAAAGCCCCATTCTTTTTTGATCAAAAATTATTTTTGGCTGTTGACCTTAATTATGAAAATACAACCGACTTATTTTGCTACAGTACGGTATGGCACAGTAGAAATTAATTTTTTGTTTTTAAATTTGGTTTAAAGGCCACCTAATGTCTGCAAAGCAATGCCCTTAAAATGAAATAGAAAATTATAACTAATCAAATGCTGTAAACCCGGTTTAGATACACGTTCTCAGTTTCAAGAAAATGAGTAGCCATTATTACCTTTCGCGTTTTCAAAAAATGACATGACGTCATCAGACCCAGGAGTTTGGTGCCTTTGACTTGTTTATCATTGCAGAGAATAGGCGATTTTGCAAAGGCATGTGATAGCAGCTTACTAGTCAAAAAGTGTTGCACAAAAAGGCGTAATTAGCTCAAAGTAGTCACATTGCAAAGTTCAGAAGTGAATTACCCGTAGCAATCAGCTTTCACTACAAGTATTGAACAGCAGTTTTACTACCAGTAATGACTCTATCACTCTAAAAACTCCAACAGTACAAAAGTTTTCGTATTCTAAGGTATCTAGCATATCCGTATCCAATAGGAATACCGATAGGCTACCAAAGCGTAAAAAAAGGAAACAATTGAAAGCTTATACTGTAATTATGTAAAAATATTTTGCCTTTCTAATACCAGTAGGCTACTGTAGTTTACTGCGTAGGATTAGGAATATACCGGTAAGGATATGTACAGCAGAAATGGTACCAGTACCAGATCAGTACTTGTTTGGTTTGTGTTTCAGTTAAATATTTTACTCCTGGCAATGTATTAGGTTGTACTAATCTGCTAGGATACCATAGTTTAGCGATACCGGACTAGACTACCGGTATCAGATCAGTGTACTGGTATCCCAGTTCTGCACAGCCAGACAACTACCAGTGAGTGCAGGTAACTTTTTTACGAGTTCCAATATTGTGAATATGACACTGTAGTACAAAAATGCTGCCTGTAATTGTAACATTTTTACCTATCGTACTAATGTAACATACCGGTACAGGCAATCCTTACTTCCTTGCCATAATTAGCCCAACGTACCAATACTCCTACCTACTATTCATCTACCAGTAATTTGCTCCCCAAGCTTTCTACAATCTGACTAGGTCATTGTTTTTTCTGCTGTTCTACAAGATCAATCACTGAAACACAAACCAAATCAGGCTACTGATGTGATACTGGTACCGGTATCAATTGTATCGGACGGTACCGGTATATTCCTAATCCTACGCAGTAAACTACAGTAGCCTACTGGTATTAGAAAGGCAAAATATTTTTACATAATTATAAGCTTTCAATAGTTTCTTGTCATGTCTAAAATCTTTTTTTACACTATGATAGCTACCAGTATTGAGTATGGATATGCCAGATACCATAGAATACGAAAACTTTTGTACTGTTGGAGTTTTTAGAGTGATAGAGTCATTACTGGTAGTAAAACTGCTGTTCAATACTTGTAGTGAAAGCTGATTGCTACGGGTAATTCACTTCTGAACTTTGCAATGTGACTACTTTGAGCTAATTACGCCTTTTTGTGCAACACTTTTTGACTAGTAAGCTGCTATCACATGCCTTTGCAAAATCGCCTATTCTCTGCAATGATAAACAAGTCAAAGGCACCAAACTCCTGGGTCTGATGACGTCATGTCATTTTTTGAAAACGCGAAAGGTAATAATGGCTACTCATTTTCTTGAAACTGAGAACGTGTATCTAAACCGGGTTTACAGCATTTGATTAGTTATAATTTTCTATTTCATTTTAAGGGCATTGCTTTGCAGACATTAAGTGGCCTTTAAAATTTTGCTGTTAAATTTGGCCCATGCTCTAGTAGAGATACTGCTCGAAATCCGTTTTATGAGGAAACAAGAACTAAGCTTGCTTGAGATAATAAAGAGGTACCCCAAACCTTTTCCCACAATAATACCCCTTATTCGCGAAAATACGATTTAATCCGGTTAATTCCGTACTATTGGCAACCCTGCATTTCGCAATTTTGTGGCATCACAAAAAGCCTACAACAAATCAATACTCTTTGCCTAGGTCTATCAGCAACAGATACCACTAGTAGTAGCAAAGTTATCAGATTTGGTTATAGGCTACCAGTTGGTAAGTTATGGGTGTTAAAATAGGCCTACAGCACAGTATTATTGCGCTAGTTTCTGATGACAGATCTGAGATTAGCCTACAGTATATTGTTATTTTATTACTTGTTGTAAAATAACTTAACTTAGTGAAAACGAGGTGGTAAAAATAGGACTGGTAGGCCAGGCTGGTGTTGTTTTAGGGCTGCTATAGCAGGTAATAGCCAAAAGTCTGAAAATGCTAGACGTCCCAAAGTCTGCGAGAAATTTTGCAAAATCAGCCTTTTGTGATTCACAAAATTACGAAATACAAGGTTGCCATTGGTACGGAGTCTAGCAGATCAAATCGTATTTTCGCGAATAAGGGGAATTGTGGAAAAAGGTTTGGGGCGCCTCTTTATTATCTCAAGTAATTCTCAAAACCGATTTCGAGCCGTATTTCTTTTAATGAGTTTTTCATGGCGAGACTAGCGTTTCTCTTTGCTTATTCTTAAACTTAGAGTAAAAAAGGAGGCTCAAGTTCAAATAAAAATGTTCTTATAAAATGAATGCACGTAATTCGAGTTTTATTTGAAGGCAAGGATGGCAGTACGGTACGGTACGCCTCAATTTTTACTAAGAAGTACGGTACGACTTTTTTGTAACGGTACGGGTACGGTAAGCTATTTGAATTAAAAATCTCAGACTTTTCGCAAATTGCGCCGGATTTTTGTATGCAGAGGCAAAAGACAGCTGAAGCCGACGCTAAATGTGTGAATTGAGACCATTGATTTATAGGCCAGTGATTTCACAGTCAAAGTCGCGATTAGTTGAAAGCAAGAATGGCAGTACGGTACGTAAGTACGGTAAGGTACGCCCCAATTTTTGCAAAGAAGTACGGTACGCCTTTTTTGTAATGATATGGGTACGGTACGCTTCAAAAATTGAACTGAAGTAAGGTACGCTGGTACGGTGGGATTCAAGGTGCGAGGTACGTAGTACGCAAATTCTGAACGTACCGTACTGCCATCCTTGTTTGAAGGTACTGTACTTTGTACTAGTACAGTTGTACGCTTATCAGCATGACAAAATGTTAACAAGAATTCGATATTTAATTTTCATTGAAAATAATTTCAACCAAATGAAAAAATAAACAATATATGACTCGCCAGTATAATTGCCAAATGACAATTTATTAATTCTGGATTAAGAATGGATTATAAGCTGTAAAATTGAAAATAAATGTCTTTCGAATTTTAACGCAAGTTAAAAAGACTGCCATAAACAGCCACACACAAAAAAAATACGTTTTACACACAAATATGCAAAAATGAAGCATTATCATGCGAAAACTTTCGACCAATACAAGGAAAGAGCAAAGCAATTTCGGTATTGTAAATTTGAAAAGCCCACAAAAAATTAAAACAGTGTTTGGTTTGTCAGTTGACAGGAACACAGAAAAAGCGAGACGAAAAATTGCAATACAATACCTATCTATAAATTGCCTAAAACACGCCGACAAACACAAGAACAACATAGAGATAGATTGTTACTGCAATAGTGCAGATCTGCCCAAAAAAAAAAAAAATCGATAAGCCACAACCACACACCCTCGAAAACCCAAAATCCTAATCGAGTCACCATCTCAGGCTCTAAATCTATACTTGTAAAAAATCTCCACATTTTTGCATTCTGTAAACAATACATTAAACATTTGAAAAATGCTAAAAACCGTTCAAAATTCGCTCCTCATATTAATCATCGACAAAAAAAATTAGTTGCTGCTATCGAACTTTGTGAAATTAGCTGGGGTTTAACAGCACACGAAAACAAAAAATCCAGCACACAAAACAATAGAAACCAATTTTTTTTAAATAAGCGCCAAAACCCAATTTAAACAACAAAAGCTATATCACATGGCTTTCGACTATTTTCTTGCAGTCAAAACGCATGAGCAAATAACAAGGTAATACGCTAACAAAAAAGCAAATCCTTACTTTTAATCCTGAGAAAAATTAATAAATTCTTTGTTTAAAAAATGCTTTTTTTTTTCAAAGTCTCAAATCAATTTCAACGATAATGCAATTTAACAAAGAAAATTTTAGAAAAAAAAACTTAAAATTTAACGAAAACAAAAAAATGCCATTTCAAAGCGCCAAACCAGCATTGATCTTGTGCCAGAGTTCCTTTTTGCAGGTTTTCGAACGGTTAATAGTTTGTAGTACCTAAACAAGCAGAAAAATTAATGGTTTAAAGACTAGCATTTGGTAAAGTGATTGGACTAGAGATTGTACTAAATGTAAGGTAAGGTTAGATACAGGGAGCAGCGCTGGGAGCTGCTGCCGCCAAACACAGTCCAGTGACAATGCCCCCATAGAGGTTAGATATTCCAAACTGCGTCGGCATAGTTTTGGTCCTTGACTCGAACTTTACGTCCATGACAGAAAAAAGTTTGTACCCATTTCGGTATAATCGCCAAAAAAAATGTAAATACGTCCAAAATTGTGCTTGAAATCTTTAAAATGACCACACACTTTTTGAAATGACTGAAGCATATTTCCTACTTACAGCATTTTAACGAAAATTTTGAACGAAAAAATAAACCTTCCGCGATTCAACCGCTGTTCGAAACCGTAATTGAGCTAAGAGTATTAAAGAACATAAGTGTAAAAAAGCAAATCTTACATTGCATAAGCATTCCTAGTTCAAAACAAGACAAAGGCTCTGCTAAAATCACAAAATGGCTTCATAATACGTCACCAAACTTCACCAAACAATCAAACATGAAGCTCCTAAATTAAAAAGCTCTTTAATTACCTCGTTGAACTGTAGCACTCCGCTAGGAGACATATAGAATGCGTTTCGAGCCGTTTGTACCAAGCTGACAAACTCATCGTAATCAGCCGTGTTGTGGTGGATGTGGTAGAGGCGATGATGGATGAACTGGATGAACATTTGCAGACACTTGGACACAATTGGAGTCAAGAACGCAGCTCGGAGATTGGTGCAAAGCTGCGAAAACAAAATGATTTATATTCGTAAAACATCAAAAATTTTAGTTGTTGAACAAGCTATTGAAACTTTATTGTATTTTGGCCAGACATGGGGTGTCCAAAGTCCAGCCAGCGATGCAATTTTATTTGGCCAATGCCAGTCTTCTCTCAGTTTCCAACTGAAATTACCCTGCAAATATGCCAATAAATCAGCCTATAATCTTTTTATTTTAGTTTGCGCCAACTATTACGGCCCAAACTTAGATCAAAGACTTTTCCCTTGGGTCTTCACTATTTTTGCGATAAAATAACCCGATGACCTTTTTTGGTTTTTACCCTTTAACTAGACTCATCGTCGACCCAAGGTCACAATCGCAAAGCCTCGTGCTGCACTCTTTCAAAAAAGTTCGGATATTCCTGACCTAGACTGCAAAAATTGTTTTTCAACGCCTTCGACCCCTCAAAATAGGCGGATTCCCATAAACACAAGGGTTTGGTTCCCCTCACTAGTTTTTATTTGCACGCCCTGAGGTCATTTCTTCAAAAAACTTAGATTCAAACATTTCTTGGATAAAACCAAACGACAATCTCAAAACTAAAACTTCTTACCGGTTGATTGTTTGAATTGGATAGAAACTTAGCTGTTTCGAGAGCGATTTCCTGCAGGATAAACGGGGACGATACCCCACCAACAGCTGCCATGCAAAACTGCTGTACGTATGGTAGCCCTAAAAGAAATTACAGTTACATTATTTTACTAGTATGGCGACTGAGATTTGTTTGATTACGATGTGAATAAAGTGTGGATCCAATGGGTAAAGCGACTGCTACTGAAACGGTAAACTCCAGTTTGATTCCTAGTTGGGTCAAAACTAAAAACTATAAAATCTTGTATTTACAGCTTTCCTAGCTGACGGTCAATAATGAAAAAGTGCAGTGTAAAGCCTATACCAGGAGTGGTAGACAGGTGGCAGCTTGAATCGAAAGCCCAAAGCAGCTAGATGAACAAAAAAATTTAGCTACAATTTCAATAAATGTCTAGCAAGGCAGGTTTTAGCGATTATAAGCACTCTAGTAGCATTACCCGATCTCAGATAAAATCTAATGAAAAACGAGTTGAGTAAAACATGAATTATTAAAAAACCTAATGCTACGGACTCTATTTTAACGCGTTTTTTCAGATACTGAAAAACAAAGATAGCCTATATTATTATTTCGCGGTTCTTGTCTGAAAATGTGCGCGAAATGTTGCTTCGAAACGCACCTAGTTTGATCGATAATTTGAGGATCCATTTGACATCGTTAGCGTAAGGAGGGTTCCGGGCGTATTTGTTGTTCGGTCGATCTTCGGTCCGCTTTGTCAGTAAGTCTAAAGCCAGCATCCCAACTCGAAAGGCATTCTGCAACTAAAAAGTAAAATTTTCAAGCTATTATTTTAATGGTAACAAAAAACAAGCATTGCTTGACCATTAATTAGATGGGTTACCGGTTCTTTTCTAGCGAAGAAAGCACGGAGCCATAGAATTTCATTCAATTTTCGCTTTAAGAATCCAGAAAGAGAATTGGCCATTAAGGTATGGCAAATTTTTTAACCTATGAGCTAAATACGATTTTCAGCCAGCAAATGTTGCAAAACCTCGCCCAAATTTTTTTTTTAATCTTAATGTTTAGGGGTCTCACGTAGCTCACGCTCACCCTCAATTTTTCGCCATTTGCCTTATGTAAACATATATAGAATCGCTTGTTCAGCTTTTATTTTAGATGACAAGTATAGCATATTACATATCATTTTAATCAGAATTTGGAGGAGAATACAATGAAACACGCAAAATAAATGTTTGCTACAATAAAAAGTTTTAAAAATTGTACATTTAGATTTTGATGGGCAAAAATCTCATTTGTATTCATTGTTACATCAGAACAATTTTGCTAATAAGTTACAAATTGTGGTTGAACACTGAGTTATATATTCAGTAGGGTGTAGCAATACTTGCAAATGTTGCAACCCATAAGGTAAATATAAATTTTTAGCCTGAATATGTAGCAAAACCGCACCAAAAGTTTTTTGGAAAATAATTGATGTTTAGGGGTTACACGCTTCCACTCTCCATGCTTATTTTTGGGTCAACCAAAGGATTGGAAATCTTTTAAAAATAATCAAATGGCAAATGAGAGACTTAGAGGAAAAGTAACAAGACGTCTAATGAACTGGAAAGTTAAGGAGAGTGATGAGGTTATGACAGATCAGCAAATGCAAAAAGTTGATGACAAGATTCGAGCTTATGTCATTGCTATGACATCTGACCCTAATCAGTTTTAAACTCATTGACATTAATATTAGAGTACTTTCATTATCTTTAACATTTTTTCATTTGCGTAATACAAAAGTATCTACAGCTAGTACCGCATTCCAATTAGATCCTAGTTCTAAGTTTTCCAACATTCGTTCAAGATATAATGAAAAAGAGGCAAAATTTAAAGGTGCATGTTTAGAAAAGTAGTAAGAAGAAATGCTTAATGTGAAACTTTGATGCTTGTTGAGTAAATGCAAAATTAATTTCTGGTCTGATTTTGGTAAAGTAGCGTACTGGGTTTGCCTAATTTTGTTATGAATATTTATTATTCAATGCTTCTTTCTGATAAAAATGGTATGTGACGAGACATATTCTTAATTAGTAGTCTTGATTTAATTAGTTTCTCAATATTTCGCCGTTATCAAAAAACATCAAAAATTTTCAGGGCAGCGTGGAACCCCTAAACATCAATTATTTTCCAAAAAACTTTTGGTGTGGTTTTGCTACATATTCAGGCTAAAAATTTATATTTACCTTATGGGTTGCAACATTTGCAAGCATTGCAACACCCTACTGAATATATTACTCAGTGTTCAACCACAATTTGTACCTTGTTAGCAAAATTGTTCTGATATAACAATGAATACAAATGAAATTTTTGCCCATCAAAACCTAAATGTACAATTTTTAAAACTTTTTATTGTAGCAAACATTTATTTTGCGTGTTTCATTGTATTCTCCTCCAAATTCTGATTAAAATGATATGTAATATGCTATACTTGTCATCTAAAATAAAAGCTGAACAAGCGATTCTATATATGTTTACGTAAGGCAAATGGCGAAAAATTGGGGGTGAGCGCGAGACCCCTAAACATTAAAATTAAAAAAAAATTTGGGCGAGGTTTTGCAACATTTGCAGGCTGAAAATTATATTTAGCATTATCAACAAAAATTTTTTATAAAAGTGCAACACCCTAATGGCCATAGCTAGACCACCCAGAGGGAGCAACTCATCACCATATAGGCAATCACGATGCGGACACCCATCGGTTTTCTCCTAACAGGCTGGGTAGGCAGCTTTTGATTATAACCATTTTCATTACGACAAACGGCTTTCCACAATAACAGCGATTCATGGATATCCAACGATCACCTCTCAACACCGTTGAATGTACTCCAGTGAAGCATGGGTAGTAGAGGTACTGTCTGCTCTCGTATTGTTGAGTACGGTTAACGAGAGTAAAGCACGCTTTAAGTCTATATTTATATATTACACTCTTTTATTTTATAAGAACACGGGGCTTATTTTTACTCAAAATTTAAGAACAAATTATTAAGAACAGTGCCAGCCCCAGTAGTGAAAAAAAAATTAAGAACAAACCAAAAAAAGAAACTAAACTCTGAGGTCTGCAGTTCTGCACTGATACAAAACGATGAAATTTTAGTGATTTTCCAGAATTTTTTTTTGCAGAATTGCAACTATACCGCGATTATAGAGAGCTGTTGCTAACTGCACAAGCAGCTGAAAAAAATTTTGGCTGTCGTTCAAGTTACAAAAGCTCGCTTTTTGTGTTTGCAATTTCACGATGCTGCAAAAAAGCGTTTGCTCAAGCATTGGAAATTAAACGATTTTACAAACATGATCGCTACGATTGTCATCGATACTCCAAAATTTAAGAAGAAAATTAAGAACAAATGAGGCTGAAAAGTGACAAAAAATTAAGAGCAGCCAGCCTCAACTCAAAAATAGACTCGTTCTTATAAAAAAAAAGTGAATCATATGTAATGCTGGACATTGCTAGGTTCTTAGCACTTCTTTAAACTCTTTTTAGATATTTGCAACGCAATTAAGTCTGTGCCCAAGAAATTACATTTTACAACTAAAAAAGATACACCGTACAGCGCAAAATACAAAACATTACACAAAATATCATTAGCTTTTGTGAAAATGGTATTCATTAACTAGATGGGAGTTTGCCAGCAAACCCAGTGAACGACCGACGCACAGCTAATGCTGTGACGCTCAAAAGTACTTTTTGTCTCCCGTAAAATCAGCAATTATTCAAAAATATCTGATTATGGAACCTCCAGAAAAGTTGAATCAAAAGATTTGTCAGTTAAATATCTCCTGAAATCATAAAACACTGTCACCCTAGCTTGAGCCGTTCAAAAATTGATTTTTGGGGGTCCATTTGGGGGTCCCTGGGGGGGGGGGGTGGCACCCCCAAACTATGTCAAAATATTTGTCTGTTGAATATCTGCTGATATCATAACAGACTGGCACCCAAGTTGAGCTTTTCAAACAATTCATTTTTGGGGGTCCATTTGGGGGGTCCCCAGGGGGGTGGCACCCCCAAACTATGTCAAAATATTTGTCTGTTGAATATCTGCTAATATCATAAAACACTGGCACTCTAAGTTGAGCCGTTCAAAAAATTGATTTTTGGGGGGTCCTCGGGGGGGTGGCACCCCCAAACTATGTCAAAATATTTGTCTGTTAAATATCTACTGATATCATAAAACACTAGCTGGCACTCTAAGTTGAGCCGTTCAAACAATTGATTTTTGGGGCCCCATTTTGGGGGGGTCCCGAGGGGGTGGTACCCCAAACATGTCAAAATATTTATCTCTTAAATATCTACTGATATCAAAAAAAAACTGGCACCCTAGGTTAAATCGTTAAAAAAATTTATTTTTGGGGGGTCCCCGAAGGGGTGGTACCCCCAAATTATGGTAAAATATTTGTCTCTTAAATATATACTGATAACAGAAAAAACTGGCACCCTAGCTTGAGCCGTTCAAAAATTTGATTTTTTGGGGCCCCATTTTGGGGGGTCCCCGGGGGGGTGGTACCCCCAAATCATGTCAAAATATTTTTCTCTTAAATATCTACTGATATCAAAAAAAACTGGCACCCTAGGTTAAATGGTTAAAAAACTTGCTTTTAGGGGGGTCCCCGGGGGGGTGGTACCCCCAAATTATGTCTAAATATTTCTCTCTTAAATATCTACTGATATCAAAGAAAAATGGCACCCTAGGTTAAATCGTTAAAAAATTTATTTTTGGGGGGCCCCATTTGGGGGGGGTCCCCGAAGGGGTGGTACCCCCAAATTATGTCAAAATATTTGTCTCTCAAATATCTACTGATAACAAAAAAAACTGGCACCCTAGGTTGAGCCGTTCAAAAATTTGATTTTTTGGGGGGGTTCCCGAGGGGGTGGTACCCCCAAACCATGTCAAAATATTTCTCTCTTAAATATCTACTGATATCAAAAAAAAATGGCACCCTAGGTTATATGCTTAAAAAATTTGTTTTTGGGGGGTCCATTTGGGGGGGTCCCCGGGGGGGTGGTACCCCCAAATTATGTCAAAATATTTGTCTCTCAAATATCTACTGCTATCAAAAAAACTGGCACCCTAGGTTGAGCCGTTCAAAAATTTGATTTTTTGGGGCCCCATTTTGGGGGAGTTTCCGAGGGGGTGGTACCCCCAAATCATGTCTAAATATTTCTCTCTTAAATATCTACTGATATCAAAGAAAAATGGCACCCTAGGTTATATGGTTAAAAAAATTTGTTTTTGGGGGGGTCCATTTGGGGGGGTCCCCGAAGGGGTGGTACCCCCAAATTATGTCAAAATATTTGTCTCTCAAATATCTACTGATATCAAAAAAACTGGCACCCTAGCTTGAGCCGTTCAAAAATTTGATTTTTTGGGGCCCCATTTTGGGGGGGTCCCCGGGGGGTGGTACCCCCAAACCATGTCAAAATATTTCTCTCTTAAATATCTACTGATATCAAAGAAAAATGGCACCCTAGGTTATATGGTTAAAAAAATTTGTTTTTGGGGGGGTCCATTTGGGGGGGTCCCCGGGGGGGTGGTACCCCCAAATTACGTCAAAATATTTGTCTCTCAAATATCTACTGATATCAAAAAAAACTGGCACCCTAGCTTGAGCCGTTCAAAAAATTGATTTTTTGGGGCCCCATTTTGGGGGGGTTCCCGGGGAAGTTGCCCCAAAAAAATTTCAGGAGACACAATTGCGTATGTACCTCAACAACTTCACACAAAAATTAGATTTCTATGTTTTGTGGTTTAGGAGAACTCGAGCGTACAAGATTTAGGAAGAAAAAAAAGGAAAAAAAAAGGAAAAAAAAAGGAAAAAAAAGGAAAAAAAAAGGAAAAAAAAGGAAAAAAAAAGGAAAAAAAAGGAAAAAAATAAGAAAAAAACCTCATCGCGGCCGAAAGTGGGTTGGTAGGGATGAAAGGATATCTTAAGACATATAACCATGAGAAATATTTTTTGCCGTACTTAAGCCGTTTTTGACTTAGACCGCTTTTTACGCCAAACTTTCGGGGCGGTTTTCGGGTCATAAACCCGAAGTCACGTGACCGATTGCCTCGAAATTTGGTACAAACATAAAACTCATTAATCTCAAACTGCTGTCAAAATTTCATGTAGTTAGACCAAACGGTTCTCGAGTTATAAGTAAAGTCTGAAATCTCGCACTCATTAGTTAGAAAATGGCCGAGTAAAAACAAAGGAACACGCGACGCGAGCGTCGGTCGTTCCAATTATGTTATATTACCTGCAATGATATAGGCGCGGTTGGTACACTTAGAGGCTGGATTGGAGGCATTGCCGACGCGTTTTGATGATGTAACGCAGCTACATGGGGGTCTGGAAGGAAAGGGGCATGAGCAGGGTGGTACTGCAACGCGTGTATGTTGGAAGGGGGCATTGGGACCTAAAAAAAGTATCAAAAATTTAAACCAAGATGAAAAAATGCTCAAGTTTCATTTTATGTTCTGCTTTGGAATGATATAGTCGTGCTTAGTTCGGAATGGCGACTTTATCTTAGAGAGGTTTAAAACCGATCCCAAAATATTTTCGGGAAAATGTCCATTAAAAGAATTGCGCATGAACTCTTTTCAATAACAACAAACATACTTTCCAACAACAAAATCAATGAAAAAATTGAGGTTTTGACGTCAGATAAGAAACAAATGGCTGTCAGTTTCAAAATGATTGACACAGCAAATTCAACTTACCAAGTTGATAGCAGGAGCAGGATGAAGGTGCACTGCAGCATATGGGTGCACTGGTGGTATCGTAGGTGTTACCCCTGGCAACTGGTGGTCTATGATAGTGGGACCAAACCCATGAAAAATGGGTGCCGCTGGATGGCACTGTATAGCTGGTATTCGGGGGTTCTAAAATTTTTTTTGTTTATTAAGGTTTTATCAATGAAGAAGCAACTAAGCGTAGTACAAGTTCTACACAGTCTATTTCTACACAAAACAAACAAAAACAGAATCGTAAATGCCTAATAGCGAAACTGAAGCATGACAATATAGAAAAGCAAAAACTTTAACAGCTCAGGAATACGAGCATTTGGGTGCAGATCGCCAAAACTTTCCTCAAAACTGCACTGAAAAACAAGGGGATTTGCAAAAGAATGACAAAACAAAAATTACCTGTATTGTAATGACGCCTCCCGGGAGAACCATTCCACTAACAGATACCGGGATATTCGGGGAAGCAACAGTGTGGGGTACGCTTGGTTGAGATGCGCTTACAACTGGAGCTAAAGAGAAATATAAGCAAATGACTCAAAAACCTTAGTATAGTTGTTGCTTAAGAAGAAAAAAGTCTTTTTATCCAACTTTACATTACTCCTGTTATGTAACGATAGCCGATGCTATGCATGAGATCAAAATTAAGTTGGTGGCTGTCTTCTACATAGATTAGTCTTGTTACTACTATAAAAGCACCCCCCCACTCCAACCAAAAAACTCACTTAGTATTTCCTGCCTTCTTTTTCATGGCATTCTATTACATGGTCACAAAATAAACCTCCATAGTGCGGACCTGACCTACAATGAAACGTACCTGGGTTAGCCACTGGCGCTGGTGAAACGTTAGCAGCAGGTGCTGCGACCACAGCTGCCCTTGGAGCGTCGTTGTCTCCAGATTCGTTAACCTAAAATAAAAAACGTTATTTTTTAGCCTTGTAGGGTCGTGGTGATATCTGATCTCTTCTGAGGGATGAAAGCGCGGAAGACCCAACAGTCCCATTAGCGGTGGCCGGCTGTCCGGTGGAGGGGTGTCTACTGTCCACTCTTTGAGTGGTGTGGAAAGGGCCACCTTTTCCCTGGGTTCTCCAGTCCAACTGGGGTTGTGTAATGCAACATTTCTGCTACACCGTACTCTCATCCACACAAAAAAGCCGAGTAGTAAATACAACAGCAAGGCCCAACAGTTGGGGCACAATCCAAGACCCGAGGTCAAAGATCAAAAGACAAGACGTCAAAGAAGAGCAGACTATCGAGCAAATAGCATGCTAAATTGAGCCGCGTGGGCAACAGCTTCAATATTCAATAGTTTAAATACCTGCTGGTGGATCCAATCCCACTGCTTGGCGACATCCACCAGCACTTCGGGGAATACCCCACCTCCTCGACCAGCTTGTTCCACTGCATAACACGCCTTCTCCAACATTGACACGCCCTAAAAATTTTATAAACGCTAAGTTGGGAAGAAACCTATTTCCTTCTACGTGTGTTTCCACTAAACCGATTATTGTCCGTGAATCAGCAATTCGTTGGATAAAGAGTAAGACTCAAGAGCAAATAATTTTTGGCAATAGCATAAACATAGCTTTAAAAAAGTCGACAAATTTATGGAAATATGACTTTCAATATACTTTAATACAAGATTGGTGCAAAATTTAGGACACATAAACGTATATTTACAGCTTTGGGCACAATTAGTTTGAGAAAATTAGGGCACCAGCCGGTTGGCAAAAAAATTAGAGGAAACATGTCTTTCAAAGAATATTAAATTTTGACTTATGAACTGGAAGCTGTAACTACTTTCAGGCTAACAAACATTGTAATACTTGAACTGTGATAGAAAAGTACCTGAACTAAGGACTTTAGTTTTCACATGCCAGCAATGAGGCAGTACTAATGCATTCATTTAATTTTTTTTTGCGGCCTGTATTGTTTTATCCCATGAAAATGTAAAAAAAAAGGCGAACGAACAAACTAACTCCTTCTTTTATTTCAGTCGTATGCCTACCTGTTCTCTGCACTGCAACAATGCTCGTTGTATTTCGTTCGGATTCAGGGCGTGCGCTCGCGGCAACACGCTTAAGGCCAATTCAGCTG
This sequence comes from Trididemnum nubilum, assembly GCA_963965965.1. Lineage (NCBI taxonomy): Eukaryota > Metazoa > Chordata > Ascidiacea > Aplousobranchia > Didemnidae > Trididemnum > Trididemnum nubilum. The sequence goes on along the minus strand of OZ014484.1, from coordinate 13,509,829 downwards.
CGCGCCTAACCGTCGTACTGTCACGACCACGTGACGCGCGATCAGCCAATGAGGCGGTTTCGGGCGGGGTCAGGTGACCTTCCCACGAATCAACTAAGATATGCAAAGCGGGACTTCCAATTTCCATCGCTTGACCTATACAAGTTTGTTTTACACTGTATTTATTGATCTTAACTCAAACGCAGCCACAACTCAGTTCGAATACACTGCCTTTTACATGAGATTTTGCAATGGTGTTGATGAAGGATTTCAACATTATTTCGTCGCAGTCATTGCATTACTCAAGCTAGTACCACGAATATTATTACCTTGTAAAAGTCTTCATAGCAACTGTGATATCTTTCAGGACAAAATGGTGTTGATTTTTCATGAACACTGTTGCAAAGCACCATGTAAAAAGGTTGACAGAGTATTTGCTGCTAGCAGCATGATATGTCTCCACCTAACTGCACATTACCTCTATACTTCGAGAATTGCAGCACTTCTCTTGATGCCCTGTCCAACGAATGCCAATAGTGCTTTCGGCTGGAATTGAACCCGGTTCACAATAAGAAACATCAGCGTTCACTGACGTCACACTAAGGCTTCGTCCGTGCTTTATTCGAAGCAGAATAGTGAAGCCGCACAACGGGCAATTGGCATTTATCTATCAGTGGTAGCCGTCTTTGTAATGATGAAGCGCTCAGTCCAATCTTTGAGTATGAGTAGTGTGGAAAGAACCGCTTTTATCTCCCAGGTTCTCTATTCCATCTTGAGGTCCATAGAGCAGAATTTCTGTAGTACCTTGCTTTCATCCACAGGAAAGAGCACGGTACTCCAACCAACCAACACGAAAGCTAAATTCAGAAAAAATCAAAGAGCAGGAAACATACCTGTAATCCACGACACATGGGAGGAATACGTTCTACTGAGCCAATTTGGCGACACGCAGTTATGTAGACCTAGGGCGTACAAGCCAATCTCAAACGCAGCGAGAGACAAGTTCCTATTGACCGCTGATTGGTTGTTTCCTTGTGGTTGCTAAAAAAAGTTTTTGAAAAGATGTGTTTTGACAACTGCTATTAGCGATGACGATGGCTAATGGATACATCGGAACACTTATTACGGTACTTGCTCGACTGTTGCTAAACTCGCAACTATCAGAAAATTATATTGAAAACCAAAAAGAAAGCAAAAAATGCATCGGGTAAATTCTAATTTTTTTGAATTGGAAGTTCAAATTCAACGATTCAAAAATCCTATTTACTGGAAAACTGTAAATGGGTTCAAATTCAAAACAGGATTCTTGGACTTACATTTCAAAAATAAACAAAGACAACGAACTACCTGCATAAAAAGGGAAGTGCTGCTGTTTCCTCCCGCTTTCACCAACACATTCTTAGCCAGTTCAAAGAAGAAGTGAGCAGCCGCGTCTGATGGTTGGTTGGGAATGTCAGGTACTGCTACCGAGTTGCGACCACGCGTCTAAAAATTGCTCGGTGAAATGATTTTGCCGGTTATTAACAACCAAAGTTACAAAATTCAGTAAAAAATTATAGCTAGCCTTAAATATTCCAATTAACCTTTTAGGTAAAATTTGAATGTTTCGAGTTGCGAAAATCGATTAAGTAATTAAGCAGAATAAACCATAGCGTCAACTCTAAGTCTGCTTTCTTCTTATAATAATCCATTGATGTTGTAAAGGGAAACGGGCAACGTACATGCATAAAAAAAGAAAAGGCCTGCATTGTCCAAACTAACTTCTCTCTGAAAAATATTTTACGCTAAATGGCTTTGTTCCAAAAACTGATTGTTTTTCAATAATTCCGAATTATTTTGTGACAACAAAAATTATTATTGAATGCTACCTTTCGATAGGGAAATCCAGATTTGCTTGGTAGGCCGCCAGAACTATTGAGGTTTGGTCTGGGAGGGGAGCGATTATTTTGCGAGTATCGCCCAGATTCGTAGTTCCGCTTGCTGTCGCCAGAGCTCGTACCCATAGAGTCGTTGCTACTGCTTCCACTGAAAGAATTTTAATATTATTTCTTTCAACTTTTTTCCACCAAACAAAAAAACAAAACTGAAAATCTGAATAAAAAGACTAACCGTTGAGAAAATAGAAAATGTTGTACTCCTCTTGTCAAACTGCGGGAATTTGGGCAGTGAGCAGCTTATTTAATTGCCTACGTTGCGTAATTTTTTTTTTTTTTGCTGAATATTAAGAACGGAAGCTGTAGCAATTTTTATATCCTTAGATCTGTTTGATCGTACGGAAATCGAATCCAAGTGTACCGATTCAATAGCAGAGGCTCTATTTAGCTACGTTGAAAAGATACGGCAAAATCTTCCAAGACAACAATAAAATACTAATTGTTAATGTATCAGTAGACCGCTATATTTGCTTCTTGAAGATCTAGTAATGGGCATGAGGGCAGGCAGAAAGTCAATGCACCGGTGCACCTATGGGTAAACGGCCATGATCGAATTTTTGCCGCTGGTTGGTTCATCGAAATTTCAACTTCATTATTTCTGGCTTTCTGCTCTGGTATTGGTAGCTGCTACACATACTGTTTCCAATTGCATTACCTATCACTGCTTGGACTGGATGGGTACCTCTGGGCGCCCCAGCCGGTACCGGAAGGTGGTACGTTTACAGGAAGTGAATCGACATCGTTGGGACCTCCGGCGAGGTTACGCCGACGTAGTCGTGGTGACGTATCACTAAGCATTGCTTCTTCTGACGCAGAACTATTTACATTGGTAATGCCTAAAAAAGAATTGTTAAGTACCACAAGTGAAAAATTATTTCGATCAACATAAAAATTTGCAGAGAGATTTTGAATCGTTCAATTCCTGGGTCGGTCAAATCTGACATAAATAGTCTTTAGCAGTGCGATATGTCTATCGCACCAATTTCAATTTAATCCTAAAGCATTAAGCAATACAGCACTTAGCATTTTTTCTTATGTATAGTTACTCGACGATCTGAATTACATCTATTGTTTCTAATGTCGATGTAATCACATCATCTGATGTTTTTTGATGAAAGATTTTCAATTTCTTTGAGAAAAAAGATTAGAAGAAAAACATTCTCGAAAAAAAACAACACTTTAGCCCAATTTTAACCCCTGTTTTTGGATGTTTTTGCTGATAAAGCCTGGTTTTAATGCTTTTTTTCAGAAAATCTGATTATTTCTCAAGGCGCTCTCGCTGGGAACAGTGATTACATCAATAACTACAGTGTTGCCAATAAAAACCTCAGAAACTCACAATGCTGCTTTCTTTTGGGTCTTACGCTAGGGGAGCGCCAAGAAAGCTTGAGGTCTCTTCGAGGGGGGCTACACACTGTTGAGGAGGATGGGTAATCATCGTCACACGAAGTTGATGATTTGACGTCACCGTGCGGCCCTGGAAGTGAGTCATCTAAGAAAAAATTGTGATGTTTTGACAATTCCGGGCCAAAGTTTTAACGTTTAATCTCTTGTGCGCTTTCTGGCCTAAAGGGTAGCAGCGCAAAAGCATAGGGAAAAGTCACCAGAACAGTGACTACAACTACCTAAAGCAACGCGAAAAAGTTGTCCTCAATTCGAACCTGCAGCCAAAAAAGCATGCAAACGATTACAAAAAAAAAAATTTAAGCTTTCCGAAAATTTGAAAAATATGAATTCACAAACAGCATCCTACGTTGAAATGGACAAGTAACGAAAATCACCAAGTAAATAATATTGGCCTAAGTTCCCCCTTCTGCTGAGAAAAAGGCGTAACCACAAAATCTCGTATACCGTTTAAACTGAGATCGACTGAAACGGAAAAGTGAACCCAGAGGCAATCAATTAGAAAGAGCGGTTGTAACTGAAACGTTAGACTCGGGTTCGATTCCTGGCCGGGTCAAACCAGATACTACAAAATCTGGTATTCAAAGCTTCCGTGCTTGACGTTCAGCAAGAATTAACATCAAAACAGCGTAAAGCCTCCATTGTGTGAGATGTGGCGACTACACAGGAGGCTCATTGATTTGAAGACCGCAAGGTTTACTGGTCAAGGCTTTCTGTGGTGAATAAAGAATTAACCACTAAATTTAGTAAATTTTCGGCTTACTGTAATTTGGCCGATCGCTTCGAAGATCATCATCGTCTGTGCTTTCATCAGCTGGTAAGTTGGACGCAATTTGAAACTAAAAAAAATTGGAAACATTAAAAGAACAAGTAAATACACCATGTCAAATTGACACCCACCAACAAAATTTGACAAGAAAGTGGACACATCCAAGTTGTTTTTTTTTCACCTTTTTTTGACTGAAAATTCTAGAGCAATATTTTTTCGAAAACACCACTAGCATCCTACACCAAAAAACCAAGTAATAACTACAGAGGCATCATACAGCTTTGTACAAATGGCACTTACCAATATTTTCTAACCTTATCAAAACAACGTTCTCAAATTGAAACGTTAAAACTTACGTTTGCCGACAAAGCATTCGAGCTAGATGGATCAGACGGAGACGGTTGACTCCGGTTTGATCCTTGGCCTCCGTTGGAATGGATCGACCCAGATCGTTTGTAGGAGGAGTTTGAGAGTGGAAAAGCGGAAGAAGCACGGAGATTAGAAGAGAGAGATTTATCCAGGAGATTCTCCAGAATCTGAAATGAATTCAAATTTGTCATTAACCTTTTAACTTCAGTGACAAATAATGCGACTGGGGGGTGGAATAGAGCTATTTGGTCTGAGGTGAGTTCCTACGCTATGAGTCTCAGCATTCTTTTATTATGAACAACAAATAGAATAAATGAATATATTGCAAGTCAAGTCAGGTCGAATAAATAATAATTGATGACAACATAAGCAAAGTAGCGGTATATATGCAGCATAGCAGCTAGTGGAACAAAGCAAAACGAGAACGAAGACACATTAATGAAATCCTTTTTGTCTCGCGATATCCATACATTATGCAATACCGCCCATAGCAATGAGCAATATGTGCCGATATCTGGATACCGCAGACAATTACTCAAGTACAAATATTAAATTACATTCATTCGGTCACCACAGGTCCTTGTCTTTAGCATTTTTCGTAACCAGTACAGAACAAATTTCAGTAAGTATAAGAGCGGTAAATAACAGCTCTAGACTACAAAAAAAGCAAATAGTTCCTTCGTTCGTCTGAATTAGGCGCTCTGCATCTGTGTAACTACACCAACGCAAAGTACTTCTTTGGCTCTGTTCGCAAGTCTTTTATCAGGCTGGGCCACCGCAACGGGTAAATTGCCTGGTCCCAATGGAAATAAGCGTAAAGTGTTTTCAATAGTCATATAGGTTTTCACATTGGCCAGACCTTCAGTTTTCAAACAGTTCCAATTTTTTCAGCATCGAAAAGGCAAGAAAACTTATTTAGCACAGGCCTACATAATAAAAACAACGATATGGGAAATATACTTCAATTTCCAACTTTAGGTGGCACAAGTTTTTCAATTGCGCAGAAAATATTAACCTGCCGTTTTTCAACTCAAAATAAACTTCAACAAAATAAACTTTCAATTTCCAAGATGGTGGAAAATTATAATTTTGCATAAAATATTAACCTACCGTTCTAAGCTTGTGTTGCTGGTCTCTGTAGAGAAGAAGCATTTGAAGAGCCAGTTCGCCTTTTTGTTTTCTTGTCCCCTCGCAAAGTAGCGGGTGCTCCGCTTCCGAGACATTCAACTGGAACAATTTCAAATGAATTTAAAGTTTAAATCAAAAATTCAATCTGCACATAAAACTCGTTGAATAACGCCCAAGGTGTAGCGAGTTGGGTTGGCTATCTCCGCGTTATTGCGCCTACGGGCAACACAGCTCCTTTCAAAAAATATTGCAGCGGTGGCGAGCAATCGACAGCATTGTGTCCGATTTAACCGGCCCGAGATTTGAACCTAAAACCTCCTGTACCAGAGACAAACACGTTATCGCTTGATAAAATGGCTGGTATTTTTAGGAAATATTTCAAAAGTTAAACGAGTAAATTCAATTGAAAAATTCAAATTAAAATAGCTATCCAAACAAGGATAAAGAGTTATGGAAATCACAGAGTATAACGCTAAGTTGCCTTAAAACTATTTTTGCCTTTGCCAAGACGAAGCGACGTGGTCTTCGATCTCACTTTGTCCAATTTAATGTTGAGCGTCAAAACTAGAAAGCTTTGAACACTAGTGTGTCCGCTCCGAGTTTTTCCGATTTCGAAAAACCCTGATTTTTGAGTAATTTTCGAAACACGAAACCCGAGGTTTCATTTCGGTGTATTATTGCACGAAAATTCTAACAATGCTGAAGAATTCAGCCGAGAAACATTTTGGAGAAAAAAAAGGTGGAAAGTTTGAAAAACTTCTAATTAAGACATGGTCAAGAATACAACCAAAACAGTTGCGTGCCGTGACCAACGATGTGCCTCTGGGGAGAATGCAGGCAGTAATTGAACGCAAAAGAGAACCTTTAAGTAACTAAAAGCACCTGCTTTTAAGCAGATAAAACCCGCTTTGGCAGAAAACGCAATAAAAACAAAAACAACGACAAAATTTCGTAAACACCACGGAAAAGCATTAAGCTTAATGCGAGCCGAGACAAAAGTTTCTGGATGCTAAACCAAGAAGAGCGAGTATTACCTTGAAGCCAAGAGCGTTCACTGCGGCCTGGAAACCAAGGTCCTGGTCAGACGGGGAAATATCTCGTCGTGGAAAGGAGTTGCTATTTCGTCCGTTTGTAGGAGCTGCAAATAGTGACAATTATACGCATTGTACAGTTTATTATTCACTGACGATGGACTACGCAGAGTTAGAAACTTTAAAGATCAAATCTTTCATTTTACTCGCTGTATTACGCCGAAGCGTGTAACAAGTTTGTAGGGCCCATCTCCGCGTTATTGCGCCCGATCAACACAGCTCCTTTCAAAGAAATGTTACAGCGGTAGCGAGCCGTTGGCAACACTGTGTCCGATTTGACCGGCCCAAGATTTGAACCTCAGATCTCCCGCTCCAGACGTAAACACGTTACCGCTCGATCAACAAGGTGAATTTTTACAACTAAGGCTTTCATTTAAGCATGCGTACGAACCAAGCAATCCGCGTCAGTCTAACCATGCCAAGGCAGAGAACCTTTTTTCGGGGGTTCTCTTTCAAGTCTTTCATGAGGCAGGGCCACCACAACGAATTGGTTGCCGGGTCCCAACGGGAAACGAGTGCAAGTGTGTTTCCCAAGGACACAATGACGACTTGCCCGTTCGAGTATCAAACCGAGGGTCGGCAACCTTTCGACCAGTAACCAGACGCTCTAACAACTGAGCTATTGTACTTACTAACCAAAATCAAGCTGAGCTGCTTAAATCAAAATCATTAAGTTTTCAGTACCGCCAGCTCGATCTGCTGTTTAACGAAACAGATTAACAAAACTACTGAGTACGTAACCTAAAATACATGTTCGTGAAATCATTACCAACTAAGACTCACAAGTTTGACAAAAAGCATCGAAGACGAAGCTTGCTAACATGAGAGGTAGAACGTGGGTAAACTCTTGACTTGTGTCAATGTTCACCAAATAAGAGGCCTTTTCTCTTAACCAGGCAACTTCTCTAGAACCCAAAGGAAGCCTTTTCATCAGGGTTGCCAGCTCCCCTTGTTGGTAGAAGAGTTTAACCTGAAACAAAAAATCAAAATAAATCTTTAATGATTTTTTTAAAAATCTTATCAGAAAAATAAGGGAGAGACAATTTCAACGGAAATTTTTTTTTTTATTAATTCTGATCCACACTCAAATCCTTACTCCAAAACCTAACCTCAAACGTAACCCTAACTCAAACCCTAATCTTGAACATGAGATCAAGTAAATAAAAAAGCGTGAATGAACATTTCTCATTTTCGTTTTATCCTCTTTAACTTAAAAATTTTCGTTGAAATAGTCACTCCCAAAAAATATTGCAATGACAAATCAGGCCCCAAAATTGAAAATTCACAAAATTTTAACTGGTGGCAACAGCACTAAACGCAATGAAAATAAAACCGAGTTCAATTCTCAGTCAGACCATGACCAAAAGACAAATATCCACAACTTTCTTGCTTGACGTTCAGCGTAAAATGGACAGAGTAGAGACTCGGCAATAAAATGGTAGCTACGTGACAGCTCGGATCGCTAAAGAAATATTCTTTTGCTGTATACAGGACAAAAACCATATTTAGCGTTGCACTCTTATTTTCCTCCCGTTGTTTTTGCTTTTTCTATTACCGGTAATACTGCTTTAACTCAAAAAAGTCTGCAAAAGAGATGAAACTAGCGAACTCAAGCGCTAGAGCGACAACATGCAGCGTCCTAACCAACTTTGGCTATTGAACCGTTGCCAGCAAAGTAGGCAAGTCGCATATTTAATTACAGGAACAAGATAAGCGACCGGGCAACTTGGCAAATGAAAGAAATACTGTAACTTACTTCTAGGGTCTTGCTGCTGGCTGGTAGTCGCTTTAACCCGAGGCCTTGCAAACCGACTCGAAAAGCCAGCGAATGGTGACGCACGTGTTCTGACAATACCGAGCAGAGAAACAGCGATCTCTCTAGCGACTTGCAAGCGTACGAGGTGCTAATACGAATCCACGCTTTGTGGTTACCCTGTAACAGATGATGCTTTATTATACATACGAAACGTCGATTAGATTTCATCAAAATACGCAACCAGATAACATCTCGTTACTTAGGTAAAGTGAAAAATGAGAAAACATGATGAAAAGTGGAAATTTTCTTCGAAATATGAGCGTAATTTCGCAGAATATTGGCAAAACCAAAAACAACGTTGCTACTACCGGCCTCTAGCGTTGTCTTGCGTGTGATATCTGATCAAGGCAAAATAAAAAAAACTTTGTGGACCCCCTAATCAAATCATGTTTAAGAAAACACTTAATCACTAAAGTTAAAACACTATTTACTAAAGTAAACAACAGTCGAGTTAACGGCTGATCAACGCATCCACTATTTCTAGCGCTTCCCTTCCAATTTTTGACCTTGGTCCAAAACTTAGAGTTTGTTATTGTTGGATCACCCCCGAAAGGGGAGTACCCACTACCCACCACCACTACCGACCAGTGATCCACTTGGTGTCGGATTGCCAGGACCGAATTTTTCAGTCCAAGAAAAAAACAAAAAATTTTCGATTGAGTCTCCAACTCTAGAGTATTTTTAGAATAATCTAACTAATCCATTCCACTCACAAAATTTAGCAGTTGAACTAACCTGCACTGATAGAGGCTCAGCAATGAATTCCTCTGGATGGTTCAAAACTTCTTCCGCCAACTTACAAGCTAATTCACACGCTTCTTTTGATCGTCCGTGTGTATAGAGAGATTCCGCCCTGGACAAAAATTCATATTATTTCTGTACTACTACTGCATCCCTGTTGGGCATTTGCTAGACGTAAATTATTGCCAAAAAAGCTGTCACTTGCCACTGCAACAATTAACGATATTATAAAATTTCACAAATTTTAGGCAAACAAATTTTGAGCTATATTCCTACACAACATACAATGCTTTACAATTTTCGACTTTTCTACGCATAAATATTCAGGTCAAAAAGTAACGTTATTCCCGTGTCGACACCGACAAAATACCAAAAAAAAACACACATAGCCAACAATGAATAATTTGCGCATATATAAAACTAACATATTTTACCTAGTAAAAAGAGCATCTAACTCATTTCTGTATGTAGCTAATTTTCTGTCTTCATCAATCTTTTGTTCCACTGTAGCTGGTTCTGAACCCAGGACATCTGAAAACAAATTGGAAGGTATGAAAAAAGGACGTCGACTAAGGTTTGGTAGTACAACAAATGAATTGTTGTTTACTGGATTTTAACCAGAGAAAATAAAGAAGAAACGTTACAAGGTTAAAACTACCACAAAAAACAAACCAGTTCCAAAGAAAGCAGAATTTTAAGTCTAAATCGGTCAGTGGTCGAGTGGATAGAGCGTCTGTTACTGAAACGGTAGACTCGGGTTCGATTCCCGGTCGGGAGAAACCAAAGATCATAACAAAAATTGGTATTCACAGCTTTCTTGCTTGACGTTTAGCAATAAAAGGGACAGTGTGAAGCCTCCACCGGGTGTGGTAAACAGGTGGCAGCTTGACTCGAAGACCAAAAGGTCCCTTTGCTGTCTCCTGGCCAAGGCAAATGAAACGTAATTACAATTATAAATTTAGCATTGTGCACTGCAAAATGATATCAAAACAGATAATGGTTCGCCAATTACCATTGCCAAGTACCTGGGGTTCTGGATTGTTACAAAACCGTTAATTACACACTGGGTCACAATGCTATTGTTTAGTGCTTAAATCAATCTAAACTCTCGACTAAAGCAAAACATAAACATAACTGCCGCGAAAACATGTGACCAACAATTTCGAAATGCTTACAACTCAAAAAGACTCATTTATAAGCAACCGGGAACACGGTTAGACCCATTTCCTGTCATACGATTAAAATAGGTTTTCTTGTTTAAGCTACGGAAGTAACTCGTGATCTATACAACAAAAGTATTCAAGACGAAAAATATCCACAATGACCACATAATAAACTTCCTAACACAAGTCACTAAACGTGGATTAACGCAATATCAATTTTTTTTGCAAACTTTGGTCCATTTGCGTTTCCCTACGCTTTTTCGTTCGTAATTGGCGCAACTTTTCTTTGCCAAGTCTAGACCAAACACTCGTCCAGCCTAATGCCCCAACTAGATTTCAAATTAGGGTTGGATTAAAAATAATCTTCGCCCTCATCAAAAGACCAAAGTCCATGAGAAAGCACCATTGAATAGGGTTAAAAAGTAAAAAATCAAGTATGAGCAGAAGAGATAAAAATTTTTAAAGTCACGCAATATACAACCTGTTCAGTGTGATATTACATGCTAACCATCGCAAAATTTTATGAAAATCAAAACTACAGTATTTTTTTTAATTGAAAAAATATCTTACTTAAGGGAGCACTGGGTAAAGGTTCCTTTTCGAGAGATATGGTGACGGTATCTCTATCTGTTGACGTGCCTGCAAAAATTGAAACAATAAAATTAAAAGATAACTCGAAAAACAACCCTAAAGTAGCGAACATCATTATCATAAATTCAGTTTTAATCCGGGTTCTTCCCCGTCAACGGAGTTGGCTCGATTTCGTATGGTGATTGACTTCACTACGTCTCGCCATTTTGTTGGACCACATGCTTCCTATTTTACCAATCCATTTTTTTTCATTTCATTCTCTATTTGTTTTTTTCATATTTGTTTCAGTCGTCCTCTGCAACACTGCGCTTCAATTTCCAAAGCCTTTACTAAAATATTTTCATCTTCTTTCTTCAAAACAAAAACATACCATCGCACACTGCTTGCTTTACCCATCCTATTAAAGAGATACTGCTCGAAATCTTTTTTATTGAAGAAATGAGAACTACTTGAGGGAATAATGAGGCGACCAAAACTTTGTTCCACTATTCCCTTTATCCGTGAAAATAAATTTAATCCGTTTGACTCCGTACTATTGGCAACCCTGCGTTTCGAACTTTCGTGACATCAGAAAAGGATGACTTTGCAAAATTTCTTGAAAAATACCGAACATCGCGATGCTTATTGTGCAAGAAATTTTGTACACTGGTAACTTCTTGCAGAATAAGCATCGCGATGTTTGATTATTATTGAACGTGGCGTTGCTTATTCTGCAAAAATTTCGCAAAGTCATCCTTTTCTGATGTCAAGAAAGCTCGAAACGCAAGGCTGCCAATAGTACGGATTCAAGCGGATCAAATCTATTTTGGAAGATAAGGGGAATAGTGAAACAAGGTTTGGGGCACCACCCTATTACCTCAGGTAGTTTATAAGACTCCTCTACACGATTGATAGTCAGTCGCTATTAAATTCTTATGTTTTTAACCAAAAGCTTACTGTTATGTGTTTTATTCTCTTCGACGAAATAAAGCACGGGTAAACCAACTGCATAGTGGAAGAAATTTACCTCTGATCGAGTTGGAAGGGAGCAAATCGGTGTCGTCTGAAGAAGAGATGCTGAACTGCACTGGTGATCCAGCTGAGGAGTCATCCGAAGTGAAATCAAGAGGAGATTCGGAAGCTTCCCAACGGCGATTACCTAGATTTGAAAACAAAACGTTCTGTCATAAAAATCAAAAAGAAGTCACTAGGTAATCGAAAGTCTAGAAACGGAAAGCTAGACTCATTAGGTATGTTATTCTTTACCCTAACCCTAATTACAATTCACCAAGTGGTCTTCTTTAAAAGACAAAGAAGGGACCTTCCGGTCATTGCACTCACCCTGTCTACCACACACGACGGAAGCTTCACACTGTCCCTTTTAATGCTGAACGACAAGCATGGAAGTCGTGAATGCCAACTTTTATGGTCTAGTCTACCGTTTCACTCAAACGGAAACTCGAGTCTACCGTTTTAGTAGCATCCGCTCTTCAATCCAACCACTGATCGGTTAGCTTCAATCAATGGAAACCTAAGATCTAACACGCATTCTGCTAGGTTTATGATACATTCTAATCGCTAATCTTCATTTTCCTTAATACGGTACGGCATACCGATATGCAGGCCCTCTATATCTCTTTCTATGCACGAATCGTCGCTTGCACTACCCGGGTCGATCGATTTACGGGAAAGCGGGAGGCAGTATTGCTTCTTTCGAGCGGTACATACCGGTTCTTTTTTCTGAAAAAAAAAAAGGAATAAATTCATTTTTTTTCCAGAAACTCTGTGAAGCAAAGATAACATCAAGAATGGGAAAAACAAAAGCGGGTTTGACAGCCGAGATCGTCGGATATTCAAAGACTTCCAGAAAGCAAAATAAAAGATTACTATACCGAGCTGTTAGGTCCACGCACCAAATTGCATTTCAAAAGAGGGGAGGTTTACGGGTGTAACTTCATAACGTCTATTTTAACGATAAAATGCTCTAAAGACCCAACAGGGTTTCATTATATTACCGGGATTGTTTCTGAAACGCTTACGATAAGAAGTCCAGCAGAGGTTTGCCGCTTCGGTTATTGTACGAGGCCATGTTTACAGGACATATTTCAATTCGACATAGCAGACCAGGCACTATCAAATGTCTACTTGTAAACAAGCGCGAAGCGTGACCAATCAGAAATAGTTTGACATTTTAAACAAAAGCGTTGTGCCGTCACTTTAACAACTAAAACTAAGCTTTCGCTTCAAAGCTGCCAACACCGTGAGCTTCTTCGCTGAACCACTGGTCATTTTAAAGTCTGTGAGCGGTGGCTTGCTTTATTACTACATGGCATGAAAATTCCTCGAAATTCTAAGGCTATAAACAGTTTCTAAAGTTACACCGCTCGAAGAAAGATTTAATATACCTGCAGAGGCTATGATCTAGTATTAATAAAGAACAACTTGAGGAACTTCTTCATCAGTGTTGTCACTAAATCTTTCTCCCCAAATATTAAATGCTTATTTTGAGTGGCAACACTGATTTCAAACGGCAAAAAAAGTTTAAAAGTTGGATCGCAACTTGAATGTTTTTTTTTTTTTTTTCTTTTTGTGCGACATATCAAAATCAACCGAAAAGCCCCTTTAACAATATGCAATCGTTGTAGCTTTAGAATTGCAAAGGTCTTGAAATTGCAATGCTATGCATGCTCAATTGAAATGCTAAGTAACAAACACAGCTACGTTAACGACATTATCGTTGCTCAAACCCTTTTCGTGCAATTTTTTTTGGACCGGTTTTCGTATCTTCGTTTTAAACAACTTAGATATTATGCACTACGTAACATATTACACCGAAATACACTCCAAACTTTTCGTTCTTGGAGATGCTTTTATTTATGGCAAAATGTAATTACTTGCCAAACAGAAGAGTAAGAAAAAGTTTTGACTTTGCCTATGGCTTGATATCATGTTTTTTAAAACGTGTTAGAATTGTTTGGGCCATTGATTGAGATAGCGCGTCGCTGCAATCGGAAGCACCCAACCTTTTGTAAAGTCACGCTCATTATAGTACTACAACAACACCAGCAAAACAATCGAAACATATTTTCTGACCTTAATAAGAAAGTAGCCTGCAAATACCACGCACCAGAGCTAAAATTCAAAGCTGAAGAAGCAACTAGCTGTAACCATAACGCAACCTAATTTCAGCGGAAAGACAAACAATCTTGGCCTCTGATTGTTGCAAATTACATCAATGTTAACTTGAAGAAATTTGAAACTAATAGCAAAATAGCCTTATTTTATTTGTTGCGTTATCTGACTGCAAAATAGCACAAATGCTACTAATTTCTACCTCTATAAGATAATCGTTTTACTCGCTAACATAAGAAGGATTAGAATTAGGGCGTCGAATTTCGATTTCTAAAACTAGTTTAGTACTACCCGGCCCCTTAGGCTAACGGGGCTTTCTTAGCAGACGCTTGAAAATCCAAAATTTGAAGAGATTTATTTTGTGTGACAACTAATTTTCCTGCACGCACTAAGTTTCACCAGGTTACTTCTCGTAACAAAAATCTGAAAATAACAGAGCAATAAAATACTGTTCATCAAAATTTCCGAAAAAAAAAAAATAATCATAATAATGCAAAAGTATCTGATGCCAAGCTTGATTGATACGTTTGTAATATTTCCAACCAAAATACACAATAACTTACGGTGTGGGAATTCAGATTAGAATGATGAGAAATTTCTTCGCCTTGTCGAGTTGTTTGGGGGTTGCTGGCACGTGGCCGTATTTCACTGGCTTTTCTAGCTATGTGGCTACAGAGAGTTATTTCAGTAGAAGGCCAATCAAACTCGCAAGCGTCGATAGCTGGTAAGAATCCAGTAAACAAAGCCAAATGAGCGTCTTTGTACCTGAAATAGAAATTTTTGAAAATTAATCACTTTTCTATTCGTTTCCAAAGCAGATGGATCGAATTTTAATTAAAGTTTCTAGAGGCTTTTACGGTTTGCACGCAATTACCGCACACCAATATTGACCGTCTATTTTTGCTTTTTTTTTGAGTACACAATCATGCATTGAAAAAAATGCCGCACAAAATAATTCGCATTACACTGGCTGTAATTTTCCGATTGAAAAAACATTTCTTGGCATTATTGCCAGAATTACAAATAATCGCTAGAGCAAACAATTGCTAAAAGTTATTCGAGGTTGTACTATTTGAGTAGTAAAACTCAGGATGTATAAGTAATCGGAAAAATTCTAAGTTAAAACCTGGCGATATCTCAGCTGGAATTACCATTCAGTGTAACACCAGCATTGATTACGAGTATGACAGTGTTTCAAAAAGACACTTTCTTCCAAACGTCTGAATAGACGAGCTCAGAAATATGCTTTAATTATCGTAAAAATTAAAACAACAAGAAAAACAGTTTTGAAAAAGCAAGATTAATCATAAGGTTACTTATTAGTCAAATAACGAATACCAAAAGTATGGTTATAGTAAAAATCATTCATAGCACGTACACTTGCGATTGAACAATACAACGCTGTTTAAAAACAAATTTAAGTCATATATAGGCTTACTTTCCACGTTTGATGATTTCCAAGGTTTTTTCGTGAAAGTGGGTCAGACGCGTTTTCAATTCGTTGCGTCGAATGAAAATGCTTTCGGAAGGATCTAAGATAACCAATCGCCATAGAGCCACAATCTAGGAAATAGTTAGATTAAACCTACAAGCTAGTGACTCAGAGCATACAGAATGACTCACTGTGAAAAAGCGATCTCTCTACATACGCACTGTGGCTTGGTAAAGACTTTAAAAGGCAAAACAATCGTACAAAAATTGCTTTCCATATGCTAGCTTTGATACAATTTCATTACCACAGCCTAGACATATGGCGCTCCCGCGCTAAAAATTTGTCTGCTTCTTTAAAATTTCTAACACATCGATTTCTATGTCTCATTGAAACAGTTAAAGTTTTGAAAAACACTCTCAGTTGAAAACTCAACTACGATTATATTTATCCCATGTTTAACCAGAAAATAGTGAGTAACTTAAAGTAGTGGGTCGCAAAAGGCAGGGGCCGCTTGCGTGGGATGAGATACCTACTTTTTAAGTGGAGTGCAAACAGTCACATCTTTTTCGGGTTCTCCCGGTGGAGGTTATGTGGTGTGACATTTCATTGTACCAACAAAACGGAAAACGGATAGAAAATATTACTATTTCTACATCAATGTAGTTTATAAAACAAAAGAAATCGATTTCAACTAATTAGCCTACCTCGTCACACATGCTCGCGGCTGCGTACTGAGCAATTTCCGAACTGATATTATTCGACGGCCGATGCGCAGTGGCATGACTACCGCTCCCAGTTTGCAAGTAGGACGAGGAAGTGCGGGTGTTGTACCACCAAATAGTGACCTAAACGCAAAATAGACAACGGTTCCTAATAGTTTGCTAACAGTAGCACAGAAAACGAAAAGCGGTCGATAACGGCTGAATAATTTTAGCATCAAAAATCAATTCGGCCGCAGCGTGAAGGAAGAAAATTTCAGCGGGCAAGGTAATCAATGAGCCACTACAGTAGCTTTTTCGAAAATGATCTACTGCATTTGAATGGTTGCTAGTAGGCAAGATCAATGTCATTTGGTACTAGCGTTTTTCGTCAGATAGAATTAATGCCATTTGGTACCAGCGTTTTTCGTCGCATCAAAGAGCAGCAAAAGCCGCTAAGCGGTTGGATTTTTTTTCAAATTAACTTGTCCATGAAACACCGAACGGGACCTTGCGGTTTTTGAGTTAAGGTACCTGTCTGCTACTGAAACGGTAGGCTTGGGTTCGATTCCCGGTTTTATCAAACCAAAGACTATAAAAATTGGTGTTTACAGCTTGCTTGTGACATTCAGCACTAAAAAGAATAGTGGGAACTGGTTTTCAAGTTAGGATTTTTAAGTTAATCGTAAAATATAGGTTCAAATTAGGACAAAAGTTTGGGCTAGAAAAAACTAGATGAAATTTTTGGGTAAAATAAAATTCGGCTATAAAAGTAAGATGATTAATCGCAAACAAGAGCTTACAAATTTACAACATCATCGAAAATGTTAAGAAAAACGTTGGGAAAAAAAACTTTAATCTAACCTGTTCAAAAGCTAAGCACTGCTCAGTAACGATATCAAGTAACAGCACTGCATTGGAGTCTCTTCTCTTTAGCATTTCTCGAACAATACTGAGAAGATTCCATATGCCTTCTGGCTCACGGCCCCTGAAAACAGCACGAAATTTGAAGAGGATTGTGAAATTTGATGAGTATTTAGCCACAAATGCAAATTTTTAGTACCGTATTCCATTTGCTGCGACTTTTGCACGACATTTTTGAAGAGGTAGCACTCACGCAAAATGCTTTTAGGGCTTTGTCAATAAGGCATTATTAGTTAATACTGTTCACCGCAGCAAAAAAACACGAAGGTTTCGCTTTTTCGAGAATTTCACATAAATTTAATGATTCCATTGGTAGTAACAAAAAAATCGATAATATTATTTGCACTTTTTGAACACAAGACAAAAATCTACGAGTATAATAAACTGAAAATACCTTAGGGGTCTCAGTAAACTTGAGTATTCTGCAGCCGCCGGAGGTTCGGTGGATGAGAGAAAAAGGGAGTTGACATCACTATACACGATGGGGGTTGGGCCGCAAAATTTCCCTAGGGTTTTCTTAATATTTTCATGTAAGGCTGTTTCGTCCAAGTACCACAAGCTTTTATCCAACATGCTTGGTCCAGCTGTGGGATCTACAACGAGGTTCAAGTATTTCATTGAGCAAGTCTAAACACGTCCTCCAAGCGTCGATGCTACAATTATGCCTACTTGTACGTCAAAGTAACGCGCGTAGCTAGGATATAAGCTTTAAATACACCCAAATTAGAAACGGTAAAACAAAAATTTACGATTAAAAATAAGAATCAAGAAATCTACAAAGTCTTAATGGCTTCCTAAGGCAATCAGATTCAAATACATATTACGGATGGGACATAATCTTGTATTAATATCTTTTAAATTCGTACCTCGACATGTGGAATAGTGCAAGCATGTACATAATGATTAGAACATAATTATTGGGACAACGGACTATTTCAAAAAAAATGACTTTGAACATATACCGTACCTGGGGCACCGCTTAAGATGTTAATTTCCGTAGCATGGGCAAGTAATTCATCCAGCAAGCGTTGGGCGGTAGGGAGAATCTGCTGGGGTAATTCACTAATCAAGTATTGAGCAAATTTTTGCAACTGGTCGCGACGTAGCTTGGACAAAGACTCAGAGACAGGCGCACGTAAAGTGACGGCTTTAGGCTGAAAAAAAGGTTTTTCTTGCGTCACGTCAATATCTCAGTGCTGCATCTACATAACTTCAAAAAATACATGTTTAATAAATTGCAATTACATGCATATTCACCAAGTTGCCTTGGTCGGAAGACAGCGAAGGGATCTTTCGATTCCGAGTCAAGCTGCCACCTGCCCGCCTCTCTTCTACCACACAAGGTGGAGGCTTCACACTGTCCTTTTTAGTTGCTGAATGTTAAGCAGGTAAACTGTGAATACCAATTTTAATAGTCGTTGGTATGACCTGGCGGTGAATCGAACCTATTCTACTGTTTTAGTAGCAACAGCTCTGTCCACTCAACCACTGATCGGAAGAGGGATCTAACTGGTAAATAATACTGTAGAGAAGCTTAATCACATAATGAAATACTGTACTGGAAACAGCTTGAATATAAACCCAACAACAAAATAGCACTTACACTGCATTTGTATTTATACGTATCGCAAATGTAAAATGGTTGGCTTTAGAAACTCATTGGGCCAGAGGAACTAAATGAAAAGGTTAAGCAATTGCAAAAGGAAGTTCCCCCTACCTGCATCACCATTTACAACTTGACTATCTTTTTACCCCAACAGCGACCCTAAGCTATTGAAAAGAATTCATTCCGCGACAAGCTTGAATTTGACAATACAGCAACAAAAAAAACTAGTTACCTGTTGTTAAGCAAAGAATAAAAAAGCAAAAACTGGTTTATCAATAGTAAAAAGTAAAACAAGAAACGTCTTACTTGTTGTATTCTGTAAAGACAAAGTGCAACAACATGGGCGCACCATTTTGCATTTAAACCACAGTTGCAGCTGCAAGAAGTAATTCGACAGCGATCGAATGTCACAGCCACAGAGCACGTTATCTGTCAACAGGACAATGAGTTCAAACGGACGTCACTATGCAATAATCAGCTGCTGTGACGAGCTACTCGCAGCGAGCTTTTTTAATGGCTGCAATTCAAACGGCATTTTAAGGAAAAACTGCTACGCAAAATTTAGTAGCAGAAAAATCTCCAAAGGGATTTTTCACTCCGAAATTGTTGGTTTCGCCAACAGAAGTCCTCCAGAAGTCCCTAAAAAAGGGAAAGTGCACACGTCCACTTTTGTCCGGATACGCTGCATCAAGTCCTAGCACACTTATTTCATGGTCCGTTGCTGTGTTACTATGGTAGAGTCAATAAATGGACAAAGTCATATTTCACCGATTTCAAGTCAGATATTTTTCTCTTTAAGCAACTGAACAAGAATATATTTATGTATTTTTTGGAAGGAATTTTAGTCAAAAAAAAAATGTACGTAAAAAGGGATAAATTGGTATTGTAGAATGAGCATTAAACAACTTGGGCTATTGTGCTTAGTAAAAGCGATGAAGTCGACCGGCACAAATTAACAAGCAACTGCGCTACTATTAACAACTACCTCGCAAGAGTCAATTGGAGGCAATTAGATCAGGCATGATAATTGTGATAGATCACGATACGTAACTTAAGCTATTTGCTTGTTATATTATTTCAATGAAAAGTATTAAGTACGTACATTAGCAAACCGTTAGCACGTAGGACGACCCTTGATTTTTAACCATTTCAGTCAAAATGATTACGAAATTGTATTTTTGTGCATGTAAGTATTAAAATTGCACTTGCACTTGTAGAAATGACAAAACCATAATTTCCGAATTCGGATGTCTGACCAAAATTCTGAACTGAAAAATATGCCAAGTGTCCAAATCATAGAAATTCTCGTAAACTATAAAATGAGACAGAAAACAAAAAAAAACGTCAGGAAACGAAACCATTCGCATCTCGAGACTTGATAATAGAGCATTATATTAGCTATAAAAATGTACAACACATTGAAGACTTTTGTTTGCCGACTAACATTGTTCAAACACATAAAATTCAAGAGGCAAAATCAAAGCAAACAAAAATCAGCCGTTTTTTTAAACCTCTAGACTAACATTGCACCTCAGGCACTCCAAGCCAAAGTATTGTACATAAGCGCAGTCCAATTTTATCAACTCCTAAGGTTTTCAAAGCCTCCGTTTAACAAATGAAAATGTTTCCAGAAAACACCCGTAATGTTTGCAAGAACGGCTGGATGGTGAATACCAGTAACAAATCAGCAATCAGCAACAATACCAAAAGGTTTAACTTAGACCATGCCAGTCGACCTTAACTTACTATATACTACTTAAATCCATAACAAAATTGCAAATCAACCATATTTAGCAGAGAAAAATTATTTCAGATATTTCTAGAAAGGGATTCTTAAAGATTAGATTATTTAATTAGCTGGTCTATGCATAATTTAGTTGCGTTTCTCATGTGCTAGGGAAGGCTTAGTTAGTATTTACCTGGGTTCTCTTTGATACAGACTGAATTTGACCTCGTATTCTAAGCCTTCTATTCTGGGTCACTAAACCCCGGTCAAACTTAATTAGCGTGTTGCCCAGTTACACAGACCTTAACCATGTGTTTACAAGTACGTAAAGTGCAATGAAGACTATGCGGGTATTTCAAGCAATGTTGACAAACTAACTTTGTCAATATTGCACGGAACGCAATGAGTAGTAACATCTGCTTTGGTAGCAACTCAAAACAATAGGACAGAACTACAATCATTTTTGATTACGAAGCAACTTTCAGAAATAGGTCACCTCAACGACTGCGAACGTTGAGCGTGCACGAACGATAAGTGTGACTAAATTCAGTAAACACCACAAATCGAGTGTTCATGTTAAGGACAAACACTGCGCCCTTGATGACAAAAAAAGTAATCCCATAGTCGATCTTTTAAATTTTGATAACTTTTTACTAACAAATTGAAGAAAACATATTTTTGACGTCCGCGGGCCAGAGCTTTAAAGTTTGCGTGCTTTCTGACCCTCAGGCTATAAATGGGCCTCTACGAATGCCCCTCTCCCCCCAGTTGGAACGAAATTCTGGAAGAGTACAAGAAATTCCTGGTAAAGACCTTTTTTGGACTTCAACTAAGTTTTTTTCTTCTTCACATAAATTGGTCTGAAAGGGGCAACTAATTTCTGAAGAAGAACATGACAGAAAAATGCAACCGGATTTCTGGTCAAGCTTGCCCCCTGGCGCAAATCTCTGTAATTACGACACTGCAGGCCATAAAGTATGCAAACGATTAAAAAAGGTCAGTTTTGTAACCATACTTTCAGCATTGACTGTAATTTTAATTTCTGTTGTTATTGTCTTTGAATATCGAACACATGCAATGGGGCAAAAGGAAATATCGAAAATGGATAACAATGGAACATCGCCACTACTGCGACGTCTATATCATTAGTATAGACTTGCAAACTATATTTTCAATACATTTCCTTGCAAAAGCAATTAAACGTTAAACGAAAGACTACTACGGCTACAAAAGTAAACACTGTATTGCATATTAAAATGGTATCTTTATAAAATATACTGTACCTTGTTGATTGCTGTAGGAGGCGGCACAACGTTCCCACACAAGTGAAAGCCGATTTGAAGTACATTGCGGACGCATTTCGCTCTGACGTAATGTTCACCTCGCTGAAATTCGTCTGAACTACCGTTCGCTAAGCAAGAATACAACCTACAAAACAAGAGTATCCAGTCAATAGCTGGATGTCGTAATCTTCGTCACTAGTCGTCAAGGAAGCTGCGCACTTGACTGCCCCTTTCAACATGAATTGTACGCCAAACGCAAACTATTTACGAAGAATTTTCTTCAGCTTCATGATACACATAAAAAACTGTACATTTCTGAATACATACTTTAGGCAATGTGCTAAGATATTGCTTCTTAGCCTTCCATCTAATTAGCAGTAATTGTAGTAACTTCCCATTTCATTCTTACTCTCTCATGTAAGAAATGTGCTAAGATATTGCTTCTTAGCCTTTTATCTAAGTAGCAGTACCTGTAGTAACTTCCCGTTTCATTCTTACTCTCTCATGTAAAAAATGTTACTTGTAATTCGGAAAGGTTGGGATGCCGAGATTTTTCAGTCACAGTTTGCCTTTGACAAAAGTTGACCTTAATGTCGCAAGTTTTTTTGAGAAAGAAGTGAAAATTGCGAAAGCAGCAAAACATTTTCAAGGCAATTACAAAACTCGACAGGTAGATCATTTAGTGAGCTATTTTAATTTAGAGAACTCCAACAGCAGTTGGAAGTTAATCATCTAATTAGGGCCATTTTTAAGCACATGCATTTAAACGCATTAAAAGACATCACACAGGAACATGCATTCACAGAATGGCGCTAGATATATGTTATGATGTTGGAAAGATAGGAGCATTTCCTTTTCGGATGGAAGTGCGTACCTGGTATTAGATTACTAACGCTAAAAGAACCAACCTGGTAAGTCAACTTACCACGCAGTTAAATAAAGACTGATGTTATAAAGGTTATTTAACAAAGTAAAATAAACCAGTGCAGAGAAAGGTTATGTACAGGAAATACTTTTCATAAATTCAAAGCAAATTCAATTCACTAAATTAATGGTTTTGTAAAGGGAAAATTTTTGCAAATTAACAATAAAATTCCATTGTCTCTGGAGGGCTTGTTAGCTTACCGGTAAGCTTTGTTATCATGTTGCTTAATGCTCACATATATCAGAACTTAAAGCTTAAGACACTGTACTGACCCAATGGCCGATAATGTGTGTCCATTGCCAGGTCAACAGAGTGCAGAATTGTGCCTAAGCAGTAGGCACCTATACAGGATGCACTTAACTATACGAAAGTAGTTTGAAAAAACGACCTCATTGAAACAGGCTTTTATTTACTCCACATTATGAAAGACCTTGCACCTAACAAGGTTTTTTTCGGTAAATAACCTAATTTTTTTTTTGCAAATGATGGAAAAAAATTTCGCAAACGCCAGAAAAAACTGATTTCCAGCATATTTTGCTTAGAGGGTTTGAAAATTTGTTTGCAATCTCAAAAATGACTTCAAATTATTTGAATAATCTGAAAATATTATAAATTTAGAAACTTGACCAAAAATTCTGAGCAAAACTCAGGCATCGAAGACGAACTTCAGCTCTTTAAGCCCAAGTTTGATCCTCACAAATCAACAAGAAATTACATTCCAAACTTTTCAATAGCTTCGATTTCCAATCAAATTAGGACCTTGCATGTTCTCTTAATACGATTCATAGTTAAACAGTTTTAAATTGATGCAAGCAACAAGCAAGAAAGACTCATTGCAAACTACTGTAGCTATCTAAATCTAAAAATGAGTTGTACCGAATATCTTCTTCGTTGTTTGGAAAACTCCAGAACGCAATCTTGAGTTGTACTTCTTCTGGGACTGGAAGGTGCATCTTTTCAACTTGTTCGAATGGAATGTGTAAAGCCACCGATTGGGAGCATAATTCCAACAGTGATTTGACTTGGCCACCTTAAAAGCAGTCAAGTGCAATACACAGCCAAGAATGTACATGCTTTACCATTTACATTTAGTGACGATGTACACAAAGATCTAAACTACAAATTATACGAGCGATTAGGATTTATGGAAGAACAAGACCAAACAGATTGCAGCTTCCTCAGGGTACAAAGTAGTTTACAAACATTCTCCAAACAGCGATCACGATAGACTAAACAATTACCACAACTTAGTGTTTTGATGTGAGGCTACATACATAAATAACAATAAAAAGTTTTTGAAATAAACTAAAAATTTGAAAAGTTGATTGGTGGTACAGAACTTGAGAATTGCTTTAAAATGTTCATGTCTTCAAAGCAGCTTTTCGTCTGACACTAGTCAAGAAGAATCATCAGAATGGAGAGCACAGGAAAAGAAGCGGCTATTCATAGAAAACCCGAGCCATGATTGGCTGAAAAAAGACCGATGGGAGAGTGTCATTAGTGCACAATTTTTAAGCTGTACACGAATTATTTTTGTCGACAAAGGCCGGGGCTGGAAGTTTTGATAAAAGTAGCTTCTAGAGCACATAGATGGAAACATGATGATGACAGTAGATTCTCTATTCTTGCCCAAGGCTATTATCCTTTCCATCTATCTGCTCTTGAAGCCACTTTCATCAAAACTTCTAACATCGCCCTCTGCTGACAAAAAGAATTCGAGTACATCTTAAAGATTGTGCACTAATCATGCTCTCATTGGTCTTTTTCCAGCCAATCACGGCTCGGCTTTTCCTATAAACAGTCGCTTCTTTTCCTGCGCTCTCGATTCTGACGATTCTTCTTGACAAGAGTCAGCTGAAAAGCTACTTCAAAGATATGAACTTTTTAATCAAAGCAAAACTAAACATCAATACAAAAAATATAAACCTAACTCAGCAGCCTACAGCAGTGCTACAAATGAAAAATGCAGTTTACCATGTGAAGCTGGGGCATTGAATGACAATGCCATTTGGAACAAACTAAACTTACCACTTTGATTTCCATTAGGTAGAACAAGGGTATTTTGTCTTTTCCATCCTCTCCAATTTGTTGAAAAACTCTCCTGTTCACTCACCCACGAACATAATGACATATCTTCAAAATGATCACTATCCTCAAACGAAAAACCTTCCTCCACAGGTACTATGAACAAAAAAAGAAACTTAAGTTAAATAAAAATCTTATACTCCCACTAGCTAAAATAACACATTTCTTGAAATTGAGACTAGACTGAAAATTACGTTTTTTTAAAATTAGCATTAAGACTTTTGGTTAAAACCAGCTTTAACACAGAGACAGATAAAACACTTAGCCCCTTAAAAAAAGTGTAAAAATGGCTTCTTGCAGTATTCATTAAGAGATATCAAAGTATCCTTGCTTGATGATCAGAAGAGAAAGGTGAAGCCGCCATCATATGTGGTAGACAGGTTGGCAGCTTTGCTCCTAGGTTTCTTTGCTTATTCTTAAGCTATAGCAACTTGGCAAATAAAGATAAACGGTAATTACAACTGTGGGAGTTGTCTATTTGGTAAAAAAATTTGTTGTGGTAGAGGATTCACATTAGCAGCGCGAAGTCAATTCTGTAATCAATTGTCTGATTTTAACAAAAAGTTAGATCACCATGTTCTTCAGATCATATAAAGGCGCACTTAAAATGCTTCAAATTCTAAGACATTGAAGGTTCACCTTATGTACATAGGCGTCGATTTTTAGTTGATTAAGCAAATTTCGAGAGGGCAAATTGTTTTTGCGAAGTTTTGTTAACTAAATAATTTTATTTCAGTCTAAGATTTTGGAATTTTGCCCCAAAATTCAGGTGCAAACTAAAAAAAGGGCTTCGCCGCATTCAGGAGCAAACTAAAAAAAAGGTCTTCGCCACATTCTTTCTACCTCAGTTGGGAATTTCAGATTTGCTGTTGCCAAGTGGGTATTACTTGCCAAAAAAACGAGGGGACCAGACGTATTTCACCCCCTTCAGTGTCAGACATGAGGGGGCGCTGCCCCTTTGCCTCCCTGAAATCGATATGTACAGCGCATAAGTATGTATCAGTTAATACTCTCTTTCTCTTCAAAATTTAAATTCGAGTTATTTAGAGCTTCAATTGAGTTTTTACAGCGTTGAAAATTGAATTAATCTATGAGAAAATAAAAGAAATCGAGACCATTTATTGATACTGCACCTTATAGTCTGAAAAGTGCAGAAGGTTAACATACTAACACAGCCTTACCTTCATGGCCTATTTCCCAGTTTTCCATTGGTACCACAAAGCAGCAAGATAATTTGAGAAGGAATAGAACTAGCCCTTAACTACATGCACCTGAAACATCTTAATTAGTTAATATTGTCACTTTTACCTTTCAAAAACACATGAAATTTAGACACACAATTTGAAATTCTACTTTGAAGAAGCATTCTTGAAAGACAAAAACAACAGAATACTTTATTTTACTCATATTATGGCTGATAATCAGAGCATATTACCTCATCAATAAAAGTTCAGTTTAAGCTACACCATGCACTAAAGATTATTCAAATTAACAGTGCTTCTGAAACCAGACTATCAGTATATTATATCAACCTTTTGTACTAATTATTGACTAGGCATTAGAAAAAGATGAGCTAAACAGTATAATACACAGTAGCTGTATGCTAGACAATCATACACAAATTGTGATATGTTAAATTTATGACAAGTGAATAATTGGAAGCTATATGAAATTAGGTAAACTATACTAAACCAATCACTGGTTGAGTGGATAGAGCATCTGTTACTAAAACAATAAACCTGGATTCGATTCCCGGTCAACTCAAACCAAAGACTATAAAATTGGTATTCACAGCTTTCCTGCGTGACGTTCAGCAGTTAAAGAGACAGTTTGAACCGTGAAGCCTCCACTGTGTATGGTAGACAGGTAGCAGCTTGACTGTAAGACCAAAAGGGACCTTTGCTATTTCTTGGCCAAGGCAACTTGGTGAATAAAATGTAATTACAATTAGTTAAGAACTGCAGTCTGGAAACTAAACATTTCAGCTACAGTAGATACTAGAAAACATATTCTTACCTTCTCTATCGTGTTGTAATTTAGTTCACTAATGACACATGAAAAGTAGTAAGTCGTAACTTGATAACTTTTTAAGATCTACCAACTCTAATGCTCAACTACCTTATGTACTAAACTATGATCCTATTTACTGCAACAATGCAGAAACAGATTGAAAATTTTAGCAAAGAAGATTAAAATCAAGGTAGTGAATATTCACCAAAAGCATATAAGTTAAAGAAACTATAATGAGGAGTTTTCATCGGAGCATTTTTCAAATTTTTTTAAGGATCATAAAGTCAGGGTTTGGATTAGGCTTGGGATTAATTTTAAAGTAAGAATTTGAGTTTGGATTAGATTTGGGTCAGAATAAATAAAAAATTTATCACAATTAATAAAAAACTAAATAAAAATTTCTGTTGAAACTGTGTTCCCTCTAACTTTATGGCTAATCAGCGAGTGCCCAAATTTTCTCAAAACAGTTGTGCCCAAAGCTTTAAGAAGACGTTTATGTGCCCTAAATTTTGTACTTATCCAGTATTAAAGCATACCAAATGTCATATTTCCACAAATTTGAGAGTTTTCTAAAGTAATGTTTGCTATATTGCCAAAAATTAT
This sequence comes from Trididemnum nubilum, assembly GCA_963965965.1. Lineage (NCBI taxonomy): Eukaryota > Metazoa > Chordata > Ascidiacea > Aplousobranchia > Didemnidae > Trididemnum > Trididemnum nubilum. The sequence continues at coordinate 13,482,441 of OZ014484.1, read as the reverse complement.
TTGCCCTTGCTCCACCAAATCGCTGATTTGCTGAAAGAAATTGGCTTAGTGGGAACACTGTGTTGAAATAGTCTCTTCCTAAAGTCAGCACTCTTGCAGTGATTGCATGTATGCTAGCTTTAATTTTTGGAAGGCTTTATTTCACCAAAAATCCTTAATCTAAAACTAATCCTGAATTAAACCTTAACCCAAACTCTAACTTAAACCCTAATCTTGACCCTTAAAAAAGCGAATAAAAAATGTGCGAATGAATATTCTTCATGTTCATTTTACTCTATTGAAGTTAAAATTTTCCACTGAAATAGTCACTCTTTAATTTTTTTTTTTACTGAAATCACATAAAAAAAAATCATCAGTAGATTCCTAAAATTGAAAATTCTACAGCATAAGCATTTAAAAGTTATTTTTACAAAGTTTGTACGTTTAGCTTTAGCACTAGAAGCAAAAATACTCCCCACTCTCGTTATCATTTTGCTACGTCTATGCAATAACTTTTCAACTAATTTTATGCCAGAGTTCTGCCATCAAAAATATGAATCTAACACCAGCGTGACATTTTTTCTTGATCTTATTATAAAAAACTTCACCCATCTGACACAGTAACCAACTCAAACAATACAGGTGCCAGTGATCTCGTCACATTATTTTGTCACAAAATGATTACCTGACAGACGACATTCTCCTTAGAGAAAAATTGAATACACCTATCTGGCAACTATCATCATACTACTACATAGTCTCAGAAAGGCAGTTATCGAAATATTCTATTATCCCCAGAATCATTATGCCCTAACCCTCACTTTATGGCAACATTACTATGACAAAATTACTTTGTGACTAGATCACTGGCAGCAAACAATACAATTAGAAACTTTTACCATTTGAACTTTACAACCAGGGCTTCGAACTCGAATTCGAAAAAGCTTGGTTGTTTTTCCAAACTCAAACTTGAACTTGAAAAAATAAATTTTCTAAACCTGAACTCGGTAAAAACTGTTCCAAGATCATTAAAATGAAATTCCAAAATTAAAAGATTGTCGGACGAAAATATTCTTTGCTCATCATGCCATGTAAACTTAGATTGTTGTTCACTTGTTGATGCTATGGCGATCTAGAAAAACAGCATGGACGCAAAAAGAGCTGAAACAGCAATTAAGCCAAAAAGCAGACTTAGTATTTTTGTTACCCTAAACTCAAACTCGAAAAACTTAATATTTTTGCTGAACTTGAACTCAAAAAAACTAAATTAGAGAACTCAAACTCAAATAAAAATTGATCAAGTTTGCAACCCTGTTTACCACCATAGTCAATGAATAAAGTTTGCCACTGCCAAGCTAGGCCATCACAATGTCAGATGTTGGCATTAATGAGAAATTAGGATAAAAAAACAAAATGTCTTTAGTGAAAACACAGCAATGTGTTGCTAGTTACGAGTTTGAGTATGCCTAATTGAACCTATAGTTAGCACAGTGGCGCACCCAGGGGGTTGAAGCCCCCCCGTTTTGAAACTCAGAGAACAACATAATTTTGTTGTTATAATGCAGTTTGTAACACTTTGCCATATTTACTTTTGACTAAATAATCACTTAAGTTGTTGTTAATCACTTAAGATGTTGTTTTAGGGCTGTAATTTGATGTTGCGAAATGAGATGTTGTTTTAGGGCTGTAATTTGATGTTGCAAAATGAGATGTTGTTTTAGGGCTGTAATTTGATCCTGCAAAATATTTACCAAGGAATTGAGATTTTTGCATATGTTTCGACTACAATATTGCTTCTACAATGTTTCAACTACAAGACGGATATATTGTGTAACTATGCGTATTTGTTATATCCATTGAATAATGGATATTATACCCAATCATAAACTTCTGAGCAGAACAAAACTTGACGCTAAAAAGAGACAGATGCCATTTAGTGAAAAAAGTTGTGCTTGCGTAAAAAAAAACCTACTAAACCAAATGCACTTTCACAAAAAAAAGCAAACAAATCTGCTGTTTGAAGACGAAAACCAAAACAAAATTACATTTTAACGTTGAGATTTTTATTCTGCAAACGTATTTAGGAATTTAAAAGCAGCTTTTAATAGTGTCAGAGCTATCATTTTCATATGATTTTTTCTATATTTTTGCATTAACCTTATAGTATTTCAGGTGATTTTGCAGTATCATACGTCATAATAACAACCCATTGTGTATTTCAATCAATCTCTATATACACCATCACATTTTAGTTTTTCTTCATTTCAGAGTAGATTCATGAAGATAGCTGGATGAAAACAATCAATCTAAAACAGCCTTTTTTAAGATTACCCATTACTCAAAGAGTGGAAATTATAGCTCCGATGCTGATGAAAGCTATTTTGAAATTTTGTGCCGCTAACAAGCTTTATGAATTTAAAAACGCATAGGCTTAAAAAAATTTAAGCCAAATTTGTGATCTTTCAGCATTTTAACATATTTTGGACTTGACCAGTAAGAGTGTGGGTGCTAATTGGACTGAGCAAAATAAATTCTTTCAAACTCTTCCAAATCTTAGTAATTTAGCTCTTTCTAATCGAAGTGATTTGGCAAATGGAACACGCACGGTTAAATAAACAAAGATTCTGGTGACGTCACTTGTTTTCAGAAATTTTTATTTTGATTATTACATTTATAGGTTTGGATTAGGGTTTAGATTACGCTTTGAGTTAGGGCTAGGATTGGGGTTAAGGTTAGGGTTAGAGTTAGTTTTTTTAGGCTTTATTTCAAAATGTCTGCACAAATGGAGCATTTGCCAAGCCTCTTCCTTTTCTAATTGCTCTAAAAATGTTCAAAACGCCATCCAAATGGCGGTAAATTGGCTATTTTTTCCTGAAAAATTGCAAGAATTACCTAGCATATGGGGGCTTTGCTCCAAGGCCTCCATCTTAGTAATTAACCATCTTTTAATTGATCTAAAAATGTGCAAAAATGTCATCCAAATGGTGTAAAATTGGCTTTTTTTTCTGAAAAATTACAAGAATTGAACAGCAGCATATTCTAATTTTGCCCAGCACCTGATTCTAATAATGCCCCGATCTTAGTAATTTAGCTTATTCTAATTGCTCTAAAAACGTGCAAAACGTCATCCAAATGGTGTTAAAATGGCTACTTTTTTTCTGAAAAATTGCAAGATTTGCCCAGCGATAAATCGTTATCCATAGCAGTAAATTGTTATCTTGTACGCAATCTTTACAACCAACAACATTCAAAATCATTATTAGAAGGTTTTTGAATAAACAAATGTTGTAACAATGCAATTATTACCGCAAAATCCTGTTTGACTACAACTAAATCAAAATGAACTACAATTGGGTACTCGTTGCTTTTTGAAAACTTAAACTCACTCCCCCCCCCCCTTTACAAATCTCTGGGTACGCCCCTGAGTTAGCAACCTTCAATCACCAGCCTGATATTCTACATTTGAGCCATCTTCGCCATAATCAATGAAGTAATTGTTGATGTACATCTTTGTTCCCTAACTTTATGGCTAATCAGCGAGTACCCACATTTTCTTGAAACAATTGTGCCCAAAGCCTTAAAAAAGACGTTTATTTGCCCTAAATTTTATACCAATCTAGCATTAAAGTATACCAAAAGTCAAATTTCCACAAATTTGTCGAGTTTTCTAAAACAATGTTCAATGTATTGCCAAAAATATTTGCCCTTGCTCGAACAAATCGCCGATTTGCTGAAAAAAATCAGTTTAGTGGGAACACTGATGTACATATTTGTTTAAAAAAGTAAACAAAAACAATAACATGTGGTGACAGATAGCAGCTTGACTCGAAGTCCAAAATGTTCTTTTGCTGTCTACTGAGTAAGGTAACTAGCTCGAAATTGGTTATTGTTTTTGGTGTTAATAATTTTGTGATTTACGTCTCTATCAGCGTTTCTACTGTCTTGAATGATACATCAACAAAATTGCGTCAAAATTTATTGAAACTGTAATTACTTACTTTACCACAGATCGTTCACAATTCACCAATTCTGTATGACAATAGCCCATCTAGTAGCCTAGGTCTATACTGTAACATTATATATGTCACAATTAAATAGGGTTGGATTGCATTTGAATTTGAATCCGCTTACGAATATTGATGAATTTGAGTTCGACTCTTGCAAAATCAATGAATTTGAATTTAGTTTTTCAAAGTCAATGAATTTGAATTTAGTTTTTTCAAAGTCAATGAATTTGAATTTAAAAATTAAAAACAAAATGAATGGATCCAACCAGTGCCGTCGCTAAGGAAGGGGGGCAGGCCGGCATATCCCCCTAACAGCCGCTTGTGCCCCCATTTTGGTTTACTAAAAATATTGCTTTTGTAGCATCACGCAACAACAAGACAACAGACAATGATGGAAAAAGAAATAATTACGTTTAAACATAATTCTTCTTTGATGTGTTTTCGATTCTTTGTGAAATTGCTGGCAACCAACTGCTGTACATTAATCTGACGCAACATTCCGTCTTATTGACACACCATTACGGATGTGTCACTGAAGAGACACGTAAGCTTGCCGAATCGTTACCAGTACTTCGTAAGAGATCATGAAATGAAACAATGCGTGAAAACTTTTTTTTCAAAGACTGGCTGTTTTGATTTTTAGAACACACTCAGGATTTTGAGGCCACAGTCAGTGGCGCAACTAGGGTAAAGGGGCTTAAGCCTCATTTGCAAAGTCACTTCAAAAATTTAATCTCAAAATACAAGCGTTTATTCGTATTTCATAAACTTGACCAAAAGTAAGGGGGGCCGAAGGTGAAAAGCAATTCAATCCTTTGAAATGACTTTTGAATTTTAGTAATATAGTTATTCATATGGTTTCTAAAAGTGTAAAGCATGATTAAAATGGCGTTAAAATCTTTAAAATCGTCCAGCTGCTGGGGGATCCGCCCTCAAGCCCTATCCACATTCACCTAAAATTTAGTATCTATGTTCATCTGTGACATGCTTGAGTTGCATCAGTTTGTTCAGCACGGGGGCTAAATCAGGCAATTTTCGTGTAAAAAAATTTACTTTTGGTTCACCTCTCTTAGCAAAATCCTAGTCGAACGTCTGGTAGCATTCACTGCTGTAGAGATTTTTCAAGCGATTATTGGCCATGGAAGAAATGAGCAAAGAAACGCTGCTGGCCTTATTTAAAAATTGCACATAATTGTAGCCATACACAGATACAAGATCCGAAGATCAGTTTTTATAAGCAAATTTTAGTGCTCCACCCCCACTTTTGGCTGATGCCCCGTCACTTCATTTGCTCTGGCAAGGGCATTGTCTCTAATTCTGGATTCAAGCAACTTGAGTAGTTGATTTATTATACACCTGTGATGCGCTAATACACATCTGCGACTACGAGACTGCGACTTGCTAGGTGCAAACTGCAAAATCCTCTTTAAATCTTTGGTTTGAAAAGTAGGGTTGGATTAAATTTGAATTTTGAATTTGAATCCACTCACGAGTTATTGATTAATTTGAATTCGACTTTTGTAAAGTCAATGAATTTGAATTTAAAAATTACAAAAAAAATGAATGGATCCAGCCCTGCAATTAAATGGACACAGTAGGCCGAGCATCTTGCCTCAAGGCATATTTATCTAAGTTAACTTAAAAAGATACCGGTAACAGTGGTGAAAAGAGTAAAGACTAACTTGACTAATCTTAAGGCACAAAACTGTCATCTTTCTAAGTTACATTAGACTACCACGGCTCTCATGAAGAACTTTTTATCTAGTACTGCAATTTACCATAGCCTACGATTTACCGGTAGTGGCCTACTGTAAGCTATTTTGGCTACCGGTACCAGTTTACTTATCTTACCGGTACTAGGTCCAGTTTACGGCACCATTTACTCCAGTGAGTTTAAAATTTTGACAGTGAAACTGAAAATGAAATAGGCTAGGCTACTGTCGCAGTGTCCGACTGCAGTCATCTAGGCTAATGGTATTAAATAGGCCTATCAATTTTAATGGCTACAGTCGTCTAGGCCAACCAACATGCTACAGCAATTTGCCAACGATAACAGCCCAAGAACTGCAAGTCTAACTAAACATACCAAATACCGGCATAGTGCGCATTGTACCAGTATACTTTAACCGGTAGTTTTACTATGAAAATAGCCTTCATTCTTTGTCCTTCCGCCGTCAAACAACGCTACGACGCGCTCGCAGGACGCTATGCTGGTAACGCAATTGACGTCATAATATTAAACGACAAAAGTCTTCGACGAACCAGCTGAGTGATCGGAAAACTTCGGAAACTGTCGTTGCTTTCGTGGCACAACAGCGACACCACTGACACCTAATGAAATTAAATTGGGATAGGGATATGTATTATTTGCTAAATCGCGTATCCTACAAATTAAATTACTCGAAGAATCCATCACTAAGTCCACATAGACTAACTCAGAATTTTACCATGCCTTACCCCTGCTTTTAAATAAAAATAATGTATATAAAGACAATGCTCTAAGGAACAACGAAACAAAGCAAGCAGAGCAATGTAAACAAGGTCAAATTTTTATCCGAATTTGAAGTTCTCTAAAACTAAATCCGATAAAGTCTCTTTTAAAGTTGGAACACATTACCAAAATTTTGACATTACTATTTCAGGTTCTAGCAGTTCTAGCTACTAAAAGACAGACTAATTAAACCAAACAGTCTTTTTATTTTACCATGATTTACCGACATCCAAATTATTCTAACAGTACAGTAAAAGAATTCTCTGAAGCCCTATGTAATTCCATAAATAAAATAACAAATCGAAAAGACACCTTTTACCTGCTCGGAGATTTGAACATTGATCTAACAGTGAACAAAAGAAGCTTAAGTAGCCTTGATTTTCTAAACAGCTTAATTAGTTGCGGTTCCTTGCCAATCATCACTATTCCGACCCGGGTCACAGAAACATCCGCTACTATCATCGATCATGTTATAACTTACGATTCCTCGCACGAAATAAAACCAGGTGTAATACGATATGATGATAATCTATCGGACCACTACATCATATATTGCAATGTAACTAATAATTCTGTAACGTCACCAAAGCAAACCTACTTCATAATCAGAGATAAGTCTACCTTTAACGCAGATTCTTATCGCGACGAAATGAATACTGCAGTTTACGACTACCTGAGTAATTTAGGGGAATTAACAGAACTCAATTTTGATCGCACATTTGATGAATTTGTGTCACTCGTTCAAAACGTAATGGAAAAGCATGCCCCTCTCAAAAGATTATCGCGCAAACAACAGAAATTGAAAAGTAAGCCATGGATTACAAAAGAGATATACGCAATGATTTGTCGAAAAAACAAGATGCATAAATCTCATTATATTTTGGGAAATAATGGTATGAAACAAGAATACAAAAGTTATTCGAATAAATTAACTAAAATTAAAGCATTAGCCAAAAAAGAATATTATTCAGCAGAAATAGAAAAAAATAAAACAAATCAGCGAAAAACATGGGAACTTTTGCGAACTTTATTGCCTGGTAATTCCAAAAAAAGAAACATCTTGCCTAGAACTGTAAATGTGGATAATGTTACTGTAACAGACCAGCAAAGAATTTTGGACGAATTTAACCATTTTTTCTCAAAAGTCGGAGAAAATCTCGCGAGTGAATTTAGCACGAATGACGAGGCAGCATTTGAACTATTTCTTCAAAATAGAGTAAGTCCATCGATTTTCATGGAACCACCTCGGGTGAATGAAGTAATAAACATAATAAACTCATTAAACTTGAATAAATCTGTAGGTCATGACAACATATCGCCGTATTTTTTGCGAGTGGCTTCTGATACATTAGCTCCAGCTTTATGTTTTATCATTGACAATGCTTTTCGATTGGGAATATTTCCAACAAGTTGTAAAATAGCTAGAATTGTTCCTCTGCATAAATCTGGAAAAACTGATAACATTACTAATTATCGTCCAATATCCATATTAACATGCTTCTCTAAAATTATTGAAAAACTAATACATAAACGAATGTCAAACTTTTTTCAGAAACATTCTGTCTTGGTTACATCACAATATGGATTTTAGAATAACATGTCAACATCTCATGCTATTATGGACGTGTTGACCTCTACTTATGATCACATTGATAATAACATGTATACTGGCTTGATATTATTAGATTTTAAGAAAGCTTTTGATACTGTCTGTCACACCACATTATTGAAAAAGCTTGAGCACTATGGAATCCGTGGCGTAGCACATAAACTATTGCACTCTTATTTGTCTGACAGACATCAGTACATAACTTCTTATGACATATGTTCTGAAAAAGTTCTCAATCGCTTTGGAGTACCTCAAGGGAGTAACTTAGGGCCATTGTTGTTTTTAATATATATAAATGATATTCCAAATGCATTAATTTCACCACCGCGATTATTTGCTGATGACACGTGCTTAGTAATCCACGCTGCAAATCCACGTACTCTACAAGAAAAAATAAATATTGAATTACTAAATGTTCATAAGTGGACAAAAGCGAACAAAATTACCCTTAATCCAAAAAAATCTTCCGCCTTGATAATTCCTCATAAAACAACTCTTCCAGTTCCTGCAATTGATTTGATTTTCGACAACAATGTGATTACTATTAGTGATTCAGCAAAATACCTGGGCATTACAATCGATGCAAGATTAAATTTTGACGAACAAATCAATTCAATATCAAATAAAATAGCGAGGTCCATAGGTGTTTTGTCTAAACTAAAGCATATCTTACCTTTCACTGCCTTACGAAATTTATACTATAGCATGATTCACCCACATTTACTCTATGGCATCTCAATTTGGGTAAACACGTCCGACAGATCCTTGCAGCAATTGATAACCTTACAAAATAAAGCTGTCAAAATAATTTCGGGTGGACAGTGGCGAGACCACGTTACACTTTATTACGAACAATCAAAAATATTGAAATTAAAAGATTTATATACATACGAGGTAGCAAAAATGATGCATAAACACTCACGCAAACAATTACCTAGCAGTTTCAACTCATACTTTGCTACCGTGAATGCGAAACACACACGAACTACGAGATTAGCTTCGTCTGATTTTAGTTTGTTTCTCCCTAGACATAGAACCAAAAAATTGCAGAGAAACTTCAAATATCAAGGAGTCAAAATATGGAACTCGCTATCAGAAGAATTAAAAATTTTATCGTTCAATCAATTCAAAGTAAAATATAAACAAAAATTATTGTCAAAATATAAATGATAAATTGCATAATAAGATTTTTGAACAAAAACTAAGCCAGAGGAAACATATTGCAATGTTTTTTAAACAGTCAGTACGCCTTGAAATCTCTGAATGCTAATATATAGGTGGCTGCTCGACTCGATGACCGTGAGGTCCCCTCGCAGCCTCCTGTTGCAATTCAAGTGACTGCTTTTTGAATAATATATTGCCTTGCTTACTTGTTTATTTGTGCCTTAATTGCATTTGTCTTGAATTGTAAATAAATGTTATGTTATGTTATTTTGGATACGATTCCAGGTAACCGGTAACATCGGTACAGTTTCATACACTTCACTGACACACGGCATAAAAAGTCAGGGTACATTCATCGCAGCAGAATCTTTCAAAAAAATACTGAACGATAAAAGTGAAATATCATTTAACCACGTCTACTTTAACCAGACCCGCAGTCCCCCAGAAAAAATTTTCGCCCCCGGCCTAGACCAAATCAGTTGCACATGTAGGCCTATAGTAGCATATTAATTAGCACCCCCTCTAAATTAGCTTTCGCCCCCCCCCTACCCTTACCTAACTTTAACTCTTGTGTGCCTGTACTGCTTGATTATATAGGTATGCGGCTTTTTTAACAGCATTCAACTCCACTTTGGAAGATTTGAAGCCAGCTGCACTGCCGCCACAATTTAATTTGCAACTTAAAAGCGCGCACACAGTGTCATTGTGCAAACTGATTCTATTTTCAGTTACGATCTTCCGCACCATGGAAAAGGTTCGTTCGCTAGATGCGTTCAAGTGAGCTAAACGGCAAGTCGTTCTTCACCACTAACCTTGCAAATTTTGTTTCCGCATAAATAAGTTTATCGCTCTCTTCTGGTCCTTTTACCAGAGGTGGAGTCCTCGAGGACGTCCTTGGCCTCGAGGACACATTTTGAAGTCCTTGGCCTTGAAGGTCAAGTCCTTGGCCTTGAAGCCTCAAGTCCTCGAAAATCGCCCTGTTGTCCGCTCGAGGACAGCACTATTTTTTGAGTTGTTAAAAGTTTGTGGAGCGCCTGAAAAATTTTTTGGAAATCAGCTTTTTCTGAAGATTGCTTAAAAATTTTTCTGAAGACCTTTTTTTTGGAGATCGCCTGAAAAATCTTTCTGAAGACTTTTTTTTCGGAAAGCACTTGCGCTTGTGTCCTTGGCCTTGGGCTCGAGCATGTAAGTCTTTGGCCTCGGATTTTTTTTGTGTTCTTGGCCTTGAGCCTTGTGTCTTTGACTCCACCTCTGCCCTTTACCACAAAGCTGGTTATCCTTTGATTCCTCTTTTCGGCTGCAATGCTCTTTTTATGATTTTCACAGGTGACGTGTTTCGTTACGTCATTCTTTTTTCCTCGAGCTACGCAAATGCCTATTCTACAAGAATAATATTTAGCGTATTCATCCCTTTTTTGGCTTCCTCATATGAAAGGATAATCTTTCTCCCTAGTGTGCTTGTACTTGCAGTATACTTTTTTTTTTTACTTTTATCCGCCTCTTCTTGCAACTCTCCCTGATCATTTATTTCCCTTGCGCTTATTAGTACTAACACTTTCTCCAATAGACACGCCATTAAAAGAGCTCAGCTCTTCACAGTCGCAATGACCCGTACCAGAGAATGCAATTTGTGCATGCCATTGTTATTTGTTACGTCTTCAGTCAGTCAGTCTGTCAGTGTCAGTTTATTCATGTACCAGTAAACGTAAACAAAGAAAAATCCACATTTGGAATATACAGTTGCATTTAAGTAGAGTACGGCACATAGGGAGACCACGAAAGAGCAAAGCGCAAACCGAGTCATGGCCACCCTATTCAATTCTTAACAATTCGAATTTATGTTACCCTTTATGTGAAAGCAAGATCCCACTTTAATTTTTAAATCAAAACTTTTGAAAGATATAAAACCAGCAGAAGCGGGAGTCGAAGTGTATTCTTTCACTTTCAGAAAAAAAAAGATTCGCGAACAATATTGATTAATTTTTCAAAAAACTGATTAATTTTTAAATTCAAAAAATCTTAAGCTAAATCCTGATATCGGGAGATTTTTCGTTGAAATCGGGTTATCGGGAGAAATCCCTGAAATCGGGAGTTTCCCGACGAAATCGGAAGAGTTGTCAGGTATGCATTTGGCACCCCATACTGTAGGCTCTTTGCGAGTTTGTTTGTTCGTATGTTGCGAACGACAACTATGTCATATGCAGGACATTGCTCATTCAAAAACCTCATTGTTCAAACACTATCTGCAAAAGTTATTGCCTTGATAAGTTTTACAGATAGTGTTTGAACAATGAGGTTTTTGAATGAGCAATGTACTAACTTCTCTGTTCTGAATGTTTGCTAAAGCATCGCATACAAATAGAAAAACACAGGTCCTATCGTAATTCGTGACTAGAAGCCGAAGGTAGAATCTAGTGTCTTATTGCTTAAATTGGTGTTGGACATTGGTGTAGTTAACAGAAGACAGTTAGAATGGTACCATACGCCCAGCTTACAAAAATGGAGCATCCATTGAAAAAACTGAAATCTGCTTACGCTTTAAAAAGTTTTTGTATATTTTTTCGCCATGTTAATAGCACATTACGACTGCAACCTAGCTTATATATAGCCTCATATCGTATACCACGGTAAATCTAAACCAAAATTTTAGCCTTACATATTCCAAAAAATTTTGAAAAACGTCTGACGGTTTCTATTTTGAATTGAATGGATGTTTCAAGTGAAAGTGAAGATCGAAAAGAACTGCTTCAGCAAGGTATACTAAGTTTAATTTTTGTTGTTTCTTCCCCAAAACAAAATTGCAGTGATTACTTTTACTCAGTACTTAAATTGTAGGGGGGACGGGGGGGACGCGTCCCCCCATCGAGACTGAGCGTCTCCCCATCGAGATTTGAGCGCTGGTTTGTGAGAGGAAAAATCACTTGTTTTTGGCCGGAAAAAGCCTTTGGATTTCGGCGAAGACCTTTTTTTATGGAGATCACGTTAGTTTCACTGGAAATCGCTTCAATCCAATTCGAGAATAATGAAAATTTGGGTCAAGTTCGTTCACGGATCAATCTTCAAAAAAGCCCCCTCCTTTGCGAAATCCTGGCTACGCGCCTGTTCTTTACTAAGGTTCAGTCAACGCTGAAAAAGCATCCCCCCCATGTAAAATTTTACAATTTAAGTACTGCTGTTACTTATTTTAGAATGTACCGAAAAAGACCAAAACGACGAAGAATTTCGATTGTACAGAGTTCGCTGGTACATTTTGTTTCAATTCAGTCTGCTGTCGTTTACTCAAACTGCCATTGCAAGTACGTGGAGTCCCATAAGTCTGTCGGCCGCTCAAGCTCTCCATCTCACAAAACGTAAGAATGACTTGTCTTTGTTAGCATATTTGAAATACATGGGCGTCGGCAAGGGGGAGCAAGGGAGGGCCATGCCCCCCTGGATTTTCACGCACCCTCCCTAAAACCTCCCAAATTTCAAAAATTCTTCCATTTTTAGTTGTTAATACTGGCTCTTTCTTGTTAGCCCTCCCCCTGAAATTTTTTCTGCCGACGCCCTTGTTGAAATAGTATACCCTAGCTATTAGCTGTTTGCAGAAATTGACTCTGTTTTAGTGATTTATAAACATCCATTATATTAACATAGACTTTACTATAATTTACTACTGATTTATTATATGTCAAATACGGTCGAAAATTAAAAGAGCATTCAAGTCGGAAGTTATTTTGTTTGGTTTTCTCTTAAAAAATTTAATAGATCTAAAACTAATTTCACCATATTTGAGCTTTTTACGACCTTCCGTTCTCGAGATATAACAGTTTAGATTTCCCCTTAGAAAAGGTTTTCTCTTTCGATATTTCGCCAAGGTTTCCAATTAGAAACAACCTTTCAATAAGTTATAGCATGTTGCTAATTCTCAATAGATATGTTTTGCAGCAGAATTATTGTCAAAACAAAAAGTCAGATTTGTAAATTAGCTGCTTTTTAAGAAAATGTAAGCCAGCTTTCCAAAAACTAATCGTCAGTCACAGAACTGACTGTGGCAACACTAAAGTAAAGGGAAAATTTATAATTTTGATATTTAAACTGTAGTATCTTGAAAACAGAAAGACGTGGAAAGTTCAAATTTAGTGAGAGTGCATTTTAGGTTATTCTCAACATTTTGGTCAACAGTGAAAAACTTGACTTGAATGCCCCTCTAACTCTACTTCTGTCATCCTAAGTTAAAAGCTAGCGGTCTCTTAATTTTTTGCAAGAGCAATTTTACTGCATTAGAACACGAGGCTCATTTCTTGCTCGTAGTTTAAGAACATGTTAGGAACAATGCCAGCCTCAACTTAAAAAAATTAATTAAGAACACAAGCTAGCAGACCGCATTCACAAAAAATCAATAGAGTTTTTTGGCCTTTGCTGCTTTTTTGTATTGCCATTGTTGATTTCAATGATTTTAGTTGACCAAGGCATTTTACACAGAGGGGGGGGGGAGCAAAAATGGTCCCTATCTTAACTCCTATATCAAAAGTAATGTGAATACCAAATTTAGCATGCGAGTTGGTGTTCACCAAAAACTTTTTAGAAAAAATGATAGTGAGTTGATGACGTCATTATTGTAATGTTAGGGCCATATTTTTGAAAAATGATGTCACAAGCAGTTCAAATTTTGTACATAGGTTTGTTTTTTTTATACTGAATCATAAAACGTCTTAGTCTAGTTAGTTACGTCACAAAAACGTCTTGTGACGTCATTTAGGTTAAGAATTGGTCAAAAATGCTGAGATTTCAGAAGGTGACTTCCAAAAACTTCAAAAATCGGGAAACTTCCACAACCTTAGCAACTTCAAATTTTCTGGAGTTATTTGTAATAAACTTTGACTCCAAGGCAAGTTGATTCGAAATAAAAACCTTGTTTTCGAAGGGATTTATCATCACAAAAAAATTGAGAGGAGGAGGGGCAAAAATGCCCGATCCCTTGTAAAATAGAGTTAACAACTAAACAGCATAGGTGGGCAAGTTAATGCAAAACGTTAGCTTCGTTAACCACTAGTCCGTTAACAAACTTCATTCTTCCGTTAACATTAATCCGTTATTTTCAGCTTTAATTAACGGAAGTTAATAAAGTCCGTTAATCCGTTAACATTTTGCGCAGAGTTGTAAGTCGGGCCGCGCTTTTCGGGTCGGGTTCGGGCCTAACGTTGACAAAAATTTCGCGCTTAATTCGGGCCTGAGACGTACTTTCTGTCTTACGAGCACAAAAATATAATCAAAATAATTTGGTAACGTTGCTAAATGTTTCAGACCTAACTTAACTTTCGGTTTTTTTCGGGCATGATTTGGCTTCAAATTAGTTTTAGGGTTTGGGCCGAGTTCGGGCTTGTATTTTCGGGTTTGGGCCTGAACTAGTCGGCCCGTTTACAACTCTGATTTTGCGTGAAATTTACATTTCTTTTTATTCACTCGCTTCTAGAATACGTATTGACGCTGTTGAGCTGATTGTAAGGAAATATTTATCGCTATGGTGGTCGTTTTGTGTTTTGGAAGTTACATTTTACAGTCTAATCTAATTTCAAGATAAAAATAAGTTAAAATGCACTAACGAAGCTGCGATTGGAAAATCTTTGGAAATTGTGAACAGCGATAATTTAAAGACCTCTGAGGCTGCAGCTTATTATTTGTCACAAAAAAGAGCTTCTTTCTTCGCTTCTATAAAACTCGTGCTAATACGCAACAAGTGTTACCAGTGCAAATTGGTTTGTACCGGTACGATGAATGAATGTGCAAGATATAAACGATAAAAACCTTAACGGAAGTTAACATAACTTAACGGAAGTTAATTTAGTCCGTTAACAGAATTTAACGGAAGTTACTTTAGTCCGTTAACATGAAAAAACTTTTTAACAGATTAACGAGTTAATGAAAAAGTTAGCTTCGTTATTAACGGATTAACGGACTTGTGCCCACCTATGGAAGATAGTCTTCCATTCCATTCTTGAAATCTTCCATTCCATTCTATTCTGGCATCTTCCATATTCCATACCGAAATTTCCGTTCCATTCCATGTTCCATTCCATTCCATACCATGTCCTGCCTATGCTAAACAGTAACCATGATCTATGACAAATGACAACTTTTAACCGAGCAAGAATGATTTTATACGTCACTTTGTTCTACACTAAAATTAAGAGTTATTTAAAAACAAATGAGGCTGAAAATTTGTGAAAATTTAAGAACAGCCAGCCTAAACTCAAAATTTACTAGTTTCTACAAAACAAAAAAGTGTAACATTGCAATAATTAAGAGGAATCTTTCATCGGTTTCAAAAACGACCGAACTTCTAGATTATAACAGTGCTGCAACAATAACTCGAATAGGCACCTTCGCTACTGTAGACCGATGGCCTTCATTCTTTTAAAACCTCTCGCATTGTGAAGAAGTGATGTCCAGAGGAGGACTGCTTCTAAAATTCCTAACCATTACTGCCAATACACGTTTTATTGTTCCTTGTTTTTATTGTTATGTATCGAACTTTAACTTTTATTGGATGCTTTGTGGTCATTATTGAAAACAAGGCTTTTTACAAACACTGCCGCATGAGGCATTAGCGGCTATGAAACTGTTGGGTTACTTTGAGCCCCCTTTCATTTACCTATACTGTGGTAGTAACAAAAAAACTGAACGTTTCAATAAACTATTTGCAATTCATTTTTGTTTTTCAGATGATTTTGATCTTCTAGCCAATTGGGCAGTTATGGGTCTGATGATATTTTTGCCCCTTGATATTTGGCTTCTAAATCGATTCGGACTGAGGCCGGCAGTTTTGTTCGGTAAGGAAAAGGATAAACACAATATTTTACCGTAGTAAAATTTTGAAGAAAAATTATTTTAAAGTATTACTGTAAATTCGTTTTTAGGTGCAACAAGCGTACTGATTGGTTCAGGATTGCGTTGCATATCTATACCTCATCACCAAAAAATGTAGGTTAATGTTACTTTCTTGCCTCCTTTGGGTTTGGTATGTTCTAATGTTAACTTGTTAATTTCTCTTTTTTCCATAAAAATTGTTGCTTAACTCCTTTAATGAAAATTGTTATTAATATTTATCCTCCTGCCATCAGACAGGGTGAGACGTTAGCTATTGGATGATCCGCACACTCTTCATTACAAGAAGTACTCCTTGTTTGAAGGATTACGCATCTGATTAAAAGTTTCCAGAAATTCAATGTTCCTGTGGATTTTTGTAAATTCTTTTCCATTGAATTTGCTGCTTGTTCGAACTTCGAATCCACCTAGCAGAGAATCGTAAAGCGTCTTATCCTAGGACGCAACAGCGTGACCAGAGTGCGAGTTTCACCTAGTTCACGCGATCAGTGTCGTCGTAAAAACGATGCCTTTACCCTCTCATCCACACTACCTATAAAAAATAGAAAAGAATTGATATAAAATTGGAATCAAATTAATTTCACTCCAAATTCTTGATTTAGCATTGCTATCTCAATTGATCATAGTTCTCAAACGGAGTATCAAGCCCAATACCTTGCATTTTTTGTTTTTATAAGTCTAGTACACATCGGTCAGATGTTTAACGGGATAGGAGGATGCCCTGTGATGGGCTGTGCTCCGTTCTTATCGAACACTTGGTTCCCATTTCGAGATCGAGTTTTAGCCACTGGAATAATGCTGCTAGGAGGAAGTTTAGGTAAGAATGAGAAAATACTGATCAAACCTTCTGATAATTTGCAACAAAACACTGCTAGTAGTCCATGGCGAAACGAGAGTGGCTAAACGGGCTTCAGTTGCCCTTACCAAAGTCAATTACAGAAATTACCCAAAATACAAACTTTTAAACATGTTTTGGACTTGACCAAGTGTGAGTAAGGGTGAGAGGGCTGAAGGTGCTGGGCAATTTAACGCTTTCAAATGACATTCGAATTTTAGCAATTTAGGTCATTCAAATGGCTCCAAAACCGTGCAAAATGTGATTTAAATGGCGTTAAAAAGGCTATTTTTCCGAAAAATCCCAAAAATCACTTAGCAGTCGGGCCCCGTTTGTAATACGCTTCAGTTGCATCAATTTGTTCAGCATGCCACCTAAATATTGGACAGTTTTTGGACAAAAAGATATTAAGTTTTTGTTCAAGCCCCCTTCCCCCTTAACAAAATTCTGGTTGCGCGCCTGATAGTAATTGTACCAGTTCTAGAAGTAGCATCTTGGGCATGTATTGATATTCAGTATTTGTGATTTTATTTGAAAAAAATGTAAATAGATCAAACACGCGCCATAGAGATGGATTGTAGCCGAGCTAATTTACCTTTGATACACGTTGCTCATATATGTTTTTCGTTTCATTTAGTTGTGGGGAAGAGGGGTTAAGAGAAACTGCCGAAAACTTTCAATCGACGTCACATTTGACAGTTTTGATCGACTGTAATTACAATTTCCGAATTTCAATGAAACTAGGCAAGTAAAATGAATGTTGATTGTAACACTATACTGTATCAGTGCAAGTAGAACCACAAAAAGGATAGTAATTTCAAGTCAGCTCTCAAAAGTAACATTGGTCTACTTATAGTTGAGAAAGCACACTTTGTTACAAATTTCAAAAATGTAATGCATTAACTTCTCCCGTTCTCAATCGTTTAAAAAAACGTGTTTTTTTTTGGCAGGTTCGGTGTTTTCTTCACTTCTGGGTCCTTTCTTGGTTGAACAACCGAACAACACAACCGATACCAATTCAACAGACAACACTCAAATTATTAAGTAGAGAAATTAAAGTAATGATTGACCTGAATACAAAAAACATTTCCCAATCTCCACACTCATCAAAAAAAACCTAGTTACGATCAAGGCTACCGTACAGTTTTTTTTAAGCTTATTATGGTCACACTTTTTCAACCCACACTCAAAATTCTAATTCTAACAGCCAAAACCTATTAAAATCTCTGACATCAACGTAAAGGCTGTTCGACTTGCTGCATAGAGTGTAAACATCTTTGTAAAAAGTGTAACGATTGCTCACAGTAAGTTGTTCAAAATTACCTTCAGAATGTGCAGAATGTGGGTATTTTCAGGCATCAGATTTCAACGTATATGATTATTGAACTTGGAGTCGCTCTCTTCACCATAATTTTGATGGTGACTTATTTTCCCAACAAACCATCCACCCCTCCCAGTCAGAGTGCAGCAACAAAAAGAACCACTTTTCTTGTAAGTTTGTTTTGAAATAGAAAAAGAGGCAAAAACTTTTTTTTTTTCTGGAACCTTTTTTAATATTGGATCTTGATTCCCTTTTTGATCTTTTTAAGTCAAAAAAGATGCCGAAAAATAAATCTAAAAAACAGTCAGCATGCTCAAAAAATAAAATATACAACAGAGAAAACAATGAGTTTATGTTTTCAGACAATTTCATCGTATTATTTCAAAGCTCACATTGTTTTATGCAGCCATTTACGTCATAATGATACTGTCACCAGAAAATTTGCATTTTTGAACTTTCTATATAGTAGTTTCGACTGTTTAAATTTGTGTTCAAAAAGCTAGTCATGGAGTTATTTATCTTTAACAAAGCTGATCAAAAAGAAAATGCACGTTGCAACCTGAACTGGAACTTTTAGGTTCTGTTTCCGGGCCGATTATTCAAATTTAGTGTTCAGCCATCGCTTCGAGTTGCTGCATTTTTTTGGGTTGCGGGTAACAATGTTCGGAAACGTTTGATGCTTACTTTTTTGAGCCAGTCTACACTGTACGTAAAATCGTGAGAGTACGAGAGTATTTTTAATGTATTTTAAACTAAATGTCGGTACGCCCGGCGATCAAGCTGCCAGCTGGTTTAAACAAATCAAGAATACGCTCTTACGCTCACAATTATATGCACAGTGAAGATCTAATCTCAGTAATCCAGCAAACAACGCCTACGTCATACCGGAGATTATTTTAGTTTAAGTACACAATGTATCATTAGGTTGGCATCAAAGCATTGTCACGAAACTTGACTTACTGGGCGGTTGTAATTCTCTACGTTGGTGTGATCGGAGGAAATTATGGATGGATGGGAATTGCAGCAGTGCTGTTTGAAAGCAAAGGAATTTCCCAGGCATGTTAAAAAATGTTGACCTATACTCAGTAGTATTGTAGGGGGGGACGTGTCCCCCCATTGAAAGTTAGCGTCCCCCCATCAAGATTTTTACGTCCCTCCTAACGAGATTTCAGCGCTCTTTTCATTGAGAGTAAGCGTCTAGATGATTAGACGAAAAAGTGCCTGTCAGCAAGAATAAGTCCCAAATTCCGGCCGAAAATACTACCAAATTGCGGTGAAGACCTTTTTTTGGTCTTCAATCGAGTTAATGGACAAAATCCCTTCGATTTGCGGTGGAGGGCTTTTTTTTACTTAAATCAAATTCGGGGACAGTATCTCAACTTGAAGCAAAATTTCCACTAAATTTCATCCGCATTCCAAATGCGTTTGGTCAAGGCTGCGAAAGCGTCTCCACATGCAAAATTTTACAGTTTAAGTACTGCCTGTACTATAGTATCAATTATAGCAAGATGCTTGAAGTTTGTATCACAGATTTATAGTAACTGGGATATGGTATGCCTATTTCTTGCTTCAGAAACGAAGTTGAAATTTGTTTTTTTTTTAGAAAAATATGGGCTTGTTGATGACTGTGGCCAATGGATTGGGAGTCGTGGTAGGAATTTTTGTGTCTTGGTAAGTCAGTTATGTTGATCAATCTTGTGTAAAAAACATAGAAGTGCCGGTACGTCATGTGATTCCGACACAGAGGTAGTCAAAGGTTAAATTAATTTGTATATCAATCCAAAAATCTCTTTAAAAATCTTGCGCCAGATCATCGAAAAACTTTCACAAATCTCATACTTCGCTTTTCAATGTCCATTAATTTGATGGAATTTCTCACTTCAAACATTGTTGATAAGTTCAAACTCTTCAAACATCTTACTTTTATGTTAAGGTCAGCTGATCGTTTAAAAAGCCACAGGTCATATTTATGGGTTTTGACAAATTTAACTGCTTACGTGGCCACTTTGTATGTGGTCGCAATATCTCTAAATTGGATACATGTTCAACCATTTCTATTTACCTCAGGTAAGTAGTTAATTTTTAATTTAATTTTAATCGGGTTACTGTAGATCCATTTTAAAATTCCAGGTGCAAGGCCAGAATCGAGCTAGTAACTCTTAATCACGCGACATTTCGACATCTGCTATTTTATTGTTACACTGATTGCCGGACGGCTTACACTTTGCAACAATTTTTTTCACTCAGACATTTCATTATTAACGGAGATTTTGAGATCTATATTCGAACGTAACTGTTAGTCACTGCAAAGTTAATAACATGAACCTCCTTGAAATTGCTTTGTATTTCAGAAAATTTATGGATATCAATGATTGTTCTCAATATAGCGGTTAGTGCCATTCAACCTCTAGCGTTCGAGATGTGGGCGGATACGGCGTATCCGATAGATGAAGGAACTGCCACATCCATTCCTGTCTGGCTGAGCATGCTTTTGATGGTTGTTTATCTGACCACGCTAAGCAGATTAAAAAGTAAGTAACTTTCAAAGCATGCGATTTCAGACAAACTTAATTGGTCCTGAACGAAAGTGGTGACGGCCAATTTCTGCTAATTCAAATCTGACAATTTTTATCTGTTTTAGCAAACACAAAACTGCTCAAAATAAAGAAGTTACATAGCAGACTTGAAACATAAAGTTTTTTTGTTTTTTTTCACGGCTGTGAGGTAGCACTTACCTCACATATCTGCTGTCCCATTAGGCTAGTGTTTCATCAGCATCTGAATTCACACGTAGCCTATCCTGGCATCCCACCCGAACCTTCAAACCACACACGAGGGCAATTTCTACACTTGCCATCGTACCAATTTATTCGTATGGGCGTTGACTGGCGTTGTATATAGCAATTTGCTTTACCGGTTACCGACAAGTAGGTTAATTTTGGCTTTTGGGGTTCAAAATTTTTAGTAGGCATTTACACAGTTATGTACGCCTGATGATAACAAACAAGTTTGAAATATGCATATAGCGTACTATTGTGGTAAATTGCTAATGTGATGTCATATATGGTGTCCATGCTTAGTGATGCTAGCGCAATGCGGTTGAGCTAAGTGAAGTGCCAGTGTGATACTGGTCGAGAATCCTCTTTCTGGTGACCTTGTTGTCAGACTTAGATCAGAGTAATCTGAGAAGAGGGTACGATGGCAAGTGTAGAAATTGCCCTTGTGTGTGGTTTGAAGGTTCGGGTGGGATGCCAGGATAGGCTACGTGTGAATTCAGATGCTGATGAAACACTAGCCTAATGGGACAGCAGATATGTGAGGTAAGTGCTACCTCACAGCCGTGGAAAAAAAAACAAAACAAAACAACTTTATGCTCAAAATAAGGGTATATTCACAATTATTTCTAAACAACTTAATAGATTATTGCCTTTTCTGATCTATTTTGACGGACTTGATTCTTGTGATCCCCTATCATGTAATCTATGACTTTTAGATTTTTATACTGATTTCTATACAAACAATTTTTTAATACTTTCCGTCAAAAAAAAAAAATCGTCGGAGTGCAAGTTTGCACTATTACATCATATGAAATTTTTTTTGCAAATTCAATCTCGGTATTACTAGCATTAGTTTTTTCTAGATCAAGCTCTTGCGTTTTACTTCATGCTGGGTTTGCTGACGGCAGCCATGCCTTTCCTTTACTTCTCTTTGAAGAAAGGAAATACGAGAATGGAGTTGGATCTGCGTCAAAGCTAATTAGGCTTCTTCCTCTGCACTTTCTTGCATCGCTAAAATTCCTAAACTATTCTGTTATCATGGCGAAGCGTGAGCTATTTTGGACTCTGCCCTTTCAATCTTCGACTTCTGGCCCAGGCCTTTTGATGTGACTTGACTACTATCCGCGTCTCATTCCTCGGAAGAGTCGGAAACACTACCAAGTGTTATTTTGTTGCATTTTTTTTGAGGTATAAGGCGGCATTTTGAATTTTTTTCGCCGCATGGCAGAAAAATAACCACATTGAGCACTGTGAACTTATTGCATGTTAATGACATTATTTGACATTGTGCAGTATGGTGTATGGAAACGCAATTACGTCGAATTGTTGCGAGTAAAACATTAACTGTAATTGCGTATGCGTGCCAGTAGAAAATTGCCTTTTCTAAAGCACGAGTTTTCGGAGGTTTCGTTTTTTTATTTCTTTTTCAGACGTTTTTTGAGAAAAAACGTAAGACGCCAAAAAGCGTACAAAAGACATCTTAACCGAACTGCACTGCGCGTAGGTTGTTTTTCAGACGTTTTTTGAGAAAAAACGTTAGACGCCAAAAAGCGTACAAAAGACATCTTAACCGAACTGCACTGCGCGTAGGTTGTTCAACATGGCAAATCTACCAGCGCAAGACAAGGCTCGTTAACCGTGACGGACAAACGATATTCAAATGCACTTGGACTTTTTTATATTTTATAACGATAAACATCTAAATTTCTAAAGTTAATAAAGGCATATACTGTATGATGGTTGTTACAGTATCAGGTACCGATTTAACATACACTAATGACTGCTACTGTGCTAAGACACTTACTAAAAACAGAATGATTAATACAGCAGCAACCATAAAGATAATATCACACCATACTGAATATTGAACCGTTTTTTAATTCGATTTGCTTTTTTAATCCGAGCTAATTCAATCAGGAAAAAAGAGTATACTGCAAGTTAACTGTACGAGTGTACTTTGCAATGACAACTCAATATCGAATTGTTTTTTGTTTTTTAATACAAAGCAGCGATTACATCAAGTATGTACAAAAGCTAGCAAGTAGCAATGCCAAAAACTGAGAGTCACAAAAAGTTTCATATACACCTGAAAAATTTGAATCTTTTTAATCGTTTGCGTGCTCTCAGGTCCGAAGGCTAACAGAGCAAAGCTCAGAAAAGAGCCACCAAAACCAACAAGAACTGCCCAAACACCAAAGCGAGAAAGTTGTACACCTTCAGAATTCGAACCAGCAGTCTACGATTTACCATATACTCCTCTACCAGTTAAACATAAATTTAAAAAGACGTTCTTTGCGCGCTCAATTTTTCCAATTTAAAACTCAGAAACTTGTTTCCTTTATAATTCCGCCAAAACTGAACAAGAAACATCCAAACTGATCAGGTGGTATTTCTTAGACTTCCACGCTGGTAGCCTTCAGGCCAGAAAGCATGCACACGATATAAATTACTCCTCAATCATCAAAAACATCATTGCTGATGAAATTTAGCTTTTTAAAAAGAATCTTAAACCTTACAATAACGCTTGCCAATGGTTTTTGTCATAACTAGTTTTAAGTTTTTAACTACCGTAATACACTAATACAGAGCTACCGTTAGCTATAACACATTATACAATGTGGCAGTTACAGTAAAACGCAGTTGGCTTTTTTTTACCCATATAAAGACAAAGATCAAATACTGGTTTAACATACATTCCTACCTCCAAGGCACTTCAAAAAACTATATGATTAATACTGCAGCAAATATAAAGGTAATATTATACCATACCGTGATGATTAAATCAAATTGATTGAACTGAAAAAATGGCAATATTAATGCTGTTTGTTTCCTCCATTCTTTGCAAGTAAAAATGGCAATGCTTACGCAAAAAAAAACAAAAACTGACAGAACACAAAATAGAACGAACAAGAGGTGAACAATATAGGAACCATCCTATCACTTGCACCAAATGTCTATTATGATAGCCTACTCTCAGAATAAAAGCCTAGTACAGCTGCTGTTTCAAGGGGCATCAATCAGTGAATTTGAGAAATTATCTGGGGCAAAAGTAGGCCAATTTTCAATTAAAAAAGTTGACAATTCAAAGTAAACAACACTCGAAAACACCCTGGTTTTGCACAGTGTATGAGTATTAAGCAGCCGCAGGTCGATTCAAAAAGCACTGGATTTAGTATATAAAAATGTACCTTATTCAGCACCCGAAAAGCACCTTAGAAAATTTTTATAACATTTTGCAATTAACACGATCCTTTAAGATGTGAAATAAATAGAAAGCCAACTAGACAAGAGCAAAACTTCAGCAGCAATATATTGCAGCACAAGGGAACAAATTTATGCAAAATTCGAACTGAGTGCAATCAAACACCAAAACCGAAATAAATCCAACACATCACTTACGAATGCACAACCTAGCTACTAAATTTGCACATTTGGACAATACATCCTGGGTTTATTTTTATTTAAAAAAAAACAAAAATTTTAATAAATGTCAAAATATTTTCAAAAAAAAAATCTAGAAAATCAATTAACTTTGAGTAATGGCAAGTCCACTATTTTGGCTGCTTTTTGAAAATTTCGACAATCATTGGCAAATGTAGATTCAAAAAACGTATTTTACCCAGCCTAACAATAACAAAACAACATTCTACATCACGATTTCAACTGGCTTAATGCCGTAAGAAACGGACAAAAACTAGGCACACAACTAAGCTTCAAACACACGATTACAAGCGCTTTGCACAATATTAGCAATTTGATAGCTTCAAGCAAAAACATTTTCAGTAGTTAAAGACGAGGCAGCATGTTAGTTTTGACCACATTTGATAAATTCACAAGGCTCGGTAAAAGTAGAAACTGCTTCATTCCGGCAATACACGCTGTCAGTAAAAGTGACGTAATCTCGTCCCAAGTAATTCTGCCAATCACATCCGCGCTTGGCTTTCCACAAGCACTGGGTCGCATCCTAGCAAAAAAGGATGACGTCATTGGCCAAGCGAACCCATCACACGCTCTTCAATCCTCAGAAAATCTGGGTTTATTTTTTTTGTTCAAAATTTTAAGTCAAATCCTTGTAGAAAAAAATAAGAAAACTTTGTCAATTTTTAAAAAATTACGACCAAAATGGCTAGATCTTTTTTTCGGTCGTCAAAATTTAGGTCAATAGCCATAAAAAAAAAAAAAAATAAATAAATAAAACACAGCTTTAAGCATGAAAACACTACATTCTTAGTACGATGCAGTTTCATATTCAGGATTATAGAGAGAGGTAAAAATAAATTAAGTCCACCGTACTGTTATATTTATAGTAGTAACATTTTGTGGTACTCCGTAACCACTAGGAATTTATTTTCACAACTACACTAGAACCATCATTTGAACACAACCCACCTTAAACATCAAGTTTGCCTTTCCGTCATACGCAGTACTGTTGAACAGTTGTGAATTAGGTGCTTTCTAATAAACAATAAGTTGATAAATTCTATATTATTAAAAATATATATAACCGAAAACCCAGAAAAAATCGCAATTATGAAATCTCAGATACACGTGATACCTTGTAGCGTAATAATGACTTAAGCGGCGTTTATTGTCGCGCGAAGGGCGACCCCCGACTGATTGAAAAAATGTTGCCAAAATCAAAGTTTACGTTTGTTTTAGACAATCGATTATTTGCGTGCGACCGCGACAAATTTTGAAAATAATTTTCCGACGCAACATTTTCTCAAAGTTCCCGGACTTTGCCAGCGACTGAGTGACAATTTTAAATCTTGAATGAAACCTGATAATTTTCCTAAAAGTGATGTTTGTTATTGTGACAATGTAATATAATCAGGGAATTTTTACGAAAAAAAAGCAGGTTGCGTTACTTGCATTGCTGCAAGAGCCGATTATTAATTTAATTTCTCTTGGTATTCAAATACAAATATTGCAAAACTATAGTGCTTTGTATTTCACCAAAAACTTGAAGTTTTTGCGGACGAGTAGATAGTCCACGCATTGTTTTACAAAAGATACTGCACTGCAAAAGAATACGAATTAATTAAAAGAATAGACGCCTCAGCAACCTCTTCGTGCACACATTCCCAGATATCCAACTGCTCGTTCACAACGGAGCATCAAATATCATGGTGCCAAAATTTAAAATAACATACCACCGGATATCAAATTGAAAATGCTAACTTTATTTAAGATAAGTTTAAAAAATAATTTTTAAATCAATGCAAGTAATCTTTTTGTTAGAAACTTGTACTGATATGGTACTGCGCCCACATAATTTTCTGAAATAACAATAAAATAATATATACGCTTTTTAAAACTCTTCTTAGCCTACAATAGTAGGATGGCTGCCCGACTTGAAAACAGCAAAGTCCTTTTATAGTCTCTCTAATTTATTAGGTTAATTAATCACGAAACTTCTGTAAGCTCTATTTCAGTCAATTATCAAACTGTCGAACTGCGTTTATAAATAAACAATGTCTACTTCTATGACATAGTGTATCATAATCAACTAAAAATACAATTTTAGTTAATAACCCTAACCACTAAACAGAATGAGATGGATAAAGTTATTAAATCCAATTATGATTACACTGAAACGTTTATTTACTTTTTCAACAGAATATAGTTTTGATTGTTTTCTTCATAAAATCAAAAAACTTTGATGCAACGTTTAGCGTTGTATGCAAGATCGAAGCGAAAGGCGTTGTTCAGACGCAGGGCTAAACATATTCAACGCGTTCCTTAGCACTTCACATAACATGAATCGTTTTTAAAAATAAGAATCTTTGCAATATTTTCTTCAACAAGAGATAGAATTTGAGCAAGCTCTTTGCGATTGCAACGGAAATACTAGGGGAATAATTCGTCATCGAATGATAACTCCTACACTAAATAGGTAAAGAAACCTCGCTGTCCTTCCTTCAGCTATTGGGTGAATCAACCAACTTTTTTTTCACGCCCACATCTCGTTTTTGGCTTCCAAATCACAATAGCTATCTTCAACATTACATTATCTATCTTTACTTAAACATAGTTGCAGACATGATCGATGGCATTTTGCAAGACAGCAAAATCGCGCGGTGGTGTCGCGTGCAAATAAACGCACATACGCGACAGCGTTTTCTTGTCGCCAAAAATATTGTCGCGGTCGCGCGCCAGTAAACGTAGCTCAATGCAGTAGTAAAACGGTAATTAACCAAACATAACAGCGTATCTTAAAAAAACATCTTCAAAGAATACCTTACAACACTTAGTATTTTAAGTTTTTTACAAGAGCAATTTTATAAGAACATGAAAAACATAAAATTGTTAAATTTGAACTGTAATATATTTGAAACGGGAAATCGTAGAAAGTTCAAATTTGTTCAAAACAGTACAAAGCATCTGTAACCAATTAGTCAAGCTTTCTTGGCCTCTTCTATATTACCATCGTGGATTTGTTTAACAGCAATCATGATAGAAAACGAAGAGCAACTTTCAACCAAGCAAGAATAAATTTGTGTCACCCTAATCTCCGATAAAGTGAAAAACAAATGAGGCTTAATATGGGTGAAAATTTAAAAACAACCAGCCTTAACCCAAATATCACTGGTTCTTATATAGAAGTGTATAACCAAAAAGCAGCTACGGTACATACAATTTTCGAGCAAAACAAATTGTAATGTACCAAGATTACAGCAATCAAAAACAGTTGAATAAAATCGCATCAAAAGCTCGAATGAAACAATACTTAGTTTAATCCCAATTTGCGTAAAAGTGAGGCAACACAGACTGAAGTTCCAGTTAATCTTCCAGAATCAGCATCAAAGGATTTTAGATTCTTTCATTTCAAAGCAAACTCTAGGAGAGAATGCAAATTTAATCAAGTAATTTTTACCTGAAGCAAATCCAACACCGTCCATATTATTTCATTGTATATAGGTGAATTTTCTGATGAGGCAAGTAAAGCGTGAGATGGCACCTACGAAAAAATTGTCTATGAGCTCTATTTCTTGGAAACTAACAACCTCTCTTTAAACTTGAATCGTTTGCGTGCTTTCTATCCAAAGACTACCAACACAGGCAGGGTTGGAAATATAGACTTGAAATCCATATCGTTATTCCTTACTTTTTGGTTATCGAATGCAAAAATTCTTTACTTTTTAGTTTCATTTTCGAATGCGCCTTTCCCTACTGTATTGCCTGGCAAATCGATAATATTTAATGCATATTTTTTTTTCAAGTTAAGCAAAATTTTGTTGGAAACACGTTAATCATTTTTTCGTTTACTGCGGTTTTATTGTGGAAGTAATTATAATTTTACTTCAATTAATGTATGCATTGGTTCAAACTTTCGCATCGCAATCATTTTTGACTCCATTCCAAGTTATACAAACACAATAATGCACTTGTAGCCACTGGTAGCAGTGCAGTGTTACAGTAAGCCTAGTCCAGTAGTACTATTAGGTGTCAGTTCCTAAATTCTTTGCAATATGCGTCGTGCCGAGTATGATTAGGTCAGATGATATTGTTAGGCACACATTGGAAAAGCTCAAGTAATTATCATTGCTATTGATATTTGCAGTAGTCTTATACTACAGTCACAGTGTAGTGGTTGCAGGTAGGGTAGGGACTGCTTCCACTACGCCCAAGCGGCGTGGTGGTTTAGGCCTAGTGGTTAGAGCATTGCTCTCACAGTCGGTATAACTGGATATGATTCCCTTGTCGAGCCATATCAAAACATTTAAAAAAATGGTATTCACAGCTTCCGTGCTTGGCGCTCAGCACTTGAAGGGATATTGTGAAGCTTTACTGGTGTAGTAGACAGGTAAAAACGAAAAATTTCTAAGACTCCTTGGTCATTTTGCTGTTTCCTGGGCGAGGCAACCCTATGAATAAATACGCAAAAATTGTGTGGCAATGGCACCTAGCAGCTTACAGCTAGGCTTGGAATGTCAAGCAGGAAAGTTATGAATACTAGTTTTTGAAGTTTTTGCAAGACTCTCTGCCAGGTAGCCTACTGAGGTAGTAGTAGTAATGAACCAAACTCTGCAGACTGATGACTGCGAGGCAGATGCAATAACCACTTGTGGCGGGTCAAAAGGAGCACGCTCCGATTGCGGTTAACCGGCTCGGTTGTACAACCTCAAGTGAGCGATAATCTGTTGACTCGTAAAGCTATCGGTTCCAATTATCTTTCATTTGTGGTTATTTTGCTGCTAGCTTCCACAACGCCACTAGCTGAAGCAGGAACTGCGACACACTTCCCCCTTTCTGAAAGCAGTGGTAGGAAGTGGCCTGCTAATGTCGGCTGTACTAGCGCCGACCATCCAATCACGTCGGGGTCACCAGTTGTGGCGGGTCAAAGGAGCGCGCTCCGATTGCGGTTAACCGGCTCGGTTGTACAACCTCAAGTGAGCTACTATGATCTGTTGATTTGTAAAGCTATCGGTTCCAATTATCTTTCATTTGTGGTTATTTTGCTACTAGCTCCCACAACGCCACTGGCTGAAGCAGGAACTGCGACGCACTAGTTATCTCAACATCAACATGGTAGAGATGGACGCACATGTGTAGGCTATCCAAGTTGTACTCATTTGGCGGAGGCCGACTGGTATTTTACAAGCCATTATCATATGCTATTGTTTGCCGAGTAGCATACTGGGCTGGAATGCTTAACATTCAAATTTCCAATAAACCCTCTATGTTCTAATACAAAGTTCTAATACAAACACTGCAGTATATGATGATAAGTTAGTAGCAATTCAAGTAGGCTATATAGCCAACTGCAGGTGAAACAAAATTTAAAGAGAAAAATAGCTTTCTGATATTTTCCACAGAAGAAAAAGCGAGAATAATCTCGAGCGTATGCTGTCTTCTGATATAGACATTCTTGATCTTGTCTAACTTGGGTTGCTCAGCTTCTTCAATTCTGATACCTCCAGCTTTGTCTTCTTTCTATTCGTCGGTGGTACTGTTTCCTGATATTGTCTGCAAACCATATGGCACAGCTGGCCTCACACTACTATGTTTTGTACAGCTTACGATCAATGCTTAGTGAGAAAATCTTTTTCAATTTACTCATTTTATGACTAGACATTTTTGAGTTTGGAATACTGCAATCAATTTTTCAAAACAAGATATTATACAGTATCTGCATTGAATTGAATATACATTAGGGTGTTTCAAAATTGCACCTTTTTCAAATTTTTTAACGGCTCAGCAAGTTTCTGATGGAGTTTTGGCCGCTGATTACGAATTTGATATTATTTTTTATTTATGACGTCATTTTCAGGGTTCACGCCTCCATTGTTTGCGTCATTTTTTGACTTTTTAGTGATATCTCACGAACTACATATCGTGGAACCTTAAAATTTACATCAAACGACGCAGAATCCACGATTTCCTATAAGTGCTCAGTAGATAAAAAAAGCCTATATGCAACAGAAAATAAGTTAAATGCAAAAAACAGTTTTGATCAGTTGCAAGATATGACGTCACAAGCCATTTGTGCAGTGGACACTTTTAGTTGATTAGAGCAGTTTCGGTTAAAACAAAACATATTTCTGATGTAGCCAAGCGTTATGGTAGCCGAGTAGCGTTTTAATTACAAACGGGCGTGGATAGGGGGGAAGGGGTATGGGTGGGGGGGAGTCGGGTTGGAGTGGGTTGGGTGGTGGGCTAAGGTAGCAAATTCAAGGGGTGGGGTGGATAAAGGTAGCGAATTTAACATCTTTTTTTTCTACCCAAGGACTTAGTTGAGCTAAATTAAACGGCACTGCCCTCCTACAGCAGCTAAACTGTGCTGCACACATGACCGCTTTAAAGCCTGCTGCACTGCCACAACAAAATTTTTCATAGAGTACATTGTATTTTTTGTACACGAAATTCTGCACTTTGCAACAAAACAAAATAGGTAAGATACCTATTCAAAAGTAAATATCCTATAGCTTTTTACTGAAACACTGACCAGAAGTCAACACATAACAAACATATAACAGCGATTCCAAGAATTTTCAAAAACAGTAACTGAACCATGAAGCTAAAAGATATCAGTAAAATCTTAAACACCTGAAACGTTACCACAACACCATCCCGGGACCCTTAAAACGGCATCTGCAAACGATACACAAGCATACAGTCCAATCATTCCAAATTACTCAGAAATGCATGGAAATGTACCGATATATCAGTTTTGCTTACTTCTGATAAATTGTGGACAATCTTGCTTTGAATAACCCCTTTCATCTTGCCCATTATTCTCTCCGTAGAACAATTATTGTTTTCAACATGTTTCCAAAATGTTGCAGGAACTTCAAGGCACATGACGCAAGGTGCATTTTTGGTTTCGTAAGTAAAAAAGCTTTTAAGATTGGTCTTGCGATCCCTAATTAACATACTTATAATATCCACACACTGAGCAAAAGACCCAATAGTAACAGCTTCAACAGAGTAAGGGGAACTTAAGCAAACACACTCAAAGCTATGTTAATCGGTGAAAACCACTGCACAGCATGTTCATAGAAATGCTTCAGTGCAACTTCTGCAAGTTCCGGGTCGATGTCTCGATAAGCATGTAGAAGATTTCTTTGAAACAAAGTGATTTCAGGGCCTTCAGCAACCGAAAGTTTTAAATGAATAATAAAAAATGATGGCATATAAACAGATAAAATAAAAAAAGCATGCCTAACTAAATTTTGACCTCTGGCAATTATCCAAACGATATACGAGTACATCGAAAATCAATAAGCGGAGATATGCACTTGTGGTTGTTAGGCATCTTGCATGGAAGGTCGGCTCTTGCTTGTAAATTAGTAAATTAGCCATGTTTTTAGTAACGTCCATCACACAATAAGACAAAGCAAGCAAACACACATGGTCATTTCTGAATTTTTTTTTCTTTTGTTCCTACTTCTTTGTGACTTGCAAACAATTTCACCTTGCTTTGTATATGTAATGCTGTAATTTTGGACACCAGTGTATTTAATTCTGACCGAGCAACAGTTCTTCCCACGACCCTACAACCTCAGCTTGAACTAAACCTTGCACATCACTAAAATCTGGAATTTTTTAAAACTTACGATCAGTATCCATACGCTGACTACCGTAATAAAAGTGTTCCAAAACCTCCCTTGCTGTCGGTAACGTGTTTCCTGCTAACTAGTTTTTTTAATCTAAGAGCTTGCTTCAAACTTACCGCAGCATTGCATCAACCTTTATTTAAACTCCCAAAAACTTCGGAGCAGAATAACGGGACGATGTGAAGAGCTTAGACAAAAAAACCAGAGCCAGGATAAAATAAATCATTCTATTTCGAGACGTTTCGACTTAAACTAAAGTCATTATCAATCTATAAAAATCATGACGTTAGAATTGTTGAAAGACCATCAATATAGACCAAAACGATAAACCGGAGGTAGCAGTTAATAACCGGGTCAGGGGTAAAATCTAAAACTAAATTTTGTGTAAAATAAAACTAAAATTTATAAAACTAAATTTATAAAACTAAATTTATTGGGTAAAATTCTGTGTTTTTAACTGTGAACGTGATCTTGAAATGTTTTTTGCCAAAATTAACACTATTCATGCCAATATTCAGTTCACCAAAGAGTTGGAACAAAATAATCAACTACCCTATTTAGATGTTCTAGTCACGAGAGCTGATGTTAAGTTTAAAACAACAGTCTTTCGAAAGAAAACCAACACTGGTTTATACATAAAGTGGTCGAGTTTAAGTCCAGTCAAGTATAAACGTAATTTAGTGTCGTGTTTATTAGATCGTGCTTATCGTATTTGCAATTCGTATAAGGCAATGCATATTGAATTTGAAATAATTACGGATATGCTACTTAGAAATGGCTATCCACTACCCTTCATTCAAAATCAAATACGTCGTTTTTTAAACAACAAGCATTCCGATCTTAACTTATCAAAGAAGGTGGATAAACAAGCTACTCGTTTAGTCTTACGATTACCTTTCATTGGTAATACATCTCTTCATATAGAAAAAGAATTAAAATCGTTTTTTCGACGCCAATTGTCAGGAAAATTAAGTTTAAATGTTGTGCATGATTGCTATAAAATTGGTGACATGTTTAAGCACAAAGAACTGCAACCTAAGCTTTATCGTCACAATGTCGTATACAAACTGACTTGTTCTTGTGGTAGTGTCTACATTGGTCAAACCCGACGTAATTTGCAATCACGGTTACACGAGCATAATCCTGCAACTAGTCCCAACCAGCATTCAGATGTCACCAAACATCTCCTTGAAAATCCCAACCATATTATTGATTTCAATGATCCAGATGTTTTATGTTCAGCTCACAACACGAAGGAATTATTAATAAAAGAGACTTTATTAATTCAGCAATATCAACCAGATATTAATGTAGATGGATCTTCATTTCCACTATATGTATTCAATAGCTAATGTGGCTCGAACATTTTGTCAATTCTGTTAAGTTTTTTTTTTTTTTGTCCTTTCTTCCCCTTCCATTAGTATTTATTTATTTATTTATTTTTTTACCCTCTCTTTTGGAATTAATGTCTGTCGCATGTTCCTTTCCTTTTTTTTTTTTTTTTTTTTTTTCCGCTTGACCTTGTCTCTTTATGATGTCATATTATGAAAATTACTGAATATTTTGCGTATCACTTAACTACCTTTATGATTTAAATGCAAAAGTGCACGGGTTAGTAAGCACCGTTAATTTTTTGAGAGAAATTTTAGAGCTCTGATTTGTTAAATATCTTAGTTCTTGAAAATTTTACCGTTCCATAAGTGTACTTGATTAGTTGCGTTATTAGTCTTGTCTCTAAACTGTAAGTGAGTTGCCAGTTTGACCTGAAGATCTTTGAATTTAGCGCCAAATTTTATTGAGAGTACAGTACAGATTTAAAGAGAAATAAGTTAATAACCAGGTCTTCACTTGAAATTATAATACCCAAGGTAAGTTTTGTAAATTTTTTTTTTATTTTTTATTTTTTAACCATCGTGGTTAGAAGGTTTTTTTTTTTACTTAAATTCATTAAATTTGGGTTATCTGTGGCAAATTACCAACATGTTTTTTCCATTTCTATTTTGGTTTAGTTTTAGATTTTACCCCTGACCCGGTTATTAACTGCTACCTCCGGTTTATCGTTTTGGTCTATATTGATGGTCTTTCAACAATTCTAACGTCATGATTTTTATAGATTGATAATGACTTTAGTTTAAGTCGAAACGTCTCGAAATAGAATGATTCATTTTATCCTGGCTCTGGTTTTTTTGTCCCAAAAACTACTTTCTTACTTTGACAACTCGAGTTTTACGGAGCTGAACCATTAGAACTAACTGCTTAGTGAAATCAATGAAATTAAATGAAACTTGAGCGAAGCCTTGTATGGTGCCCTGCTCAATATTGTTGTAAAACAATCAGTTTTTATGTGTTTTTCAGATGCGATAAATATTAATAATGACGTCACAATACATTTTTTGATGCTGAGCGAATGTGCAAATTCGTGTACTGTTAAAGCAGCAAATGTGCGCAAAACCGTTTTTCGTATACAACTTATTTTCTGTCGCAGATAGGCTTTTTTTTTTATCTACTGAGCACTTATAGGAAATCGTGGATTCTTCGTCGTTTGATGTAAATTTTAAGGTTCTACGCTATGTAGTTCGTGAGGTATCACTAAAAAGTCAAAAAATGACGCAAACAATGGAGGCGTGAACCCTGAAAATGACGTCATAAATAAAAATAATATCAAATTCGTAATCAGTGGCCAAAACTCCATCAGAAACTTGCTGAGCCGTTAAAACATTTGAAAGTGGTGCAATTTTGAAACACGCTAATATAGATGCATTGAGTAAAATATATGCATTGGATTAAATATAGATGCATTGAGTAAAATATATGCATTGGATTAAATATACATGCATTGAATTGAATATACATGCATTGTGCATGCATTGAATTGAATAGATGCATTGAAGTGCAATGAATTGAATACATGCATTGAACTGAATATACATGCATTGGAGTGCAATGTCACTTGCATACAGATATTTACTTTTAGTCGTGATGTCAAAATATGTTGACACTTTTTTTGGACTCCATAAAAAGTTATCAAATACATTACCGATTATTCTTTACTTTTTTTTTCATTATCGAAATCGCCTATTCTTATCTATTTTTTTGAAGTATCGAATATCGATTATTCTTTACTTTTTTACTATCGATTTCCAACCCTGAACACAGGAGCATAGGCAAGAACCTACAGAACGTCAGAAACATCATATAACTGAATACAATATCATAGACTTATAGATGCAAGCTGGAGAGGTGAAATACGAAAAGCTGAGCATACTGAAAAGCTTCCTCTTCCTCAACCAGTATTGTTCTCTTTTTTTGGATGGTGATTTCCTTACTAGCTTGTACCTCAATTGGTAGAGCTTTGGACTGGCAATCCATAAGCGGCAGGTTCGAATCCGGTAGTAGACTACTTTTTTAAGCAGTCGCTTTTCAGGTGGTCCTTCATCCTAGACGAAAAGCTTTCGAATGAACTGAAATATTTAATTTTTACCGGAAGATTCTTTAAAAGACAGTGTACCAAAAGCGATATATCAACATGCATTACCTGCTGAAAGCTACATGTCTTGTAGTCAGAGGGTGACGCTGTTGTACCATCCTTGCAAAGCAATTTGTACTGGGAATAGTTAGCAGGAGGGATGATCAAATGATTTACAAACGCTATATCACCTTTGCCATCAGCTAAGCATCTAAAACAAAGCTGTCTTTACAACATCGAAATGAAAAGCCGATATTACAGGTAGATCAAATATTAAATCAAATCTTTCATTTAACAACACGCTGTTTTATGCCGAAGCGTGTAACGAGTTCGTGGGACAATTTTTGCGTCATTGCGCCCGGGCAACATAGCTCCTTTCGATGAAATGCTACAGCGGTGGCGAGCTGTTGATTTGAACCTCATACATGGCCTGGTGAAGATCAAATAAAGATTTTGAAACTCTAATAACCTAACTCAGGGGTTCTTAACCGGGGGTAAATTTACCCCCTGGGGGTAAATTTTGCCTATCCAGGGGGTAAATTTGCTGAATTATAAACTACAGCAAACTTCAATCCTCAGTATTGAAAAAGTGATAGTGTTGCACTGGATTGCCGTTGCGCCATATTTTTGAAGCCCAAAAAGAGATCACCTGTTTTTGGCCGGAAAAACACTTGAAATTTCGATGAAGACCTTTTTTTTTTTGGAGATCATTATTTGGCAGGAAAAAACCTTAAAATTTCAATAAAGACCTTTTTTTTTTTGAGATCACCTGTGTTTGGCCTGAGAAACTTTACAACACTTCAAAAAATATTGGACTTCACAAAACCGGAAATCCGTCAGATTTGAGCTGGCCCCGGCCCACGTAAGAAAATTTGGGTAAATTATAATGTTTTCATTTGGCAAGGGGTAAACGAGACAAAAAAGGTTAAGAACCCCTGACCTAACTCAAATGATTAAAAAGCCTTAAATTTCTTCAATTACAGTTTTATGGTGATTTCAATGGAGTGATCTGTTTCAAAAAGTAGTACATCAATATAGCCCAAGCTAAAACGAAATGAGAGTTGTTGTTGCAGCGCATATTTATCCTCCTGTCACCGGACAGTGTCAGACGCTATATATTGGACGTTCCGCGCACTTTTCATTGCAATAACTATTTTGTAGTTGGAGGAATCCGCACCTGCTTAGGAGTTTCCAAAGATCCAATGTTCCTGTGGATTTCTTCGAATTCTTGTCCACTGAATTTGCTACTTGTTCGAAGCCACCAAGCAGAGATAATTATTGTAAAGCGTCAAATCCAAGGACGCAACAACGCGACCAGGGTGGGGGTTGAACCCAGATCATGCGATCTGGATCGTCGTAAAAACGAGACCTTCACCCTCTCGGCCACGCTGCCGACGAGTTTCTACTGAATATTTTGGAATATGAGTTTCTACTGAATATCGAGTCTCTAATGAATATTCTACTGAATATTTTGGAATACGAGTTTCTACTGAATATCGAGTCTCTAATGAATATTCTACTGAATATTTTGGAATACGAGTTTCTGCTGAATATCGAGTCTCTAATGAATATTCTACTGAATATTTTGAAACATACTTGGACGTGCTATTCGCAAAGCATACTTACAAAATTGTACCTTACACACATTTTAAATTGTATCCTCTAAATTAGCTAGTGCTTGCTTCAAGTAGCCGCTTAAGAACTGAAATGAATCTCTTTATTCAGAATAAACGGTGCAGCTGAATAACAATTCGCCTAAACTGTTCAACTCAGAAGCAACAATTCTCTAAATTAACAAATTCTACGATAACATTACTTCAAAGAAACTGGTCAAAAGCATTCTACTTCGTTAATTACAATTTTGACAGCCTAAGGCAAATAATCTAGTTGTTACCATAAAGGCTTACGACATGAGTCAAAAATTCCGTTCCAAAACAGGGTAAATGGAGTTTACAAAGCGATTAACGACAGAAACCTGCTTCGAGCCAGAAATAAGTCAACAACTATACTTTGAAAGATTTTATCGTAGTTTTGACGTATACAAAGTTATCCACTCACAACGTAACTTGGGGAAATCGTATTACCCATTTCATAGCCCAAACAGTAAAAATTGGGATTTGGGTTAAGAGTTGGGTCCCAGGTGATTTCGAGTATAAGCAATAAACATTGAAATTCAATTACGACTTGCGTACAACAATTTGTTTAAGTTAAAAAAGTTTGGTACAACGAAGATACTAAGGTACGTGGAGTTTATCCGCATGGAATTCCAGAATAGAATGACGGAGTACAAATCCAAACCTAAAAACCCCTGTATACTTACTGCAAAGCTCCTTGATAACCTCTATATGGCTCGGATTTTGAGGTGCATTTTTCTTCTCCTACTCCGCTGCACTGGGAACACAACTTGGGGTATATTCTTTTGTTTATCCCAGGCACGCAACTGCCTCCGAACAAGTTGGCTACTTGCTTGGGAAAGTCGCAAGTACCACTGTCGACGTTAATGATCTCTAAACGGAAACACAAGTACGCGAGACGTGTAACAGTCAACCTTTAAAATTCTAACGAAAAACAGCCAAATCAGCAAAGAGAGAAAGATTGAACGCGATTACAACCAACATATGCTATATAACTTGAACCAAGGGTGTTCAAACTTTTTCGGAAAGGGCCTAATGAGGAGCGAAATTGTACGCAGTCCAACCACCATGATTAAAAATTGTTCTTCAATCACATTTCGGTTAAAAATTACGGCGAACCGAAGAAAAAGTCTTCAACCAAACTCTCATCAGAAATTCGGTTAACTCAGCAGGTTTGGTCTCATTCGAATTGCTTGTTCGCGATTGTTGCGAGAATTCTGGTGGCAAGCCATAACTGTAAAGTGGGCGCGGACCGAGACCCAATGAATATAGCCATTAAACAATTTGCACCTTTTAAGAAGCTCATTTCTGTGATAATAAATTGCTCGAAGAAAAAAATGCACAAAACGGCAAAATTACTTTGTGACGCTAAGTATCCTAGTGGTACGTTCCATCCTGATGTCTTCTGATACCCCGTATGGCAAGTTTTTTTGCCTTTCAATCCCGCTTTAGTCAGATTGGTGGTTGTATCGTCAGCTTTGATGACCGCTACGACGTAGTAGGATGAAGCAGAGTCTAAATTTGTATCGAAAATTAATTTTTCTGTACTTTCTCCGAACCGAGTCGGAAGCGAGGTCAAAAACTATAGCGACATCTTTACGACTCTGATCCAACGACCTGGGGGCAACCCGAACCCTGGTCACGTTGTTGCGCCCTTAGATAACTACCTCTGCTTGCAACAAGCAGCAAATTTAGCTGAGAAGCCAAAAACAAAGGGAAAACTTGAATAGTCAAATCCTACCCGTTTGTGAAATCATCTGAAAGATTACGCAACCGTCGCTTTTTCTTGACGGGAAAACAAATGCAATCAACCCTTTTTTGGGTATAAAATATGGAAGCCGCTTAGGCAGCGGGTGGTAAGGATCAGCGACAGCAGCCCCTGCAGCGATAGGGTTACCCCCTTTTGAGAGAAACAAAAAGGCCACATCTCTTCCAAGTGCTCCAACAGACCGACGAGTTTCTAGGTGTGACAGCTACTGCACCATCCCCCCACCCACAGGAGAGTCAGGCGATTCAAACTAATGCACCAACGTTAAAAGTTAGCAGTTTACTAGTAAGATACAATGTGCTATGTATGCAGCAACCGTAAATATAATCCAAGTAAAGCAAGAATAATTTCAAGTTGTAGCCCAAAAAATAATATGAAACCTATCGTAGTATATTTGCATTTTACAATAAAACCTGGGCTGCAAACTGCAAAATTAACCAGAAACAGCTTATTCTAAAATCCGCGAAATTAAGAATGTAGGTCGCGGTTTTTGATTTAGCTTGAGGGCAAGGCAAACTGTTAAACTAAACTGAGATAATTACAAATCCACTAAAGCGATATGATCGCAAGCTAGCGTTTTGCGTATAAGTATTTATTTGTTCAGAAAATTCTTGCAAAATATGGAAAATGCTAATGAGTAATTGCCTGGTATTTCAAACACAATTAACACCAGTTTAGCCGCTTAACGGCATCGCAATTCACCGAGCAGTGGTCGAGTGGATGGAATGTCTGCCACCAAAACAGCAGACTCGGGGTTCGATTCTCGATCGGAACAAACCAAAGACTATAAAATTGGTATTCATAGCTTTCCTGCTAGACGCTGTGCATTGGAAGAGACAGCCTCAGGCATCCATCGTGTGTGGTAAACATGTGGGCAGGTGGCAGCTTGACTCGAAGATCGAAAGGTCTCTTCACTGTCTCCAGGTCAAGGCAGCCTGGTGATTAAAGATGTAATTACAATTCTATACCACTTGTACTTAAAGGGGGTGAAGCATCCAGCCAATTTCGGTAGTTTACAATAACTAAAAACGAAATATAATTTTTGAAATTTTTTGTTCTCGTTTTAAGGCTGCAGTTGCAAAGATATTCAACAAACAAAAAGTTTTTGAAAACCCTGAGTTTGTTTTCCCGACGTGAATTTCCAAAAAGGGGTGGTCTACCAAAATTGGATTGATCACGTGATGTTAGTGGAATGGTAAATATTATTCAGTCTTTCTTATTCCCCGGGTTAACAAAACAGATTCAAGGTTTTCAAAGCCTTTTTCGGGGGATATCTTTTTTGCATTTGTTGAATATCTTTATAACCGCGACCCCAAAATGAGAACAAAAAATTTCAAAAATCTATTTTGATTTAGCTATTCATCGTAAACTACTGGAATTGGCTGAGTGCTTCACCCCCTTTAACTGGAATTTAATTCGCAATTTGGTTCTCTATAATGACCGTACATCTTTTACCTCCAGGCTTTAAGTGTAGAATTTAAACAGCGGAAAACGGTTGCATTAGCCTGTTGACATTGCTAATAAAAAAATGCAGTTGTTCACATACAATTCCAAGTTCGCACGCTTTTTCATGCACCACAATTGCGGTTTTTATGAACAGGCTAAATAAAGCTGCTTTTGCTATGCTTAGTGACATTGAAGTTGGTGTAACTATTTTATCATTCAGAAATTTGGATCACAAGTCCAAATCTGAAAATATTTTCTCAGTTATTTCGAAAAATTTTCCTTCATTTTCGCAGTTGCAAGTACAATTTTAGGGCTTTTGTGCTTAAATTTGTAATATCTTAAATCTTTTCGGCCATTTTGATCAAAATGGTTTCACTTCTTTTTCGATCAGTTACTGAAACTCAGCTCTACAAAAAAATCTTATGTACTAGTGGGCAGAAGCCTGGTTTGATTTGAGCAACGAAAACTAAGTAGGCTTTTTACGTTTAGTTTAGCTAGCTTTACGAAGTACGCAAACATTGAAACTGTACTTCCTACTAAACTACTTCAATTTCTAAACTAAGAGTCACTTACTATACCTTCGTCCGAAGCGCTACCATAGTATTCAGCTGCGATAGGTTGTAGATTGTATAGCAACCCCGCGTGGTAAATCTCGCCGCTATCTAAGTTTAACAAGTCGGCGCCGCCGCTTCCAACCATGCTGGCACAACCACGCCAGTCCTTGGCTGAAAAAGAAAACTAATTGCATTAAGAGCGCAGAGGGACAATTCGCACTTCTAATGTCTTCTTTTCCGGCCCGGTATTTGATTCGGCGCCTGCTTATTGCTAAATCATACCGAAAAGAGAATAATACCGCGAACATAAAAACTCTATTGATTGGCTCCTTCGCAATTTCGCACTTTTCTGGCACGACGTGGCAAAAACCAAGCACCGAAACCAAGAGACGGAACTGAAAAGCGGACCGGTACAAACGCTAAACATCGGTCTATTCAAACACCACATGAAACAGATCGACTTGATTGAAAGTAACCAAACTCTTCAATGCATATTTTGTGTCCAGTATTTTTAATGTAATATCCCAATAGCTACCCCGTAAAAACGCAACCATTGTTAGAACTGCGGTAGACTTCATTTTCTAAAGAGAAGTGGACAATTTCCAGAAGTTTGCGAAAACTAGAAAAATGATTTCATAACTTTATTTTCCATTTAGAAGACCATCTTGTCAGTGATGGCAGAACAAAATGTTCACACAACCTCTTATAATCCACTGATCCACAAAGTTGAAGCAGAAGCAGATAGTAAAACACAAAACTATGATCTATCAACTATAAGCATTTTATACATTTCTTTTCTATGCACTTTTTTGTCTTTTTTTTCCAAATAGGAACCAAACCAAAGCCAAAAAACAAATCTAACCTTGTAAGCATTCAATTGGCAGCGAAGCTCCAGCCATCTGTGCCATGCTTGAAACATCTTTGCATTTTTGCAATTCACCGTCAGAAATAACGCACCAGCGTAACGAAGTAGCTGAATACAAATAGATCCTTATTTACACTTCACTCAAACGGTTAATTGATCGAGCGGTAACGTGTTCGTCTCTGCAGCGGGAGGTCTGAGGTTCAAATCTCGGGCCGGTCAAATCAAAGATATTGCTGCCTGCGGCTCGCCACCGCTGCAACATTTCTTTAAAAGGAGCTGAGTTACCCGAGCGCACTGACGCAAAGATGGGTTTTGCAAACTCGTTACGCGCTTTGGTGAAATACAGCAAGTATGATAAAAGACTAAATTTGAAAATTTCACATAAAGGCTAAATTGTACTATATTTTTGATGGGCACCTGTGCATGAGCTTATTGAAAAGTTGTGCAAGCTTGTGATTTAAATTTTTGCTGCATGCGGGGAACAGATTTTAAGCTACAATTTACGCCGTTAGTGTATACAAAAAACTTGCTGACGTAAAATGTGAAAATAAAAAGGATGTAAAATGAAGCCGCGCTTATCACTGCAATCTTTTACTGGACGACAAAAAAACACTGCAATGAGCTAAAATAATGTCGACTTCTAAGCAAACAACGCAACAAATTTCTTTATTAAAATTCTTTCGTTCTATATCAAGGTTAATGCATTATGTAATGTGCATCAATCTCAAAGACTTGGGAAAAAGTCACTAGGAAGTAGAAAACCACAAAATCTCAAGTACACTTTAAAATACTTACGGAATCTCGTCGAGTACTGCGATAAAAAACACTTTGATCCGAAAGAAATTTCTGTACGATTTTTATTGCAGTAGACCTGGTCCATGTTGCTGATATAGTCCGAACCCAGAAAATGCTGAAAATTTAAGAGGTTATGATAGAAGGACTTTAAGAAGACTTAACTGCTGGATGATAGCGCTGGGAAAGTTTTGATAATAGGAATATTTTCATAAACTAGGTTTTTAAAGCACTTAGATTACGTGAAGCTAACAATTTTTTGTTTTGCCATACTAGATCGAGATCATGTATCGCCATTGAAACATTCAACTTTAGATTTGAGTATATTCTAACATCAATTCGATCACAAGCACTTGACTTTACAAATTTTTTTTTTTCACAACCGGTACAAAAAACTCTTAAGGGTAGAAAATCAAGACATATTCACCAAGCAAACAATTAGCTATAATTCACGTTAACAATGCAGCTCATTATCAATAATACATGTAACCGAAACTAACCTGTGCAGTACAGGACTTGTCTAGTGGGATAAGACGCTTTGTAGAAGATTTAAACATCATATCAGGTTTGTTCGAGAATTTTCCAAATAACTCGAAGTCAGAGCCAGGACCAAACTTATACTGAAATATTTAAAAGTGTCAATAGTTGTCTGAACTTGAAATCTGTACAAGCAAGGGTGCTGGATTCGCTTATATCCGTTTGGTGGATGCCCGACCAGATGACTTCCCCGTCCTTTTGTATCCACCTTGCCGTTACACTCAAATGTGTTATTCATTTTCCGAGAATTATTTAAAAATTGAGTAGCGCAATAATTGCGTTATGTTTTCGTCCGCTTTCTTACGTTTTTTTTTCATGAAAAAGTGTGTTCTTTTTTGCAGGGCATGGTGTGAAAGATGATTTTTCCCTATTCCATACTGGTAATTTTCTTCCATTCCATGCTGAAAATCTCCCTTCCATACTTCCATGCCAAAGAACTTCTACACTGAAAGCACCGCAACGCACAATTTGCACTTTTGCAATGTTGTAAGCAACCACTCGCGAAGGTGCGCGTAACATTACAAAGATGCAACGACAGATATCTAGCATGTATAGG
The DNA here is from genome assembly GCA_963965965.1 of Trididemnum nubilum. Classification (NCBI taxonomy): domain Eukaryota; kingdom Metazoa; phylum Chordata; class Ascidiacea; order Aplousobranchia; family Didemnidae; genus Trididemnum; species Trididemnum nubilum. The sequence continues at coordinate 13,438,713 of OZ014484.1, read as the reverse complement.
GTTTAATGATTACCGGACAAGTTTGCATTCACACCAACTATAAAATTTGGCAGAACCAAACTGCTACAGACCACTCACCGTAATAACAATACCAAGCTTTAACACCAAAAACAACTACAAACTTAAAGGAGATGAAGACAACTACAAATATGTCCATATCCGCACGAACCAGACTGTCACATGCTAGACAAAGGTTTTTGAACATTTTTTGGGACGGAGTACCGCTCTATTTTGAAATAGCGCTCTCATCGTTCATACACAACTTTTTAAAAAATATGTAACATTGTAACAGTCTGCTTAGAGCGCATACAGACATGAAAATGAAGACAAAACAGTGCACCCTTTTTCAAGGAGAAGCAAAAACGTACAAAAGCGGACAAAAAAGGGATATTGCCTAAATCCGTCTTAAGGAGTAGAGATGGCAACAGCGCAGCGTACGCGGCCGCGCGCGTGGCGTGGCAACTAAAATCTGCTTCACGCAACAGCGTCAGCGCAGCGCCGTGTACTATAATTTTTTTGATTTTTTTATAATTATTGCTGGTGAATTATCTCTTTATGTATAGCAATAGTTAATGATGATGTAACTATAATATGAATTGAAGACAATAACAATACCATATTGTGACAATACATAAAGTTAGAATACTAAAACAGTAAAAGGTGCCTTCGGTTCAAGTCTGGTTTTTCAGAATTCGAAGCATCCTAAAATAGGCTATTTAGCTACAACAATTTTAGCTTTGATCGGCTGAAGATGTTTCTTGACATTAACAAAATGATTTTGGTTTTGGTAGGCTAGACTAGAAGAGGTTTAAGACGTTTGATGAGAAGATGATACAAAGGCTAGAACGTTTGATGAGAAGATGATACAAAGGCAGACAAACGTATAGACGAAGCAGATTTGTGGAAACAATCATTAGAGCAGAGACACATAGCCTAGCCACATACCCACCCTGCATGCACTGTGCAGTAGACCTATGGTATTGGTGCAAGCCCAAGGCTAGATAACAGTTTCTCTTTACACATGCGCTTATATTTCAGAGTGACAAAGTTAGTTTATTGTTGCCTATTCGTCAACAGGTCATGGCATCAGTCTTATGTCAGTAGCCTATCTGGTACGTGGCAGAGTAGGAAGACTAGGCTAGTTCCAATGACAGAATAGCCTACGTAGTAATAGATGCTTAGAGGGTTCACGAATAAGTAAGCTAGTTTACCCAATATTGAAAATCCATTTGAGAGCTTTCGTTGGGAGGCAGAAAAGTTGTTCTTACCAAGTTAGACAGTAAAATACGAGTGTAACAGCTTGTGATAACATGCAGAGCACATGATGCATTTGTGCTACTGGTTCAGGATTAGTGCCAGGCACCTGGCCAGAACAAAATTTTGGGGAGGGCAAATGGCTTCCCAAATGATTTCGGAAACGAAAAATGAGAGCTGTTTTTTTCGCCAAATTTATGTGAAGACCAAAAAAAAAAGGTCCTTACGAGCTGTAGAGCTGTTTTAGGGAAGTGAAATCATGCTTCCACTCGCAATTGGCTGATGCACGACATTTTCTTCCAAATCATTTGAAGGGGGGGCAAAAAATATTTTTTTGGGGGCAAAGTAACGCATTTAGGCGCAAAATGCATGACATTTTGTTAAAAATGACGTTTAACTGAAATTATTTGGGGGGGCAGTTGTCCCCCAGCTCCTTGGCAACGTTCCTGATTAGTACAGTACTTGCATGGAATCATCAAGTAGACTGGTAAATTGTTTTCGATTGCGCAAACACGGTGCAGAAAAACTGAGAGCAAACACACACAAGGCAGGTAAAACCAGAATAATTAGATATTTTTTTGGGGTATTTTGATATTTTGACTGACCTATTTTGACTGATATTTTGACTGACCTCGTGTCGCGTGTTCCTTTGTTTTTACTTGGCCATTTTTAAAGTTAACGAGTGCCAAGTTCCATACTTTTACTTATAACTCGAGAACAGTTAGGTCTAGCGGCATGAAATTTTGACTGCAGTTAGAGATTAATAAGTGTTATCTTTGTGCCAAAATTCGAAACAATGAGTCACGTGACTTCGGTTTGAGGACGCGAAAACCACCTCGAAAACTTGATGTTAAAAGGGGTCTTATTCAAAAACAGCTTAAATACGGCAAAAATTATTTCACAAGGTTATATGTCTTAAGATACCTTTTCATCCCTACCAACCCACTTTTGGCCGCGATGAGTTTTTTTTTTTTCTTTTTTGTTTTTTTCCAAATCTAGTGCCCTCTTCTTTTACACCACGTAACATCGAAATCTAATTTTTGTGCAACGTTGTTGAGCTGCAAACGCAATTTTGTATCCCGAAATATTTTGGGGCCACTCCCCCAGAAACCCCCAAAATGGGGTTCTAAAAAATCGATTTTTTTGATTGCTCAAGCTAGGGCGATAGTTTTTTTTTTTTTTTGGTAGATATTTAAGCGACAAATGTTTTGACATAGTTTGGGGGTGCCACGCCCCCACAGAAACCCCCAAAAATTACCTTTTTGAACAGCTGAAGCTAGGGCTTTAGTTTTTTATTTTATATCAGCTGATGTTTAAAAGACAAATATTCTGACATGGTTTGAGAGGGCCACCCCTCTGAAAACCTTCCAAAATGATACCCCAAAAATCAATTTTTTGTATGTCACAAGCTGATTTTTTTTTGATGTTATGGAACATTTAAAGGGTAGACAACTTGCAGGGTGGTGCGGTGTAGCGTGAACTTAGTTGTGTTTGGATGCGGTGCAGTACAGCATGCAAACAAGGTTTGCAAACACAGCACAGCATACGGATGCATTTTTTGTTATCCTCGCCACCTCTATTAAGGAGAACCGCGACGTTTCTTAAGATATCTTTTTCGAAATCCTTGGAGCAAACTTATAAACAAGCATCAGCAATAGTTTCTACAAAAAAGAAAAACCAACAAATACGCTACAAAACATGCGATTTGATTTGACAACACACTGATTGCGGTTATGTTTCACAAGCAAACTGTAAGTCGTGGCAATGGTTTTACAAGGAGAAATCTCAGCATCTATTGCCACGATAATGAAAGGCACTACTTAAAACAGCTAGCGTCACGCAGTAACCAGTACTACACCCAAAATACTCTTGACGGATATATAGAATCTTTCTTTGGTATACTTGTACTTCACAAGCAGTTGAGGCTCAAAGGCAGGCAATAAAAAAATCAAATCAAATTGTTTATGTGGTCGCTATATCACGCTCAAGTGTGTAACGAATTAGCGGGGTCCATTTCCGCGTCATTGCGCAATGGAAACACGTTTTTTTTCAAATGTTGCAGCAGTTGCGAGCCGTTGGCAACACTGTGCCCAATTTGATCGGCCCAAGATTTGAACCTCAGACCTTCCGTACCAGATACGAACTTGCTACCGCTCGACCAACTGGCAGATCCACAAAAATTGTATTTTGAAACTGTTAACGACTCGTAAAACAACCTTTCAACCGCGCTTTTTATAATACGGCCAATAGCAGTTAATATAGGATTGAAACCACGACAACGCATTAAAAAAAGAAAAAGCATTTCTACAAAGACATACAACATAGATGCGCACCTGAGCTACTATGAGCAATTGGACTATACTCTGGATTGTGGATTCTTCGGCATTAGCAGATACCACCACAGCATGGGAAGGGACTTTGCCTAAATTGCAACTGGCAAAGTTTCCAAGAGGAGCACGTTTTCCGTCTGGACAAAGCAATTCGAAATCCTGAAAAAATCGTAATGCTTAAAAGACCGCAGATACTTACAGTTTTGCCACTATGTTGGATGTAGTTGTGCAAAGAAAACAAAAAGTAAACTTACAACACATTGGTATTGTTGTCGTGCATATTTATCCTCCTGTAACCGGACGGCGTCAGACACTGACTGTAGAACGATCTGCACCTGCATAGGAGTTTCCAGTGACCCATGTTCCTACCGAGTTTTTTGATTCTTGTCCGCTGGATTTGCGGGTTGTTCAAAGCCACTAAGCAGAGATAATCATCGTAAAGCGTCTAATCGAAAAACGCAACAACGTGACGAGAGTGCTGGTTCAACCCAGATCACGCAATTAGGGTCGTCGTAAAAACGACGTCTTTACCCTCTCGACCACATCGCAACACAACTACGGAAAATGACTCCAAAAATTGGTGCAGGTAATATCGAAAATCATTATCCGATAATCAGCAAGAAGATGAAAGACAAAGTTGGTTGCTTCAGTAACTGCCAAGTGAACATATGAAATAAGTTTACATGGTATTTGCAATTACATTTTAATTATCAAGTTGCTTCGGCGAGGAGACAGCGAAGGGACCTTTCGGTCTTCTGGTCAAGCTGCCACCTGCCCACCAGTCTACCACACACAGTGGAAGCTGTGAATATCAAGTTTTAATCTGGTTTGACCCGACCGGGAATCGAACCCGAGTCTACCGTTTTAGTAGCAGACGCCCAATTTTTTCGAGCAATGATCGGTTGAATTCAGGCTTGATAAAAGTAGGTCGAATATAATTGGCAACAAAATAATATTGAAACCGAACAGACTCAGGTTAAATTCACATCGTTAATTGTGAGTACTAATAAAAATAAAACACTTCCGTTTTGATTAGCATTTCTGTATGACAACCCCATTCAAATAAAAGTAACCAATCGCGATAACATACCGTGTTGTAAGACTCAATGTAGTTAGTTATCGTATCACAAGAACATTACAGTACATTAATACGAGCATTAATACATTAACATTAATACATTACATTAACACATTAACTCGTAAGAAGGGCATTCAAGTCAAGTTTTTCACTGTTGACTAAAATGTTGCAAAAAGCCTAAAATGCATTCTCAACAAATTTGAACTGTTTCCGCTTTCCGCTTGCAAGATATTGAAGTTCAAAGTTAACCATTTTCCTCTTACTTCAGTGTTGGCATTTTACCAGTATCGTCACAAAAGAACAACTTTTGAAAGTTGACTTGAACTATTTGAAAAGCAGCTAATTTACATTTCTGATTCTTTGTTTTCACAACAACATTGCCGAAAACACTAATTGAGAGTTACGAACATGCAGTGACTTTTTGAAATTTTGTTTGTAGTTGACAACCTTGGGAAAGTTTCTAAGGGAAAAGCCTTTCTAAGGAGAAATCTAAATCACCATATCTTGGGAACAGAAGGTCGCACAAAGCTCAACTTTGGTGACCTTAGTCTATAGATCTGTCAAAACTTTTTGAGACAAAACTGATCAAAAATTTTACATCCCGAATGCCCTTTTAACAGATACAATGTTACACGACATTTTCTTTCAATCTTACGTCGGAAGATAAGTCTTTAGCCCAATCAGCTGGATTGTTGCCGTCAGTGTTTTCAAATGCAGTTGTATGCTTCGCAAAAGCTATATCTCCCTTTGCGTTTAAGCATCTAAAAGATACATAGCAAATCGGCTAGCGGGGTCAATAGGAGAACATTGAAAAGTAAACCTAACAAGTTCAATTATGAAGCGCTCGAGTGCAACTTTAAAGCAATCCACTCTTTTTTTAGTAAGAGCCAAGATATTTTGCGTTGAAACTGGCTGTTCTTTATTTTTAGCCAATTTTTAACCTCGAGCTTGGTCTTAATTTGATTTTCAATTTTGAGAGCATCGACATCAATTTTAAAGACCATGCTTGTAAAAATCTATGCTCTGTTTGCTTGAGTAAAAGCTTTTTCCTTGCTTTTGCAGCATCGGAAATATGCAAAAGTTTTTTCGATTTGTACGATCGTCAAAATATTCTGCTGCCTGCGCAGGGCGTAACAGCACTTTGTATTCTGCGTCGTAGGAACTTTGTTTGTAAGCACGGGAAAACCGATACAATTTTAACGTTTTGAATCAGAACAGAATTTAGCGACTTTTTTTGATTTGAAATTTATTCTTTTCGGTTTGTTTGTAATTTTTTTTTCGCTCGAGGAGGCATTGTTCTTAAGTTTTGAGCAAATATGAGCCTCACGTTCTTATAAAAAATGAGTGTAGTTCAAGAAATCATTGTTCTACCACAGTGTGTCTGAAGTCCGATTCACGGAGCATTTGCGCCCGCGATAAAATTTTATCAGGCCGGCGTTCAGCCTTCATTCGTTTCCTGCTTCCCAACAGAACTTACACTGCAGATACGCAACAAAATGACCCAAAAGAATAACCAAAATGCCCAGAGACTAGGTCGCAGACCATTTTTTGGTCTTTCACTGGACTCATTGCTATGGCCTACGAAAACCTTCTAAAAGTCTTAATCGGCACTCCTTCAAAAAAGTTTAGATACCTCTATTCTAACAGAATCAGTAAAAACTGTTGTTTCATATTTGGCGCACAAATCAGACACGATGTAAGATCTGCTATGAAATATTTTATCAACCCTCTAAATACAGTAGTTGAGGCAAACTACAGCACTATAGCACGCTTTAAATTTTTAAAACTAGAGTAGCCTATGGCGATACACAAAATCTACGCATTACGCGACGAGCATAGGCGAGGAACATGCATTTATTTATTTCATATTATTAGTACCGGTGGAAAACTTGTTGCTTTGTGCAGTTTTAATGCAGACAATACATTTTATTGGCTAAATTATTATTTAGCTGTTTAAAAAATATGTTGCAGCAATTATGGCAAGAGGCACTTTCAGATTCGATAAAATACTGGGAAAAAATTGTGGGAAACGAAATAGACACAATCGGTGCGTTTAATGCGCTTGAAGTTAAAAAAAACTTTAACGATTAAACCGCAAGATTTTATCAAGAGGACTCGTTGCCGGAGGATTACAGTCTAGTACCGAAGTAAGAAAATATCAAAAAAAAAAAAAAACTGGGCAGCTACAGCCGCAATATCTTTTTTGTTAACAATTTTGCTGACGCCCTTGTCCAGTCTACATCATAGAGCTTGCCCTGTCCCTGCAACTACTATAGGTATTTGCAAGGCGGGCTTGGTATAAAATAACACAAGACACTTTTGTCTGTAAAGAAAGATAATTTATCTTAAAATTTAAGCATATTAACCGAAAGTCAATTACACATAATAACTGCCGATGTAAAAATTTTATTGGTTTCAAATAAATTGATTCTGATTACGGTACAGTATTGCAAGCTTTTTTTTTTTCGTAAAATGAAAAATCTAATAAGCTACTTTGAAGAATTGGATGGTGATAGATAATTTGCAGTGCTGATTGTAATCCAACGAAATGGCTCAAGTCCTTGTATGGACTCACCTACACCTCCCAAATTTCAAAAAATTTTTCATTTTCAGTATTTAATACTGAATCTATTCTTATTCGTTCCCCCCTGAAATTTTTTCTGCCGACGCCATTGTACGCGAGTACTGCAAACAAGCGTTTAGCATAGCACTAAAATTTCGTTTCATTGAAAAATCATCTTGTAATCTTATCGAGTAGTACCCACTAACTACATTCGCATTTCTCCAATCTATTTTGTTTTCATTTTTGAAACAATGCTACACACACACATGGGCGTCGGCAAAGAGGGGCAGGGGGGGCATAGCCCCCCAGGATTTTCGCACACTCTCTTTTCAACTTTCCAAATTTGAAAAATTCTTCTATTTTTTGTAGTAAATACCGTACTCTTATTGGCCCCCCCAAAAAAAATTGAAATTGAAGCACGAAACTAAATATTACACGTTCAATTCATTCTTGGAAAAAAAACTGTAGAAATTACCGAAATGCACCAGTATAATGGCTAAAATCTTTATCATCGCACGAGTCAGTGCATTGATCATTGCAGTTAGAACAGATCCTACAATCTCCACCTGGAGCACAAATTTTACTGAAAACACTTGTTGCGCTTTGAATAAGATCGTCATTACATCCAGAAACAATTCCTGAAAACAAGACAAACTATTTCAAGCATAACCATTTCCAGTTACTAGCAGTACTATTTTTGTCAACATTTAATCGAGGACTAAATACAAAACCAATGGGGCTATCTAAAGTTAGGCCAATCGCATAAGACTAGACCGGCGTTAACTCCCATCTTTCTTGACCCAGCCGTTCCAGAGATATTCTACTTCAAACACGACGTAGGGGCCACTAATGTTATAATTTTCATTTGCAACCCTGACATTGATAGTTTTAACGTCGTTAGCGACACCATCTCAGTTCTAACGTAAAGCAACGCTGCTATTAGGCTACTGCATTGACTCGTTCTGCTGCGTACTAGTCAGTTCAATCTTGTCAGAGATTACAGGTCCGAGCTGGTAAAAAAAGAGCAGACTGCACAGTGCCTAGGTCACAAACGTCTAACAAGCGAAAGTAAGGCCAGTAGAGTAGAAGGCCTTTGTTTGCAAGTTGCAACTTAGTTGGAAAAGTTTATTCTACGGTTACAAAATTCCGTAAGCAAATACAAAAGGCCTACTCAGGTACTGGTAGTCTTATTATCAGGTGTGAGTTAGTACTTTGTAGCCTAGTAAAAAAAGCTTATTGCTAGGCAAAGCTATGATTTAGACTGATATGTACCTAACATCTTGATTTTTACTGAGATCGCCGCTAAGCTACCAAACAGCCTACTCTTTTTACCATCTAGATCTGTTCTGCTCACAAGACAGCAAAATGACTCAATGCAGGAACCTAGAAGTAGTGTTGCTTTAGGCTCAAACTAGGATAGCTTCGTTCTATCAACGCCATGGTTGCCAATAAAAATTATAAACATTAGAGGCTCCTTCGTCTTGTTTGAAGTGGATCTTTGAAAAAGCTCGGTAAAAAAGGAAGTATGGAGTGAACGTCAATCTAGTCTAATACGATTCGTGTAACTTCAAATACCCCATGATTTTGCCCTTAGACCTCGTTTATACCAAAGTAACAGAAACTAGAACCCTAACCCAGTACACGTTTAAAAACCCAGCAGTCTATTTCACCAGTAATCAGGATCATCAGAAGTGGCTAATTCAAAAAGAATACTAACAGATATGAGCTCTAGTCAACACTGTCAAGCATTTTTTGAATCAGTTAAATTCAAACTCTTTTTTTTGAAACTTTGTAATGTGATCGCAATAAACGTGGGAGGTTTTGATGCAACCTCGTTATGGTTTCGCATTTAAACTCTAACGAGCAATAGCAAGAACTGGCTGCGTCAAACCTATTTGCGTCAAAAAATCAAGGACCCAAAATGTCATGCAATCAATTCCTCTTACATTTGAAAAAAAAATTTAACACGAAGGCAATTCAGAACTTACCTAAGCTTTTCAACATTCCCATTGGCATATTCCAACCAGCACTTTTTTGGTAACCAGTATGACAGCTAGATTTGCCTTTGAGTCCAGCAGCAGTGAGATTAATGCTTTGGTCTAATTTCTTAACAATTGCAACTGCCCAGTATGAGGCATCACCTAATAATGAAAATTCGCTAGTAGGTGAATCCATAACATGCAAACTTAAGCACAATGGCCACAACCTTAGTACTTCCTATAATCCTGTGGAGCTATGTGCTATGAATTGAACATCATTGTTCATTACAAACTGCTTATTTTGATTACAAAAGAAGTTTTTGCAGGTTTGGTGTTACACAGAGAAGGGCAGTATCGAGTAAAAAAGTACTGGGTACTTTTTTAGTACTGATACCGATACGAAAAGTACATTTCTTAAGCAAGTACCGGTACCGCGGAACTTTTAGAAAGTACCATCCAAGCACACCTCTGGTGTTACAATCACAAAATGACATCTCATAGAGTATACTATAATTTCTCTGAATACCTTATCGTCAACCTCACTATTGAGTTCTTTGTATGAATAGTATCTGTGGTGCATGGTCGACTTTTTGACAAATTTTCGAAACTTACATTCAAACGACATGGTAGTTGTATATTTCATGTGCAACAATTGAAATATATACATAGTCATGTTTATTTAGCGCAAAACAACACACAACAAACAAAAAACAGGGTGTTGAATTGTGACAGGAAGTTGCCTCGAGTCGAACATTTGTTCTTGAAAAAAGAACAGTTTTTCATACTTTTCTTGAAATATCAAAAAATGACATGAGCAATTATTTTAGTGAGCTGACGATTGTTGCTGTTGTAGTGCATATTTATCCTCCAGTCACCATGAGACGATCTGCACACTTTTTATTGCAATGACTACTTTCAGTCTTTGCATCCAAAAGAGAGTCTGTCATGTTCCTACGCATCTGCTAAACAGTCAATAGTGTACCGTACGTACCAGTATTACTATTGACTGTTTTCGTTACCATGCAGCTTGGTCAATCCTTGTCCTAGTATGTAGGTTACTTGAATTGATGCTTAAGTGCTCACCAAAGCCATAATCTTCTGCCATAATAGGCTTTAGCTGCTGCATATTTTGGTAAATATAACCACCATCAGTAGTAAAAACATCAGCAACGTTGGAGCTTAGAGCTTCGATGCAAGCACCAACATCATCTTTTTTGATGCATTGGACTTTAGGATCCAACATAGCATTTGCAAATGCAGAAGACATATTCAGGCATTTTTGCTGTTCTACATCAGTTACTGTACACCATCGTACTCGCTTTGGGTCATCTAAAAAAAATTACATGAAATATTGTCAAAGTAAGTTAACACAAAATGAAACCGTTTTGCTGTATTAGAGCTCATCAGGCACTTGAAGACACCTTTAAAAACTGGCTACAAGCACAGCTATTCATAATTAATAGAAGTATTTATTTTTGTGGGACTCAATAACTTTCACCACAGCCAAAGTGTTCAAATTTGTATAAAGCAAGTTGTGCACCTTTAAGCAGTTTGAAGTAGTAAGTACTAAAAATATATGAGTGAATGGATGCAGAAAACATGATCTGCAAGTGGCTAATTCTACATTCTCTCTAAATATTTTTTACAAACTATGCAAAGCAGCGTTTAGCTCTAAATACAATGAGGAAGAGACTAGGCTAATTTTCTCCATAAGTTTTTATCTACGTTTTCATTAGTTTTGACCACAACCTCATCCAAACCCAATTGTAACTCTAAAACTACCCCAAAGCTAACCTTAAACTAAACCCCAACTCAAACCATAATCTTAACACTTAAAAAATGAGTGTATGATATTTTCATTTTATTCTTTTTAACTAGAAAACTTTCACTGAAATAGTCACTTCGTTGCTGTAATGAGGCAAATTATTCAACATATAAAAACATCAAATCAAAAATCTGATCATGACCTACATATTCAACAGCTAAAATATATTTTGGTAAGGTTGAGCACTCTCGCTGGGTACCAAAGTTACTACGCGTGATAGTTTTCATGTAAGCTTTAAGACTCTGTCTTTCAGCCAATCAGTATACTCTCTATTCACTGCTAATGAAGGGACAAACCCAAAAACGGCAGGCCATGCAGCGATTGAGAAATGAGAATCTATATATATGATTAGTTAGGTATATAACATAGAAACAAGCGCTGGGAGTGAATCAAAATTGTGATCCATGTCAAACATAAGTTTGTAAATAAAATTCGGAATTATAGGGTTGTTCAATATTTGTATTCTAGGTCTAGAAAGAGAAATTAATTATGGTTGCTTGATCCAACTTTTGAAATGAATTAGCAACAGCATTGGTTAAAGATCCAGGATTACAGAATTGAAGGTCTCTACTTTAATATCAGACATTAATCCAGAAATCAAGTACCGGTATACATCATGCACCATTTTAATTAGAAAAATATCTGTTCCAATAACATACTAAAAAGAATATAAATAGAAAATTAATTGGAAAGTTTTACATCATATATTCTAATCAAAGTGCAATGCATCCGACTTACCAGCTGCTTTGAGGTTAGGCTTTGCTTCAGATTTTGAAACTGGTTTGTTAGCTAGAACTGCAACAGTAATTATCAGCGCAATCATAACAACAGTGGCCAAAATTGACCAATAACACAAACATCGATTTGACTTTGAAGTTCTTTTTAGCATCGTCTCTTCTTCGTCACCTTCCTGTGAAAAATATCTCTTTCTGTATGTTTTCACTGATCCAAAGATTGCTTAAATGCTCACTACCAGTTCATTTTCACACTGGCAATAAGTTGAACACTATGATTGCCAGTTTGAATATTCAAGGACCCTTAAATTTAAGAAATTCCTCAATTCAAGGACCCTTGAGCTGAAGAAAAACACTTGTTGCTTAATACCTTACTTTTTTTGGCTTCAGAGAACTGATTAAGTTCTCTTGATAAAGCATTGATATTTAAGTCAGTCTAGTAGTGTAGCAACATGACTAACCGATCAAGGTACTGGTAAGAATAAATCTAAATTGTTAGTCTTGCATTAACATAAATATACAGGGTGGCCCATAAGTAGGTATACAGCAATCACAATCTAAATTCTTTAAATTCTTTTCATGTTCTATGTTGCACATTCCAAAGCACTTCACATTACATGCTAAGTACCAGGAACTAAAATATGACTTGAAATGAAGTATTTACCACCAATAAAAAAAATCTCGGGACACTTTCACGCGATAACTGTATTCCTACTTATGGGCCACCCTATATATATCAATTCTGAAAACATCTCTCTTTACATAAAGCAAAATGACAACCATTGCAAGGCACTTCAAACACATATAATTCAAATCATCAGTTTTAATTGAAGCAATAGTTAACCACTACCTTTAAGTTTGCATTACAATTGTTGGTGACTTTTCTTAGTCACGTATATTGCTATTATGAATGAACACAGTTAATATCAGACACAACATCATCTCTTAATTCGTCAAGACCATTGAAAAAAAAACCTGTTGGTGTTAAAAAAAAATTAAATAATTTCTTAGCCCCCTTGATTGGCAGTACAGATGTCCATTTCAGAATAACGAATCCTATGGAATTGGATCCCATTTTGAACCGATATCGTTTTTAGGATTTGGTTTAGTTGTGAAGAACAACTGCAAGTGATAAATTTGTTCAACTGAGCCTATTGACTGAGTTGAGATGCGTCTTTTTGACCCGGATGTTACAATGGCGTGTTTTTCTCTAGGAGGGCTAAGCCCCCCCTGCTTGCAAGCCTGTTTCCTTCCCTAAAAACAAATAGAAATGACATTTAAAATGAAAACGAAATATTTAGGGAAACATATGAAGCATTGCAGAGTGAGAATATCCAATAATCACCTGATCTATAGTGCTGTAATCCTTGTACTGGCTATACATTCATAAAAACAAAAAAGGTTGGACTTTTTTTTACAAAAGTTGAGCAGTTAAGAGCTGAATTAATATTAAAATAGTACTGACGGCCATTTCATAGATTTAGGATTCAATCAAGAATTTGAAATTCTGAATTCAGAAAAAGATTCGAAACTATTAATAGATAATTATTTTCAAATGGACATCCCTAATTGGTAGTCGCTACTGGGCCTAGTCAACTGACTGCGACAAACTGACTGTGAATAAACTGACCACAAACCAAAGATTACCAATGACCTTGTTACAGAGTGACTTCATCACAAAGTTTTAGGGTTTGGGCAAAATGCCTCTGGGGATAGTAAAATATTTCTTTGACCGCCTTTCTCAGCCAATTGGAGTCAGTTGGTTTGCAATCAGTTTGTCGCGGTCAGTTGTCATAGACCTGTCATTACTGAGTATGCTTGTGTCAGTGCCTATTCACCATTGTTTTAGTTTTTGATATTTTTATCAGTTTATTATGATCAATGCTATGACAACTATTTCAGTCAGACTGTGCAGTCTAGTAGTGCAAAGCACTGATATGTGATTAAGCAGTCAACATGTCATTGGTCAAGCAAAAAAAAAAGTGGCTGCTAGTGCTACTGAGACAGTGAAATAGAGGCTTAAGTAGGATTATGATTCCAAGCTAAGTCAAACATGAAACCTAAACCTTGGAATAAAATAATGATAGACCTATAGTATCCTAATATTTGGTGTTTATACTGGATATTCACGATAGACAATTCAGTTATGAAAATGGCATACTATAGAGCAGGCTAAACCCAAGATTCACTGAAATTAGTGAATAAGATGACCAAACTCTACAGTAGAATACCAGGTAGTAGAGATGGGGTTGAACAAGAATTTCAAATTTGAGCACAAAAAGTGCACATGTCTACTTCCTTAGTGCACTTCTTTAGTACACATGAGCACTTCTATAGTGCACATATGCACTTCCTTAATGCACATCTTTAGTACACGTGACAGATGTTGCACTTCTCAAAAGCACTAACATATGCACTTAAAAAGTGCACATGTGCATGCAGGGGTGCACACAGAAACTTTTGAAAGGTGAGGTTTCAATTTTTTTGAAAAGCAACCAGTACTCAATTGCAGTTATACTATTATAACCATTAACGAAAATGCACGCAATGGTAGTTAAAGGGGTTTCACTGTAATGGTTGCATTTGTTTATTCAGAAACCCTGCAACAATGATTTTGAAAGTTGTTGGTTGTGAAGATTGTGTACGAAAGAACAAGTTATCATTATGGGAGCCTGTGGGCTTCGCCCCCAGCCGCTGACCAATTCGTGTAATTGTTTTGGAAAAAATAGCCATTGTAACTCCACTAGAGTGACATTTTGCACGTTTTTAAAGCAATTAGAAAGCTAAATTACTAAGATTTGGAAGAGTTTAAAAGAATTTATTTTGCTCAGTCCAATCAGCCACTGCATACTTACTGGTCAAGTCTAAAATAAGTTAAGTGCTGAAAGGTGGCATATCTAACATAAATCTTTAAAGTGATTATGTTTTTAAATTAAAAAAGCTTGTTAGTGGTACAGAATTTCAAAATAGCTTTTAATAGCGTCGGAGCCACTGGCGTCGATTTCAGGGAGGCAGCACCCCTTCGGGTCTGACATTTAAGGGGGTGAAATGTCTCTCCCCCCCTCAGTTTTGCTGAATGGTTTAAGTGCTGCGCAAGCGTGTTCAAAAATCAGAAGTAATGTCAGAAACAATTTAGTTTATAAATAATAAAAACATTTCAAGTTTGCTTTGTTTACAGGATCAAATATTTTCATTAAAACGTAATTGAGCAGGTTAGTAAAATACAACTTTTAGATGAGTGTTGCAAACATGGCAAGTTGGTGATGCGCTTTTTAATGTATTGCTAAGAAAAATCTGGTCGCCAACCTTAAATTACACACTTTAACTGCACTGGTCTTGAAACGTTCATTCAATATTTCAAAATATTAATTGAATGAATATTAATACTAAATCCTACCCCAAAAATTCGAGCTCTATTACCATTTAAAAGCATACTGAAAAAATGCATTCAAAGCAATTTGCAATTAGCAGATCGCACAAACAGTTTACAATATAATGAAAAAAAAAAGTCAAAACGATAAAAGTAGAACTGTGTTTGCCAATACTGAAAGAGCAAAGAATGATATAAAACTAGACTATCGTAATTTTTAACACCGATAGAATAACGAATTCACGCTACTTATTCAAAGAAAACCTGCTTTCCCTATTACTATTTATTCAGAAGTAGATTGACAGTCGGGGAAGTTGGTTTGAATTGTTCACAATTACTCAGACACAGATACTACTGCTTAAACAAAAAACGTTAATTAATCCAATGAAGTCTTTCCATGGCATTCTCACATTTTTGAAACAATGTTACTCTGACATACGCAGTTTATGCACTATATAACTGTTTCAAATAAATTTAGCTTGTCAAATAACAAATTTGTATTTTACGCAAGTACATGTTGACCAAGCTGAAACAGTATGCTTATGCATCTCTAATAAGTATTACCAATGCTTTAGTAAGTATTATTATATATGTGTTTTTTCTTGTCCCCAGCCAAAAACTTTAGAGTTTAGATATAAATTAGTGTTTATGCATTACCTGGTTTTGATTCCCACATCAACTTAAAAAGATCGTGAAGATACAGCTGAGGCGCAGTTTATACTGGACGTAAAATCGTGAGTGTATGAGCGTATCATTAGTTTATTAAAACCAACATAGCAGCTTGTATGCTGGTACACTGGACATATCGAATTTCTGTTAAAAATAAACAAGATTACACTCATCCTCTTACGATTTTACGCTCTAAGTGTAGACTATGCCTTACACTTGGCATAAATTTGTAAGTCGGAGCATACGATTTTATCCAATGTTTGAACTGATATTTGATACGCCCGGCATACCATTTGATAACGTGCTAGATGATTAAAACAAAGGATATGCTTGTACAGCACAATTTGTACACCAAGTGTAAACCAGGCCTGCAGCGGCAACTATACATGAAAAAAATCGAAAATGTTCTTCTGGGTTTGATTCTATGGATTAGCTTTCCCGATTCACTGCTCAACAAATTTGCATTCTAGATGTTTTGCAAAATTGATTTTCATAGTTTTTCACCTCAGCAACTTGGTTTAACTAGAGAGCAGAGAATTTTCAAATTTAGCAAGCTTTGGTATGCATAAGGATTTAGCAAAAGTATTTAAAATTTTGGTTGAGGTTTTCATGTTGTGTGGTTTGCAGATGTCACAGTGGTTTCCAAGAAAAAACTGAGTGCCATGCTTAGACCCAGTCTTTACTTTGCGTAAAATCATGAGTGCATGAGCATATTCTAAACAGAAATTAGGTGCGCACGGTATGCCTTACCAGCGTACAAGTCGCCACTTGGATAAAATATAAAACTAAAGACACCCTTGTTTGCTCATGATTTTACTCACAGTTTGGGGGGTAGACCAAGTTTTATGTTTGGTAATAATAAAAAATACTTGAGTAATGAAAATTAAAGGGCATTTAACACCAAAACTACATTGTCACATTATCGACTACTATAGATCAATTTAATTATGAGCTAACACTAGACAAATTTGCGATGTCTGTTTTCAGTGTTAAGTCAGCTCAGTGGTCAAAAAAACATGTGATTACGCTAAATGTCGTCATCATGAAAATATTGCAATGTTACAAACGGATGAACACAATACTTAAAATTCAACGAAACGTGGGACAATCTGGTTTGTACGAAGGACAAAAAGGATGCATTTGTCACTCCTGCAAAAAGGCTTTAAAAAACATCTTACACAAAAAATTATCGCCCCCCAAGAATTTGCTTTCTTCTACAAAAAATCGATGTCTACGATCGGAGCTATCATTTTCACTCTTTGAGAAATGGGTAGCCTTGAAAAAGTTTGTTTTAGATTGAACGTTTTTACACAGCTCTCATCATGAATCTACGGTAGAATGAAGAAAAACTAAAATGCGGAGGTATAACAATATAGAGGTTAATTATATTGAAAAAGACAATGGGTTGTTATCCTGACGTATGATGCAGTAAAATTCACTAAAAATACCAGTTCTATAAGATTAAAGAAAAATAAAAAAATATTATTTGGAAATGATAACTTCAGTGCTATTATAAGCTGATTTTAAATTCTTGAATATATTTGCAGAAAATCTTGTCATGTGAATGTAATTTTGTGGTGGCTTCTATCTTAAAACAGCAGATTTGTTTGTTTTGTATTTTTGCAAAGTGCATTTGGATTAGTATTTTTTTGTACAAGGGCGACTTTTTTCCCTAAATAGCCATCTGTCTCTTTTGAGTGTTAAGCTCTGTTCTGCCCAGAAGTTTATGATTAATGGATATATGAATCCATCAATCAATTTCATGGATAATTTAATATATCAAACACACATAGTTACACAATATTTCTGTCATCAATATTGTAGGTAAAACAAATGCGAAAATCTCAATTGCTTGGTAAGTATCTTGTAGGATCAAATTACAGCCCTAAAACAACATCTCAAATGATCAACAACTTAAGTGTTTATTTAGTGAAAAACAAATATATATTAAAATGTTACAAACTGCATTATATCAACAAAATTATGTTGTTTTTTGAGTTCCCTGGGTGTGTCTCTGTGTGCATGTCCCAATTCAGAAATGCACCTTTCAATAATAAGAGCACAAGTGCACTTATGAAGAGCTCATTTCAAATCCTACCAACAGAGTTCTTTTACCTGTTTATCAGCAACCATGAGCTTGTTTCTTTCTTTTTAGAATTAGCAGATTACGAACATTTTATTACCCTTCCAACAACTTGTACTGAAACTTTTGAAACGTGCATATCTGATGTGCTCATGAGCACTTGGAATGTGCACATCCAGACATTTTGAGAGTTTGTACATGTCATTAGTGCACTATAGCTACTAGTGCATATGCATGTCATCATTGCACTAGTGCACATCATTAGTGCACTGACTCACATTGTTAGAGCATGTGCATGTCATTAAAGCACTTGTAGTCTAGCACATCATTAGTGCACTAACACGTACCGGTACATCATTAGATTAGCGCACGTGAAAAATGCACATGTAGAGGTACCGTGTTTCCCCGATAATAGGACCTACCCGCAAAATAAGACCTAGCGTGATTTTTGAGGATGATTTTAATGTAAGCCTTACCCTTAAAATAAGCCCTCGTTGAGAGCGGCAGAAAGACGAAAGATATTACTTATGGCAAGTGGCAGAAAGATATACATGATATACATGTTGATGGCATGTATGTACATGTATACATACATTTTGATATACCGTACATGTTAATGGCAAGTAAATGTAGATCTTTTTTTGTAATTTCTGTTTATTTTAAATCTTGTAATTTTTACTTTGTAACTTCATTTTTTGATATATCAAAATAATACATCCCTGAAAATAAGCCCTAGCGCCATATTTTGGGGTAAAAATTAATATAAGCCCAGTCTTATTTTCGGGGAAACACAGTAGTACTAGTACCGCACACTAGCCTCTCGCCTAGTAAGAAATTAAACACAAGGAAACGTCAGATTGTAATTCTATTCACCAAGTTGCCTTGGCCAGGAAAAAACAAAGGGACCTTTAGGTCTTCGAGTCAAGCTGTCACCTGCTAGGTACCGTACCGGCATCACACATGATGGAGGCTTTCCACTGTTTTAGGCTAGCCTTTGGCTTGCCCTAACTGGGAATCGTACCCGAGTCTACCGTTTTAGTAACAGACACTCTATCCACTGATCAAGCTTGGTTCAGGGTTAACCTAATGTGGCAGGCTACCAGTAGCCTATGCTGTACGGTACCGGTATGTCAGTAGGCCCTATATTATACCTGTTTTTTATGGCACCTTTAATCAAAAAAATATTCTATAGGTCTCCTGTAAATGTACTTACCCGTATTTCTGAACCTGAAGTAAATCCAAAATTTAACACCCTCGACATTTCCGTTTTACAGATTTTCCCAGTCGCTAGTTACCGGTAGTAGTTGGTTATGTTATGGGACGGCTAATTATTTTGTTAGTCAGGGTAGCTTTTTTTAAGTGCTTGTGAAAGCTAAGGATTACTGGTAGTTTCTGTCTAAACTAAATATGCTGTAAATTAACTACGGTACTTCTGAGTTTCAAACCTTTATTGATTTTCAACTCGCTGCGAAGTGAAACGGTATTTGAACTGAAACTCACTAGGTTACACCAAAGTTTATACTGTCGCTATACCAGTACAGTACCGGTATCACAAAATTACCGGTAATTTGTTTGGAATATCATGTGGCACCGGGTGGCACAATGCTTGTTGGCCTGTGCTTTTTTTTTTAAGCTCAATACTGCCGTGTAATGGTCAAACTATGCGGTAAGTTTTCCGCTAGGTGATAGGCGACAGTCAAAAGTCATCCAATGAGATGATAGAATTTTGTGGCACGAAATTCAAAATTTTTTTGGCATTCAAACGGAGATCTGTAGATTCTGGTAAGTTAGAAATTCGATATTTCATTGCCAACCGATAGCGATTGCGAACTTTTGGATTTTGCTGCATCCTGCATTTGGTAAACTAAACTGGCAGTAAAAAGTAGCCTAAATCGGTAAAGTCGGCTGAGTAGTTGATTTTATAGCAGCGATTCAGAATTGGTAATTCAGCATTATATTCAGACATTGAAGTAATCACAAAGTAAATTATCTTATCAGCTTACTAGCCTATCCTACTACTTGAAAAGAAGTAAAAATAAATACAGTAATCTAAGTATCAGCTTACTAGCCTATCCTACTACTTGAAAAGAAGTAAAAATAAATACAGTAATCTAAGTAAATAAAGGAACCACCTCATAAGTTACAAATGTAATCAAGAAATTAGCCTATCTAATCTTTACCGTACTGTATATAGACTACTGCTTTCAGTATGTCAATAGGTCTGCCTACTTCTAGGGCTGGGCTACCATATGCAGAGTGGTAAGCTACAGTATTTAGTGCTACCGTTAATTACAATAGGCTACTAACAGTCCTAGCTGTTAATGTTAGCCTACTGTAAGCAGTTAAGATTGCAGATTGTGCATCTGATTGATAAAATTAAAATAAATTAAGCATAGCAATAGCATGTGCTCTGACTATACAGTAACCTATCATACCCCTTATGTTTACACCTGTCTAAGTTCAGAGTTTGCCTGTTTGTATCCCTACACTTTTTTTTCTATGCCTTGCTATTGCTGGTGTTTGTTGCCACTCATCGCATTAGGCCTACCTGTATGTCTCACAAAGGTTTAGTAGACTTGATGACCATCTTGCTTGGTCTTTCGCTATTCCTACCTGAGCGTATTGTTGCGTTTTTGGTGAGTAAAAATACTGATACTACTCGGTATTTAGCAGTGGCGTACAAAGTACTCGAAAAGTGTAATCAAGTAAAAGTTTTTTTACTTCAACAAAAAACTAGCCTACCTATTGAAGTACAAAGTATTGCCTGAAAAAGCACTTGAAGAAAAGTAAAGAGATAGGCTAGTCGTTTTAAAACAAAAGTAACCTACTAAAGTAGGCCTATTTCTCAAAGTATTTAAGCAAAATAAACAAATTATTCCATTGAACTGTTGAAAAACTGTAGTGTATGGCATTGACAACTAGTCAACTACCTTCACATCACTTCCACATAATGCTTGGTCTTCTCTTTTCTCATCCCTCAGTCACTCAAAAAGGGATGAAATATTAATTAATTGAAGCAAGTTTTTGTTCATTCAAATCAAAAAGAACAGCAAAACTTTGAGATTTGAAAATCGTGTCATGTAAAATTTAGGCAGTGTCTGCTGCACCGGCTCGGTTTCCAACATCTAATCGCTGCTGCACTGGCGGCGGCGGTTGTTTTATTTAGCTGTTCAATTTACTATCTCTCAGCTGGCATCGTTGCCCTAACCCTAACTCTTAAGAATAAGATTTTAGAGAAAAAAAAAAGGAATGTGTAGATTCATAGCTCTCCAGGGCTATTTTTGGTGAGCGTGTCCAGCGAGTCTCGATACTTCAACTCTCAGCATTGTAACCAGACGTTCTAACCACTACGCCATCAGGACTTCGAATTCAATGTGTCAAAGTGCTGTATTTAAAGCGAATCAAGGAGAAAAGCGCAATTTGATTGGCTGCCGGTGATCCAGCAATTTGATGTCGGAAACCGGGACGGTACACTAGACACTACCTAAAATTTAATCAGAATCATTTCAAAAAATCAAACTTAACATACCGTAATTGAACAATTGTCAATAGAAAACTTTACCGTTCTGATGAATTTTTGGTCCGAATCCTTTCGGTCTTCTAGTCAAGCTGCCCACCTGTCTACCACACACTGCTGAGGCTGTATACAGTCCCTTTAATTGCTGATTGTCAAGCAGGGAAGTTGTGAATATCAATTTTGATAGTCTGTGATTTGACCGACCAGGAATCAAACCTGACTCTACCGCTTCAGTAGCTGATTCGCTATCCACTCAACCACTGATTGGTTGTGTTGTACTTTTGATACTTTACACCTCTGGTATTCAGATATTAAAGTTCACAAAAAATTAATCAAAAATTCAAGTTTTTCAGAAATTTGCAATTTATTTACAGTGGTAAGTTGGTAACATTGCCTTAGTTAAAACATGTTCTGTGTTGTGAATCGTTAGCAAATGCATAGGAGCATGGCAAACTCTGTTTTGGGTGCAAAGACTGAAAGAGTGCTTGCAAAATAATTAAAACCAATTATAACAGTCACTTGTCAGGGGATCAGCAATTACCGATTTGAACATAATTTGATAAGTTTGCACCAACCAGTCAGCAGTTAAGCTCACACCTACCAGTCAGTGGTTAAGTTGGCGAAAGCTGTGTAGGTTTAAGTTGTGAATCTAAGTTTGAAGTGGTAGGTTACTGTACCACCAATATTCCAGATTCTGTAGGCTATTTCTTATAATGTCACATGTGAATCCATTACTGATCATCAGTAGCCTATTGACAGATTGAACTGTTAAAAAATTGCTAGTATATATTGTTGAAACAGTACTGGTACACCAAGTACTTAAACTGTAAAATTTTGCATGTGGGGACGCTTTTGCAGCCTTGACCAAACGCATTCAGAATGTGAAAGTACTTTAGTGGAAATAATGTCTTTCAATCCTCGAAATCGAGTTAAGACCAAACCACCAAAAATTGAACAGTTTTAGTCCCTGAAATCAAGTGAAGACCAAAAAAAAAAGGTCTTCATCGCAATTTGGGATTAAATTTGGGCGGAATTTGTGGGATTTATTCGTGTTGACAGGCCCTTTTTCATCTGATCAACCAGCGCTCAAATCACGAGGGGGAACGCCAACTCTGGATGGGGGATGCATCCCCCCTACAATTTAAGTACTGGGTACACCTATTAGTAGTCTATGTAACCATTAGGTCGATTTTCATCAGCGTTTTTGTTGGACGCACGCCAACTTATTTTTGGATTTTCCAGTGTTTACTAGAGAAAAATTGCTGAATTTTTGGGCGTAAGCCAACTCACCAAAACCTAAGAGGGAACATTGTTAGTAGTACAAATCTTATTGTACATTGAATTAACTTTAAACAGTGTTCTTGATTCACATTGGTAGGCCAACCAGTAAATTTTCAACAACAATAATATGTTGAGGAAGTTCAGCAGAAATGCTCTTCAAACACGGCTTCCCATTAAAATTGTAAATGGTCAGCATGCTACAAACACAGCCAACATTAAAATTATGCAATAGCCAGATGGCAAGCACAGTAGAAGACAGCAGCGAAAAAATACATAATATGGTGCTCAAGAGAAACAAAATGCTACTGTTTTTATAACATTGCTTTATGCTAATTTATACAGCAAAGACTTTTATAATTTTTCATTTTATTTATTTTATTTTTTACTATTAAACGTCTGGATCAAACTTAATTTTCAATATTTTCAAATGCTTTGATTTTGTCGCATGTTTTCTGTTTTCAGTTTAACTGTTTTGGTTCCAATTTACATTTGCCTTTTTTTACTCCAGAGTCCAGACTCCACTTCTTTATTACATGTACTGTAGGCTGTTATGTAAGCTGAGTAAACTTCAATAATATAATAGGCATGCCTTTGATTTGAGCACAGAACACTTTATTCCTTGTGGTTTGTTGATAAAAAAATATTAATTTTTCTGGTTAATCTGTAATTACAAATTCAATTTCTGTAATTACGGATCAACTTATAATTAGATGTTTAAGCTTGTTTGTCCAAGTATGTACTAGTCAGTAGTAATAGTATGCTGGAAGTATAACCAGAATCAAGCCAGCAACAGAGTAAGTTGACAAGAGTTGAAAAAAATCTGAAATGGATGCAGAGAAGATACCTATTCCAAAACCAATTTCAAGTGAAAGAGTTGAAAATAAAAGAAAAATTACAATAAAAGATGATTCAAGCAAGGAAAACGATCAGTGCAGACTGAGTATGACAAAATGTAAAAACACCAAGTTTATTTTAGGGGTGGCTCAAACCTGGATTTTGACAAATGAAAAGGTAGGTTATGTCTCATGATACAGTAGAGTAGCCTACTGACAGACTGAGTAGTGACACTGAGCAGTGACACTGAGCAGTTGAATAGGAGCACTAACTGTAAAAAGACTGTTGAAAGTTGATTCCATGTTTGTTCAAGATTTAATTTCTGATCAATTTGTAGCACTAGGAGTCTCAACACAAACCAAGTTGCCTAGACTACAGTAGGTAAATGTTTTGAGTGAGATAGCTTAATTTTCAGTTTTTGAGTTAGCAGTCTAGACCAACAGTTAATAAAGTTATTGACTGGCTTATCTTTTTTCGGTTTTGTAGACATGTGATCTGATGATTACTCTATCAGATCTGAGGTCAGAGTGAACATAGAAAAAGTTTAAAGTTTTCTAAAAATTGTCTTTTTGAATATTTTTTGACAAGACTTCTTACATTAACATCAACAGTGCAGCATTATCGATAGTATCATATAGGAATTGGAAGCAGTGTATTTAGTTCTTTTTTTAATTAAGTGTATGTGGAAGCAGTTTTATATTTCTATGTCACTTTTCTTTGGATTTTTGAATCGTAATTTTGGAGCAAGTACACACAGCACAAAATGAGCACTTCATTACAGATTAAATGCTAAATGGGCCAAATTGCTGATGTAGTTACCGAAGCTATATACTCTATGGGCCACATGCACCAAGTTAAATTACTGTAACTTTGATACGTGCATAAACAAAACCTTTGGAGAAAAGTTTGGACAAATGGCAGACAAATTGTTAAAATAAGTTTATGTAATCTAATGATAACTTTTCTAAATCGGCAAATTTAGTTTATTTTTCTATAATAAGGTCAATGGTGTAGGAGATACAAAATAATGATTTCAGATCAAAGTTATTTTAAGCTGGTGCGTAGGACCCTATGAGTTTCTTGCTGAATGAACCATATTTTTGAAAAATGTTGCTTTAAGTTTGTGTAATACTGTAAAAAATGCCAGTTGGTTAAGCAGTTGCACATTTGTCACTAGAACAGAAGTTCAAATCTCGGGCCAATCAACGTGGACAGTGTGGTCAATGTCTCACTGCCACTGCACTATTTCTTCTTAAAAATTTATGTTCCTCAGGTGCAATGCCAAGTAGATGGTCCTGCCATCTCATTACAGATCAACACTACTAATATAATGAAAATTTGATATGGTTTGTGAACTTGTTTAGTAAAAACTGGATAGTTTCAATTTAAGAACTAATTTGTTTCTTTAGAATTTTATGGATGTTAATAGGTCAAATGTTTTTATAAAAAGTAATCATAAAAGGGTGACAAGCCTTATCTAATGCCTCGGCAAAACATTCTCCAAACTTCCTCCAACCTCCATAAGAAATCAAATGGGGTATATGTATATAAATTTTAATTCACGTTTTTAAAAATCGTATGAGATCAATTCTTGCAGTTTACTGGTACTTGAAAGCGATGGAAATCACTACAGCCTACATTATATTTTACAATCTGTGGTCATTTTTTTCTGATGGCCTGGTGTGATCCAGCTTGTGACTCTATGTATTCTATTTTCTGGTGTTGAACAAGACTGACTTTTTTTTATTGACTGCATAATGAAATTTAGTGAAAGTATGTATGATGAAAAACGGTTTCTACGATTAAATTGTCAGTGGATTCTATTTTATTGTGAACAAAACGGTAATCAGTTGATGTTACTATAATTTTATTGATACTGATGTTTGTTTCTATGATAGTATTTTATATAATCATTCTGGGTATACTAATTTGAAATTTTTAAAAAGCATTAAATGAGCCTTTAGGTTAATAATCTGTGGAAGCCAATTAACCTTTAAACTTTGTTACTGCAAAATTCTTTTTAGAACCAATGACTAAAGTACAGGTAATGATACAATAATAGGGCTTATTTTTCTTAGTAAAGTTTTGTTTTCAGAAAAATGACGTTGAATCAAAATCATCAAAACGACTCGCAAGTTCACCAGTTAAAGGTAGCAACAACAAACGTTCAGCATTGGGAAACATTTCCAATGTAAGTTTTTTTCAGTGTTACAGTTGCAATGATACAATTGATCAGATGCCTAATTGGACATTAGTCATCTGCACAATGCATATCATTATTTACCTTTGTAAATCTTTTTTGTTTTAACCAATGAACTAAATTGACTTCCGTCTTTCTTTGCTCATTTCTAGTCAACCACATTCCCAACATACCTTGAACCACATTACCAGAGGTGGGCAGCGCAAGGCATAAAAATTGCGCCGCAAGCGCAACATTTTATTTCTGTGAAAATCTTGCGCCGCAAACGTTTCCGCAAGCCCTAAAAAATAATTGCACCGCAAGCGCAAGTGTGACGTTTTGAAAAGTATAATTCTTATTGACTCACTGCTCAGACTGCGCTAAGCTACAAGACAAAACCCATATTCAAAGCAAATTATGCACGCTATCAAATTAGTAAACAAAATATTACTATTAATTTCTTTTAAAAAGCACAAGGATTTGAAACTTAACCTCTTTAAGCGTAGAACGTCTTTATACCTGACAAAAAAATACTCTCAACACTCGCACTTGAAAAAACGGGGGTATTAAAAAATTCCAATAATAAGCTCATCATGTGATCGTAAGCGAACGACTTCGGAGTTTGGATTCACTGTTTTTTTCTAATGGCTAGTCAAGGAAATTCTTTACAAGCTTCGATACATATTTTGTGCTTCTAGAGCAATTAGCATCACTCTCCAACAAATGGAGCACGCTAAAAAAATCGTTTTGTTTTAAAAAATTGAACCATCCAAGATTTACTTATAATAAGACCTATACCACAGTCCACAGCATACTGTAGCTATACCAATGCTGTCACTCTTGTTTGCAATATCTTTCAAGTTGTCCCGGACCAGCTAAAAGTTGTAATTAATAGTTTTTGTTGTTTTTGAATTTTGGTAAAAAAGTCGGACTGTTGCGAGTAACGCGTTTAATGCCTAAAGCAAGTACAAGATTTTTTAGAATTTTTCTGTTAAAAATTTGATTTTACTACCATTTTTTAAATTGCTCAATTGGAAATTTTTTTTTTTTTTGAAAAATCGGCAAAAAATATTTTAAAGAGAAACGTTTCAGCGAAAGAAGACTCCTGCTGTAAATCCAATAAAAGTTTTGCAAGCAATAAACGAGTAGAATTTCCCATGACGAGGTTTTTATGAACCTACTGCCTCGTCATGGGCCTAGCCAAAGGGAAGGGGGGCAAAAACCCGTCCCCTTGCAATTGAAATGCCGCTAATGATAAAATAATAACAACAAAGCCTTACGTTTTTTCAACCTTTTTTAGCATTTCCGCGTATACAACAGTATATGAGTACAACAGACTAGTATTAACACTGACGACCAGGTAACCTCCTTCAAATCAAATTTTTGCCGTCCAGTTTCGATGTATTACCCCGCAGAATTTCGAGGTTTTTGTCTTAAACGTCGGCAGCGTGGCCGAGAGGGTAAAGACGTCGTTTTTACGACGACCCTGATCGCATGATCGTGGTTCAATCCGCACCCTGGTCACGCTGTTGCGTCCTTCAATTTGACGCTTTAGGATAATTATCTCTGCTTGGTGGCTTCGAACAAGCAGCAAATTCAGTGGACAAGAATTCAAAGAAATCCACAGGAACATTGGATCTTTGGAAACTCCTAAGCAGATGCGGATTCCTCCAATCACGAAGTAGTCAATGCAGTGAAAAGTGTGCTGATCGTCCAATAAGTTAGCGTCTGACGCTGTCCGGTGACAGTAGGATAAATATGCGCTACAACCTTAGGCCCTCATCTAATCATTTTTTGAACTTAATGCAATCACATGACTACTTAGTAACCATATACTGCACCAATTTCAAATCGCAATCCACCTCGCCAGTTTTTATGCGACAAAATACTTTTGACAAAAAAAAAGTTAGCTAGGCAAAATGCTTATTGAACAAATTATTGAATTGAATTTAGGGGGTTTGGGCCCCCTAGTCGAACATGTACTCCTAAACGCGGTTATTTTGATGGCAAAACAAAAATCTCCAAAACAAATACTCGAGTGATTATTTACTGCTAAAACTATTGCAGGAGGCAATGTACCTTGCTTCTTCCACCTGGGCCAAGTCACTTACAAAATTTATCCCCCAAATTCAAGATTTTAAACGTGTTATGGACTTGATCTGTAAGTAAAGGGAAGACTCACCAGTTTGATTTTTTTGATTGGCTTTCAAATCTTATAAATTTAGTTATTTCAAATGGCTCTAAAAACGTGCAAAATATGATCTAAATGTATTAAAATAGCTATTTTTCCCCCAAAAATTACAAAAAATTGCCCAGCTGTCGGCCCCTATACCTCAGGTTGAGATTCGTTTGGGTTAAATACGTTTGCTCACCACGTCTCCCAATTTAGAGTATTTTGGAAAAAAATTTTAACTTTTGGTTCAAGTTGTTTTTGTTTAGCAAAATCCAGGTTACATGCCAACCCAGGCCCTGACTTTCAATCCTCCATTTTACGATATCTTTGTCCCATAAAAAGTCCCTCTTTTCGAAAACTTTTGATAACGTCATTGCGTGTGATTTGCAGTTTGGCCCTCCCCTCCGATCAAAAATCCTGGCTACGCATATTTACCTCGTAAATGTGTTTTTCTCAACTCTAATCGCATTTGATTGAAAAGCAATCATTCCTAATCAACAGTATTTGAATTGCACTCAAATTTGCTAAAATACTTGCGGCGCAAGCGTCAGCGCAACCGTTTAAAAATAATTGCAGCGCAAGCGCTATCACAAGTAAAATAGTTGCGCCGCAATTAGTGTACTGCGGCGCTAGTGCACACTTCTGCACATTACTCGTCTAAAAACCACTTCAGCTCAAGTTCTGGGTTCCGTGTTTTGACATATTTTAAACGCAAAACAAGCCTGCTTTTTTGCTGAGAGTTAATCATGACAGTTTTTTGGAATTACTCATATTGCGTAATAATGTTGTCCCGGTGAAAGATTTTATACATTTTTATGATAAAATACAGCCTTTTTATTTGCTGTACCATTATATGTAGGTATCCTTGCTCCCTATAATTTTTTGGTTAACCTGTGGGTGTTTAATTTTTCTTGAAACCATTGCGTCCAAAACTTTTAAAAAGACGTTTTTGTGCCCTAAATTTTAATCCAATCCGGTTTTAAAGCCTGCTAAAAGTAATATTTCCACTAATTTGTCGTCTATTCTAAAGCTAAGTTCATAATATTGTCAAAAATCATTTGCTTGTGATCCAACAAATCGCTAATTCGCTAACAAAAATCGCCTTAGAGGGAACACTTCAGCATGCAATGCAAAGAGTTTTCGGTAAAAATTGTACTGTCCTGCTTCTGACAATTAGGCACTTCTTTGTAGGTGGTGCAGCGACCCAGTGGGGTTATCAGCAAAGATGTGATCAAACAACCGCCAAAAGAAAAGGAGAACACCTCCAACACCCGACGTCGATCTCTTCGACTTCAAGCCAAAGCGTACTTAAGCAAACCTCTTGTTTGTGTGAGCGTTAAAGATAACGACTCTGCCAAAGCAAACCAAAGTAGTTCATCTCTTAGCAGGTACGGTTTGTATATCATGCGGTTGTTTGGTGTTGACGCCAAATGGTCAAAGTAACTGCATTTCAAAAATGCATCGCTGTGTCCTTGGGAAAGACATTTAATATTCATTTCCTATTAAAGCCAACAGTCGATCCAGCTTAGCGGCCAGCTTAACAAAAGACATGCAAACAGCACCCAAAAAAGGTGCTCTGCGTTGGTAGAGTTAGACAACAAGGTATATTCATGGGATGTTTCTCCGATTTCGTTATCTCGCGAAAAAAACGTTGGATGCGGTAATAACTGTCGCAAAAATAATTCTACCACTTTCAACTAGCTGTGTGTTAGTAGTTAGGTTCCTTTGCGTCGAGTTTTTCTATGTGGAAAGATGTCTTATACACTGTATTGTGAAACTGATACAACACTCTTCGATCTGGTCTTAAATGGATAGCATGATGAAAGCTAGTCGGCTCATAGAGTTGGAACGAAGCAGCGAATACCACTGGCCTATTCGTAAATATTTTTCTACAGAAATAAACCAGTGATTAAATTACTCTAAAATTTTTGAAGGGTGAGAAGATGTTTTTACAACCCCCGTTTAGACTATTTGCAGAATAAACATCTTTGTTATTTTCATCCATATACACCATACTGTATTATTTTTTGTGCAGTTCACAAGAAAGCAAAAATTCGAAAGAGGACCTCAGATCATTCCCGTTACCGAGCTATTTTTACGAGTATCAAGTGTCTCCAAAACGAAGTCAATTAGACTATTTTGATTTTGACTCTACGAACAAAAACAACATCAATGAAGCTCCTGACTATGCATTTACCATATTTGAATATATGAGAATGAGAGAGAAAAGGTTTCCAATCAAATCTGGTTACTTGGCAGACTTGCAAACTGAACTGACACCAGACATGAGGGCAATTTTAGTGGACTGGATGGTAGAGGTGAGTTGGTTTAGTCCAGAAATCATGTTTTAACGTAAAATTTTCAGACTTTTCTGGGAAAAACTTTAGTTAATGATTAGAGCTTTTGATAAACGTAGTGCAAATATTGTTTGAAATGGTTTTGTATTTATAAAATTATCAGTACCATTGTAGATGCTGTCTAAGGGAATTATTTGATTCTTTTCATTTTTAATACAATGTTAAATTAGCATTCCAGTTGTACTGCTATTCAGTGTTTAGGTATATTTGAAGAGTACATTTGTTTGTGTTTTTTTGTTTTTTTTTTGGTCAATATCAAAGTAAGTAACCACTGTGTTTTGGGTGAAAGTTTTGATGGTCCAATATTTTCGGTATTGCAGGTCCAGGAGAACTTTGAGTTGAATCACGAAACGCTCTATCTCGCTGTCAAGTTGGTTGACCATTATTTGCAAGAAGTTCGAGTTTCAAGACAGAAGCTACAACTCGTTGGTGCCACGTCACTTCTCATTGCTGCCAAATTCGACGTAAGCTCAATTTGGCACTGTTGTAATTACTGTAAAACATCAGTAAGAACGCAAGTTCGATACTTGGCGAGGATGCATCGCCGATTTGTCGCGATGACATCGAGTTAAGGTTTAGACTAAAATTAGATACCGAAAAGATATCTCGAATTTTGGGCGCATCTATGCTTGCATAAAAACGTAAAATTATTGCTAGAGCAGCCATTTTGTTCAAGCGTTTAAAATGCTTTTGCGCCATGCAATTAACTCCTCAACTTCATCTCCTGCTTGAATTTCACCTTCTTTTACTCCACTCTCGTTTTCAAGTTGCATAATGGTAAGACCAGTGACCAAGGAAAATATGGAAATGATAATGAATAAACATGCAAATATACATGACCTGATGACTATTTTTGAACCACGATTGTGTTCGGCGAGAAAGCGTAGTGTATGTTTTGGCTTGCTTGATTTATTTTACACCGAATTCGTTGTTTGTGTTAGGAACGACATCCACCTTACATAGATGACTTTCTGTACATTTGCGACGACGCTTATAACCGAAACGACATACTTTCAACCGAGCGAAATATCCTAAATCGTATCGGTTTTGACATCAATATACCGATATCGTACCGGTTTCTACGGCGCTACGCCAAGTGTTTAAAATGTAGTATGGAGACGTTAACATTAGCAAGATTTATACTGGAGTTGTCGCTGCAATGTTACGAGATGGTTGATCGTTCCGCTTCCCAGTTGGGGGCTGCGGCTCTATGGCTTGCCTTAAAAATGAAGAAGTCAGACCAGGAGTGGGTAAGTGAAAAACTGTTCTACTGTACTCTTTCATTAGGCTAATCATGAATGAAATTGCCCTAGGAAATGCGTTTATCAGTGAAATTATTCAATACTAATTTTACCAGCTAACCAAAATCTGGCGATATGTGGTTCGATTCCCGGTCAGGTCAAACAATGACTTGAAAATTGGTATTTGTAGCTTTTCTTGCTTGAAAATGGACAATGTGGAGCTAGTAGCTTCTCTCAGCTGACTCAGCAGGCCATGCTTTTCATGTTTACAATTTAATTGGTTCGGTCTAAGTGGCCATGGTCCCAGTA
Source organism: Trididemnum nubilum (assembly GCA_963965965.1). Classification (NCBI taxonomy): domain Eukaryota; kingdom Metazoa; phylum Chordata; class Ascidiacea; order Aplousobranchia; family Didemnidae; genus Trididemnum; species Trididemnum nubilum. The sequence goes on along the minus strand of OZ014484.1, from coordinate 13,406,937 downwards.
AATATACCGGTAGTTATCTTTGTGTGATGTGATAATTTTCCTACTTGTTTCCGTCAATCACAGAACGATACTCTGGTTTACTTCACGAATCGCACGGAAGAAGAAGTTATTGAGCTAGCTGGTGAAATGAATACGATGATCGTGGAATCAAAATCCAAGAAGTTAAAAACAGTTAAGTTTTATTTGTCTTTCGACTAGAAATTTTTACCATAAAACTTGCACTCTAAGACATGCTATTTTTTATACAGTTTCAAGATAGCTTTATAGTGCAGCTTGCGATAATTGCTTGGCGGTAAGTTAGTACCCTGAAGTTCTCGAAACCGTATTTTAAACGTACCTGTAAATTCCAGTTGCCACACCAGTTTCTTTGTGAAAAATGGCTGTATGAGCCTTAGATGTTTCATGTTTTTATCATTTTCGGGAAAAGCTTACTGTGGACGATTTTATGACAGGGTTTTTGGTAAAAGTAACGAATCGAGCATTGATTTTCAATTATGACATCATTTAACGGTGGCACCGGCCGTTTGAAGATTATGACGTCATTTGAGCCGCCGAAATTGGCATATCTCCCGAACGGATTGGGCTAGAAACCTCAAAGTAGTGTCAAACGAAGCAGACGAGCCGGTTTCCTATCTGCTCTCAATACATTCAATACGTCTATCTGCAATTGCAAACCCATAATTTTGGAATAACTTATTTTTTGACCAAAATTTCAAAATTTTCTCAACACCGCACGATAGTTACTATAAACCATCTTATGATCCAAGGTTTTTCTTTCATATAAGTATGTAACCTTAAACGGCATGGTAAGAAATTATATGAAACTTTATATCTATCAAATGAGTACGGTAGCTTCTAAGTAGCTTGAAAATCTCACTAAACAGCAATCGTACGTAACTCAAACAAAGCTATTACTGATTTTAGGAAAAGTGTGCCGAAAATGTGGTCGTAGTACACTGTTCGTCAGTAGAACAACAGCCATAGGTGGACAAATTAATGCAAAACGTTAGCTTCGTTAACTACCAGTCCGATAACTAACTTCATACCTCCGTTAAAGTTAATTCGGTATTTTCAGCTTTAATTAACGGAAGTTGATGAATTCCGTTAGTTGGTTAACATTTTGAGCGTAATTTATATTTTTTATTCACTCACTTCTAGAACACGTAATGACACTGAAGAGCTGATTGTAACGAAAAATTTACTGCTATGGTGGTCTTTTTGTATTTTGGAAGTTGCATTTTACAGTCTAATCTAATTTCAAGATAAAAATGGGTTCAAATGCACTAACGAAGCTGCAATCAGAAAATCTTCAAAAATTGCGAACAGCGATAATTAACACACCAATAAAGCTGCAGCTTATTATTTGCCACGAAAAAGCACTCCTTTTTTCGCTTTTTCTAGAAAACTCGTGTTACCGGTGCAACAACCTACGCGACAAATGTTACCGCTGCAAACTGGTTTGTATACCGGTACGATGAATTATTGGTGCACGAAATAAACGATAAAAACCTTTACGTAAGTTAACCAAACGTAACGGAAAAAACTTTTTAACGAATTAATGAAAAGCGCCTATCTAGGACAACAGCAATGATTTGACTAATTGCGCTTTGTTGTTGTGCTATATTTTTACTGTAAGCAAAAGGCTTATCTAAAATTCATGAAATGGTCCCTTTTTGTGTATTTAAAAAATCTAATCCATAAATTTACGTTCGTGATCGAGTGGAAACCCTATTCCAATCACTACACCGGCTAAACTTCTTAACTCTTTCTTCGCCGTTTCCAAAATTCTTTTTACCACACGTAAAGACGCAACATAACGCATTCTCATCTCACTTCTCAAGTTCTTTCAGTCTCTGCGAAGGATATAGATTGTCACTCTCTCAACACTGAACTTTGCTCCGTAGTCACAGCATTTTTCTCTCATATCCATGCAGGATCAATCGAAAAACTCTTTCTGCTGTGTATGCGGGAACCCTCTACTGGACCTAATTTATCTCTTTCTCTTGTGTCCAGTCTCCTGAGCCTCTTCAAAGAGCTATTTTGGCTCTTTCTTCACAATTTTATATTTTTTGTGGTCCAGACCACCGGCGCAGCCAGAAACCAAAAAGAGGGGGGACTAAACTTTTTTTATTGTGATTAAAGCATGTACAAATCGGAAAATTTTCATTTAGGCAAATTGTAACAAATTGCAAGATTTAGCGATAACATACAGGAGTCCTGCCGTCGTTCATGCAGAAGACGCATAAAAAATAAATAAATGAAAAACAATAAAAGTGCTTTCACCTTGTTTTACAATTTTATTGTATTTGATGATGCAACAGCGGACGCAAAAAAAACGCATTTTCTTAACGTAGACCATACGAGACAATCGCAGATTGCCGTTATTATTCAGGCAAGCTGGCATAATAATATTAATATTTCAACTTTCAAACATAGTATATTGTTACAAATTAAAAACAAATGAGATGTACGATTTGCAAAAACATACGAGCAACCCTTACCTACATCTGAAAATGATTGGTTTTTGGAAAAATAAGTGCTGTATATTACTATTTATACTAATTGGCACCACGTATGTTAATTGACGCCGAGTGCTATCTTCAAACAGAAAAAAAAATGCGCTATATTGTGGTTTGCCAATACAAAGTTTTGTTAATTACTGTAATGTTATACCGTTGGTAGGAAATAGGGATCTAAGCAAGAATGATGCGATAGCGATCAACCATTCCTTACTTGCAATTAATTGTCTCCACAGAGTAATCCGAATCTGAACGCGATGTTCGCGGAAAAAAGGTCATAACGGAGTACAATCGGTTTATTTGTACAGCACGCCCGCGAACGAAGTTTGGTTTGTACCGAAAACTGTGTAAAATGCTTCCAGAGCGAATTTTTAGGCCCGACAGACACTGTGCGTAAAATCGCAAACGTACGGGCGTGTCGTTAGTTTCTTGGAAACAACTGACTGCTCGTATGCTGGTAAGACGATACGTTGTGCGTACCAAGTTCCGGTTTTAGAATAAACTAAAGGCAAACTTTTGCGTTCACGATTTTATGCTCAGTGTAGATTGGGAATAGGCGGACGGAGTCAGCGCGACTTTTTGCTCGCAACCAGCGTACGTCGCCAGACTTGCTGCTCTGATAGACAAAGAGAATACTGTTTCAAATCAACACAGTTATTCGGTGTAGTATGCGGACATAGAAATTAATCGAAAAAGATTTCCTAAAAATAAATTAGAGTAACATTTACTGTAATAAACATTTGACATTGTGCAGTTTGTAGTTGTAAGATTAATGCAAACCAGCCAATCTCCCGTTCACCCAACCCCGGCTGGAAATAAAATTCAAGGATCAAACTGATATCGTAGCTTGGCTTTTGCTTAACCACAAAAACTTTTTGTGCAATATTATATTGATTCCTACGTTTTTCATCAAACGGGCTCTCTGGAGTCTAGGCGGTTGGCCGAAAAGTAAGCCTACATAGGCGGTTTAGTCCAATTACGTCTGATATCTTTTTTAGTGTAAACGCAAAAAAAATATTAAACAGACAAATGCATGCAATCAAATGACATGCGATGCTTATATTTATACGCATAAATACGCGTGATCGTTAAAACGAATCCAATACTCTATGATAAAAAATCAATTTCGACGTTAAAGATATATGGAGAGTCATTCTCTTAGAAGAGATTTGCTTTTCTTCCGCAATTAGTTTTTTTTTCGAATGCTATCAATTAAAATATTCTCGAAATTTATCAAGGTCGAAATTCGATTTGATTATGATGACATTTAATTTGTGGACTGATGCACGTCAGATCTCGGCCGCCCCAAATTCTCACCAGTATCTTATTCTACTTTTGGAAAATGATAAGTTTTTAAATGGATTGCGTTTTTTAGTGCAAAATCGCGGTTTTTTTCTGCCTCGTTTGCATTCTCCCGCAAAAGCAACGCAGTATTCTAACGAGATATTATCATTCCAAGACAGCGTGATACGGGCTACGCAATGATCGAACGTTTTCAAGAAATATCAATGCTGTCTATATACAAGCATTCCCACTCTCCGGGTTTTGTTTCTACTCTGTGTTCCAAAAAGGCAACGTGGCTAAATTCTAGTTTCAATAAAGTTGGTCGAACGGTAACGCGTTCGTCTCTGGAGCGGGAGGTCTGAGGTTCAAATCTCGGGCCGGTCAAATCGGACACAGTGTTGCCAACGGCTCGCCACCGCTGCGACTTTTCTTCGAAAGGAGCTGTGTTGCCCGGGCGCATTTACGCGGAGATGGGTCCCGCCAACTCGTTACACGCTTCGGCGTAATCCAGCGAGTATAATGAAAGATTTGATTTGAATAAAATCAATTTGTTATGCGAGTTTGTTATATTAATGTGACGTAATAAGTACCGTAACTTTTTCGATCAACTTTGCCAAAATTGATTTTTTGATTGTTACTCATTTCCATTGTTACGTTAAATATGCTTCACTTTGCCTTTTTGCTGCAAACGTTTTTTCAACCCCAAAATCTCGGAAACAATACTAGCTAGACGGCTGAAATTTTAAAGATAGAGAAGCTAACGACAGTAGAAAGAATTTTCATAGAAATGGAAAAGTTTTGACCTTGCTTACTTGCAACTCGGGGAAGAATTGCACTTGAGTTGAGCGTTTTTAAATTACTTTTTTTTACCATTTTATCCTTTTTAAAAAATTTTTGTGAAATTGTGCTCTTTCAAAAGGGTTGGACTTGCCCCCCTAATTCCCCCCCCCCCCTGGCTGCGCCGGTGGTCCAGACCTTTCGGTGTGACCTGATTGTCATATCCATGCAAAGCATTTCCGCGCTTTTATTCCTCGTAAAGAGTTGAAACCTACTTGCAGCCTTAAAAAATCAACGATTCTATTGTTAAAATAAATTTTAGTTTTGGGAAAGTTCTTACAGAAAGTCAAAATTCCACTGCGGAATTTTTTTTGGATACCTTCTACTTGATAGATAGAGAAGCGTAGTAAAACTCGACAAACTAGCCTCGTGGCGGCTCATTTCTTTTAAGATAAAACCATTTGTCAGTATGGTTTTGGTTGTCACTGATATTGCTAGGTTTAGTAGGCAATCACTGCGCATATATTTTTATCCTTATCCAAAACCTGGTTCCTAATAGTTTATGACTTACTCATTCGAAATATATAAATACAAACAGGCCTTCCATTTTCATCCGCTGTGTAACACCGGTTTTTACGTAATACGTATAAAATGTTGAAAATCCAAATGCATTAGTGCAGGTTCTCTAAAGATAATATTTTGAAAAAATGATCCATGGCAACAATTCGATTGCGCGAAGCTTAGCAAATTGAGATCAATGTTAAATCAAAATTTCATCGAAAGGGTGCGTGTCAGGTTACTTCACGTAAAGATGGGATCACATTGTAAGCGTTCAAGTGAGAAAACTTATTTGATGTCCTTTGCATTTTGGGGTTTGATCGTCTTACGAAATGTACAATGGTTTGTATTTTGTTTCGAGCATTGAAAAAGCAGTTCTCGCATTCTTACGTGACGAAAAATTCTTACATTTTGTTTCAAGGAGCAAGGATCTAACTGTACATTGACTGAGAGATAGGTGAAAGCAAGATATTAAAAAAAACAATGCAGCATAAAGTGAAGTTATGGACCATTTGGTAAAATTATAAGGTTAGATACTTGCTTATATGAAGCAAAAACCTGGATTATAACATGATTTTGAGCAGCAATTATCGTGCGGTGTTGCGAAAATTTTGATTTTTATTTTTGTTGAAAAATAGGTTTTTCCAAAATTATCGGTTTTCGGTTGGGGAGATGCGTTAAATGTATTGAGAGCAAATATGAAACCGGCTTTTGTCGTTTAACACTAGTTTAAGGTTTCTAACACAATCCGTTCGCGAGATATGTTAATTTCGGCAGCTCAAATAACGTCATAATAGAAAAATCAATGCTCGATTCGTTACTTTTACCCAAAACCCCGTCATAAAATTGCCCCAACTAAGCATTTTTCAAAAATTGTGAAAGAATGAAACATCCAAATGTGCCTGCTAGTAGGGTATGGAGATGGACCGTGTAAAATGTGGTTTTCAACGGTGAAAATACTTAACGCATGAATTTATTGATTATTGGTTCAAACTGCAGTATTTGTTCAAGGCGAAGTACCACTGCAGAGTGCGATGCGTTTGACAGTTTCAAACTAACAGTACCATACTGCTTTTGACCAGGTTTGGCACAAGTACTCTCACTCGATTTTTTACGAAGTTGCAATGACACCGCCTCTAAATGAAGAAAGGATGAATGTGGAGAGGCGACGCGTTTACGATTTGAACGAGTTGCCACAGCCTGAGGGCAAAAACTTTCTTGATTTGTAGTACCTGTACTTCGTACGAATTTCGTTCCTGCAGTTACTTCGACGGTCCAAAAGAACCACCTCGTGGAACTCCTTGCTGTTGCAATAATTCGGACCTCTGATTGGTACGATTTTGTTTCTGCATCTAAATTGCAGGGCAAAGGTCCGAAAATGGCACCTTGTGGAACTCCAGTCGGGCCTTTTGCTTCAGGATTTGAAGCATATACCTTCCACCATCAATTTTAGCGACTTTTATTCAACTCAGCTACTTGAATCTCTATTTACAAAACAACTAAGAATTGGTCTATCTCTTCGTTTCTCTTGTTTTTAACCTACGCGAAGCTCACTGACCAATGTGGTCAGCGTCAAGTAAAAAAAAAAACGCCATTGCAAATTAATACTTTTCCAACTGCCGTAAATTTTTTTACTCTTTTGAGTGCGCTGCTCTCAAGTTTTCGCCTACTTTAAACTGCCTTATGATAAAACGCATAATTTTGTGTAATGCATTGCGTGGTGCTGATGCCACTACTTTGTAACTTTTAAAGGTGCACCGAGGGATGGAGAGTCTTTACCATGAATTTTTTCACATGAAACTAAATTTTTACTTTATTGTGAGTACTTTTAACCTTGTTGCTCAAATTTCGACTTCCGACTTTTTCAACTCTCCAGCCCTGGATGCAGCGTCTGCCCCTACTGCTATTCGCTGCCTTTGTCCACGTCTGTTTGTGAAGTTCTGCCCAACTCGCGATTTTTAATGCGTTGGACTTTGACGCCACTATTTGTTGACTTTTTACTGCGATTATTGTTGTAATCTGAATGTGGATTTCTAAAATATATCGATTTAAAAAATGTGTGGAACTTAGAATGCTGAATCAATGAAACTTGGTTTAAGTTTAATTTGCTCCGATTAATACTGGTTAGTGCAGGAATGAAGTATTATTTTCCTCATGGTATTGCGACAGAAATTAAGCTAAGGATGAGAAGAGAACCACTGAAGTCAAATCTCGGCTTTCGTTGCAGTGATCAAAACGTTAACAAATATTTCGTGTACGGTAATGAATTAAAATTTCAATAAAATTTGAAAGGATGTTAGAATTACGATCAACATGGCTTGCTTACTGGTTAGGCTCTAATATTAACCTAAATTGACTCCGGTTAATCCTAGAAAAACAAACGTCACAAAATACTTAAAAATATTCTACTGCACTAATTCCGATTCGACAAAAAAAAACTTGAGCGATTAATAGTCTTGGAATTGAAAATAAAATGTTGAAGATTGTTGTAGCTTAACAGTCCCAAATCCACGAGAACTCGGAATTGTTTGCTACGTTCGTAAAGTGAGAAAAAGGCCATGCCACGCCACCAATCAGCGCATGCTCCGAGCAACCTCGCGAACGCCAACAGCGAGCTGGTTGAACAGAACAAGGCTTCGATTTTCGGTGACGTGAACACTGAACAGCCGTCAATATTCGCTAAACTGCTGGTAGGCCACTTACTTTCAAGTTCGTTGATTTATTTGCATTGAAGAATTTGGTCGAGTGGTAACGCTTTCGTCTCCGGAGCGAGAAGTCTGTTGTTCAAACCTTGGGCAGATCAAATCAGACAGTGTTGCCACCGCTGCGACATTTATTCGAAAGGAGCGGTGTTGAGCCCTGCCAACTCTTTAAACGCATTGGCGTAATACAGCAAATATAATAACCAAATTTTTTTTTTAATTTTAGGAATACTCGGTTACGCAATAGCTTTACGACTTGATTCAGGGATCTAAAAGCAGTCAAATTTTTATAGCTTCCGCTCTTGTATGAGATGTCATGCTTCCGAGTTAGTTCCGCTTTCTCGCTCTTAAAATTGTAGCTTCTGCTTCGGAATGAAATTAGTCGCTTCTGCTTTCAGCTCATTTTGTCAAAACGCTTTCATACAAATGCTCATAGCTAAACACGAAAAATTAATAATTGTAAGCGGGCAATTTTACTGATTAAGCTGATTTTTTATTATTCTTTTTGGCAATGGTCTTTACTAGCCAATATTTTTTTCGCCACACCGCATTGTTTGAACATTTGGCTTTTTTAAACCGATTTATTCTGAATTTAGATTTGAAGTTATCTGAAATTTTAAAAAGCCAGAAGCTAATTACTTTACTTGAGAAATGATTGCCTGAAGTATTGCAACGGTGAAAAATGCTGAGCCTCCTCATTGTCCTCCCTGGGTAGCTATTACAGTTAGCTGATCAAGATTAAAAACATGTCGTCACACACGAAACGCAAAATATCTATCACGGCAAATACCACCAACCAGTCTGGCGCAGTACCCTGGATCAGATACGCCAATTTATTAAAAACAATAGAAAATCAGGTAGCGACAATTTTTTTTGGTCTAGAAAAGAAGGCAACCCTCAAACTGTTTAAGTCCCTAGCTACCTTTGACCGCTGTTCCAGATCTTGGGGTGTGGCCCAACTTTTGGGTGAACATGGAGTTCCTCCATCCCGAAAAAATGGCATAGACTAGGTGGAATCAACACCACAACTAAATCCCTAGCTAGAAGTACGTACTCCAGCAAAATCGGTAGCAAAGCAGCGGGGAGTCTAACCTTCAGTTGTCGGAGGCGTTTGGTACGAGGGAACTGGGCAGGCGAGCCCCATTTCGACTGCGTGATTTTCTTGTTACAAACAGCTGTTTCAACATTTGAATAAAATATCCGACATTTTTCCACGCTATAAAGGATTTTATGTAGTTTCTAAAACTTCGAACTGTGCACACCAAACTGCTATTCGGTACGAAGCAAAAGCATTCGTTTTGCTTCCACATCCCTGGATTCATTCGTCTTTGTTACGAATCTGCAACACTTTCTAGGTCAAGATGTTATGAAATAAGAGGTGTAAAAACTAGTGCACAGATAGTGGAGTCGATGTCTGTAATCAAGGATAAAAAAAATTCTTATATACGCAAAATTGGTGAGGGCCAAAGGGATGCCAAATTTTCGAATTGACAATCTGCTCCATGCCAGTTTTACACGGTAAAACACTTTTGGCTACCTCCAAACTGCACAATTTTTAATTGCCAACTAAAAATCACAAATTCAAGCAAAACGTCGAGACATTTATTTATTGGTTCTAAAAACTACGATTTATTATTGGCAGGGTCGTTTGATTAAATCAAAATATAACATACGAGTAGAAAATGATTACGAAATTCATTAAACCACGACGCATTTCATCAATGTCACTACATTACAACGAATTTTTCTTGTCGACCTTGTTAAAAAATGCTCTCTGACGCTCTTAAATCAAGCTGTGCCACTTTTAATAATCAGTTTCAAAATGCTGCAAATTAACTACAAATTTATTCTGAGAGTTTGAAAGTAATTCAATATGCTTATTTATGCTCCAACAAAAATATCTCGAACCAAAAAGACTTCTTCAGTAACTGCCAACTGAAGAGGCAAACTGATGAGAACTAAGTATTCATATAATGGAATTAATGTATTTTTGGAATAAAACTTCCCATGCTTGACTAATTTTCGGTGAGTCACAGAAGTTCTCAAAATCTTGGAAAGCTCGCAGTAAAAGACCAGCTAATTTAACTAAACCCAAAATACACTGCAACTTATTAATGTGAATACTAGTGGGGACTAGAAAAGATGATGGTTTCTTAATAAGTTTCTAACAATGTACAAGAAAGGCTAACCAAATTGCGCAAGTTAAATTCGTGAGCATTGTACTGTTTTTTCAAAACATCTGCTTGATCTAGACCCCCTTTATGGTACATTCTCAAATTAAATTCTTCTTACCAAAATTAAATCCTGAATAGTTAGTCATCATTGCCACCTTTCTTGGAATCTCAATTTTAAACAAAAAGTCAAACCTTTTCTTCGGATTTTTCTCAAGATATCGCAAGTCCATTGTTAAACAATGCTCTGCCAAAAGCCGCCATCATCTTTCGCAAATAAAAGTCTTTAAGTGTGGAGAAAACACTTACTTTTCTAATCAGTTTTCGAACAGTCTTTCAAAACTCGAACGCGAGTAAGACTTACAAATCTCTTCTGTGCACCAGCTTGTCTTTAATTGCTTCTTCAAATTTAACTTTTCTTCGAAGTTTGTGGCAACTTCTTTCTGCAGCGGCTACGCGAGCTCAAAAAGTTTTTCGACTTTTTTTTAAATGTTTTTTCATTGGTCAAAGACTCTGACTTGCTGACGGGATATGTACAATATTTACAGAGGGTTATGAGCTGCACACTCCTGTCTGCTGGCCTGCAAAATAAGTGAAATACTGTCACAAATGCAAGTCATATTGGGAGTTGTGGAGCACTTACTTCAGATACAACTTATGATACTGATAAAGCCAAGCAGCATTTGTCAAAATTGAGTTTTTAAACTTCTTATTTCGCCTTTTTGTAAAATTTTGATTTTTTCAAACCAAACCACCAAAAAAGATGATGAAAACACATATGCAAAAAGAGGTAAGTTTTCAGGCTGTCAAGTGTCAAGTCTTTGAATTGAAAAGCAAAGATAAAAAATGAAAATTTTCAAGTAAACTTGAAAGACAAAAATGATACTTATTTCGAAAAAAAAAAAAAAAAAAAAAAAAGGAACTGCTCCAGTTTTGCTACGCAAAAGAATAAAATGATACTGATACAGTGTACTAATTACTCAGTGATAAAAAATTCTTCGATGAAATTGGCGGAAAGCACGATGTTGGCATTAAAAAAGGGCAGTTTTGATCCGTTTAAAGAGATATTGCTCGAAATCGGTTTTATTGAAGAAATTAGAATTACTTAAAAAGAGGTGCTCAAAACCTTTTCCATAATTCCTCTTATTCACAAAAATACGATTTAATCCGTTCGACTCCGTACCATTGGCAACCCTGCATTTCGCAATTTTGTGACATTATAAAAGGCAGGTTTTGCAAAATTTTTCGTAAACTAAGATACCTGATGCTCGATGAGGAAGGTCATAGCCTTAGGTTTCTGCTTTAGTCAGCGATTCTACTTCAAACTAAATTTATCAGTGACATTATACGAGTGATGTAATCTACTAAATCAAAATTAGGCCAGTCTTGATATTTTTAGCATATGAATGAATGATATAAAACTTGAAGTTAAAAAACGATCATACTGTAGAGCAGTACGGGTAGCCTAGTCTGCAGGTACCATTAGCAGCAGCCAAGTTTTCAGATTTGGTATGACTACTCACTGCTACGTTTCTTAGCCTGTGAGACATTTTTGCGAAATCAGTCTTTTGTGATGTCATGAAATTGTAAAATGCAGGGTTGCCCGTGGTACGAGTCAAACGGATTAAATCGTATTTTCGCGAAGGGAATTTTGGAAAAAGGATTGAGATAGCTTTTTATTACCTCAAGTAGTTCTCATTTCTTCTATAAAACCGATTTTGAGCAGTATCTCTTTAATGCCTCAATTTTTTTGGCACCAACTTTCAGTCCATATCGGGCATGCAATTAGGTCCGACTGTCTCCTTTTACCGGTTCCAATTTTTGACTAGTTTTTCCCCAAAGTCCCCTACTCAAGGGTAGGTGAAAACAGAGCACATTATTTTGGCAAAATCATGGTCAACTAGGCTGCTTCAAATGACTACAACTTAGTAAAGTGAGAGTACCAGCGAAACAGCACTTGATCAACAACCAGTAAGTAGCAGTAGACTAGCTAAGAAAAGGAAAAAATAACAGTTTAAAAATAATATGTAATGAAAATTAAAAATGAAAAAGTGAAAATTAAAAATGACACCCTTGACAACCTGTAAAATTAAAAAACAATTTCATGAAAACTGCTTTGGTGGACCCTTGGCAGCAACTTTAATAAAAGAAAATTTATTTAACTTACAACAATTGGCAAAAATTCAAGTAATACAAAAACTAAATCGATTTTGGCACCGAAAAGGGGGGAAAAATAAACCCAAAAATGGCCAAAAACAAAGTCCCGTACCAACCAACCACAACCCTGAAATGACCGCCAACAACAGCCAGTGTAACCTCACATTAAGGAGAGATTCTCCCAAGAACTTAAGACTTTGTAATTATATTGTAGTTAAACAAGAGTCATTGATCAGATACTGTCTTCAAAACCCACGGTTAAACTACCGGTAACAGCGTATTACTAGAGTTGACTGGTAATTATTTATGCTGCTTGGCTTTGCCAGTGATTAGCGCTTTACCAGAACTATACTAAAGACTTGGCACTGCAGCAATGGAAGTCTTTTTGAAGTACTAATTCTGGAAAAAATTCAACTCCACTACAATAATTTTTGAAGCTCGATTCAAACACAAAAGGCAACTAGATTATGCAACCAAACTATGACTTATTTAGCTACTGTTGTTCAATTGCCAGGGGCAAAATAAGCTTGACACAAGAAATGAGTTGCGACTAAACATAGCTCCAACTTTTTCATCTAATGCAGTTCATATTAGACCCCATATGTTTACTGCGGTGCTTCAGCCTTTTCCCTTAATTACGTCATACTACTAACGTAACTGGCTATATTCCAGTGTTCTCCGTTTTGCAACTGCTAGGCCATTTGGAAAGATATGTTCTTGAAGAATTTGAATCGAGCTAAATTGTTAAAATCTGCGCACAAAAACACTCTTATCTAACCACTATTTAGCGATCTATCCTAGCACAAAATAGGCTATGTCAAAATTCAGTAAGCATGGCTGGTGGCTAATTATGCAAAATACTTTTCTTGGACCGTAAGCCCCTTAAGATATTGATCAAGATATACTGATGGGGATTTTTTCACGGTCAGGCGATGACACAATCTAACCACTATCATTTTGACAAAAGAGGACTACTGTGTTTTCTGAAACCTACGAAATTCAGTCTTCCAAACTTATTAATCTGGTTAACAGCAACAAGACTTATGTTCTTTGCCAAATTCTAATACGCTGGTGCAAAGTATCATATCTGATTTTTTTTCTTAAAATACTTGAATGTTTTTTCAGGCTGTGACTAGTGCTTTGCCGATGCTCTACTGAAGCTAAAATCTGCAGCTAGCACTGCAATGCATACTTACTCGTAGCCGCATCTACTTTTAATATCGGGCGCTGGAAGCGTATGCAGATGAACTACCAGATGGAGCCGCACTGGAACTCTGGTATGGACCTGAAACAAATTAACCAAGAGGTAAGGGCCTGCTAAAAAATGGAAGACTCCAGACGTACTCTATGCCAAATCGCCCCTGGGAACTAAAAATTGACACTCACACCTTTTACGCCAGCATTTTAACGAAGTGCACCTTATATTTACAATCTATTGTTTTTTTCTAATTACTCGAATTAATACGACACTTAAACAGCGTCGCCTGTGGTGTAGTGGTACAGACGCATGCCTGACAAGTCTAGCGCTAGGGTTCGGTTCGCTCTGAGCTCTTTCATTCCATTTCTTCAGAACCTTGCTTTAGAGTTAGGGTACGGGTAGCAATGCTAGACTGATAAATGGTAAATCGAAGTGTAAAAAAGGGTACATATAGTGGATTGTTAGAAGTTGGATACCACAAATGAGTGCGACGTTTGGGCCGATCCTGGAAAAGACAAGTGGAATGTGAAACACCACACGTTTCTGGCAAATCGGCCAAGTAAAAAAGTACATATACAGCTACCTACAATTTTAAACCTCATTTTAAACCTTAGAAGTTCAAGAATTAGTAAAAAGATATTGATGGAAAAGGTTGAAACACCTAGTTATTTATAATTGGCTGTCATTGCAAATTTTGTCATAGAAATATCATGTGAAAACCAAGATATTTTTTTAAATTTTTCGATACTGGATTTGTTCCAGTTAACGAACTTACGAAATCATTTTCTTAGTGGTTAAAGAATCCCATAAAGAACAACTTACTGTACGGAGCAGCCGATCTTGACGCGTAGGAGCTGCTGCTACTACGTACTGGTCCGTAACTGCTGCTGCTGCTCAAGTAAGGAGAATACTCGTAGCTGCTGCTGCCTGCAATTGACGAAAAATAAAGATTGATGAGCAATGGATAAACCCAGGAGAGAATTGGTCGTTTAAAACCCGCTAAAAAGTGCATTGAAATATCCATCGATTGAGTCTTGACTGCTTCGTCGTTCTAACCGGAATAAGGATAATAAGCAAACTCGTCTTCAACTTTTTTTCGGTGAACTTAAATGCTGTATTCAAATCGAAGTCACCTTTAGTCTAATGCAATGCATGGTCTCTAGTGCCGTCTATGCATACATCAATCTCAAAAAATTGGATGCCTTCCAGTATTTTCGTCGACTTGAAAGTATTATACGGTACTTGATAGTCGACATCCGGTCTACGAATTTTATGTGCAGACGCTTAGGCGCCAGACGTGAAAACCTTTTTTTTCTCAAACTTTTTTATTGTAAATAAGTTTAAAATAAAACAGCTTTTTACAATTTTTTATGTAAAACTATTCATACAAGTGCTATAGTTTAAATTCATCACGCTCACTGCATTCCCTTCAATAAAAATAAAAAGACGTATCAAGAAGAGCTCTCTCAATACTGCACACAGTGCTGCCATTAAAGGTAGCCCTCCGACCTATCATTTTACCTCATTTTAAAGAAGGTTGAGGTCACGGAGGAACTCTGGGAAGACTCAAAAATTGAACCAAACCCAAGGTCTGAGCCAGAGCTCAGAAGTCAACCATAAATAAGGAAAATGGGCTCGGCAATCACCTTTAAATATTAAATTTTCTAACCCCGCTCTCCTCTGCCAATAAAAAAATTCAGGTATACAGTTTAGAGATTGTACAAAATGACGTTCTCTCATTGATTTTTTCCCGCCAATCACCGCTCGGTCTTTTTTCTATAACTGCACGTTTTCCCGCGCTTTCTTCTGACGAATTCTTCTTGAAAAGTGTCAGAAAAGCTCTGAAGATAATGAAGTAAAACTTTTGATTTGAAAAACCGTTTTTTTTGTTTTTTTTTTGGAAAAAGCTTTCGAAAATTAAAATGTTTTTGAAAAAAAATTTTTTTTGGAGAAAAGCTTTTTGAAAATTAAAAAAATTTTCCCTCTGGTGCCTAAAAGTCCCTGACGTAATCGGCGGTGCCTAAACGTCCGCGCATAAAAGTCACGGTCCGTCGATATCAGTGGGCTACAAGTATCAGTCAACAAGCAGTAAGCCCTACCTTCAGTTTTGGGTCGTGAGTATTCGTATTCCGGAGCTGCCGCAGTAGAGCTTCTGGAGTACGGATCCCGCGAATCACGGCTATCCCTCGGATCCCGGCTACTAAAATATACGCAACATAGACCAGAGTATGGAAAAGAACTCCATAGAAACGTGATGAAGAGTAAATAGAAACTTAAGTAAAGCATCCTATCTTATTCATGCACAAGCAAACAACAAAATACTATCGGATTTAGCATTAAACTGGGCTAACCTTTCATGAGATGGGTAAGCTCGGTCAGTTGAGCTCGTTTGGGCAGGAAGTCGATCACGGTCTCGTTCGGCTGAAAAAAGTCACAATGTTAGTTAGTAGCACGTCTTTTGTCTAATTTGTTATGTAACGATGAGGATTAAAGCTGCTCTAGTACCTAATTTACTGGCTGAACCAAAGCAAGCTCTAGAACACTCAAAACTGCGGTTTAAAATTAGGCCAAGAAATATGAACAATCCTAAAAAAACAAATCTATTGCGTTTCTTTGAATCACAAGTAACTTTTAACCATCAAAGATCCAAATGCATAATTTGAATTTCAAAAATCACTTTATGAAAGTTGATATAATTTATAGAGTTTAGACTTCCATTAAGCCCCAGAGAATCTACTTAAACAATTTTTTGTACTTACCTTCTCTTGCCGCATAACTGTCGTAGGAAGGTCGATCGCTATAACCTGCAAAAGATTTTATCTTTAAAAGCAGCCGAAAGGGTAGTGTAACTTACAACAGTCATTAGCAAACAGCGTATCACATACGGTTTCCAATTATATTTGAATTAGCAAAAATTGTAACACATTAAAAAGAAACTTTATCTCACTATCTCTCCTGTAATAATCCGAAGATGAAGGTCTTGAATATTCTGAAATTGAAAAATAATCTTGTTTATGTTAAAGCATTTGCAAAAGATGAACAATAGTACTTAGGGGCGGTTGGACTCTTACAAAATTTCGGTTTACAAACTTACAAACAACCAACTTTCCGATTTGCAAAACGTCATCGTTGATTTCGACAATTATTAACCATCTTCGCGCCTCTATCCCCTTAAAGGGGGCGGGACGGCGGATGGTAGTACCACCACCAATCGTCTACGTAACTGCACTCCTGATTTCATGCTTTAATTTGTTTCATTTCAACATTGCCATTACGTACGTAGCTTATGGTCTCTAAGATGATAAAGAATACGAGCATTTCAACATGTATTTTTGAAAGATTATTTAGAAATGGGTAAGTGAATGAGAACTAACAATACATACAGTTGCACTAACCCGGTCGAGGAGCATATGAGTCTCTGTACTCGCGGTAACGATCTGTAAAAAACAGTAATCTTGTGAACAAAGTTTTTGCCGAGTGGCAATTTTGATTCCGAAATTTCTACGGTTTTCACAAGCGAAAAATTACATATTTAAAAACGTCATCCATTTTTAGAGATACTAAGCGGTCGCTGCTGGTTCCGATACAGCAATTCACGCAGGCTTATTGCTCCAACAATTTTTGTCAACAGAGGTATAAACGCACAAAACCACACTCCAAATTTTCTTACCATATTCACTCGCATAATCCCGACTGGAAGGATATCGTTCATACTCTGAACACATTTTATAACAGTTAGATTTCAGAAAGAAATGCCATATAACAGATTAATCAGAACGACAAGACTAAGGTAATTCAATGAAAGTTACATAGTTTTTTTTCAAGAACACGCCTTTAACCCAGCCAATTGAAAATAAGTCTAAAACAAATAACCCACCCCGAAAGTCATACCAGAAGTATGTCATGACAGCCTATCCACACAAAAAAACAGAAGTCTAGAGTGGTTCATTAATACTTTTGACTTTTTTTCAAAATTTTTTTTGTTTTATTGTCAGCCTTAACCAAATCGTAATTTTTATTTTTTTATGCATAATATACTCCAATATTCAAAACATGACTAATATTTTATTTATTTTCATTACTCTTGTGAAACAAAACAATACTTGTTGGGTTTTATTCACATTCACACAATATGCAATAGAATTTACCTCGGCTGCTTGGTGGAGGATAGCGATCGTAAGGGTATCTCTCATAACCTGAAAGACAAAGACAACATGACTTGCATTGTGGGAGTGGAAATCATAACAATCATGACAGGTTTTGATTTAGACTATCAACTTGATACTAACATAACAAATGCTGTTCAAAAAGCGTTGTAGTTCAATCAATCTTCAGAAAATTACTTGTTGAAAAACACTAGCAAATAAAGAATTAATGGCAAATTTTTGGAGTTCATTTTAAGGATGTGCGTTCTTCAGAACTTTGCTTAAAATTCCATTTGCTTGGGATAAATAAGCCAAGCTTTAAAGAAAGTGTCAATATCTACTCGAACGAAATGCAAACCGAGTACATTTGTACAATCACAGAACTCACCCGCAGGAGGGTAACGATCGTCTGAACAACAAGATGGGTTTAAACACTTTATGTAATAATACAAGGAGTCAGAATATTTCGAAATACTGTACTAACATTAATGAACGTTTTCTTCCAATTTATAAGCAAAAGGGTCAACCGAAAAGGCTACTTGACATCATATGTTAGAAAATGCCCGTGAGACATCTGAACTTCAACTACACTCAGGCAAGATTTTTTTGTTTTGTATCGCTGTCATTGCTGTTTCCGAGTTCGAATTTAGTGCTACTAGAAATCACTATGAAAAACTCTTTACACTAATTTCTTCCCACCATGAACACTGAAGACTATGATATTATACTGGTCTTTTTGCCTTGCTTGAAACAGCAAGGCTTAAAGCAACGTACTAAACTATCTTTCCAAATCGTATACTCACAGAAGCGTTCATGACCTGTAAAAAACAAATGCAAATAAAGCTTGAAGGACTGTTATAGGCCTAGTTAACTACAATGAGTATCACATAAGCACGACTAATCTTACGAATCAAATTCCTTTGCTGAAAGTTTTAGCTACTAAATCAATTCTAATTGCATTTTTATTCGTAACACTAGCAAAATCGTTACTTCAGTCAACAACTATCGCTCAACTCACATTTAGCGTCATAGGTCTACGTTAATTTGAAACATACCTGGTGGTGGGTATCTTTCATAGGCATATGCTGAAAAAAAAATTAAAGCCTTTGAGAAACTAAGGCACTAGTTTATACAACGGTAAAGCCATCAAATTACATGCCTTTTCACTAGTATTTTAGCTAAGATATTTGAAATTTGATTATGTACTATGCAGGGTCAATCCATAATTTGATTATGTACTATGCAGGGTCAATCCATAATGCGAAGCAAAGGCTGCTAACCAAAAATTATGACCTTGTAACAACAATCACTATATCGCTGCATAATGCAGCCATCGACTCCTGGAATCTTTAAAGTTGTTGAGACTTAACCATAAAAGCTGGATGAGCAAATAAACACTATGATCAATAGACCGGTTGACAACAATATTCAATTCGCACATTGCGCAACTGACAGCCCAGCAGTTCATTAGAGATACATAAAAGGCATGTACTCAATACATCCTTACTAAGTTGTAAAACGTAGGTCTACTCTATTGTAAGCTACTGTACTTACGAGGTGGAGATCTGCGGTATTCTGAAAAAAAAAAAACAAGATGTAAGTATTATACCGGATTATATTATACAAAGCCACGACTTTTACCTTACTATTGCATACAAACCTCAAACTTCGCAAAATAATTAAAAATAAATTTTTAAGCAGAATGCATTTTTAAATAAGCTGAAAAACAGGAGCTGGGACGTCAAGGCATCAGAACAGCTTTCACTACAAAATATTCTAATTTCATGCGTACCGTATCAATTGAAAAATTCACTCAACCCTACATTGTAATATTGAGTTACATCGTCTACAAATGACTTGCTCAATTGTATGTTACTTTCTGAGCGAGTATAAACTGTAACTGCAAAGATAAAGCGCCTCTAACACAAGTAACTCCGATAGAATGTTAACCAACACGCTTTCCAAAATTTCTCGTTGAATAAACGTATACACATAAATCTCTTCACCATCAAACGATTGTTACAGCTATAACACAATAAAACAAAATAACAGATAAAAACAGGAATTGCACTGGACAATACTAAACTTTACCTCGTTCACGATCTCTGGGATCTGGTGGAGGAGGAGCTCGGTCTAAAGAAAAAAATCGTTTTAGATAACTTCAAACAAAAGTACAAAAAAATCTGGTAATCACTAAAAACGGTTGCACAAAATACATTAACCAAACAGTATCGTAAGCCAAGTACTGACAATAATGTAACCATAGCATATCAACGCACCTTGCATAAGCACCAAAAAATTAACAGGCCATAAACAAAAAAATGCTACGAAAATAGATTTGTGATAGGCCTACTTACCACCAAATTTTGAAGCTTTTTTTGAGTTGATTTTTTCTAGTTCTGCTTTCGGCAATGCTTTTCGAATTTCACAATTATGAAGATTGATAGTGTGGTATTTCTGACCTGAAATAAAGCAGCAAGATTAAAACCAAATGAGTCAATGCATGAAAACAAACGTAGTAAATATACGCATAATCTTTGTGGCGTGTGTGGAACAAGAGTCATTGTCAAACTCGGAGTTACATACTGCATGTGGTAAGTGGGTGCACGCATGACGCACGAATAAAAAGGTTACACTTTACTTGGCAAAAGATTTGTTTGCAAGAAGTGTGGAGGCATGGTGAAGAATTTGCAGGGGCCCAAATGAAACACTACGTGATGGCGAAGAAACCGTAAGATTTCTTATCTAAGTGACAGATTGAATGCAACTGTGGATGTGAAACAGCGATTTCGTTCGATGAAATTAATGGAATGTAGCGAAATACTCAAAAGCAAAATGTTTTTATAAAAGATGAAAGGGAAGGTTTACAAAAGTTGTGGAAGATCAGCTATATGAAAGTGAAACATGGTGCTTGAGAAAAAAAGAAGGCAATTTTGAGAACAAAGCAAGTAGTACGCAGTGGTATGGTCATGTTGAGGAAAAACGATGAAAATGTGATAGTGAAGACTTTGAAATTTGAAATGCGCGGTAGTAGAGGAAGACCGAAACAAACGTGGAAAAAAAGGAGAGAATGAAATGAAGAAAAATGGACTGGTGAAAGAGGAAGTACGTGATTGAAAGTAATGGCGAGGCGTGATAAGACAATGAGCATACGAAATCCGGCCAACTCTGATAATGGGGATCCTAAATAATGATGATGACCAGTAAGTACGATATTTAAAACTGCTTGCATTGGGGTCGGTAAACCAGATCGTCAGATAGTACATGATGACGAATCAGAGCGGAATATTAATTGGTAACACACAATCACAATTCATTATGCCCCAACAGTCTGCTTCACAAGTATGGGCTCTTCAGGGGGCTAAAATTTAATATAGGCTTCTTCAAATAAAATCAAATATCCAAACTATTTATCAAGTCTATGCATGAAAACTACTTTTACAGCACATCTTTT
The DNA here is from genome assembly GCA_963965965.1 of Trididemnum nubilum. NCBI lineage: Eukaryota > Metazoa > Chordata > Ascidiacea > Aplousobranchia > Didemnidae > Trididemnum > Trididemnum nubilum. The sequence continues at coordinate 13,385,972 of OZ014484.1, read as the reverse complement.
AATGTTTTGAGAGATTGTAAAAAATTCAAATTGGTCAAAATTTATGAACAACGCAATTCCTCTTTATTGTTGAAAAGATCAATTATTTAGTACTTATACAGAAAACAAAAGGTTTACAAAAAATCATGGCAAGAAATCATTGACCTTACAGCACACTTATGCAGTACCATTAAAGTTCAAACGTAATTAATACCAATTTTCTTACCAACAATTTTATCGACTGGGTCATAATCAGCAAATGTCACAAAAGCAAATCCTCTTTTCTTTCCCTCTCGATCTTCCATTACCTAACAAAAAGAACTATTGTGAAAGCTAGACGTTCCGATTTCCAAGCTTGCGAATGTACAAATAGTCCTGTTTTGAAAATAATCAGAGTAAAACAAAAACTTTGAAAACATTAGAAAAAATAACCCCCCAAAAAAAAACAATAATAATCAACTTACCTCTACTAATTCAACAGTGCCAAATTTTTGGAAATATTCTCTCAGCATTGGTTCTGTAGTGTCTTCTTTAATTCCACCAACAAAGATCTTTTTCACTGTGGCATGAGCTCCTGGCTTGTCAGAATCCTGAAAAGATCCATTTAAGTAACAGCAAAACTTATCATGACGGAATGGTTAAAAAATACTATCTTGAAATTTAATTTAAATCATTGGCAAATTCTTGTATAATTTAAAAAAGGGAGTGACTGTTTTACCAAAAATATCAAGCTTTTCGTTACAATACAATCCAAAGAAGTAAAATGAGAATCAGGAATATTTATCAGAGCATTTTTCATCTGCTTTTAAATGGTCAATATTACGGTTTGGATTGAGGTTATTAGATTTGGGGTTAGCTTTAAAGTAAGGATGTGAATATGGGTTAGGCTTGGTCAGAATTAGTGAAAAAATTAAGAAGAAATTTTTGTTGAAATAAAGTCTTGCTTTAAGAAACAACTGAAATCATTTCAGCTAAAACTAAAATAGCCTTGCAACTCGTAATGAATAAAAAATAACAGCACTCCAAAAACGTTGCAAATCTATATTTATTAAGTTACCTACTTCTTTAGCAACTGCACGTTTTGGTGTAATATTGCGTCCATCCAGTCTGTGTGGTCGGTGGTCCATAGCTTTATCAACCTACAACCAGAAAGAACAAGGTTTTATACATTCCAAACGTAAATTTTTCGGTGGTATCGTATACACCAAACAGATACAAAAAAATTCCAGTAATTTTCAACTTTTAAGTACCATACTGGTATCAATTGATTTGTGTTGTTAATGTTGATACAAAGCAGCACAATCAGAAAATGAGCAATTGATGCCAATACATACTTACACAAACAGGTTCATTACAACACAAATTTCAAATTTTGGAGAAATACCAGTACCACAGAATCAAAAATGTTTAAAATACTGTACTTTCTAGTGCTCACCATGTATATTCTTTTGAATGTGACAAAACCAAATCCTCTTGATTTTTCAGTTTTAGGGTCTTTCATTATAATACAATCTAGAAAACATGGCATATTAAAGGTAACATCAGATCTTGCATTATTTTTTATGCATAGTTCTTGCAAAAACTATTTTTACATCAAACATACCATTGTTTTGAAGACTGGCAAAGTATGTTTAAACTTAATAACTGTTAGTTTAATTTAAGCTTAGTCATACATAAAAATAGCTTATACCAAGCTATAGCGTTGCTGTAGTGCAAAACTGCATATTGATTCTTTGTTTCTACTGTCACCGGACAGCGTTAAGATGCCAACTGTTGGAAAATCTGCACACTTTTCATTGCAATGACTACCTCGTGATTCAAGAATTCGCATCTGCTCAAGAGTTTCCAGTGATCCTATGTTTCTGTGAATTTTTTTAAACTCTTGTCGACTGAATTTGCTGCTAGTTTGAAGCCACAGAGCAGAGATAATCATCATAAAGCATTTTATTCAAGCCTTTAACCTTTTAGCCACACTGCCGACAATTCTCCACTAGTTTGTTTGATTTAATTTCAAAATACCCAAGACAGGGTTTGGAATTAATGCTAGCACAGGGTCAATTAAAATTGCTTTGGGCAAGTCAACAAAACGCAGTGTATGAAATAAACATCACACTAGATTGCTTAAGAGATGAAAATTGCTGCTTTTGTTGCAACAAAATGTGAGTAAAACAAGCTATTTGCTTGCTTAATTTCAGCGCAATTATTGCAATTAGCACTTTTTCTTACAGATCCGTTCGATACTGAAATGCACTTTGCAACTTTTTTGACACAAAATGCTGCATTCTTTTTCTGAGAAAAATTTGCTCTTTTGAATATCACATGAAATGCCCTATGCTGCAAGACGTCAAAATTTTGCTTTTTTTTATTACTATTAATGGTACTTCAAAATAATTAGCCCCTGTATTTTGTTCCAAAAAAATTCAGCTTTCTAGCTGGTGCAGTTTCCAAGATATTCGTGACTGAAAATGTGCTTGCATCATAAAGGCAACCTCAATCGATATCATTGTTGATTTAACAATTGAAATAAGTGCAATCAAAATATCATTTTTTGTGTATTGCACAGTTGAAAACATGTAGCTGTTACATAAACTAGGCCTAACATTACAATCGCGCACAAAAACTTCATTTTCTGAAAATAAAAGTATTATCTTAATTCAGTATTTTTGCCAAGAAATACATTTTGCATTTTTTTAAAATTAAACAAGTTTCTCACAATTCATTGTTCCTATTTGTTTTGGGCAAGCAGAGATTTTCCTTGGCAAGTAAACATTTAATATCACTTTGACAATGAGCAAGTTGTTGAAAAAGTGAATTTCGACCCCTGAAAAATAGAGCAAAAAAAATACTGTACTTGCGGCATCAAACATGCCGTTGATTTAGTTGCAAACAAAACAAATTCTTACCTGTTACATCACCATACTGCATGAAATACTCTCGAAGAGCTCCTTCTTGAGTGTCAAAATTTAGACCACCAACAAAAAGCTTTCTTTGTTGTTCAGGTTCATTCATTACATCATTTGAGCTCTGAAAAAAACACTCATATTCAGTAATCCTTCAAAGTTTTTACTTTCTGAGTAAGTGGCAGGAAAATGTACAAAAATATGCTAACGTCTTTGCAAAAATGTCATAGTTTAGATCTTGTGAAATCGCCAGTCCACAAAAAAAAACAAACTTAAATTAGTACAGTCTATTAATTGTCATTTAGACTACCAGGTATGAGGTTGGAAAGTTCAAACATGCTGCACCAATTTTTGCTTCAACCTACTGATACTGAACCTACTTCAACCTAGCACTTATTTGTTATTTGCGCCCCACCAATCAAAGGGCAAAAAGTGCGCCAATTTATCTAACATAATTTGCTTCAAAAATTCCTACTTTTCGTTTACTCTGCGACTAAACCTCTTAAAAAAAAGTCTTTGGGATTGTAAAAAAAGGAGTTTTCCACCATCCATGCTGCATTTTACTTTGCGAAGGACTTTTGCGCCATCATAAAGTTATTTTTGCATCAGCCAAATTGGCACAAAAAGTTTGTGATTCTATGCACCAGTTTCCAATGGGGATTTGTAACAATTTATGGTACTTTCAGATATTGTCACATGGTGGGAGGGACTTAGTTCTGAATTGTGAAACAACCAAAGAACCTAACTGCTAAATATGATTTTAGATATTTTTTAATCTTGAAATAATTATTTTTACAATAAAATGTAACTTTCAAATGCCAAAACCCGCTTTCGTACTTGTGACAAATTTGCACAAAAACACCGAAAATACTTGCGTTTATAAGGGTACACTGCTCATCATATTATGCCTGTTAAGAGAGTTACTGACAAAAATTGACTTCGTGGAATATTTGTGTATGATTTCACGTTCTCAATTAATGTATTCCAGAAAGTTGCAGACTGGTAAATTGACTTAGTGAAACATTCGACTACGACTTCACATTCTCAACTACTGCATTTGAGTGAGTTGCAGACAGCAAAATGGTCGAGTGACTAAAGCAAGGTCCTTGGCACCATTGAAAAGTTTGAATGTTATGCAGGTTATCACAAAACCTTGTGCCAACTTGGCACAGAAAACGCAAATATAGCTTTGGCATAGCACATAACTGCTTCCTCAGCTTGAAGTACAATGTGGATGTGGAAAACTTCAAACAAAATTCTCCAAGTGAAAACTTTTTTAGAGGACAAATCGCAGAGCAAGAATAAAGCGAGAAGTTTGGTAGCAATACTATTAATCTTAATTTGCGTGAGCCAACCACTTTTATCGGCACAGCCTAACAAATGCTTGGTTGGAGCAGAAGTCTGGCAGAGTATATTTACACTTTCCAATCTGGGTTCTGGCCTCCTGGATTTGATTTCCAGTTCAGAGTTGGACGATTCCATTAATTAAATGTAACCCTTCTGTCCCAGCAATCCATTGTAAATTTCAGTAGTACAAGCTACTGCAGCAAGACAATTTTGGGGATAAAATATTCTTACAATTATTTTTTTAGACTCTGCCCAGAGTTACATCTGTGCTAATGAAACTTGCGTGAAAATAACACAAAGCTATTTGCACACCTACCAATTGAAAAAAATAGGCTCAAAATTACAAATTATATAAAGCAATTATACTTAACTTACCACATCATTGGACCCCATTGTTGAATTTATAAGATGACTTCCCAATCAAGTACACTGAACAGCAGTTGTACAAGCTAAAATAACCTACTGCAACTGTACAAAAACCTAAAATATGGAACATTGTTGGATTGTGAAAAAGATGAGCAGCCTACCTGGAATCTAAACAAATTAGATAATGGCTAGTGCTACGTTACACAATGCCCATAGAGAGAATATGAGAGCAAAAAGTGAGCGTTCATTTGCTCCTTCTTATTTTTTAAATCATCGTTAGGGTTTTGATTATCACTAGAGTTAGAGTTCGGGTTATGTTTAACAGTAATAATAAATATAGTATTTGTTAACCCCTAAGGTAATGCTGGAGCTCACCAGCATATCTTATCTGCCCAAGAGGCAAGGTAAAAAACCAAATCAATGTGCAAGAAATGAATAGGGCAAGATGGGGTAATTTCGAACAACATTCTACTTATTGACTCATTTCTGCCACTAAGTAGCATATTACACATCCTTGACAACATTTGAATCTTTACCTATCACGTACCAAATGCACAAATTTCAGAAACAATCAGTGAGGATTTAAGCGCAGCTTTATTCTATCCATTTTAAGTGTTGAGTATGCTACAAAATCTATAAATTGGTCAAAAATATGTTCAGCCTAACATTTACGTAATTTTTTTGTCTTAAACCTATCCAACTTCAACTCTTTTTTTAAAACATTTGGGACTTCTGAAACTTTTGGATTATTGGAAAATGCTGCTTTTCTGATTCTCCTTTTTTCATCATTCATTTTAGCTTGAATCCATTATTTTGTAGGCTCGCTGGTGTTCCCGCAACCAGTGGACACACCACAGTCTCGGTGCTTCCTGCAGGACAAAAGCAGTAAGGTAAATATAGTTAGAGTATACGTCTGGAAATACCCAATGTGTCCGGAATTACCCCACTTTGCCCCAGCAAAAAAGCATTAAGCTGCTCAAGAGTACCAACAAACCAGAATAGCTTGGCAACCAAAGCATACTATACAACACAAGTAAAATGAGACAGTAGCCAAGTGACAAGGCAGCGGTAGCATGAACTAATAAAAACAAAAACATCAACATGAAATATCTCCAACAAAAAACTTTTTTTAAAAGAAAATACTCTGCAAGACATGTCTAGCAATTTACCGATACAACAAGAGGCAAACAAACAGTGAAAAATCCACTGCAACCAAAATGTACAAAAAAAAACACATTTCAAACATAAGACCAAGACTCACCACTCCAACCCAAACCTGCTACGCCAATGACCACCTAACATGATTCAAATGTTAATAGTTAAACCATGTTCAACGGTCATCAACACCACAAAAGCCAGGTTGAAATAGTGACTCGTGAGATGATGTTTGAACTGCAAAACAGTGTCACTGTGTGTAACAGAAAAAGGCAAGACATTCCATACTTCCGGAGCTTTTTGGGGTTAGGGTTAGAGGAGAGCAATTTTCTCATTTAGTACAAAGCAATAACTAAACTAACTACACCTTGATTTCATTCTAAACTTTTAAAGCTTTCTAAATTTTTCAATATTCAGTCTGTAGTATTAGTAAACTAGGCTACAGTAGCCAGCATAACCTGGGTTACCAGTGACTTCGCCACAAAGCGATTTTGTCAGTGACCTCGTCACAAAGTGATTACGTGACAGACTGCATTCTGAAGACAAAATAGGCCCGTCTGCCACCCATAATCAGTATTGCACTATTGCATTATTTAATATTAAGGAACTTACTAAGAACAGTAGTCATTAAACTATTCTATTATTTTCCAAGCTGTCTTGCTTTAACCCCTGACCCTACCTATGTGGCGAAATCACTTCGTGGTAAGATCACTGGTAACGATAACCTGTACAGTACTTCATTGGTAAGCCTATGTTTTAAACAAGGAAGTCTGAAAGGGACTAGTGTTTATTGTTATGCAATGCCTATAATGAGAATAAGAGAGCAACGAGTAAACACTCATTTGATATATGCTTTTTTAAATTTTTAAATTATCGCTAGAGTTTGAGTTGGAATTAACATTAGGGTAAGGATCCAACAATTTTCATACACCTATTCTTACAGTACGCCACCTTTAACAGCAGCCTCTACTTTAAAAGAATGATGGTGATAACCAGCGTTCCTTTTAATTTTGAATCTACTGCGTAAATGCCGGAAAAGACGCGAAAATGCCTGAAGTCGGTGCGAAAATGTCGTCGCAAATCACAAACAACATTGCTGTTTACTTAAAGTTTTAGCGATCTCAAACAACAAAAAAAGGTCATTGCACACAAAGACTGCCAAGAGTTTTCTTTTCTTTATCGGCGTACTTTAAACAAATGAAACAAAAAAGGTCTTCAGGTAACGTAGTGCATCTTTTTCTGCGACTTTTGGTACTTCTGCATCAAGTTTCTAAGAAACAGCGCCGGATGAAGAAAAATGGCGTTGCGCCGAACGCTACAACCAAACACAAACGCCGTAATTTCAAAAATCAAAAAACGCTGATCCCAGTTGCCAAAAAGTAGTGAGAAAATGCTGTAAAAAATTTTGCATTATTAGCACTTACGAGAAACACTGGTGATAACAATATGCCTAAATTAACAATACCGTTGACCGGGGTGACTCTGCACAATTTTGACACATCTGTATCTCATACAATTACTTAGTTATGATAAAGGTTTGGCAATTGCTGCATTATGGTGCGACTTGTAAAGGCTACCTATACATACAACATTGATTTTTATTGTTTGTTTTATACCGACCATTTTTTTAAAAAGTTTGCTCTGTGCAAAGTCACCCCAGGTTGGGGGGACTTTACACAACATTTTTGCATTTAACTTTACAAGGTACATAAGCAAAGCTGATAATCAGAAAATGATATTTACAACATTCAAAACCAATGTATAACACAGTCAGATTCATTTAAGGTTAATTACGCCATTTTACATTATCAATTAATAAGCACATTTCTTGCAAGTTTTTCAGCAACTGGTTTATGCAAATTATCGTTACTAAAATTTCCATATCGTCTAGATGGAGGGTTTCTTTTGTATTTTTGTGGGATATTCTACTGCTATTATTGCTATAAGAATGCTTAAAAGTAGGTAAATGCTTAACCTAAAGTAACTGAATAGGCAACCTGAGAAAAAACAAACTATCATAGTATCAGTACTGTAGATTGTTTGGTTTTAGTATGAACCAGGTGATGTGTGCCATTCAACCACCCAGACGCAGATCACTCTTTCTGCATTGTAGGGCTCTGCTTGCAAGTCTTCAGTCAGACTGGGCAACTTCGAAGGGTAGGCTGCTAGACCTAATCAGGAAATTAGTGCTAAGTGTCTTTTCCAAGAGCAAAATGACAATATGCCCAGTGCAAGCTTTGAACTAGTGAGCAACTTCTCAGCCAACATACTGGTATCCTACTGACTAAGCTATGCTGTTGCTGGAGTAAAGTACGAGTAGATCATACTAAACATATACAATCAATAACATCTTTTTCACTCTTATATCTTACTGTTTGGTGGTATGTGCAAAGTCACCCTAGTTAATTTTGATGTGTAGAGTCACCCCACAAAATCAAAAACTATATGACCTACATAAAAAAGTTATTTTATCTGGTAAAGCTTTACTCTGATCCAATTGCAATTCAAACATAAACAGAGTTAAAGCAATAACCTCAGACATAGAGAATGCAAGAAAATTCGATACATGTGAACAACAGTTTGAGATAGGCAATTTCAGCACCATGTATTTTTTGGCACTTTTTTGCAGTTGCTTTCAAGCCACACTATTAATAATGTTAGCATTAGATAGGCAATCTGCAATACAAATTCAGTTGTTACTAACATAAAGCATTGACAATCATAGATAAAATAAGTTTTGCAGACTTTTCTATTTGTTTATTGCTGGAAAAAAATTTTTTAAAGTTTTTGTGTAAAGTCACCTACCTGAGCAAAGACACCCCAGTCGACGGTACCAGTTTGCTGGGCCAGGGATTGGAATGGTGCAGGTTATCAGTTTTGTTTTGGCAGAGGCTGCTGTTGCGCTACGTAAGAACGAAAAATCGCTATCCTAGCCCTACCCCTAAACTTTAACCCCAGCATTACCCTAACAATAATTTAAAAAACGAAAAAGAGTAATTGAAAAAATGGGCACTCACTCTTTTCTCTCTTATTTTCTTCATGGGCATCATGCACGTAATGTAATACTAGCCACTTTCTTTTGCTTTATAGGACCGAAGACTCTTGGATTAGGTCTACAGTACTAACTGACTGGAGTTTTATTTTACATTCACAATACTGTCGCATCTTAAGATAGGATACTAACGAAACTGAGTAACAAACTGGTGTTATCCAAATTCTGCTAAGGAAAGTGGCTAGTATTACGTTACGTAAAGTCAATAAAGAGAATAAGAGAGCAAAGAGTGAGAGTTCAATTACTCTTTTTTGTTTTTTATATTATCCTTAGGGTTTGGGTTAGATTTTGAGTTTGAGTAAGGATTAACGTTGGGTTTTTTTAAATCTTGTTATTGTAATCCTTATTATTTAAAATCCTCTGTAAAATTAACACCATATCTGTTTTTTTTATGTATCATTGCACCTTTTACGTTGGGCTTCAATGTGTGAGTGTTTTTTTTTCTAGCACTGACCTGCGACTAACTATACAGTGAACTGTAGTGTTGTAGCAGTTTAGTAATATTATTTTTCTTCATTTTCAAGCGTATCATAAGTAACATAACCTGATTGGCATATAATTTATATTTCAGTGTTTTTTTGTTTTTTTTTTTAATCCTCACAAGTGTCACAAGTTTTTTTTCATCAACAGAAACGGTGACATAGGCCTATGCTCTTTCTATGTAGCAGTTTTCGTTATTTATTGGCAGTGGCTGCTGCTACGTTATGTAACACTTCACTCGTAGGATAATATTACGTAATTTGTAACATTTTAGCGGTGGGATATCTTTAGGCAAATTTCTACGACCCGTCATAACAAACCGATATTTTTTTAGGACGCTATCAAAAATCAACTCAATTTTATATAATTATAAATTAAACGAAGTGACTTGGCGAATGGAACATTTGCGGATTGCGGTATTTTTTTTTCCTTGCAAATGGAGCCATTGCCTTGTTCATACCTTTGGTTTAAATACGACATTTTGTCAGTGAAATGTTCAAGCTGTGTAGTGTGGTGGTTACAGTGCTTGGCTTCCAACCATCGCACCCGGGTTCGATTCCTGTCTGAAGTGCGAATGCGTGGAATGAAACATAACAGAGTATCGACGCAGGATCAGGGAGGAATATGCACTGAAGAATTTTTTGTTTGCTATAAAGTCTTGCATTACAGTTAGGGTTGGGGCAACGACGCCAGCCTGAGAGATAGCACTTACGTGCAGCAACTTTTCACAACGCATGATCCATTCGCTTGCGAGGAAACAAAAATACTGCAAGTGTCCCACGTAATATTATCCTACGAGTGAAGTGTTACGTAACATAACAGCAGCCACTGCCTTATTTATTACGCCAACTTTTTCTCTTCATAGCAACTGATTGTCAGAATTTAATAATTTTGTTCAGTTTTTCCCCAAACGTTTGAAAACAAATCTTTTAAACTTCTAGAAAGAAAAGTTTTTATTCGGCTAAATGTGTACCGGTATATTACATCGCATTGACAGATTGATGAATAACTGCAGTGGATAATATTTGTGAACGTTCTTAGACACATTTTTTTTCTTGATGTACTTTTTTTTCTTGATTATACAGTAATGACTCGGTTGATTCAAGTGCTTTTCTTACCCTGTCTTTTTTATGGTGGCATGGTTTGGATAAATCAACATAATCTTGCAGATATTAACAAGCTGTGGTATGAAGTTTTAAAATCTACTTTGGGTGCTACATTTAATGTTAAACTTGAACTGTGTGAAATCATCTCTGGGCTTCCTCCCATTGTTGTGCAAAATTCAATTAACAGTATCAAGCATTTCTTAAAGCTTAACATTAAGAAAGATGACAATGACCCTTTGAAAATGCTGGTAAATAAGGGTATTCAACCTGGTCTAAGTAAAGATTTACATGGCAAGTTACAACAAGTATTTAAATTCCTTCAATGGAAATTGATGTAATCACCAGAATGTTTTACTGTGTCTGATCAAATTCTAGTTGAAGAAAATATTGTTGACTATTTCGCAGATTTGTCCAGTACATGTTGCTCTTATACCAAAAGCATGGTTAAGGAGTATACTGAAAAACTTTGGCAAAATTCTGTCCAATATAAGTGGCTATTAAATTGGTCAAGTATTATATCAACAGTGTCTTGCATTAGTTTGGTTTTTAAATCAAGTATTCCTCGCAATATTGAAACTTTAACTTTAAGTCTTTTTTATCCAAATAATTTGCTGAATTTGTTTTTGTATGAGCATTTTCCTGAAATATGCTCTTCACCACTGTGTGGTTGTGGTGCTAATGTGCAGTCTTCATTTCATGTTGCATGTGAATATAAACCCTCACAAGCTAAGTCTGAAACAGTAAAGCAGATAAGGGCTATCTGCAATGAGGAAGTTAGCTCTGATCTATTGCCTGATGATTTTTCAACTACCTTGCTTAATCACAGCAGGCAAGGCAATTTTTTAAGTCTGCTTGTGGAACGAGTTAATGTCTGTTTAGAATATTTGAAGCAAACTGTAAATATTTAAGCTGCTGTCTGGTGTACAGTGTTCTAGGATTTAATCCACCAATAGCGTATTGTATAAGTGCTCATTTGCAAGCACCAAACTATATTGCTATTTTAGTACTTACTGCTTATTATTTACCTCATTTTTGATTACTTCATAAAATACTTGTCTTCAAACAATGGTATTGGCAGTATTAGAGTGTGTTTTTTTTCCAAGATTTAAAAATAAGGGTAATTGGGTGGGGGTCAATCTCTGACTCAACTTGAGGCTTACATTAATGCAATAATCTAGTAGCCTAACTTACTACATGAGTTGTAACTTATCAACAAAACACTGTTTAATATCCTTCTGCTGTTTTAATGCAATAATCTAGTAGCCTAACTTACTACATGAGTTGTAACTTATCAACACTGTTTAATATTCTTCTGCTGTTTTTTTTTCATCGTTTGTGATATTAGAATGTCATGCTTATTATCTTCAGTTGTTAGCTAACCCTCACTCTGCAGTGTCTCTTTTTGTAGAATGCGACTTTTTGTTGCTTTTTTTGTTTTACATTGTTTGTGGTTAATATTTGGTAGGGTAATCTTACATTTGCGAGGAGTAGGGTAATCTTATTACTGTGGTTGTGTTAAGTTAGTTCATGGCTGGGTTGAGTAAACCTTACTTGTGTGGTACCACATGCTAGCAATGCTGTGCTTCTGACTTGCCTGTTTTTGTCATGCGCTATTTGCTTGCTAAAATTTCTGTTCTGCCTTGTGTTGTTTGTTTGCTTCAATTTGTCCTGTTTGATCTTCAATGTTAACAGACTTTGAACATTAGGAACACGGCAAAGAGTTGATGCTGTTTGTACTAAAAGTACTTATTTATATCTTAATACATTAAGATAGAAACAAAGTAATTGTATAATATTCTCTATGGTTGATTTTTATATTGTATTTCGGCTTTTATCTGCGCCTGTTCTTAGGCACACACTTCTTTTGTGACATTATATATACCGGTACATAGAACATTGGAGTTAGACCTAGGGTCAGAGTTTGGGTTAGGTTTAGGGTTGGCGGTAGGCTAGAATAGCGATTTTCTTATTCTTACGCAACATAACAGCAGCCTCTGCCTTTGCTAAAACTGGTTCTCTAAGTTACTGAGTTACGTAGGTAGCCTAAACCTTGTTTAAACAATTTGTTCGAGCCAAAGGTGTACTGTAGGCCAACTGGGGCATTAGCGTGCAAGCATTTCTTCAAAACCAGTTCTTTGAATTTAGCAACCAGTTTGTGGCAAATTGGCTTTATACTGCACTAAAAATACTCTAGCACCCCTAGTTTTAGCCTCAACATTTTGGTTTTCATCGCCTTTAAGTTTCTACAGAGCTTTAGCAGCAACCACTTAGATTTCTACCAGTATTTTCAAATTAATATGATTGCAATGTACCAAAGATTTATCTTGAAATCAACAAAACTTCCAATTCTGAAAATTTTAGGGAAATTAACAACCACATTCAAAACCACTCAAATCTTACCTGAGTCTTTGAGTTTACCCTCGTGAAAAAAGTTAGCGAACATTGGCACGTGACCTAACGTCACAAAATGGCGCTCAAAATGAGTTGCCAATATTAAAAATCCTTTTTGCTTACAGAACTCGTTGCATGCTCATTCATCAATCGTTCAAGCGTATTTGAGCAAAATTTTGAATAAAAAATTTAAAAGCATTATGAAAAAAAGGTTTTCAATAGTTTTAGGCCAAAATTAAATAAAATTGTGATTTTTAAATGCTGTGACTTTTTAACATATTTTGTGTTTATGATTTTATGTTTGAAGTTCGTTGATAAATAAACTCGATTACTACTACAAAATGGTTGGCCAAAAACAAGTGAAGAACAAGAAATTTTGCAGCTATTTCGTTTGAGTTAAGCTGAAAACTTTGGCAAACAATTTTTACTCATGCTAAAGTTTTCAGTTTGTTTGGTACATTTCGAAGGAAATCATAATCGTGCTCTTGTTTTTTGTCCGTCTGACTTCATATACCAGCCACCAATCGCCAAAGGTGGAGTCCTCGAGGACATCCTTGGCCTCGAGGACGTCCTCGAGAACACATTTTGAAGTCTTTGGCCTTGGCCTCGAAGGTCAAGTCCTTGGCCTTGGCCTCGAGGCCTCAAGTCCTCGAAAATTGGCCTGTCCTCGGCTCGAGGACAGCACTATTTTTTGAATTGTTAAAACTTTGTGGAGCGCTTGAAAAATTTTTTGGAAAACGTTTTTTTGTAGAGATCGCTTGAAAAATTTTTGTGAGGACCTTTTCTTTTTGGAGATCGCTTGAAAAATTTTTGTGAGACCTTTTTTTTTTGGAGAGCACATGGGCTTGTGTCCTTGGCCTTGGCCTCGAGCATTCCTGTCCTTGGCCTCGAGAGTGTCTGTCCTCGGAAAGGCTGTCCTTGGCCTCGGATTTTTTTTGTGTCCTTGGCCTTGGCCTCGAGCCTTGTGTCCTCGACTCCACCTCTGCCAATCGCATATTCTGAATTGTGAAAAGAAAACTCACTTACTTATACAATGATAGACTACAGTACCAATTGTATAAGTAAGTAAGGAATTAAAATTGTTCACTCCTTACGTACTTATACAATGATGGTAATTATACTACATAATACGTACTTATACTATATTCCTTATAGATTGCGTTTGCATTTAGTTTCTGGTAAGTAGCACACCCGCGAACCGAACCAGCTCCGTTCACTTGCGGCGAATCAACTTGCGTCGGAACCAATCGACCACACGAATGGCCAGGGTCTGAATTATTCTAAACCATTTTTTTTCCGTTTTACTATTACCGGTAAAAATTACAAATTTAGTCAAATTTGTTTGCCCAGCATTAAAGGCGGTGAATCATCCAGCCAATTCCGGTGGTTTACAATAGCTAAAATTGAACTATAATTTTTGATATTTTTTGTTTTGATTTTGGGGCTGCGTTTGCAAAGATATTCAACAAATACAAAAAGATGTCCCCCCGAAAAAAGTTTTTGGCAACTCTGAGTTTTGATCTTCCCGCCAAAACCACAGTTCTCTAAACTATTAGGCCTACTGTAATCTTATTAAACTATTAGGCCTAACTATCTCTAAACTATTAGACCTAATAGTTTAGACATAGTTAGGCCTAAACTAAAAAACTATCTCTAAACTATTAAGCCTACCACAGTTCTCTAAACTATTAGGCCTACTGTGGTTTTGGCGGGAAGAACAAAACTCAGCGTTTCCAAAAACTTTTTTCGGGGGGACATCTTTTTGTATTTGTTGAATATCTTTGCAACCGCAGTCCCAAAATTAAAACAAAAAATATCAAAAATTGTAGTTCAATTTTAGCTATTGTAAACCACTGGAATTGGCTGGATGATTCACCGCCTTTAAGAAAACTGGTGTGTTTAAGTATTATTGTTACTAACATCATTATATTTTTTCCCTCAGACGTTGATCGTTGTGTAACCTAATACTTTTCTGTTTTTATGGTTTGCTGCCGTATGAGTTTTTGCCTAAATTTAGAGTTATATTTTGGTGACGCTGTTGGATTCACATAGGCATTATCTAGGCATTGATTGCAATAATTTTCATTCGTCACAACTAGTACCTAAGTGCTGTTGCTATAAATCACATTGTTTTCAGCTAACTGCTAGCATTATTATTTCATTTTGATGTGCCCTTGAATTATTAGTAATTTTGCAATGACTGACTGAGGTTGATATATACTGGTATTGGAAATTGTACCAGTACTAATGACATATTGGCAAACAAGACAAAACAAAGCAAGGAAGTTTTTTTTTTTCACTCCAATTGCCCACTTTAAATTCCATAAAACATAAATAAGCATTATCAACATTATTAATTTTATTTCTATCCAATCTGTAGTTACAGCATTTTTATTTTTTTTTATTTTTTAGTATGCTTAGCAGAGGTGGAGTCGAGGACACAAGGCTCGAGGCCAAGGCCAAGGACACAAAAAAAATCCGAGGCCAAGGACAGCCTTTCCGAGGACAGACACTCTCGAGGCCAAGGACAGGAATGCTCGAGGCCAAGGCCAAGGACCAAGGACACAAGCGCAAGTGCTCCCAAAAAAAAAAAAGGTCTTTACAAAAAATTTTTTAGGCGATCTCCAAAAAAAAAAAGGTCTTCACCAAAATTTTTCAAGCGATCTCCGCCAAAAAACGTTTTCCAAAAAATTAAAATTTTTCAAGCGCTTCACAAAATTTTAACAATTCAAAAAATAGTGCTGTCCTCGAGCCGAGGACAGGCCAATTTTCGAGGACTTGAGGCCTCGAGGCCAAGGCCAAGGACTTCAAAATCTGTCCTCGAGGCCAAGTACGTCCTCGAGGACTCCACCTCTGATGCTTAGAGTTAGAACAATTTTAATGTTGTCTTGCATTTTCTTTACATGGTGACTGTGAGTTTTGTGTATACACTGTACAAAATGTACATATCTTTGCAACACTTTGTTTTAATTTTGCGTAAAATTTTTTATCATAGAAAGTAGCAGACTGAGAAAATCTAGAAGCTGTTTTTTTTAACCTTAACTTGGTGAGGTGGCAGTAGACTTAGATGACCTTTCGGTCCTTCGCTGTCTCCTCACCAAGTGACTAAATATCGCTTTGACTCTGCAAGTTTGTGTGTTTGGTTTTAAAGGAATTGCATATTTCGATGCTTTGGTGATAGACCTAGAGGAAGTTGCAGTTTTTTTCTTGTGATATGACGTCACTTGGTAAATAAATAAATAAATATGAAATATTAACATTTTTTTTTGCTACGCCTTGCCATCGCCGGTGTTTGTTGCCACTCATCGCATTCCTGTATAATATGTCTCACAAAGGTTTAGTTGACTTGGTGACCATCTGGGTCTTTCGCTGTTCCTACCTGAGCGTATTGTTGCGTTTTTGGTGAATAAATACTGATACTGATAGACTGGACTACCAATTAAAAGAGGCATTTGTTACAAAGATTGGATTGAATTTGAATCCGCTTGCAAGTTAATGATGATTTTGAATGGGGATTTTCTTTTCAAAAGTCAATAAATGTGAACATGGATTTTAAGAAGTCATTGAATTTAAATGTTTCAATTAAACATTCCATGAATGCGGATAAAAGTAGCGATTTATAACTGGTTATAGTAGTAATGTTGCTAACATTTTATGATATTTATCAAGAGAACAAAAACTTTGTAGCCTAATGGCAACTATGACCCAGCAAGTATACCTGCGAAAGACTGAACTTTACGCCAGTTGCCCGCACTCAATTTCTTTAAAAATGCTTTTTTTAATGGCAGTTTAAAATTGAGGTAAAATAGCAAAAAAATCATAAAATTCGTCTTCCACATCAGCAATTTTCAAAGTGAGACACATTCAGGCGCGTAGCCAAATTCTTGCAATGGTGGGGGGGGGGGCTGTTTTGGGAATCATGGCCAAAGAAGAATAAAAAAAAAGTTTTTACTTAAAATTGAGGCAATTTTTCTGTCCAAATTCAGAGGCAGATCAAATAGAAAGAATAAAAAGGTTGTCACCTACACTTGGGAATGCCAATAAGGGGGGGTATTTTTCATTCTATTGCAGAAATCAGGTTCAAAAGTGCTAAAAACGTGGTATTTTCCATATTCTGCATGTCAATAGAGGAGAGGGGGTGAGAGCCCCCCTCCCGGCTATTTTACCAACAGGCTGGCAATAGTAGTAAAATCAAATTTAACAACAATTTAGGTAACCCGTATGAATGTAATGGCCAGATGGTCTGACTCTGCTTTTTCTTCTCACATAGAGTAGAATGCACATTAATTTATTTGCACCGGTCTTGTATGTTAAATATTGCTGCATTTAATCTGAGGCCTTACTAGCAGAGGTAGCGCTGCTAGGATTGGATTTAATCCGCACACAGAATATTGATGAATTTGAATACGGATTTTCAAAAGTCAATAAATTTGAATTTAGATTTTACCAAGTCAATGAATTTGAATTTAAAAAATGAATGGATCCAACTCTGTTTGTTACCTCCTCTTAGCTAACAACCCCGGTCGCAGTGCAAGAACGAGGTTAAAAATCAATTGGAAAAATTGAAACAAATATTAAAAATCAACGGGAAAAATTGAAACGAATGTAGCGGATGCATATTCGTCCAGAATAGCGCGACCGCTGCTTTTCGTTAGTGGAAAATATACAATTGTGATTTATTCAACCTAAAAATTAATCAAAATTTTCAAGTAGGTGAACTTCAAACCAACTTTGGCTCCGGCCTGCGGACTTGTCTTCCAGCCTGTAGCACGTAAAAGCATAGGTGGGCACAAGTCCGTTAATCGTTAATCCGTTAATAACGAAGCTAACTTTTTCATTAACTCGTTTATCCGTTAAAAAGTTTTTTCATGTTAACGGACTAAAGTAACTTCCGTAAAGTTATGTTAACTTCCGTTAACGTTTTTATCGTTAATATCTTGCACCATTCATCGGACCGGTACAAACCAGTCTGCACTGGTAACACCTGTTTTGTATTAGCACGAGTTTTATGGAAGAAAGCGAAGAAATGAGCGCTTTTTTGTGGCAAATAATATCCTGCAGCCTCATAGGTCTATTATTTATCGCTGTTCACAATTTCCAAACATTTTCCGATCGCAGCTTCTTTGTGCATTTGAACTTATTTTATCTTGAAATTAGATTAGACTATAAAATGTAACTTCCAAAACACAAAAAGACCACCATAGCAATAAATATTTCCTTACAATCACCTCAACAGCGTCAATACGTGTTCTAGAAGCGAGAGAATAAAAAGAAATGAAAATTAAACGCAAAATGTTAACGGATTAACGGACTTTATTAACTTCCGTTAATTAAAGCTGAAATTAACGGATTAACGTTAACGGAGGTGTGAAGTTAATTAACGGACTAGAGGTTAACGAAGCTAACGTTTTGCATTAACTTGCCCACCTATGCGTAAAAGTATATCGATTATCAAAGCTTGCTCTGTCAAAATTTCTATTGAAATTAGTCCTTTGTTCCAGCTTTTCTAAATGCTTCCGTGAAAACGCATATCAAAGAAAAACTTACGTTTCATACTAGGACATACTACAATACACCAAACAGACAGCACAGAGTGTCAATAAACTTTGAATTTATTTTGTAAAAATTACTCAACTAAACATAAAGTCCCAATGATTATAATAGCCTATTAGGCAGCTGTATTTCATATTGAAAATGTCTAAAGACTATTTTGCCATGAAATATGCAGCACCGCACTTGGAACTTTCGCAAAATAGTCTTTTTATTTCAAAAAAAGGATAGTAGCAATGTCCGTTAAAAATTTCCATTATTGGTCCGCTCTCTTGTCATCAGAACCATCAAACAACAACCTCCAGCCACTCGGAAAGGATTGATCAATACTGCAGAAAACGTGAGTTTTTACTTCAAGAAACGGCAGTCAAATCGTCTGCAAAGCGATGACGTAACGAAACCAGCTTGGAACGCCATCGAGCGGCAGCTTCGTCGTGCGATATAAGAAACTGAAACAAAAATGTAGCTTGTCAGATAGCATACGCTTCATTGGAGAGCAAGGTTTCAGAACACACACAATATAACAATCGACACATCAAAAACTTGTTTCAAAATTACAAACAGTCTGTGAATTCAACTAAAGCAGCTTACGGTATACTATTAGGGACCCAGCAAAAAATGTAAATTGATTAAGAATGAAACTCTTTAACATATTTTGTGGTTGTGATTTAATATTAGGAGTTCGTTGATAAATGAACACAAAGAATAACTTGTGTAGCTTCTAGGGTCAAAAGATCGCGACTGTAAGTGTCGACAGGCTCGGTTGCATCATAGGCTCTTTATAACTAGACTGGAAACTGACAGTTTTGTCTTTTCTTCTCTGCGGTTCACTAGCTCTAAAATATGCCGATTCGTACAATCAGCATTAGCTTTTTCTTCACGGTTTACTCACTCTAGGAATGCGTCCAGTTATATTAGTCGAATACGCGCGACCGCAAAAAAACTTCGCAAGAGCAAACTTTATTTTCTTCAATACTCTTTTCTTTTTATCCGCTCGTCTGTTTCTAGTCCACTATATAAACAGCCTTAAGTTGCATAATCTACGTCTACTAGCTCAAGAAATCCGGGTATTTTTAACCCAGTTGATTGAAATAATCTTTCATTTGTGGTTGATGCAGCTGACAACGCTACTCTAGTACTTTTTCAGACCCTGTTTTACGAGTCCACATCAAATGACCGCCGCAAACTGACAGCGAACAAACTTACCGCTAACTAACCCGAACCCTGGGCAGTTGATGGCGGTCAGTTGGTTCTGGTCACTCTGCGGCAATCAGTTGACTTGGTTCGCTATTTTCGCATGAATCATTCAAATTTTCTAATTTAAAAGAACAACTTACATCGGGAGCCATTAATGTTCGAGGATCTCTTTGAGCGAAGTCGACCATACGTTTCGCTTTGAAACGAGCATCATCATCGGTTTCTTGTTGTTTCTTCAGCGCTTCATCCATAGATAGTAAGCTAGAGTGACCGAAAATAGCAGCTTCATGGGTGCTCTCTCGATCAGCGAAAGACTAAAAAAGATCAACATGAAAAAACAGTTGATTACAATGCCAAAGATGTAGGATCGATTTCTAAAGCTTGTTGCAGGTGTTTGGTGTGTTACTCTGCTCTTCCTACGAATGGGATGGGAGTGCATTACGCAACGTAGGCTAAATTCGAGACCACATACCCCTACTAGTTAGTTGAAATATCTAGGGAAAAAGTAGTCATTTCCCAATCACTCAAAAGGTACATTCACACGGGCAACTTTTAGCTGCAAGAATCGGCATTGTGCCTTTTTTCTTTCTCAAATCGAGAGAAACAAGCGCAATTCAGAAAGAAAAAAGGCAAAATGCCGATTATCGCAATTAAAACTCGCCAGTGTGAATGCAGCTACAGAGATAAATATAGGTGCCTCTGCAGCACCAGCTGATTTGATCTGACCATCGTCTTTAACAACCGTTCAAGTGGGGGGGCTTCAGTATTATTCCAGGAGTGCACAGGATTGTTTCAATTGTTTGCCGTGTCGGAATCTCTTGCAGAGATTACGACTCATGTAAACCTTGAGTCAGATAGCATAAAAACGCCATATAATAGGTTATAACGCTTTTTACTCTGTTTGCAAGTACAGCAGCTGCAAATACAGCATAACATCTTGTGATAAAATAACATAGTAGAGAACAAGTCTGTAACTATGAATTAAAATCGAGCGGAAAATATCTGAGAGTAGTTTTAGTAATCATGTTCAAATGATGATGATTAAGGTTACTTAAAATAACAACAATATTGCTCTTAATTCTTTCTTAAATATCGATGCAGCAACACAAAAAAATTAAAGCATTTACCTTTTTTGCAGGCTCGCTATTGTTCTTTTTCTTCGATTTGGTGGAAGATCGAAAATGAGATGGCAGGAATTCAGCTCCATCGTAGTCTTCATCATCATCACCTATAGCTTGGATCGCTTTCGCTCGCTCAATCTGATCTTTAATCGACTCTTCTTCCTCTAAAGGTTTTAAATCAAGAGTAGAAGGTTTTCCAAATCAAGAGTAAAGTGTATTTTCCAACTTGGTAAAATAATTATATCTTAAGACAGCTGTTAGACACCTATTTTCCCTAGTTTGCATGTCGTAACTATACTACGGTAGTACATAGCAGAATTTCGATCAGTAGAAGGATGTTACTATAGCAGGACAAAATGCACCAGCAAAAATCACCAAGGCTCACACAAAATCAAATTTCTTCAATTTTTAATGCAAACAAAATGATTATGCTATTTTAAATCGCCTATTCAAAGCTAATTACATTAAAATGTGGAAAAGTTGAAATCTGTACGTAAAAGTTGAAATCCGTACATAATCCTGGAGTGGAATGCTGTTTAAAATGTGAATTACGCCCATACACCAAAACGATGTTCAGAATTTTGGTCAATTCATCTCCCTCTCCGCAACTACGTGGTAAACTCTCAAAGCTTTACAATGTTTAGATACTTTCTTAGATAGCATCATGCAGAAGTTATAGGTGAGAAACTAAGCGAAAATGGGGAAAAATCTCAGAATTGGACGAATTTTTGTCCAATGGCTATACAGATATTCTAAAAGTGCATCCCTTTACTGTCCCTGCCGTAATCCCGCAACTGTCCCTACGTAAATCCAAGACAAACACACTTTAGAACTTGATTTGACATGTTTTCATACCTTCTTTGTCTTCTATTGCAATCACATCATCATCATCTGCTTCCCGGGATGCCGATGATTCAACTGAAAAACGATTTTAAAATTTAGAAGAACGAAAAAAATATGGCAAAGTAACAACCTACCGGCCGCTTTAAGTGCTCTTTGAATTCGTATTTTGCTTTGTTCAGCGGGAGTCTAAATGAAAAACAGCCACAAAATCAGCGATAATTTCAATTTTTGTATTTTACTACAAAGCAATTGGACTCACCATTTTTGAAAATCCGGGTAAAATGTCCATGATATCTCTGAAAATAAATAAGGTTTGAGCTCTTAGTTAAATATATATAGATTGGGTAGTCGGAAATTGTACTCGTAGTAGGCTCAGGGCTCCCAGTAAAAAATGGTGAGAAAGCCGGAGAAGGTGGGTAGTCGGCAAAGGGAGGGCTGAGGAGGGTGTCTGGGGGCGGAGCCCCCAAAAATATAGTTCAAAATACTTCACTTTGGAGCACTCTTTTAGACGTCTTACGACGGAATTAAACTAAGCCGATTCTGCGAATCAGTGTAGTGTAATTCCGCCTTTATCACAGCAAAAACTGCAGCAATTAGCAGTAAAATACTATTCACAGTAAAAATAATTTTATCGTTAAGCTAGAGCGTTTGGAAGGCGTTGCAAGCTCCCCATGAAAGGCTTCGACGCTTTTTTGAGTTTTACATGGTAAAATGCAGCATCCGGTAGTGCCATAAGCTAATAACGCCAAAACTAACAAGCTTGATAACAGTGTAAGCGGATATGTAAGCCATATTACTGCAGAACGAGTCAAACTTGATAGCCTAGTTACGGTAACTTAGCAAGAGAGTCACTCTCGTATGCAAACACTGCTCTGTTTAATAACGGATAAAATAAAAAGAAATAATGAGTTCACCGCTAGCACGAGAACAGAAGCAGTGGTCGTTTTGGAAATTAGTAAGCATGACTCGCAGAGCAGATACCAAGTCACGAACCAACACAACATCGTAAAATAAAAAAGTAGCAAAGAATCACAAGTTGCTGACGAAAACTCGTCCAAGTCCAACTACCGCTAAACCAAAAGCTGTGCCGTTATTAGCTTACCTTACGGCATCTAAAAAACAACTCTTAATTTTTTCACTGGTACCTAAAACTTCTATTAAAACAAAACTGTGACAGTGATTTCTCTGTACTCTATTTCTAATTGAAATTGCTGATAAAAAAAATTGGTTCTGGTTCATCGCTTGTTAAACTCGTTCACCGATCATGAAAGCATCAATCACTGCTAAAAATTTGCACGTAGTAAAACACCAGAAACAATCAAATTTTACTCTCTTTTTTTTTCTTACGTACACTGCCAAAAAAAACGATTTACGGTGTCGTGCTCGAACACAGAGGTTCCCAACCGTCGGTAGACATAAATTTTTGCCGGCCCGCAGAATATCTTCTTTCCACATTTCATCGCAATGTTTGTTTTTTTTTTTTTGTTTGCAATATAAAACTCATTTTATGTTTGTCCGATTTTTAGTCAGTGAAGTTGGCGTTTGGCCACTTTCTTGTCACTATTCGTCGAAGATGTCAGCACAATTAACCGTTATCTCAAGGAAAAAGAAAAACTGATTGAATTATGTTGCAATTCGAATTTGCAGTCAAGATATATAAAAAAATTCCTGTCTCAATTCTGGAGACCTCTTAACAACGAATAACCGTTCCAAGTCTCAAAACAATCGAGCGAGTTGTTGATGGTATTTTCAACTAGCTACTTATGCTAGAAAACTTTTTCAGCTCTGACTTAAATCAAATAAAGCAAAGAAATTGATTGGATGCTGAAGCAGAACTACATGTTTGAGAAACTTTTTTGATGCCTCAGTTATCTCTCATATTCGCATCGAAACGGCAACAAATTTCCCAATAGCTTTGATTTTGAACTATAAGTTCATAAATTGACATTTTAGTTGGCCGAGCGTTAACGCGTTTGCCTCTGAAGCAGACGTTCAGAGGTTTGATTCTCGGGCAGGTCAAATCGGACACAATGTTGCCAACGGCTTGCCACGGGGTGACATTTCTTCGAAAGGAGCTTTGTTGCCCACAAGCGCAATGATATGGAGATGGGCCCAGCAAACTCGTTACACGTTTTCGCGGAGTACAGCGAATATAATGAAAGATTTGATTTGTTTAAGCTGATTGACAATTTGTTGAATTTTTGTATTTAAATGCGCAACGTTTGCCGAAAGAATCGATTATGCTGTGTCATTAATTTTATGGTGGTTAACAAAATGCGATAACTACACCGGTATTTGTTATATCGATTACGATTTTTTGGTACCGGTCCGTGAACATTTGTTTAAGTTCTACCGGTCCGCCGATACAAAAAGGTAAGGAACCACTGCTGAAACAGAAACATGCCATTTCATCAAAGGGAAGTCAGTCCGTTTGGGGCGCGAAAAGCACTACTCAGAGCGAATGCGATCGTTTGGCAAAAGAAAACACCAAAGTTTCAGTTGCAAGTTTTTTGCAATTACGTAACAAAAACACTTGCAATTCTAAGCTCACGAGAAAGCAATACACAAAATTATTCATTATCTTGTCCTGTGACGCAATAAAAAGAAACTTACAATTGAAAGCCAGATGTTAAGCTTTGCATAACAACGGATTGTCGGTTGTGAAATAAGATAGACGCACCCAATCGTATAAAAACGTGTGAATAGCAGAGTAAGGTCAAGTACCTAGTGTAAATAAATCCAGGCAGATGGCACGCGAGGGGAGGGGTAAGTGCTTTTTGAAAAAGTGCCTTTTTGGAATAATATCGGTAGGTGCCGATTTGAAGTTCAAAATGCCGGAAATTTTGGAGCCCTGTAGGCTCTTAACAGAATCATTTTCTAAAATCGGGAAAATGTTTACCGATGATGGTATGATGGTTATATTTAATTTGGAATCACGTACGAACTGGTACTTTTATGAAGATTATTCAACGCCAAAACCAACTCACTTTTTTCATACATATTTCTTTGTATCTTCATTTTTAATGTTTTTTGCATTTACACATGTACATTTTTTATTTAATTAAAATGTTCATGCCTTCGAAGCAACTTTTCGTCTGACACTTGTCAAGAAGAATCGTCAGAATGGAGAGCGCTGGAAAGGGAGCGGCTATTACAGCAATAGCCGAGCCGTGATTGGCCGGAAAAAGGCCAATGAGAGCGTCATTAGTGTACAACCTTTAAGCTGAACGCGAATTCTTTTTGTCGGTAGAGGGCGGGATTAGAAGTTTTGATGAAAGTGGCTTCAAGAGTAGATAGGTGGATAATTTTTTAATGATAATTTTTTAATGCACATTACACAACGCGACATACAAATATATGTAAAGCTGCATTCACACGGGCGTCTAGCGTCCGAAATGAGATTTTTACGAAGAATCGAAGGAGTTACACTGTTTAACCAGGTGCGTAGCTCTGAGATTCGAAAATCTCTGAACATCGAGCCGTTACTTCTCCGAATTGAAAGATCTCAGCTTAGATGGTTTGGTCATGTAAGCAGAATGCCTCAGGAAAGACTCCCCAAACAAGCTTTACTTGCCAAATCAAATGGGAGAAGACCAGCTGGACGACCTAGAACTAGATGGACCAATTAAGGATATTGGATGGAATCGCTTGGGACTTCACTCAAGCGAAATGATGGATGTGATGAAGACCGTGAAGTGTAGCGGCTTAATATCGAGCAGCTGCCCCAGCAACCCTCAAGGAAAAGCAGGCAATGAAAAAAAGAAAAAGAGGACTTTTAGTTGCGAGAATTTGCATTTCGCCTTTTTTCTTTCTCAATTGCTCTTGTTTCTTTCTTTCTCAATTTGAGAAAGAAAACAGGTAAATGTCGATTCTCGCTGCTAAAAGTAGCCCGTGTGAATGCAGCCTTACGCAAACAAATAACATTATGCATATTATTTGTGTTATTTGTTTGCGTTACATATATGTGTATGTCGTGTTGTGTAATGTGCATTGAAAATTTTTTAAAAAAAGTTAAAAATAAAAAAAAAACAGCAGCAGATAGGTGGAAATGAGAGCAGCCTTGGGCAAGAATAGAGAATCTACTGTCATCATAAAGTTGAGGACAGGCATGATTTTGTAAAAGATGAAGTCCAATGGCTGAATCAGAAGTAAGAGACTGGGTATTAGTCTGGGTGGAAGATTTGCACCGAGGGGCAGGAAGTACGCATTTCTGGGAAGAAGAGCAAGAGCGGATAGGTTTGGGAACGTGTTGTTGAATTCTGTTCTGCAGCCTTCGGGAGTTACGGCGTACATACCGACTGTCGCAGTGGCATGATAATTGATAAATTACGTTGCTTTTCCGTAAAGCAGACAGTACATCTTTGTTGGTAGCGGAGAGAAGCTCGTTGGTAGAGTAAACAACACGTGGTTCCACAGCGGAAAAGCACTGTTTCATAGCAGATCTTACTTGCTTTTCAAACTGGGTAAAAACAGAACCGAGCCATGGGAGACGTAGATAAACGGGGCATCTTTCCGATTCGAATTTAAGCAGAGCATGAAATTGCTGCATCTTCTTAGCCATAAACGACTTGATAGCGTGTTTCCGGTATCCATTACTCTGTAGTATGAACTTGATTTTGTTTCGTTCAGATAGCAATCTTTCAGCAGAACAGATGGCAAGAGCCCGGTGAGTTAAGGTCAGGATGAAGTTAGTTTCGCGGTTCTGTGGACTGAAGGAATTCCAGCGTAGATATCGAACGGTGAATGAAGATTTCGTGTAGATGGAAGAGATGAACTTGGAAGATTTTTCAACCAACACGTTCAGAAAATGGAGAGCCAAATTAGATTCTTTTTCAAAAGTAAAGCGAAGAGAAGGATGAAGCGAGCTGGCTGCGTAAGAAAAGATCGCATTCATCTTCATATACTACGAAAGTGTTATCCATATAGTGGTAATGCATCTCCAGCATGGAAGCATTCTGGAAAAGTTTAGATTCATAGCAGCCAACAAAAACACTGGCAAGGGCTCGTCCAAGGGGTGATCCCATGGCGATTCCGTCGATGCATGATGTCATCGAAGCTAAACTCGACAGAAGAAGTAGCCATCTCCATTAGTTCAACAAAGATTTGCCGAGGAAAAGGTGCAGGAGGGTGTTCCAAACTGTAGAAGGCGTCAATACAGATCTGAATAGTCTCCGCTAAAGGGACATTAGTAAATAAACTTTTTCCTCTAAATAGTCGCTCCTTTTCCTGCGCTTTCCATTCTGACGATTCTTCTTGACAAGAGTCAGACGAAAAGCTGTTTCGAATACATAAATCAAATCAAAATCAAATCAAATCTTTCATTATACTCGCTCTAATACGCCGAAGCGTGTAACGAATTGGCGGGGCCCATCTCCGCGTCATTGCGCCCGGGCAACACAGCTCCTTTCGAAGAAATGTCGCAGCGGTGGCGAGCCGTTGGCAACACTGTGTCCGATTTGACCGGCCCGAGATTTGAACCTCAGACCTCCCGCTCCAGAGACGAACGCGTTACCGCTCGACCATCTGGCCGGTGTTTCGAATACATGAACATTTTAATTAAAGCAATTCTGAAGTTTTGTACCACCAATCAAATTTTTTATTTCGTAACATTTTTCTTTATTTTTGCTGGTATACATTATCATTATCTTATTGTGAAATTGCATTTCATTTATTACAGTACACATTTTTAAAAAACTTTTTCGCATTCGCGTATACGTATTAAATTATTGAGTATAATCGGTCAGTTTCTTACTGTTTCGGTGGAGTTTGCAAAAAATTTAAGAAATCTTAATTTCAAGAAATGCCTGCTCGGAATTATAGTAGGTGAAATTACAGTTAAAAAGAACGTGTAGTTGAACAACAATATTGGAAAAATTAATCGTGTCAAGTACGGTAGAACAGACAATATGATAGACTTGAAAATCAAAGAACTAAAATTTTCCTTACTTTAACGTTCCCGTACTCGTCCCCAACACTGCGTCCACATGCTTCTTGCGACGAACTGGACTCGGCGAACGATCACGTGATCTTCGGCGGCCGCCGTCACGTGACCTGGAACTGTGAGAGCGATCACGTGACCGCGAACGCTTGCGTCTAGAACTGCGATCGGAATCAATACTTCTGCTACGAGACCTTCGTCTTAAATCACAAGTTCAATCAGTTTCAAACCCACACGATTTCAATCAATGAAACCGCTCAGTGGTTGAGCGTCTTCAACTGAAACCGTAGACACGGGTTCCATTCTCAGTCGGGTCAAATCAGAAAAATTGGTATTTACAGCTTCCTTGCTTGACGTTTATTCGGCAATAAAAGAGACAGTGTGAAGCCTCCATCGTGTGTGGTAGACAGGTGGCGTTTAACCAACCGAATGGTCCCGTTGCTGTCTCCGGGCCAAGACAACTTCGTGAATAAATATGTAATTACAAAAAAAAATTACACTTGCCGAGAACCTTTATCATTGGATCATTTAGAGGCCCAATCTACTATACATTTAGCGTATTGGAAGCACGTATGCGTATTACTCGTTTGTTTCAATCAACTGCATCCCGGAAAAATCGTGTGACCTAGTAGTGTACAAGCTGCACTTGGTACAAACAAACAAGGAATACGCTGGTATGCTTTATTCAGTTACACCAAGTGTGAATTGGGGATAAAAGGATTACTCAACTATCACCTTGACCGTCCATGAGATCTTCGTATATCATCATAACTAGAACTTCGCGAACGCCGTTTTCTTCCACTCTTTTTTCTTTTTTTAGATGAGCGACTAAACGACAAAAAAATATAATTAGAAAAAATCGGCAAAAGCTCAACCTTGAAACAAGATACTAACCTTCTGCTATCATAATCTGAGTCGGAACTGGAATAACGTCCCATTGCCAGTCCAATTTCAACACAGCTACCAGCTAAGACATTAACGTACTTCACCTAAACATCTATAAAGGCAAAAGACAGTTTTTTATCAATTTGGGTATACGGTATCTAGCAGCACAGAAATCCGAAAACTTATATTGTTCGCGCAGTCGTTGAAAAGGCAACCCATTTCCCTTTCTTTCATACTGTATTTTAGACGAATGCCACTGACTTACAGAAACTAGGCATTTTCCCGAAGTTAAAATAATCCCAAAAATCGAAAACGATAGCACACGAAACTCTTAACATCATGTTTGATACAATGACCAGAAGTGCAAATCGACGGATAAAAATCCGTCTTCAAAAATTAAATATAAAATCCAAATCCAAACGGAAAGAGCAAAATACGACACAAGTATGATTTCACTACAACACCATCTATTTAACTTTTTTTCCAACCAATAGCCGCAGTCCACCAACGCCCATTATCACTAAAAAGCTGTTTTGTCAATACACCGGTCTTAAAGTACCTGAAAGTTGGCATCAAGTATTTTGCACTACAAGATCTTGAAAATAACCTGACCTTTAAACTTTAATATTAAGCGTTATTGAAATATTATGAAGTTATATCTTCGAAAACTCCAAACAGGATTGAATTTAAACTGCAAACCAAACTTCGTACTTGACATGATCTACTCGTGTAAGCGAGTAAACAATGGGGCTGTAGTTTCACTACTTAAAAATAAACGGAACTTTTATTAGAGATAGCAGTTCACAAGAACTTTCACTTTTAAAAGTACACAAGAAAAAAAATTCAATCCAACAATTCAATGAAAGTTATAGGACAGGTATAAACAGGTGCTAATCGTTTATTCATAGCAGAAGTGTTGCCAGAGCTGTGAGAGTAAAGTTGTATCCATGCCACGCGGAAATGAGGTAACAAAGACATCCTACAGTTATAAGAAGTTCTTACATTCAGGAATGCGGTAGCAGCTCGCGACCAATTAATCATCTTCTGCAGCTAAGAATCAGAACATTTCAAGCTTCAAGTATCAGTAGTTCAGTGCTACTTAAAAGTATGCTGAAAAAGTTTAGGGATCTCGAATAGAGTTTTATACCACAGTACAGTATAACTAACTGTGGAGACAACAGCCAACATTATATTCCAAATATCACAAGATCCAAGTTAGTGTGAGACTGTGGGTGTAAATTTTAAAGCAAAACCTTCCACTGACGAGTATTTAAGACCATAACGTTGACTTTAGTGTAAAATATTTCAATGAAAACTTGCACTTTTTTTTATTTTATTTAATTCTAACCTTATAAAACTTTAATCCGAACTTCGAACTCTAAAAAACGCAAAAATAATACGGATGAATAATATTATAAAATTTTCTGTAGTCCACTCGTATGCGATTTATTTCCTACAACATCCAACACTTATTTAATCTTACAAAAATGAAACGCAAAAATTTATTCAACCCTCAAAATCTCGCTATCTCCAACAAAATTGATCTGCTTTTACTAAATAAATAGACAACTTCAACGAACGAAATCTGACATTTTCCTATTTAGCGTTTTAAAGTAAAACACAAAAACATACCTCGGGCAGTATTTCGAAACGGGCAACGATACTTTTTAACAAGTTAAACGACATTATGAACCAGAAAATAAAGTTGATTTTACGTGATTAGCGATGAAGCTGAGAAAAATTAGAAAGCAAAGCATTACGCGTTGAGGTTCTGAAGGAAGCAAAACAGAATAACAATACGTAATAAGTTTGTTTTTACTTCGTTAAACTCAGTCATAATCAATAAAATTTTACGAAAAATACATAGATTTTCAGAAACCTCTGGTAATGACAAATAAAAAACTAGCATTAATTTATGTGAAAGGCTATAAAGAACTTGAATTTCGAAATAGAACTTTTTGGAAAGATAGAGAAAAATGTAGTAGAGCTCCCTCAAAAAAAAAGTAGACAGTAGAGCCCCCTCAAAAAAAAAAAAAAAAAAATTCATCACTTTCAAATTTTCAGAGCTGAACCTTGCCTTCCGAGGTCGGAGCCGAACACCAATGTAGTGGAACGATTAATGGTATGAAGCGTTCAGCCAATTCTGTTTTTTGACATGGCTAAAATCAAAAAATAATTTCAATTTTTGTTGTTTTCAATAGGGTTCAGCATCTTCCAAATAAAAAGTATTCAAAAACATCTCTACTATGAAAATTTTCGTAACCCCGATTTTAACTCTTCCAACCTTTATTGCTAGCAAAGTCAGCAACCCAAAATTACATACAATAGGTATACCTCAACAAGACCAATCCAGTTGTCGCACATGAGTTTAGGTTACTCTTGTTGCTAGCAGTTGCGTACGAAGAGCCAAGAAGTTTCCATAGAGAATTTTTTTTGGCTATTTGTGGAATATACAGTATATACTGGAAACCGTAGCGCCAAATTAAAAGCAAAATAGTTTTGACAATTATTCGTTGATGTTAGTCATTAAAAAAAAAAGAACAGAATTGGCTGGATGATTGCCCTTTAGGTTTTGTTCGCTAGTGTCATTTTCGCTAACTCAAGCACATGTTCCACTTTTCTCACACAAAAAAGCTCAATACACTGTTTGTTGTTAACAGTATCTATCCAAGGAATAGTACACGCGATTGGACTTCGGTTTCAAGCTGATCATCAAGTTTGTAGTACTGTAACTGCGATGTTAAAAATGCTCATGTGGTTAAGTACTGTCATGTTTTGAGTAACTTTCTCTTAAACCTACGTTTTATATTGGACTTCAACGCCTTTTCCGGATGGCTATTCAGCAACAGCATTGACATTGCTCGCTGCTGTACAGGACATCAAAACTGTTACGGTGACGGTCAAAAAACTAGGTCACACTCATAACAACGATTAGAGTTGTCTGTTTTTAATCAACTATGAAAGGTGAACAGTTGCATTACTTCAGTGAGAAAAAGTGTTTGCAGACTAACATTTGAGAATAAGAACAGGAGAGGTCTAAACAAAGCAAAAAAAGAAATGAAAAGGAAGGAAAGCAGGAAAACTCAACAAAAATTGGAAACGGGTCGTTAAAGTTGGGAGAAAGCAAAAATCACATACCAATTCTGCATTCTTTGTTTGAAGGCATGTAAGAAAGCATTTGGGTTTCCATATTTTTCAATCAGTTTCATATTGGAGAATTTCAAATTTTTGCTGTTTAGACATCTACTTATGGTGCCGGCCATTTTTCAGATGTTTTGTTTCTTCATTTAAGCCAATGTTGATTTGAAACTAATGCAACTTAAAGCGCGACCACTGTTACACCCGAAACAATTACAAGTGCAATCATGGGTGAGTATTGAAATTAGGGTATATATCTTAAGAATCCAATTTTACAAAACCAATTACGCTTTCGAAGATTCAGAAAGTAAAGTTTCTTTTCAGCTTTTACTAGAGTTTTCGAGTGAGAAACGGGCTTTAGGGGATTCTTTCGCTACTAACCAACCTTTCGGATAAAACAAAAATCAGCAACTTTATTTTAAAATTGGACCTTAATTTTGATCATATTAGTTGTGAAATGATAAAAAAGATTATTCTTCTTGAGGTCCTCCTTGAAAGCAGCTTCTTGAAGCAAACCAAGTTTGCTGGAAGCCAATAGCCATATTAAGGTAATTTAGATGAAAGCAAATTATAACAAAATCGTAACCAAAAAGTCATTCAGCAGAGATGCTATGCGATGTCACACAGACAAGGACAAAGTATGCTCATTTTTACGACTAATGTCATATAAAAGCAATCTATGTTCAGGCAACGTCACAATGCCAATGAATGGGACAACTGATGTTACTACAAGCAACACTGGCAATGACCAAACCACATCACAACCACTCTTTACAACTACAACGCCAATCACCGTAACCGTTACAACAGATGATGGCACCAGCACGACCGAAACGTCTACAAACGGCACCACGCCGGAAATCAACGAAATTACAGTCAGTACCATTGTCAGTACAGATGAAACTTCCTCAGCGCAAGCCACAAACGAAACCTTTACAGCAACTTCTTCAGGCAACTCGACCAATGAAGGCAGTGGATTTCCTACAATTGAGCCACTACCAGAGAACAATACCTCTACTACTATATTTGAAACCACTGAACCAAGTAGTGTGCCAATCATACAAACTACCAGATTAAGCTCAGAGACTCCGCAACCAAATGCCAATGGTACATCACCGGCGACGCTAACGTCAGCTGCTATCATGGCTACCAATGCAACAACGTATTTTGCAAACACAACAGCAGCGATTCCCATAACCACGCAAGCTCCAAGCAACTTAATCTTGGGCTTCGAAGGGTGGCAGTTCGCTCTCATTGTCGTTGGCATTGTGCTTGTATTACTTGCTTTGCTTGGAGTAAGCTTGTATTTCTGCAAAAAGCGAAAGGTAAGATAGTGACACTTTAACAACGTACGGTAAGCATTTACAAATAGGTTGCCGTTTAAAGGCCGGTGGCATATTTCTGAAGTGTAATCTTTCTTTTAGCACTTCGATTTGCTACCTCTCAGCCTTACAAAGCAGCCCAAACGCTAACTCTAATGCAAAGTTCTAAAACAAAAGAATAAAAGCACGAAACGCGAATCAAACTTGGGACTAGTCAGACACGCGCATAGCCCACTAGATCACAGAGACAATGTTGCATTAAACTTAAAATAAAAACAAAACGATAGACTGAAACAATATGGGTAAACGTCGAAAAAATGCGGCCCGGTTTCAACTTGGAGGGAGCATTTCCTACGTTTATTTCAACTGAAAATTCAGCTCCTCCGTTCCACTTCATCATCATCAGCCTATTTGATCCACTGCAGGAGAAATTCCTCGCGATCAAGGCTCTCTTACGTCCAACTCGAGTTAAATTTAAAGTTTATCAGTTTGGTTTCCAGGATTTCTTTTTTTTTTGTCATAAGAGGGTGTCCATTCAATTAATCATTTAGTCCATCTTCTATCGTTTGTCCGCAAAATATGTCCATCCCAGTTCCATTTTAACATTTTTATTGTTTCGACAATATCTTGTAGTTTCGTTTGTTCGACTTACCAGCGTAAGATATGTTAATATAAACACAGAATACATTCATGATTGTACGATAAGTGTAGACGGAGCTTCACACTAGGGTATGATTCACAAAGATAAAGGATACAATACATATTATGAATCATGTGAATCTCTGCTGCTGCAGAGAGCAGACAATGTACAGAGAATGTGGTTGAGTCAAAAGCGCTGTTACGAAATCTATCGAAACAAAACCCTAGCCGAAGCCTTTAAAAAATAAACTTTGAAAACGGTTTCACAAAAACCAATCAACAAACGGTTCAGTGGCATCGCTAAGGATGGTGACACCCGGGGCCGAGTTTCGTGGTGTCACCCTTCATAGGTTATATTTTAAAGAATGTATAGTAGGTAATGTATATTAATGTATAGTAGGTCGCATAATGCTATATTTTAAAGATGGCGGTGCAACTTAATCATTACTGTAAATAGCGGTTGTTATTTGGCTAGCTCAAAAACTTCTCATTGTAAGATTCTACAACTTGGAAGTATGCGCGTTTAATATCACATCACACGTTACAGAAATCTGCAGTGGCGAGTAACAGAAATCTGCAGTGGGGAGGGGGCTCTTTCTGGGGTCTGGAAGCTCCGCCCTATCCGCCGAATACCATTAGGGGTAAGGGTGCGGAGCCCAAAGCGCTCAAAAAAATTTAATTTGTTTTGCAAAAATAACTTAATTTTAGCCTTATTTTGATAAAAGTTAATGCTTTTAAAATTTGGCTTTAGAGAGAACTCTGAAGGCATAAAAATTAGCAGTGCAAAAACATGATTAGACTCACGCGCGTAGCCAGAAATCTGCAATAGAGGGGGGCTTTTTCAGGGGTCTGGGGGCGGAGCCCCCAGCGCTCGAAAATTTTGTCTATTTTTGACAAAAACTAACTTAATTTTAGGCCTATTTTGATAAAACTTAATGCTATTGAAACTTGGCATACAAATCAGCAGTGTAAAAACATGATAATACTAGTTGCAAAAATGAGCCATGTGGGTGGTAGCTATTGCCAGAATTTTAGTTCTCTTATTTACAAGCTGATAAACCATGAAATCCTGTACTATAGTTCAACAAAACTCTGAAGGAGTACTCTTTTTTGTCTATATTTTATAAAGAAAGATATAATTAGGGGGCTTATGGAAGGAAGTTTGAGAGAAGTTATTGGTAATTGATTAATACTGAATAGCCCCTCTCCCCTATTTTTCATCTTATATTTCATTTTTTGATAAAACCTATGTTGAGGGATGTATAGAAACAACAGTATTTTTCGATAAGCGATCAAATCAAAAGACAATTTTTGGCAATTTTCAAAGTTTTTTTTCTGATTTATGAGTTTTGTTTTTGATAAATTAGCTCTTCCTCGTAAATAAATGTTTTAAAACAAGCTTTAAAACATTTTTGAGTCTATTCCAATGCAAAAGATGGTCTCAGAAGTGCTAAAAACGTGGTATTTTCTTTATTCTGCATTTCACCCGGCTGGCCAATGGGGGCGAGGGAAAGGCTGCATTCCCCCCTAGCAACGCTACAGGTTCAATAAAACTCACAAGGAGTAAACCATATTCGCTATATTTACAGTAGAGAAAAATGATTGGGGAGGGGGGCTAATGGAACGATATTTGAGTTGAAGTGCTTGGTAATCAACTAATACTGAATAGCCACCTCCTCCCATATTCCTGAGGTCATATATTTTTTCATGAAACCTATACTCAGCATGTTTCAACAAGCGATCAAATGTAATTGCTTATTTGGCAATTTTTAATGGTTTTTACTAATTTGTGAGTTATATTTCTACAAATTAGCGCTGGCCCCTCTAAATAATTTTTTCAAAAGGGGCTTTAAATCATTTTTTAGTAAATTTTAGAGCGCTAAGCATTTCCAATAATATTAAACATATTGTTGTTTTCTTTTCTATTTGACTGGTATTACAAAATGATGTCACCCCAAAATGGTGACACCCGGGGCGGGCCGCCCTCCCCTAGCGACGCCACTGAAACAGTTGAAGTTTGGTGACTTAAATAAGGCACAGTATTGCCTTTTTTTTTTTGTTTGAATTTGTTTGTGTCTCATGTTGAGGTGTTCCTAAGTGACAAAACGATTTAACTTCGTTACGAGTACAGTACCATTTCAAAATCAAATACATGCACTTTCGGAATTAGCTACGAGTCTACGACAGACAGTCAAACTTTTAGCCTGATGAATCGTAGTCTACTTTTTTACCGCAGCGTTATCCGCCCAACTCCACTACTCTAAAGTGTTGACAACACCTTATCAATGATACAAGACTTCTTTTGAAACATTGCAGCTGAGATACAATGAGACGAAACTGGCTGTGTTGGGTATCCCAAACTCGTTCCACGAGCGTTTCGGCGTAACACAGCGAGAAAAGATTTGACTACCAGTAGTTTAATTATAAAAATTTAAAAACTTTCTTCTCACATACGACGAGCAGTGCATTACCATAACAGAGTAGATTTTCTGGCAGATTTTGGCACTTAGAACCGGCCTATACTGGGTGCAAATCGTAAGCGTAAGAGCTTATTATAAGTTTGTTTAAAGCAGATATTCGGCGTACCACCTTAACAGCGTAAAGGTTGCCAGTTGTTAAAAGAAAGTAAGGATGCGATTGTACGCTTGCGACTTTACGCCCAGTGTGGACTCTGCCTTAGTGCAACAGATCACAGGAACTAATTTGCAGAGATCAAGTGAAAGCAAATTAACTCGGATGGCGAGCATGTGGGATGCTGGAAATGGTGGAGGCAATGATGTGGTGATGGTCAACATAGCACCAAAAACCGACACGTGGAATTCCTTAGAGTCCTTAAACAAATCCAGCACTGGGGAAGTTGGTGGACCCACTGCGGTAAATAACATTATTTTACTTTTCTTTTTACAGCTTTCTTTACACTGACAAGCATGGGTTGTAATGTCATTGCAATATTTAGTAGGAAGATAACCTTTCCGTGCATTAAAGCCTAAAATTTTTCATTGTTAGGTATTTCAAAACCTTAATAAACCCTGTGACGCTATTTCCTTCTCATTAACAACTTAAATCTCATCAAAACTGGGATGATTGAGTTATTGTTCTATGGCAGAATTAATCGTGCATTCTCTTATACAAAGCATAGAAAAAAAGTCGGCAATTCAAGCAGACAATATAACTTGATACAAGCCCATTAAAAAGTTGGTATGATGGGTCTTTTTTAAAACAAGTAGCTAAACAATTAAAAAAACTGCTAACCAATACGAAAATACCAAGGCTAGACTACTAGCGAAGATTCAAAAACATCAAAACATTAGCGTTGTGAAAAGATCAACTTTGAAGACGATAGCTAACATAACACTTAAAAAATTTCTTTTTAGTAACTCGTACTAAAACATTGCTTGACTAGTTTATTGCACTTTTTTTACAAGAACATTTTTATTAGAACACGAGGTTCATTTTTTTTTTCAAAATTTAAGACCCAATTAAGAGTAATGCCAGTCTCTGAATGAAAAAATAATTTAGAATACGGATGAGTACAAAGCATTTCTAAGTAATCAGTAGAGTTTTGATAGTTTTTTCGAAATTGCCATTGTAAGATTTGTCTACATGATCTTTACAAAAGACAACTTTTAATCAAGCAAAAATGAAGTTGTGTAACTTTATTTTGCAATAAAGTTAAGAACAAATGAAGCTGAAAAGTCGCGAAAATTTAAGAACAGCTAGACTCAGCTTAAAATTTACAGGGTCTTCTCATTAAAAAATGCAGAAATTAAAAATAACGATATTCTGTAGATCAACGTCTTCGAAAATCAAGTTGATGATGACGAATCGATCCGAAACGGCTCTCTGAAACAGAGACAGGCATCTTCCAAAGCCAGTTCTAAAACAACGGCAACAACAAACCAAGGTGCAACCTCACCGAAAAGAAATACCAAACTCAAGAAAACATTGACTAAGGTAACCATTAAACACTAGCATTTACTGTCTCAGCACCACCAAAAACGCAATCCAGCAATCCGACTATTGTCAAAGATAATTTGTCTAAATGAAGTAAGAGGATGTATTTGGCGAAACCCCTTTGGACTAAAGGAGTAAGGTTAAGATATTTGAAACAATTGCAGTATAACATTCTAAATCCAATTCAACGCTTCTTTAACACGTTGCCTTAACAAGGAGGTAGCGAAAAAAAACACTGTTTTCGGGCCAGGCTGTCCTTAAAGTGAGGAGCGGAAAACCCACCCAACTACAATATACTACAGTAGTATGACTGGAAACTAAACTCTTAACAAGAAGCCCTCTTTTTGATCATAAATATCAATCGAATTCAGTGATGATGAGATATTACTTTTTGCTGAAGTTTACAGAGATAAGAATCTGGTAGACATAAAAAATCACAGCCAGTATTTTTTTTTTTCAAATCAGGTTGAAGTGCCTACTCTCGATCGTAGTAAGGTAGAAGAATTACAACGAATCAATGAAATGGAAAAAGCATTGGATGAAAAATCAGAGACAGATTCTGTATTCGATGATAAGAAAACAGACACCAATACTTCAACAGAAGTGAAAAAATTTGCAACGTTTTCACAATCGAGTGATGCACCTGCAGGTAAGAAATGCTATGATTAGGCTGTTGCAAATGCAAAACCAACAAATCGCATCTTGCATTTGAGAGAACCCTGCCCACGCATCAAATGTATAGTAGTAACTTATCATACTTAGCGACACTTGTATATCTCATACTCCTTTACATGAAAGTTACGAGCTTTACAATATAATATTAATTTAAAAAATATTAATGAATTCATTCTAATCATTTATTTTGGTGCACTACTGATACTGATAACACAATTTTCAGCCTCATTTGTTCTTAAATTTAGAGAGCATCGATGTCAATTATGGAGACCATGTTTGTAAAACTGTTTTATTCCCAATGCTCCATCTGCTTGAGTAAACGCTTTTTTGCTGTTTTTGCAGCAATGTAAAATTGCGAAAGCGAAAGTGAGCATTTCATTTAAACGCGAGCCAAAAAAAATTTTTACAGTGCGCAGCAGCATTCTATAGTCTCAGAATTGTAGCAATTTAGCTTGTAAATGCCAAAAAATCACTTAAATTTCATCGTTTTGAATTAGTATATGCAGAATTTGATTTTTTTTGATTTCAAATTCATTCTTCTTTTGGTTATTCTTAATATTATTTTCTGTTGCTGAAGCTGGCAATCTTCCAAATTTGTTCCTAAAGTTTGAGCAAAAATGAGCCTCGTGTTTTGTAAAAAAAAAGTGTAGTCAAACAGCAATTGCAAAATCAATTAAACGCTGTACCAACAAATGTAATTTACAACAATACCTCAGTGAAACACAAATTTTTCCTTAAAACCAAACAAATATTAGGAGTATTAAAGTCAAACAAAATGTACGCTAAGGTAAGTAACAGAACCTGATCAAAAAAAAATCAAACATTTTGTTTCGTGCAATAACTTCTGGATCATAATTTATAATTATGTAAAAAGTAAACTTTAACAAGTTTTGTAACTTTGCTAAAGCTGGCTAATGGCTATGAGGTTCATTCATATCGCAGCACAAATCAAAATTTATGATAATTTTAAACTACGATCACTCACACAAGCAAACGGCTTGCATACAGCCACAAATATGCTTTACTACATTAATGTACCATTTCTCAAATTCCAAAAAATCGTTTTGATGAGTTAGCAAAAAATTTGTGTTCAACACTATCAGAAATGCCCCACGGCAGTACACTTAAGTGCAGAAATTGATGTGCAAGATTTTTAAGCGATCAGGTGTGTGATGACGTTTATGCACCGACAATTAGACATTGAACTATTTAACGTATACTGACTTTTACATGCCTCGATGGTATGCTTGACAAGCGTATATCTCAACAAGTAAAACAAGTTGTAAAATTGCACTGCATAAAATATATAACTCCATTTGAATTTCTAGAAAATCAATCTGCCACAAAAGAAAACATGCCTGGTTCCGACATTCCATTGACTCCTCCACCCCCACCTCCAGAGATAACAACGGATGAAAAACAAGTGGACTCGTTTTTACACGGATCCACAAGTGATAAAGCAGGAACAGAAAATGCAGGACAGTCAGTACCGCCGCCGCCACCTCCTCCACCAAGTTAATTTACAACACTGCTATTGCAACACAATAAAAGCTCTACAACTTTATGAGCTTGCCGGGCATTAAACAAGAAACAAGCTCGAAATGATCTTTTGCGGCTTTGTTTCCAGCAAATATATTGCAGTGTAACAAACTGGCAGCTATTAGCCAAGTTTAGAGTAATGCACTGTCAATCTGTAATGTGATCATTAACAGTAATCTTGATGGAGCATCTAAGTACCACTCAAATTTTATGATTACAAATCATTAGATTTTGGTATATATAAACCACTAGCAAATTGGCCTTTTTGCAGTAGTTTTGAAAGTGCATTTTATTTTGAAGTTTTGTTTTCGAATTATACAATGCTGTAGTATCTGTAGAGTTTACTTTTGTCATTTAAACTGAAATATTGTTTGGCTTATTCAAACATCTAATAGAATATAGCTACTACTTTTTACGTTCTTTTATTAATATTAATGCTGTATCACTTATTGTGTTTTTATATAACTTTATTTTTCTTAATTACTGCTATGATTTAAATTAGACTGACATGTGAATAACAGCAATGTATACTTGGCAAAGAACCAGGTACAACCATTTCAGATTCACAATTTTATCTTATCCTTACTTTTCGCAATAGCTACTGATAGTGGCAAGCCACTTCTTCTAAAATTATTTGTATTTGCAATCGTAGTTCTGATTTTGCTTCATTACGTGGAATACAATTTGAGAATTATCAGATAAATTGGCTAGGGTCACAAAATGACTACAGATGATTTGATACAAAAAGCTTGGATAAGACATTACTGATTAATTATCTGCTGATTTAAACCAACGGCAGACAAACAGAGTAGAGCAATATCATTTTAAACTGCAACCTAACAAAATCAGCCCACTAAGAGTACAGACCAGTAATCATTGATGCAAAGTCAGTAGCAGACCAAGTTTTTTTTTTTGGTCATTAATTTGACCATTATTAACCTAAACTTTTAGTACCGTAAATGACGCAAAAAAACTTAATCTTTTGATCAAAATGACCAAAACTGAAAATAGTGAAAAGATTGTGCTCATTTTTCCACAGATAATCTGATAAAGGTGCTTGCTAAATTTGGTAAATACAGAATAAAAAACTTACTTTTGAAATCACCAAAAAAATATTTCAAATTCTGATATGGGACCCTGATTCTGATATGGGACCATCAACACAGAATCGCAGATTAACATTAATTAGCAATTAACAATTTTCCATCTTTTGTGCAATTGAACTTACCATATTTTTCACACTATAAAGCACAGTATCAATAAATGGCATCTATATGCTTTTATTTTCTAACAAAAGGCGCACTGAATCAAATAAAACTTATAAAGCTCTCAATCAACTCATGAAAAGAAAAAAAGTATAACCTTATCCATACATAAGGCACACCCAAGTATAAGTGTACATTCAATTTTTTAGAAATTTAAGTACATACAGTATTTTAAATTCACCTTATAGTCTAAAAAATTTGATATTCAGGGTAGCCACAGAAACTGCATAATTAAATTACAGGACTTTTTAGTTATTTTTAAGGACTATTTATAAATCGAAGGCCTGCTATTTTTACAACACTTAAAATTTAATTTTCATTATTGATCTTTCATGTACCTACTTGTACTTATTATAAAAAATTTTAACATAAAAGTATTGGCATGATTAGTTATTAACTACTAGCTCAGTAAAAGCACATCACATTGCAAAATAAATTGCTGTCCCAAAAAAGCACTGGAAAATCTATCAGATATTTTCTAGGACTCATGAACAAAATAAAAGGACTTTCCCGATACAGAAATAAAACTCCAAAACTTTTTCAAGATTTGGTAACCCTGTTATTGAAGTAAAATAGACTGAATTTGCAGATTCAAATATAAGTAATTCTTCAATTACTTTGCAGCAATTTGCCCAATTACAAATATATTTAAAGTTGAAGAAACTAAGACTACAAACTAAAAATGACTTGAAGTTTTTACAACTGATAAAAAAAGGCATTTCCATATTCAGACTTTTGACCACAAAAAGAAAATATTTCTTGATCATTTTGAAAATTGTTTAGCAATTTTGCATCTGAAAGAATAACTTTAGAGCTTTTACTGGAGTCTATATGCATGATTATTACAAATCTTTGCTTTTTTGTTTATAACTGAAATGACTAAACTTTTTTCAGTCTTTTACAAGGGTGAATAATCTTGGTCAATGACAGAAAAAATAAATCTAGCCTAGTACCCAATTAGCAGGTAAGCTAGTCCTGACTAGAGCAATGCAGTACTGTAAAATGGGTTACTTGAACCATATTTTCAGGTTCACTAACTCATAACTTTTGATCCACTAAAGTTATAGAGAAAGTTAAAACTGCAGAAGTGAAGTCAAAATACAAACTCAAAAACACATGCAAAACATTTAATGTTTCTGTTTAAAAAAAAAAACCTTGATAGCCCAAGTAACCACGATATGAGAAATCTTGGACCAGTACCACATTTGGTTAAATTTTGGTTTTAAACTTCGAGATAATTCAAGATATACCTTAATGGCCATCTGAGGTTTTTCAAAAAAATGTTTAAGCACACCTACCAAAGCAATTAAAAGCTTTAGCAAGAAAAAGCTGTTTAATAATGTAGTATTTTACTTATTACAAACAAAATGCTACACACTATTAATGTATTATGGTAACTGCCGTGCAGTGGTTAACTAGGAGGTTACAAAAGAATGATGACAAGTTATCATGAAAGTTGACTTGTACACCATAGAAAATGCACCACATACCCCAACAGCCAACACCTTAGGAAAAATGATAAAAATTAATATAAAAAATGATATAATTTACCTTTGTACCAAACACCGTATGAAATACAACTGAGCACAATAAAAAAAATTACTAACAAGTGGTACCAATACTCACCTAATGATATTCTACTATACCTTTGAAATGAGCAAACTTGTAATTAAAGTGTATCAGCCAGTATTATTAACACAAAAACACAATTAAACAAGAAAAATTTCATGATTTATTTAATTGGTCATAGTTGCCCCAGGGCCCCAAGTAACCACATTTTACCAAAACAAAAAGAAAGCTATATAGAAATGGGAAAAACAACGGGAAAAGCAATGCTAAATCAAATATTCTAAAGATACAACTGAAAGAGGAGATGATCGACTTAAATTTTATGAAGTGTCAAACTTGTGATTTTTTGTGACCACTAGGGGCATACCAATTTTGAATTGTAAAAAACAAGCATTTTTACACAAGGTAGTACTGCCTGTAGCTTTTTCGAGCATTGTGATATTACAATGTAACGCCTATGTTCCCTCTAACGTTATGGCTAGTCGACAAGTGCCCAAATT
Source organism: Trididemnum nubilum (assembly GCA_963965965.1). Classification (NCBI taxonomy): domain Eukaryota; kingdom Metazoa; phylum Chordata; class Ascidiacea; order Aplousobranchia; family Didemnidae; genus Trididemnum; species Trididemnum nubilum. The sequence continues at coordinate 13,343,061 of OZ014484.1, read as the reverse complement.
ATTTGAAACAATTGTGCTCAAAGCTCTAAAAAGACAAATATGTGCCCTAAATTTCGAACCAATCCAGTATTAAAGTATACCAAATGTCATATTTCCACAAATTTGTAGAATTTTCTAACGCTTTGTTTACCATGTTGCCAAAAATTATTTGCCCTTGCTCCGACAAATCGCCGATTTGCTGAAAAAATGTAACAAATTGCCAAAGTTGGTCTTGAGAGTGCCCTAACTTAGTCAAAAAAAAATTTGTTCCAAGAAGTGTTTAAAAAAAAGTGAAATTGAATGTTGAACTTCTCCGAGAAACACTCTAAGTTGCTTGCGATGTTCAAGTCAGAAATAATCCCATTTTATGGTAGCAGCCTAAAGCACAAAGTAGTAATAAAGCAGCAACACCACTTCAAAAAATGGCAAGTAATATCACATTAATTGACAAGGGTAGGCTACTATAAAAGGTATCAGTATACAGTAGGCCTAGTATAAGTAAAATTGTACCGGTACCAAAAAAGATTACAGCCTACCAAATAAGTGACAACTCTTATTTTCCTGGTTTCTTTTGCAATTTGTTTCAACCTAGTGTGAACTATTTATATTCGTCATCAATAAACTCAAACTCAGCACTGTGACAGATACACTGGCAGACTGGACCTTAATCAATTAGATTACAGTACTTTGCAGTTCCACAGGGTGAATAAAATTGCCTAAAGCTATACCGCTAGTAACTGGGTACCTAAGCAACTAGGTACTGGGTACTAGGCTTCAAAGACTGTAAGCTCATGGTAGGTTATCACTATCTTGCTAACCAGTAAATAGTGATGCAAATTCATTTTTCAAATTTAGCAGAAACAGGATCTAACTACCAGATTTCTAAATTAAGCAAACGATTCACAGTTTATTGAGCCAAAGAAAAAGAGCAGGATAACTGCACAAGCAATTTTTAACAAACAATTTTTTCAGCTCTGCATCCTGTACACACCGACACTGAATGTAATCGCAAACAGCAGACCAATTTGTGCAAACCAGCTGAGCAGCAGCCATGCTTACTGTAATTCTGAATTACTTATGTTTTATTCACCAAGTTGCCTTCGCCAAGAGACAGCAAAGGGATTTTTCAGTAGCCTGAGCAGCGAGTTAAGAATTCCAGATCCACAATATCAAAATCTCTCTTATGTGATCAAAGTTTTTATCACCTAATGCCACTAGCCTACCTATTCCCGTTAAATACAAAAGCTCCGTACAGTGTACTGTTTTAAGAGGAGCCACAATTTAGTGACAGTGTATCTTTTTCTCTTCATTCAGTATAGATACCATCTGCCATAGTTGGTAAAAATAGCTTCTACCATTGCTTAAATTGTAACTTGTAATTGCTCATTGTCTTATAATCATAGGTGAGCAAGTTAATGCAAAACATTAGCTTCGTTAACCACTAGTCCATTAACAAACTTCACACCTCTGCTAACGTTAATCTGTTATTTTTAGCTTTAATTAACCGAAGTTGATAAAGTCTGTTAATTCGTTAACATTTCGCGTGTAATTTACATTTCCTTTTATTCACTCGCTTCTAGAACACGTATTGACGCAGTTGAGCTGATTGTAAGAAAAAATTTATTGCTGTGGTGGTCTGTGTTTTGGAAGTTACATTTTACAGTCTAATCTAATTTCAAGATAAAAATAAGTTCAAATGCACTAACGAAACTGCGATCAGAAAATCTTTGGAAATTGTGAACAGGGATAATTAATAGACCTATGAAGCTGCAGCTTATTACTTGCCACAAAAAGAGCTCCTTTCTTCGCTCTCTTCTATAAAACTTGTGCTAATATGCAACAAGTGTTACCAGTGCAAACTGGTTTGTACCGGTACAATGAATGAATGGTGCAAGATATTAACGATAAAAACCTTAACGGAAGTTAACAGAACTTAACAGAAGTTACTTGAGTCCGTTAACAGAACTTAACGGAAGTTAATTTAGTCCGTTAACATGAAAACACTTTTTAACAGATTACTGAGTTAATGAAAAAGTTAGCTTCGTTATTAGCGGATTAACGGACTTGTGCCCACCTATGCTGATAATGCAAAAGCACTTTTTCATTTATTGTTATTGAGCCAAACATGCCACCAGCCCAACTGTCTACCACACACTGTAGAGGCTTCACACTGTCCCTTTAATTGCTGAACATCAAGCACTAAGCAATGAATACAAATTTTTCTAGTTTTTGGTTTGACCTGACCAGGAATCAAGCCTAGTTTACCGTTTTCACCTACAGTAGCAGGCAGGCAGATGCTCCTCAAGGCCTATGCACTCGATCACTGATCAGTTGTTTTAAGTTCCTACAGCTGCTAACGATAAGGGTAACCGCTTAGCAGCATCTGCTGGTACAGACAAATGCACCACTACAGGCTGACAGCCAGTACTTAAATTGTAAAATTTACTTAAATTGTAAAAATTTACTGAACCTTAGGGAAGAACAGGCATGTAACCACAATTTTTTGTTGTTCCTTGAACAAACTTGACCAAAATTTTCATTGTTCCTGAATTGGATTGAGACGATTTTTCAGCGAAAATTAGGTGATCTCAAAAAAAAAAAAGGTCTTCGCCGAAATCCAAAGGCTTTTTCTGACCAAAATCGAAAATTTAAGCGATGTTTCCGGCCAAAAACTGGTGATCTCCAAAAAAAAGGTTTTCGCCAAAATCAAAAATTTACGGTTTTTTTTCTGGCCAAAAACAGTAACTTCTTCTTCCCACAATCCAGCGCTCAAATATCGATGGGCGGATGCCTAAATCTAGCTGGGGGCCAGACTGGAAAGAATGCTCTGCGCCCGCGCAAAGCTCTCTGTTATTATCTCCAATCCGCGCAGTTTTCCGCGAAGTTTAAAATAATCCGCGCAGAATTTCATATTAATCAACTATAACTAAAATCAAGCAACGTAAACTAAAACCATGCGGTTTTTAATGAAAAAAGCTGCTGCGTCGCATTTAACTGGAAATTCTGCGCGGATTATAATGTCGCGAGCAGCAAATATGTGTCCGCTGCCCATATTGTGCCTCAAAGGTTCTGCTTGAACAATGCACCGCAGTGATCGCACTACAAAAAGTTTGGAAACTTTGTGCGGCGCGCGCACTACTCGTTCGGTTCAGTTCAAACGTTGTGCGGTGATCAAACAGGTGCGCCGCTATCGGCATCACTATTACATAAACACAATTTTGAAGTATTATTCTCGACAAAGATTTGACCAAATTGCTATTAAAAACCCTGTTACGTTGCGGGATAGTTCTAGTGACTATAACTAAACGCAGCTTACATTTCCATAGCGCAGTGCGAGTTTCGGAAGCGCGAACACGAATGCGACCGTAAGCGAATGATCATTGTAAAAAATGATCAATGTAAAAAATGATCTCAAAACCCTGCGGACTGCGAGGACGAAATTGGGACCGCGCATAGAATCCCTCTGGCGAATTTTGCATCGGGGCAAGTTTTTGTGCGACGTCTGCGCAGCTTATTATGCTTTACCAATCAGCGCTCTCGATTTGGTCCACGTTAGTTTTGGTCACGATGCGGGTTGTCGGAGTTTGATTCGTTTAATTTCTATTGGTTTTCATAGATGCCGAACGCACTGGGTCGAATTTTGTCGATGGGCATCTTTCTGCACTTGTAGCCCACCGCACTTCCTTTGTAAATATCAATCTAAGAGAGAAGATATAAAAGCTGAGGTAAGAGAGAAGAGAAGATGAAACGGTTTTGTATTGTATAGTAGTGCATTGCACAATACTTTCTACACAGTGGTGGGCAGTAACTAGTTACAATTGTAACTAGTTACTGTAACTAGTTACTTTTTTAGTAACTGTAACTGTAACTTCGTTACTTTTTTTCAGATGTAACGATATTTGTAACTAGTTACCAGTTTAGAGCCCTAAAAAAAGTTACAGTTACAGTTACTTTTTGTACTACATGCTTTGAAGCAAATTACAGATTTTTTATGAATTCCATTCAAAATCATTGTATTACAATGGCAACATAGGACGCACACTCGCACAGTCGCATGTCTGATCAACCATAACCTTTTATCCATATTTTCTTCACTGTGTTTACTGGACTATACATGTGGTTGCTGGTTAAAGTTTAAGTTAAAGCCGTCAGGCCTGTTTTTAGTCCAAATTTTTAATCACTAAAGTAACTGTAACTTGTAACTGTAACTAGTTACTTTTTCAAATTTGTAACTGTAACTGTAACTTAGTTACTTTTTTGCCAAGTAACTGTAACTAGTTACTTTTAGAAAGTAACTTGCCCACCACTGTTTCTACATGTTTCTCATTATTATCGTGTCGCGTTTGTGACGTGATAAGCTGCCGTACTATATAAACTAGTTTCCGCACGTGGTTTGTTTTCATCTCTTTCAATCAGTCCTTTGTTTTCGTCTCTTTCAAAATTAATTTTTGGATCCAAACTTTTGGTTATTCTTATTCTGTTTGACTTGCATGTTCGGCCGCATCTCGCAACTCTGCGAAACAATAAAATTACGCTGCATGGAATTGTTTCATGACGAAAGACAGGTCGAGCTTGAGAGTTGAGGCAGTGTGCTGCACGAACGGATCAGCTTTGAAAGATGAAAGCCCGAGCGATCTGAGTAGGCTATTCTTGACCAAACGATCCACTTCATTTCATTTTGATGCCCTTTGGTGAGGATTTTCCTCACAATAAGTGTGAGCGACTGTCCAGGCTACTGATTAGCAGGGGTGCAACTAGCATTTCAACATTGAGGGGGACCCAAAATTCAACGGTACAAAAAAGTTTGCTTCTAAAAAAATAAAATAAAGGTTCTTCGAGCGTGGAAAGGGCTGGATTTCCGCGTATTTGGAGCTTGACCTTGAATACTTCAAAAGCGTGCGTGGCCCTGGGCAATTGGCCACTTCGCCCATTGGTTAATGTTGCTCTCAGGAGCGCGGTGTACTGTTGGTGTATAGTTGTTTCTAGTTAAGATGCAACACCGCCAAACAAACAAAATGTCGTAATTGCATAAGCCTTCAAGTCCAGTGGTGTCGCTAGAGGGGCGCCCCCGCCCCGGGTGTCACCATTTTGGAATGACATCATTTGATGATACCAATCGAACAAAAAAAAACAATATGCTTAACAGAGGTGCAGTTGAGGACACAAGACTTGAGGCCAAGGCCAAGGACACAAAAAAATCCGAGGCCCAGGACAGCACTTCCGAGGACAGACCCTCTCGAGACCAAGGAGATAGGCGCAAATGTTTTCGAAAAAAAAAGGTCTTAAATCTTTTTCAGGCCATCTCCACTTGAGGAAAACAATAAAGGTCTTTCCAAATTTTCCGCGAGGTTTCTGGCGTTTTCCAGCAAAATTTCAACGGTTCAAAAAATAGTGCTGTCCTCGAGCCGAGGTCAGGGCAATTTTCGAAGACTTGAAGCTTCGAGGCCAAGGCCAAGAACTTGATCTTCGAGGCCAAGAATTTCAAAATGTGTCCTCGAGGCCAAGGACGTCCTCCAGGACTCCACGTCAGACAATACCGAAGCCAGAGGGGGCGAAGGTGGGGGGCTAGAGCCCTCCCCATTGGCCTGTCGACCAAAATGAAAAATAAGAAAAATACCACGTTTTTAGCACTTCTGGCACTGTTTTTTGCATTAGAATGGACTAAAAAAGATTTGAAGCGTTTATTGAAATATATATTCAGGAGGGGGACTAATTTGTCAAAAATAAAACTACCAAATCAATGAAAACTTTGACAAACGGCCAAAAATAAGCAATCAAATTTGATCTCTAGCGTAAAAATGCTGAATATAAGGTGCCCTGCCCAAATAAGGCCCATCATTTTGATTTTTTGAAATAACTCTAATAAAAATTCAAAAAAGTCAATGTTTTTAGATTAATTGCATTTTTAAGGCATTTTTGCGTAGTTTGAAACCAATTTTAATAGCCTACTGATCGTAGATTTGGAGTGTTAAACCGATTACAGTAGGGACTACAGTGGGCCTTGAAAGGGCAATGCGGTCTTAACAAAGTCCACCCTAAAAAACTCAATTTTCGAAGCCACAGAAAGAAGAAAAGCACAGCTTACTGACAAATAAACGGTTAAATCTTGAAAATACTTGTTGGGCATGTGATTTGACTACGTTACAAAATATTTTGCATAAATTGCGTAGATGATGAAACCCACAGGAAGAACGTTGTTTAATCGCAAACTAAAGCAGATGAAATCCACACGAAGAACGTTGTTTAATCGCAAACTAAAGCAGTTTTTGCCTTTACATTCATAGAGTCACAAATGGATGCTGCATGCTAGATAGGTGAAAACAGTCTATTTGTCCCAAGTCTAAACCAAAACACAACTTCAAGGCAGTTTTTAGAGCAAAAAGTAAATCACAAAGCTGTCTATCGACTGTGGAGATTATTCGTCACAATGAGGGCAAATAAATTCATCATCATCTTTTGTTAAGCCAACACACTCTTCATGGAACCATATATGGCAAATTTCACACTCTCTCATGTCCGAAATTGTACTTTCCGTGCATATTGGGCAATACCAATCCGCTGCACATGATTTTTCTTCCTGCACCTTTTTCTTGTTTTTGCCTCTTGCATTCTTTTTTTTACCAAATAATGGGAATTTCTTGTTTTCGCCTTTTGCATTCTTCTTTTCTTTACCGTAAAATAGGGCCTTTAATACAACTGTAGCTCTGTAGTTAATGCTCTTTTTTCTCGGGGTACGTTTCTTTCCTTTACTGCTTGCTGCATGTGTAGATATTATGCTACAAAAGGATGTTGATAATGCTGAGGATGGGGAAGATCTGTCACTGCTTGTCGATGACCCTGAGGACATCTGGCTTGCTGGAGGTACTTCTTGACTTGATGATGACTGGAGTGACACATCCTGGCTGGTTAATGGTTCTTGCATATCAACAACGCTATCTTGAGTGGCTTGTGTCGTTGATGGAAACTGTGGAGACTTTTCATGTCCGCTTTGGTCACCCATTTCAACATTTGTAACTTCACTAGGAGCAAAAGCATGGTCTGGAATAATATTGCTGTCAAATGGGAAAATTCCTCATTTTCTGAAACCACTCTGAATGTTTGAAATGGTCATGGTTTTATTCCAAACTGGTGTAAATATGTGCCCAAACAGTTCCTTAGAGAGTGTCCTATTGGGTCGTTGTCTCCAAAAACGGAGAACCTCTTCATCCCAATGATGCTCAAATGCCCTAAAGACTGCCACATCCATGGGCTGAAGTTCATGTGTGGTATTGGATGGAAGACAGAAAAAGGTGACTTCGTACTTGTCTGCTTCATCCACAAAGCTGGGTGACAGATGGCATTTGGCCCCATCAAAAATAAGAATAACCTTACCAGGTAATTTAAACTTGGCAAAAAGTTGGAGCCATTTCACAAAAATTTCGAGTGTCATGCTTCCTTTTTCCGCCATCTCAAAACATGCAAGTGGGGGCAAAACATCTCCAAAGTTATCACGCCTGTTCTTTCCCTTAAAAATTACAATAGGCGGAATTGTTCCCCCAGCAGCGTTGGCGCAAGCAACTACCGTCACATTTTCACCGTGTTCTGGTGCCACAAGATGGACTCTTTTTTGCCCTTTTTTGGCAATAACGCTCTGCTGGTGGTGCAAAGCCAAGCGGCAGCCTTTCTCGTCTAAATTGTAAATTCTGTGTGGCTGATCAAAAATTTCCAAATTTTCCAACGTTTCTTTTAGTTTTAGAAAGTGGTCCCTGACTATAAACCGATTTAATTTTTGTGCGCGAGCAGGATTCATGGGCTGAGCTTTCCGCCTTCGCAGTTCTGGCCACCGCTGCATAAAAAGACGAAACCACTTTTCGCCAGCTTTGTTAGTGGTAAATGGATGTTCCAAACCATTTTTATCCACATACTCAAAAACATAATGTCGAATCATCTTTGACGTCAGAGGCAACCCAATATCAGCATAGGGAAAAATTCGTTGAATCAATTCTTGTTCGATCTCGGTAGAAAGTAACGGCATTCGGCCCATCCTTTTCTCCGCACTTCCTGTTTTAAGATGGTTCCTCAAAGTTCTTCGAGGAATCCCGAATCGTTTTGATGCTTCTCTTTCTGACAAAACATGTCGGTTTACAGCCGACATGCAGTTTTCCAGAGCTTCCTTTGTCCAGCCTTTACCACGAGTTGAAGGCATTATTTCAAATGCGAAAAGAATTTGTACGTATAGGCTACTGTAAAAAAGTTATAAAATTGACAGCAAACGAAAAAATTTAATTCTGTAAAATTAAAAAGTGTCATAAGTTAAGTTGATCTTTGCTCAAACTTAGAAGCAGATTGGTCGATTATAGAAGCAAACCGACTTCAAAAACTCTTTAAATATACGCCACAGTGCTATTTTACGATTAATTTATTAATACATGATTACCTTACAGTTTAGTTTTCATTTCAACTTGCAGTAAGTGAATACATGTCATGCCCTAATACGGCCCACACCTAATTTTGATGAGCTTTATTAGGGCAACCTTACCTAAGCAGTCGAAACACTATCCGCCGATTTATACGTGCGAGAACAGCTAAGCTTCCAATGCACACTGATAGTTGAAGGTAGAAGCTACGCCATAAAACCCTAACAACCTCATCACTCGCTGCCCACGTGCCAGTTATCTGGACTGATGTTGCGCTTAATGAAAACTTTCAACTGCAAAATTGGAGATCCGCAACTTAGACCGCACTGCATCGTAACTAAGCAATTTGAAGCGGGACAAACTACATACCAGTTGCCATAGATGGGCAAGTTAATGCAAAACGTTAGCTTCGTTAACCACTAGTCCGTTAACAGACTTCACACCTCCGTTAACGTTAATCCGTTATTTTCAGCTTTAATTAACGGAAGTTAATAAAGTCCGTTAATCCGTTAACATTTTACGTGTAATTTACATTGCGTTTTATTCACTCGCTTCTAGAACACGTATTGACGCTGTTGAGCTGATTGTAAGGAAATATTTATTGCTATGGTGGTCTTTTTGTGTTTTAAAAGTTACATTTTACAGTCTAATATAATTTTAAGATAAAAACAAATTCAAATGCACAACGAAGCTGCAAGATATTTACGATAAAAACCTTAACGGAAGTTAACAGAACTTAACGGAAGTTACTTTAGTCCGTTAACAGCACTTAACGGAAGTTAATTTAGTCCGTTAACATGAAAAAACTTTTTAACGGATTAACGAGTTAATGAAAAAGTTAGCTTCGTTATTAACGGATTAACGATTAACGGACTTGTGCCCACCTATGCCAGTTGCACGTGATTATGACAGCTTACGAAATAACACAATTTGTTCCGCTCTGCTTGCTACGGTTTTCGAATTACGTAAGATGGGCCTTGTTAGGGCACGGGCCTTATTTGGGTAGGGGACCTTAGGTTTTGTAAAGAAACATACGAGATAAACTCAAAAATAAGGAGGGAGCTATTCAATATTAGTTAATTACCAGTAGCATCTTTTGAATATTTTTTCATTAGCCCCCGCCCCTATCATTTTTCTCCATAAAATATAGACGAAATAGATTACTCTGCGTGAGTTATATTGAATTATAGGATTTTATGATTTACCAGCAAGTAAACTAGAGAACTAAAAATCTACCATTAGCCACATAGGCGTAGCCAGGATTTTTGATTGGGGGGGGCCCAAACCCTCAAAAATTCGGCTGTCTTCACCGAAATTGAGAGTGAATTTTGGGCCGAAATCGGAAATTCGAACGATTTTTCCGCCCAAAATCAGGTGATCTCCAAAAAAAAAAAAAAAAGGTCTTCACCGAAATTCGAACAATTTTTCCGCCCAAATTCAGGTGATCTCCAAAAAAAAAAAAAAAAAAAAAAAAGGTCTTCACCGAAATTCGAACGATTTTTCCGCCCAAATTCAGCTTTACTGTTAAATCACTGTTCAATCACAGTAACTTCACTGTTCAATATGATTAGTGGAGTTTTGATTGGGGGGGGCCCGGGCCCCCTGGGCCCCCCCCCCCCCCTGGCTACGCCTATGATTAGCCACCTATCACATAGGCCATTCATGCAACCAGTTGAATGCACAGCCAATTTCTATGTTACTCTTTAAAAGCATTAATTTTTAACAAAAAAGCCCTAAAATTGAGTTATATTAGCAAAAAAACGCAAAATTTTCGAGCGCTTGGGGCAACACCCCCAGACTCTCGTGCCTCCAGTGGCTGGGGGCTTTGCCCCCAGACTCCTGTGCCTCCGGCAGCTGAGATCTTCGCCCCCACACCCCCAAACACAGCCTCCCATTGCGAATTTCGGGCTACGCGCCTGATCTCTAATGTTTAATTTGATTGGAAATGTTTAGCACACTGGAATGGACTAAGAAGAATTTAATGCAATTTTTGAAACAATTACATAAAGAAGGGGGGCGCGCTAAATTGTAAAAACTTTAAAAGTAGCCAAAACTAAGCAATCAAATTTGATCTCTTGTTGAAAACTTGCTGAATAGAGGTTTGATTTTAAAATCTACAATAGTAACTTAGGAATAGAGGGTGGGAGGGGGTGGCTATTCAGTATTACTTGTTATACCAATCGACTGGACTCAAATATTGTTCCATTAGCCCTCCCCACCAATAATTTTTCTCTATTAATTATTACTCTTAAATATTTCTCCATAAATGGATTACTCTTTGTGAGTTTCATTGAACTATAAGGTTTTATGATTTACGGAACCAGCTTGTAAATGAGGGAACTGAAATTTTATCATTAGGCACCTCCCACATTGCCGTTCCCCAATATTTAATCATGTTTTGCACTGCAAACTTCTATGCCACATTCCAAAAGCAATAATTTTTATCGAAATAGGCCTAAAATAAAGTTATTTTTTGCAAAAAAAATACTAAATCTTTGAGCGCTTGGGCTCAGCCTTCTGACTCCCATCTGTGATGCATTTGAGTTACACTTGTTTACTCAACACGTCTCCCAAACTGTGACATTTGCGCTTTTTAACTTTAGTTTAAGACGTTTTTCTTTAGCAAAATCCTGCTTAATTGCCAAACACAGGCCGCGGCTTTATCTTCCATTTTATTATATCTTAGCCCCAGAAAAAGTTTCTTTTGAAAATTTTTGATGAGGTCATTACATGTAATTTGTGGTTTGCCCCCCCCAATCAAAAATCCTGGCTACGCTTATGCCTGGTAGGCTAAAAAATTGTGTTGTAGCGCAAAGGTGGAAAGAACGCTTTGTGTAGAAGTACTCGCTGTGGGATCTCCGAGGCAAACTTTTCTATGAAGAAGTATTGTTTGATAAAATAAAGCTGTTTTTTCAAATTACTTCTCGAATGGCTTGTTTGACGTCATACTTTGACGAAATGCGAAGGTAAGCATTTTTTTGAATCTTTGATGTGACTCGACAGAGTATTGAACTTCCCAAGACACAAGCCATCTCGTTAGCGTAGACTAAGATTTGCGGAAAACATTTATGTACGGATACAGTTGATGGGCTAAGCGTATTTCTTAACAATAATGAGTAGGCCTATAAAATTAACGATTTTTAGCTTTATAACCTCACTATTTCGTCAGCGGCCGCTGGGGACTGAGTCTGAAAGCCCCTGGCGGTTGACGACTTCGCCCCGAATCCCCAGCAACAAAATTTAGTGCACTCCAATTAGCTTTGGAGTCCAAAGTAGTTTTTAAATTGTAGGGGGACGCGGGGAAGCGCACCCCCATCGATAGTTAGCATCTTCCATCGAAATTTAGCGTCCCCCATCAAGATTTGAGCGCTGGTTGATCAGACGAAAAAGGGCCTGTCAACCCGAATAAATCCAACAAATTCCGGCTGAATTTAGTACCAAACTGTGGTGAACTTTTTTTTTGGTTTTCACTTGATTTCGGAGACAAAAATTCTTCAATTTTCGGAGAAGACTTTTTTTGGTCTTCACTCGATTTTGAGGACGGAAAGACATAATTTGCACTAAAGTACCTTCGCATTCCGAATGCGTTTGGTCGAGGCTGCAAAAGCGTCTCCCCACGCAAAATTTTACAGTTTAAGTACTGGTGCTAAGCAACTTGAAATTGTTCTGACCGTAGACTTTTATTGGTAGACTGGAAACTGAACGTTTTGTCCATTTTCTTCACAGTGCATTTGTTCTAGAATATGCCTATTCGTCCAATCAGCGTGACATTTTTCTTTACGGTTCACTCGTTTTACGAATATGTCCAGTCAAATCAGTCGAATACGCGTGACCGCAGAAAACCTTTGCAACAAGAGCAAACGTTTTTTCTTCAATCCTCTTCTCTTCTTTTTCCGCACGTCTGTTTCTAGTTTACGTAATGAAGAGTCAATGTTCTGAAAGTCCTAAAATATTTCAAGTTCACTGCTTAAATTGAAGCTTATTACCCAATTGATGATCAATCGCGCAAACAGGAACAACTACTATTTGCTCCATTCCGCGCAGCAGATTGCCTAGAGAAGTCGTTAATCCGCGCAACAAAAAGACTAGAAAAAATATCCTCCGCGCAACCTACGTTCTTTCCAATCTGAGCTGGGGGGACGCTCAATCTCGATGGGGGGATGCGTTCCCCCCTACAATTTAAGTACTGCTGACAGCATACCGGTAGCTGAACGATTTGCTTCTGATTTTAGAATTTGAAGTGACTTGGCACATGGAACGTGCATAAACAAAAGTTTCGGTGAAGTTTCTCGTTTTTGAAAATTTTTATTTTGATTATTACAGTTATAGATTTGGGTTATGGCTAGGATTACCCTTGGTTTTATTACAAAATGTCTGTGTACATGTAATGTGCACCACGCCTTACACCCTTTAGAATAACTGGCACAGCTTGCCAACCTACAACCAGGGGTGCCGAAACCCGGGGGGGATATATCCCCCAATAATTTGACTGTATCCCCCCAGCAATTTGAGTATGGTCTTCATCTACATCCCCTCCAATACCGGTATTTGACTCTGGTGTACATCTAAGCATACGTCTGTACTTGAATTCGAGGAAAAAAGTGTTCCATTTCTGGTAAAGATACCTTTTATTTTGGTCTTCACTTCATTTGCTTACCTGAAAAAAGTCTTGGTCGAGCTCCATCACCGCCAATGTTGAAAATAGGGCAAAAGTCAGCTAAAATTGCAAATTATCCCCCCAATGCTCAACAAAAACTTGCATCACTGCCTACAACTGGCAACTATTAGTGATAGATACCGTAACCCCTAGCCTTGAACTTAGACCCACAAGTTGACTGGTAGGCCTACAGTAAGTCTCATTTCTGAGTCCATTATAGAACTTAACGTTGAGTTTATCCCTGCTTGTACTACACTCAGCAATCAAAGGGTCAGTGTGAAGCCTCTATCATGAGTAGGAGGCAGTGGTGGGCATATAAATAATAATTGCAATTCATATCCCCCTTGAGATAAAACCAACAAGTTTCAATGCATCTGACTAAAGGGCCATAGTGACATTCAAATAGCTTTAGAGAAATAAAATTAGTACACTACCGACGTACTAATTCTACAGCAATAAGCAGCGAAATACCGGCATCAAATCAAACTGAGATAATTTTCGCATAATAGACTATGCATTTAGCCGTTGCTAGAAAAGATATACGTACGTACGGTACGCCTCAATTTTTGCTAAGAAGTAAGGTACGCTGGTACAGTACGCCTTTTTTGTAATGGTACGGGTACGGTACGTTGGTACGGCTTTTGAATTAAAAATCTCAGACTCTTCGCACATTGCGCCGGCTTTTTCTATGCAGAGGGAAAAACAGTTGAAACCGACGCTAAATGTATGAAATGAGATCGCTGATTTATAGGCTAATGATTTCAAAGAGAGTTGAAGTTACGGTAGGTAAGTACGGTACGGTACACCTCAATTTTTGCTAAAAAGTACGGTGCGTTGATATAGTACGCTTTTTTCATAATGATACGGGCAAGTCAAGTCAAGTCAAGTTTATTTCATCACACTCTTAAAAGTACGCAGGCAGGAAACAGCGATAAGACCATGCGGTCATCTAGGCAAACTGCACCTTTTAGCAATACTTTACAGTTACAGGCATAAACTTAACCTAGTTATGGAAACTCCGAAAAAAAAATAAAAATAAAAAACAAAAAATAAAAATAAAAAACAAAAATAATAATAATAAAAATAAAATAAAAAAATAAAAAAATAAAATAAAAAATAAAAAACAACCCTAAAAAACACACACAAAAAAAATATGAAAAAGCTCAGCTTATTTAGTATAGATGTACTGTCTGTATAGTTACATACAGTACTTAAATTGTAGGGGGGACGTGTCCCCCAATCGAGAGTTAGCGTCTCTCTATCAAGATTTAGCGTTTCCCATCGAGATTTGAGCGCTGGATGATCAGACGAAAAAGAGCCAGCCAGCACGAATAGATCTCACAAATTCCGGCCGAATATAGTCCCAAATTGCAATGAAGACCTTTTTTCTTTTGGTTTCACCTAATTTCGGGGGAAAAAACACTTCAATTTTTGGCGAAGGTCTTTTTTTTTGGTCTACATTCACTTTGGGCGGCGGATTTATATAATTTTCACTAAAGTACTTTCGCATGCCAAATGCGTTTGGTCACGGCTGCAAAAGCGTCCGCCCTTGCAAAATTTTACTATTTAAGTAGCCTACAGGTTACATAGATACACATGAAAAGTACAGCAGATAGGCTACAATGGTAGCACAAAAATAACAATATCAAGTCAACAACTAGATGGGAGTTCGCCAGCAAATTCAGTGAACGACCGACGCATAGCTAATGCTGTGACGCTCAAAAGTATTTTTTGTCTACCATAAAATCAGCAATTATTCAAAAATATCTGATTATGGAACCTCCAGAAAAGTGGAGTCAAAATATTTGTCTGTTAAATATCTCCTGATATCATAAAACACTGGCACCCTAGCTTGAGTCGTTCAAAAATTGATTTTTGGGGGTCTATTTGGGGGGTACCCGGGGGGTGGCACCCCCAAACTATGTCAAAATATTTGTCTGTTAAATATCTGCTGATATCAAAACAGACTGGCACCCAAGTTGAGCTGTTCAAAAAATTGATTTTTGGGGGGTCCATTTGGGGGGTCCCTGGGGGGTGGCACCCCCAAACTATGTCAAAATCTTTGTCTGTTAAATATCTGCTGATATCATAAAACACTGGCACTCTAAGTTGAGCTATTCAAAAAATTGATGTTTGGGGGGTCCATTTGGAAAGGTTCCGGGGGGGTGGCACCCCCAAACTATGTCAAAATCTTTGTCTGTTAAATATCTATTGATATCATAAAACACTGGCACTCTAGCTTAAGCCGTTCAAAAAATTGATTTTTGGGGTGTCCATTTGGGGGAGTCCCCGGGGAGGTGGCACCCCCAAACTATGTCAAAATATTTTTTCTGTTAAATATCTACTGATATCAAAAACAACTAGCACTCTTGCTTGAACCGTTCAAAAAATTGATTTTTTGGGGCCCCATTTTGGGGGGGTTCCCAGTGAAGTTGCCCCAAAAAATTTCGGGAGAAATAATTGCGTTTGCAGCTCAACAACTTTACACAAAAATTAGATTTCGATGTGTTGTGGTTTAGGAGAAGAAGTGCGTACAAAAATTAGGAAGAAAAAAAAAGGAAAAAAAAAGAAATAAACCTCATCGGGGCCAAAAGTGGGTTGGTTGGAATAAAAGGGTATTTTGAGACATACAACCCTATGAAATATTTTTTGCCGTACTTAAGCCGTTTTTGAATGAGACCGCTTTTTACGCCAAACTTGCGGGGCGGTTTTCGGGTTCTAAAACCGAAGTCACGTGACCTATTGCCTCGAAATTTGGTACAACCATACAACTCATTAATCATAAACTGCTGTCAAAATTTTATGTAGCTCGACCAATCGTTCTGGAGTTATAAGCAAAAGTCTGAAATTTCGCACTCGTTAGTTGGAAAATGGCCGAGTAAAAAAAAAGGAACACGCGACGCGAGCGTCGGTCGTTCCAATTAAAAGTCAACAATATCGCAAAACTAGTGACAACCAGATGTTTCTCCTAGTAGCCTAAAGTACATCAATCGTAACTGTGTAATAGCTTATTTAAAAAAAATTTTTTAAATTTTTCTAAACGAACATTGACAATATTTTTGCGGAATACTTTTCCATTCGTTCAAACCGAGATGATGCAACGTTTTTTTCCCTGTTTCAGTGCCGAAAAAAGCTTGAAAGTACTCATTTCCAGTTTTTTGTCTAGTATTGTAGTTATGTATGTTTTAGAGTTTGATAAAATGGTTGTTGAAAGAATTTGGTAACATATGTTATTGCTGTACCGGTACTTAAACATAAATTTGGCGAACTCCATCTTGATCACGTCTTCGAGCTTCAAACCTCTAAACCTGAAGTATAATAAATTCGTTTTATAACGACGAGGACGAAAAAGACAGGCTCGTAAAATATTGTTTTGCAGAATTGAAAGTTTGTGATAATGGCTTTTAGCAGCTCTCCCCCTCTTTATTAAAGAGTATTGAATATGTGAGTAAAAACTGCTATAATTAACTATTCGAAGACTTGAAGTACTTAACTTGTAAAGGGGACGCGTCCCCCCATTGAGTAGCGTCCCCCCATCAAGATTTAGGCGTCCTTTCTTCGAGAGTTGAGCCCTGGATGACCAGAGGAAAATTAGTCAGCCAGGACTAAAAGACCCGACAAATTTCCTGCCGAAAATGGTTGCAAATTGCAGCGAACACCTTTTTTCTTTTTTTGGTCTTCACCTCCTTCATTTCCACTGAACTTTTTGAAAAGTTGGTCAAGGCTGCAAAAGCATCCCCTCATGCAAAATTTTTCAATTTATGTGCTGGCTGTACCCATAGGCGTAGCCACGGAAGGCTCCGCCCCCCTATTGAAATGCTACCGATGATAAAAATGTCACAAAAAAGACTATTGTTTTTTCTGTTTCAGTTTCTTTTAGCAACTTCGCATACAACAGTACACGCATACAACAGTACTTAACAACAATATTGGTCCAAGGGGCCCGGGTCCCTCAATTTAATTTTTGCCAACCAATTCATATGGGCCCCTTACAATAATATTTAAATAGCCCCCAATTTCAATGGGCTCCCAACAACAATATTGATCCAGGAGCCCGGGCCTTTTCAATTTAATTTTTGTCAACAAATTTAGACAGGTCCCCTACAATAATATCTAAATGGGCCCCCCAACAATAATATTGATCCAGGAGCCCGGGCCCTTCAATTTAATTTTTGCCAACCAAATTAAATGAGCCCCCTACAATGATATTGATCCAAGGGGACCGCACCCCTCAATTTAACGTTTTTCAAGTAATTTAAACGTAGCCTATAACCCGGAGTGAAATTAAGGGATTTTATCGTAAAATTTGCTTACTCAGGCCTCGTGCGTGTAACCTTTTTATGAACGTAATGCAATAACCAGGGGCGGATTTAAGAGATGGCACAACGCCAGGGGCCCCTCGCTCATATAAGATTTTTTTGATCTTCACCTGTATTTGGCAAGAAAATATTGCAAAAATCCCAAAGTGAAAGTGGTCTAACTCAATGTAAACCCGGCCTGGGCAGTAACATGGTTAGTAGGCGTAACCATCTATTGTACATTTTGCAATAACAATTTAATTCACCTTGACAGTTTTTATACAACAAAATACTTTTGAAAAAAATTACCTACAGCAAGAGGAATGCTCATTGAACAAATTTGTGAATTGAGTCGGCCTGGGCCCCCTCGCTGTATATGTACTCCTAAAATTGGTTGTTTTCATGACAAAACAATAATCTGTTTAGAAAAGTTTTCGAGTGGATTGTTATTCACTGCTAAAATATTACAGGGGGCAGTGTACTTTTTACTTACCTCTACCTGGACCAAGTCACTTACAGAATTTAACCCCAAAATGCAAGATTTTCAACGTGTTTTGGACTTAAATTGCAAGCAAAAGAAGGACTGAACAACTTAATTTTTTCAATTGGCTTTCAAATGTTAAAAACCTAGTCCTTTCAAATGGGGCTCCGAATACGAGCGAAATGTGATCCAATGGTGTTAAAACAACTTTTTTTTTTCAAAAAATTACAAAAAATTGCCCAGCAGCTGTGAAGCGTTTGAATTACAATACACGTCTTTGGTCAACAGTCTTCCAATTTAGACATTTTCACACTTTTAACTATTGGTGTAAAGCCCTCCCCCATAAACGAGTTCCTAGTTACGGGCCAACATCACGCCACGGCTTCTGATCTTATATTCTACGATATCCTTGCCCCAAAAAATTCCTCTTTCAAAGTTTCTGGTGACGTCATTGCACGTGATTTGTCATTTGGGCCCCCCCAATCAAAAATCTTGGCTACGCTTATGGCTGTACCCCTTCATAGAAAACTTTTTTCGGAAAACTTTTGTCCATTTTGTGACAGTCTGGTTAATGCGGTTATGGGCAATGAACATATAAAAATACGGCCGAAAAAAACGTAGTTTTTCATTGCGAAAAAAACGTACCAAAACGAACAAAAGCGGAATAAAAACGAATACTGCTGTGTAAATCCAGCTTAAGACGAAAAAGCTGTTGTAAAAAAAAATTTAAGCTTTTATATTGCTTGAACGAAAAGCTGTAAAAAAATTCAATTTTGGTAAAGCAAGTCTTCAAATCTGTCGAAAAATTTTCAAAGAAAAGCGAGCTAATAAGCCTTCGACTTAGATACCCTTTTAAACTAAATCCCTAACTGCATAGATCCTTTGGAAACAATAACTATTGAACTGTGAAAAAAAAGAAACAGTTATTTTTGCCTATAGAAGTAACAAACTAGACTGCATTACAGTATAACAAGTAGGGTTAATATTTTTATAGTGCTATTATTCAAATTTCATACTATACTTTACTAACGTTCATTCATTTCAATAAAAACCCATGATGTTGTTGCTAATAACAGCAGAAATAGTGGCGAAAAAAAAATCAAAAAGAACCTGAAGGATCACTTCTGTTTGACGCTGAGTCAAGTCGGACCGAGTTTTTCGTTTCTGGTTTAAAATTGACAAAATGTCGGGCATAGGCGCAGACAAGATTTTTAATCTGGGGGGGGGGGGGGGGGGGGGGGCAAACCACAAATCACATGCATTGACATCATTAGGAGTTTTTGAAAAAGGAATTTTTTGAGGGACAAAGATATCACCAGATTGAAAAATCTGAAGCTGTGGCCTGGTTTGGCAGTTTACCAGCATTTTGCCAAAGGGAGAGGGCTTAAACTAAAAGTTGAAAAGTGAAAATGTCTGCTAAGCTGGGAGACGTGTTGAGTTGACTAGCATAAAGGAATCTGGGGGAAAAGCCCCCAGTTGCTGAGCGATTTTTGTAATTTTTCGGAAAAAAAAGTTATTTTAATGCCATTGGATCACATTTTACTCGTGTTCAGATCCATTTGAAAGAACTAGATTTTTTAAATTTGAAAACCAATTGAGAATATTATATTGTTCAATCTTCCTTTTACTTGCAATTTAAGTCCAAAGCACGTTTAAAATCTTGCATTTTGGGGTTAAATTTGGAGCGTAAGTGATTTGGCCCTGGTAGGAGGAAGTAAGGTACATTGCATCCAGCAATATTTTACCAATAATTAACAATCCACTCAAAGATTTTTCTTAGAGATTTTTGTTTTGTCATGAAAATAACCTGTAGGAGTAAATGAACGGCCAGAGGGCCTGGACCCCCTCAATTCAATTTCAATAATTTATTTAATGAGCTTTTCTTTTAGCTAAATTTTTTGAAAAAGTATTTTGTTGCGTAAAAACTGCCGATGTAAAGCTGGATTGTTATTAAAAAAATGGTGCAATAGTTGATTACCGCTTACTAACCATGTTATTGCCCCGGCCAATAACATTGCGCGGGGCTCTTGGCTCTTTAGAGATTTTCGCAAAAGCTTCCCGTCAAATAGACCTACAGGTGAAAATCAAACAAAATTGTTGTAGCGCATATTTATCCTCCTGCCACCGGACAGCGTCAGACGCTAACTTATTGGACGATACGCAAACCTTTCATTTTAACGACTACTTTGTGATTGGAGGAAGCGCACCTGCTTAGGAGTTTCCAATGATCCAATGTTCCTGTGAATTTCTTTGAATTTTTGTCCACTGAATTTGCTGCTTGTTCGAAGCCACCAAGCAAAAGGACGCAACAACGTGACCAGGGTGCGGGTTGAACCCAGACCATTCGATCAGGGTCGACGTAAAAACGAGGCCTTCACCCATTCGGCCACGCTGCCGACATCTAAGCGCTTTAATCTTACCATTTAAGCGCTGGGCCTCTGGCACTCTGCCATGTGGTAAAACCGGTACTGGTTATTGCATTACGTTCATAAGTAGGTTAGATGAGGGATTGGGGTAGAGACTTTTTGGACAAAAACCCTCAATTTCACCTGGGTTATACATTTAAATTGGTTGGCAAAAATTGAATTGTGGGGTCCTGGGCCCCCTGGTTGACAATATTATTGGTAATTACAGTTGTACCCGAAAAATGCTAAAAGACTTGGTAACTGAAGAAACAATTGGCTTTTTTTTCACAATTTTTTCATAGGTGGCATTTCAATTGGGGGGAATACCGGGGCCCCCCATGCCCCTCCTCCCTTGGCGACGCGTATGATGTCGGGCTTATACAAGGACTAAAGGCAAAATCAATGGGATATCTAAAGTTAGGCCAATTCCATAAAACTAGATTGGCATTGACTTCGTCCGTCTTGAGATATGTTACTTTAAAACCCCCCATTGATTTTGTCTTTAGTCCTTGTTTAATTCGGGCTTGATATACGACGCACTTGTCTTCAGTGCCGTCGCCAGAGTAAACAAAGTAAAAGGGCACCACCCAAAAGTGGGGGGGGGCACTAAAATAGATCAAACTTTTGCTTTTGAAAACTGATATTTTACTGCAGCAAATTACGCGCTATTTTAAAAATTTTGTATTCATGTTTGAAAACAAAAGACATGTAAGCCCAGCATCGTTTATTAGCTCGTTACATACGTGGCCAATATACCCGCTTGAAAAATTGGCCTGCAGAAGCGCAACTAGGTTTTGCTAAGAGAAAAGGGCTTAAACCAAAAGTTGTTTGTTTTTTTTTTGTACTACAGCTGTCTTATTCGGACCATGTGCTGAACAAACCGATACAACTCAAGTGTATCACAGAGGGGGCCTGGGGGCAGAGCCCCCGGCCGCTCGGTGATTTTTGCCATTTTGCGACAAAAATAGCGATATTAAAGCCATTTCAATCACATTTCGCACGTTTTTATGACTACAGTAAACTCCTCAAATTCAAAAGTTATTGAAAGAATTATACTGCGTAGCCCCTTTAACCCCCCTTATGCTTAAGGTCAAGTCCAAAACACGTTTAAACGCTTGTTTTTTGAGATATACTGTATTTTCTAAATGACTTAACAAAAGGGAGCTGATACCCTTTTAGCCCATTAAATCTGGTTGCGACCTAAAAAATCTTGAGTATGCAGTAAACAAATAACAACAGCTGGTCTTTAAAAAAATGATTTCATGTATTGTTTCAGGTCGTAAACACTAACGAAGTACCGATTACGCTTCTGCAGGCTTGCATCGCTCTTCAGCGACACATCCGTAAAGGCGTGTTAATAAGACTGATTACTGCGTCCCATTTAAGTACGAGTAAAACAGTTGGTTGCCAAAAATTTTGCAAAGAATCAAGAAAATTTCAAACGAGAACTATCTTTGAACGTTATTATTCCTTTTTCCGTTATTACCTGCTGCTGTCTTGTCGTTACGTGATGCTCAAGAAAAATATTCTGAGTAAATGGAAATGGGGGGGCACAAGAAGTCATTAAGGGGGGAGACGCCCCTCCTGGCCCCCGTAGCGACGGCAGGGCTTGCCTTGTGTTTTAGGCTTTTAGTTATTACAAAGCGCAACTAAAATAACTTTGGAACACTGGATGACGACATCGTGTAAGCATTAACAATTATTGCAACACATATGTTATTATGTTCTGGCTGCGTCACAATTGGTCAGCGATAGGTGGTTTTATTTTAAACACATACGAGAAATAATTGAACACATTTTTTAGACACAACTTAACTTTCGGACTTTTTTGGGCCTGATTTTGAATGCAAATCATATTTCGGGCTTAGCCTTTTGTTTTCGGATTCGGGCCTGTACTAGCTGGCCGGTTTACAACTCTGGTTTGACGTGTTTATGTCATTTATGGTTGCCTCTCCACCGGAATTTGGAAATTAATTTGAAGTTTTATAGGGCATTCTTACCGGCAATTTGGTCTAGCGGTAACGCGTTTGTATTCGGAGCGTGAAGTAGGAGGTTCAAACGTAAGGCCGGTGACATCGAACACAGTGTTGCCGACAGCTCGCTGCGGCTGTGAAGTTTCTTCGAAAATAGCAGTTTTGCCCGGGCGCAATGACGCAAAGACGAGTCATCACACGACTTACGCGATGCAGATCAAATTAAATCTTTTATTACACTCGCTGTATTGCGCCGAAGCGTGTAGCGAGTTTGCGGGGCCTATCTCCGCGTCATTGCGCCCGGGCAACACAGCTCTTTTCGAAGCAATGACACAGCGGTGACAAACCATAGGCAACACTGTGTCCAATTTCACCTGCCCAAGATTTGAACCTCAAACCTCCCGCTCCAGAGACGAACGCGTTACTGCTCACAGCTGGGACATTTCTTTGACAGAAGCTGTGTTGCCCAAGCGCAATGACGTAGAGATGGACCCCGAAAACTCGCTACACGCTTAGGCGTAGCGTAATACAGCGTGTAAAATAAATCAAACCAGGCCCGGCGACAGGATAGCGTGACTGGGGGGGCAGAAATAAATTTTAGGGGGGCACGAAAAAGTTTATAATGTGTGAATTCGAGAGGGGCACGGGGGCACGAGAAATTTATCCCCGTCTGGATAAAATAAACAAGATGAGGAGCAAAAAGTCAAAGAAATTTTCCGGCCAAAAACAGGTGTTCTCCGAAAAAAAAAAGGTCTTCACTGAAATTGCATGAGATTTTCCGGTCGAATTTGGAAATTCAAGCGGTTTTTTCGGTCAAAAACAGGTGTTCTCCAAAAAAGGTCTTCATCCCAAAAACGTCACAAAATCTGGTATCAGTCCACAAAAAACACTAATTTGGACCTCGATTTGCGCTCCAGAAGCCCCGAGTCTGTTAATTTCTTCGGGGCACAGTCCTCGCTTGGGAGGCTCAACTTTTGTTTGGGGGGGCACAAGCAGTCAGTTGGGGGGGCACGGCCCCGGTATGCCCCCCGTGGCGCCGGGTCCGAATTAAACCTTTCATTATACTCGCTGTAATGCAGCCGAAGCGTGTAACGAGTATGCGGGGCAGTATCTCCGCGTCATTACGCCAGGGCAACACACCTCCTTTTGGAGAAATGTCGCAGCGGGTGACAAGCCTTTTGAAGAAATGTGGTGGTGGTGGTACTACTTGACCCCTTCCGAGGGATGGGGGCGCGGAGGAACTCCGCGGAGACCCAACAGTCGGGCCACACCCCAAGGTCTGGACCAAAGATCAAGAATAGAGAGAGAGGAGCCAAAGATAGATTTACGAAGGGGTTTAGAGGCAGGACAGTCGAGGAGGAGACGGTGTCCACAGGCACTACAAGCAGAATGACTGATCCTGTGAAGATATGAAGATAAAAGAAGACTGTGGCCATGGCAGCGAAGACGGGAAAGCTCACAGCAAATAGGGCAAGAAAGAAACAGTTCCTCCGAAGAGACTTCGGGGACTTGATGGTTCATATAGGAATGGGAGACGTGACGTCTCCAATTGTGGTACTGAAAATAACGGACTTTGGCAACGACTGGGAGGAGAGGGCATGGGATCGCGTCAGTGGGCAGGGAGGCACAAGGTTTGGCAAGTAAATCCGCATTTTCATTACCGGGGAGACCAGCGTGACCGGTGACCCATTGGAAGCACAAGGTGGTGTTGTTGGAGAGGGAGGAGGCGAGGGACCAAACATTCCAGGGGAACTCAGAGGGGGCTGATGAAAGGATTGAGAGGGCCGATTGGAAGTCAGTTAGGAAAAGGACTGACTGGAATTTGCGCGTCATCAAGTGGCTAGTACACCAATTGAGACCTTGCTTGAGGGCAAAGGTTTCAGCTGTGAAGCTGGAGGCAATTGGACCAGTGGAGGAGGACAAGGAATAGGATGTGTTGCATTTGGAGCATGTGACATACACTCCAGCACTACCGGGACCAAAAAGGGAGGGGACGGATCCATCAGTCCATACTTGGATATCAGAAGGGGGGAGGGAGGATAGTCTGTTTGAAGCAGACTGGAGTCGGGCTGTACTGTTGCCTGTGCAGTCGGGAATGAAGGGGGAAACGGTGATGTGGGTTGCAGTCCATGAGGGAAAAGGGGGGCACATGATCAGAGTCTCGCGTGGGGATGGGAGGGATTGAGTGGGCGAAGAACAGAATGATCTCCAGGAGGGTTTCTTCTTTAGTTGACAGGGCACGTTTCTAGTTGCCAGGGCATAAAGGCTGGAGAAGTCTGGGGGGAGACGCAGAGCACGTTCGAAAGAGGAAAGGGCCTGATGTTCTAAAGTTAGCTTCAGAGGAGGGAGTTGAGCCTCAAGAAGGAGGAGGGGGTGGAAGAGAGGCACCCAGTAATAACCCTGTATGCAGCTCTGTGTAGGACTTCCAAGTGATTGGTTGCAGTGTTGCAGAGGAATGGGAACCATCCAGGAGAGGCATATGTGAGCACCGGTCGCACAAAGGCTTTGTAAAGTAGGGAGAGAGATTCTTTCGTGTGACCCCAGAAGGCAGTGGCTATGGAGCGTAGGGCTTTGTGGCGTGGATAGAATTTGGAACACAGGAATTGAACGTGGGCCCCAAAGAATAGAGTCCGATCAAAGGTTGCACTAAGGAATTTTGGGGTGGGATTGAATGAGAGAGGGATGCACAGGAGGTACAGCCGGGGCTGGAAAGTGGCTTGATGGGGATCTGTAGAGAAAAAGGAGGACTCGCACTTCTTTGGGTTGAGAGGAATTCTCCATAAGTTGGACCTCGTTTCTAGGACATTGATGGAGGATTGGACAACAGAAGATGCTTTGAGCGGGTCTGGGGAGGAAGACTAGATGATCAGATCGTCAGCATACAGGCAGGCATGAGCACCCCGAGGCAAATCTTTGGTTATGGCATCAACAAATAGGATAAAGAGGACTGGACGGAGTACGGAGCCCTGGGGAACCCCTTGTCTGATACAGAAGGAAAGGCTGCGGGTACCACCAACCTGGACTTTAGCTCTACGGTCAGAAAGGAAAGAGCAAACCTACAGAACGAAGCAAGGGGGGGAGTTTGAGCGAGAGGAGTTTATGAAACAGAGCAGAGTGCCAGACCGAGTCGAAAGCCTTGGAGAAGTCAACATAGATTGATCGAGACAGAGTAACAATTTGGTCGAGAGACGACCTACCAGGGCGAAAGCCGTCCCGGCAAGTGGAGAGGAGATGATTCGATTCGAGGTAAAAAGTTAGGCGAGAAAGAATCAAGCGCTCAAAAAGCTTGGAGATGCAAGAGGTGAAAGGAATGGAGCGGAAAGAGGACGGAAAGGAATTAAGCTTTCCAGGTTTGTGAATGGGGATGATAGTGGTAGGTTTCCAACAAGAGGGAAGTGCGAGAGGACCAGGACCTGCTGAAAAGAGAAAAAAGGAGGAGTTGTGCTGGCTCAGGCAAATGCTTTAGTAAAGGATAGGAA
This sequence comes from Trididemnum nubilum, assembly GCA_963965965.1. Lineage (NCBI taxonomy): Eukaryota > Metazoa > Chordata > Ascidiacea > Aplousobranchia > Didemnidae > Trididemnum > Trididemnum nubilum. The sequence continues at coordinate 13,317,393 of OZ014484.1, read as the reverse complement.
ATCTGGTCGCGGCCAGATGCAATGGAAGAGGCGAGTTTGGAGGTGGCAGTGGAGAGTTCAGCCAAGGAGAAGTGGGAGCAGAAAGAATTATGGAGGGAAGAAGCATCCTCACACCTAGCTTTCCGAAGTTCATTCATGAACTGTCGTTCGGCTCTGCGCGAGGTACGGGGTGTTGCTTGAGATATATTTGAGCGAAGATAAGAAGCATAGTGATTGGCAGTGTCAAGAGAGGAACTGCAACCGGGAAAAGAATGGTCTTCGGAGCTGTTCTTTTTGCCCGAGATGGCATTGAGAAGCCTGAAGACAGCACGAGGATCAAAACGGGGGGACAGATTAGAACAGGTGGCTTGCCATGGTTGCGGATTTGGCTCTAGAAATGACTGAGGACGCCCTACGAGAAGCATCTATGTATCTGAGGCGGTGAGTCTCAGACGGGTGTGCCTCGGAGCGGGCCCTCCGTCGCTCCTGTACTGCAGATTCCGCTTCCTGGGACCACCAAGCTTTGGGGGAACGACCAAGGCGGCCAAAGGGGATAGAGGCCTTGGCAGCTTCGACTAAGAAGAGGGAAAAGGAGCGGGCATCCTGATGGATGTTTACTGCAAGAGAGGGGAGATGCTCAACAATATATGATTGGTAAACATCTCAACGGGCTTTTTGTAGTTGAATCTGGGTGATGAGTGTTGGGGTAACGAACTGGAGAGAGGGGGAGGACAATCTCTATGGGGAGATGGTCAGAGCCAAGTCCAGGGAGAGTGCGCCACTCGCAGTGGGGTGCGAGAGACGCAGGAGTTAACAAAATATCGGGGGATGAACGGCTCCCAGTGGAATGATGGAGGAGCGTGGGAGAGGCGGGGTCATTCAGGATTTCCAGACCGGAGAAAGTGATCCAGCGAAACAGGTCATTTCCGGGCGGGTTAGGGGGAATGAGTCTGGCCCAGGTTGGGGGGTGAGCATTGAAGTCTCCAAGGATAAAAGCGTCAGGGGAGTTTGGAAGGATGTCAGTAGAGAAGGTGCTGGTGCGAGAATCAGAAGGAGTGCTTCTGATGGAAGGGGAGTAGAGGTTAAGGAATTGTAAGGGAGAGTGGTTGGAAAAAAAAACTTTAACACATATGTAGTCTGAGTAAGGATCCTTGGAAGAAAGAGAGGAGACAGAAACAGGAAAGAAGGCCAGGTCAGAGTGGATAAGAGTGAGGACACCACCACCGGTGTTATGACCTCCGGAGGAAACAGGGCCCTGTCTGCCGAATGTACGATCCGTACGGAGGGTAGAATATCCAGGGATTTGAAACTTCTTGGTTGCTTCGAAGAAATGTCGCAGAGGGTGTCGGCAGCACTCTGTCCAATTTGACCGGCCAAGATATGAACCTCACACCTCCTGCTCCAAAGACAAACGCGTTACCTCTCGACCAACCAAAAATTTGTTTTTTGACAACGCATTTCTATCAAAAACTACTGTAAAAAAGCACGTAGTACATTGTAGTTACTGATACAGATGACGGAACCAACGTAAGTTATTATTGTAATAGCAATGAAATTTATAGAATACTATCCTGCAGTATTCTATGACGGCTGATGAGGTCTGTTTTGCAGGACCTTTGAAAGAAAGTCAGAGCTCGGTTACAGAACGAAAACAAAAAGAAAAATTTCTCATCCAAACAACGGTCTACATACACGTTGGGCATGTTTTTCTGCCAATCCTATGTGAAGAACAAAAAAGTCTCTGCTCAATGTAGTCTATTTTTTTTTACTCGTACATTTGGCCTATTTTCACCGCAAATTATTGTGTTGACGACAGAAACAAGAAAGAAAAGAGGTCCACTCCCCTTTGCTTTGAGTTTTGTCGGATCTTGTTCCTCAAAAGTAAACGAAATTTGCTTTAGATCAAGCTTGCAACTAGTATAGGCTCCCTAAATTAGCGCGGGACCTCAAAAAAAAAAAATCTAAGGCCTGAGTACTCTGTACCCTATTACCCAACCTCTTCACAGCCTTGTTGTTTTAATTTTTCGCCTACAATTTTGTAATAATTGTGTGCCTCTGGTTAGGTTGAACTACTAATGCGTGATTACAACCTTGATCAATCTTGGTTGCCTTTAGAGTTTTCGTGCATTGATTTGGTAATGTTTCTGAAGGGCACACTGGTAAATTTCGAGGCTGCAAGACTGCAGTAGCTATGCTGTGATTACAGTACTTTATTGGTTGAAAGCCTCGATGACAAAGCGGCTGGGAATTGTTGAGTTGGCGGTTGGAGTGGACCATTACTGGATCGGAGCTTGTTTTTCCACTTTTCACTCCTACACTATCCAACAAAGGAGTGGTGATGCTAAACTCATGGTTGCCAAAATAGTCTTTTTCAGGCAAAGAAGAAACTTCCAAAGTCGATCTGTTACCGTTGCCGGCGAAGATCTTTCCAAAATTCTTTTTGTCATTTCCTGACCTCGAAGAGATTGGCAGCGAATTTTTCAAACAATTGTCACAAGGACATTTGCTGCCATAAGTCTTCTGGAATCCAAGTATTTGAGAATTAGCAAACTGAGGCCTAAATAATTCGCCTTGTTTGAGCTGAGTTCGCAAACGATTATCTTTGTCGCGGAAACTCCCATCAACGTGATTTTCGACTAAATTTCCAAAAGAGTCTTTAGCAGCAGGTTGCTTATTTATGTAGGGGTATTCAGCCAAACAGATGTTTCTCAAATACGGATTATCTTGTGGATTTTCATCTGCTGTTATAAGTGGAACCTGACATCTTGCTAGGTCTGACACACCATATATCGACTCATTGTCCGGAGAAGACACTCTAACGTCTGGAACATCTTTTTGGATTGAAGGAGTCTCAGACCGTATGCAACGACCAGGATCAGGAACTAGATTTTCTGGAACTTTTTTGAGGATGTCATCGGTAATGATCGCCTTTGTGTATGTTCGAGTACCATTGGTACATCTAGTTTTATTTTTTCGCAAGCTGTCACGCTTCTTATACCGACTCAAATCCTTCTTGAGTTTCTGCAAAAGATTTTTGGTTTTTTAAGTGAACGAAGCTTCATTTCTTCAAACCTAATACTGTAGTTGCTGAATACTCTAGCATTCACAAAAAGCATCAGAGCATTGAAAAGAATTCTAAAAACCTTTTTTAAAAATCTCTTAAATAGTTGTCCCTTAGAGAATTTTTTTAACCTTACTGCGCGATTTGAAACTTTTTTCTTTTTGGAAATTTCTAGTCGTTTACGAGGCAGCGGGCCCTGCAGTCAGTATTACTACTGTATTATACCTGGATAACTATCTTATCTTGTTCTTTTCGATAAGAAATAATAGCGAAGGCGATAATATTCACAAATAACAGGACGAATCCAACAGCCAAAGTCATGCTCAGTTGAGTGGTCATGTGACTACCCTCATTTATGTCTTCTAAAAACGAACTTTCAACTAATGGACCCGTAGTGAAAGTCATAGTTCTGCAACAATAAAAATAATGTAAACAGCTCTAGCCCAAGTTGAAATTTGATGTATTTTTACTCTTTATTATACAAAAGAACCAAAGTAATCCGAAAAAAATTGAGGCTGTGCCGGAAAGGCAAACATACAAAAAACAGTTTCTTAACACCACAATAGCAGAATTCGTCAACATGATCACCTCTCCCCAACGGGTAGCTTCTAATGTAAGGTAAAAAAGGTACACATTCTTTGATTAAAACTACCGGTCACTTCTGTCTTCGATCTCCACACTACGCTTACTTTCTACGGAAGATTTTAGCTAAACATTAAAATTTGAAACTCACCGACTTGGCTCGATTTCTTTCACAAGTTTGAACGAGCTACTTTCGTCTTTTGTTGTTATCTCTGGATTAATAGTGAGGTTTTCAATCTAAAAAAGGTATTTTAAAAACAGTATAAAAACTCTATAATGCTTTACCACAAGTCCCGCAGAGCAGTTGTCGTAGCAGTAAAGAGCACCCATGAAATTAAAGCTTACTTTTAGCAAGTTTGGTAGCAAAGAGCTCCAAAATTGGACATTCTTCGCTCGGTAACGGCTTTGCATTAGCGGTTGCCTTGATAGTTGAAGGTAAGCGAAGGTATCGTGTTCATAGCGAGACCATTTTACTCCTTTGAAAATACCAACGTTCTCTTCCGAGTTTGGGTCTGGTAGACTGAAAAAAATCAAAATTTTTTTGCTGTCTTAAGGTATAGCGAATAAACAAGATTTCTTACAATGCTTTCCAGTATCTTCGTTCTGAAGCTCTTTCTGCACGTGTATCTATGCCAAACCAATAATTGAATTTTTTTTTACATCTAAAACTGTTTTTATGTAATCGTTACGATTGTAATGAATGTTTTGGCTTGCTCATGACCTACTTCGCAACTTATTAAAACCGGCTGTTGACAATGTTTTGCTAACCAGCGATAATCACAGTATCCAAAATAAAGGCTACACACGTTATTGTAGGCCATCTATTTTCACATGTCTTCAGTCTTTTTTGTCTCCGCATCCCAAACAGCTCGATAAAATTATTTTTGAAGTACGAAAAACAACGGATTGAAGAAAGAAAAAAAAAAATGGACGCAGGCTGTAAAGGGAGTGAAGCATCCAGCCAATTCTGGTAGTTTACAATAGCTAAAGTCAAAATGTAATTTTTGAAATTTTTTGATCTCATTTTGGGGTTGCGGTTGCAAAGATATTCAACACATGCAAAGAGATGTCTCCCTTAAAAAGTTTTTGGAAACTCTGAATTTGTTCTCTCAGCCTAAATTTTTGGAAAAAAAAAGAGACCTAATAATAATATTTAGTATTTCCCCTTTCAATAACATCTTGTGACCAATCCAATTTTGATAAACCTTCCCCTTTTTCGGGCTATTCAGGCTGATAGAACTAACCCAGGATTTCCAAAAACTTTTTAGGGGGGTATCTCTTTGAATTTGTTGAGTATCTTTGGAATCGCAGTCCCAAAATGAGAACAAAAAATATCAAAAATTCTATTTCGATTTTAACTGTTGTAAAATACCGGAATTGGCTAGTAAGAGTAAACAGTAAATAACTCGCAATTGTTCACTATCTAGACTAAGTTTTACTCGTGTTTGGCGAAGTTTGTCCATAATTTCATGAAGGTAACACTTAAATCAGCATCTTCCGAAGTGAAATTGTATTGATACAGTGGAGAATCATTTCGAAGGAGTGGAGCTCCAAAAATGTACGGAGTTTCTTCTCCAATGGAAGATCCAATCCATGATCTACCTCCGTTAGAATCTGCAAAAGGTTTTTACTCACTAAATCTTGTCTTAGCTTTGATTGTAACAGCATGTCAACACGGCTCGGAAATTTTGTAATTTTTTGTAAAAATGGCTTAATTCTAAGCCTATTTTGATAATAATTAATGCTTTTAAAACGTTGCATACAAATTAGCAGAGCTGCAAAAACATGTGTTAACTGGTGGCATAAATGCGCTATGTGGGAGGTGGCTAATGGTAAAATTTCAGTCTTGTTATTTACAAGCTGGCAAATCATGAAATCCTATAGTTCACAAAAACTCACAAAAAGTAACCTACTTTGCCTATGTTTTATAGCAAAATATGATTGGTGGGTTGAGCAAATGGAACGAGATCTGAGAGAAGTGATTGGTAATTAACTTATACTGAATTGGAGCCCTCCCCCCAGCCCTCTTACCATAACTTATATATTTTTTGATGAAGTCCATGTTTAACGTTTTTCAACTATCGATTGAATTTGATTGCTTATTTTTGGCCATTTTCAAAGTTTTTACTGATTTGTGAGTTATATTTTGGTCAAATCAGTCCCCACTAAATAAAAAATAACTTTTCAAAAAATGCGCTTTAAACCATTTTTAATTCCATTCCAGCGCAAAAGGCTGCCTAAGAAGTGCTAAAAACGTGGTATTTTTATTCTTCGTTTTGGTAGACAGGCCGATGGGGGAGCTGTAGCTCCCTTGGCTCCGCTACTGAGGCCAAGTATGCGCTGTGCGTGAAATCGTGAGCAAACAAGCGAATTTTTGCTTTATTTTAAACAGAATTTTGGTACGTCCAGCGTACCACCTTTTCAGGGTACACGCTGTCAGTTGGTTAAAATAAACCAATGTTACGTTCGTTTGTAATCTATAATTTTACACCTTGTGTAGACCGGATCAAACATTGTTAACGAAAAAGACAGTGAAACTTGGTGGAGGGGGCTTTGAACCAAAAGCAAATTTTTTTGTACGAAAATTGTCCAATCTAGGCGGCTAGCTAAACAAACTAGAGCAACTACGCCATTTGTATTACATTTTACACGTTTTTAGAACCATTTGAAAGAACTAAATAGCTAAAATTCGGAAGTCTCAGAAACAGTTAATGTAAATTGCTTTGTCTCTTCTGCGCTCCCCTTACTAAAAGGTCAAGTTCAAAACACATTAAGCACTTGTATTTTTGGGTTAATTTGTTAAGTTGCTGGGCTAGAAGGCTAGAAGGGGAGGCTGAAGCCTCTTTAGCCACCCCCACCCCTGTTTAGGCCACTATTTTAATTAAAACGCATCTCGCTTTAGAAAGTGAATATTTGACTGACCTGCTGGGTAATGATCAAATGTATAAAAATAAGCCGGATGATTATGTTCGGCGTGGTATTTCAATTTTGCCAAAGCCGGCTCAGTGAATAAGGCATCCGTGTACACATCCAGCATTACCTTTTTTATAGCAATGGAATCAGCTCTGAAATCGGATAAACTTTTTAATTTTCTGGAATACTTCGTTTTATTTTATTTTATTTTTTAATTATTCGTTTTTTCGCAGTTTGCTTTAATTGCGTGGTTCATGTGATTTGCTTTTCTGTCTGACGTCATCACGCCAATGCCTTGATGTAAAAAAAAGGGAAAAAGATTAAAGCTGTGTCGTAGGCTTAAAGAAAGACTGCAAGCGTCCCAAAAATTGTTCTATTTGTCCATTCGTGTGGAGTTTATAAACGTTCAGTTATACTGTACTTACAATCCAAAAAATTCCATTTTGTATTCAATAGCAACGTGCAAGAGACACAATAATACGTCACTACCCCTCACTACCTCCCCACAAAACGTCAGAAAAAAGTACTTTGCTATTTGAAAAATAAACAAGGCAAAATACTCACGTATGATCAGTAGACCAGTCTGTGTACATAAACTTAATAATTTCTTTAATAAAATTTGCCGAGGAGTTTTTCAGATTACCAAAATAGGATTGAATTAAAGCCAAAAGATTGTGATCGAGATCAGTTTTATTATAAAGGATTTCAGAAGCAAGCTCCAAGTTATTCATTGTTGTTGAAGCAAATTCGACATTTGGTTTAAGGTCCTCAAGTAGGCCACTGAAGCCATCGCCTTTAGACACTCCTGCGATTATCTGTAAAGTTTGGAAACTTAAGAATAGATTTGTTATGTTTTCTGTGATCAGATGCAGCGTCCCTCAAGGAAAATGCAAAATTTATTCATCTCGGCAACAGTAAAATATTGACTACAATCAAGTGGAAATTTATAGATTGGTCTACATGGGCGCAAAATCGTGAGCGCACGTGCGTATCTTTAGTTTATTTCAACCAACTAGTAGCTTGTGCGTTGGAAGGCGATATGTCGGGCGTACCGAATTTTTGTAAAAAATAAAAAATACGCTCGTACTCTCACGATTTTAGGCCCAGTGAAGTCCGTGCGTAATTAGTAACTTGGGTTTAAAGACGACGTTTCGAGTTAAAAAAAGTTATTGTCAGCTTTCGCATTGATTTGTAAGTTTTTAAGCCTTTGGAGGCAGTTACTATTTACTTGTAAGCACATAATCTGTTCACTTACAGCATAATCCGTAAACTCTCCGAGTTCCAACAATGTTTTGGGTTCAGTTTTTAGAAGCCCATTCTGGCCATCTACAACCGGACCAAAGGCTATTCCGTAAGGCTTGGTTTCAAATTCCACATTCATTATTTCACTGAAACAAATACAACATTACTTACAGCAGCGATGTTAATGAACCTACTGTAAAGGAAATCCACAAGGTGTTATGTATAATGTGAAAAAAATCAAGCATCGATAACCTCATTGCGTAGTTGATAATAAAACCGTATATAGAGACAGAGGCCCAGCGTTGCCACATCTCTTCCTAACATATAAATAAAATCTTGAGAAAAACACTACATTTTGCAATAAATATGACTATAGATGGTAATGGCTAATAAAGATTCTGGGTCAAAAGCTTAGTTCTGCTTGAAAGAACTTTTTTAGTTCATCTAAAATTTGGACATAAAAACGGGTGAAGATCAAAAAAGAATGAGGCAATCCGGGTTGCAAACTCGATGACATTTTTATTTGAGCTCAAGTTCGAGTTCAGCCTATTTTAACAAGTTCAAGTTCAAGTTTGGCAAAAATAAAAGTTTTTCGAGTTCGAGTTTAGCCTGACAAAACTACTAGGTCTACTTTTCGACTTCATCGCTTTCTTGTTGTGTACATCATAGGCGTAGCCAGGGGGGGGGGGGGGGGGGAGCAGGAGGCCCAGGTTCCCCCAATTGAAATGCTACCAATGATAAAAATATCACAAAATAGACTATTGTTTCTTAAGTTTCAGTTTCGTTTAGCATGTTTGCTTACAACGGTACAAGCGTACAAGACTAATTAACAATAATATTGATTCAGGGGGCCCAGGCCTTTTCAATTTAATTTTTGCCAACCAACTCAAATGGGCCCCCTAAAATAATATTGATCCAGGGGGCCCGGGCCCCTTCAATTTAATTTTTGCCAACCAACTCAAATGGGCCCCCTACAATCATATTGATCCAGGGGGCCCAGACTCCTCAATGTAATTTTTGCCAACCAATTTAAATGGGCCCCCTACAATAGTATCTAAATGGCCCCCAATTTAAAGGGCCCCCAATAATAACATTATTCCAGGGGGCCCGGGCCCCTTGAGTTATACTTTGCCAACCAATTTAAATTGACCCCTACAATAGTATCTAAATAGCCCTCTATTTAACTGGGCCCCCAACAACAATATTGATCCAGGGGGCCCGGGTCCCCTCAACTTAATTTTTGCCAACCAATTTAAATGGGCCCCATCTTAAATGCCCCCCTAACAATAAAATTGATCCAGGGGGCTGGAGACCCCACAATGTAATGTTTGACAACCAATTTAATCGTATAACCCGAGTGAAATTAAGGGTTTTTATCCTAAAAGTTGGTAACTGAGGCCCTCATCTAACCCTTTTATGAACGTAATGCAATAACCAGGGACCGATTTAACATATGGCACTGTGCCAGGGGCCCCGCACTCGCATAAGAATTTATTTGGTCTTCACTTGTATTTGGCAGGAAAATATTGCGAAAATCCCAAAGTACCAGGGGCCCAACACAATGTAAATCCGGCCTGGGCAATAACATGATTTGCAGGCGTAACCATCTATTGTACATTTTTCAGTGACAATTGACCTCCACCTGGCCAGTTTTTATGCAACATAATACTTTTGAAAAAAATTAGCTACAGTAAGGGGAATGCTCATTGAACAAATTTTTGAATTGAGAGGGCCTGGGTTCTTTGGCCGTATATGTATTACTATAACTGGTTGTTTTCATGACAAAACAATAATCTCTAAAGAAAAGTTTTCGGATGGATTGTTATTTACTGCTAAAACATTGCAGAAGGCTATGTACTTTACTTCGCCCTACGTGGGCCAAATCACTTACAAAATTTAACCCCAAAATGCAAGATTTTAAACGTGTTTTGGACTAAAATAGCAAGCAAAAGAAGAACTGAACAACTTAATTTTTTTTTCTGGCTTTGAAATGTTAAAAATCTAGTACCTTCAAATGGCTCTGAATACGTGCGAAATGTGATTCAATGGCGTTAAAACAACTTTTTTTTTTCAAAAAACTACAAAAAATTGCCCAGCGGCTGGGGGCTTAGCCCCCAGACCCCATGATACGCTTGAATTACAGCACACTTCTTTACTCAACACGTCTCCCAATTTAGATATTTTCACACTTTAACTATTGGTTTACGCCCTCCCCTTTGAACGAGTTCCTAGTTGCGTGCCAACACCAGGCCACGGCTTCTGATCTTCCATTCTACGAATCTTTGCTCCCACAAAAAATTTCTCCTTCGAAGTTTCTGATGACGTCATTGCATGTGATTCGCGGTTTGGGCCCCCCTCCAATCAAAAATCCTGGCTACGCCTATGGTATACACGCTGTTTTTCTAGGTCGCCACGGCATAAACAAGTGAACGACAATCTTAAGTTACAGGGCTTGGTCAACAAAAAATATTTTTGTCCAGCTATTTTTAATCTTTAAATTTTACTTTTGTGAACTCGAACTCGAGGAGTTTTATTCAAGTTCAAGTTCGAGTTCATAAAAGTCATTTTTTCGAGTTCGGTAAAGCAACCGAGTTTTTCGATTTCGATTTCGTAGTGCTGGAGGCAATAACATTTAACTTTTGCCGTGGTTATCAGTTTTCACTTATCTGCTGAGGATTAGACAAGTAATACGTTGAAACGTTTAGTAAAATGATCACACAAGCTTGGATCTTTGTTTTTATCCAGTCATAAGAAGCACATTGAGGTTTTATAACAAACTTCTGGACCAACCTCGCTGTTTTTTCTCGTAAACAATTCATCATGTCGGCAGGTAAGTCGAATAAACAATTTAGTTTGGGACTTTGGGCCAACTTTAATACGTTTTTCTTAGGTTCCTTTGCCATGCTCCAAGGTGATGTAGAAAATCCACTTTGAAGAATTGCCCGTTTAAACCAAGCTACAAAATAAACAAAATAACTGCACGAATTGATATTAAATATTTTTAAGACATAACAACACAATCTTAACGTAAAATACGAAAATAAAACAAAACAATAGGCAAAATTCAAACAAAGCACAACAATATTCCTTCTCAGAAAATAAACATAAGCACAAACGTATAGCTCATAATTCTTTTAGCATCATCTATATTCTATAAAATAGAAGGACTGTGGGACGGGGGCAAAAGGGGAATGGGGTACACTGGAACAGCAATTTTGGGGGGCCGCCAAGATTTAGGGCCCCCGAACGGTTTGATTTTTGAGCTCAACCAACCACCTCGCAGAACGGAGATCCACGAAAACTAAATACTGTAGATCCGCTATAATAGATCTTCATATTACAGTAACTCCGCAAGAAAACTCTAGGTTCAATTCCAGGAAAATTTTTTATTTTTATTTTTTGGTCTTTATCTAAAAATTCAACAGAAAAATTGGTCGAATTTCGACTAGTGGCGAAGACTTTTTTAGGCTCTTTGGTTCCGAAATTTCTCTGGACGCTCCGGGACCGGTTTGTATATTTCTTTATCCCTGGTCTCGCCATTCTAATCTAATACGTTTGCCTTAACTTTGGATACCCGCCATTGGTTTTGCTTGTAGTCCTTGTTTAAGTTTTTCAAGCACAAGTTTTAAAACTTTCAATTCAAAATTTTGTTAATAAATTATAAACAGCATATACAGAGTTTTAGAAACATAACTAAAGCTATATTAATAACAACCAAAGACATGCAATATATTGTTTATGCAATACAATGTGACATTACGGCAAGCAAGTACTGCAGAGTCATTCAAATTTACAATAGAGCAGAAAAAGCTACGATGTTAGAATCTACTAATTTGTTTGTTTGCTGGCAATACAAACAATAATCAATACACAATATGTTTAAAAAAGAATGTCTCACAAAAAAGGGACGAAGTGAAAAATCATTTTGGCACTGCAGCATGAGCTACAGTTTAAGTATTTTGATATTCGCCAAGATTTTACATTGTCGGTAATGGCTGCAAATCTACGTTTCCGTAACTCCTACATGCATATCTCATTAAGCCAAAGATCATTTGCTTAACTGAAAAACGATACACCGTAGAAATATCAACGGGTTTAAAAGTTTTGAGCCAAAATTAAAGGTTATTTTTCAAACAAGCTAATCGATATTACAGCACAATAACCCATGAAAGATTGATTAGTGAGCTTGTTAAAATTCGAAGAAGACGGTTTGGGATTCTTTTTTTGTTTTAAATCATTAAGCAAAATAATTATTATGATTTTCATGGTTTAACTGGCTGGTTTTAACAACAATTCTGATCGAACGATCTCGGTTCAACCCAAACTCTGATCATGCTGTTGCGTTCCTGGTTAAGTTGCTGTACCGTAATCATCAGAGGTGGAGTAGAGGACACAAGGCTCGAGGCTAAGGCCAAGAACACAAAAAAATTTCGAAGCCAAGGACAGACCCTCTCGAGGCCAAGGCCAAGAACCAAGGACACAGGGCAAGTGTTCTCCAAAAAAAGAAGGTTTTCAAAAAATTTTTTCAAGCAATCTCAAAAAAAAGGTCTTCAAAATTTTTTTTCAGGCGAAAATGGTCTTTAAAATTTTTTTTCAGGCGATTTCCATTTGAGGAAAACAAAAAAGGTATTCGCAAATTTTCTGCGAGGTTTCTGGCGCTTTCCAACAAAATTTCAACGGTTCAAAAAATATTTTCAAGGACTTGAGGCTTCGAGGCCAAGGACTTCAAAATCTGTACTCGAGGATGTCCTCGAGGCCAAGGACGTCCTCGAGGACTCCACCTCTGGTAATCATCTCTGCTTGGCTGCTCCAGCCTACATGCGAATTTGCTTGGGATAAATTGTTTTTGTAGGAATCAATAAATTTTGGATTGAAACTAAATATTCTCAAATTTTTAGCCTCTGTTGTTCTTATTTTGTTCTGAACTTTTTTTCACAATAAACTGTTACAAATTTATTTTTGTTTGCATTAAAGCTGTCTTTTGCTATAGATTATGATTATCGTGAGCTAAATTAACAATGGCAATACAGAAAAGACCAAGAAAGCCTTGCTAATTACTTACACATGCGTTGTACAAGCTTTTGTTCCAAATTATGTTTTTTTTCATGCTGAGGCTGACATTGTTCTTAATTTGTTCTTAAACTTTTAGCAAAACTGAGCCTCGAGTTCTCACAAAATTGTTCTAATAAAAAGGGTAGTCAAAAGGTCAACCAGAAAGTGAAGAAAATGGTCCACTCTTGAGTGCGTGCGGAATAGGTTAAAGGATAGAGCACCGTCGCTCTCGTGTTGCATAAGGTTAGAAATACAACAACCAATCAATTTACAAGCAACACTACTAAATAACAAAATACTGCAGGGGCAACACTGTTTCTTGTTTTATTTAAGGGGGAGTGCAGTGAAAATTAAATTTGGAAATGGAAAAAAAAAAAAGAAGTTAAATGCAATCAATATCAAACGTTCTGTATGGTTAAATCATATTATGATCGAAAGTGATTTTTCCGCCAAGGTTTTCGCTGAGGGTGATGTTGCAATTTAGGATTTATTCTTTTCGAAACAAAGAAAAGGAAAAAAAACAACAAAGAACCAAAACCCCTAATTTTTTTTTCTGGATTGTTGGAAATGTGTGGAGTTTGTGGGATGGTAGTGGTAGTTTTGACAGCTGAAGACGGTTTTTCAAGTATCCCCAGCTGCTCTGAGTGATGATTGTTTCACCAACTGACTCAGCCCAAAGAACACGTTACCGCGTCCTTGGTGTCCTGAGCGCCGGTGAGTTTGGGCTCTGCAAACACTTATAAGGCATTTGCAGTAGCGCTGGTGAATGTATCGTGGCTAGAGAAGCTCGAACTACTACAAGTAACCAAACTAGCCCTCCTACGAAGCTTTAAGGTATTCTCCAGCTGGACAAGACTCTTGGCCGACTGGACAAACTTCCTTTTTTTCTTTTTTTTTGTGGGATTTTGGAAATGTGCGGAGTTTGTGGGATGGAAGTGGGAGTAGTATTGAGAGCTGCAGACACTTTTTCAAGCATCCACAGCCGCTCTGAGTGAAGGTATTCCCCAGCTGGACAAGACTCTTGGCCGAACTGGACTAATTGGACAAGACTCTAGGCCGAACTGGACAAACCTTGACAAACATTTTAAAATAGAATATTCAGCAATATTAAAGAGTGTATGGGCATCCGCTTTAAACGGTCTCAAAATTTAACTTTCATTTGTGGTTTGTTTAATTAAATGAAGCGATGGCGTGAAAAAACGGAAACTTTTTTTAGCAAACTTCTAGCAGTGATCGATAATAACACAGAGCACTCCCATGCACCGTACAGACAATCTGTGATTGTTGTACCTTGTGAAATATTCCCATCCTGGCTACCTTCAGTTATGTCTGAGAGCATCAACATGCCAATGCTGGCCGCGCCAGCAGCGGAGCCAAAAACAGTTATTCGTTTTGGGTCACCCCCAAACTGAAGAATATTGGTAGAAATCCATTCCAAGACCTCCATTTGATCCCACAAGCCATAGTTTCCGCGAGAAGTTGAAGTTTCCGTGCTTAGAAAGCCTAAATACCAGGTTTGAAAATACAATAGCTAAGCAGTTCAGGAAAAGTCGTAACTGCAGAGGTGGAGTCGAGGACACAAGGCTCGAGGCCAAGGACACAAAAAAATCCGAGGCCAAGGATAGCTCTTCCGAGGAAAGACCCTCTCGAGGCCAAGGACAGGAATGCTCGAGGGCAAGGACAGGAATGCTTGAGGCCAAGGCCAAGGACCAAGGACACAAGCGCAAGTGTTCTCCAAAAAAAAGGTCTTCAAAATTTTTTTTCAGGCGATCTCAAAAATAAAAAATAAAAAAGGTCTTCAAAAATTTTTTTCAGGCGTTCTCCAGTAAAAAACGCCTTCTAAAATTTTCTTTCGCGCGTCCTACAAAATTTTAGCAATTCAAAAAATAGTGCTGTCCTCGAGCCGAGGACAAGGCAATTTTCGAGGACTTGAGGCCTCGAGGCCAAGGCCAAAGACTTCAAAATGTGTCCTCGAGGACGTCCTCGAGGCCAAGGACGTCCTCGAGGACTACACCTCTGCGTAACTGACCAATTTAAGGTCGCCTAACTCTTCAATGTTAAAAATAATAACAAAATTTGATGACACATTTAATGTTTTTAATCCATTTTCTAGGGCCTACGTCAAGACCTCTTGAATACGAGATAACCGAAATACAAAAAAGTTCACTTTCAAAACAGTTTTGAGATTGTAGGTCGGATTGTCTTTTCTCTTGCTTTGTTAGATGCTAATTAGTTTAGTGGAGCATCCTGAAGTGCGCGGTTGATGGTTATCTATGTAAGATCATATTGGTCAATGTTTCTACGTTTCAACAAAAAGTACAGAGTCTTACCGAAAACTCCCAGTCTGTAGTTAAACGTGATTACAATGACGTCACCAAAGCTGGCAAGAACACTGGGGTCGTAGAAGTTTCCAGAGCCTTCTGAAAAAGTATGTCCATGTACATAGACCATCACCGGCAATTTTCTTGTCAGAGAATGAGTGAAATTGGGCTCTAAACATCACAAAGTTTAGTTTATAAGCAGGCACGTGGTCTCTTGGCATCGCCATCCTCCAGTGCATTTAGAAAGCTAGCTTTTGCGGTACCAACAGCTTTCAAATGGCAATTTCACACTGAAAAATTATTCTGATTGGTGGGTAACTTTATTCAATAAAATAAGCACAAAAAAATTAAAATCAATTTTATCCTCATAATTAAGAAAATTTGTTCGTAGCTTTAGCAGAGAATTTAATTTCAAAATGTTATTAGCAGTTTCAGACATGCCAATAATTGTTAACGTTCGTTAACTATTTGCAAGGTTGCCAAATACAGGACTTTTTCCATATTTGCTTTTACTTTCAACCCCAATTTTTTTTTGTTGGAGGTGAAATTGAAAAAAATCAATCTTTCTTTTGGAGTTGGGATCCAAATTTTGGAAAACAATTAACTCCAAAATAATAGAATAAAATGAAGAGCTGGCGATGACTTTTTTTTGTTTTTTTGTTTCCAGACCCGGCGTCACGGGGGGGCATACCGGGGCCGTGCCCCCCCAAATGACTGCTTGTGCCCCCCCAAATGAAAATTGTGCCCCCCCCCAAGCAAGGACTGTGCCCCGAAGAAATTAACAGGCTCGGGGCTTCTGGAGTTCAAATCGAGGGCCAAATTGGTGTTTTTGGTGGACTGACACCGGATTTCATGACGTTTTTGGGATGAAGATCTTTTTTTTTTTGGAAGTCACCTGTCTTCGGCCGGAAAAACCGCTTAAATTTCCGATTTCGGCCGAAAAATCCCTTTGAATCTTTGCTCTTCACCTTGTTCATGTGATCCAGACTGGGATAAATTTCTCGTGCCCCAGTGTCCCTCTCGAATTCACACAAAATAAACTTCTCGTGTCCCCCCAAAATTTCTTTCTGCCCCCCCAGTCACGCTATCCTGGCGCCGGGTCTGTTTGTTTGGCTCTGATTTGCTTTTTGGCTCTGATTTTTTTACCTATTTGATCGGGCAACACTGCATAAAAGTGTGACAATAAAATATAATTATGAACTGAACTAAACAAATGTGACAATAAAACACAATTATGAACTGAACTAAAAAAGGCCTTCTAACAACCGACTTTTTTGCTAGAACTATAGCTAGATTATGCTTAAAGAAAAACAGTGTCCAACATTTTATCTCTTGAAAGAAATATTAAATCAGTACTACTTGAGACTTCAACTTGAAAACTTGAGAAAAATAAAAAATAATACAACCCGATTTCGAAACGATTTGATCAAATGCGCACCAGAGTTATTATTGCTTTGTGATATTTGTGTGGGCAAGTTGAAGCGCAATTGCGTTAGCGTTTGTTTGCTTTTTTAATATTCCCTTCTAAATTCGATTGAAAACTAATAAGATGCACGAAGAAAGTTGACAGAAAACTATTGATTAAAAATCTATTCTCATTGGGATTGACAATTTTCTGCCAAGCTTCCGTCAAAGCCACACTCAAAAGTCGGATAATCAGGAAAACCTTTTCTGTAGGATGGCACATGCCCACTTATTAATATTGCATGTTTGTAGCCTATTTTAGCAACAACTATTTGTCCTTGTTCTTCAATCCTAGCTTTCGCCAAAACTTGTTTGCCTGATTAATTAGCTTTGCTTTTTAGGTGCTTGGTTGCGCTTGTTTGCTAAAGAAAAAAAAGTCAGGAGGCCACATGTTGGGGTTTGGAAAAGAATTTTAGAACTAAGAACCTGAGATAAATTTGATCATACATGCACTTTCCTTAGCATCATTGCTTTTTACACAATACATTATTTGCAACTTCCGAAAACATTTGTTAGATATGCGAACTGAAAATGGCAATAAAATCAGGCAAAATTTTGCGGAAAATATTATTAAGTCGCAATTTATGTCTTTGCTATTTCAACATTCAAAAGTTACACAATAGACTATAAATTTGCACATACAAAAGATATTAATTTGCAATTCTGCTATTAATTGCGAATTTTTTTGGTGAGTTATGAAGATAAAGCCACTTGAAAAAAACATGGCTTAAACGTTTAATTAATTTTTAACTGGGCCAACGATTGGGAGGGGGGTGGACAGATTTATAATTTGTTTGGGCAAGTAGAGTGAGAATATTTTTGATCTCTCTCTTACATCGCATAACAAATGCTTACGAATTTTAGAAAGCATTCTCAAGTCAATTGCATGGGCTAGCGACAAAGCCGATAGTTACCTTGGGCGTAAAATTTTGCTGGAACGTAAATATTCAAGTACAAGCAGTCCTCGCTTGATGAATTTAAGAACTGCTGAATAAATTCGCTGTTTGGCTTGTACCACAACGGCAACAGACCCTTGGGGAGAGTTTTCTCAGACGCTTGTGGACATATTGGTTTGAATTTCGTTGCATTCAAAATACCTGAAAAACATAATTTGAAATACTGTAATTAATCTTTTAAAAGTGTTACGCCATAAGTAGATTCTTCCGCAGATCGTTAGAAAACGACTAAAAATGGGATTCGAGAAGAAATGAAATGTCTCTGGTGGTTGCGGGCATGGAGTCGAATCAAATCCGTAACCACTTTACGGAGAAATGAAGCAATGCTTTCCATTTTCTTAAGAGCTAAAAAGGCGGTTTACTTAACTGCGACCTGATCACAAAACAGATATAACCCAGCTTCAAATAAAGTGTGCACGTGAGGATGTGGAGCTCATTGGCAAATAAAAAGATATACTGTATAGAAAAAAAACCTAAGATGGTGATAAAAATACGGCTCCAAAAGAATTTTTTGATATTTGATGCTGAACGAAAGGTCTCTCATCAAACCACACCAACTGCTTGATTGATGGTACTTATCAAATATTGAAAAGAGGAGAGGCGGTATACGAAACTCAGTACAGAGTTCACGATGACATAAAATAGAGTAAACTACAAAATGTTGCTAAAATTAATTATATGTCATTAAAATCAGTAAAAACAGGGTTGCAAACTCGAACTTAAACTTGAAAAAATAGCTTTTCCAAAGTCGAATAAATAATTTTTCTCAACTCAAATAAAACTGTTCGAGTTCATTAAAAAGAAATTTAAAGATTAAAAAATTGTCGAAAAGAAATATTATTTTTTGTTGATCAAGCCGTGCAAATTGAGATTGTCGTTCATTTGTCTAGGCCGTGGCAACCTAGAAAACATCATGTTTACAAAAAAAAGCGATTAAATCAAAAAGTAAATTTACTATTTTTGTCAGTATGAACTCGAAAAACTTGATAATTTTGCCGAACTTAATTGAACTTAAAAAAATTAAATTAGAGAACTCGAATTTGCACTTGGGCTTGTTAAAATAGGCTGAACTCGGACTTGAACTCGAATAAAAATCGATCGAGTTCGCTGACACTTTAGGTCCGCAGTCTTACGTGACGTAAAATGCTAGCGTGCGAACATTATTTGTTTGTTTAATTCAACCAATGGCGCAACCAGAAGGGATTAAGGGGGGGCCTTAGCCAAGTCAATTAAAAAGTTTACCCTCAACATACAATTGTTTAACGTGTTTTGGACTTGTCCTGTAAAAAAGGGCGCTGAAAGCACTAAGCAATTTAATAGGGTATACATTCAAAAAATAACTTTAGCATTTTAGTAATTTTTTTTTTAATGACTCTAAAACGTGCGAAATATGATCGAAATCGCGTTAAAATGGATATTTTTTTAAAAAATCACAAAAATCTTTCAGCGACTCAGCCTCCAACCCCCCGGTTGTGATACACTTCAGCTGCACCAGTTTGCTTAAGCACGCCGCCTACTGTAATTGAGATACTTTTCGAAGAAAAAAATTTAAACTTTTGGCGCAAGCCCCCTCCCTCCTTTAGCAAAATTCAGGTTGGACGCCTGAATTCAACTAGTTTGACGCTTACAAAGTGGTTTGCTAGTGAATCGATAGGCCAGACATACCAAATTTTTGGTTTAGATAAACATAGTGTACGCTCGTTGATTCATAAGTTTAGGCCAACTGTAGAGCAATTCTTAATGATCTGCCGTTACATAATCTTCGAGATATCAGCGACGGCTGCTGGAATCAAACCTGAATTTTATGATTCCTACTCCGATTCCTTAACGCCATTTGGTGGTTTATTTCTAACCCAGTATTGCACACCTACCTTGCCAAACTCCATGTTTTTCTGGCCTTTTCCAACGTCGATCTTTAAGAGGAGGTTTGGCGTAAGGCACGCCCAAATATTGAATTACTGGAAATAAATTGCGATTGCTATCAATCAGTACTTTTTTCCCAGCAATTTTTCCCTTAGCAATTTCAATTATTGGGGGATCTAAAAAGTCGGTGCTATAATGTTCAAATCTCTTTTTGATGTGGGATATACCAATTGATTCGTGCTGGTTTTCTTTCATAGAAATCGGAGAATTGCAACTAGCTTTCAGACTACCAAGGCACGCAAGTACAAAAAACAAACGTGCAGTTCCTTGCAGCAGAGATAGCAAAGTTATTGACATTATTCAAACGCAAGGTAATTTTTCATTAGTTCTGAAAAAACTATTAAAGATAAAATAAAACTATATTTATTGCGTCTAATTTTATTCTTTTACTGTGTTGAGATATTTCATTTTTCCTATCACGATTTTCTGGTCGTAGTAAGAAATGAACAAATTTTTTTCATTCAGGAGTTTTTAACTCCACACCGTTTTTAGCACAAAAGCAGGCCTTCTTACCTTTTGCTTGCGAGACACCGACTGTCACTTTTCACTCTTGATTTTTATTTTCGAAATTTGAACTCTTTACCTCGTTAATTCGGTAATAACGAAGTTAAGTTTTTCATTATCGAGTTAAAAAGTTGAAAAGTTTTTGTGCGTTAACTTTCTAACTATATTTTTTGTTAAACTACTTTAATGTTTACCTTAATCCCTTAACTTTCTAGGCTACACCATGCGTCTTACTGCCATAATGATAATAATAATAATAATAAATAAAATAAAAAAAGGCTTCCCCTGTGTCTATCTTTATTAGAATAGTAAATACCATAGTAACAGAATTCAGAATCAGTAATTTTTATCTCATATGGAAATGGAATCATTTTATTGGGCATCAACTTTGAATTTTTTTTTTAAATTAACGAATTAACTTTTAACTTTAACTTGCGTTACTTTTGTTTTTCAGTTAACTACTTAACTTTAACTGAGATAAAAAATTGCTTGAAAATTCTTTGCGAATTAACTCTTAACGAAGTGAACGTTTCTTACTAACTTGCCCAACACTGGTTCCACGAACTTGGGAGTACCTTTTCCGCAGTTGACTACGGATATCTCCTTGCACTAACTTTTTATGTCATACTTCTTGCTCTTGTTTTTAATGTTATGTACTGTTTGGTAAGCATAACCAGCTAAAAATGACTTTTTTAAAGCCTTTGGTGCGACCAAACTGAAAACTAAACCCAAAATCCTAGTTTCAAATGCAAACACGTGTGTTACTACATTATCAAGCTAACGGCTAACACGTTTTATTATTTACCAAGCTTGTAGAAACCTAACGAATTTGCTACTGCAAGGCTGCAATTAGTCGCATGCAAAGTTTGTTTTAGCGCGAATGCCAAGTTTTAATCCTTTGGAATCCTATATTTTAGATCGATATCGAAGGCATTTGTTGCAATCTCTATTTCTTTAAAGTGACAAAGTCTGAAAGGAAGACGTGCAACACGCTCATTAATCTTATTCTAATTTTCTTTTCGCAGCGAAGTCGTCCTTCGGGACGGATTGTAATTAAATGCGAGAAACTAATCAGGTAACAAGGCGCATTTCAGAGATTTTATTTGTCTTCTTCAAAAAGCTTTTTAACTGCAAACAGATGCTTTAAACGTTTAAAGCTTGAAATTAAAGTACTCCATCCAACCGGTAGAACAAACATGATGGTACGCTTGCCTTTTCCATCGGTACCTTCTTTTTTTCTCTTTTTTTCTGCTCCCATTTTTTTTGTTTTTACGAAGCATGTATAATTGTATATGCCTCTATTTAACTGCGCTGATTTTACGCTTACTTAATAAATTATTGAAGTATTATGCTTTCCAAATTACTTTGCAATAGCCCAGTTTGTGGAGAAAATCAATCCCTCCACATAAAATCGGAGAGTTTTAATCGACTCCATTAGTTCTTTCTAATTTTTTATCCGCTATAAGGCGCTCAGGTATTTTTTCGATTATTTTGATTCAGCTCTAACGCCATTACTTTTCACTGCAGTGGAACTAGAACAAACCAATTTTCGACTTCCTACCGAAAAATGTTTTAAGTCCAACATGGTTACTCGAGCTGGTCCTGGCCGAGTAAACCAATTTTCTGACTAGTTTTTGATACTTTTTGCTATAATTTTGTGCTGCGTAAAATTAGTCTGATATGATGCAAATGATTTTCTATCAAGAAAATCTATCAAGAAAAAATTGATCAGGCTGTTTGATGGCTTCAAAGTCTCAATAAGCGTTGTTGATACCAAGAGCCTTGTAAAATTGTTTTGGTTCAACTTGACTTATCAATTATTTATGCGTTTTCAAGATGATGTTAAGATTTTGGTACAACTGGTGCAGCTTGATCATACTATGGGGGATTAAGCTATGAGAGATGGAGGACTAATCGTTGCGCTGATCTGACACCTGTATCTTCATATTAAATTGCACAGCGACATTGTTCTTGTTGATTTTGTTCAGTCAAAATCCGAAAAAACTGTAAGATTCTAAAACTGTCGCAAATTATAGAAATCTCAAAAAAACTGTAAAAACTTGAAAACTCTGAAAACTGTTTCTCCATGCCCAAAACAAGCTATATATACAGGTTGCATTTCTGCCTCTTTTGTCCTAATGACGTCCAAAATTTGATCAAAAGAAACTAACCTGAGCTCGGGCGCCCATAGATAAAAAAAAAGGATAGAAAACCAATCGTTTTGAAAATCTGAAGTACTCAAACGAGACAGATAAAAACAAGTTGAAGCGTTCGGAGTTTGGTTCACTTAGATAAATCATCTGATAAATCTGGGTAATTGAAGCATCGACCGTGATTACTTCCTTCACGCCACAATACAACTATCCTTATTTAAAGGAGTGTTTTTTCTGACAAGGTTTTTGTATCTACAATCAACCAACACTATAAAAGCTGAAAAATCGAAAATTAATTTGCTCGGTAGCAGAAAAAGTAATATGGCTGTGGTTATTTTTACTGGGAAGAGCATTCAGATTGCTGACTCTCAGTACTAACTTTTACTATACAAGATAATGGTGATCTCACTGATCTGCACCAACTTTGCTAGTGATAGTAGGCCGATAGTCTCTCCCAAAGTATTTTAGTTTTTTCTTTAATTTGTTTTTCTTTGATTAAGCATATCAATTTACCTCTAGAGATTTTAAAGTTGATAAATTTTTGATTTTTTTCATTGATGTTTAACTTTGCTTGGTTGTCGCCGCAGTGAAGCAATGCTATTATTATTAGAACAAAATAGTCGCTTGGTGGCTCAAACACCTTACTAACAAATCACAATAATTGATGGCGTGATGGTTAAGAAATTGAAGTTTCGCTTTTCTGCCGTTGCCAATTCCGCAAGTGTGTGGAAAGACTTGCGTTGAAAAAATTGTCCTTTGTTCTTTTTGAGTTTATGTACGCTATGATATACACACTAAACACCGCAAAAAATTTTTTTTGAGTATAAACAAAAACATGAAGAAAAAAATATTAGCTATAGCGTCATAACAAAATTATGCCCAGGCTCATGCAGCTTGCTAAAGCAAGTCCCTACACTGCTGATCACTTACCGATGTTACTTTACTACAGCAAAGTTATATTAAAAAGATTAATGACTCTGAGTTAATATTCAATATAAAAATTATTGAAATTTTGGGCTGAGTATTTACAGTTTAACTTAATTTGTCTTGAAAAAAAGAAGCACTATAATTTTGTAACAAACCATTTACCAATTTTCAAGGTAATTTTTTCAAAAACATTTTTGTCGAAAATTGCTTAATTCAAGGACGCAATGCAATGAGCATTTTTGGAGTTGAAGTCAGGTCTTGCTATCAGGAGCAGAGCCGTCGTAAAAACGAACTCATTGTCCAGCAAAAAATTCAGTTATAGCGTTTAGAAGTAATTGATATATCAAATATTTTCTACAACTTACAAGAAATATTAATAAGGGCTGCGCTGGGGAATAACAACATCTTTTGAAACGCATGACGTGAAAGAAATGGGAAATGAAAATTTTGAAGGCAACACAGTTCTTGTAAAGACAAAAGAAGGCTGGGTGCAGTTGCGCCTAGTTGACTTCCTAAATTGCCACTTCTATTTCCCCCTGTATCTCTTTCAAGGAATTAATTAACTTCATTTATTTCACAGCTTTTTGTGAACACAACTTAATTATTCACACCAATTAACTGCTGCAAAGCGCTAATTACTGAATGTCACCTGGTAGGTTAATTGCAGCGTTGGAAAATATTAACTTTATTTTCTCGAAGTTACAGCAACCAAATACAATTATATTCTTGATCAAAAATTCAATTTTTGTACGGAGAATTATGGACTGAATCTTTGGTCAGTGAACACTGTCATACACACACCAATTACATCAGAACCAATTTGAGCAATTGGGTGATAATTACAGTATTAAGCATAGGGAAAGCCAATTGAGCCTGTAGCTTCGAAATAGAAAGAGAATGTTGGCTACTTTGAAAAATTATTTGACTAAAACCAAAAGTAATAAATTTTGCATCAAAATTTTGTAGTTCCTAAAATTATTTAAAAAAAATAAATGAGTCCACCATCTCTAAATGTTTGGATATGGCGCAATGAACCCAAAGTGCTATACTGTTTAAATTGCATTAAATTGTGCACAAAAAATATTTTTGTCGTCGTTAAAATTTTCTTACAGTCACGGTTAGCCTGTCCCTGTGACGTGTTATTGGTCGTCAATTTTAAAAGAAAACATTGACCTTTTAAGTTATGACATCTTTTGGCTGCCGGCAAAGAATTAGCTATTCTAAAACAAAAGAAAACTCAATAACATTATCAAGGTATCGTAGCAAGATACAAAAAAAATAAATCCAATTTCGTGATCTGGTGTCAGTTACAAGAATTCCCTGCATTATTTGAAAGAAACAAACAAAGTGTTTATCCATTTCCAATATCTAAATTTATTTCGATCCGTAGCCAGAAGCAGTGACAAATGTTTTTGAACCGTTTACACAGACTATGAGGAAAGTATTCTACGTTTTCTATGTTATCCTATTTATTTTCTTAAGGATTTAAAAAAAAGTTACCAAGAAAAAATTATTTTCCCCACGCTTTCCTGATATCAATGGCTTCAATTGGGCAAAATCCAAAAAGATTTCAACAAAGATTCTAAGTTTAGCCGAGAATGCCATAAGAAACCAGAAAATGCAATAGAAAAAAGACAAGGTGTAGTGTTCCGTACAGCCAGTTTGGCTTGGCGCCATAAATGAACCCAAAACCCTTTATTTACTATTATGACCACTTATAGCTTTAAACTTGGGTTTATATGACGTAATTTTAATGAGCAAACATTTTGTTTTAAAAACACCGAAAGGCACGGCCTTAAAAGGAATCTGAAAGCGAGAAATACTAAATCAGGGATCAAATTTCGTTAATTTTTGTTAAATTTAAAACGGCAGCGACCTAAATTTTTCCAAAATTCGTGCTCCCTACCTGAGAATAAAGCAATCCTTCTATCGCAGTAATAAAATCCCTTTAAAGTTCGAGATAATAGCTACAGGCACGAACTATACGACACAGGTAATGCCATTCACTAAAAAGCCAAACATTTGAAATTGGTATCGTTTTCGTGCCCAAAGGCAAACTTGCTGATATCCTAACTTATCTCTAATATTAAAGATATAACACAATACGATAAACTACCGCTAATTTATCTGCGCTTAAGTTGTTGAATCATATCAGATACATTTGAAAATAAACTGTTATTTGATAAGTTTGTGTTGGCTCCAAAATTGTAGAGATAAGATTGGATATTCCCAGTTCTACTATTTATTGAGCGATAAGCTGTATTTTAACGTAAATATTTAAGGGGCTGGGGTTTCTCTATGAGATTTTGAATAGTTGAAATCGTTAAATATTTTTCCTAATTTTTACACTTGAAAAAGTTGAAAAAAAGTTTTACAAATAATATTAATGCAATTTCATCATTTCGAACTTTTCTGCTTATGCCGTACTTAATTTAAAGAACCGTATATTAACTAAAAATGATATTGTTTTTTTTTTGATGGTGCGCTGATTATTGATGAATATTTTTGGCTTTGTTTAACTTTTTTGGTGCTCTTAATATTTCTGTATTTTTAAAATTCAATTTTCACATGTGTTTTTCCCAAAAATTTATTATAACTACGTAAGTGGAAATCTTAAACACGAAAGATTTTAAAACACAAACTATGCATGTGCAATCAAGCATTGTTTTGCAGAATTGGCTACTACTGCATAGCAAGAATCGAACCACAATAGAAAGATTTCAAGTCTAGCTCGATCAGCTGTGTCATTCGTAAGACAATACCAAACTTAATTGATCAATGGTAATTTGATTGGTTGTAAAGTGTCGTGTTTTGTCATTTTTGTTGGCGACTACAAACTACCAAATTCTAATTATTCTGTCTGCCTGTCCTTTTCATGCAATGTGCACTAAATTAGTTTATTGCTCTGCCGACAAATTTCTTGGCAACGGTTTTCATGCAAGATTTAAAACTTGCTGGTAAATCGGAGGCAACAGATTTTGAGCAAGTTTGTGCAACGTTTTGGTCTTGCTGGTAGAACAATTTTCAGTTTGAAAATCACCCAGAAGCATCCAGAAAAATACAGTTTTAGATAAAAACTTTAAAGAGTTCTAAAAAATTTCTAGCAAAGGCTTAAACTAGCTAAAGCTGCAATTTGGTTGCTTTTGAGATACGGACACTAAGAAAAGACGATTTTGATTACGTTTGGGCGGAATTTACGTTAGCAGGTTATCGAATCATAACCCATTGTGAGTTTAAATTCGATTCTTCCCTGCACCATTTCCGAAGGAATGTTTTTGACAAAGGCTTTTCGGTTTAATAGATTTTATAGTAGAAATTTCAGTAAAAAATTAGTAAACGATCCTGCAAAGTTTAATGGGACTCTAGCAAAAATCGAATATATTGGCCAATTTTGTTTTTTGTAAGAACAACAATACAGAAAATTCTTTGCTCGACGTCGGGTAACCAAGGCTAAACCCCTAAGTTGCAAACTTAAAAAATTAGCCAAATATGCGTGCTTTGAACGTGTTTTGAACTTGACTAGAAAGTAAAGGAGGGCTGAAAGAGTGAAGGGTCTAAATAATTTAGTTATGTCAAAGGACTTCCAAATTTTATCAATTGTTGTTTTTTTTTAATGGCTCTGCAAACGAGCAAAATGTTATCCAAATGGCTTTAAAATGGCTATTGTTTCTAAAAAAAATTACAAAAATCGCTCAGCGGTGGGGGGGGTTTCGTCTGTGAGGTGCAGAGAAATTTAGCTTTGGATTCAAGCCCTTTTTCCCCTTTGCAAAATTTTGGTTACGCGTCTGCCTATATCATGTTTTAAATAATAAACTGAAAATAAAGGTTTAAAAATTTGATTATTGAGCAAATCAGTACAAAATAATTTTATAGTACTTCGTTACTTCTGCAACACGTAGAAACTAGGTTATGAAAAATCAAATATTTATTACATACAGATAGAAGTGGCTATGTTATTTTCCGGCAGGTGTAACAACTTGGCGCTCAGCAGGCTCATGTTTTGCCTAAAGCAAAAGCCGTTGGCACCATACGGCACTTGGGGTTTTCTATTTGACCTGCTTAACTGACCCATACAAATTAACCCCAGACCTCCGAGAGTTTTAAACGGGCCGACTAGTTCAAGCCCGAACCCAGCCCGAATCCAAAAACTAATTTGAAGCCCAAATCGTGCCCGAAAAAACCCGAAAGTTAAGTTAGGTCTGAAAAACCTAAGCGGTTATTCGTTTTTTTTTCTAAATAACTTTTGTCTGCTTACTGTGGCTTAGGCAGAAATTTTGATTATATTTTTGTGCACCTAGGACAAAAAGCACGTCTCAGGCCCGAATTATGCCCGAAATTTTGTCAACTTTAGGCCCGAACCGAGCCCAAACCCAAAAAGCCCGGCGCGACATGCAACTCTGGATCTCCAGGTTTAAAAACTAGCCAAAAAGATAGGATTATATGCGGCACCAGTTTTCGTGTTTGGCGAAATAAAGATAACATAAATCGCAATACGCCTAAAAGGGCTGTTGCTACATTAAGTGGTTTTACTCAACGCACAAAAAAAAATTTTGGACAAAATATAATGCATTTTTTGCTTCTTTTCTTCAACTGTGGCGTAAGTCTTGTTACGCGGTGTAGTAATTTGGGTAATGTCCTAGCAATGCATTTCATCTTTTTATTTTGTTTACAGCAGCAATGTTTATTTACTAATTTTCGAAGTTTTGTTTCTCATTTGCTCCAAAAATATCCATTAGAAGTTGAACTGTCGGCCAAACTAATCTTTGGCATTGTTAAAATATCTGTTTAGTTGAAACCCATAGATATTCGTTGTAAGTTGCAGGTGCTAGTATTACAGCTAGTCGCTGGTGTTGATTAAACAAGGCTAAAGTAGTCAAGTTAAAAGTTATGCGAGTATTTTCGTTTTGATTAATTGGGTTTATTGAGCAATACGTGGGTACAGTCTGTTGAGGAAAAAGGATAAAAAAACTTTTG
Organism: Trididemnum nubilum; assembly: GCA_963965965.1. NCBI lineage: Eukaryota > Metazoa > Chordata > Ascidiacea > Aplousobranchia > Didemnidae > Trididemnum > Trididemnum nubilum. The sequence goes on along the minus strand of OZ014484.1, from coordinate 13,289,342 downwards.
AGATAATACACATTTTTTTCTAAGAACAATTTGAAAGAACACAAGCTCAAAATTTAGGAACAAATAAAGAACAATCTGCCAGGCTCAAGATGAAGAAAAGAGCACGAGCCAGTACAATGTATTTGTTAGTAATCAGAGTTTTCTTGATCTTTTCTACTGTATATTGCCGTTGTTGATTTGTTTAAAGACTATTTCAAGAATCATTGGTCGAGCAGTAACGCGTTCGTCTCTGGAGCGGAGATCTGTGGTTCAAATCTCTGGCCGATCAAATCGGACACAGTGTTGCCAACGGCTCGTCACCGCTGCGACATGTCTTCAAAAGTAGCTGTGCTGCCCTGGCGCAATAACGCGGAGATGGTCCCGCCAAGTCGTTACACGCTTTGGCGTAGTACAGCGAGTATAATGAAAGATTTGATTTTGATGATCTATATTCTATACCAAAAAACAACTTTCATGTAGGCAAAAATGTAGTTATGCGTGTAGGATTCGAAAAATTTTCTAGTTTATATGGCCCACTTCCTTGACTTTTCTTGTAAACCGTCGTAAATACGTATGTGTATTGTAACTTAAATCGGGCGAAATATCAAAGTCTGACTTGCAGTTGACCGCAGTAAGGTAATATTTATGACTTTGAACGTACACGCGCGATAGCCAGCGGAATGAATAGACGGATAGTCTGTTTCCATTGCACTTGTTAGCATAAAATTATAAACATTAGGTTGAAACTTGTTTGACTGATGGTTTTAAGAAGTTTGGTTTTTCTTCCACCTGTTTTGAGCAAAAATTATTGTTTTGGCGGCTTGGGAAATTAGAAATGGTTTATAATTGCAAAAATAATAACAAATTATGCCGCGACGAACCTTGGGGCATCGGAAATTGTACGCAGAGGTTTTGGAAAGATTAGAAATAATACTAATTATGCTAGCTCTATAGCATTTTTGCTATAGACCTACTTCGGTTTGGATTAAATGTGACCTGAGACTTATTATTGGACTTCTTCAACAAAATCAAAATCAAGTTTGTCCTTCGACTGCTTAGTGTTAAATTTGATTGTATGATGTAAAATTATTTTGTTACATTAGACATGTATCTATTTACAGTAAAACGTCTGGAACTTTTAATGATTTCATTTTGCTCGTACGTGCAAATACATAGTTTAGTTTCAAGTTTGTGATATGCTTTTGCTTAGGGAGAATCAACCCCCTCTAAGCCAAGTCACATAGAACATTCAACCCAAAATGGACTTTTAAACGAGTTTTGGACTTCACTTATACTGTAAGTAAGAAGGGGTTTGAAGAGGCTGGGCAATTTAATTTTTGTAAATAACTTTCAAATTTTGCAATTTAGTTCTTTCAAATTAGTCTAAAAACGAGCGAATGGCGTTAAAATAGCTCTTTTTTCAAAAAAATCGCAAAAATCACTCCCAGACTCCATGGTCACTGGCCGCTGGAGGCTCCACTCCCAGACCCCCGTTTGCAATACGCGTAGTTTACTGGTTTGCTCGGCACGCCACTTAAATGTGTCATTTTTAGAACAAAAAAAATTAAAATTTGAAGTCAAGCCACCCCCACCCCCAACCAAAATCCTGGTTGCCCGCCTGCTTGGTGAAGCGTAATAATTTTCTCATACTGCCATTATAATTTAAGACCGAGGAACCCAAAGTCTTATCCCGTGCTTCGTCTTGGTTTTAAAGCAGAACGTTCGAATGGAGCAAATAGCATTGAAAGCATGCTGTCTAACCTTTCTAAATATTTGCAAAATCAAGAATAGAAGTTAAAACGACATTCAAATCGGAGTTTTTTTGGCTCGTTTGTTTTCTGAAAATTTTTTGATAGATCTGAAAACTAACCTCTCTGAATTTGAGCTTTCTACAACTCTCCGTTCCCGAGATAGAACTGCTTAAACTTCCCCTTGGAAAGGCTTTTTTCCCTAAGAAATTTTGCCGGAGTTGCCAATTAGCAACAGCATTTCAAAAATTTACTTCATGTTCCTAATTATGAATAAATGCTTTGCGACAGAGTTGTTGTCAGAACAAAGCAAAGGGTATGTGTTGTAAATTAGTAGTTTTTCAAGTAAATGCTTGCCAGTTTTCCAAAAGTTAATCTTCTGGCACAATACTTACAAAATAGCAACACTGAAGTCAATGGAAAATATTGCTAATTTTTAATTGCAATATCTTTAAAACGGCAAGACGTAGAAAGTTCAAATTTGGTGAAAATGCCTTGATAGGCTTTTCCCAACATTTTGGTCAACATTGAAAAACTTGACTTTACTTCTTTAATATAATAAGCAGAAAATTGCTTTGGATAGCTTGAAATTTCGAATTTTTCCTGAAGTTTGGTGCATGACATCAGAAATATTTCTTTTTTTCTACTTTCAACGTCGTATAAAAACATCCAATTCTTAACACTAATCGTTCATTAATTTCGAACTGTTATTCGAGTCGAAGACGGTATCAGAAATGTCAGTCGTGAATGTTAATGAGTTACCGATCGTGCTGGTAATATTCTAAAAAAGAGTAAAAAAAAAAAAAAATACGGAATGCCATTCCACTATATGGAGTGAAAAAGAAATTAGAAATTTAGAACAAATAACTCAGCAATTTAAATTTAATTTAAAAATAGCTCATAAAATGATCAAGAATTTGACCGAAAACTCAAAGTTGAAAGATTACAAAACCTTGCTAGAGTTTGCATAAATTTACTAAAGAAATTGAATGAACTAAAAATTAGCAGCGAATTATAATCATTAAAATTTTATTTAATGATTGTCAACCTAAAACTATAGGTTTTCGTGTTTCGACCAGTAACTTAGGCCATCTTCACGGCTAGCATGGATCAAGTGTCAGGCTAATAAACTTTTTAGAAGAGGAATAAGAGCAAAAATATAAACCCTAAGTAGCTGTTGGATATGATGTTGAATTCAACAGCTACTTAGGGTTGTACTTTGAACAAGTAGTAAGAGGCGGCAAAGATTTATGCAGTTATTTCATTCTCTGAAAAATCCTCCTTTTCTTAACGTCATTTTCAGCTTACCTGGTAGCTTGGAAAAAATTAGCAAAAGCAACAATTTTGGGACATAGACATATACACAGCTGGCCTATTTGAAATCTTCACAGAATGTTCGGAAAATTTTAAAAACGCTCTAAGTGTTACCAATATGCCAACTTTTTTAAGAGACAGCACGGTGTAGATAACCGCAACCTCTACTGCATGGATTATGTGATGTTAAGATTGTTGGTTTGCTAAAGATGTCGCTGTTACTTTTTATAATCTTTGAATATGGACCTGTAGATTCGGGTTCGATTCTTTGTGAAGTCGAACCAAACACATTAAACTCACCAAAAAAGAAAAACTAAGCGGCGTTTTGCAGTACTTGTTTTTAACTGAAGGAGTGCATGGCATAGCAACAGATACCTTAAGAGCCATACGACTTTTGTACCTCGGAAAATATGCATAATAGCTATAGCTTATGCGTGAATATTCAAGATCGGTGAAATTGATTATTATGTATCTTTAGGTGCAGGTCTGGGAGGCAAATTTAGGGTAACCTCTGGCTTTTAAGTAACTGGCTTGGCAACAATGAATTTAAAAATCATTCTCGTTTTTCTGATCGCATTTACCGGGCGATTGAATGCAAACTGTAAGTATAATATATTTTTAGTCTAAATTGTGTTTCAAAAATTACATATATTTTCACTTTTGCTCATTAATCGTTTAGTCAAGTCATTTATCGTTTAATCAAGTGACCGACAAGCTTGACGTCCTTGACGATTTTTCACTTGTTTTTTTTAAGTACCACAAGTGAAAAATCGTTTACTCCCCAGAAACCCTCTACCGCTGTGCAAGCCTTTAAGGTTTGTCTAGTTCGGCCAAGAGTCTTGTCCAGCTGGGGAATAACTTTGTTAGAGAAGCTGAGGGCTGCCGATGAGAGCTAAAAGCTCGAAACAGCGCTGTCCAGCTCTGTGCGTTTAATCAAGTGATTAATTAATTCATCAACACTGCGAATTTACGTAAAAAGAGGAAAGATAAACGATATCCGCATTTTACACAATGCTTAAAAATTTTCCAACAATAGTAGCATAAACAGTAGTTAGGATATCAGATTTGAAAACAAAAAATAAAGCAAACAAGCAAAAGGGAGAATATATTGTGGGATGTTTATTCGTAGAATCCCAACAATCGATTAGATTTGATTTTCATGAATCCTGTTTTTTGTTAATTTATCCAATTTAGAAGGCATAAAATTCCAGATTTTTGCCCCTTAAAATGTAATGGAGTTTTGGGATGCCTATCTGACCGAGTACGTTACTGTACGTTTTCCTCGCCCGTACTTTTCGAATATCTCACCCGTTTCTGTTTGATTCGAAGGTCTTTCTGTGAGGCTCTTTATAGCCTCTGGTTGTAAATTAATGAACAATTAATTATTCTATTATTCAGATATATTGCACAAGACAAAATTAAATTGAACTTAAATTGAAACCTATAAACAAAACCAAAACAAAAAATACGTTGTGTTTATGTTTGCACGAACAACTTTTTTGAAGATTCACGTTCTTCAACAATCACAGTCTCGCACGCCATTGTTAATTTAATTTATTATTTCCCTGAAGGCAATTGTTTTATGCTTAAATCTTACTGTAAAAATCTTACATAAATCCAATCATGTAGAAAAACAAAAATATCAAAAATAAATTGGAAATTATTGTGAGGCGTAAAACTAGGGGCGTATTTAGGGGGGGTGGCAATGGGCCATTACCTTCATTTGGGTCGCCAGAATTGCAAAATTGCGTAGAAAAGTGAGCAAAATTGAGGAATGGCCCCCTTCTTTGCAAGTTGGGTATTAGGTTTTGGGCTCGAAATCACCTGATTTTGGGCGAAAAATGGGACGAAATTTGAGTGAGGACCACGAAATTTAAGTGAAGACCTTTTTTTTTTTGCTCTTCACCTGATTTCGGGCGAAAAATGGGACGAAATTTGAGTAAAGACCTATTTTTTTTGCTCTTTACCTGATTTTGGGCAAAAAATGGGACGAAATTTGAGTGTGACAATTTCAAATTCTGATCTATGTTCCTCTCGAATTTTCTTAAGTTTCTGGCTCCCCCCCTTTTCGAAATCTTGCGTACGCTACTGGTCACAGACGGTGCTGCACAGAAAGATTGGTACCAGTTTAGATTTGTCCTTGCCTTAAGCATTATTAAGTCAATGATATTGGGCATTTGTTTTCCAAAATGTTTGACTAATTCAAAAGTCCCACCTGTCTGAATAATATTCTCAAATTCTTTGTTTAATACCCAAACAAGAGGCGATGCTTAGAAGATACCGGAGCCAGTTTTTGTTGCCGTAGGACTTAACTCATCAGTACATGCTATTTTTCTCTGGGTTGACCTAGTCCCTCTAAATTGTTTTTCACATTTTCCTGTGTAATGCGCAGCATCAAGAAAGATACCGTGTGAAGCTGTAACAAAGTAACAGGGGGCAAGAGGCATTCGCAGCATCTTGACTCGAAAACTGAAAGCTTACTTCTTCACACAGTCCCCGGCTCCCTGTTATCAAAAGCAAACTATATTTAGATGCAGTGGATTATGCAGAATGCACAGTGGTTGCTATGCATGATCGGCGTGCTTGCAGAGAACAAAGCGTCTCCATAGCTGAATGTCTCCAAGCTGTTGACCCACTTACTGGAAGATCCTGTTGTTACGATAGCACAGTGTCTAATCTGATTCCGTGGTGCTTCGTATGTAAGTCTTGGGACTTTAAAACTTTTGCTCGTATTAGGCCCGGTCTACACTTTGCGTAAAATTGTAAGTGTATTTTCAATTTGTTTTCTACAGAAATTTGGTACGCCCGGCTTACTGTCTTAAAGTCCGGCGTACCAGCTGTCAGTTGCTTAAACAAGGTAAGGATTCGCTCGTAAGCTCACGATTTTACGCGCATTGTAGAACAGGCCTTAAACGTAGGGTTGGTAGCATAATTTCTTTCTTTTGCAATGTCTTTGCAAATTTGCGCAGTAAGCTTTGCATGCTGCAATATGCTGTGCAGAGTAACTCTGTGTCAGCGGCGCAACAACTCAACTCAAGGAAAAACAAGAAAACCGCAGTGTGTTTTGTTCAACGGTCAAACCAAAGGCTCGAACATTTGTGTTCACGGTTTTCTTGCTTCACGTTTTGCCCACGAAGGAAAGAGTTATTAAAATTTGCTTTGGGGGTGGATAGACAATGGCAGAGGGTTAAATGGTGGTAAAATATACACAAGGTACTTTACCAAAGTAAAAAGTCAGAGCCAGGGCTTTCAAGACACGGGGAACCGGAGAAGATTCTAATCGGGAAGGGAGCTTGCTCCGAGGTTGAAACAATTGATGAACTTGCCCCCCTGCTTGCGTGGTGCTAATTATTAGCAAAATCCAGGTTGTGCCTGGGGTGAAGCATACGAGTATGCGACGTGTGTGAAATTGATTTTGTCCAATAGATAAATTAATTTACACTGGCCGTAAGCCTACTGCAACTATTAATCCAAAAGCGTCATAAGAATAGAGCTTTGAGTATTATTTATGATTCATTGAAATATAGTACAGCCCTAAAGTTTGAGAGTATGGATTTACCAAATTATTTTTCATAACTTACTTTTTTCTTCTAGCCGCTGATATCTACGGAGTATCTGCTTCTCAAGGATCGTCAGGTTCTCAAGGATTTGCGCCCCCTAATCAAGGTTCTGCAGGATTTGCGCCACCAAACCAAGTCTCTGCAGGATTTGTGCCACCAAATCAAGGTTCTGCAGGATTTGCACCACCAAACCAAGGCTCTGCAGGATTTGCACCACCAAACCAAGGCTCTGCAGGATTTGCACCACCAAACCAAGGCTCTGCAGGTTTTGCGCCACCAAACCAAGGCTCTGCAGGTTTTGCGCCACCGAACCAAGGACCAGGTTTTGCGCCACCAAATCAAGGTTCTGCAGGTTTTGCGCCACCAAACCAAGGTCCTTCAGGTTTTGGGCCTCCTAATCAAGGTCGTCCGGGATTTGGCCCTGCAGCACAACTACCTGGGTTTGCACCCCCTACGTTTGCAACCACCACCCCCAGGACACCAAGCACCAGCGGAAATGGTGCAGCAGCAAACAATACAAGACCGGGTAAGTTAACATTTTTAAACTACAGAGCTCCGGTAGGCGTACACTCGATAACGAAACCACCTCGTTATCAAGACCACTTCGGTGCGGTCCCAATCAAGGCCACTTTGATGCCTTTCCACCTCGATAGCGTGACCACCCAGCTCACCCGATCGCTTGATCGTGATCCCAGGGGTGGTCTGGGACCGGGGTTCTGCTATATGAATTAAGTATTACACAAATACACAGTACAAATCCTACTTCAAAAAAGGAAAAATAGTTGACATTGGTCAGAGTAGTTTTAGTCTTTGATATAAACCCTGGAGATCCTATCCAAAATCTCGAACGGACTAAAACCCAAAATGAGCATAAGACCTTTTCTGTTGTGTCAGCCATAATTTACCCTCTTTGTATTGCACCCTTAACACTGGCAGAGTTGTAAAGTAATTATACTTTCGGATAATTTCTAGTTTCACTAGCTTATTTTTAGCGTGAAGTAACGTTACTTAAGTAGCATTTTGATGCAGAAGAGTACAAAGTACTGTAACAACAAATTCCTCAGAGCGGATGAGTTTTCTACCGGTAATTGTTCAATTGAGTTAAGTTAGCAAAAATTTTATGAAATGATTCCAAATAAATTCTGCGTGACATGATTTTCAAATTTCAAAGTTTTACTGCTGTTCTTTTTGATTTGAATATAATAACAAAAACTTGCATCAATTAATAATTCATGACTTTTTGAGAGAGTGAGGGGTTAGAAGACCAAGCATTATGTGGCTGTGATGTGAAGGTAGTCGACTAGTTGTCATACACTACAGTTTATCGATTAATTAATTTGTTGATTTTGCTTAAATACTTCCAGAAATACTTGTATTTGAGTACTTTTAAAACGACTACTTTTACTCAAGTACTTTTTTTGGTCAATACTTTGTTCTTTACTTAAATAATTTACTTTCAAGTAACAAAACTTTTACTTGATTACACTTTTTCGAGTACTTTATAGATCACTGAATACTGTTATATTGGCCAACGCACTTGTAATCTACTGGAAAAAATTCAAATTCGGGCTTTTGTTCATTCGGAGTTTTGTTCAATTGGGAGTTTTGACCATTCTGGATTTTGTCCGATTCGGGATTTGGCGCGTTCAGGATTTTGTCTAATTCGTTATTAGCTCCAAAAAATTCAATTTTTTTGCCTCGTTATTACCCCTGAAAATTAAATTTTGAAAACAGAAGATATTGGGCATAAAAATTTACTGCAATATTTTGAACAAGTTTAGACATTGACGCTGCGCTGCTTTACTAATAGTTGAAATTTTCTCCATAGTTATGGAAGTATATTGCTATATAATCATTATCGTACATCAGTAATATAATAATCGCTGGTTGCACTTTCATAAGATTTAACAATGTCGTAGATTTTGAGTAAAAAAAACAAAAAAACTCGTAGCATAGCATGCTTTCTAGGATTACTGTTTATTTTGCAGCTGTAACTTTTGCGCCAACTAGCGATTTGCTTGGAAACACAGTGCCGTCCGGTGCAGTGAGCAACATTTTTCCGACTTTAGTGCCTGGAGCAGGTAAGAAGAACGTCAGTTTTTTTAAAGGTTACAGTAGCTTGTATTTGCTATTGCAATTAAATTTCTATTTTAGTTTAGCATTATTTCTTCAGTAAAGTTTAAATTAAAAACAAAAAAGTCGAAAAACATAGCCGCTGTTTGGCAAACATAGGCTAAGAAATAGTCACAAACACACATTGTCTATCTTCAACTGCCACAGGTCGGAGCCTACTGAAATATTTTATAGAGTCCCTCACAACGAACTCCTAAAATATACAATACATTGAAGTCTTGCTGTCAACAATTCGAAAAATGTTCAAAAATCCTTAGTGAAAAATCTTTCCATTTTACTTCATTATTTGTAACTCTTTTTTTGTAACTTCAATTTGTAAAGGCAAATGAGAGAAGTTCGGGCTCCATCATAGCATGCTGACAAATGTTTTTCGGAGAATATTTAGCTTTGAATTTGTTAGGACCGGAAGACCCAGAAGTTGCTCTCCAAAATCTCCTCATTGAACTTGGAATAGAAACTGCTCCATCAATTAACAATCCCTCGGGCCAAGTTGTACTCAGTGGAGGTAATTCTTTGAAATAATTTTTGCTCGGAAAATCATTTTTACTAAAGTTTTTTAACTATTGCTCGGAATATTTTGTGTCTTCACGTTGAGCAAAGAGCATGTTCGTAATCATGCCCTATATAGCTTTTTGAACGTCTTCTTAATGCCGTAAATTTTGATGTTATAGAGAAGGTTGTATTTGATCTAATAGCAGCCAATGGCTTAATTTGCTTAGTCTAGCAAGACAATATGATCAAAACTAGTTTTATGACTTTGAAAGTTAATCTAAAGCAACCCCATTTTCCATCACTGGCCCAATGAATATTGTAATTACATTTTATTCCCAAGTTGTCTTGGCCAGGAGATAGTAAATGGACCTTTCGGTCTTCGAGTCAAGCTGCCACCTGCTCACCTGTCTACCACACACGGCAGAGGCTTCACAATGTCCTTTAATTGCTGAACGTCAAGCAGAGAAGCTGTGAATACTAATTTTGATAGTCTTTGGTTTGACCCCACCGGGAATTGAACCCGAGTCTACCATTTCAGTAGCAGCCACTCATCGGCTGAAAGATTTATATGAAAATATAGAGCGTCTACTACTGAAACAGTAAAGTAGGGTTCGATTCTCGGTCAGGCCCAACCAAAAACTATACAAATTGGTATTCACATCTTTTTTGCTTGACGTTCAGCAATAAAAAGAAAGAGTGTAAAATTTTCACCGTGTGTGGTATAAACAAGTAGACTGGTGGCAGCTTAACTTAACGACCGAAAAGTCCTTTCGCTGTCTCCTGGCTAAAGCAAATTCGTTGAAAAAAAAGTAATTACAATTCGACTGAAGAGAAATAGTAATTTTGGAAATTTCCAAATACAAGTAGTTTGAGAACGGTAAAAAAACAAGTATTGTAATCTTTTGGGGAAGCCTTGTGCTAGATCCTGGAAACTGGGCAAATCACCATAAATTTAAGAGCTCGGTACCCTTTAGCAATTTAAAAAATTTTCAATTCCCAGTTTTTGATTTTGCGATGCGGTTTACTATATTTATTAACCGCCCAATTCATTTCAGATATCAACAGAACTATAGCACTTTGTACATCAGTCAAAAATAGACAAATTCCTGAATCCGTAAGTATGCATTCCCGTTCTTGCAGGTGCTTTGCATTACTCGTCAAATCAAATCAAATCTTTCATAATACTCGCCGTACCAGGCCGAAGCGTGTAACGAGTTTGCGCGGCCATCTCTGCGTCATTGCGCCTGGATAACACAACTTCAATGAAGAAATGTAGCAGCGGTGACGAGCCGTTGGCAACACTGTGCTGATTTGACCTGCCCAAGATTTAAAACTAAGACCTCCGCTCCACAGAGACAAACGCGTTGCCGCTGGACCAACTGCATTGTTCGTGGATTCGAGAAATGTGGCTCAATTTCATAAACGATTCCATTATTCCGCACCCGCTGAGGAGTTGCAAAGTTTCAATTTTTTTTTTTGATTTTTGAATTCTGGAAAATATTGCCCCAAAATATCCGCCTGATATTCACGTTCCCCTGTGGGGTTTGCATGCTAAGCATAGATTATGATTTGTCTTGTTTTGTTTGAACGATAGTGCCATCTTATATAATTTTATGTTCTTTAAACATTTTTGCAAGTAACTAAAAACTGTTTAAATATTTCTGCGCAGGTTCGGCAATTTTTCCCGGATGCACTCAGCCAGTGCGATTCCATCAATGCCACAATTTCACCCGGAGAAGCTACTGCTTACTTGCAACGAGAAGTTAATGTAAGTCCCACAGTTGTGGTTAAAGCCATTTGAGTGTGGTCTTTGACACGTACAAAAGTTCATCTCCGTCCAACCAAAAGTTCATCTCCGGGTTGGAATATCGAAGACACCCACCCAATACGTGGTTCGAGGCAAAAAATTTTTTTGTTCGAGGCAACCGATGGCAAACTATCTGCAGTAGTCGTCTGTGGGGTGACGGTAGTGCCCAATATTTTGATTAGAATCAAAAATGGTCACGTTTCTCTCGGGTTGCTTTTTGAGGGATACAAGTTAATATGTAGGGCCATTTGTGAATTGCTTATTGCTTTATAACAATTTGATCATTTCGGCTGTTTTGAAAAGTTTGTTAGTCCCACAGCTTGAAAACTTCTAACTGACTACAAGTTCATTGTACTTGTACTGCCATTTGGCAAACCTATTGTACAAAACTGATAAGGTAAAAAAAGAGCAAGAGAATAAATTAAACAGCCGCATTGCATAAAGCATTCTTCTGTGCAATGCACAGTAATTGCTGTGAAACTTGAATCATTTCGTGTTAAACAGTATCAAAAGATCGTTGCCTATAATTACATCATTAATACACATTGTGCCATTTACGGTGCGTCAAATGCACTTGGCTTAGCTAATTTTGCACAAAAGACAGTAAGAGAGCTGAGAACGGTGAGAAGAGCGTTCAAAATATTATCCCAGCTTGCGAAAAAAAATTCAGAAAGTAAAAAGAAGTGAAAAACATGGTCGGAAATAAACATTCCAAAAAGCTGTAATTGGTTGAAAAAGAAGATAATGCAAATAACGGGTTTAGCTTTGCGCAGATTTGAAGCTAAAATAAACTTCTATCTTTATTCTACTTATTATATACTGTTTAGAACATTCTCAGTGAAGCACAAAGTGGAAGAACTACACCATCTCCGTCGAGAACCACACTACGTCCACCATCCAACAATTTCCAAAACCTTTTGGAACTAGTTGGTGGCAACAACGGAGGTAGCAGCCCAGGGGGATCTACAAATCCATTGACTTCACTTTTGGGAACAGGGGGATCCACAAATCCTTTAACCGCGCTCTTGGGAGGTAGCAATAATGGCGGAACAAGCGGGGGTTCGACTAATCCTTTAGCTTCGCTATTGGGAGGAGGTGGCGGTTCAAATAATGCCTTAGCTTCACTTTTGGGAGGAGGTGGTGGTTCAAATAATCCTTTGGCTTCACTTTTGGGAGGATCCACAACAACAACGGCGGCCCCAAACCCTCTTCTATCTTTGCTTGGTGGAACTGGAGGTGGAGGCGGAACCAGCAGTGCCCTTCTTTCCCTGCTCGGTGGCAGTAACAGCAATGGGGGAGGTTCGAATCCAAGCTCATCCATATTGCAGAGTTTATTGGGGGGTAGTGGCGGTAATAGTGGGGGCTCTTCTGGTCTCTCTAGTGTCCTCATACAACAACTGCTTCAAGGACCATCGACAGGAATACCAAGAGCAAACGAGCCCATTGGAGCACAACTACCAGGTAATGATTTATTCTACCAGTCAAATTGCCCATTGCTCATTTTTGTGGTTATAATTGAATTTTGCTGATTACGCAAAATGAGCTTGGAACAATGGGACTTTTTAGATCATCGGGCGATTGAATATAGGGAGTATGCAGATTAAAGACAAAAAAATTAGCGTACATAATAAAAAAGACGGCAAAATAAGCCCAGTTTTGTCTTTCTAGCTCTCTTGTACGCTAAAAAACTAGTCGTAAGTACTTTACTTTTCAAGGAATAAGGGTTGAAAGGGCCTTATTGTTGGCAGCATTAGAACTGAAGTTTCAATTCCTGATGAAGAATTTGCCTAAAAATTGAAATTTTTTGTACTGATAAATGCATTTGCAATTTTTTAATTTAATCTGTAGTAATGCTGTATTTTATTGAAAATTTCTTAGAAGTAAAAAGTATAAATTGCCAAAGTCTATATTATACTTTTATTTTTTAAAGATTTTCTCGGCACGACTCCTGCACCCACTTACAATCCCCTTGTTTGTGGTCTCCTCTTCGGAAACGACGGTCTTTTATCAAGTTTGACCTCCGGAGGGGGCACCCTTCAGAATTTTGTGTTCCTTCCCTACCGACAAAATCTTTTAAGACAATTTGGGTGTCTAAATAGCTTGTTTAGTAATCCATTACAATTATTGTCAGGTAAGATCTTAATTAAGAATGATACGGAGTTTGCTTGTAAACACCAATTATTAAGTATTTTCATAATTTCTTCTTGTTTTGGCGGTAAAGGATTTGTGAGTAATTTAGCCTTGATACCCGTGAGATATTGCTAGAAAGAACTCCGCATTATTTACGTTCAACTTTATCCTGCTCCTGATTTCCTGTCATAATTCTTTCAAAAATGTTAGTAACCTATGCTTGTACTATCTACCGTTGTTGTAGTTGGTGCAATATAAATTCGAATCTTTTTTCGTAATGTTTTTTACGAGCTGAAGCTGATGCAATTAATTAAGAAACGTATGTACTTTTTGTATAAAAAGTACTTACGAAATCTGTTAAATGATTTGATTAATCTAGAAAACTTTTTTTTATTTGTTAGGTGGCGGAATTGGTAATTTGCGCGAAACTTTGGGGCCTCTTCTTGGCTTGACTAGCTCCACAGAGGATGAAAATATTGGCAACTCTGCAAGTGGACCACTGGATCCGTGTAAGTAGAATTTTTAATACTGAATATATTGGTGTACGTACAGTACTTACGGTGTTTTTAAATTTTAGAAACAGTTACAATTTTTTTGCTCGCTATTTATCAATTTTAGAAGTTTGCCTTATTTTCACTTGCTTTCAGCTTTGATTCCCCCTGCAATTCTAACCCGTTGCTTGAACGAGAGGGGATCCTTAAACGCCCAAAATAATTGCAAAGTCGGAATTCACGTAAACATACGAACAGAACAAGAATGCTATAACATTGTAAGTATAGGACAGCTCATGCTTGATCAAAGAGCTTTTAATTTTTTACACGTTTTTTGTTATCTAAAAAAAATTTTAAGAAATATCCATTTAAGACATTATTTAAGATGTGATTAGATCCAGACTAAATTTTTGCATTGGAAACACGTAACGTAGAAGTAAGACCGACCCAAAGAATATCAAAAGATAACGAAAAAAAAAATTTAACACTATTATTTTAAATTAACTCACAAATGTTAAGAGTACCGCAATTACCAATGTTATATAGCATGGCCCATAAGTAGGCATACAGTTATCGCTTGAAAGCGTTTTAAGATTTTTTTAATTGGTGGTATAGACCTCATTTCAAGTCATATTTCAGTTCCTGGTACTTACCATGTAATGTAAAGTACTTTAAATGTTCTGCATAGAACGTAAAAAAAAAAAAAATTAAAGAGTTTAGATTGTGATTGCTGTATACCTACTTATGGGCCACCCTATATATAGTTTGTGCATTAATCACATCATCAGTTTAAAAAATTTACATTGAATTGAGCCGTCAGTGGGCGCAAGAGTAATAATCTCCTTAAGAGTTTTTATCGCGCTGGGGCGCACAAGACCATTTATCAAAATAGTGTTTTTATTCTTTAGGGCTGCATTTATGCCGATAATGGAATGTGTTTTCGATGTCCATATGTACCAGTGAGTGCTCAAGTCAATCAGCAAGCTCAACGTAAGTTTTTTTTATGTTTTGTTGATTATGGTTTTGGTTGAAACCGAAACACCTTTTTGAACATTTTGAACAGCAGTAATTCTTGTATGTTTTACAGAACTAGTGTTTTTTCAAGCAAATCGTATTAAATTTTTCAATCGCTTGAGTGCTTTCTGGCCTAGGGTTTTGCCTTGGTAGCTTACAAACAAGCGGAAAAGCCAGTTGGTCGAGCGGTAACGCGTTCGTCTTCGGATCGGCTATTCATAGCTTCCTTGCTTGACGTTCAGCAATAAAAATGGACGGTGTGAAGCCTCCACCGTGTCTGGTAGACATGTGGGCTGGTGGGAGCTTGATTCGAAGACCGAACGATCTCTTTGCTGTCTCCTGGTCAAGGTAACTTGGCAGATAAAGATCTACATAATCACAATCACTTCAATATTTTTTCAGCCACCTGCAATGTGCCTAGAAGTGAACGAGTAAGGTGTCCAGGTTTTCAAACTACCTACGTAATCAGCTCTATATTCAACCAACAACGAACTGACGGAAATGATAATGCACCAGCTTCCTTTCTTGCAAACGGATTGGGATCTCGGTCCGGGGTGGCTGTGGAACAGGCTAATTCGCCAAAACTACGCCAAGGAAGTGAGTATACACAGTTTAACCGACAGTGGTGGAGTGGATAGAGCGTCTGAAACTGAAATGGTAGACTCGGGTTCGAATCCCAGTCGGGTCAAATCAAAAACTCCAATTAAGCAGTCTACCCGTTGTGGTGGCTTAGCCTCACGAACGACTTGCAAACACAACCTAAAGCAGGAGGCTCTGCGTTGGTGTGGTTAGACTAACGCAAAGTGCTTGGTTGATACACGTAAATAGTAAATAACTTGTCTCCAAAATTTCTTTTTCTATTTAAATAGATATCTCACTTTCTTGTTTTGAAAGCATCTTCAAGCACATTACACCTTTAAGCTTTTAAGTATAAAATATCGTAAAAGCTGATCTGTAATGTGCTGCAAATGCTCTTACTTTTTTTCGGGCCAAGACAATTTTGTACAGTAGTTTGAGTGCGATAAAATAAAATGACACTTGTTAATTTTTCAGTTTTTGGAAGCTTGGCTGGAGGTTTGGGAGGAGCGTTAGGAGGAGGAGGCAATTTCCAAAACCAGTTTTTGGAGAGAGAATGCGAAAGCCGTGGTTGTTGTTGGGATGCTGACTCAAGTTTCTTCGTTTCAGCTTCTTCCTGTTTTAGTAAAGGTAGCCTTTTGCTGCAATTTTTTTGGTTTTTTCAAATGCCTTCTGCGTTTTACAAGAGAAGGTAGGTGATCTCAAAGTTCCAACTGATTGCTCACAATAAACTCTGTGCTACACTACACAATTAAATTTTCATACAAAAAACGATTAGCATGTTGGTAGTTTTTTAATTAAAACTGCTCGGCATGTGGTTATCAAAAGGTTACTCAAAATCAAAAATTTTAATGTGAACTGCTGCGGAACCGTTCTCGAGAAAAGAGGCTGTTGAAGCTTTATGAATTTTAATTTTGGGGAATTTAGATAAGCTTTTTAAATTTGAGACCACAAAATTTATGCATCGAATAATTATTCAAAATAATCTAAAACAATGTGGTTTTATTTTAGTAAAGTAGATAAGGTCCATAAACGAACTATAAGGTTTACACTTAGACAACATGAATTTTATTTAACCAATTTTAGACCAATGAGATAATAACGATCAATCATAAATAGTGGGGATAAAATTTCATCTTTTGTGCCATATGTTTTTGATTACAACCGCTTTGTGGAAAATGTCGAATTTTAACGCAGTTCTACCTCGTCGACTCGAAACCAGCACCGGTTTTGATTTATCTCACAGCGGCATCGAAGAGTCAAACTACCCCAATCCCTTTCTTTTGGACTAGATGCTCACTTCTACTTGAACTTGTATTTTGTGATAAATGTTTGTTCAACACATGAATGAAAAACTGCAGGCCACACGATAGTCTTTCGTTCAATTAGAAATCTATTTCAAGGCCTTGTTTCAAGGTCACACGACTGTTTCCACTCAATCAACCCTGAAAATCCAAATAAGGGTTCCACAACAGTTCCCGCACAGTCAGTAACAAAACTCCAAAGGAAAATCTACAACAGCAACAAAAAACCAAACGAAGGGTATCGCAAAACGCAATTTACCCAAGTTACAGCAGCTTAAATTCTCATCACATTTCGCTGATGACTTTTGTTCCTAAAAATCGTCATTACTCGTCCAAAAACTTGAGGCATATTTTACATAAAGATGGCAAAGCACATAGTAGTATAGATCGCCTTTTTCTTAGCATCCAAAAAGCCGGCAAAGAACAAAAGGCCTACATCTGGTTACCCAGCCAAGCCCGAAGAAACAAATAATGCATTAGACGTTTTAACACACCAAAAAAAAAAAAAAGTAACGGTTCTCATGCGGTAATTAGGATTTCGCGTGAGCGGGTAGTACCATTGTTTTTGTTCGCAAATTTTGGCATACGAGGATTGATTTGCTTCATAAGTAGCAAATGATAAAACCTAGAACGTTAAAATTTGGAATCAACATAAGAATCAATGAAAGCATCATCAATGCCAATTTTGGGGATCCTAGGTCATGTGATCGTAAATTAAGACACAAAAACATAAAAAAAACGGCAAATTTTGGCTTGAAAAGTTATTAATTTGCTTATAATTCCAAACCACTTAACGTGCAAAGTTGAAATTAGTACACAATGGGGGTGCTTATGAATGTTTTGTGCAAACCAAGTTTGAGGGCGCCCAGTCGCGTGATCAAAATTTTACCGGCCGAAAATGGACAAAAAGTTGACCAGTTTGAATCAATTTATCACGGTAATTACCCGATATTGATGAAAAATGGTTTGTGATTTTTGAGAACGCTATCAACTACCTTTCTTTTGGTTACGTTCGTTTACCTCAATTTGAAAATAATCATTTTTCTTGTTTTTCATCTTTTTTCTTTTTCTTTTTTCTTCTGCCGCCATCTACTTTTAAATTGCTAAACGTACTGTATTCAAAGCTGGAGCGATTGAGCATATCAGGGAGGACTAGTGTGCAAATGAAATCAGGGGTGCCAGGTTGGGCGATTCCCCTCAGTGGGGTCCTTCAAAATTTTTAACTTTTAAATCGTTGGAGCTAGGTAGATCAAATTTTCGGAATGGGTAGATAGTAAAAATAAACTACACGTGACATTAATTGGGGATTCCAAAAGGGTTCTTCTCCCCAAACCGGGCCCACCAAAATTTAAACTTTTTAACATTTTAATCCTCTTTATTCGTATTCGCAAGCTTACTTTCTAGTTAAAAACATGTTTTAAAGCTCGCATATTTGAGTAAATTTTGAAGTGGCTTTGCTGAGGTAGAAGCTTCAGCTTACTTGGTCCTCTTTGGTAGCGCCAATAAGTGTTTAGGCGGCCTACTGTATATTTTAGAAATTTTATTTATTGCACCATATGTTTCATGTACACGAGACCTTATGCATTTGCAATTGCGCATTGACAAAAACGAAAGAATTGAGAATAGAGCTTTCTGAACTCCTTGACTAAACAGGAGGCTCTCCTAACCTAAAAGTATTCCTCATAATCTTTATAATATAGTCTTACCTCACTGCAGTTTTTTCTTCTTGAGTAGATCCGATAGTTTAATGTTGGTTGCTACAAAATTGATTTGCTTTTAGCTCAGCCTACGTTACCGGACTCCTCAGCGAATTGCCTTTCGACTTTGTCTTGCGGACAAACCAGATCTACAATCTTGTCAAGAATCATTGGTAAGGCTCTTTTGAAGTGTCAACTGAATAATAGTTTCCAGTTGGTCGACCAGAGCTGTAAGTCGGGCAGGGCATTTCGGGTCGGGTTCGGGCTTGAGATTGACAAAATATCCGGCTCAATTTAGGCTTGACAAACGTTCTTGCCTAGTGTTTTGAACTTTAAGGTGCAAAAAAAAAACGTAACTAAAACAAATTTTGCAACGCTGAATGACGACTTCGTTTAAGCATTATA
Organism: Trididemnum nubilum; assembly: GCA_963965965.1. Lineage (NCBI taxonomy): Eukaryota > Metazoa > Chordata > Ascidiacea > Aplousobranchia > Didemnidae > Trididemnum > Trididemnum nubilum. Next base: position 13,270,692 of record OZ014484.1, on the reverse strand, counting down.
TGATTATTACGCAAATATTATTATTGCGTCACAATTAATCAGCTGTAACTAATTTTATTTCAACTGTCTACGAGCAATAACCGTACACATTTTTTATACATACTTAACTTTGGGGCTTTTTCGGGTCTGGTTTTGGCTTCAAATCACTTTTTGGGCTCGGGTTGAGTTTGGGCTTGTACTTTCAGGTTCGTGCCTGTACTTGTTGGCCCGTTTATAACTCTGGTCGAGCGGCAACGCGTTCGTCTCTGAAGCGGGAGGTTTAAGGTTCCAATCTCGGGGCCAGTTAAATTGGACAACAGAGTTGCCAACGGCTCGCCATCGCTGGGACATTTTTCAAAAGGAGCTGTGTAGCCTGCAGGCGCAATGAGCGGAGATGAGACCCACCGACTCATTACATGCTTCGGCGTAATACAGCGAGTATAATGAAAGATTTGGATTTGGCACCTTTTAAACATTTCTTACTTATTTTTAACTGTTTACTTATTTAAGCAACACTTCCTATTCTGTTCACAATTTTTAATTTTTGAAGCACTTCCAAGAGTGCATAGTTGCGGACTCCAGATCTTCTAGAACAACAAATAACTTTCATTATTGTTGCTTGAAATTATAACTCTTCAAAACTTTTTTCAGGGGGCCAGACTCAGGCTAGTGAAGATAGGCCTTGGCAAGCAATAATCCGCTTGAGAGGAACAAACGTAGTCAGATGCAGCGGAGTTATCATTTGCTCGTGAGTATTAAAATTTCAGTTGTTTTTTTAGTTTTTTGGCATTCCGGGGCCGTTTCCCCAAATGACTGCTTGTGCACCCCCAAACGAGAATTGTGCCCCCCCAAGCGAGGATTGTGTCCCGAAGAAATTAACAGACTCTGTGCTACTGGAGTGCAAATCGAGGCCTGAGACCCCCAAAATACTGGTTAACGTCCGTGAATTCGTGAGCAAGAACTGTTTTTTCGCAGTTTTTGTGCACTCACCCCAAAATTTATGAAAGTTCGCGTATGTGTTAGGATGAAGACCTTTATTTTTGTTTTCACCTCAGAATTTGTGAAAATTCGCACGATTTTTGAGATGAAAACCTAAATTTGTGGAAATGCGCGCAATTTTTGAAATGAATACTTTTTTTGGTCTTCAACTCAGAATTCGCGGATATTCCCGTTGAAAACCTTTTTCATTAGATCCACACTCTCGAATTCAACCAACTAAAGTTTTCGTGCCCCCCCCCAAAATTTATTTATGCCCCCCCAGTCACCCTATCCTGGTGCCGGGCCTGTGCTATTGTATCCAATGATTAAAAATCTATGAGGCCCCTACACATTTCGTTTGCTAGTTCAGCTTTGTAAATAAATGTGGTGATTACAAATTTTGATTGGTTTATATGCTTTGCAGACAATGGATAGTGACTGCTGCATCATGTCTGGAGAAACTACAATCAATTACCTCTGTCCTTGGATTTGCTCTTGAGTGAGTATTTAAGTTTGTTTTTGCTGGGTGGTTTTCGTATGCGCAGAAGATGTATTTGATTGGCTTAAAATGTGAGTTTCGGTCACGCTAGAAATAAGTACTGTATATTTTCTTAAATCACATTGTGACTTAATGAAAACTCAAAATTTTAAAGCAATCAAATCGTGGTATACATTTCCAACGCAAGCGAAACGTACGAACACTATCGTACCAACCAAAATTTACTATTTTTTAATGAATAATTTAACAACTATTTTCCGTAAAAAAATACGTTTTTAAAATATCCATTCAAAAAAAAAAGAAAAGAAAAAAGCTAACCTGTCGCTATTTTAAACGCCTTTGAAATTTAGCCCTTAAAAGCTTTGGTCGTTTTATAACGTCATTTAATTGCTTTTTATCAATTTAGCTTGAACCCATCATCAATTGAAGTGTATGTGGGAACAAGCGACCCAGTAACCCCTCTTGCAGCTGGACAAATTGTTGGTTAGTAGAATTAAGTTAATATTAATTATGGTGTGTTTGACGTTTGTGGGCCAGAGTTTTAATGTTTAATTGTTAGCCTGTGCTTTCTAGGCTATAGGGTACCAGCGCCAAAGGCCTAGTTTAGAGTGATTAGAACAGCTACCACTTAAAACAAACAATGCGAAAAAGTTGTCCTCCAACAGCAGTCAAACCTTCATCCTGGAACACCGATTTGAATCTTGTGGTTGAACTACTTTTTCGCATCGTCATTTTAGTGGTTCCTCCGTAGGCGTTTGTGCTGTAGTCTATAGGTCAAAAAGCACACTGACAATTGCAATTTTTTATCAACGTTTTTGAAAGCATGGATTTTAGTTTTAAACCTTCACAAGCACGAAATCTTTAAGAAATAGCGTTTCCTTGTTTTTCCTTTTTTAGTAGTAATAAAAATCAATTTTCCATTTCAAACTGTCCCAATTTTGTTTCGGAAACTTAAACTTAGACGAGTTTTAACGCTTAAAACAAACTTGCTCATCGTAATGACTATACTTCTTTAGATGTAATCCGCGTTATACCTCACCCGTTCTACAGCGTATCACAGAATATTCACGACATTGCTCTGATACAGGTCGCCGAACTCCCAGATTCCCTCACCGTAAGTAGCGTATAAGTTTTGTAGTATAGGCCTACTGTTACTCTATATCTTTGTAGTAAAACTGATTGATTATTTTTTTCGAAAAGGAAACAATTTTGAGGTTTTTTTTCAGCTTTGAATTATCAACCATTTTTGCAATCGTTTTGTTAGCATAAATAACTCTGTAGAATTTTACTTCGATTTTTATATTTTACTTAATAAAAGGTCAAACAATTTGTTGCTGAATTGATGAAAGGATTAATACAAAGTAGGCTAAACCTGAGTTGCTTTTTACTGAAGGATTTTTTTTGTTTTTTTCTAATTATTTGTGGTTGTTTGTACCAAGAATCATGAAAATCTGAAAAAAACATTGAATTATAGTTTTATGAAGAGCCGCGGTGCTTTGATCCTAATTCAAAAGAGCAGTTTCAAACAAGGCCAAGAATTTTAACTATTAGTTTTTTTCATTTTTTAATTTACTATACTATACGCATGAGTTAATTTTAAACCGCCATTTCTTTTTTAGGTTAGACCTGTGTGTATTCCTCCTTATGCCGCGAGTCCAATCGGGAACAATGTTCCCATTCGTGTGTCCGGATACGGCCAATCCTCAAGTAAGAGTGGATCTCAATTACCATCAGTGCTTTAGACATTGCTCCAAAATTTTCGTTCGTAGTTAGCGTAGTCTGACCGTAGGCTTCAACATGTAGCGTTCATCTCCTGAACTACAGCATGCACTTATATAAAATGAAGCAGGTTGAATGCTAGCAAACGCAAAAATGTTGCAGTACGCCAAAAATTTGGTCATCTTAAAAATGACAATATGGCTACTTGCATTCACCACCACGTCATTTTGCTCATCTTACGTTTTTCACATATCCATGATTTAGCTCTTTTTTTCATTGTTGTTTGTTTGTGAAACCAAAATAAACATTTTATCTTTAAAGTATTAGCTTGTTTTTACAGGCAATGTTCTTCAAGCAACTCTCAGGGAGATTACTGCAACTACGTCCGATATTTCCGTATGCCGTAATGTGTACCAAAGCAGTTTGCCAACTGGAGGCGTGTTTTGTGCTGTAGCAGATGTCGATGGAGAAGATACGTGTGTGGTAAGTTCGAAAAAGGCATACACCGCGCTCCCAAGTCCCGTTTAAGGCTATGCTCTTTAGTTTTTACTCCAATAAGCAAGAATTAAGTGACTAAAACTTTAGTCGCATAAAAGCCAAAAAGCCCATTTCATCCTGCTTCTATTTTGCATTTTTCACTAGACCTACTCTAGGTATCAAAATGCATTTGTACGGAATTGCAAAAAACCGCTGAAGCTTCGCTTAATTAAGCCTATTATTATTCAAGCCAAATTTGGCATTCTCTTGGACATTGCTCATTATTGCTACAATGCACACCTTACAACCAATATTTGATGTTGCGAATATGCAAAAATTGATTTTGAGTTTTTTGTTGTTATTGTAAAGTAATGTTAGTACCCTAGGAAGCAGTAGCTTGGTCGCACAACCAACAGCATAACATTTATTTTATTCTTATAGGGAGACGGAGGAAGCCCTGCAATAACATTTGACGACTCTACTCAGAGTTATACGTTGGTTGGAATCAATTTTGCCGGATCTGACGACTGCAGCGGAGTGACGGTAACTTTTTAAATTGTCGGCATATTTGCATTGTAGAAATTTTCATGAACGATGCTGTTACTTTTTGTTTAAAAAATATTCCTTTTCTGGTTTTTCTCTTCGTAATACTATTTTTAGTAATGACAAACAAGACCTCATATTTACAATTATAACACCTGTATTCAAAAAGGGAGCCAATTCAACAGCACTTAGTTTCCAACTGCTTCTATTCTGTTTACACTTCCAAAAATCCAATTCTTTACGATTTATTGTATAGTACCGAAAGATTATCAAATGTCATGAAACTCCACGTAATCCGTACCACAACCTCCCCCCACTTAACAATATTGCACTAGCATTAACTAGTACGTCGTTCTGTTTCAGCCTATGGTATTTGTTGACATAGCAGTTTATCGGGAATGGATTCGACAAACTACGAATGGCTGTTGTAGTAAGTTCTTAATTATTGGTAGTGATTGGTAACAACTGCGTCCGAATCTACCCTTAGACTGCGGTCGAAAGCGAGAGTCGTTTCTCCGATGACTCTGTCTAAGTTTGATGCATCTCGATTAATCAATTGTGCGAAGCGTTTGGTACTGTTCCAGCTGGGAATCAAACTCGTAACCTATTTCCCTTTATCTACTCATCAACTTGTGTGTAGTAACTGTTGTGTCATTCCTAAACGAAATTGCCAAAATTTTTTTGCTGACACTTGATATAACATGCGCAAAGCATGATGATTAGTTGCGGCGGCGATAGCTCAGTTGGTTGGAGCGTCGGGTTAGTAACGTGAGTAGGTTACCAGGTAAGCGAAAGGTTGCTAATTCCAGGGTTCCACTCCCGTTTGTGCTGGCTACGCGTCGTAGTGTCCTTTGGAAAGATACTGTACCTGCTAATTCCCTTGTACGAGCAAGTTGGGGGCCTTCAGGCCCCATTTTAAAGTGCTTGTGGAGGGCCTCCTGTTCTGGCGTATGACAAGCGCAGGGGAATTTTCGGATAAAGGCAGCATGGAGTGAGAATATAAAAACGACTTCTATTTGGAAACGTATTCATTATTCAATCTATGTGTGTCAGTCACTGAAATTAAACAAAATTTTGTGTTTTTAGGTGTCATTGGTGGCAGATTGGGTTGAACGTCCTGAGACTTGACAAATAAAGGACCAACTTATCTCGCGAAATGGAAGTTGGACGGCATTTGTAGCAGAAGTTTTATATTTATTGCTTCAGAGTAAATAATCTTAGTTTTGTTTTACTGCCTACATGTTTTACAGTTTGATGCTGGACAGCATGCCGCATATACAGTATTTTCTGGAAGCCCGTCTGCTTCGATTTTATTTGTGAAATACATTTTTACAACAGTTTTTGTAATTGTTACTGTCAAAATTTTGTTTTCAATCATCAGTAGTTCTGCGCAAGCCAAAGTTTGCACGAAACAACGCAGGTGTCTTCTCCAAATTGGTATTAGCTTCATCCTAGTACTAAAAGCACGGCAGTTAGTACGTTAAAAATGTTCGAGCAAAGCCAATGAGAATTTTACCTGCCAGAGGCTCCGCACAATGTCTATCTGGGGCCCTGGGATCTAGGTTATGTCTAGCAAAAACACTTCTTTCCAACACGCATCTAAACGAGCTTTCAAATGAAACTTACAGGATGTAGATAATCTTTATTAGAAAAAGTCGAGAGGTGTCACTATCCCTTTTGTGCGCGAAAATAGATTCTGGTTGACTCCGTACTGTGTTTCGAACTTTCGTCATATCAAAAAAAGGATGACTTTGCAGAATAAGCAATGCGATGTTCGAAAGAAATTTTGAAAATTGGCATTATTGCTTTCTGCGAGAAATTTTGCATTACGAAATTTCGTAAGTGCAATCTGCATGATTGCTATTGCTACGAACAGTTCAGCAAACATTTTCCGTCGTTTTCTTGAAACCTTTCCTTTTCCATTCCATGTTCCCAAATTCGTTTTCCAAATATAATTATCGTTCCCAGGATGCAAACTGCCATGAAGATATAAAGTAGAAAGTGGTCGATCACCATGGCAACGTACTTCCACTGGTCTTCTTGCTAAAAATTGAAAAAAAAAACTTTCTGTACAATCAGATAAAAAAAAGGCGAACATGTAATCAACACAACCAAAGACATCTAATCATCTTAATCGCGGAGTGAACCCAATATTTATGCCGAAGTAGGGTACAAGCTGGTTTGATCCGGTTGTCGCATTCAAACTGCTTACGAAATAAACTTTGAAATGGTGGCAAATCAATTGGAACAATATAATCTTCAATTAATTGTTGTTGTGCATATTTGACATTAACTATTTGACTATCTCCTCACGTTTCATTGTATTAACCGCATTTAGAAGAATCCGCACCTGCTTAGCGGTTTCCAGTGATCCAGCGTTGCTGTCGATTTCTTCGAACTGTTGTCTGCTGAATTTGCTGCTTGTTCGATGCCGCCAAGCAGAGATAATCATCGTAAAGCGTCTTATCCCTGAACGCAACAACGTGACAAAGGTGCGGGTTGAGCCAAAGTCTTCGTAAAAACGACGGTTTTTCCCTCTCTGCCACGCTGCCGACTATTTAGTCGACTTGAAAAATATACTATGAATTTTTAGCTCCCAGAAGCATGTTTTTACCTTTCTTCCTTCTCGCTGGTCTTTGTAATAATCCGAAATAAAATCGACACCATGGGCTGCATCTCTGACGTCATTTCCAACCATCTGCGTCCTAAAACTGGAATCTTGCCCCGACAGTTCTGCGACGTAAGAGATAACAAATAAAATAAAAACCGTTCGGCAATCAAAAATTGTCAGGGGGAAAAAGAGCTTTTTATGTGAGACAGAGCAACTTAAATCTTTGCTTACAAACTTTTCCAGAAATTCTTAACCTTTTTTCTTATTGTCATCTATGTGAAACCACAATGACCATACTTGCACACACTTTCCTGGAATCGCTTGGCGTGTAACGGCATTAAGCGAGCGTTGTCATAGAGGTGGCAAGAAAAACACTATAGTTGAAACTATGACACTTACCGCTTATATCCCTGCACAAAGGTGGATATTTCATGGCTTGATTTTTCTCATCCTCATAGGGATCCATTCGCTTCAAACTTGAGCTTAAAATAAACTTTGGAAGAAAAACCATGAATATCTGAAAGCAAAAACTTCCTCGTGGTATTTCAAAAATAGGCGTAGAAACATGGGACAATTCAAAAACTACTAACCCAAAGTTATAACTCGAGACCAATAAGGATGCAAGGAAAATTCGTAAATATTTAACTTAAATTTTTTTGAAGTAATAAAGAAGAGAAAGTTGCTTTTCATTTTTCCAAGCTACAAAAATGTTGCAGCGTACAAATAAGACTTTTAAAACATGCAGAGAAAATTTAACAATGTAAGTTTGGAATGGAAGTCTTGAAGGACCAGGAGGTAGGTGATCGGGTCGAGCTATACTCCCATTGAGATGAACAATTTAGTATTCTTATACAACACGATTCCTACGCAGAAACACAGCGAAGAAAAAAATCTAACAAACACGAAAAAAAATCAAAAAAAATTTTAGATGTGATATTTGTTTCGAGCTACAGTTCAAGCCCATGTTTTTAGATACCATTACTTTGTAAGCAATTTTCCAGAATGAAAGCTACAAATTTTATGTCGTCCCTATCTAAAATGTTTTACGGTACAAGTAATTGAGTACAGTATTACCAGCTTTACCTTTTTCACTCGATCCGACATGACGTGTGTGGCGGGGCCTCTATAATGGATATTCAAAACGGCCACAGTTGTGATGATAGATAAGGAGACCAAGATCATGGTGAAGACAATGTATTGGCACAATAATGGAACTCCATTGGCCGTTGATGGGACAGCTTCAACTAAATAGCTTTCAAGTAAAATGCATTGATCACAAAGCAAAACCAACTCTTACCACAGAGGCGAAGCGCTTTTTCTAACCTCCTTTTTAAAAGCTGTTTTCGAAGCTTTTGTCAATTCCTTTTTTCGAAAACGTTTTTTTTCCTCAATCGTTTTTTTTGAAAAAAGTGGAGATGTAAAAAGGAATACCGGTACTAGAACTTGGTTCAAAAATTTTTTTCGGCATTAAGGTCTGGATTCTAAAAATCAATTTAGCGCAGCTTCATAAAAAGGAGGAAGTGATGTTCCGGGTTCGGATCGTTGTTTTAAATTAGATTTGCAATGCTTTCAGATCTGCAGCCAAAGTTGATGGACTCGGAGAAATTTTTTCTTGGGCTAATATCGCGGCTCGACAGCGCTGAAGACTTTGCGTGGTTCACTATTTTTATGCTCGCAATTAATTTCAATTGCCAACGCTGTAGAGAACTTATACTTTAAATCAGATCAGCTTTCAAACTTTTATTCGTGAGCCCCGCCTTGAGTCGGTTACGCTTTTCATGATGATCGGCTCTGGCTATGGTTTAGCACGATTAGCTTCTGTAGATTAAAGGTGAATTTACACAGTATCCGTTTTTTGTCCGCTTTTTATCCTTTTTTTCTTTTCCGTAAAAAAATAAATTCTTTTTCGGCGGCATTTTCATGTATCTATATCCGCACTAACCAGAGTGTCACACATTGGACAAAAGTCCCCCCCCAAAAAAAAAAAAAAATTTAAAGGGATACAGCCCTACTTTAAAATATCGCTCTTATTGTTCATACACAAAAATTTTGATCTAAATTTATATCAATTTGTAACAGTTTGCTTTGTGCCGATATACACTATGGACTTATAAATATGAGGCGATAAAGCGCATACTTTTGCATGGAGAAGCAAAAACGTAAAAAAAAAATTGACAAAAGCGGAAGAAAAATGGATACTTTGTAAAACCATCTCAAATCAAGGTCAATTTGGCTTCTGTATTTTATTAAATCATATTCTTAATCAAAGTAGGCCTATTTAGCACAAGAAACTTTCTTTTTCGCGTAATTTTTCTCACACTTACCAACAACTAGCAAAAAAACAATCAGAGAGAGTAAAAGAGAAATGCTGAGTGTCATCTTTTCTCCTGCGTCCGACGGGAGATAGAAAACTGCACAGGTAAGGAAGGAGAACAAAATGGTTGGAAGGAGGATGTTGAGGATCAAATACTGTGGTCGTCTTCGAAGAATGAAGTGATACGTCATATCGATATATAATTCACCTGTCCAAATGATAACGTTAATGAACTATTCCATTTGCATAGGATATGACCGTATTTAGCCTTGATCAGGTTTTATGAGCAAATTGAGCCATGCCAGCCTTGACATGAAAACATAGACAACGGGGCAGTACAAGCATATGCGAGCAATAAGTACAACTTTTTTAACTTTTCTATATCGCCATTGTTAATTCAACAGAAGACTATATCAATAATCAGGATCAACAACAAAAGGCAACTTTTAGCCAAGCAAGAATGAATTTGCGTCACATAATTTTTCAATGAAATGTAAGAACAAATGAGGCTGAAAATTTAAGAACAGCCAGCCTCCAACCCAAATTTTATTGGTTCTCATAAAAAAAGTGTAGTGAGCGATTGCCTCTTGATCACCAAAGCCTGAGGCCCGGTGGAAGTTGGACGTAAAATCGTGAACGTACGAGTGTATCCTTAGTTTGTGTTAACCAACCGGCAGCTTCTACGCCGGTGCGGCAGTACGTACTTGTACGCCGGTGCGGCAGCTGTACCAAATTTCTGTTCAAAACAAACTACTGTAAATTGATATCGTAAGCTTACAATTTTACGCACAGTGTAGAATCAAACAATAGCAAGGTTTTGTTAGGACATGTTCAATAACTACCGATCAGAAGTCAAGTGGCTAGAGCGTCTGCAACTGAAACGGTAAACTCGGGTTTGATTCCCCGTCGAGTCAAACTAAAGACTGTTAAAAATATATATTTACAGTTTCCTGCTTGGCGCTCAGCAAAAAAAGGAAGAGTGTGAAGAAGAGGTGGAGTCCTCGAGGACGTCCTTGGCCGTCCTCGAGGACACATTTTGAAGTCCTTGGCCTTGGTTCGAAGGTCAAGTCCTTGGCCTCGAGGCCTCAAGTCCTCAAAAATTGGCCGGTCCTTGGCTAGAGGACAGCACTATTTTTTGAATTGTTAAAATTTTGTGGAGCGCTTGAAAAATTTTTTGGAAAAAGTTTTTTTGTGGAGATCGCCTGAAAAATGTTTGTGAAGACCTTTTTTTTTAGAGATCGCCTGAAAAATTTTTGTGAAGACCCTTTTTTTTTTGGAAAGCACTTGCGCTTGTGTCCTTGGCCTCGAGCATTCCTGTCTTTGGCCTCGAGAGTGTCTGTTCTCGGAAAGGCTGTCCTTGGCCTCGGATTTCTTTTGTGTCCTTTGCCTTGGCCTCGAGCCTTGTGTCCTCGACTCCACCTCTGGTGTGAAGCCATCACTGCGTGCTGGTGGGCAGGTGGTAGCTTGACTGGAAGACCGAAAGTCCCTTCGCTGTCACCTGGCCAAGGTGATTGGATAAACAAACATGTAATTGCGATTACAAAACACAATTTCAATATAGGTTGTTTTGACTTCTTATTTCAATACATTGTAACGCACCTGGACAGCATATTGTATATTCTACGTAATGTTTGTAACATCCTTTTGACAGAACTTCCCATTCGCCACTTTCCTCATACATTGAAAAGTCTGGACTCTCGCATTTGTGGTCTCTAGAATTCGTACAAAAAAGTCACAATTTTTCATTCAGAACAATTTAAACCAAATAGCATTTACTTGACTTCTCCATCGGAATTGACCATGTCAATCAACTGGTTATGATCAGTCCAAGGCCCAATTTTCATAGTGCAATTTTGAACATCGAAAGGAAAATCTGAGACCTAAAAAATCAGAACATTAAATGATTAACTTCTTATGTTTTTATTCCTAAAATAAGGTAATCGCGCACAAAATCTGACCAAAATTTAGAAGAAAGAGTTTCTGCTTATCCTTCAAGCTTAACGGAGTATTTAAGCGCTTAATATATGTCAATGATGAGGTTCAAAGCCCAAACCCACCCTATCTGTTGACAGTTTTGAAAAGTTTTTAAGTGCGATCTTGTAGAAAAACGCATGTCTGCATTAAAATTTTTGGAAAGGGGCACCAAACCCTCAAATTTATAGTGATCCGCCCAATTTTGGAGATTGAGCAAAAGGCTACTCCAAAAGGTGATCCAAAATATTAAAAAAGGGTGATAGAAATGTAGCCGCTCAATAACAAAATGGCAAAATTTTATTTGGCAAAAAGGGTGGCAGAAAACTACCTCTTCAGCAACAAGTTGAAAAAAACTTAGTTGGCAAAAAGAAATCTGGCTTCTTAACAACTTATTGTTGCTGCCACTCTTTTCGTTACGTAATAAAAAGAACAAGCAGGTACCTGAATTTTGCAAAAACTTTTGAGCAAGACAGGCGGTCTCCATTGTAACGTCCCATTGCTGTAAACTTTTACTTTGGCAAACCGAGATACTCCGAAATCTCCATCAGCACTAAACGTAAAAAATTTTTTCCTCATTCCAGCTCAGCTATAGTAGCCTACAAAACTCAATTCATGCTATAAGACCAAAAACTTTTAAACATTTAAAAACCATGGCTTTTGACACCAAATTTTCTATAGAAAAGAAAATTTTTCATCAGAAAAAATAGAATAATTCCGTCGAGCCTACATGTGACAATTCGCTTATAACTTTTAAACTGCAGTGTTGCCAAAAAATAAGTAATCAGCAACTCGATGTTTTTGATCGATTGTTCGGGAGCCGGTCGTTTTGCATAGAAACTTGAGCACAAAATAATGTATTGGTGATGAATTATGTTTCAATTTTTTTTGTTTTTTAGGATGGTTGTTTTTTCCTTTAAAAGTGATGATTTACACACAACCATACTAAAAAAATTACTTAGCCTTCTGAAAATTGCTGAGTACTACCATTTGCAACCGCAATAAAAATTACTCTTACCCCCTGCAGAGTCTAACAGCGAAATAGCCTGTTTGGGATATTATGTTGTAAGCGTTTTTACTGAGTTTAATTTTTAACCTACTTGTTGTATAGAATAAAAATTGGAAACCAAACATCCTTTACGGGAATGTGCAAGAATTTTGTTCCTCCATATTCGTTAGGGTTCCATTTAAGCCTGTAATCTTCCCAGATGTGGGACAATAACAGCTTTGTCTCTACCTTCTGGCTAACCTCACTCTAAAACAAAAAGAGCATCTGCAATAAATCTGTGAAAAATAATTGTTTGAAAATCCTAACCGCAGTAAGCTTTAAATGTTTTTAAGGTCACGCAAAAAGGTTCAACGAATTGTCCCTCACTATCAAAATACGGTGATGCTGATACAAAGACAGGGGGTGGTAGTTTTCCAATGAAGTGAAAGCGCAATAACTGAAATTTACCACTTTCGCTCTTGACTTTCAGAAAATTAAAAGAATTGCAGTATGAATCATCAAAAACACTATTCTTTTCTGATAAGCATTTAAAAATTACTGTAAAATCAATTACTGTTCAACTTCATCTTTTTCAAGAGTAATGACTGGCTATAGCAGACTATTACTTGATCAGAGTATTAACCCTTTACCGCCCAACTCACCAAATATGTCACGTTTCAAATGAATGCGTTGTACGTAATGATTTGTAATTCCCTCGCAATTCTGCGAGTTTCAGCGTATTTGTAACATTCCAAATAATTTTTTATTTGTGGTTACTTTAGAAAATCGCTTTTTTTGGTTGTTTCTTCAAGCATTTTACTGTAAGAATGAAAAGCAAAAACACAACTTCTTTTTTTTTTAATGAAAATTATGGCAATAAAGGGTTAAATAACATAAAATCCGAAACGCGATCTTAATGTTTTCAGTGAAAATGCGACCACCAAACAACCACTTTGTTTCTTTTTCATTTTATCCTCCTTTTGTCTTTAGTTTTCGTTTAACACTACGTAGCAGTTGTCTTGATGCATATCATAAATAGCCTACCAAAAACATTTTAGCAACTTGCAGTAAACTTTGTAATGGAAGCGATGGAAGCAATGGCAACCGCGATTTTGACTCACCACATCTAGAATTTTGTTGACGAACAATTTGAATTTCACTTTAACCGTGTCGCTGGAATTCTGAGCTGGTCGAATTTTCTTGTCATACTGGTCCAGATCATACACACGATCGATTAGGCTATCCACACTACCACAGAAACTCAAACTTGTCCAATCAAGAATCAAACAGAAAAAAATAAAAAATCTAAAAACAAGCAAATATCGGATTTAGCTGAAGTCTTGACTCTTAACCTATTTACCGTCAGGTCAAAAGAAAAGGAGATTGAGGATTGCAAAAAATGTACAGCAAGTAAGTTTACCATGTTTTGCAAAGTAGCATTTTAAACAACATCCTAAAATGGTTGGCAAAGGCAATGTAGTTTTTAAAAGGCAACTCCGTCGAGCACTTACACCAGATACTCATTCCGGAATAAACAAGTAATCTTTCAGTAAAAGTGTAAAACAAAACCACATTTGCTAGTTACCTCATAAATATAATCGATTTAAACTTACATGTTCATTTGGAAGTAATACCTTTTAGATGGAGAAATTTCGAATGTCAGAACTATTGTACAACACGATGGTATATACAGCAGAGTTAAACGCTACTTAATAGATAAATAAATTCTATACTACCAGCATGTGAAAGTATATTCTGTAAAGCAAACAATTCAACAATCTAAAAGTTTTCATTATCACAAGTTCAGTCGCAATGATCAAATTATTCACGCAGATTCTTAAATCAACATGAAAGGTATGTGATTAAAGTGCTACCTCATAGTTGTGAAAAATTTATGTTGAAAATCTGCTACGTAACTTCTAGCACACAACAACCTAAAAATTCTGCAAAAGCTAAAAAAATCAATGGAAACTTAAAGCTAGGAAAATACAAACTGAAGCACTGTATTTTTGCAGTGCAAATACTATTTGTATATGAGATCAATATATCAGCAATGAGCAATATTCGCAAATACTCTACTGTATTTCCTTTAATATCCATCACTGTAAATTACAATTTTAAAAAACATTGAAAAAGTTGGCAGACAATTTTTTTCAGTAAACTATCCGCAGAAAAGTGTCCACTAAAAAAAATTTCAACTTCAAATGCGACCGCCCACCCAGCGAACCGTAAGAGGCGGTTATTGGGTACTCGGCATGGTCAACTATCGGTGCTAAGCTGCGTGACTTTTGGGTCTTGCAAAATTGGCCTCCCGCTAGCGGCGCCTTCTGGGAACCATGCCTGTTGGGATTTCTTTTTTCTTGTATTTCTTGTGCTAGATGACTTTCTCAATTGGCTAGAGTAACTTGATGCGAGTCGACTCTTGCTATTGCTATTAGTAGTAATGAGAAGCTTTTTTTTCTCGATGTTGTTTCAACCCCTTTAGTGCATCTGGCTGCACTCTTTAAGACCCACCAACGGTGGTCGCCGTCGAGTGGTGGGAGTGCCCTGCTTTGTGCAGGGATCGAAATGGCCACCAACCTCCGGGATTATCCTATGCCAGTAGTACTTCAGTGCTAAGGGTGATTCTCTTGTGTCCTCTTTGGACATAGGAGGCTGCCATCCCACGGAAGCAGCCCGGTAAAACAACAACAACAACGTCAATCTTGCTTGGTTCTGTTAATTATCGTATTTTTTAAAAGGAACAATTTTTGATAAAAATTTTTGACAAATTTTCAACATATTTTCCTGATTAAATGTCGGAGTTTAAATTTGTGTGATTAAGTGTTCGTGCTGCATTAGAAAAAGTTTTATTGTCTTGTATAGAGATGCTGAGTTGCAATGGTACGAAAAAAATTCTTGGGTTTATTCAATATTCTTTGTATAGGATGTAAATAAAATGTGGTATTTTGAAGCAAAATTCTTTCACTCAGTAATATCAATTTGCATATGCATAAAAAGTGTGCAGCAGTTGAAACTCTGGAAGTCTTTTTGATTACGAGCAATTTAACAAGCATTTTCCATCGTTGTTTTCAAATCTTTCTTTTTCTAATCCGTATTCCCGAATTCGCTTTCCGAAAATAATTATCGTTCCTAGAATGCTAACAGCCATGAAGATGTAGAGTAAAAAGTGATCGATCACCATGGCAACGTATTTCCACTGGTCCTCTTTCTGTGACAAAAAAAGATTTCTCCTTTAAAAAAGTTTTCCCTTAAACTTATGGAGGTGGCTTGTAAAAGACTCATATTAGACATAGCAAACATATTAGACATACTCATATTATCAAACATATCAAACATACTCATATTAGA
Source organism: Trididemnum nubilum (assembly GCA_963965965.1). NCBI lineage: Eukaryota > Metazoa > Chordata > Ascidiacea > Aplousobranchia > Didemnidae > Trididemnum > Trididemnum nubilum. Next base: position 13,255,262 of record OZ014484.1, on the reverse strand, counting down.
CATAGCAAACAGAGCTCGTTGGTAGTGTGGAGAAATGACCTTTTATCTTTATTTGGCAAACCTTTATTTGAATAAACTTTTTTACTCTGGTTAGCATTAACAGAAAACCGATGGAGCAGCGGAGACTAGCAACTGCTTTGTAGTATAGTGAATAATAGTCAAACCGCGTACAGCATAAAAATATTTCATTGAAAAAAATCCCTTCTTGTTTCATAAATTATCAGAGGTGGAGTCGAGGACACAAGGCTCGAGCCCAAGGCCAAGGCCAAGGACACAAAAAAAATCCGAGGCCAAGGCCAAGGACAGCCTTTCCTAGAACAGACACTCTCGAGGTCAAGGACAGGAATGCTCGAGGCCAAGGCCAAGGACCAAGGACACAAGCGCAAGTGCTCTTCAAAAAAAAAGGTCTTCACAAAAATTTTTCAGGCGATCTCAAAAAAAAACGTTTTCCAAACAATTTTTCAAGCGCTCTACAAAATTTTAACAATTCAAAAAATAGTGCTGTCCTCGAGCCGAGGACAGGCCAATTTTCGAGGACTTGAGGCCTCGAGGCCAAGGACTTCAAAATGTGTCCTCGAGGCCAAGGACGTCCTCGAGGACTCCACCTCTGTAAATTATACAGGTCTGGTCTGTGGAAAAGTCAACTTTAAACTTTGTTTTAATTTTTCACATGTGCCTGGTTGAAAAAGCAATTCTCAAAATCTTTCAAACTTCGAACACACAAACATAGAATGGACGCATTTTGCAGGTTAGAAAAGAGTGTACATAAAATGTTCCCGGTTGTATCATCCCCTGATTCTCAGAAAATAATACCGAAATCACTTTTCAAAATTTGAGCATTTTTGGGTCATATTTAAATTAAATGACGTCATAGATTGTTTTTGGGACGTATTCCCTTTGATTTAAACATTTTGTGATTCAGTATTAAAAAAATTATGTGCAAAATTTAAGCCGCATATAAGACGTCATTAAAAAAAACGATATGTATCATGACATCATTACCTCAAAAGCAGTTTTTCTAAAAAAATTTGGTGAACATCAACCCCATGCCAAATTTGGTGTTTCCAGGATTTCCGGTTTAGGAATAATTATTAGATAGGGATGCGTTTTGGGCCTCCGCCGAGTAAAATGCTTTGGCCAAATAGCCCGCGTAAAATAAGGTTAACTTTGAAATCCTAAGCCCTGCATCCTCCATAGTCTGGAAGCTTCCTTGTAAAGTAGAGACACTGGGAACCACAGATGTTCTGCTGGGATGTGCAGAGTTGTGAGTCCTCCTTACGCTCTCGGATTCCACACCAATTGTCAATCTTGCCAAATGTGCAATAAAAAAAACTTTGTGTTAGGTTTTTGACTGACTTCACTCTGAAAAAACAAAACAGTCAGTCAGTCGCGTTTTCGATATTATTTTTGAGAAAATACAGCTGATAAAAGAGCGCTCTGCGATATTTTTCCGCAATTATAAATAATTTAATTAAACCGTCGAAACAAATTTTGGCCAAATAAAGTTAGTTGTCTTAAAAAAGGTTCTAAGTTTATCACAAAACCTGAGAGGATCAAAATGTGATATGACTCAACCTGAAGTCAAACAACTTGTGATAGGAAAACATATAAACCGATTTAAACCATTGTTATGGAGGAGGAACAACGGCTCTGTAACCAGTGTTACTCGTTAGGCAGCTGGGCGGAGTTATAATTACGAACAAAAGATCAACGGCAAAAAAATACAATTAGAATTGGAAGTATGTAGTTACAATACCATGATAGTATTTCATCTTTCTTATATTTTTACCCACCGGCCAGTTGGTCGAGGGCAGTACTTAAATTGTAGTGGGGACGCGGGGGAACACGTCCCCCCATCGAGATTTAGACGTCCACCCATCAAGATTTGAGCGCTGGATGATGAAATGATCAAGGGCCAGCCAGCACGAATAAATCCTACAAATTCCGGCCGAATATAGTCCCAAATTGCGGTGAAGACCTTTTTTTTGGGTTTTCACTTTATTTCAAGGAAAAAACACTTCAATTTTTGGCGAAGACCTTTTTTTGGTCTTTATCTGGTTTGGGGAAAAAACACTTCAATTGCGGGGACGAAATTACATAATTTCTACTGAAGTTTGGTCAAGGCTGCAAAAGCGTCCCCCTATGCAAAATTTTACAATTTAAGTACTGATCGAGGGGTTACGCATTTGCCTCTAGTAAGTTCAAATCTCGGTCCGGTCAAATCAAACACAGCGTTGGCAACGGCTCGCCACTGCTGTGACATTTCGTTGAAAGAAGCTGTGCTGCCCGGGCAAGTGACGTGGAGATGGACCCTGTAAACTCGCTAGTACACACTTCGGCGTAATACAGCGCCTAAAATGAAAGATCTTCATGTTCTTTCGCAACTTACCACGTCTAAAATTTGATTGAAATAGAGTTTAAGTGTTACCGTTGACAGCGTCGTTCGGTCGTTGTAGACAAAAGCTGGGCGGATTCTGTTGTCGTAGTTTTTCAGTAATTTGGTCAATAGTAAACGCTTATCGTCATACATTACGCAACTGACAATGAATCCAGCAACCAGCAAAATCATCTTAAAATGAAACGTTGTTAGAAAGGTATTCAAGTCAATTTTTCGCTGATAACCAAAATGTTGAGATAAGCCTAAAATGCATTCTCACTAAATTTGAAGTTTCTACGTTTTGTCGTTTTCAAGACATTGCAGTTCAAAGTTAACATTTTTCCTCTTATTTCAGTGCTGCCATGTTGTCAGTATTGTGACAAAAGATTAACATTTTGGAAAGCTGACTTACATATTTATTAAAAAGCAGTTGATTTTACAGTTTTGAACCTTGATTTTGTTTTGACAAGAACTCTACCGCAAAGCATTGAACTGAGAATGAGATACATACCTGCAGTAAGTTTTTGAAATTTTGCTTCTTATTGGCAACCCTGGCAAAATTTGTATAGGGGAAAAAGCTTTTCTAAAGGGAAATCTGAGCTGTTCTCGGGAACGGATGGTTTGCACAAAGCTCAAATTTGGACGAAGTTAGTCTTCAGATGAAGTGTAAAATTTTTTTGAGAGAAAACCGAGGAAAAAATTTCCGACCTGAATGCCTTTTTAAGCAGAAATAATTTACTTATCAATAAAAAAACAAAAGAAATTTTGTTATGATGCAGGCTGTACAAAGTTTGAGTTACTGTTTTTAATTTTAATTTCTGACACTTTGAAATCATGCTGTACATCTTAAAGATAATCGATTGCTGGATAAAACCATAGCCTAAAATAGGCCTAAGTAGGCCACTAGTAGGCCTAAAAAATACCAACAATAAAAACAATGTGATTATGAACCAGGAAACTACCATTCAACAAAACAAAAATAAAAAACTCTGCTTAACCGTTGATTATATAACTTTCTTTTTAACTTTAGCACTATATTAAAACCTTAAAAACAAAAACCAAAGAAGTCGAGAAATGCTACTTTTTCGAAGTAGATTAATGTAAATAATTTCACACTTAATTCTTGCCTTAACTTAGCCCCCACTAACTTAACCTTACACAACTCTGTTTTAACCCCACCTCTAGCATTAACTCGTAAAAAATGATGAAAAAGTGCTGATGATCGATAAATATTTTTTCCATCTTTAATACTGAATTAAAATTTCGGCTGAAATCATTGCTCCAAAAAAATTACTATCACATCTTTTCAGAATGTCTTGAAACTACCATGTTCGCATAATTCATTGCAAAAATTGTACTAAGTTTTTTTTTTTCTGTGGTGTGATTTCCAATGTAGAGTGAGACAACGAAATCAAACAATTGTAATGTTATGCCATTGTTCCGGACGCACCCTTTGGCTGTGTTTAAGTTCTTTAATTAATTGTTATTATTTCAATGCCTTACTGTGACGTAACAACTACACTTGACGCAGTATGTGTTTAGCAATAGCCGATAGGCAGTTGACGAGAGACTAGCGTCAAGTAGACCCGGGAACAAATAAGTTGTTCTTTGCTTGGAAATGCTTGAAAGTGAAGGCTCGAAAATGCCCAGTAATACTTGAACTGTTGCTGAACATCAGTCGAGGATAACTCTGTTGCTCAAACGTAGTGAAACAATAATTTGTGTACATCTTGGTGGATTTTCAAGTTTAGCCTATATGAGTGTGGTGACGACAATTAGTGAAGGTTAACATCGTGTTTGGATTATCAATAGCGAAAGGATTTCCTTATAAATTTTCGAGTGAATCTAGACTATCGTTGTAGAAGTTTAGTAGGTCTGCTGCTTCGACGCCAAAAACCCGGTCGACAACTCAACATACGTTCGCCAGCATTCGCGACGGACCAGCCATTTTGGACTTACCAGGAACTTTTTTTCATCGCTTCAAAGTTGCTTAAACGGGACAGTAACAAAGCTAACAGAATAAGCTTTTGTGACTTGTCTGGTACTTTATCAACCAAAAACTGAAACCTTATTCTTACATAAAAACCTAAAAGTTTTTGATATAGTTTACTTTAGCTTTATTTTGAACATATTCAATCTAACTTGACAAACTATGGTTACATTCTAACTTTGGATTCTACTTTGATTTTCTTATACGAGTCTTATATCCATGTTGAAATAGATTTTTCTTACAGCCGATTACAAAATAGCACAGCTGCAGCTTATCCAAATATTACCTTTCTTGCTTTTAAAAATACAGTTTATCTATGATGCTTCCAGATATAAAAAAAAAACAGCTGAAATTTTTTGTTCACACACAGTCATTTTACAACTAGTTTTAGAGCACAAAACTAAGTGAAGTAGGTATTTTGTTGTTTTATTGGGTCTTCCTTCGTATCTTCTTTCGTTGTGGATATTTTGTTGTACAGTAAACTTACCTTCAGGTTTTACTCTGTATCTAAGCTTATTCGTGTAGATTTTAAAGCAGGGATGCCCAAACCCCCTTTTACGGGCCGCATAAGGCCCACATAAGATTTTGCGGCTCAAGAGTTGTTTTGAGATAAACAAGCAGAGAAATTAAACAAAAAACCTCATCAACATTTTCCAGTTCCGTTTTCTCAGTGAAGACCTTTTTACTGCCAGTGTTTGCTTTAAATTTCTCTAGAACTCGTTTTTACTGAGGCCCGTTCCTCAAAAAGTTCGGCCAGTATGGACACCCCTGATCTAAAAAGTTTAACTTGACTTGATTTAAAGAGTCAAGTTTAACTTGAACCAATCTCGCTTTTCTCAGGTAACGCAGTTCAATAGTTGATAAAATCTTCACTCACTATTTTCCAAGCTCAAACGTGGCCGAGACATGTGCAGCTGTTTTCCTTTGGGACAGAAAAGCAGTTTACTGAAGCAGAAACGCACTGATTGCTTTATCAAAACTAGAGTGGTTGCAAGCTTCGACAGGCCAACTTGTACGTTCGTGTAAATAATTTTTATAAAGCAAATGGTCCACGGTTTCACTCTCACCACGGCCGAATTCTATTTGCGAAAGCCAGTCGCATTCAATTAGTTGTCATCTGCGATTCTCGAAAAACTTCCGATGAGTAAAAGTTATGGGAAATAACTTACCCTATAGTTGCACAGGGAAACGCGATATCATTGTTCGGAAGGACTGCGTTAAAGGAGAGAGTATTTGCATCGGGTCCCAACTAAGCTTCAAGATGGGGCCACCAGAAAATGTTGTGATTGTAACTGTAATTGTACATTTTATTTATCAAGTTTTCTTGGCCAAGAGACAGACTGCGAAGGGACTTAGCTTTTGGTCTTCGCGTCAAGCTGCCACCCGGTCACTGGTCTCCCCACACGGCGGAAACATCACATTGTCCTTTTTTGATGCTGAACGTCAAGCAGGGAAGCTGTGAATACCAATTTTTATAATCTGTGGCTTGACCCTACTGGGAATCACACCAGGGTCATTCGTTTTGATCTAACCCGAGCTCATATTAACTCAAAAAAAGGCAATCGTTTTTGAGGTCATGTAAAATTAATCTGAGACTTAAAAATGAGTTAAGACCAAAAAAATTTGTCTTATCCATTGTTGGAGATATTAATTTTTTTTTTAATTCAAATTCACTAACTTTGAAAAAACTACAGTAAATCCAAATTCTGTAAAGTTTCAAAATCTAAATTCAAATTCAAATTCATTGACGTTTAAAAAGTGGCGTATTCAGGGTGGAGGCATGGTGCCATGGTCCCCCCCTTTGGGTCGCCTGGATAGTATAATTAGTATAGAATAGTATGCAAAATTGCTGCATGCCCCCCTCCCCTTTGTAACTTGGGCAGATAGTTTGAGCACACAAAAGGACACAATCTGGGTAAACACCTCTTTCAAAAACCGGACTAATTTTGAGTGAAGACCTTTTTTTTTTGGTCTTCACCTAACTTTGGACCGGAAAACGGTCAGATTCTGAGTGGAGAAATTTTTCTTTTGGTCTTCATTATTTCCAAATTTCCTGGCCTCCCCCCCATTTGAAAATCCTGCGTACGCTACTGCGTTTGAAAATCCACATTAAAAATCATCATTAACTTGTGAGCGGATTCAAATGCAATCTAGCCCAGTAGATTAAACGCAGCATCGTAACATTCAAGTCCGCTGCGTATAAATTAATCTGCATTCCACTCTACTGTACGTGAGAAAAGAGAATGCATTGTCAGACCAATGGTCAGACCATCTGGTTATTACATGAGTACCAGTGATCTAAATCGTAGTTTTATTTAATTTTGCAAAAACAGCTCCAAAGCTTAACTTTAGAACCCTTGCTATTGCCGTCCTGTTGGTGTAAAGTTGTAAGTCGGGCCGGACATTTCGGTTCGGGTCTTAAGACTGACAGAATGTCGGGCTTAATTCGGACTTGATTTAGGTATATTTTTGTCACTTTCTCGTCTTTTAGATGCAATAACAACGTAATCAAAATAACTGCTACACAGAACCACAACTTCGTTTAACTCTATTTTACACGGGGAGGGCGGGAGGCATTTTTGCCTCCTGCCGTCTCGTTTTTTGGTGATAAATCTCTTCAGAGATAAGATTTTTATTTTGAATCAACTTGTTGAGTCAAAATTCATTAGAAATAACTCGGAAATTTTAGGTTACGAAGGTAACGGAAAGTTTCCCTATTTTCGAGGTTCACCGAAGTCTTTTTCCAAAATCTGAGCATCTCTTAGCCCCAATACTTGACTTAAATGACGTCATTAGACGTTTTCGTGACTTACCTAACCCGACTTAGGCACTGAGGATTCAGTATCAAAAAAAAACTTACGTACAAAATTTGAACTGCCTGTGCCGTCATCGCAAAAAATTACATCATTTTCAAAAGTGTGGCCGTGACGTCACAGTGATGACGTCACGAACTCAAAAACAATTTTTCTCAAATAGTTTGGAACCCGCATGCTAAATGAGATGCTCCCATGGAGGGGTACTTACAATTAAACATTAAAATTCTGGCCTCGCAAGCGTCAAAACATCACAATTACGGGGGTACTTTTGCCCCTCACCCCGAGTAAAATGCTTTGGTCAAATACTCCAGCAAAAAGGGATTAGGATCAATGTGATTATAATTGAACAAGTATTACACTGGCTAACACAGTTTTTGGTGCCCCCCCCAAGGTTTCCAAGCTGATTTAAACTAATTTGAGGGTACTTATTCCGAAAATCACGCTAATTTTTTCTCATCAGGTCAAGTTTATGAGATATTTGCTTTTTTATACCTTTTTTATCCTAAACTTAGGCCTATTGGAATAACTTTCTAGTCTTATAATTACAATTCTGTTGATAAGAATTTAATTGTGATGTTTTCACGTTTGCGGGACAGCGTTTTAATGTTTAATAGTTTGCGTGCTTCAGGCCTAAAGGCTACTAGTGCAGAAGCCTATGGAAGAGCCACCAGAACTTCGTAGTTCTGATGGCTCTTCCACAGGCTTCTGCACTTGTAGCCTTTAGGCCTGAAGCACGCAAACTATTAAACATTAAATGGCTGGCGCCACGGGGGGCATTTCGGGGCCGTGTCCCCCCGAATCCCTGCTTGTGACCCCAAAACGAGAAATCTGTCCCCCAAACGAGGAATGCGGGGGGCATTTCGGGGCCATGTCTCCCCAAATCACTACTTGTGCCCCCCAAACGAGAAATGTGGCCACCAAACGAGGATTGTGCCCCAAAGAAAGTAGCTGGCTCGATGCCACTGGATTGCAGTTCGGGGCCTCAGATTCCCAAAATATTGGTCATCAACCCAGTAATCGTGGGCAAGAACTGTTTTTCGCAGATTTCGCGATGAAGACCTATTTTTTATTTTTTTGGTCTTTATCCATAGCTCATATATCGCGAAGAAGACCTTGTTTTTGTCTTCAATCTAGAATTCGTGTAATTTTGCGCATCATTTGCGAAGAAGACCTTTTTTTATGTCTCGAATTCAAGGGAAAAAAGTTTTTGTGTCCCTCCAAAAATTGTTTATGGATCCCCAGTCACGCTACTCTGGCGCCGGGCCTGCTTTAGGCCAGAAGCAAGCAAACGATCAATTACTGTAATTACAACGTTGGTTGTTATTGAAATGTTTGTGAAATGACTATGACGTCATAAACCTTAAAGTAAAATTCGAATTTGCAATTCGACGAGGTATGTTATCGGTAAAAAGCGGACAATGAGTAGCAGGTATAGGCAGGACGCTTCTCCACATCAAGAGTTCCAATAGACGTAAATGAATGACCTAATTTATTGCTTTGACCGTAAAACGGTTAAACTAACGACTATAAAAATTGGTATTCCTCGACTGGGGGCTAAGGAGGCTATAGCTTTCCACTTAGCTAAATCACTTAGAAAATTTAACCCCAAAGTGGAATGCTTTTTAACGTGTTTTGAACTTGACCAGAAAGTAAACAAGAGCTAAAATGGATCAGTAATTTAATTTTGTCAAAAAGCTGCTAAATCTTCGCAATTAGTTCTTTCACATGGCTCCTTTCTACAAACAACGTGTGAAATGTCACCCAAATGAGTTAAAATGGCTGTTATGTTTTTTTTTTTTTCCGATAAACAGCATAGGTCACCCAGCGGGCCGGGCTTTGCATTCAGACCCTCGTAGTCTCGAAGGGCTATAACGGACGCAGACAAATAACTTAGGGAGCAAACCTTCTCTCTTCACAAAATCCTGGTTACGAACCTGCCTCCACCGAGTGTGGTAGACAGTTAAATTAGGCGACAGTTTGTATCTAAGACAGAAAACTCCTCCTCTATTTCCTGCTCAAAAGTAATTTGGTAAATAACGATGTAATTCGAATTACATGATTTTGCTATCTCTAAGTCTGGCAATATTCTGCCTCAACTCTGATCTAATGCAAAGCTCTGCAAAAAGAATGAAAGTACGTAGCGCGAATCGAACTTGAGCGGAAAGCTTATTAAGGGCGCGCTCTATTACGCCACAGAAACAAAACTGTCGATTAGTCAAATAGCGTGTCCAAGGAAAGAGAAAAAGCGATTGATGGTAATTGCTGTAACTAGACGAGATTTGTTCTCAAAGAAGCTTAAAGGAGTGCTCAATACCAGCAACAGTCAGAGCATAACACAACAAAATCACTAAAATTCAAATCAAATCTTTCCTTGTACTTGCTGTATTTTGCCGAAGCGTGTAACAAGTTTGCGAGGCCCGTCTCCGCATCATTGCGCTTGCCGGCAACACAGCTCCTTTCAAAGAAATGTTGCAGCGATGGCGAGCCGTTGGCTACACTTAATCTTCTTACATGAAGTTTTCCAATGATGTTGATGAAAATTTTCAACATGATTTCGTAATAGATATTGGCTATTGCATCACAGAAACTTGTATCACGAATAGTACTACCTTAGAAAAGTATTCATAACAACCGTAAAAACTTTATGACGAAATGGTGTTGATTTTTTTCTTAAACACCATTGCAAAGCCTCATTAAAAGGTTGACTGTGTCCGATTTGACCGGCCCGAGATTTGAACTTCAGACCTCCCGCTAGAGACGAACGCGTTACTCCTCGACTACCTGACCGATTCAATCATTAAGCATTTAAATCACCAAAATTAAAAACCATAACAACACCTGATTTGCCGAAAAACAGGTCCTCAGGGGGATAAGTCCTAAACAAAACTGTACCGTGACTTAGAAGTAATCTTACCGTAAAAGTGTAAAAGAAAACCAATTTTACAAGTTACCTCATCAATATAATTAATTTAAACTTACATGTTCATTTGGAAGTAATATCTTATGGATGGAGAAATTTCAAATGTCAGAACTATTGTACAACACAATGGTAAATACAGAGTTAAACGTTACATAACAGATAGATATATTCTATTACCAGCATGTGAAAGTATATTCTGTAAAGCAATCAAATTCAACAATCCAAAAGTTTTCATTATACACAAATTAAGTCACAATGATTAAATTATTCACGCCGATTATTCAATCAACTTAAAACGATTTAAAAGTTCTGCAGAAGTTACAAAACTGAAGTATTTTTTACAGTGCAAATGATATTGTACGGTATACAACACATAGGATCAATTTTAGCAATATCCGATATTTGAACACGCTATTTCATTTATCCAGTATTATTACATCTTTAAAAGCATTGAAAAAAGTTGGCCGACAAATTTTTTAATATACTCTCTGCAGAAAAATGCTCACTGTATATACAGTACTTCAAATGCGCTCAGTTAATTTTGCTTGGCTTTGTTAATAAATTGTCATATTTTTCAGAAACTCCGACTTTTGATAAAAATTTTTTACGAATCTTCAACATATCTTCGTGTTTAAATGTCGGAGTTTAAATTTGTTTGATTAAGTGTTCGTGCTGCATCTGCAAAAGTCTTAGTGCTTTGTATAGAGATGTTGAGTTGCAATGGTATGAAAAAATGTCTAGGGATTTATTCAATATACTCTGTACAAGATGTAAGTATAATGTGGTACTTTGCAGCAAAATTTCTTCACTTATTAATACATTCATTCATATTTGTTCATGTCCATACACTACAGCAAGAAGTAAAAGATAAAACTTATCGAACGTTGGAATATGGTACATAGGGTGACCACAATAGAGCCAAAATGCTCGCCTAGTCGCAGACGACCTTTCTCTCTTTAGCCTACTTGTCTATCCAATCAAACAGAAAGCAAAAAAGCAACAAGATCGCAGAAAGCAGTATCACACATCACAAGTTATGTACACTTTATACAATTTATACAAAATAATTATAACAAACACAATTTTTGAAGATCGATATTTTAGATCAATTAACAATCAATTAATGTCAAAAAAAATTCTTTTCTAAGTAACCGACGCATTAGATTAGATGATGCAGTTTGGTACAAGGTTTTAGCTATAATTGGCAACAAGGTAGCATTTGATAGTTTTTTTAAACCTGTAGTAAGAGAAATCCTTCCATTCTGGGTTTAAGTTGTTCCAAATTTGTGCACCACTAAAAGGTAGTGCTTTTTTAGCAGTATTGGAATGAATTGAGGATAACTGCTAATTTTTGCGACTAGCATTTCTAGCGTTGTAATTATGCACAGAGTTTACACATTTAAAATATTGGTTAAATACTTTTGGGAGCTAGTTGTTGTGATATAAATACATGAATTTGGCCGTCTCTAAGTGATATATATTCTTTATTCTTAGTATGTTCAGTTTATGATATAAAGAATTGTTTGCAATATGATCACTTCTCCTTACACGGCTTATAATTCTTACGAGTCTATTTTGAAAGACTTGTAGGGGATGTAGCGCAGAATCATTTGTAGATCCCTATGTTAAAATTTCATATATTAAGTGAGGGTACACTAGGCTGTGGTATAGCATTAATAAATACTTTTGAGTTATATTCTGACGGAAGTAACAAAATAAACCACAATATTGAGACAATTTTTTGCAGAGATGTTGAATGTGGGCATCCCCTTCTCATCCAGATAAACATCTAGATATTTTGCTTCAGCAGTTCGGTGAATGTTTTGTTCATTTATAGATATAGAAAAAATACAATTTGCATATGCATAAAAACTGTGCAGCAATTGAAACTCTGGAAGTCTTTTTGATTAAGAGCAATTTAACAAGCATTTTCCATCGTTGTTTTCAAATCTTTCTTTTTCTAATCCGTATTCCCGAATTCGCTTTCCGAAAATAATTATCGTTCCCAGGATGCAAACAGCCATGAAGATGTAGAGTAAAAAGTGATCGATCACCATGGCAACGTATTTCCACTGGTCCTCTTTCTGTGATAAAAAAAGATTTCTCGTTTAAAAAAGTTTCCCTTTTAAGCTTATGGTGATGACTTGAAGACTCAATTAAGACATAGCAAACAGAGCTTATTGATAGTAAGGAGAAATTGGTGGTATGGAAAAATGACGTCATTGATAGTATGGAGAAATGACCTTCTAATCCTTATTTGGCAAACCTTTATTTGAATGAAATTTTTACTCTGGTTGGTATAAATAGAAAACTGGTGAGCAGCAGAGAATTGCAATTGCTTTTAAAGTGCTATAAATATAGTGAAACCGCGCACAGCTTTAAAATATTTAATTGAAAAAATCCTTCTTATTTTACCAATTGTACAGGTCTGTCGAAAAATTAACTTTACAATTTTTTTAATCTTCCACTTTTGCTTGCTTGAAAAAGCAGTTTTCCAAAATCTTTCAAAATCCTAATACACAAACACAGTATAGACACATTTTGTAACTTAGAAAACAGCGTTCATAAAATGCTCCCAGTTGTATCAGCTTGCGGTTGTCAGAAGTATGACTGCGGATGGAAATTAAGCCCATGCCACAACAACCACTGACAGCTCGACAGCTACTAGACGCAACTTGTCGGTGGTAAGGATTATCTCCAAAACAACTTACTTTCTGCCCATCCTGCTCATCTCTGAAGCACTGAGACACAAAATTGACTCCATCAGCAGCTTGTCTGACGTCATTACCGATTAGTCGCTTCCGTAAAGTCGTATCTTGGCCGGAAATTTCTAAAAAAAGAAAACGAAATTACATAACGCTATCTGCTCTTTAAACCAATTTTCAGATTACTATTTCAAATATCATCATTGCGGGCTGTGTCTAGAAATTCGCATCCTTCACAATTTGACCGAGCGGTAACGCGTTCGTCTCAGGAGCGGGAGGTCTAAGATTAAAATCCCCGGCCGGTCAAATTGGACACAGCGTTGCCAACGGCTTGCCATCGCTGCAAAATTTCTTCGAAAGGAGCTGTGTTGCCCGGGCGCAATAATGCGGAGATGGGCCCGGCAAACTTGTTAAACGCTTCGGCGTAATACAGCGAGTATAACAAAAGTAAACACTTTTAGCAAACCGTCCGTCATCTTTTCCGAAGCTGAGTATTCCAGTCTTGTATAGCCCCCGATGTAGGTATAGCAAAGCTTATTTAACCTTACCGTTTATATCTCTGCACAATGGTGGATATTTCATGGCTTGATTTTTCTCATCCTCATAAGGATCCATTCGCTTCATGGTGGAGCTGAAGATAAACTTTGGAAGCAGAACCATGAAAATCTAAAAACAAACATTTTAGCCTTATACTATAACAATTGTAACTGCACGCCAGGAGGCAGCGAAGGGACTCTTCGGTCTTCAAGTCAAGTTGCCACCTGCCGACATGTTTACCACACACGGTAGAGGCTTTACACAATCACTTTAACAGAAAAGGTATGAATAACGATTCTTCTTGTCGTTGGTTCGACCCGACCGGGAATCGAACCCATGTCAAACGTTTCAGTAGCAGACGCTCTATCCACTCGACCACTTTTACGTTGAACGTATTGAATTTTATTAAAAATTAAACTCATTGAAAATAAATTTTTGTCTACCGAAGACGTCATTTGATTGATTTTCATCATTTACCAATTTAACAAAAATTTACGGTTGCCGCCCCTAGGATAATCAAGAAATGGAATTGTTGTACTTGAGACGTGGGCCGGCAGACAATGCTAAATCTAAAAACGTTCACAAAAGTGTGGCTACCAACTTGCCTAGTTTATTACTTTTCACGCACCTGTAATTTGTTGGGGCTCAGGGGCTGGTTGAAAGCAGCTGTATTAATCCACTTCGACAACATCAAAAATCTTCAGAAATAATATTTACCTTTTTGATCCGATCTGACATGACGTGTGTAGCGGGGCCTCTATAATGGATATTCAAAACGGCCACAGTCGTCATGATAGATAAGCAGACCAAAATCATGGTGAAGACAATGTATTGGCAAAGTAATGGAACTCCATTGGCAGTAGATGGAATGGCTTCAACTGAAAAAAGAGTTATTTAAAGTTAAAGCCTACTACACTGTTCGTGAAATTACATATGACCTAAATGATTATGCCATAGCCTTATAGCTTGTTTTACATTTCTCTACATTTCTATTTTAGTTTTTTTTTAACAAATAGTTCTTTTTTAAAAAGAAAAAAACTTCATAAATAATGAACAGTAAGGTTCGGTTTACAGCATTGAGCATAAAATCGTGGGCATGTAAGTCTTGGGTTCGGCTCCCTAGTGGCTGTTCGAGTTAAACAGGGCCAGGTCCAGTTTTCTCCGCTAGTTGGGTGTACTTTAGACAGCCCAGGAGCCGGATATGGCCAAATACTTTAAATATTCTAAATACTTTAAATGTTCTAAATATTTTAAATACTTTAAATACTTTAAATGCTTTAAATGCTTTAAATGCTTTAAATGTTTTTAATGCTTTTAATGCTTTCATTGCTTTCATTGCTTTTAATGCTTTCAATGCTTTCAATACTTTCAATGCTTTAAATGTTTTAAATGCTTTAAATGTTTTAAATGCTTTAAATGCTTTAAATATTTTCAGTATTTTAAATATTTTAAATAGTTTAAATATTTCACAATTTAAAATTTCATTTTATTTTAAATAGATTAAAATTTGAAATTAAAAATTTTATTTTAAATAGATTAAAATTTGATCTTAAAAATTTTATTTTAAATAGATTTAAGATTTCAAAATTTTGCAAAAATTTTCAAAAAATTTTAATTTTTTTGATTTTTCGGAGTTTTCTGATTTTTTTGATTTTTCTCAAATTTGTAAAGTTTTTAAAGTCTTGAATTTTAAAGTTTTGAAATTTTGAAATTCTGAATGAAATTTTTTAAATCTTAAATAATTTTAGATTTTAATCTGTATGTTACTTTTGGCAGACATCCCTGGTCATCCCTGTTAAGGGTGAAACACACTGTAGGGTATTAACTTTTTAATTTTTGACGTGTGCTCTGGTATGGTATTATAAGTCTATACTTCGGTTAACCAACATGGCAGCTGCTGGTAAGGTAGTACGCCAGGTACCAAATTTACATTAAAAAGAAGACTGTTGCGTGGCACCACAAAAAATTCTTGAACACAAGCAGAAAAAAAAAGAAAGAAAACAAAAAACAGTAATATGTACATCAAAAAGAGGAGCTTTTGCAAAGCTACACCGTACACGTAGTGTCGAATACAGTGGTTCACAAAACACCTTATTAAAGAAAGAGCAAGGAATTATTAGACTTTATCGAGCCTTTCTTGCTGTCAACTGATTGTAGATATTATACAAATTAAGGGTGGATTTTAATAATTTTAAAGTCTTTAGCGACAAAGTACGCTTTATGAACCAAAAGTTTTCATTCATTTAGATTAATTTTGTGGTATAACTCAGTAGTGAGTAAACTAAGATCACTTTAGTCACACTCATAATTGAGGAAAAAGTCATTAAAAACAAAAGAAAGCCAGACAATTGGATCAAGATATAAAGCTTTTTTTTCTTAAACCAGTTGTAGTTGTGACGTAACAATTGATAATAGCAAATCCATGTAATCCATTGTTAGGATAACGCAATAAGTTATATAAATTGCGTAACAAGCAATTACAATAAAATAATAGTAACAAAGCAATTAGGTACCACAGAATAATGCATTAATGAGGCCTTGCCGAATTATTTATTGCTTTGGCAGAAAATCATGTACGACCGAGAGGTGAGAATGCTGGGAAATGAACGTTATAGTAATTAAAATGGTCGGATTTTCTTGTAGAAATTTCAAAAGTTTTTGAAGCTTCTAAATTTAATATTTTATTCATCAAATTGATAAATATCCCGATTATGGCGATACGACCTACAACACGATCAAGAAATATACCTCTGGATCAGGCCACACAAACTATAGTACATTTAATTTCTTACAAAGAAATTTTTGCAGCGTTGGCGAGCCGTGCCATGACTGTTTTAGTCTGTCCGGGGATTGAACTTTCACGTTCTAAAGTGAGGGCTTCACTGCTCTATCAACCTATTTACATCGCTACGTCCAAATCACCCAATTCGATTTAAAAATCAAAAGAGCAATAAAAATTTAAATCACTTACCAATGACAAGAAGAAACACAATGAGTGAAAGCAAAAGAGAAATACTGAGGGTCATTTTTTCTCCTGCATCCGAAGGGAGGTAGAATACTGCACAGGTGAGAAAGGAGAAAAGCATTGTGGGAAACAAGATGTTGATAAGAAGGTAGAGTGGCTTTCTTTGTAGAATGAAGTGGTATGTAAAATCAATGTAGACCTCTGTTGATGAAAAAAGGAAAAACTAAAACAATGCATTTGAACACTTTTACAGAGGGACTGCAAAAACGGTTCAAGTATGCAGTGGCGTCGCTAAAGGGGGGGAGGTGCGGCCCGCTCCGGGTGTTACTATTTGGGGATGACACCATTTTATGACAGTCAGTCAGTCAGTATCAGTTTATTCATGTACCAGTGCACGCAAGCAAGAAAAACCCACATTTGGCATGTATACTGTATATCAAGTACGGTACATAAGGAGACCTCGAAAGAGCGAAACGCTCACCGAGTCATGGCCACCCTATTTCACATATTTTTAGTTTTATGAAGTAGTGCACAGCATTTCATTTTAAGTCGTCACAATGACATACATAGCATTGACAAAATATTCATTCACAGTTCTTTTAAGTAGAGTAAAACACCAGAACCAGCTCATTTTTTCGTTGTAGTCAACTCAATATAAATGGATTTAGGCTTCGAACTAGTATTTAAGGTATAATATTCATTTTTTAGGCCTTGCACTTCTTCACACCAGCCCTTGCAATTATAACTGAATTTTTTTAAAAGAGAAAAAAAATTACGCAGAAAAACAGACTTCGTTTCGGCTAGCCCACCCCCTCCCCCCAAAATGCAAATAACTTGTTAGTTATTACAACGTGCTGCAATGACAAATTTAGATTTTCACACAATCGCAAGCAAAAGAATTAATTTTAGCAATATTTTGAAAATTAGAAAAACATGCCTAATTTTATTTGTACTTTAAGATGAGATCTCCTTTAACTGCTTCTTTAAATTTGTAAAATGAAAAATCTTTCCACTTCGGTTGCAAACTATTCCAAATTTGGGCACCACTAAATTGCAATGCCTTTTTTGCAGCATTCGAGTTTATAGAATGTAAATAAAAGTTGCTGTAACTAGTGCATCTTGTGTTGTACTTGTGAACTGTTTTAGTAGATGTGAAATATTGATTGTATAGATTTGGAAGTTTATTGTGTAGAAAGAGATACATAAATTTTGCCATTTCAAAATGATACATATTCTTGACTTTTAAAAGTTTCAATTCATGATACATGGTGTTGTTTCTTACATGTTCGTTTTTGCTGACATTGCAGATAATTCTTAAAGACATAAATCGATCAAAAAAAACAACAACAATATGTTTAGTATCATTGCAAATGTTTAGCAAACTGTAATGGATTAAAAATGATTTAAAACAACTTTTGAAATACAGTATTTATTCAGAAGGGGGAGGGGGGGCACTAATTTGTCAAAAATATAACTCACAAATCAGTAAAAAATTTAAAAAAATTGCCAAAACTAAGCAATCAAATTTAATCACTTGTTGAAAAATGCTGAATGTAGATTTCATTCTAAAATATACTGTATAAGCTCAGGAATAGGGGGGAAGGGGTCTTGAGTATTAGATAATTACCAATCACTTCAACTCAAATATCGTTCAATTAGCACCTCCCCACCAATTATTTTTCTGTACAAAACATGGACGGAAAGTATTTATTCTTGTGAGTTTTATTGAACTGTAAGATTTTATGATTTACGGTACTAGCTTGTATATAAAAGAATAGCCACCTCCCACATAGCCATGGCCCATTCATGCAACCAGTTTAATGATGTTTTTTTGCACTGCGAATTTCTATACCACATTTCCAAAGCATTAATTTTTATCAAAACAAGCCTAAAATTAAGTCATTTTTGCAAAAAAATACAAAATTTTTGAGCGCTGGGGCCCCGCTTCTAACCCCTGAAACAGTCCTTTCCCTCTCATTGCAGATATCTGGCTATGAGCCTGAGTCTAATCATGCTTTTGCACTGCTAATTTCTATGCCACCAGAGTTCTTTCTGATACTACGTTTTAAAAGCAATAATTTTCATCAAAATAAGCCTAAAATTAAGTTATTTTTGCAAAAATTGAAATTTTTGAGTGGTGGGGGATCCGCCGCTAGATCCCCAATGGCTTCCGGCGAATGAGGGCGGAGCTCCCAGTCTCCCCAACACAGCCCTTCCCCTCACTGCAGATTTCTGCTTATGCGCCTGATACTAGACGAGTTTTGCTCGT
The DNA here is from genome assembly GCA_963965965.1 of Trididemnum nubilum. NCBI lineage: Eukaryota > Metazoa > Chordata > Ascidiacea > Aplousobranchia > Didemnidae > Trididemnum > Trididemnum nubilum. The sequence goes on along the minus strand of OZ014484.1, from coordinate 13,236,683 downwards.
ACTTTCAAGTTTTCGAATCTTGCAATACGAAGTTATTGAGCTATCTTCAGTAATGAAGTATCGCAATAACGCTATCTTTCAGATATAACTTTTTGCAGCCTACTATACATTGTAAAGGATAACACCACGAAATTGCACCCCGGGTGTCACCATCGTTAGCGACCCCACCGCAAGTATATTTTATGCGTAGTCGGTGAAGTTCTAGATAACTGTACTTTAGTACACCTTTTTTTTATGAGAACCAGTCAAGTTTGGGTTGAGGCTGGCTGTCGTTAAATTTTCAAAAATCTTCAGCCTCATTTGTTCTTCATGATTTTTAATGTAATTTTGAATATTGCATGATTTCAAATTGCGTTTTTACTATCACATTTTGCATTTAATTGGACGGTGAAAGGTGCTAAAATTTTTGCAATTATATTTGAAATTCCTTTCATGTCAATTTGTTAGCTTAACTGATGGTCTTGGTTATCAGTCCGTGAATAATGCTTTAAAGAAACGACAGATCAAGGTAGATTTTTTTCTTTCTTTATTGGGACTTTTAGTTGGGGTCCGATAATTTTTTATCAATTTGGAACTTATGGTAATTTTCAGTACTTAAGGAATTTGGTTTCCAGTTTACTTTTACAATTGCAGTCATTAGTGTAGTTGATAACGTAAATGTTAGATACGTCTGCGTTACTACGGAGCCGCATATGGATCAGATAGTGGGGATGCACTGATTAATTTCAAGCAGTACTACATAAGTCTGTAGATACTGTAGGTATATTAGTGATGACATGATGGACAATTGATTGCTAGTATCTTGTTAGTTGATGGGTGATTGTTAGGATTTCTGCAGCTTCGTCCTTTCGTATGTCTTGAATTAAATTTGGGTTGTAAGACAGTCTCTGGAAGTGCATTGGCAGTAGAGTATCGCTTGGCTAGATTCAATGATTAAGTTCTGTATTAAGGAATTAATAGCTTACTACCTAGGTTAGGACACGTTCTTCACGACAATAACGTCTTCACACTGTAGAACTATATTTTGTTTATTTCTGAATTTTTTGCCCGTTTTGTTAAACTTACCCTTGACATGCAGGTTACCTTTTGTTCTAATTTTTCTTGAGCAATATTTACAGATTGACAATGACTTAATCTAAGAACAAAAACGATTGCCAATATAGAACTAAGCATAACAATTTATTAGACGCGTTTCGCTTTAACTTAAAGCATCATCAGTAGAATGAATTTGCAAAGTAAGAAGCACGAATTTATATACAATAGCCACCCATTACCAAAATGTTGCAACAAAATGAATATCCTACCAAAACTATTCGGAATGTTATTCGCAAAGCCATAAACAGAAATCAAAAACCGGATGCCAAACTTTACCCTAACCAACAACAGTCTACGAAGCATTGTGTCTTTTTTAAATTGCAGTTTATTGATCGTATTTCTATGCAAATTGAAAAAGAAATTCGTGAATTTTTATGCCCGTATGATATCAAATTGATAATGTCTCATCGTAACTTTACCATTGGCAAACTATTTCCGTATAAAGATCGTCAATCGTTATTACATTCGTCAGGTGTTGTGTATCAATTAACTTGTAGTTGTAGTCAAAATTATATTGGCCAAACCAAACGGAACCTAATTACTCGCCTCAATGAACATCGCACGTGTGAAGATTCTGAAGTTTGCAAACATTTGCTCAATAATCCCAACCACGTAATTAATTTTGACTCACCCAAAATTTTGGACAGAAGTAATCACGTAACTAAATTACGCATCAAAGAAACTCTACATATTTCCAAAACAGAACCACAACTGAATGTCGACAATCAATCTTTGCCCCTGTATCTTTTTAATGCTTAATTGTTTTAAATTGTTGTTTAAAATGACGTCGCTATTCCGCTGTGTTTTCTTGTGTGTTTAAACCTATGACCTGTCGCTCTTTTATTCAATTATGACAAATCTTAAGCCGTGCCGTGGCCACCTGAATTAATGGGTGGCTATTGTATATAAATTCGTGCTTCTTACTTTGCAAATTCATTCTACTGATGATGCTTTAAGTTAAAGCGAAACGCGTCTAATAAATTGTTATGCTTAGTTCTATATTGGCAATCGTTTTTTGTTCTTAGATTAAGCAGAAACTCCGACCGTTATGCTCCAAGACAATGACTTACTTAGTTGAATTAAATAAAATGTTTACGACAGCTATGGCTCTTTCATTGTTGGCGATACAGAAACAATATTATTGTGACTAATAGTTACAAAAACTCGTTATTTTATTGTTTGGTCTTAAGAACGTACAGAGAAGCATAAAAAACAACGTATAGCTACTGAAATCGCTTACGCCTTGCTGATACTTTTATGCTTATTTCGCATGTTTGCACAGCTGTCTTCTAAATAGAAATCTGAACAAAAATCTTCTCAAAATTGAGTTGTTTTTTATTTAAAAAAATTGTAAAAATCTCTTGCGCTTTGGGGCAGAGCTATCTCGACTCCGCATACTGTGAGTAAATCATTTCGCAAAATTAAAAGTATTTAACATACATGAAACTGTATCGGTATCAATTTATTTTTCAATATTTTCACCAAGCACAATTATGAAATTACAATACAAACGACAAATTACGAAAATTTGAAATAAACGTGCTCACATGGTTCAGTACTTGATGATGATGTGGTGGCGAAGGACCATACCGGTACGTCATCAAGTCGACCACCACCTGCTTTCTACATGAAACTTTCGATAACATGACTAGCATAGGTGGGTAAGTTAATGCAAAAAGTTAGCTTTGTTAACCACTAGTCCGTTAACAAACTTCACACCTCCGGTAAAGCTAATTTGTTATTTTCAGCTTAAAATATGGGAAGTTAATGAAGTCCGTTAATTCGTTAACATTTTGCGGGTTATTTACATTTCTTTTTATTCATTCACTTCTAAACCACGTAATGACGTTGTTGAACTGGCGATAAGGAAAAATTTATAGCTATGGTAGTCTTTTTGTGTTTTGGAAGTTACATTTTACAGTCTAACACAGTTTCAAGATAAGAATGAGTTCATATGCAGTAACGAAGCTGCGATCAAAAAATGTTTGAAAATTGCGAATAGCGATGATTAATAGACCTATGAGGCTGCAGCTTATTATTTGCCACAAAAAAGAGCTCCTTCCTTCGCTTTTTTTTCTGTAAGATTCGTGCCAATACGCAACGAGTGTTACAAATGCAAACTATTTGTACCGGTACGATGAATGAATGGTGCTAGATATTAACGATAAAATCTTAACGGAAGTAAACAAACCTTAACGGAAGTTAATTTTGTCTGTTAACATAAAAAAACTTTTTGACGAATAAACGAGTTAATGAAAAAGTTAGCTTCGTTATTTACGATTTACAGGATTGTACCCACCTATGCATGACTGGGATTATTTACTCAGGCCCATTAAAAAAGACAAAAAGACTGTAGAATCGAGTTGCATTAGCATTGGAATAAGTCAGTCCTCCGATGAAAAATCCGAAACTTTGATCCCCTATTCAGCGATTTACATTTTGAAAGAAACCTTATAAATGCTAAAATGCTGTATTATATTTTGTCAACCCTACTGGAAACACGAACAAATTTTCAGAGCAAAAAAACAAAAGCAGCGTGTACACTATATATACAGAGGTTCTGCAGCTATCAGTACAACAAGAAATAAAATGCTAGTATCGACGCTTCATTTTACACAGTCTTAACCTAAACGATTGAAATGTCGCAGAAGATCTAATAGGTAAACTTTCAAGATAAAAATGCGTATTCTACTCGAAATAGCAAGTTTTTGTTGGTTATTCTTAATTGTGAATAAAATATAAAATATTTTTACTCGAGTCATTAAGTTAAATTCGAGTCGAGCCACCTTACGTTATTTAATAATGAAGTGAAAAATTGTTAAGGACTCGCAAAAAATCTTGAGTTTGAGCGTTGTAAACTGTTGTATCAAAGTTTGAAGGGGGCATTCTTGATCTGACCATCAACGACCACATATTACTTATACATCCACGTAACGCAATCAGATTAGGACTTTATTTTGTTCAGTAAAAGACGAATGTACATGTGGCGTCCAAGGTTCACGTAATAAAACTTTTGCGATAAACAATTTTTTTTAGGTTATTTTGCTTATAAATGAGCACGAACAGTTAGACAAAATATACAACAAACTAAGTACTCTAGAACACACGGCACTGCTTCATGTTAAAAATAATAAATAATGCTTAAAATTTGGAAGCTGTTGGCAACGCCTCAGAGTTTTTCAATTCCACATATTTAAACCGACCAGTGGTCACGAGGATATACAGAGCGTCAGCAAGTAAAACAATCCAGCCGAGCTCGTTTCCCGGTCGGGTCAAACTTAATATTCTAAAAATGGTATTCACAACTTTCCTGCTTGGCGTTCAGCTTTAAAAGGAGGAGTATCTTCTCGCCATTAGCCACGTGATGAATAAACAGAAAATAAGCAAAAATTTTAAAAAATCGAAAGATCAAGAACGTGAAAACTATAAAATTTGCTGGGCAACGCGTATGGAATCGAATATCTTCCTAGACATATTGTTTATTTTAGTTTTGTTTATAATATCAATTCATAGTAAAAATTTGGAAGATCTAATTGCTAATGTTTTAAAATCAACAAAACATTTGTTTAAAAAAAAATTCAAGCAAAATTTTTTATGCCAACTTGCGTTCTGAACTTCTGATTGTCCCTTAGGGCACTGTCTACACTGTGGGTAAAATGGTGAGGGTAGGAACGTATCCTTAGTTTATTTTAACCAACTGCCAGCTTGTACGCTGGTAATGCGGTAAGCCGCGCGTACCGAGTTTCTGTAAAACCAAACTAAGGTTACGCTCGTATACTCAAGATTTTTCGCACAGTGGAGACCGGCTCTAAAAGACGAATGAAGGCAAAATTAACGGGATATCTGAAGTTAGAGCAATCGTATTAGATTAAATTGGCGTTGACTACATTCTTTTTGAGCCAGCTGTTCCAGAGGTTTTCTACTTCAAACACCACGTAGGGGTCTCCATAATTATAATTTCTATCGGTTACCTGCACATTTCAATGCAGTACTCTAGCCACCAAGGCCATATTAATCTATATAGGTTAAATTGTCCTTTGCAGCTTAGCCTAATTGGAGCGTTGCTTTAGGATAGAGCTAAAATAACGTCGCCGATGTCATCAACGTCAGTGTTGCAAATAAAAGTTTTGATTAAAGAGGCCTCTTCATCCTATTTGAAGTGGAATTTCTCTGGAACGGTTGGATTACAAAAGATGGAGTCGATGCATAGGCGTAGCCTGGGGCAAAGGGTTCCGGGTCTCCCCAATTGAAATGCCACCAATAATAAAAATCATGACAAAAAGCCTATTGTTTCTTCAGTTTTACTTTCTTTTAGTATTTTCGCGTATAACAGTAATAACTAGCAATAATATTAATATTGACGACCAGAGGGGTCCAGGGCCCCTTAAATTCAAACTTTTGCCAACCAGTTTAAATGTATCACTCAGGAGAAATTAAGTACTAAAAGTTGCAACCTAAGGCCTTCATCTAACCTTTTTTTGAACGTAATGCACTCACATGATTAGTAACCACCTATTGCACCAACTTCAAAAAATAATCTACCTCCACTTTGCCAGATTTTACGCGACGAAATACTTTAAAAAATTAGCAAGGGAAATGCTTATTGAACAAAATATTAAATTTGAATTGAAGGGGGCTTGGGCCCCTGGTCGTACATGTACTCCAAAAACTGGTTATTTTCAAGACAAAACAAAAATCTCCAAGGCAAATCTTCGAGTGAACTATTATTTACTTCTAAAACTTTTGCAGTAGGCATTGTATCTTGTTTCCCCGGTCTAGGCTAAGTCACTGACAAAATTTAACCCGAAAATTCAAGATTTTAAACGTGGTTTGTGCTTAACGTGTAAGTAAAAGCAAGACTGAACAATTTGATTTTTTCGATTGGCTTTCAAATTTAAAAAATGTGGTTCTTTGAAATGGCTCTAAAAACGTGCGAAATGTGATCTACAAACGTGCAGAATGTGCTTTAAAATAGTTATTTTTTTTTTTAAATTGCTAAACGATTGGGGGCTTCGTCTCCAGACATACATACGTACATTATGGTGCTCACCGCGTCTACGAATTCACACATTTTTGGAAAAATTTCATAACTTTTGGTTCAAGTTCTCCCCGCCTTTAGCAAATCATTATTACGTGCCAACTCACAGGCCTTACTCTTCTGATCTTCCATTCTATGGCATCTTTCTCCAATAAAAAGTCCCTTTAGTGAAATTTCTGATGACGTCATTGCAGGTGATTTGCGGTTTGGGTCCCCTTAATTTAAAATCTTAACTACGCCTATAATTCGATGCCAATGGAATCTTCTACGTTTGGCCTAACTTTGGATACCCGCATTGGTTTTTCCTTCAGTCCTCTTTTAAACAAAGCGTTTTTAGTTTTTACTGTAATATTTGTCATTTCATCAACCTTTGCAATTATTCGCAAACAAAGATTAATTCTGAACTTCAAACTATCGTGAGATACTGCGTCGAAACGCTTTGTGTTTCGTTTTATATCATGTTGGCTTTTCATATACGTTTTATCGATGACAGAAACGTATTTTTTCATTTGAACTTAATGTTGAAAACTTGAAACAGAGATGTATGGTATCGGGAATTGTTTTCACGTTGATACGGAATGTTTTCGACGGAAACGTTTCTTTCGGAAGTTAGAATTCGGGATCAGAGAAATATAGTGTGTTTCTTTGAAGGAACCCTCAAAAGGTTTTACGTATTTCCACGTATTGTCCGAAGGATCATATGCTTCAATAATATATGAATCTTTACTTAAAACGTAAATTTTTCCGTAGCAAACTGCTGCAATAGGTCTTAGTCGCTGTTCCAGTAAACTGCCAACTTTTGTCCAACTTTTTGTAATTTGGTCATACTTTTCCACCGATTTGAGGATGTGGGTAACTGTTTTATTTTCTGATATAAACGACTCGTAAATACCACCAATTACGTACAGTTCGCCGGCCAATTCTACAGCAGCTGCCTCTCTACGTCGTGCTTTCATTTGAGGAAGATTGGTCCATTTGTTCGTGGTCACGTTGTAGCATTCCACACTAGACAAAAGGAAGCCACCCACAGCACAAACTCTGCCTTGGTACTCCACCAAAGTACATCCACTTCGTGGGTCATTCGTATCTGGAAGGTCAAACCATTCATCGACAGTTGCATCGTATCGGAATACGTTTGAAGTTTCCGCCTCTTTTTGAAGATTAGTCGACGAATTATGGCTGATGATATATTGTTGTTTGCCTGCTGCTATGATGGAATCGCCAAATGCGATATATTTTTTGTTGTAATATTTGTTTTCCCAAACTAGTTTCTCCGGCGCTTTTGGGATAGACATAGAAAAATTAAGTTTGTACGTTGTATGCGGTATTTTACGGTAGTCGCGATTATTTTCAAATATGTAAACCGTCCTGTTTATGATGACTATACCAAAACTACGTAAGAAATTAATTTTGTCTGTACAGCTAATGATGGTATTACGACTACAAATTGTGCTATGGATAATGTCGCAAAAACTGAACGTTACACACGATCGACGGCGTTTGAGTGCTGAAAAAATGCAAGGACTATTTAAGAAATCTAATGGGTCGGGCTTGATCATCATCCCCATTCGAGCTTGATCTTCCCAGGAGTTGAATAAAGCAGAATCTTCAACATGCCAATCTTTTTTTTCGATAAAATTATTTGGTAATTGTGGTTGGCTGCGATAGTTAGCCACTAAGGTTGCTACGACTGCTGCGATCATTGCAAAAATAATCCATAGTTTGCACAGATTAAGAACATTTCGGGTCATCCATAACCTCACCGCCTCAGTTCGGTTTTGTTTTTCCATCACAGGTAGCTGTGGTTTTAACTTTCTTTGTTCGATCAACAATGACACTTGTTTAGCAGTGTCTTCGCAGTACACTTGTTGATTTTGCACCAGTTGATGAAGATTCTGTTTGACTTTAGAAATCTTTGGCCGAGCTTCAGGTTTGAATTGCCAGCATTGGTAGATTATTGCTTGAAGTTCGTAAAATATGACTGATTCATTGGGGTTATCTTCCAATGTTCTAGCGATTTCATCCAGATGAGTCGTGTCTGGTTTCTGTCCTTCCGTTTGTATTTTGTATATTACCACATCCAAATTAACTTGGTTCCCACTGTACGCATTTTTTCTTGTTACAGTTTCGTAGCCTATCAATCCGTAGCTATACACATCCATGCTGCAATGTCTATCTCCTTTTGGATCTCTCAAATATTCTGGTGCTGTGTAGATCGGTGTGTGCTGATTGGTTTTGTTGCTGTCAATAGTTAAAGTGGTTGCTCCAGTACGAGTTGCGATTGTGGCTGCACCAAAATCTGCCAACTTTATTGTTAGGTTGTCTGCCAATAAAACATTTTGTGGTTTTAAATCTCCATGAATATATGATCGTTTTGGGTCGTGATTGTGAAGATAGTCTAAAGCATCGGCGAGTTCAGTGAAAAATCTTGAGCGGATTTTCCAAGAAATTGGAATGTGAAGCTCGTTTAACAAAAGGGTTTCCAAATCTCCACAAGGGGCGTACTCCATTATTATTCCAACGCTAGCATTTTCTGTTTTTCTTGTCCCAAACACACTCACTATGTTTTTATGTTTGATTCTACGAAGCATTTTGGCTTCTGCTAGTGCTTCTTTATATCGTTTGTTTATAGCTTCCTGATTTCCTACCAATACAAATTCTTTTTGGACCACAAACTGTTCTTTTTGTCTTACATACATTAAACGAACAAGTCCATAGCTTCCTCTTCCTAAATCTCTGACCACTTCCAAGCCGCAATCTTCGAGTCTTGCTTGATTCATGGCAAGTGTAGTTAGTTGTTCCTGTAACTTGAAGTGAATTCTTACACGCTGTGATTCTCAGTATTCTGCTATTATTATCAATACGTAGAATAATGATGAGCAAAGCAAAGCGAAAACAAAGGCAACAAACATCAATTAAGTTCTTTTATCTTGCGATATCCATTCATTACCACCCACAGCAAAGAGCAATAGTGCCAATAACTGGATACCGCACACAATTACACAAGGACAAACACTAAATTATATTCACTCGGTCACCACAAAATTAACATTACTCTATTACCCTAACTGCAACGTAAATTTAAAAACCTTGTTTCATTAATTGCCGTTGTGTATTACAAAAATTGTTCTAAAAGGCGTGATGTCTAGGTATGCTAATGAAAAGGCGTGCGGTAACCTTTTCTGATTCAGTTTGAATGAATAAAATTGTTTTATTTGCGTAAATCAAGCATTGCGACAAAAGAAATCATTTTTTTGTAATTAAAAGGTCTATTACTCTGAAACCAGGGGTGCCGAAACCTGGGGGGATGGGGGGTATATATCCCCCAATAATTTGACTGTATCCCCCCAATAGTTTGAGTATGGTCTACATCTGCATCTCCCCCAATAATTTGACTCTGGTGTGCATCTCAGCGTAGGTGTCCACTTAAATTCGGGGAAAAAAGTGTTCCGTTGCTGGTGAAGACCTTTTTTTTTTGGTCTTCACCTGAATTTGGGGAAAAAAGTGTTCCATTTTTGGTGAAGACCATTTTCTTTTTTTTAGTCTTCATTTAATTTGCTCAACTGAACAAAATCGTGGTCGAAGCTCATTCCCCCAATGTTGAAAATAGGGCAAAATTGGGGTAAAATTGCAAATTATCCCCCCCAATGCTCAGCAAAGATCGGCACCCCTGTCTGAAACTGTGCTTTTTTCTCATTGTGTACTATATTTTTCATTCCACCAGGTAGTTTTACTGAAATTCTTTCAGACGTTGAAAAATATTCCTTATCGCACTAACAATAGGAAGTTTTTAGTGCTGCACCAAATAAGATATTGTCTGAGTACGTATACTTTGGATTGGTCTAAGAAAGACATTAAATGCAAGCCATCCAATAAACAAGTTGTTGTTATTGCATATTTTATCCTCTTATCACCTGACAACATCAGACGCTAACTATTGGATGATTCGGTCACTTTTCATTGTAGGAACTATACTTTGAATTTGGAGGAATCCGCTCCTGTTTAAGAATTTCCAATGAACCAGGCCCGGCGCCAGGATAGCGTGACTGGGGGGGCAGAAATAAATTTTGGGGGGGCACGAGAAGTTTATTTATGTGAATTCGAGAGGGGCACGAGAAATTTATCCCAGTCTGAATCAAATGAACAAGGTGAAGACCAAAAATTCAGAGGGATTTAACGTTTTTTCCGGCCGAAAACAGGTGATCTCCAAAAAAAAAAAGTCTTCAACCCAAAAATGTCATGAAATCCGGCGTCAGTCCACAAAAATTACAAAAATACCGGTGGCAAACACCAATTAGGGCCTCGATTTGCACTCCAGTAGCCCGGAGCCGGTTAATTTCTTCGGGGCACAGTCCTCGCTTGGGGGAGCACAACTTTCGTTTGGGGGGCACAAGCAGTCATTTGGGGGGCACGGCCCAGGAATGAACCCCCGTGGCGCCGGGCCTGCAATGAACCAAAGTTTCTAAGTATTTTTTGGTAACGCAGCGTTCCAATAGACTTGGTTACTGGCAGCGTGGCCAAGAGGGCAAGGGCGTCGTTTTTACGACAACCCTGATCGTACGATCTGGGCTTAACCCACGCCCTGGTCACGGTGTTGCATTCTTGGATAAGACGCTTTACGATGATCATCTCTGCTTGGTGGCTTCAAACAAACAGCAAATTCAGTCGACAAAAATTCAAAGAAATCCACTGAAACATTGGATCACCAATACTGCAGTAGTCAGAAGAATACAACACTATCTCAATCAAGAAATTTTGCTAGTACTCTATAATTCCATGGTTAAGAGCCACTTGCAGTACTGTATTTTGACCTGGTGCAATGGCAATAAGGCTTTGTCACAAACTCTTCAACGAGCAGCAAACAAGTTCATTAGACTCTTTTTTTAATTAAATTATCGTGAAATGTAAAAAATACGATGCAACAAAATCATATATAAACAATCAACTAGCTTTTTGAAAATGAATTAGCTTGCTTCATGCATCGATATGATCATGGCAAACTGCCATTGGCTTGCCAGGTCTTACTAAAAAATAATTCCAAATCCTCCAAAACTAAATTGCGTCTAACCAGAAGCAACTCTACATACTTTCCTGCATATTGTTTAACAATGCAATCAATTAAGTATAAAAGGCCAGTGCTATGGAATAAAATACCTTCATCAATTAGAGAAGTAAAATCTTTAACCACATTCAAATTGCTACTGCAATATTTCTTGGAAAAAAACGATTAGTTATATAACGTTAAGCATGCCTCACGTCCTCACTCTATACTATTTACTCGCTCTATCACTATCAGTCCACCTCTACACCCTACCCTAACGTCCTTACCCTCTTCATTTCCTTGAACATGTTTTATACTGTACATAGCTTATTGCAAATTTGCTTGTTTTTTATTATTTTTAACTATTGTGTAATTGCTACGTAAGGTTTAGCGACCATGCATTGTCATTGCTCTTTACGTGTGATTGATGAAGCTTGAAATTGTGCACGTTTCAACGTATATCATTTTGTCGCTGTTTTCCTTTTTCTAGTTTGGTAGTGTGCTTTTTCTGTCTTTAAACGTTGTTCTGGTGAGCCAGAAATAAAAACTCACTATCACTATCACTATCACCGGAAACTTCTAAGTAAGTGAGGATTTCTCCGAGCACTTATTAGTCATTGCAAAGAAAAATGTGTCGATCGCCCAATAGTTGAAGTCAGACGCTGCCCGGTGACAAGAGGATAAATACGCAGTAAAAAAAATTCTTCGAATTCCTGTCCACTAAATTTGCTGTTTGTTCGAAGCCACCAAGCAGAGAAATCATCGCAAACCGTCTTATCCAAGGACGCAACAATGTGACCAGGGTGATGGTTGGATCCTAATTTTGCGATCAGGGGCGTCGTAAAAACAACGCCTACTTGGTCAAACTGCAAGCAAAGACTCCCAACTGGTAGACAAATTTCTTAAATTTTTTTCATGCGATTTGCATCGATGGAGTCTTTCCAGTTTTCTATCTGTGCTTCATGCTTACATAAACGATGCTTGCGTTATTATTGAAGAGTCTTTTAAAATTACAACATTTTTAGCGTTGTTCTCGCATCGAGCTCATTTATCGCATCTGTCTCAGATGGGCCTCGAACGCACATTTATAGTTCTTATTTTTGCAGCAACTAAAAAAAGCGTTTGCCTGCAGCCAGTACTTAAATTGTAAAATTTTACATGGGGGGACGCTTTTGCAGCCTTGACCAAGTTTCAGCGGAAATTTTGTAATTCCGTCCTCGCAATTGAATGAAGACCAAAAAAAAAAAGGTCTTCGCCTAAAATTGAACTGTTTTTTCCCCCAAATCAGGTGAAGACCAAAAAAGAAAAAGAAAAAAAAGTCTTCACCGCAATTTTGAGACTATATTCGGCCGGACTTTGTTGGATTTATTCGTGCTGGCTGGCTCTTGCTCGTTTCATGATCCAGCGCTCAAATCTCGATGAGTGAACATCTAAATCTCGATGGGGGGACGCTAAATCTCGATGGGGGTACGCTAACTCTCAGTGGGGGGACGCGTCCCCCTGCGTCCCCCCTACAATTTAAGTACTGCCTGAAGCTCGTTTACACTTTAATTTGCGTAGTTTTTGCACAGCTTAAATAATTTTTTCACGCGTTTTGCACGGTTGCTAATTACTTCAGCACCGAATCACCTGTTTTGCTCATTCTGATTTTTTGTTGTCTGGCGGTTGGACGTATTTTTGCAAGAAAAGACCTCGCGGTTTTTTAGTTGTATTTTTATTTTTTCCGGGAAACTTTTGGTTAATTTTTGCCGCGTCGATTTTGTTTTAACTTAACTCAATAAATTTTGATTCAGTTCACATTCAACATCTAGTTACGGGTCGTTCTGTAACAAGCGTGTAATTGGGATTTTGCGCACGCGATAGAGCTTATGGTTTTGTTCGGCTATTTTGATAGACGAGCATCGAAACTTATTTGATTTGCATATAACTAAAAAACGGTGAAACTTGGAAAGTTAAATTTTGGACACAACGTTATGAAAATAAATAAAAGCGTCATGTATACCAATTTTGGGGATCCTAGGTCACGCGATCGTAATTAGGATCCCACAATCCGGGAAAAACCGCTATTTTTTGGGACAAAAATTTATTAACTCGCTTATGAGGTCAAAACGGCTAAACGTGGAAAGGGCTGCTGGCAGATCACAACATGGGTGCGAATCGGCGTTGTAAGTTGGGCTAGGCTTTCGAGTCGGGTTGGAGATTAAGACTGGCAGAATGTCGGGCTTGATATAGGTACTTGCCTTGTATTTTCGCCTTTTCGATACCATAAAAGCGTAATTCAAATAAATAAATTTGAAACCTGAATAATGACTTTGTTTAAGCATAAACGCATTTGTAATTACACTATTATTATTAGTACGTCACAATTCATTAGCAATGAGTAGTTTTTAATTATGAGCATAGCCGTACACATTTATAAACCTAAGAATTTTTTCGAGTTTTTCAGGCGTGGTTTTATATGGGGCGCCAAGTGTAAAGCGAAATGTACTCGTCGTTTTTCTGAGTTATGAGGTGCCAATTTGTGGATTTATTTAAATGTGAAATAAGGCATAAGTTTCATGTGCCAATTTGCATATTTATTTTGCCAGTTTTTGCAGCTATTATTTTTGTCACTCTCGCATGCCATTTTGAGTGTTGCGTAAATTGGCATGCCAAAAGCCTGCGAAGTAAAAGCATTGCAGAAATTGGCACCTGACTGTCAAAAAAAAAAAAAAAATGCCGGAGCACGATATAAATGTGCAAAAGGAAGTACGCGCAAAAATTGGCACGTTAAATCTGCAAAAAAAGGCACTGTCAAAATTTAGCGCTCTGCCAAACGTGGATCTAAAACAACCAAGCGGTATGCGCAGAGCACTTAGCCAGCATGAGTGTCCACTTGTTTCTGGGGAGACGAACTAAATCTGCAAATTATGACACTGCCTTTTTCAGCAGATTTAACGAGCCAATTTTTGCGCGTACTTTTTTTGCAGATTTAACGTGTCAATTTTTGCGCGTACTTTTTTTTGCACATTTATATCGTGCTCCTGCGGTTTTTTGGACATACAGGTGCTAATTTCTGCAATGCTTTTACTTCGCAGACTTTTGGCATGCCAATTTACGCGATACTCAAAATGGCATGCAAAAGTGACAAAAATATAATAGCTACAAAAACTGGCAAATTAAATATGCAAATTGACAAATGAAACTTATGCCTTTTTTCACATTTAAATAAATCCACAAACTGGCACCTCATATCTCAGAAAAACGACGGGTACATTTCGTTTCGCACTTGGCGCCCCATAGTTTTAGCTTCAAATTACTTTGTGGGTTCGGGTTTATAATTCTTCTTGGCATGTTTACAACTCTGATGCAGATGAACGCTTTGTGCGTACCAAGTTTGAGGTCGCCTGGTCATGTGAACGCATTTTTACAAACCGAAAATCAAGCAAAAACTAGACAAATTTGAACCGTCAAGTCTAGCTAAACTCAGTCGTTTATGAGAAAAATTTGATCACCACATTTAGAATGGTTATGTTTAATTTCCCCAACTTGGATACTATTTTTCATTTTTTTAAAAATCTTTCAAATCTATTTACTCTTAAACCACTTAGCTACAGATCTCAAAGTTTAAGTGATCGTATTTAGATATCAGGTAAAACTAGGTCCCGCCCGAAATCGCGGGTGCTTCGTCAAGGGGATCACACTCAAACGGGACCTGCAAATTTTTGAACTTTTGAACAGTGTTGAAGAATGAAGCAACCAAAAACAAAATTCAGATCAGAATTTGATTATAAACGTGGACAAAAATTAATACTTCTCACCTGGACAGCACTCGTAGGATACGTAATGCTTGTAGCATCCCACAGAGAGGATGTTCCATTCTCCACTAAGCTCATATGATCTCAGATCAGGATTCTCACATTTGTGATTTCTGCTGAAAAGTGAACATTGTTTATTGCTGTCGTACCCAAGTTCATGACTTCATGGCGGCTAAAACCGCTTTTGTAATTCCTAGTTCTGATGAACTTTTATATAATGACTGGATAGGACCATTACACCCATGTGCGTGCGGGGTCATTTTTACAAAATTTTTCAATCCCGGATCATGTTCTTGGTTCGGTTTGAACTCGTGTTGATTTGCTATGTCTGTGGATAAGACGCTTTATGGCAATTATTGCTGCTCTGTGGCCCAGAACAGCTGCAGGCATAAAAATTATAAACATAGATTAATAGGAAGCCTTTAAAAGCTTATTACTTGAAAAACCATCCCACTTACCTTACTTGTCCGTCTTTATTAACCATATCAATGAGAGTTTTATGGTCTGTCCACGGACCTAATTTCATAGTGCAATTTTGAGTGTCAAAAGGAAAATCAGCAACCTGTTGTCACGAAAAAAAACTTGCTTAATCAAAATTAATTGCTTTTAAAATGCAATTTTATGCCGCTATTTGTGACTTAAATTTGCGATGCTGTATTATAATATGTCTGTCAGTTTTTGTCGTTTTTTGTCGGACGGTGACGTGTTCGTCAACGGAGCGGGAGGTCTGAGGTTTAAATCTTGGGCCGGTCAAAAAGGACAGTGTTGCCAACGCTCGCCACCACTGCGACATTTCTTCGAAAGAGGCAGTGTTGCCCGGGCACAATGACGCGGAGATGGGCCTTGCAAACTTGCAACAACACGTAATGCAGCGAGTATAATAAAAGATTTGATTTAATATAGCCTATCCTCATTCGTCACCAGTATCGTTGTTTGTCGTAATAATAATTTTATTTATCTATGGCACTCAAAAATACTAAATAGGTTGTTTGTTTTTTTGCACAAGGCAAAATTAAAAATAAAAAAAAATTGAAAACAAATGCAAAAAGTTAAAATTTCAAACTAAGGCAATTATTGTGGAACATGTAGCATATAATTCTGTGAATTCTTCAAGACGAGCTTTGATAGGATTAGAGCGATACCTGAATTTCACAAATGCTTTTGAAAATAACTGGAGGTTTCCATTCCAATGTTCCATTATAGTAAACTTTCACTTTTGTAAACTGAGAAACTCCAAAATCTCCATCAGCACTAAAAAGTATAATCAGTTGTTAATATTATACGAGTGAACAAAAATAAAACTGATCTTGAAAATTTCTTTTTGGTAATGTTTATCCAGACAAGCATATTGTGAATCAAGACCTAAACTAGGACAATTTCTTTAGTACTGTAACTGAGGTGTCGAAATGTGAAATTTGCAGTAGTAAAAGGAGCTCTGCTTTTAAACGAATCTAAGCTTAAACACCGCATCTTTCATAGTCTGGAACAGAGTTGTAAGTCAAGCTTGAGATTGACAAAATGAGAGCTGAATTTGGGCTTGATATAGGTGCTTGCCTAAAGTTTTAGTCTTTTAGGTGCATGTTACAAATGCGGGATTAAAATAACTTGACAGCCCTAAATGACAGAGGTGGAGTCCTCGAGGACGTCCTTGGCCTCGAGGACGTCCTCGAGGACACATTTTGAAGTCCTTGGCCTTGGCTTCAAAGCCTCAAGTCCTCGAAAATTGCCCTGTCCTCGGCTCGAGGACAGCACTATTTTTTGAACAATTGAAATTTCGTTGGAAAACGACAGAAACCTCGCGGAAAATTTGCGAACACCTTTTTTGTTTTCCTCGCTAGGAGCATAGGCGTATGCAAGGGGAGGAGGGGCAGGCCCTCTCAAATGAAATTTCACCAATGACAAAAATGTGACAAAAAAGCCGATTGTTTCTTCAGTTTCAGTTTCTTTTTAGCATTTTTCGCTGACAACAGTATAACTAATTAACAATATTGAAGACCATGAGCGCCTGGTCCCCCTCAATTCAATTTTTGCCAGCCAATTTAAACGTATAACCCACAGAAAATGTAGAGTTTTTGTCCTGAAATTTGGTATTTTAGGCCCACATCTATCCTTTTTATGAACGCAATGCATTAATCAGGGCCGTATTTACCATAATATGACGCAGTACCAGCTAGGGGCCCCGAGCTGAAATCGTAAGATTTTTTTTGGTCTTCATCTATATTTGGCAGAAAGATGTTGCGAAAATCTCCAAAGTGCCAGGGGCCTAGCGCGATGTAAATTCGGCCCGGCAATAACATGGTTAGTAGACGTAACCATCTATTGCACCATTTTTCAAAAACAATTCAGTATTTCACCTCCAACCTCGCCGGTTTTACGCACGAAGTACTTTTAAAAAAATTAGCCATGGAAATTGCTGATTGAATGAATCATTGAACTTCCATTGAGGGGGCCTGGGCCTCCTGGCGAACATGTACTTCTATAACTGGTTATTTTCATGACAAAATAAAAATCTCTAAGGAAAATCTTCGAATGGATTATTATTTACTGCTAAAATGTAGCCAGAGACAATGCATCTTACTTCCCCCTACCTGGACCAAATCACTTCAGTTAAAATTTAACTCCAAAATGCAAGATGTTAAACGTGTTTTGGACTTAAATTGCAAGTAAAAGGAGGATTTAACAATTTGATTTTTTCAATTGGCTTTCAAATGCCGAAAATCTAGTGCTTTCAAATGGCTCTGAACACTTGCGAAATGTGATCCAATGGCATTAAAATAGCTTTTTTTCCCAAAAAATTACAAAAAATTGCCCAACGCAGACCCCCAAAGCCTCCGGAGGCTGGGGGCCCCGTCCCCAAACCCCCGTCTGTGATACATTTGAGTAACACTAGCTTTCTCAACACGTTCCCAAAGTTAGATATTTGGATTTTTCAACTATTAGTTTAAGCCCTCTTCTTTTGCAAAATCCTGGTTACGTGCAAACAGGCAACAAAGATTTCAGATCTTCCATCCTACGAAAGCTTTGTTCCACAAGTACTTTCTCTTTGGAAGAATTTTTATGACGTCATTTCATGTGATTTATGGTTTTGGCCTCCCCCAATCCAAAATTCTGGGTACGCCAATGAATTGGAGATCGCCTGAAAAAAATTTTTGAAGACCATTTTTTTTTTTGAGAACGCTTGCACCTGTGTCCTTGGTCCTTGGCCTTGGCCTCGAGCATTCCTGTTCTTGGCCTCGAGAGGTACTGTCCTCGGAAAGGCTGTCCTTGGCCTCGGATTTTTTTGTGTCCTTGGCCTTGGCCTCGAGCCTTGAGTCCTCGACTCCACCTCTGCTAAATGACTTTGAACTTTGCAACCCTCTAAATGGCGACTTTGCTTAAGCATCGTACGATTACACAATTATTATGTATTGAGTCACAACTGAGCAGCAGTAAACAGTTTTACTTTAACCACATACGAGCAATAACCGTACATATTGTTTAGATATAATTTAACTTTCGAGCTTTTGCGGGCCTGGTTTTGGTTTCAGATCACATTTCTTGTTCGGTTGGGTTAGGACCTGTACTAGTCGGCTAGAGCGTCCCTTATTTGGGGTCAAATTTTAAAATGCACATTTTTGTAAGTCTGAACCTCTCAAAAGTTTCCATTGTACCAAAAACTACCTCGTACAAACTTTTGTTGCAAAATTTTGATTTTTAGAGGTGGTGCAGTGATCTCAAAGTTGTCTTAACAAACACCAGTGTAAGCACATAGGGAGGTTTCTAATCAGTACAATACTCTTGCTTACAGAAAGGTTATTGCTGCTTTAGAGTAGGTTTCTTCATATTCGGAACAATGGTCTGGTTATTTTCAACAATCTGTCAAGCGTACTGCATTTTTTTTTATTTTTGAAGCGACTTGGTTGAGGGGTAGTGCTACCCAACTCATTCCAAGAAATGGAGAAGCTAAGGAACTTTGCAGAGACCAAACAGTTGAGCCACCCGCTAGGGTGCGAACTATAGAGCCAAAGATAGATTTGCATTGAGGCTCAGAGGCAAGTCAGGTACGAAAGAGATGATAAAGATCCTAAAGAAGGTGTTCACTGGCGGTGCAGGAAGAGTTTTTTCATGACAATAGTAAGAGGTTTTGACCATGTAAGCGAAGTTGGAAAGCTTAAAGCATACGTATAGGACGTGAGAGGACCAATTCCTCCGGAAAAACGGGATTACGGGACAGTTGAAATGGGAGGGGGAATGGGGAAATGTGACATATCCATTTGTGATACTGGGTGTAACGGGTTTTGGCAATAGCGGGGAGAGGGACAAAGGACCATTGCAGTAGGCAGGGATGCTCCAGGTTTGGGAAGAGAATCAGCATGCGTATTTTCAGGGACACCAGCGTAACCGGGGACCCACTGGAAGTTTAAAATGCTACTGTTGGAAAGTGAGGAGACATAAAACCAGATATTTTCGAGGGGTCTTGGCCAGAAATGTAAGGGGGTATTTGAAAGTAGGGAAAGAGCGAATAGGAATCCGTAAAGGGACTAACAGATAGCGGCAAGTCGTCTTGTGGTTGTTAAACTGGACAAGTCGGTGCTCCAGGAGATGGGTTTCAGCTGTGAACTAAAGGCAATTGGTCCAGCAAAGAAAAAGAATCGAAGATATTGCATTTGGATTATATGGCATGCATTTCTGTGCCACCTGTCTCATGAGAAAAGAAGCAGATCTACTGTAAAGTATCTGCCCGTGCATACGAGTACGAAGGAGGAAGGGAGAGTCATCAATTCTTAACGTATTTAAGGTGAGGTGAGCTAGAGCCATTGCAGTTAGGTATGGAAGATGATATTGTAAACTTGATTGGAGTACAAAAGGGATTGGGAGACATTTAATTAATGGTTTGTGTTAGGGTGGTAGGATTTCTTCTGTGGATAAGCAATATTATCTCCAGGAAGATTTCTTCTTTAACTGGCTGATCACTGATTTTGAGCCAAGTACACTGAATTTAAGTGATTCTTGGAGGAGGCGCAGAACACGTCCAAGAAAGTGCTTGATGCTTTAAAGAAATTTTTAACAAAGGAAGTTGGGTCTCAATATGAAACAATGGGATATTCATTCATTTGTTTATTTTTGTGTAGAAAGACACAGAACACACTAAAGCAGGAAAAAAAGGAAAAAAAAGAGAGCAAAAAATTTATAAAAGAAACACAATGTTAAGGTCTTTTCTGTGTGAGGCTGCGAAAGGACCAAATGTCCGTATCCGGAAAGAAACGCCGCAGTCATCGAGTCTGTAGCCTCTCACAATCGGACGACGTAATAAATACAAGTGTGAGCGATAGTTAAGTAATTTACTTAGTGCAAGATACATTATTTATAATTCAATAATAGTACGAAAAAAAAAATTGGATGTAACGATATATGTCCAAAGTACAGTATATACATTACATATACATTATAGAGTAACTAGTTACAGACCACCACAATTTAACATGCCCCAACAGTCTGTTTCGCCCTTTTGGGCTCTTCAGGGGGCTAAATTTTAATATAGTCTAAACATAACAAAATGAATAAAATGACCAAGTTAATATACCATACTAGAAAGAGATGATGTCAATTGATGAATAACAATCGGTCTAGATTTGTTTACTGTTAATAGGGAAGTAAATGGCTACAGCACGGCGAAAATGCGCTTGGGCGTCGCAGACACAAACCATTGTCAGTATAAACACAAAGGAACACTTAATTCGGTATAAAAGTGGAAATGAGAGAACATGAAAATAGACGAGCGTCTTGAAGTGTTTATTGGAAAGTGACCTGCATGCAAACTAGATCCGTACAATCGTCGTACAGCCGTAGATAGTAGCAGAACTCTCAACAAAAACTCATACATTGCAATGAAATGCAGAACAAATTCAAGCAAACGCGGACTACTACCGACACAAAAGGCTACTTCGTTTGCACAAAATAGACCCAGCGAGCACAAAACATTACTTAAGTAAATTATGATTAATAATTAATTGAGTATTATGAGTAATAATTAATTGATTGAGCCAAATATTTACAACCATTAGCAGTAAAATTCCACAATCCAATTTCACCTTTGGTAATTTCCTTTTTGCTTTTTCGTTTGTTATCTCACCATTACCTGGCACGTAATAATGGGTCATGTATACCGGCTTAACTACAATAATAATATTTAATTCAGTTGTGGTTTTAAACCCAGCAGTGAGGAGTCATTTTGCGACTAAGAACATTTACCCAGGTGTAGACAAAAAATTTGGCGAGGAGTTTAGCCGGTTTGCATGAACTTGAACCCGTACAATCGTCCTTCAAGTATTTGGGTAAGTACCTGTTAAGATTTTGCTATTCCCGTCACACTTTTGGTGTTTTTCTAAATTTATCGTAATGGCTGATCTCTATACCGGTAATTTTTTTTTTTTCTTAGATGTGGACGTTCACCGATCACTAATATCGAGTCAACATATAACGGGTTGTTGCGTTTAAGATATGTCCGTATTTTTGGGGGTGTTACTAAAATCTAAATTTATGCGAAATAACGGGTTATTTAGGTAACAAATTCAACTTAAGAAACGTTAAGTAATGTTTTGTGCTCGCTGGGTCTATTTTGTGCAAACGAAGTAGCCTTTTGTGTCGGTAGTAGTTCGCGTTTGCTTGAATTTGTTCTGCATTTCATTGCAATGTATGAGTTTTTGTTGAGAGTTCTGCTACTATCTACGGCTGTACGACGATTGTACGGATCTAGTTTGCATGCAGGTCACTTTCCAATAAACACTTCAAGACGCTCGTCTATTTTCATGTTCTCTCATTTCCACTTTTATACCGAATTAAGTGTTCCTTTGTGTTTATACTGACAATGGTTTGTGTCTGCGACGCCCAAGCGCATTTTCGCCGTGCTGTAGCCATTTACTTCCCTATTAACAGTAAACAAATCTAGACCGATTGTTATTCATCAATTGACATCATCTCTTTCTAGTATGGTATATTAACTTGGTCATTTTATTCATTTTGTTATGTTTAGACTATATTAAAATTTAGCCCCCTGAAGAGCCCAAAAGGGCGAAACAGACTGTTGGGGCATGTTAAATTGTGGTGGTCTGTAACTAGTTAAAATTTCGCTCTGATTCGTCATCGAGCACTTTATCTGGTTTGCCGACCCCAATGCAAGCATTACATTATAGAGTATATATATGTCCAGAATTTAAAGTGGAATTCGTAGATACAGTGTTATTTTTGTGCAATAGGTTATTGAAAAAATGAGATGAAATTAAACAGGTGATGAAAATGATAGGGGTGGAAGAGATGCATCCACTAAAGACCTTGCTTGCAGTTCAGTGGGAAATTTCTAATTGGTTGGTCAGATATATCAACCTTCTACTGTTTTTGGTGACACTAATACAGAACACTGGTGACACACTCAACAAGTGTTTTGTTTGTGTGTTGGTCAAATCCGCTCGAGTATGTGACAGTGGTTCGTCTTCTTCCACAATCTGTGAAACTTTCACCATGGCACATTTTGTAGTCAAACCTACGTTACAATCAAACAGGCCTAGCAAGTTTAAATCTTCTATAAGTTCCCTCAGAAGACTAGCCAACTTAAGCAAAGAAGCTTCTTTTTTAAAAAACTGGTTGATGATGCAAACATTGAAAACTGCAGATAACTACTGTATGTCGTAACCGATACATCACTGTAGTTTCTAAGTTAACTTTTAGAAGATTGTAATAACCACTATTGTTATGCGGGTTGAGGTCACAATGAAGCAACAGTAATCTGCGGTTCATAGTAGTGGTATTTCTGCATAGAAATTAAAAAATACCCATCCAAAATTTAAAGCCTTTGCGCCACATCTAAACTTCAATTTTGAAATTTCATATGTATCATTTTCTCATTGAACGAAACCATTTGAAAGGTTCAGAAGTACAACTTTTCGAAATGTCAAAATAAGGGACACCCTATTGTCGATCCTCTTACAACTTTGGTCTGGAAGCTTACTTGTTGTAAAGGACAAACACTGGAAACCATAGCTGTTCTGCTGGGATGTGCAAAGTTGTAATTCCTCCGTACTCTCTTGGCCTCCACTTCATTCGTTGATCTTGCCAAATATGCGATAAAAATAACTTTGTTTCGAGTTTTTGGCTGACTTCACTCTGGAAAAGCAAAACAGTCAGTCATACGAGTTTCAATATTATTTTGGAGACAATCCAGCAGAATAAAAGAGCGAACTGCGATGGTTTTTTGCCATCTATAGTATCTTGAGAACCTAGTGTTTTGTTTAAAATGCATGAACAAATTTTGGTCAACCAAATTAGTTGTCTTGAAAAAGGTTTAAACTAGGGTACCATATTTTCATTGCCCAAAAAGAAAATAGTTCCGAAAAACGAAGCCCAAACAACTAAACTCACGGAAGGTACCGGACAACCGGATTGACTAAGATCTGTTTTTTTAGAGATCACCATTTTCGAAGGGTAAAATCAGCGCAGAAACAAGTTGTCTCCGAAAAAAAGGTCTTCAGCTTTTGCGCTGATTTTGCCCTTCAAAAATGGTGATCTCCAAAAAGAAAAAAAAAGTCTTCAGTCAGTCCAGTTGTATTAGTGTCGGCGGGAATTGAACGCGAGTGTGGACGGAAGAATATTGATTTTGGTTGGTTTGGTCTTCGATTCCCGCCTTCAAGTTCTGAGCATTGAAAAAGAGGACAAATTGCTACTTCTTTGGTGTCCTCAGAGGACAATTCATTTTAAATGGAAAAAGAGGACAAATCCTCTCAAAAGATGTATAGTAGCTCCAGTTTAAACTGTCAAAAAACCCGAGGGAGTCAAAATATAACACAATGATCTGACACAACCTAGCCAAAGTCAAGCAACATGTGATAGAGTTAAAACATGATTAAAACATATCAATGAATTTAACCAATGTTATAAAAAAAAAAGAAACAACGGTCATGTAACCAGTGTTACTCTTTAAGCGACTGGGCGGAGTTGTAATCATGATCAAAGATCAACGGCAGCAAATATTATTAAACTTGGAAATGTGTAGTCCCAAAACCATATGGTATAAGAATTTTTAAATTCGATTAATAGGATTCAGGACCAGAGTACTTGGTACATTGTTTCATAGAATGAATAATGATTTAATGAAAAATATGACAACAAATGGATTTGAGCCGTCGCGACGCGTTTCGTCCTTGCTCAAGGGAGTCATCAGGCGGCAAAGACCAGTTTTGTTTTATTAGCCAAACAAAACTGTAATTGACTAGGCCCTTCATACCGTTTCTATTTGTTCCCAGAGCAATATTGCTACTTAAAAACTTTTCGCCTACAACTACCCACCACCGTTTCCCAGTACTCACTGTCTACGCAAAACCTTCAAAATTTACCTTACTCCAATTACAATTTTCTTTGGTAAATTAAACAAAATTAGCCTTTGTCGCCTGATGACTCCCTTGAGCAAGGACGAAACGCGACGGCTCAAATCCATTTATTGTCATACTGTCAAAAAATCATTATTCATTTTGAGAAACAATGTCCTAAATGCTCTTGTCCTGAACCCCCTTAACTGAATTTGATTGACTCTCACCTAGTCTGACGTGGTTTGAACACTCTCAGTTTGGGAATCTCTTCACTATGATCCTTGTCTTAGCCCTGAGGATATTATTTTTACCTTCCGGCCAGTTGGTCGAGCGGAAATGCGTTCGTCTCTTGTAGGTTCAAATCTCGGTCCGGGCAAATCAAACACAGCGTCGCCAACGGCTCGCCACCGCTGTGACATTTTTTTTAAAAAGAGCTGTGTTGCCCGGGCGCAGTGATGCGGAGATTGGGCCCGCCAACCCGTTACACACTTCTGCGTAATACAGCGAGTATAATGACATATATTTTCGCAACTCACCACGTCCAAAATTTGATTGAAGTAAAGTTTGAATGTTACGTTGACAGTGTCGTTGTACGCAAAAGCTGGTCGGATTCTGTTGTCGTAGTTTTTCAGTAATTTGGTCAATAATGAACGCTCATCATCATACATTACGCCACTGACAATCGCCAAAACCTCAGCGAAAAGCAAAATCACCCTAAAATGATACGTTTTCAAGTAAAAGCAATATGATCTACAAAAGTAACTACTTATCGATAAAAAACAAACGATTTTTCTATGATGCAGGCTGTACTAAGTTTGAGTAACCGTTTCACACTTTGAAATCATAGATCTCAAAAATAATACGATTGGATAAAACCTCGGCCTAAAATAGGGCTCAAAAATATGAACAATAAAAGCAATGTGATAATAACCACGCAAATTAACATTCAATAAAATAAACCTTGTTTCACCGTTAACTACAAAGCTTTCTTTCTAACTCAAGCACTATATTTAAACCTTAAAAGCAAAATAAAAAAAAGTCCAGAAATATTACTTTTACGAAATAGATTAAATTTAACAATTTCACACTTAATTCTTGTCTTTACTTAACACCCACTAACTTAGCTTTACAATTCCGCCTATTTAACTCTATTTTAACCCTAGCTCTAGGTTTAACTCGTTAAAACTAGTAAAAATAAGTTGATGGTCGATTAAAATTACGGTGCTCGCATAATTTCCATATTGGAAAAATGGTATTAAGTTTTTTCCTATGTTTAATTTTCGGGACAAAACAAGTGAAATCAAACAATAGTAATGTTATGCCGCTTTGGTCTTACCAATAATTTTTTTCCATCGCTTCGAAGTTGCTTGAAAAGTACCTTAAAAAAGCTGAAAAATAGAAGTAAATTTTTTTGACTTCTATGGCACCTATCACTCAAAAACTGGAACATAATTCTTGCTTAAGAAACTAAAAAGTTTTCAATATAATGCAGCTTTATATTAAACATTGCAATCCAACTAGGCAAACTGGTTACATTATGATTCTACTCTCTGATTTTCTTGCAGGAAAACTCTTGCCCTGTATGAAATACTCTATTTTACAAAAGATTTTTATAGTAGCTGAGTACAAAACAGCACAGCAGCAGCTTATCCTATATCATCTTTTTTTACTTTTAGAAATACAGCCTATTCCTGCTGCTTCCACGTAAAACATAAAAAAATTGAAATTTACTGATTCAAACTCAGTCATTTTACTGCTAGTTATTAGAGCACGAAACTGAGTGAAGTTATTATTTTCTTGCTTTATTTAGATCTTCCGTTGTATTTTGTTTCATTCTGTATATTTTGTTGTGCTGTGAACTCATCTTCAGTCTTTACACTGTATCTAAGTTCATTCGGGTAGAATTTAGTAGGTTTAATTTGAATCTATCTCGTTTTTCTCCTGCAGTTTGATTGCTGATAAAATCATCATTCATTATTTTCCACGATCAAACGTAGCCGAGACATTGCAGCTGTTTTCCCTTGAGACAGAAAGGCAGTTTGTTTGTTGAAACAGAAACGCGCTGATTGCTTTATGAAAACTTCAATGGTTTGCCTGCTTCGAAATGTCAACTTGTACATTCGTGAATGACTTTGAAATGCACGTGGTCCGCAGTTCGACTCTCACCCTGGCCAAATTTAACTTCCGAAAGCCAGTTGCATTTAATTAGTTATCATATGCGCATAATATGCGTTTTCTTTAAAGAAAATAAGTTTAAATGAGTGTGTGGGTAATAACCTACCTTTGTTACAAGCTACGCTTTGCATTGGCTCCCAAGCTTGAAGAGGAAACCACCAGAAAGTGTTGAGTTGTTTTTTGTAATTACACGTTTATTCACCAAGTTGCCTTGGCCTGAAAACAAACAGCGAAGGGACCAAGCTTTCATCTTCGAATCAAGTTGCCACCTGCCCAGTGTCCATCTGTCTACCACAACGGTGGAGGCTCACACTGTCTTTTTTGTAGCTGAACGTTAAGCAGGAAAGATGTGAATACCGATTTTTATAGCCTTTGGTATGATCCGACCGGGAATCGAACCAGAATCTATCGTTTTGGATTAAACTTGAGGTCATATTTACATAACACCATATTTTTTGGAGGTTACGTAAATCTGGACTTAAAAATAGGTAAAGAACCAAAAAGTCTGTCTAAGGTAGATTTATACGATATCCGTTTTTCGTCCGCCTTAGTCCGTTTTAGCTCGTTTTTTCTTCTGCATAAAAAAGTATGTTCTTTTTCGTGCGCATTTTTATATGCCCATATCCGCACTAACCAGACTGTCACATACTGGACAAAAGTATTCCGAAAAAATTTTTTTGTGAAGGGGTACAGCCCTATTTTAAAACATTGCTCTCATCGTTTATACACCAAATTTTTGAACAAAATTTTTGTCAATATACTGTATAACAGTCTGCTTAGTGCGGATATGGACTTATAAAAATGCAGACGAAAAGTGCATACTTTTTCATGGATAAGCAAAAGCGGAAAAAAAAAAAAAAACGGACAAAACGGACGAAATCGGATACTGTGTAAATTTATCTTTATCCTGCTTTAGGTAGAAATTTACGTTTGGACTACTTCAATTTGTGAGTTTTAATACTGAATATTTCTTACCAAAAGAAAAGTAAGAGGCATACTTTGCCTTCATTTCATAAACACATAATCAGCAAGTGAGCTATCGCGACACGTTTCGACTTTGCTCAAGGGTCTCACTAGACGACAAAAATACACATAAATTTGAATATTTTACATATTTTAGCATTGCCTACGGGTTTTGATAAGCACCCTCATGTGAAACAAAACGTAAGCCGTCACTGAGAAGAAATAGGTCCTAGAAGTGAATTTAACATCCCAAACTGAAAACTGATCATATAAATTTCTTCTCATGACCAAGAATTAGTTCTTCTCAATGACTGCTTAAGCAATTTTAGGGTATGAGGATGCTCATAAAAACCCGCGGACAACCCTAAAATTGCTTGGATTTATGTTGTACAAAATTTGTAAATTTTATGTGTATTTTTGTCGCCTGATGAAACCCTTGCGCAAGATCGAAACGCGTCGCGATGGCTTATTCGCTGATTGTGTATTTATGTATTAAAGGCAAAGTAGGCCCCTTACTCTTCTTCTGATTACTGTGATTAGTAATGTTTAGTTAATGACATAGATCATCCTACATGCGACGTTGGATTTCGTTAACCTAGATTAATTTCTGCTCTTTTCTCTTGGTTTTAATACTGTTCATCTTGACAACCTGTGGACTCTCAAAGCCCTCCCCTTGTTTGCATCTGCCCCGGGGCGCAAAAAATTTTGGGGAGTCGATAACGGCCCGGACGTCTTCAAGACGAGTCTGATGTTATCAAGTTTACTGTCATTTACGCTTTTCTTGTCGCTGTCGCGGAGTAGATTCAAGAGACCAACTACAAATCTGTGAAACCGGGTTCGACTTGCTGCGTACTATTGGCATTCGTCAAAAAGTGATGCAAAATATTTGAAGCGAGTAATCCTTCGAAGTGAGGTTTTGAAAGCGATACTCCGTTGAATGGTTGGACCAATAGACATATCATATTGCTAGTTACATTCGATCTCTGGAACCTATGCTGAAACTTTAGTTTAACCGTTCCGAGGGTATTTTACTTCAAACACGACGTAGGGGCCTCTAATTTTATAATGTTTATTGGCAGTCCTGACGTTGATAACCAGATACATTTTAGTCTAAACCATAGCCTAGCAATACGGCTTTTTTTAACAGGCTACAATGTACAAATTCGTACCTGATAATAATGCTCTCAGTACATGAGTATAGGGCATTGGCCTAGTGTATTTGCTTACAGTATTTTGTGACCCAACAATTAACTTTTCCAACTAATTAAATTGCAAACAACGGCTACTCTCCAACTAGCGTTACTTTCGCTTTCTCTTAGACGTTTCTTACCTAAGCTACCGTTCAGTCTACTCTTTTTTTCCAGCTCGGATCTGTTCTCTGACAAGATCAAACTGATAACTGCGCAGCGAAAGGACTCAATGCAATGGCCTAATTGCGGGGTTGGTTTAGGTTAGAACTGGGATGGCATTGCTAAGGCTATCGATGTCAGGGTTGGCAATAAAAATCCTAACATTAGTAGAGGCCCCTATGTCGTGTTTGAAGTAGAATATCTCTGGAATGGCTGGATCTAGAAGGATTGAGTCAACGCCAATCTAGTCTTTTGCGATTGGCCTAGCTTTAGATAATCCCATTGATTTTGCTTTTAGTCCTCGCTTGACTTGCAGATTGTGACGATGTTCAAATGCACACTTTTGCAATGTTTGTTTTTTTTTACTCTTTGTAAGTAATTTCAATGTCAATATCAAAAATCATAAAAATTACTGTGAAAAGACATCACACGTCATCGAGTAAATGTAATTATAAGCACGATAACTTACAAAGGTAACGCAAAATCAAATCGAGTAACCTACTTTCTATCAATCTTGAATACATACAATCGAATTTAGATTTCACAAGTTTGGAGACTAGTTGCGTATGTCATTCGACTGCCTACAGACAAATAATACTCGACGAAAAAAACTATTTCACAATTTTAAGCGTTAAAACAAAAACGGAAAAATTCTTTGTTTTTTTTGTTTTGGGGGGGGAAGGCGGGAGGGAGTAGGAAGGATGAGACAGAGTCGCAACTTACTTTTCCCGAATCGAAAACTAATAAGCTAGGAGACAAACTTTGGCTGGCTGATGGTTCGAATTATCCGGCTTCTTGAGATCGCGAATAGCGCACCAAAATAGCTTCACCAAGGAGCCACAAGAGGTCCCGCAAAACGAGAAGTGACCATGCAATATCATTCAAAACATTGGCACCACTCACCATACTGATGACCACCACGGGTGCCCCATTGGTCGCCTCGTACAATCCGCTGGCTGGTCGGCTTCTCTATTCTGCTCCGGGGATTTGGTGGTGGTGCTGCTGCTGCGGAGACTCAACAGTTCATCCACATTCCAAACTCAGGACCAAAGGTCAAAAATAGAGAGTAGAGCCGAAGGTAGATTTGCGTAGAGGAAAAACAGTCAAAGAGATGATTGAGATCCTATAGAAGATGTATCCACAAGCGCTGCAGAAAGAATTCTTACCACTGATCCTACGTAGATATGACGAGAGTAAGAGGCTATGGCCAAAGCAGCGAAGGCGGGAACGCCCACAGAGTATGGGACGTCGTAAACCACAAAGGTTTCGATCCGCAAGATACTGTAACAGTGTAACACAAAAAAAGAGAAAAATAACCGAACCCAATGCCGGTGACTAAAAGCTTAAAAGGCGGAGTAAAAAACTTTTAGAAAAGTTGGGAGTCAAAACTGACCGACTCTGAAGCCACTCCCCAGCCCTAGTAGAAAAATTACTCGCTCAGATGAATAACGATCGTGCATAAAATCAGCCATATTAGTGGTAAGAACACAGAACGGGGCATTGTATGAATTGAATACGGAACATTAAGGAACAATTTACTTTGTTTTTAAAAACCGATTTTTATCTCCACGTGGATTATTTGCGCATGCCATTACATTACGAGTATTGGCAGTTTTTCCGAATTTACACCGAAAAAAAATGACGTGCGCAAACAATTTTTAAGTTGATAAAAACTGCTAAAGGCAGAACAGCGTAACGTAGAAACAGATTTCGATTGTACTATAACTTTTTGAAAACAAAATACTAAAAACACATTAAAACACTTTAAAACTAGCACTCTTCGATATAAATTTGCACCAAAATATGTCAAATTACGCAATTCACTGCGGAAATATCATAAAACCAAGAGTTAAAAACGCATTTACGAAAATCAAGGATATGAAGATGTAATTTCATAATACAGAAGCATTAACGAATGGTAAATATCAGAAAAATTTTACAAGTAATTTAATGCAACCTTCATGAGGAAATATATGCCACTTTGTATTTTTTGTTCTGATTATTGCAACAGTTTATTACGTATCAAAAATAAATCTCCAGCATTTAAAAAAAGTACGGTGGTACACAATCTACTATCAAAATTGCAATTACATATGTAATAAAAAGTTCAAATCGAAACTAATCTACAAATTTAAGAAAATTTTCAAAATTAAGTCGGATTTTAAAGTCATAGGTGCCAAGCTTATAGACAAATTTGTTGGGACACATAGGAAAAAATAACGAAAAATTTCGAAATCGCTAAAAAGTAACATGGGCCTAAAATCTAGTTTGAGCAGTGAAAAAGCTACTGTTAACAGAGCAAATTTTTTCTTTTCAAATTTACTGGAACAAGACTATGCAGTTGCAACAAAACAAAATTAAAAAAAAATTCCGCTGTGAAATGTAGTAATAGAAAACATACCTTTGTTCTAATAAAAGGCAAATAAACACTCTTTTTTTAAATCCATTTTTTTGGTTTGATCTCGCAAAAAAAAGACTGGACGAAGAAGAAAAATATTGGCAAAACGCTACGCATTGGCTCATGGTGCAAGAATTATTGAGCTATAATACTTCATTTCTAATTTGCCCATAAGACCATTTAGATCATACAAATTGCGTGATAATGCAATATTCATATAAATTCAACAATTGCGATAAAATTTTGCGCCTTGATCAAACTTACAAAAATAAGAATCAATTGTTATTTGCGGTTATACTTTGTTCGTTTATTTTCGGAGAAAATCGGAAAATATCAGATTGTCTGCTAGTAGTTCGATAACATACGTCACAATCGTAAGCGTTTGAAGTGAAATTTCGAACACTGTAATCGTAGATGTCCGGCAACCTTCAGTTCCAATCGGAAACTGTCGAAAAGTTTCGGTCACAATCGGCGAGTGAAGTTTTCCGGAAATACGCCCATCCCAGCAGTGGATTTCGTGTCTTCCCAAGTTGATTTTAAAATTCCCATTTGCCAACCTTCATCCTACAATGCAATCATATTACTTGAAAGTCAGAATTCAGTAACGAATAGACTAAAACGTCGGCCAATGAAACGGTAGGCAAGAAACAAAAAAGCGATGGAGGTAAATACTGTCCTAGCAGAGGTGGAGTCGAGGACACAAGGCTCGAGGCCAAGACCAAGGCCAAGGACACAAAAAAAAAAACGAGGCCAAGGCCAAGGACAGCCTTTCCGAGGACAGACACTCTCGAGGCCAAGGACAGGAATGCTCGAGGCCAAGGCCAAGAACCAAAGACACAGCCGTAAGTGTTCTACGAGGGGTATTCAAAAAGTAATGCACCCAACTTCATCATGTACAAACAAATTATAGTAGCAACATGTATTTTTCATCAAAAGAAAGGTACAAGTGTGAGGATTACATGTTTACTTCTCCACATAGTCTACACCTCCCTCAAGAGCTACAGTCCACCCATGAACGAGGGCATGTATACCAGTGTTCTAGAACTCAGCCGGTTGATGTCTAAGCCAATTCAGGTTTTCACTTTATAGTCATTGCGATACGGATTGCCCCGGAGTCCTTCTTTCTTTGGATCAAAAAGGTGGTAGTCTGACGGTGCTAAATCAGGAGAATATGGCGGATGTGGTATCACAGTCCATCCAAATGAAGTGATGGCCTCCATGGTCCTGATGCTTGTGTGAGGACGTGCATTGTCATGCTGGAGGAGCACATTTGCCATGTCCAGGTTGGGCCGAACACGTCGAATTTTTGCTTTGAGCTTCCTAAGAGTCTCAATATATACCTCAGAGTTAATGGTTTCCCCTTTCGATAAAAAATCCACAAGGATTACACCTTGAGAATCCCAAAAAACAATGGCCATAATTTTGCCTTTGCATTTTGCTTTTGACGAGCTTTAAGAGGGGCAGCCATTTCTAAATCTAGTTTAAGCTTTAAAAATCTGAAAATCAAAGAAAAACATATAACAATCGCAAAAAGGTGTGTCCTATCACGTTTGTGCCAAATACAAACAAGATTGGTAAAATTCTGTACGAGCATTGCTTTTGAGTGCATTACTTTTTGAATGCCCCTCGTACAAAAAAAAAAGTCATCACAAAAGTTTTTCAGGCAATCTCTAATTTATAGGCGAAGCAAGAATTTTTGATTGGGGAAGCCTAAACCACAAATCACTCGCAATGACGTCATCAAAAATTTGCCTGTTGGCACTTAACCAGGATTTTGCAAGGGAGAGGGCTTAAACTAATATAGTTGAAAAGTGCAAATACGTAACTTTCGAGACGTTTTGAGAAAGCCAGTGCGACTCAAACGTATCGCAGAGGGGGGTCTGGGGGCGGGGACCCAGCGGCCGTTGGGCGATTTTTTGTAATTTTTTAGAAAAAAAAAAGCTATTTTAATGCCATTGCATCACATTTCACACATGTTTAGAGCCATGTGAAAGCACTAGATTTTTGACATTTGAAAGCCAATTAAAAAAATTAAATTGTTTAATCCTTGTTCTAATTGCAATTTAAGTCCAAAACACGTTTAACATCTTGCATTTTGGTGTTAAAGTTTAATTGTACGTGATTTGGTCCAGGTAGGGGGAAGTAAGGTGCATTGTCTCGTGAAACATTTTAGCAGTAAATGAAAACCCACTTGAAGATTTTCCTTAGAGATTTTCGTTTTGTCATGAAAATAACCAGTTATGGAAGTGCATGTTAGGCCAGGGGGCCCAGACCCCCTCAATTGAAGTTCAACGATTTGTTCAATCAGCAATTTCCATGGCTAATTTTTTTTAATGTATTTTGTGCGAAAAAACTAGCGAGGTAGAGGTGAATTATTGAATTGTTATTGAAAAATAGTACAATAGATGGTTACGCTTACTAACCATGCTATTGCCGGGCCGGATTTACATCGCGCTGGGCCCCCGGCACTTTGGAGATTTTTGCAACATCTTTCTGCCAAATGTAGGTGAAGACCACAAAAAGTCTTAAGATTTGAGCGCAGGTCTCTCAGCTGGTACTGCGCCATATTGTGGTAAATCCGGCATTGGTTAATGCATTACGTTCACAAAAAGTCTAGATGTGAGCCTGAGATAGCAACTTTTAGGACAAAAACTATCCATTTCTTCCACGTTTACGTTTAAATTGGCTGGCAAAAATTGATTTGAGGGGTTCCCGGGGACCCTGGTCTTCAATATTGTTGTTCGCTACTGGTGTAAGCGAAAAACGCTAAAAAAAAACTGAAACTGAATAAACAATAGGCTTTTTTTGTCACATTTTTGTCATTGGTGAAATTTCAATAGGGGGGGAGGGCCGCTTGGCTAAGCCTATGCTCCAATTGCGGAAACAAAAAAGGTATTTGCAAATTTTCCGCGAGGTTTCTGGCGTATTCGAACAAAATTTGAACGGCTCAAAAAATAGTGCTGTCCTCGAGCCGAGGACAGGGCAATTTTCGAGGACCTAAGGCTTCGAGGCCAAAGACTTAAGGCCAAGGCCAAGGACTTCAAAATGTGTCCTCGAGGCCAAGGACCTCCTCGAGTACTTTACCTCTGTGTCCTATGATATTTTCGTTTTTCAATGGATATTATAACAGCGTTATTAGCATTGTTGCGTCCCCAAAGTTAGAGCATAAAAACGATGACCGATCAATGGTCAAATGGATAGAGCGTCTTCGAATAAAACGGTAGATTCGGGTTCGATTCCCAGCCGGGTCAAACCAAAACCTATAAAATGGAATTCACAGCTTTTCTTGCTTGATGTTCAGCATAAAAAGATACAGTGTGAAGCCTCCACCGTGTGTGGTAGACAGGTGGGTAGGTAGCAGCTTGAATCGAAGACCAAAGGTTCCTTAGCTGACTACTGGCCAAGGCAAGCTGTAAAAATGTAATTGTAATTACAACTGACAGCCACCATAATTACCTGTTCTTCTGGGTCTGGGTACTCCACGACGTAAATTGTATCGCCTTTGGAGAAGCTCAACTCATCGTCATCTGTACTTTGGTACGGGTATATTGCCACTGCCTGAAGAGAAAAACAATTCGCTAAACTGTTGCCGAACAGGATCTAGCAAAATCGCTTAATTTGAGTTCGATTGCCATTTAGCTCAAATCTAGTCTTTAAAGTAAGAGTAGAGTAATTACAGTGTTTTAGTGTGAAGTTTCTACCGTGACTGGCACATAATTTGACTGGAAGATTGAATTGTTCCTTTGCAGCTTGCTAATCTAGTCAAATTTTTCAATATACTCGCTGTATTACGCCGAAGCGTGTAAAGAGTTGGCGAAGCCATCTCTGCGTCATTGCGCCCGGGCAACACAGTTCCTTTCGAAATATTACATCGGTGGTGAGCCATTGGCAACACCGTGTCCGATTTGACCGGCCCGAGATTTGAACCTCAGACCTCCCGCTCCAGAGAAAACATCGTTACTGCTTGACCAACAATTAATCTACACGGTACAATAGGAAAGTCATCAAAAAAATTGGATAACTTTAAACGTTAGCATGCAAAACAAAGTTGAAAAAATATAACAAGTACCTTGTACAGGAAATGTGGTGGTAGAATTTCTTGAGTTGTTTTTAAAGAATCTAAAAAATCAAAATATTACAAGCTCTTTCGCTGAAAGAAGGCTGAAACATAGCATTTATTCTGCTCTTAAAAACGTTGTTTAAGTGGTCTAATGCAAAACGTGCTTTCTACGGTTACGATTTCAAAGAGCAACATTTGCTAACGTAAATTCTACCAGATAGCATTTTGTGAAATTAAAAGCATATGTTAAGTACGTTGTGTTTGTCATGCTTATTCATGTTTACTCAAACGTGCAATAACTATCTCAATTTAAAATTCATGCAAACCAAAAAGCTTTGTCACAACAGGCTTGAACTAAAAATTACAGTGTCTGAATATGCGCTACACCGAAATATAGTTTTAATTCTGAACTTATTTTGCATTAGAGCAATTTTCTGTCAGAAAAAGGTCCAATTTTTCACTGCTTACACCAGTTCTCAACTCAGTCGGTTAATAAAGAAAAATGACTAATTAGAACAAAAATGATAGCGTAGGAAAATAACTGCGGTATCATTTTCATTCTTATAATCCTTAAAATCTATCGCACCATGCAAGCATCAGTCTCCTTCGAAATCACGTACCATGTGACAAAATACCAGAATAACGACTATTCTCATCATAATCTTATAGCAGGTTACATGTAAAATATTTGAAAAAAAAAACACTTTTCACCTTCAGTCTGTGCAGCTGATGATGGTGTAGGGTCATGATCAGGAAGATCATAAATTGCTTGCGAGTTTTGGATTGCTGCGGCATGGGGAGTCTGGAAAACATTCAAATTCTAGGATAAGAGTACAAGAATGTCAATTGCACTGGCTGTAAGAGACCCAAACGTAAAACAAACAAGGCAGGACCACATATTTGTCGGTATTGCAGCTTTTCACATCTTCTGCAAAGGGTGAGAGGAGTAACTCTATATCATTTCCATCAGGTTTTAAGCAGCTTTTCATAAATCGTAAAAGGTTGGGTAAAACGTTTATGAGCTGGGCATTTAACTCAAGATTCTTGTACAAAAATACAGAATCTGAATTAGCGGAACTTTTACAATACTACGAGTACTAGTAAGACAGGAATTTTCTAAACGTGAAATTTAAAATAATGTAAAGATAACGGATTTGTATAGAAGACGTTACAATTTTTTACGCTTTTCATAAAATCCAAACAAAAGAACACGATTACAATCTTTCAAGAGTACAAGATTAGATGCGCAGTAGTTGCGCACTGTATCCTCAGAAAAAAACATGATGTAAAGGACAAGGATATGTTTGAAACAAATTGGCAAAAGTTCAAAAACGCATTTGAACTATATCGCTGAGGCAATCACTTTCTAAATATCATTAGAATTTAGAGCAGAGCACTGAACTCTTCGAAACGTGGAAAATATTTTAATAAATTTGGCAGTCTTTGTTACATGCAGCTATAATTATTTCACTATATTAACGATTATTTCCATTTTGTACTAATTACGAATCATTTATATACAGATTAGATACAAACCAAACTATGGTCATTTTTTAAGTGTTAGTAATTTGACTACATTCTGATTAAGTGATTGAAAAAACGTAAAATCACAGCAAAAATGCACATCAAAGGCAACACTCTCGGCTACTGAGCACACTGATTAAAAAACTAATAACCGAACACCCAGATTTAGATTTTGTGATGAACAGCATGCAGCAAAACAAAATGCAAAATCAAAAATCACCAACAAAGCAACAAAATATTGGCAACAATATTTATGCAATACCTGCAAAAAAAGAAGTTGAAAAACGAAAAACCACGCCTTTTATGAAATCGCTCCCTTTACACACCACAAAGGGAAGCAAAGCACTCAAAACCTACGGGTGTAATCATTAACAAGTGATGGATTACATTGGACTGCTCATAATTCAATACCTACTGTAGTGAATCATACAATGTAATCTTTAAGTGATACTAAAATTACAAAACGAGACAACAAAAATCATAAATCGTCCCTTTAATTCAACAAAAAACGTGTGCAGAATCAAATCTTTGAAAAAGCCAGTTTCGTACCAATCACACGTATTTACGCGCGTAAATACGCGGGTATTTGATGATTGCATGCATTTTCCTTTTTTTCTTGAAAATTTTCTTTCTAAAAATTTTCACCGCGCATTTTAAATACGCGTGATCCGTAAAACCGGACTATTCGTACGACTGCTGTACCGATTGATACAAACTAATAAAAACAAGCAAATATTGCTCAAAATCAATCGAATTAACTGTGGGTAGGGGCACTGTAGAGCGGAATATGAGAGGTAATCAACTTGAAATTATTCTTGTCATATCTTTAGTTGATTGCTTTGACAGGGAGTACCTGGGTCAACTTACAATAATAATGGTGTCATAAACTGAATCTTCAAAATCGTCTTCCTCAATCGCTGATCCTGGAGAATCTTTGGAGTTTGGACGATCTTCTTCGATCATGACGCAAACATCATCTGCTTCCGGATCGTTAGGAAACTGGGATGAAGATTGCTGATTGACGATGCTCGCATTCTCGTACTGTAGTATCCGCTCCCGAGGTTTGGGTTTTTGGGGGTCGGATTTTAAGTCCTCCGCAAAAGAGTAAACGTCGCTAGACTCGTTGAAGGAGGATGCATTTATTTCAGGAGCACCCAGCTTCTGCTGAAGGTTTGGTTGAGGAGTTGCATCAGGAGCAGCCACTTCAACTGCATCATCACTAAGCGTTACACTACTTCTCCCAGACCCCATCTGGGAGCTATGGTAAGAGGAAATGACAACTTCATTCTCGGAATCAGTTCGGAGTCTGTTCTGATCATCCAGGCTCAATCCTGGTTCTGTTTTGGAAGTATTAATGGGTCCTGTCGCACCAATCTTTGCTTGTTGTTTTGTGAAAGCGTTTGCGCGAAGGTCCTCCTGGAGAACTGGATCCTGGACTTCATTTAAGGAGGAAGAGGAATCGATGCTTTCCTCAGACGCCCATTTTTTAGTTTTATCGACTTGAGAATATGCCGGAATTGAAGCTTTACCACGAGATCCTGGCATGCCCTTAACCAATTCGTCATCTGATTGGACCAAAGCCCGCCCCAAAGCTTCATCTTTAGTAACAGCGGAATTAGGAGAAATGCTTGTTAAAGAATGCTCAGTTATCACATCGTCTGGATCCTGCACCTGTTCGATCGAGTTCTTTTCTGTCTGATTCAATTGTTTTGTTGAGATGGGCCTTTCATAATCTTCATTTGAGCATCCATCACCCTCAACTGAGTTTGGTTTTATTGATGTGAGTCCAACAACTATATCCTCATATTCATTATCTGAGCCTTGATCTTCCTCCAACTTTTGCTCAGCGGGAGTAGGATAAACAATAACATCCTCATATTCTCCCCCATCTTCATCTTGTTGATGCTCAAAAGACGCGTTTTCATCACCAAAAGTGTGTTGCGGAGTTACATCCATATCCACATACTCCTCTAATTCCTCAGGTTTGGATTTTCTATACTGATCCAAACCTTGATCTTCAGAATCTATCTGGTAATCTCGTTCACGCAAGCCTTCAATAGCAGCAAAAGAGGACGCGTCCGAATTCTGATCCGCTTCTTTTCCTGATGAGGGAGCAACTGGCTTTTCTACTGGACGTTCCTCCTCTTGGTTGGAAGAGGAAGATTTTCCACTTGGGGCTCCATTTATAGGTTGCTGCCGGATATTACTAGGCTGACCTAGAGTCATAGGCCTTTCGCATTCAGGACCCATGTCCTCATAGCTCGAAGATGAGTCGTTTCTCATCTGTCTGGGTGGAGGCTGAGATAAGAGTTTGGGTGGAGGCAGGGTAAAGGATTTTTGTTCGACTGGCGCCGCCTCTTTGTCACTTTTATCCTCAGAGCTCTTGTCTTTTCGAAATCTCATCATCGAGAAAAAGCCTGCTTTCGTTTTAATCGCAGTGTCGTCTTGGGTCGCAGGTTGTTTGGGCGATGAACGGGACCAAAACCGGCTCAAACCGGATACAGCAAGAAAAGAACTGCGCTTGTTTGTTGCCTGCAGAAATAATTCTTCAACATAGAACCAGTTAAAGAAAGGCTTCTGTGAAATAGTTTTAAATCGTTTTTTTTTTGCATGCTACACCAGCATAACTCAAAGTCAATATGGGTCAATTATCCACTTGCCAACATCAATGCAGTAATCACATTTGTTACAATCAGCTATAAAGAAGGCATTTTTTGGAATAGTTTTTAGCCACAGCATAGTAAAGGTACGAACAATAATTTAACTATCTTCGCACAATTTGACTAGCTTAACACAAATTAACCGTTTCTTTGAAATGAAAATGAATAAGGCTAAAATATTCTAAAAAAAACAAGATATTTAGTAGAAAGTTATGTCATGCTTCGTTAAAAAGAAATACTAGGTCTCGTTTTTTAAGATTCTCCAAAAAACTAAGTATAGTTACAAGCTGGTAAAAGGGGTTGGTTAGAACACTACCGCATGCTTTAATATTCATTCACCATTCCTGATTGGTCGATTCGAATTCGAACAAACCTCGTTAGTATTTTCTTCGCTTGACTGACTTTTCACTCTTCTTGTCACCGCTTGCGGCGCTAAAGCGGACGGATTTACACCATGGGGAGAAGTTTCTTCTTGCGTGGGTGGAGCACTTCTTGCGACTGCTTGCGGCGCTACAAGGGGTGGATTTACACCAGGGAGAGTATTTTCTTCTTCCTTGGGTGGAACACTTCTTGTGGCCGCTTGTGGCGCTAAAACGGGCGGATTTGGTTCTTGCTTGGGGTCAGCTAAGCTATCAGGGTTGCTAGTATTCTGTACAGAGTCAGTAGCTGTGTCGGAATCAGATTCAGAATCCTGGTTTTCTTGAGTGATTTCTTCACGGGTAAACTCCCTTGGTGCTGGTTTAGGCTTGTCGCTGCATGCAGATGGCAAATCAGATTTCTCAGATGACTGGTCATTGTCGGAGCTCTGCTGCGATGAGGAAAAATAACAACTTAATAACATATAGTACTACAAAATACGAATGCTCTTCCACTTGTTTTGAAAAGATACAACTGAATACAAATTTCAAATGTTTCTCAGTTACTCGAAATTAAGAAATACCATATTTAAAAGCTCCCGTAATTATTTTTTTTTGTTCTTGAAAAGAACAAACTAATTAATAATATAACATTAAACAACTCATTAAGCTGGATAGGTTAGAGACTTTAGTCTATAACTGATATCCAGGGCAAGTTTTTGCTGCACTAAAAAATTGCATTTATTTTTAACGAAAGTTGCAGAAAGTTACATTTATACACAAACATTTTAAACGACAGTTATTTACTTCAGCGATTTATTTCCACATAATGCCAAATACTTGCAAACATTACTAGGGGAGAAATGGCGATATTTTACCAGCAGTTTGCTTAGCATGCTAAAACTTCGCTCCACAGTGCACGAAGTTGTATGCCAACTGTTGTGTCCTATATAGCATTAGATACGTCACACAGCTCCTGTTTAATGCAAATCAAAGTCAATAGAACTGTACTGATATACTTCTGTAGCATGTTTTTTCAAGTTCACTAACATTTTCCGCCATACTTAATAAAAATTGCAGTAAAAAGTTGCATGTAAAAAAGAAAAGTTGCAATCTAAAATTCCTAAAAACAGTTAAAAACATTGTACTAAGTAAATTCTAAGTATTTAGGAAGCTTCCACTGGCAGTTAGGTGGCCAGATCAACCACCAACCCTGCAGCTACAAAGCAGCTCGAGTCATAAGATGCACAGAGCTGGACAGCGCTGTTTCGAGCTTTTAGTTCTCATCGGCAGCCCTCAGCTTCTCTAACAAAGTTATTCCCCAGCTTTTTTTTTTTTTTTTCAGAATGTATAAATGATTTTATTGGAAATTTAAAACACACACAAAAATTGCAATTCAATCAATTCTATCACTAAAAACAATTCAATCACGAAGTTCACTGATTGGTGTTTAAAAGTGTTTTTTTTTTGGGGTGGTGGATGCACTTTGATACGTATTGGGCTAACATCATCAAAGTTATTTTGAATGTGCTGTTCAAGAGGAGGAAAAGACAATAGGATACAGCAGCTGTTGCTGCGATTTGCGATGGACTAGTCAACGAGCGATATAAGTCAACTTGATTTTGATGTTGTTCTGCATTGAGATAGTGTGAATGCTGTTGTAGTCCAGAAAAGGAAGAAGAGCAAAAATAACACTTTCGAATGTCGCTGACTCCAGTCCATTCGGGAATATTCGTGGTGATAAGAATTCCTCAAACAAAATGATAGAAATCGACCAGAAAGTTGTAAATTTCATAGGCCATTCGTTACTTGAGTAGCAACAGTGCCGTGCATTGGAGAAGTGTGACCGCTGCTGATCTCTACTGTTTCAAGCCACATGCAAGCGATTCCGTGCTACAATGATCCTGTTGCAGATTGCACGAGTTAGAAGTTGTTGTCGTGTTGGTTTATTGATAACAGAAATATATTTCTGGGGTTTCTTTTGCTGTCTTTTTTTTTTTTTTGGTTTCATGCTGCTGAACAGGAAATTGCGTTTTGCGTTTGACTTGTTGCTTAGGGCTTTGGAAACACTTCTCAGTAAATTTGGAAAAAAAATTTTATTTGTGAAAAAAAAAAAACAAAAAAAAAAAAACAGGCCGATAAATTTAACGTCTCGTCACTTAAAGTACCTCAGAGTAAAAAAATAAAAATAAAATAAAATAATAAAAAAAAAAAAAATTTAGTACCTATACTTTGCTTCGTTTTAGTTTATTGCCAAAATTTTGTCCAATCTTATCATTAAAGTGCAAGAGAGATAGATATTGAAAGCAAGAAGGAAAGAAATCCACAAACGTTATGATCCAGACAATTTTCATCCTAAGAGACATCTGCATCAATACGCAAAATTGACCACAAAAAAAGTGGACAATGGTAAATGGACAGTAGGTGCTTCATTTTGAAACATAGCTTCAGCAAAAATAAGGGATGTCGAGTACTAGTGTGATAAGGTTGTGAAAAACTGTAAGAGTACTGAGCTTTTAGCATATCACAAGAGTAAAAAAAACTCATGAATATGAACTTTATCCATTATCAAGCAACATAATTATTTTTAGACAATTCAGATGGTAAGCATTCAGTAGAGCGGATGCTTGATTTTAAGTTACACCAGAGCATTGAGCTAGAAGAAAAGGAAATTCCGTCTTGATCAAGTTGTTCAACTCAGAAAAGATGCGTTCACAGGAAGAATGTATAAAAGCATTTTTCTTTGCGAGAACCTGATTAGAAATGTCAAGAAGTATCTTTTGCTCAAGAACAACAACGCGAAAGATTGATGTAGCTTTCAGAATAAAAGTTTTGTAAGGGGCAGGTTGATTGCAAACGTTGAAAAGAATTAAGAGCTTGCTCAAAATAACGTTCGTGCAAATTTTGTCCCTGATGAAATTTTGTAATCGCAAAAGAATCAAACGAGATATCGGGCAATCATAGCAAACGTGTTCGATAGTATCATTCAAGCTTGAGCAGAATTTACATGTGTTAATTCGTTTTTCTCCATTTGTAAGACGATTGATCCCGTGCCTTGAGTTGAATTTGCCGAAGAAATATCCAAAATGTGCCACTTTAAATGTCACTTCCTTCTGCTTATTGGAAAGATTTTTGAAAGGTTTTGAAAGGAGTAGAACTTCAGACCAAGAAGAGGGTTTTAAGCAGCTGTTTATTTTTGGTAATTCTGCTTGTTTTGAATCCAAAAGAGAGAGGTAGAGTTGTTTGTGAGTGATGCTGTTCCATTGGTCCGAAGAAAAACGCAGCTGACGAAGTAAAAAAAGAATGTGTTTCCAGTCAGAATTAGGCTCCGGTTTGTGAGGCATGCTGTTAGAAAACATTTCCGGGTAAAGACTACGGATTCGATAACTGAGGTTGTAGAGCGCATACGACATCCAAAAGAGGTTGGGAGTTGGGTTGGCAATGAGAGATTTAAATCTTATCAAGAATGCAGTATTGGTCCAAGCCGAAGACGATGGCATTCCAATACCACCATGTTGAGGAATTTTGGATAGAGTAATCCGACTGATTGGCTCAAAATAAGACGGTGACCACAGAAACTTGTGAAGAATCTTCGAGATTGATATTTGTGTTTTTCTTGGACACTGAAAAACTCTTGCCGTAAAAGTGATATGAGGCTGGAGTAGAGTCTTGATTAACAAAAGTTTACCATGCATTGAGAGATTGCGGTGTTTGTGGCTATCAGCTATGCCCTTAATAATACCTGTCAAACGAGACCAATTTTGTTTTAGGGTAGAAAAGATCAAAGAGAATCGAATGCCAAGTATTTTTGCATCGTTTGGGTATTTAGCTTCCGGTAAACGCTTTTTAATTTCATCTGAAAGATGCTTGTTGTTGGACAGAATTGTGGTCTTTTTTCTATTGATTCGCAGATTGGCATGAGAAGAGAAATCTTGAATGAGTTGCAGTGCAGGGTTTACTTCAGACGGGTCAGTGAGAAAAAGTATGGTGTCATCAGCATATTGCTGTAATTTCATTAATGCAGAGCCAAAGGAAAGGCCTTTGATCAAAGATGAAGAGCTAATTTTCTTAGACAAAACATCAGTTGCCATGGAAAATAGAAGCATACTAAGTGGACAGCCTTGTCGTATGCCAGTAGTAATAGGAATGCGGTCGGTGAGAGTATGATTGACTAATATTTTGGCAGATATATCTTGTAAAAGAATAGTGGTCCACTGAATCAAAGCTGGTGGGAGGTTGATATGGCGCATGAGAGATAAAATGAATTCATGGGAAACGTTGTCGAATGCTTTAGCAAAATCAAGTTGGAGTAAGGCTAGAGGATGGCTGATGTCATTTACATAGTCAATGGCTGATTTCATGTTTAACAAGACATTATGAAGTTGTCTTCCTTTCATTGCAGCTTGTTGGGTTTGGGATATGTAGTTTTCTAAGAAAGGCAATAAACGAAAAGTAATAATTTTGGCTAGAATTTTGTAATCGCAGTTAAGAAGTGAAATTGGTTGCCAGTTTCGAATGTCTGTGGACTTTCCGGGCTTCGGAATAAGTTTGACAATGGCTGTTTTGTGAGAAGAGGGTGCTTGTTGTTGTATGAACATGTTGTTATATAATTGGTGAAGAGTAGGAATGAGTTGGGTTTGGAAAGTCTGATAGAATTTCGGAGTAAGACCGTCAGATCCAGGTGAAGTGTTGGGATTTAAGCAGTTAATTGCAAGTTTTATTTCGTCTTTTGTTATTAGACTATCAATAGGGGTATATTCATATGATTCAGTTATGGTTGGAATGTCAGCAAGGTATTGTTCTAAAGATGTGGCAGATAACGTGCTGGTGCAGTTCCAACGTTGCTTAAAGTGTTCGGCGACTTCTTGCTTTATTTCGGCTGGATCAATGATTGTAGTTGAGTCATCTTTGCGAAGTGCGTTTATCATAGTTTTTTGCTGTTGGTGACGCTCAATTTTGAAGAAAAATTTTCCTGGTGATTCATCTTCGACTTGGATAACAGAATGTGAACGTACAAAAGCGCCTCGTTCTTT
Organism: Trididemnum nubilum; assembly: GCA_963965965.1. Classification (NCBI taxonomy): domain Eukaryota; kingdom Metazoa; phylum Chordata; class Ascidiacea; order Aplousobranchia; family Didemnidae; genus Trididemnum; species Trididemnum nubilum. The sequence goes on along the minus strand of OZ014484.1, from coordinate 13,191,856 downwards.
ATTTTCCTCCAAACGTCTAAGTTCGGAAATGAGTGAATTTACGTTTTGAGGGTCGGCTGTGTTTAGGCGTTCTAGAACTGAGAGTTTTTTTGCATTTTGAAATTTTGAATTAAGAGTGCCAATAGTTTGAAAGAAAAACTTTAGGCTAAGCTTGAAATTATCCCACCACTTCAAAGGATTTTCGAATCGTGAGCGTTTGCCTAACCATTTTTGAAGAAAGAAATTAAAATGCGTTTTATTCAAGTCGGCAGATAGAAGAGAATCGTTTAGTTTCCAAAGAGACTCCGGTCGCAACTTCAAAGTCGAATTAAATTCAATTTGAATCAGAGGTCCGAAGCTATGATCAGAAAAGGTCAAGGGAACGTACTTCGAAGAAATTAGTTTGTGTTGTAAAGTGGCAGGAATGTAAATTCGATCAAGTCGTGAGGCTGCATTGCTTCTGATGTATGAAAAGATTTTTGATTGAGGGTTGAAAATTCGAAAACTATCTTTAAGGTTGTTTTGTTGTAGCAAGGTTTTGAGAGAGAAGTAATCGACACTCTTAACAAGAGAAGAGGAGCTGTCAAGCCGAGACAGCGTAACATTAAAATCACCGACAAGGAAGAGATAGTCAAAGCTTTCGTTTTCAATGTACTTCTGAAGTGCGATAAACATTTGGTCCCGTTGCGTACGTCGACGACTTGACTTCCCCGATGGCATATAGACGTTAATCAGGAGATAGGTGACAGAGTAAACGCAGAACTTAAACGCTTGGGCTCTATAAGGAATGATGTTTTGCACAGTCGGTTGCAATATAAAATTAGTGCGATTACGAAGAAGTATGGCAGTGCCACTTTTGAAATGGGGTAGGGCTTCATTAACGGACGGGGCATTTGCAAACAACGTGAAATTAGACTGGGTAAGCCATTTTTGCAATGCCGGTTGATTGATTCGGTGCGTTTCTTGCATCATCAAAACATCGATCTTATGGTCTTGGATTAAATTAGAGATTTGAGGCAAAGAGTTATTGATGCCATTAATATTGGCAGAGGATAGGGTTAGAAATTCATTAGTTGAGTTTCCATCTCTTAAAGTAGCCATTGATCACCATTTAAAGCCAAACAAGAAAAGATACTGGATAAAAGTTTCCCAAGAAAAAAAAATCTATTTGTTGAGAATTGTTTTTTCGTTGGGATTTGTGAACTGTTTATGTTCAATTTTGTTCGGAGGAGTAAGCCCAGAAGGACTATTAGATTCACGTGATTTATATTTTCTTTTTTTCTTGTTCTTTGTTTGCCAAGTGCCTTTGCTAGTCTTAATTTTGAGCAGCTCTGAAATAGGTTTGGAGTCTTCCTCACTTGACAAGCTATCACTGAACACTGGGGCATCAACGCCAAAATGGAGTTTATTATTAGTGTTGGTCGTAGCGGTTTGTTCTTTAGAAACAACATTGAAAAGTTCTTCTATAGCAGTTAATGAACTGCTTTCACAAGAATCGCTGCTCAAGGAATGAGTCGCTTCAGTTGCGGAGAGTTGACTTAGTTTTTCTAAATTTGCGGGAAAATCAGGTTCGGGACAGTCTTGTGGCAGAGAAGAATCTTTTAATGTCTGCAATCCGGCGTTAGAGGCAGAACTTTTTTCACTTATAAAGGACTGTTCGTTCAGTAGTCGCTGCAGCTTAGTGGTATCCATTGGAGATGATTCGGTTTTAGAACCGGCGGCAATATCATTATCAACTGGAGGAACTTCGCTGTCTTTGTAATCAGAAAGATTTTCGTCGCTTTGAGGGCGAAGTGCAAGGTTTTTGGAGTTATGGTCTTTGGGTTTGTTGTTGCTTTTTATCGGGGAAGAATTACCCTGCTGGCTGTTCCCTGCCTTGGAGACACTGATGGTTCGGCTTGCAGGCGCCATGTTGTGTGGACTAGCAGAGGAATGGGAACTTCCATTTGACAAAACAGCGTTGTCAGTACCTGATGTTGTTTTTCCAGGACATCATTTATTGTATGTACAGGCGGTTGTGTGTTTTTTGGAACAAAAGAGGGGGTCAAAGGTGGAAAGTCATTTTGTGGATTGACGATAGCAGAATAAGATACAATGGGATTGCTGCGTTTGCTGGGATGTTGAGAACGTTGCCTTTTTTGCGGGCAAGATGTCAATGAATGACCCTTGTTTTTACAAAAATTGCATCGAAGCACATTTCCTTCACCTGGTTTTATGACCATGACGGTACTGTTATTCACCGTGATTTTATCCGGAACCGAGTTTGGCGAGTAATTGTCAATATGCAAGTGCAAATATGCGTTATGGAATTGCGGAAAAAGTTTGTGTCGACCATACGCAAAATTTAGCATTTTGCCCCATCTATTTCCTTCCACCAGATTTTTGAGCATGTCAAAAGTCATTTCATGGCTAACTGGCCAGAGAGTGACCGTTTGAGGGGGAGGTTTTGGTTTTGAAAACGAAATTTTAACTATACGGTGGGATAGTGTTTCGATGTTCTGGCTGTATTGGAAGCGTTAATTCTTGCATGACTGTGTCATTACCGGTCTTAAAAGACACTGAGTATTGCTTGGCTTGAGCGTTCAAAGGAATTATTCCAAAAACGAAGCTGGATAGATAAGCAAAAGGATTTTTATCCACAAAGAGGGAAAGAAAGTCATTGAGGTCAAAAGAATCTTGATTTTGTGGTTCTACCGTAGCAATAATGGTTCGCTTTTCAGTAAAAGATATCATCGTGCACGCCCTTGAAACGCCGATGAAATACTGAACCAGAAAAGCCAACAAAGAAAAGGTTCGGAGGCTAGGTTAGAAATAAGCCGTCCTTTGCAACTAAATAGAGTTGACAAAAGGTTTTATGTGACGTAACAAATTAACTTGCCGGACAATGGGAAGGAGAACAAGATGGCGACAGCCAAAGAAGAATTTCACAAAAGAGTTTTTTTTTTAAAGCCTAAAGTAATGGAAAATCGGTGACTTTGAACCAGTAGAATTAGAAAAAAGTTAAGGTACTTACCTTAATGACAAGACTGGTTTTAAACAAACTAGCTTTTAGCCTGCTTTTCTTACAAAATTTTTCAAAATTTGGCTATTCCTAAACCACAGCTGTAAACTGCGCTTAGGCTAACTATTGAGCAACTTTAATCAGAAAAAAATTAAGGTACTTACTTTGATGACAAGACTAGTTCTGAATTAAATCGCTTTTGGCCTGCCTTAGTTTCAAAAATTTACGATGAAACCTGCTTTACCTAAACCACAGAACTCTGTGAACTGGGCCTAGGCTAACTGTATAGTGAAGATCAGTCGCCTAACACTAAGAGTTAGCGAGACAAAACTACTTCTGCTCCAATAAGCTTCACTAAAGCAAAGTAAACTTTATACTTCCTTTTTAGTAATGAAAGACTCAATTTTTAAACTCTAAAAAAATTCAAACACTACCTATTTTTGAAGAGCAACCTGAGAAGCGTCCGCACCCTTGCTGGTCAAGACTCTTGGCCGAACTGGACAAACCTTATGGGCTTGCAGAGCGGCAGAGGCTTTCTAGGGAATAAACGATTTTTCACTTGTGGTACTTAAAAAAACAAGTGAAAAAATCGCTGAACCCTTGAAGTAAGGACAGCCATAGGCTATCCCTACTACAAGGGTTCCCCTTGTGTGACCACGGAAATCATAACCGACAAGTTTGACGTCCTTCGTGGTCGACTCCTGGGAAATCGAGTGGAAGTCGTTATGATTTCCCAGGAGTCGACCACGAAGGACGTCAAACTTGTCGGTTATGATTTCCGTGGTCACACAAGGGGAACCCTTGTAGTAGGGATAGCCTATGGCTGTCCTTACTTCAAGGGTTCAGCGATTTTTTCACTTGTTTTTTTAAGTATCACAAGTGAAAAATCGTTTATTCCCTAGAAAGCCTCAGCCGCTCTGCAAGCCCATAAGGTTTGTCCAATTCGGCCAAGAGTCTTGTCCAGCTGGGGAATAACTTTGTTAGAGAAGCTGAGGGCTGCCGATGAGAGCTAAAAGCTCGAAACAGCGCTGTCCAGCTATGTGTATTTAGGAAGCTGTTGGAAGCGGTAAAAAAAAAGCTGCATAAGTTGCAAAAACTTGCCCTACTGATATCATCACAAAGTTTCACTGTATCGCTAATGCTTTTCTTAAGGTTAAGAAGATACGCTTTTAGTTTATAATGACAATATTGTAGAGTATTGTAAATGAGACTTTGAAGTTTCCTTGCTACTTAACACTGACAACACCTATTGTGTTGCAGACAAAACGATTTAACATATGAAACGTCTCAACGAGTGCAAATCTGAAACCCTTGAAATGTATTTTGACGGTAGAAAAGACAGTATCCGATCAAATAGTTAAGCCACTTGAGCAAGTCGTCAAAAAAAGGTTGGAATATTCTGTATAAGAATGCGCTGATAATATCATTTAATATTTGAGGAATGGAATATGCGCGATTGTTGCGCGTTTTAATGTAAAAACGCGGGATGTAATTTGGTTTACGGGAACACATACATGCAGCAATAAGAAACAAAGCTGTGCTACTTTCAATGTGAAAATCAACTAAAAAGATGGTGTTGTCAGTATCACAACCACAAACATAACCGCAAACTCAACAAGCGCAAAAAGTTATTGGGTTTCTCCGAACCCTCAACGATAGGGGTTGGGTAGGTTAAAAACCAAGCACTAAAGCAGTAGAAATCAACAAAAACTTAACAAATAGTTAATACAACTAACTCCAAAACCAAGCGTTAAATTGCGAAATGAAGCGAGTCGAAGGCAACTTTAAAGCTTTTTCTCACTTTTTCGTCATGAGGATTATCGTACACGTTGGTAGGGGGCTCAGCAGTTGGGTCACCGTTAAGTGCGACTCCATCCTCCCCTATTTGGATATTCACGTATTCGTTTGGCCTGCAAATATACTTGTAAGTCGCCGACAAGAGAGAAAATTATAAAAAATCTGCGTATGTTTGAGTCAGCCAAGGATCGACTTTTGTATGCGCTGACCTTAACCAGTTCCGCTAATCAGTATACTAACTCAACTAAAACGGTTGACTCGGTTCGATTACCGGTCGGGTTAAGCCAAACACTATAAAATTTTGTATTGAAAGCTTTCCTGCTTGACGTTCAGCATGGAAATAGCTAAAGCAAACTCTCCACCGTCTGTAGTGGACAGGCGACAGCTGGATTTGAACACATTTGCAGTGAGCAGTTTTTTAGCCAAGGTAACTTGATGAATAAAAGTTGCAGTTACAATTTAACGGTTTTAATTTTTTGCTTCTATAATTCATAAGTGGTTTCCAAAATCCCCAAAACCTGAAAGATTTAATTTATTATCTGTTATCTAATGATTATACTACGTTACAAGAAAAATCTTCTCACAACCGTGGATAATAGTTATTGGTGCAGCAAGTTTTGACAGGCTTGGCAAATGTCATGGCAATTCAAGGAATAAAAGCAAGTTTGTACGTACGATTCAACCAAAAAAGAACATGCTTCAACTTATTTAAATCGTTGCTTACCTGCGCTTGGCGGATGAGGGCGTCAAATCTTGACCATCACTGCGAGCACCGCTATAAAACATTAAGAGCTGGTAGATGTTTATTAAATACTTCACACTACAATGTTTCGGTGAAAATAAGGCGCGCCATGCAATATCTTTACAGAATCATATTGGCCATAATGAGCGCAAATTAGACATTTTCCAATCAGCATTTTAATTTTCGTTCATGAAAAAATATTAGCATAAGTTTTTGACAAACCTAGAGATGGTGCGCGGGTAATTAACGCGAAAGCACTACAGGACACAAAACATAACAAGATTAATAAGAACCTTATTCTCCTACCTATTATAATTATCCGGTACTGGCTGGTAGTATGTGCTGTCATCCTCTCCCGATCTGTCCGAGAATGACCCTGAGTCACCTCTTGACCTCGTCCTCGAGTTCATGACCCCATCAGCTGGAAGGGTGGGCTGTTGGGACATTTTGACCTGACTGAAAAAACAAAAACTGTGATAAAAATTTATAAATTATTGAATCGCATGCGAGATATGGTAATGAACTAAGGTACGAATTGTGTAGTGAAAAAGGCATCTATTACAGTTAGTACAAAGTAGCAACTCGTAGAACAATTAAGCTGAGAAAATCAAATGCACACCATCAGTAAGCGCAACTCGTAACCGAGAATTCCAACTCGGGCTTTATAGATCTTCACAAATTTCATCTTTATTTTTTCTGATATCCACAGATGAAATTCGCTGGACTTTTGATCTGAAAAAGGGAACTCGAATACATCGGCATCTCAGCGTGGTGACAACGGTAATTACACAGAAACAAAGAGCGTTAAGCAGTCAGCACTTTCCACTATATTGATTCGAAGACCAAACGGTCCCATCGCCGTCTCCTGCACTAGGCAACCTGGTGAATGTAACTACAATTCCTACAGTTGCACAAGTATTATATTCTCACCTGACTGCCGAATGCAGACGCTGTATTTTGTAATCACCGTTTGAATAAGCATCTTTTATGGTCATCGTTACATGAAGCAATTTATTTCTAATCTAAAATGAAAAAAAAAATGTTTTTCAGCTAATCTGTATGCTCAAAAAATACGAGAAACGTTCGTTTTAGAAGTTTAACTGAGGACGTTATTGACCGAGAATTAGTAAAATCATACATCGGAACATTTGGTTTGCGAAAAAGGTTCTAATTGTAAGGTTAATTACAGTGGAGCAATAACATCGGGGTAAGAATGGAAAGTTCTTTTTAAGGTGTCTTCAGAGTATTCATCGACCTAATTGAGGGCCAAGACTCACAGCCAAAATCGAACAACGTCTTAGGGTGAAAAATGAATCTAATGCGCGCAATCCCTCACTACCGCTGAGGGTCATAGCGCAAGCGGTCACTATGTAATCCCTATCGCTTTTACTGCGAATCCTGCGGGTTCACGGCAACTGACCGCCTATATTAGGATGAGTTTGTTAGTGGCGGTCAGTTGATTTGGTTCGAATTCGGCTACCTCTTCAAATTCAAAGAAGGAAGGTTTGCAAAACCAGCATACAACTGCTTTCCATCATGTTCAAGAAATGAAACGACAGAAAAAAAAAACTTACAGGTGCTTGACCATTGAAGCAAACTTGATCTCACAAAAACTGCATTATGGGTGGCGTGTTTTAACGAGGATCACCGGTGATCCGCGGATTAACAAAGTTTCACAGGAAAACTTAGACAAATGGCTGGGCAAAATACTACAATATTATTATGCAATTTAATTCTTTGAACTTGAGAACTGGGACTTTCGCGACGCTTCGTCGGAAGTCCCCATGTTTTTTCCATGCGAACTACGAATTCGGCAACCAGAGGTTGAAAACGCTGAACTTCAAAACAGCTAAAGGTAGAAACTTGAAACTTAGATGGGGCACATATGGATCATGCTTTGTGCAAATTTTGGAGGAAATCGGTCACGTGATACGGATTTCCGAGCAAAAAACTGAAATGCCAATCGGAGGTTTAAACAGCTCTAGCTGGAAAAGTAATTGCAGCAGAATAAAAGCTTCGAATTTAGAAGCGTTTGGGAATGCAGTTTCAGTTCCCAAATTTAAATCATGACCGATTCCGACACTTTTTTTCTTCTTTATTTATTTATATAAGAACTTTTTTCGCAGACACAAAAACTCCGAAACCACCAAAGCTAGAAAGTTGAAATTTGGAGATATGATAAGTCTATCTATGAAATTGTGCACCAGCAATTTTGGAGGCGATACGTCCCGTGGTTTGGGGTAGACGAGCCAAAAACTTGTGATAGCGAAGTTTAATACGTGATTTTGATAATTGATGTTCGTCATGTGCACAAGTGAGCTGCCGTGGTCTAGAGGTTAAAAGCGCTAGCATATGAAACCAGTGTGACTGAATAGACTGGGTTTAATTATTATCTAGTAGGCCACCAGTTTTCTCATTCTAAGATTATTTTCAATCCTGCAAATTTTTTTTTTGATTAGGACAAAATCTCTTAATATCTTTTGTTTTGACATTAGATAGATCAGAGGGTTTTAGGTTTCATTCTCTATGAAGACCCCCCCCCAAACTCTTTTTTACAGTCTAAGCTAGGGAGCTAGTTTTTTTGATATCAGCAGATATTTAACAGACTAATAAATGGACATAGTTTGGGGGTACCCCCCCGGAAATCCCCAAAGGAACCCGACAAAAATCAATTTTTTGAATGGCTTAAGCTTTTTTTGATATCAGCAGATATTTAACAGACAAATATTTTGACATAATTTGGAAGTACCATCCCCCGAAAACCCTCCCAAACGCCCCCCCAAAAATCACTTTTTGAACGGTTAAGCTAGGGCGTTAGTTTTCTTGTTTGTTATGAAGAGATATTTAATTAAAAAATATTTTGACATAACTTGGGAGAACCAACTACCCGGAACCCCAAATAGATCCCCAAAAATCAATTTTTAATAGCTTAAACTGGCGCGCTAGTTTTTTTGATATCGGTAGATATTTAAGAGAAAAATACTTGGACATAATTTGGGGGTACCACGGCAACGGAAACCTCGAAATAAACTCCCAAAAGTCGTGATTGAACAGAGTTGGGCTCAAATACTTCGTCAGACATCCGTTTTACCCAAACCACAAATGACTTAAAATCAATATTTTTTTTTTATCAGACAAAATCGCTTTGTTTGCTTTGCATATGATTTGAGTTATACAGAATATCGGTCACCTTGAAAGTATGAAGCGGAGAATGATGATGAAAAGGAACTGGCGGAAGTCCCGTATTACTATCCGCCGGGAAAATGAACATCTAGTTTAGTTTATTTTAATCTAATAAGTTTAACGATTTAGGAGATAGAAAAATGATAACCCGAGGATCAAAATTGAACCAAGTTGGCGTACGCAACCCTATGAAAACTGTTTGATCCTAGTTCAAACAGTATAAAATTTTTTTCAGATATGCTTTCGGTCATTTTAAGCAATTATTGTTCTTATTTGGAGATCGCAAGCGCCATTTCAGGACTTTAATCTAAATATGCAAAGTTTTCAACTTTTGTTTAGTTCAGTTTACTAAAAATGATTTCCACTTTTCAACAAGGATGAGTGCAGCTCAAATAAAGCTGAAGGGTGATTTTCCGCTTTAAACTATTAACAAAACTTCCGCAAAGTTTTAATTTCAAGTTACTGGTAATGGATATTAATCATTTTTTGATATTAACGCTAAGTGCCATGATGCCTCAAAAGGTTTTATCTCATTACGATCCCATAAGAAATGGCTTGAGGCAATTCAATATAATCGTTTTGATTAAGCAAGCAGATTTTCACCATTAACACCTTTTTAACAGCTAGTTTCAGAGCATGTGGTTAGAGCGTTGACGTTGGAAACGTGATTGCAACTAACTGTACTTCTTACGTGGAATAAACAGAGCATGGACAGAGAACAAAGAGCTGACAAAACGCCGCGATCAAACAATTTATTAGTCGGATACCGGTAAGTGGATTTTTCTGCATTTTTAGATGATTTGAAATTTAGATAAATTTTTTGGTCCAGGAACTGGGCGGGACGTCCGTAGCGGTGGAACTCCATCGAGTCTAAACCCAATTTTGATCCACATCTATCCTCCACTCACGAGGAGGCGACGGTGGCGCTTTTATTTTCTACACATCGTCCTCACCCTCTTAGCGTCGATCGTATTCCAAAACTGGGCATTTGACGTTTGACTTCATTCCAAGTAAATTTGCTGCTTGTTCAAAGCCACCAAGCACAGATAATCATAGTAAAGCATATTACTTAAGGACGCAACGTGACCATAGTGCGAGCTAAACCCAGATCAGGGTCATCGTAAAAACGGCGCCTTTACCCTCTACGCCAAGCTGCCGAACAGAAGAAATTGGGTCGTGCCAAACTTACTTCCGCTAACTCAGTGAAGAATTCTTTTTCGGCGGTGGCAATCGTCCCAATGACGTCAGTAGTTAAGACCACTCTAGAATCGTGCAAGTCTGGTAGCTCGTGATGCAGTTGTGTGTTCAACGTCTCGTACGTCTCTCTTGAATTGTCCATTTGTTCTTGAGCCTAGAAAGTAAATGTCATAAACCTATGAAAAAAACTGTAAAAGCAAAATAAATCTATCTGATACTAGCTTTTTTTACCTCTTGCTTGAAGAGGAGACTCAGATTTGGTGTAGAAGTGATATTTTCGGTCTTTCGTTCCTCTTTGTCGTGCAATTTCGAGTTAGTGCCTTAGCGTATATTTTGCAAAATCGGGTTGTGCCCGGCAATGTAATCACAAGAATGACTTCACGACATATGTTTCCTAACAAAATACTTACTTATTAGCACACTACGTTGATTAGAAGCGCCCCAGCAAAACTGTAGTGGTGTGGTATCTCTAAAGCCCGTACTTGCATAAAAACAATTAATCTTAGCACAATATTGTGCCTGATTGCCTATTCAAGAAAAACAGACTTTCGCACCGACGATTAATTTTTTGCTCCTATCTAGCTGACTAGAGGGTTGTCCAAATGCCATGCGAACCATAGGTAGTAAAGTTTTGCGAAGCTGGAATCTGGCAAGAACTCTCAAACATGAACCAGCGATGTGGGAAAGTGACAGAAGAAAGGTTACAAAGCAGAAATTTCACTCAACGTGTTCCACTATATCCAAAGTTGTTATTTTGCAAAGACATGTTTGAAACAGCTAATCTCATGAAAGCCTGCAATAACTCCATTTCCAGATTTATGTAGGATCCATGAATGAACGACTTTTTGCCCAAATAAATCTTTGTTCGTAATGTTTTATTTCACTACATTAGATTACTAGAGCATGCAGTGAAGCAAAATGCTAGGCAATTTACACAAGCTTAATTCGAATTTGAAAGTAAACTTAAGTTTTTAACACCACACTGCCATATTTTATCACAAGTTTATCGTGATTTAACACAGTGAACAAAGTCTACATTTCAATTTCGGATTCTTCTAAATACACAAGTGATGTTACTAATGAAATGGATTAAATATTAAAACCAATTTCGGTAAAACGGCACGCGAAAGACAGCCGTTTAAAATGCTCTATAATCCTTGATTATATCATCTACAAATGATACTTTGATAACCGTTTTCCTTAAAAGGACATTCAGGACGTTTTTGTTTAAAAAATTTTGCTGTGAAACCATACTGAAACAACTTTGGCCATTTCTTAGATTTTTTCGCACCATTTTTGATTCTCTTCGGCCAAGAAATCGTAAGATATTCGTAATTCTTTTTCCTCTTACACCAGGGAGAAACGCTTTTCGAACATTACCAAACTGAACGAACGTGGGTCAAATTCGTTCCAAATGACTGATTACTTTCAACCAATTGCACAACAATCGCATGAACTTACTGGCTCACTAAAACCAGGAATCTTAGTGTAAGATCTAGTCAGCTACGATGCTTTAGCCTTCAACATGCAATTATTTCTTCATATAGGCTATCTTTAGTAAGCAATAGCCACAATAGGCTGTAGGCTACTACGCCTAAAGCACTTAAAACCTTATCTTGATTCCGAATACTTTGCTAGCACTTGGCGGAAAAAGTACACTATAGGAAAGCATCTAACCTCTCTGAATTCAAATAGCAGTCGTTCCACTAATTTATTTATCTATACCTTTTTAGCACTCACTTAGTTCCGAAAAGCCCGGTAGTTAGCTAGACTCGAAATAGAAGTTACAAACTGATTTATTGCGACATCTACTTGAAACAAGATGGCCGAAATTTGGATTCCAAGAGGAAAACACGAATTTTTTTCTCTTAAGACTTTCTTAACCTAATGAGTTGCAAGAATCAAAATGGGGTCTTGTTGGTAGACATATTTTTAAAGATTTTTTCTCAGTTTTTCCTTGTTCGTATTGGATGCCCTTGTAATGTTGATAGCAACAGAAGTTAGAATTTCAAACAGAGACAAGACGCTGTTAGTAGCACAGCTTGTTTAACCACTCAACCTCACAGATACATATCTTTACTTTGACAATTTAATCCATATTAATTATATTTAATTAAAATTAATGGGTTATAGATACGTACTGATCAAAGGTCGAGTGGATAGAGCGTCTGCTACTGAAATAGTAGACTCAGGTTCGATCAACACTCGGGTCAAACCGAAGACTATAAAACTTGCTATTCACAGCTTCCCTGCTCAACGTTCAGCAAGGAAAGAGACCGTGTGAAGCCTCCACCGTGTGTGGTATTGTGTGGTAGACAGGTGGGCAGATGACAACTTGGCTTGAAGGTGAATGAAATGTAACCACAATATAAAAATACTTTTATTTACACTGCATAAAGTATATAAAGCCATATTTAAATCACAAATGCTTGTGTGGCCAACTGCTTCACTCACTTTTGAGAGCTTATTTTCTTCAATTTTCTTCGAGTTTTTCAATGTGTAGTAGGAACGTCTAGCTCCGTCGAAATCAACCAGCTTTCGCCCTCGTTTTTGGACTTTCTGTTTCATTTGATGACACTGGAAAAAAACGCCTTATTCAAAAAGAACTTTCTATTCCAAATCCACACACACAAGATCAATAAACGTAAATTAACAGTTTACGTCATTGCGTTTGGTCAGACTTTTGATAAAATTAAACGAAATCCCAAGCGATGCAGGTGAAAGAGTAGAGAGCAGTTTGCAACGTTAAATCCAACCATTTAAAAAACTTTCTCCAATAAAGAAAGTTTATAAAATAATGCTGCTAGATTTCAGTTACAAAGCTTCTACAGAGTTGTATAACAACTAAAATTACTTTCACTATTTAAGTAAACTTTCCACTATTTTTCTCGTAAAAGAACGAAGACAAAAGATGTTCAGAGTGACTTAAAATTAAAGCAAATACAACAATGTACTTTACCTGGTTCAAATGTTGCTGCAATGCATTGGTCACGTCCATATTAATTCGAGAAGAAAGATTATCGAAAAGCAAATTCGTTGTCTAAACAAAAATTCAAACAGGAAGATGAAACGTTGTGATCTTATCAAATTGACGGTCTTATATATTATACATACCATGCAACTGTAGATTGTAGAAGTGCCTATATTACCAAAACTAGAACCACAGTTAACGTCTACAAAAGATACCATTATAGACTTATTGAAATCGTGGTGAAGCTTTAAAAATGCTAAATTTTGGAGTAATTTAATTATTTAGATTTTTTGCCTATCAAAGATCTTTTAATCAACTGTACCGATATTTGACGTTCAGTAAAATAACGCAGAAGCAAACAATATGCAGTTGATTACAGCTACCAAAAGGTACCATATTTCTCTAGCAATTACCGGTATTAGGAAGTTATGAGTCAATTCAGGGTCGCAACTCGATCGATTTTTATTCGAGTTCAAGTTCGGGAAAAATATCAAGTTTTTTGAGTTCAGGCTGACAAAAATACGAAGTTTACTTTTCGTTTTAATCGCTTTCTTTTTGTAACTACGCTGTTTTCCTAGGTTGCTACGCCATGAACAAATGAACGACAATCTCAATTTACATGGTTTGATCAACAAAAAATATTTCTTTCACACAATTTTTTAATCTTTACATTTCTTTTCGATGAACTCGAACAGTTTCATTCGAGTTCAAGTTTGGGGTAAGAAAAAATATTTTTTCGAGTTCAAAGGATTGTTTGCCATCAGGCATATTATGCGCTTAGTTTATTCAAAGTCTATAACAGACTATAACAGTATTTACCGGCAGTTATACGAAATGTTTGAAATTTTGCGGCCGCAAAACTTTGCTTAACCGATTACAGACAGGACAAAAAACGTAGAAGTGAATCATTAAAATGATATTTCAAGTTCAAGTTGGGACAAGTGATTCATGTTTAGGTTTTTTTCTCATTTGTTTGTCATTGACCTAAATTTTTGGTAAATGATCAAAAATAAATCAGCCAATTCAGTCAAAATGAGCAAAAAAACTAGCAAAATTTAGAATTTTTCAACTAAAATTGCGTTTGCTGTGACAAACAAAAATTCTGAAATAACCAAAAAATACGCAGACATTTAACGGAAATTTCTGAGCAAAAAAAAAACAAAAACCAAACCTAGATTCAGGTTCAAATGAAAAAATGGGGTGAAGAAAATTTGGTCGGCTTTTGGTTATATCCTGAATTCTGTTATGTTGCTATTGAGACTTTAAAGGCAAGCACACTGAAATCTTTCCTTTAGCGAGCAATTTTTTGTTAACTTTAAAAAGCATCTCAATGAATCAATTGATGATTCCGATAATTAATCTACAGTAAGTTTTACTGACAATATGCATCAGTTAGCATTTATGCCTGTTATAACATACACCAAAACCACGACGCCAAGCAAGCCAAATCAAGTGTTAACACGTTAAACAGGTCGCGGCAGAAAGTCGTACTGTGCTCTTTTTGTATAGTTTCTCCAAAAACTAATTCAAAATGCTTCTGTATGTACCTTGGCTAAAGACGAAATCATATCTTTGCCCATCCAAGCATCATCGTAAACGTCGTTTAAAGACTTGTAAAAATTGTCAGCAGCTGCTTTCATAGCTGAAAAAACTCTTTGTTTTCAAACCTTGTTTTGACTGTACTGTACATTTAGAGCTGAGTTACGCTTCCAAACGCAATGATGCAGGGTTTGATTTTCAGAGTACTGTGCACTGTCCAGCCAATACTTGTACTATACCGGTAATCAGCACTGAAACTGTAAAATATTGGATGGGGGACACTTCTGCAGCCATAACTGGACACAATCGGAATGAAAACATTTCAGGGCAGAAAAACATAAATATTCATGATTATAAAACGTCTCCACGTCCAAATTGGCCGTTTTTTTTTGTCCCAACTCTTGGCACTAATCAGAAAAAGAGCCTTTCTTTTTGAATCAAACAGGACGCTTTCTTTCTGTAGGGGAAACAGTGAACACTGAATTTCGATAGGGGGACACTGATTTTCAATGGGGGCACATTCCCCCAACAATTTAAGTACTGACTATAATACATGTTTAATAAAATGTAGTAGCTTACTGCTATTTTGAAAAACATTATACAGAGTTTAAAACATTTTAAAGCAAAATTAGGTTTTCCAACTTTTAAGATTATGTTCGAATACTCACCATTTATGGATTGGACGTATATTTTAACATCTCTCTGAAACTTGTGAAATTGAGCCTAAAAAAAAATTATCATTAACCTTTGAAAAACTTTAGTTCAGATTCACAGCAAGTTTATCATTCAGTCAGTGCTCATTATACCAACGAGATTGAAAAAAAAAACTTGATCCACTGGCTACAATGGCTGTGGATTGTTGAAGTAAGAAATAAGAGAAACTGCTTTAAAAGTGATTCAATTTTTATTCTATGTTGTTTCAAAACTCTAGGTTCTTTCTATTATTTGTCGTCATTGATCGAATTTTTTGGTGAATGACCACAAATAAATTACTTGATCTGATCAAAATGACCAAAAAATTAGCAAGGTTTTGAATTCATTAGCTAAAATCGCATTTGAAATGATGAAAAAGACCATACTAAATTCTGAAATGACCAAAAATTTTGTCTAAATTCGGACATCTGACTGAAATTTCTGAGCGAAAAAATACACCCAAATAAATAAAACTTCATGCAAGATGTTGAGTTTCAACTGAAAATGTACTGGTCCTGGAGCCAACATGATACTTTTAAAGCGTGCCAACACTCAAAAATTCTGTAAGAGACGTAAACAATTGATCATATAATTATACAATATCAATAACAAAACGCTTTTCTAACAGATTGATTAACAAAAATTAGGAATGTTAAAAACATTTGTGTCAAAAAATAGTAGCATAAAAAAGCAAAGATTTAAATGTTAAATAAACCATATATTCGCATGCAAGTTGAAAGGAGTTAATTATTAAAAATGAAGCAAATATTTGTCCAATGCTAAAGTGAGTACACATAGTGTTGTTAAATATTTCTTCATGCAGTAATGCAATCAGTAAACTAATCATAAAGCATTTCATCAAAATTCATTATGATGTACGCATAAACGCCGATAAACGAATTTCGATAGCAAACAACTAAGTGACTTTAAAATTGCTGGCCAGTATCCTTAACCAAAGCCATGATTACCACAGTTACTTGATGCTGAAGAATAAAAGAACTAACTATCTCGACAAAATTGTGCATACTGCATAAATGAGACTCCAACCAACGGACATAATTGTATATAACTGGGGGTCGGCAATCTTTTGAATTAGTGGGCCTTATTTAGTCCCAACAAGGTTTCAGCGGACCGACACCATTCCAGCGCACCAAAAGAGAAAGGTCTTCACCAGAAATTCAGGCCTGTTTTCAAACAAATCGAAGGCAAAGACCAAAAAAAAGGAAACTCTTTGCCAGAAATTCAGGCGTTAGTTTAGACGATTCAGTGGCGAAAACCACAAAAACAGGTTTTCACCAAGGAATGAGAATCATTTCGGCGGTTTATTGCAGCATATCTATTATTGAAAAAAGAAAAACGGTCAGAGGCCGAATGAAAATAAAAGGTCGCAGGCAGGATAAAATGCCTTGGCAGGCCGCATCCGGCCCATGGCTTGTAGATTGTCGACCCCTGTATAATATAAACGATTATGACGCAATTCAAGTATTCTATTTGCTTTAATAAAATATATAAACACGAAAAAAATTTACTGCTAAAAAAGGAATGAAGGCAAAATCAATGAAGGTTTCTAAATTCAGCATCATTGCATTAGACCGACTTTGACTTCATCCTTCTTGACCTAGCCATTCCAAACATAGGGGCCTCCCTGAATTTAATTTTCACTGGCAACCCCAATGGTGTAATGCAGTAGCCTAGGCCAAAGTTACTTTAATTAGCATATAAGGTGAGCAGACAGGTTTGGCATGAAAACTAGGAAGACAAAAATGTGTCAAAAATTTCTTGCATCTCCTATCTTTTATAATGCAAAATAGCCGATAAGAGTTAGAAAAAATTGAATTTTTCAAAACATACTTTACCTTTTTTCAAAATTCAAATTGATTATAAAAGTTAACAGTGTTTTCTCTAGAATTATCAAAAATTTGTCGCGGAAAAACAAGATTTAGCACCAAATTTTTAACTAGTAAAATGTTGAAAGTGCAAATTTTAGCGACATCAATGTCTAACATGCAAAATCAACACAAAAAGTTCAACACAGTTTTTAAAATTTGCATTACTTGTTTTTCTCCAAGATTTTTCAAAATTTAAACTGCGTTGTAAAATTAACAATGTGTTGTTTGAGTTCTCAAAATTTAAACAGGAAATATTGTTTGGCGTGAAATTTTCAACCACTTAGACTATAGGGCATTTGTGGAAAAAGCGTAATTAGCCTATAGGGTATTTGTGAAAAAAAGCATATCCAACAAACTCCTATAAATGCAAAAAAATTCTTCTTTAATGATGACAGATTTGAAAAGTATTAGCTCTACTCAATCACACTCTAAAATTTTACAGAAGTCTGTGCTGGCAATACCATTAATTTTCAAATCAAACTTTGGCTTTGAGCTGAAGCAATTTCGTTTTTTTTTTTATGTCTCATTGCCTGCCTTTTCTTCAGCAGATCAGCAAGAAGCATAGTCACATAATAAAAACGTAATTGTCAATAAACAGTAATGTAGCACTTAAATGCAGTTTGTAGTTTTCAATAATCGTAGGCTTATCAAAGAATTCATTTTAAATAAATAAATAACCAAAAACATTGTGTTTTTTCGAGATTTCAATGAGCATTTACCATGAAGAGCAGTGGCCGAAAGTATACTGTGGAGAATGTCGTGGACAAAAAATACCAAGACTATCCCTTAATACTTTTAATTATACGGCATGCCTTGCAAACGTTATATATCTATACAACAAATTTGTTTCCAGGAGTTCATTTTAATAATCTCTTTGCTGAATTACAATTGTTTAACTACTCTTTCACAACTTTATCCCCAGCTGCTAGATGCCTTAAAGGTTTTCGCATGCATGCTAAAGAAGAAGGCTTTGCTAAAGATGGAGTCTATAAGGCCCGCTAAAGGGCGTAAAATTGTGTGCATAGAAGCTTACTTTTGTTTATTTAAAAAAAATCGGTATGCCTATTGTACCATCAGTTACTTCAAAATAAACTAAGGATAGGAATAACAATGCAATCGCAAACTTACAATTTTATGCACAGTCTACAGACCAGAAGTAACTTTGCACTTTTGAAGAATTACAGATTAAAAATCTGTGCCAGATTATATTATTTCTCTGGTTTAATTTTTGATAACTCAAAGAACAACACATTGTTAATTTTACATAGCAGTTTAAATTTCAAAAAAACTTACAGAAAAACTCAAGTAATGCAAATTTTAACAACCGTTCGACTTTTTGGGTTGATTTTCTTGCTAAACATAGGATATCGTTAAGATTTGCAGTTTCAAAATTTTACTAGTCAAAAACTTTGTGCTAAATCTTGTTTTCCCCAGATGAAGTTTTGATAATTCTATAGAAAACACTGTTAACTGTTATAATCAATTTGAAGTTTGAAAAAAAGTTAAGTATGTTACAAGAAATTCAATTTTTTGTGACACTTATCGACCATTTTCCATTATAAGAGACAGGAGATACGAGAAATTTTTGACACTTTTTTGTCTACATGAACACTTAACAATGGAACGAATAAACCGTTCAACTTATATGTTAATTAAAGTGACTTTGGCCTAGCTCACAGAGGCCTATATATCCTATATATAGGTTAAAATGCGTCTGTAGCTTAGCTTAATTACAGTGTTGCCTTGGGAAAGAGCTAAAATCGAATCACCAATGTTATCAACAACAGCATTGCCAATAAAATTCATGACTAGAGAGGCTCCTACATCATGATTGAAGTAGAATATCTCTGGAATGGCAGATTAAGAAGGATGGTGTCAAAACCAATCTAAATCTAATATAATTGCCCTAACTTTAGTACACCCATTGATTTTTCCAACAACATCTAACAAAATACAAAGTCTGAAAAAGTCTTAGCAACATCTAATTAATCCTGTAACCTTTTTACTTGGCACCTCTAAGTACTAATCTAGTAGTTGCATGCTGCTGAAGCTAAAGTTTCAAGGTAAAATTACACCTGGAAGTTATGAGTTTTGCTAATCATGATAATATTGACAATTAGAATTAAAAAGTAATGTTTAAAAGTGCTTTCAAAAAGAGAAACTTAGTGCCTCAAGTCTGAAAGAAATGGCTAATAATGTATTAAATTCATTTCAAGAACCAGTAAATTTGGGGTTGAGGGTGGCCGTTCCAAAATTTGTAGTTTGTACAAATTTTTAGCCTCCTTTGTTTTTATTTAGCATGTGTATTTTTTGAAACTAAGAGTGAAAAGTGAACAATCTTTTTCGATTGTGAAAGTTCCAATTATCAAACAGTACCTGGTCAGATTGGTGGCTATTAATCATTTGTCTTGTGCTTTGATTATTTTTCATGGGGAGGCTGGCATTGTCGGTCAAATAGGCCTACTTCGTTTTAATCATGATTAAGCAAATCAGCATTTTGAATTTGATGGAACACACCTACTCCTGAGTAGACCAACCAGTTGGTCGAACAGTAATGCATTTGTCTATGGAGTGGGAGGTCTGCGGTTCAAATCTGAGGCCAGTCAAATAGAACACAGTGTCGCTAACAACTTGCCAGCGCTGAGACATTTCTTCCAAAGGAGCTGTGTTGCCCGGGCGCAATGATGCGGAGATGGGTCCAGCCAACTAGTTACATGCTTCAGTGTACTACAGAGAGTATAATGAAGAATTTGATTTTGATTCAATTTGAATTGAATAATGAGCAAAAAGAAGGCAGGTGGTTTTACAAAAAAAACGAATGTAACACAAGATTGCACGAACCATATTCAAGGGCTAAAGCACAATTGGTTTTAAACTTTTTTACTTTTCAATGAAGAAAAAGTGTTTAAAAATTTGCACTCAACGCACTTGTTGTTTGTTAACAAGATGGACATAATTATCAATAATTTCATCTTTTGTTTCTTCTCCCATGCCAAGCGTTCTCATCATCTAAATATGAAGCATCACAAACAATTGAAACAAGCAGTCTAAAACTATGAAGACACTATGAAAGCTTCAAATACAAATTAGGCAATAATTTCTTTTGATTCAACTTAGGCATTATAACCAGTTAACCATCCTTTTAGGGTATCAGCATTCAACAAACAAATTATTACAACAAGCAGTCTAAAACTATAAAAACATTATCTGCTATAAAAGTTTCAGATGTAAATTAGGCAAAAATTTTTTTTCATTTAACTTTGGCATTATAACCACCACTTTTGGGTATCAGCAATCAAAATGTTGTTGCAGCGCATATTTATCCTCCTGTCACCAGACAGTGTCAGACGCAAACTTATTGGACGACCCACACACTTTTCATTGCAATGACTACTTTGTGATTGGACAAATTCGCACCTGCTTAGGAGTTTCCTATGATCCAATATTCCTGTGGATTTCTTTGAAATCTTGTTTGCTGAATTTGCTGCTTGTTTGAAGCCACCAAGCAGAGATAATGATTGTAAAGCAACTTATTCAAGGACACAACAGTGTGAGTTGAACCCAGATCATTCAATCAGGGTCGTCGTAAAACAACTTCTTTACCCTCTCAGCTACACTACCGCTGTCAAATGATATCTGATATTGACAAAAATGTGAATAGCAAGTTCATTGTTTTAACAGTAAAGATTGCCAGCCTATTTCAAATCATTTGCCCTATTTCAACTTTTGCAACATGGAATTGAAATGTAGAATGATTTAATTAAAAATTAAATAACCAAAGTTTCAACCAAAACAACTTGTTATTTTTAATGTAAACTGTCAGCTGTAGGCGGTGTAAAGTTTCAAATAGTTTAGGCAAACTATTATTCAATAAAATCAAAGTAAAAGCAAACCATAAGAGATTCAGAATTTTATCCCTTTATTAATCAAAATTAATCTTTAAATGCATTATAATATAGCATTGCAGTTGGATCAATCACCTTCCAAACAAGAATTCTAGAGCAAACCAGAGTACAGCATCTTGGCATCAGTTCAAGTTTTACTGCACTGTGCAACAGTTAACTACTGCTAGATATCTGACAATAGAAAGTAAGCAAACCACATCCTACCCTTTCTTTTCCTCTGAAGGCAAGCTTTGAAACATTTTTCTTCAAACGAGTGCTGCCATCTCTTCTTTCAACATGATCTGCCATGACGAAACAAAGCAATCGCAGGCTACTTACCGGTTCTAACTAATAATCTGTTAATTACAATCAACTCAGTATTTTACTAGGCTACTAGAAACAATGCTGAAATATCAAATAGTCAAAAAAAGTTAAACTTTGAACTGCTACCTGGTAAGTCAGAAATCAAGAACCAAAAACTCACAGGGCAATACAAATTGTAATTACAATTAATTATGTACAGACCAACATTTTATTTACCAAGTTACAGTAGCTTGGCCAGAAGACAGCAAAGGGATCTTTTGGTATTTGATTCAAGCTGCCACCTGCCCACCTCTGACCTGTCTACCACACACCCACACAGTAAAGGTTTCTGCGGCTCCACACTGTCCTGTTTAATGCTGAACATAAGCAGGCAAGCTGTGAAATAAATTCAAATAGCCTACCTATTTTTATAGCCTTGGGTTATAGGCAGAGGTGGAGTCGAGGTCACATGGCTCAAGGCCAAGGACACAAAAAAAAATCCGAGGCCAAGGCCAAGGACAGCCTTTCCGAGAACAGACACTCTCGAGGCCAAGGACAGGAATGCTCGAGGCCAAGGCCGAGGACCAAAGACACAAGAGCAAGTGCTCTTCAAAAAAAAAAAGGTCTTCACAAAAATTTTTCAGTTGCTCCACAAAATTTTAACAATTCAAAAAATACCGTAGTGCTGTCCTCAAGCCAAGGACAGGCCAATTTTCGAGGACTTGAGACCTCAAGGCCAAGAACTTCAAATTGTGTCCTCAAGGACTCCACTTCTGGTTATAGGCTTACTGCACAGAAGCTGTGAATACTGTACCAATTTTTAGTTTTTGGCTTCACCGGACCAAGAATTAAACCCCGATCTAACATTTCCCTTTCAGTAATATTAACAAACATTCCATCTACTCGACCACTGAAATTCGAAACATCTTAAAGGCCTACTTCGTTTTTACCATAATTAACCAAACCAGCATTTTGAATCAGGCTCTGGGCTATACCGGTACCCAATAAATAAATGGATATATAGCCAAGAGCACACCCACACTCACTCAGTTTTGGATTTTTTACTGTTGTCTACTGACTAACCTGCTCATGAGTGAATAACCTGACTGCTTGATACAGTACCGGTAGCCTGTCAGCGTCTGCCGTAGGCGTATATACTAAAGAGAAAAATTATCGTCTTTAGGGTGCAAGGCTGCAAGCTGACTGAGCAAAACCAACGAGGGTACACTATACAATACAGTATAGCTTCGGCCCAGCCTACATACCAGTCCTCATCTGTAAAATCACTTTCACATTTATTTATATTGTACAACTGTACTGTAAATGCAGTTAGTCTTTAGTTCTCACTAGGCTAAATGTTCCTGAGTCTATCCATAGACTCCAATGCGTTGTCGAAAAATTTTGCGCCAAATTGGCACAGAAAACGCAAATAAACTTTGGCGCGGCGCAATTTCCCCTCATTAACTTCAAATATAGCGTGGAGCGTGAATGTTAAAAGCAAATTCGTGGCACCCGAGGAGTTTAAACAAAGTTACAACTTTTTTTCTGGAGATCAAGTGGCAAGGCTAAAATCTTGCCGAAACTCTCGGATCAAATTTTATCCACCCAAAACTGCGCGCTTCTCGCACTTTGTTTGGCGCAGCACAAAAATTTTGTAGGTTTTAGATTGGCGCGAGAATCCGGCAGCGTGAAACTGAACTTTTCGACCTGGTCTGCAAGTAGGTTACTAACTTCAAACCTGATGGCTCAGGGTGACTTGTTAAAATTAGATTTTTTTGGTTACTGACCAATTTTCTTTTTCGCACCTTTGAATACATGCCCTAAAATTGCACTCGCAAATATGACCCGACGTTTTTTAGAATGACAAAAAAAGTGTTTTAAATTTGGACAGTTGACCAAAAACGCTGAGTAAAACGAAACAGTTACATTAGCTGACTAACAGCTCAGTTAACTAAGTGTTATTTTAAAATTGTCATGTCAAACACGATACGGAATAAGCTACAGCCTACAGTCTCCATGGTAAAATGTTTAACCTAGTTAAGGCCGATATGTTTGTGGATGTAAATCGTGGAGTATTTTTTGGTGTCTGAGTTTAGACGTTAAACCTAATAAAATGATTTATATAACTGTTTTAGACCTCATGTTGTGTAAAACCGATCTTTTTTTTAATTTGAGACCTCAAATCAGTGTTTATTGCTTATGTTGAAGGTCTTTAGCCTTAACTTTCCTGAAATAAATTTGTCCAAATTTTACTTTTAGTCTTAAATTTTATCTGTACCGCGTTAGATTTGTGCTAGGTAAGTGCGCCAGGAGATCAAATAATTGGATAAAAGATAAAAGTTTAGTTGAAATTTCTTCAACGTTCATTCACAAGAGAATGGTTCAATACATCAAGCCTAGACAAAAGAATAGTATTCTCATCTTCAACTATCAACTTTGAATAGGGCATAAATCTTTTGTGGGTCTACTTCAAAACTGTATTAAAACAATCGATGTTATCGTAAGTTATTGAGTCATGTGATTACTGCCAACAAGCGTTTTTTTTTTAATTTCTATCACCGCTTCTGTAAAATACTGCCACAAAAGTTGCACAACCAGGCTAACCCACTTAAATGCGCCAGAGTGCTTATATAAAGGTTGGTGCTTGCTTTTAAATGTATGTCTTGCAATACAGACCCAAAACAAATTTTACCGTAGTTTAAGCTCTTGAAAAAAAAACAGCTTAATTTCGGCAGAAATTTGCTGCACAAACCCCTCCCAGAATCTGCAAGAATACAAAGAAGGGCGGTACTAAGAACAGAAAATCATTTCTCTGATAGTCTATACCTCTATAAGACAGACTAAACAATGAAATGGAGTCAAATAGGGGACAAGGGGTCTACTACAGCACGGTATCCGAGAAAAAGAAATAGACTAATTAGCGGTATCTCAGTAATCTCATTTATTTTATAAATTTCATTGATCATGAGACAGCAGATGAGGGACTGCCAGCAGGGCAGCAACTAGGGGGGGGGGGGCAAAAGGGGGCGGCGCCCTCCTAAACAAAATTTTCGTCTCCCTAAAATTTCCAGCATGTCCCCCCCAAAGTCCCCTTTCCCTTCCCTTGCGACTGTTGCGAAAAAGCAACTTTTTTTTTGGAAAGCAACAGAAAAGTAGGAAATAAGCGGGACAGTTTTACGAGATGATCTTTTTTATTTTTTCGGAGATTTGAAGAAAACTCTGAGAAAAGTAGACCAATTTGGCGAGATGACCTTTTTTTCTTTTTTTTTGGAGATCAACAGAAAAATTTGGAGGAAAGTAGACCCACCCAAAATTTTTCGCCCCCCAGACTGAAATTTTGCCCCCCTGACAACAGCGTTCTAGTTGCGGCACTGAATGCCAGACAGGTTCGATGATAGCCATGGTACCTAACGGTATTGACAATTTAAAATATTCAACTTTTCAAGAGTTTTTTAGGGGGTGAGTTGGGAGACAAGTTAATAAAATTCTAAATTACGTTTTATCATAATCCAAGTAGCCAAATTAGGTAGGCTACTGCTGATTACTGACTCTACAGTGTGCAATGTTAATTTAGGCACAACAATTTTATATACCAGATTAAGTATAATGCAGCTCGGTAAAAAGGTATCAAACCACAAATATTTGATGAAAAAAAAATCAACCACTATGCATAAAAACATTTTTAATTGCTCGATGGTAATGCACAGTCCACAAAATTTAGCCAAAAAAAGTTCATAGAGCTTATTTTTCACGCAGGCAACTTCGCATAACGTAAAACTATTAGCTTTTCCACCTCGAAATCTTTCTTTAAGATGACTTTTGCTGCTTTTTTGGATGCCATAAACGTTCATAAGTTCAATATGCTTCAAAAATATGGTTAGCTCGTAAGCGCAAGTAAGAATGCAGCTCAGAAAAACGCAATCGCGGAGAGCGTTAGAGTAGGTTTACAAAATCTTTTACAACCTCAACAAGTCAACAGTATTTTTATCGATCGACTGCAAAGTCACTCAGTTTCACAAGGCAGTTCATTGTCTTTCTTTGGACAGCTTTTATACTTTGCAGTCTCGGCAATATTCTTGAGAGCCGACACTTTGTGGATACACAACGGGTCACCCTTGCGTCAAAATTTTTTTAGCGCTGCAGATGGATCTGAAAGATCTCAATGAATCAAACGAGATTCAGACATATCCGAGTACTGCAAAGCGTCCATCTCGCATTTGGACGAACATTCCGTCCTTCTTGAGGATACAAATTGCGATCTTTCGTTCATATCTTGACTGTAATGCTTTGAAATTATGGAATGAATGGTATTCATTGGATAAGCAGTTGGCCCTTCCATTGCCTAAAAAAAACAAAAAAACGGTAATTTCAGG
Source organism: Trididemnum nubilum (assembly GCA_963965965.1). Taxonomy (NCBI): domain Eukaryota; kingdom Metazoa; phylum Chordata; class Ascidiacea; order Aplousobranchia; family Didemnidae; genus Trididemnum; species Trididemnum nubilum. Next base: position 13,166,305 of record OZ014484.1, on the reverse strand, counting down.
GCAAAATAAAATAGTTGCAACTACTATAGGCCTGGTCCACACAGCGTAAAATCGCGAGCGTACACTACGATAGCATCCTTAGTTTGTTTTTTAACTTTTAACCAACTGGCAGCTTGTACGATGGTAAGGGTGGTATGGGGGGCCCGACGTAGCGAATTTTTGTTTAAGGGGGTGAAGCATCCAGCTAGGGTTATAAAATAATCCAGAACATATCTTCACCAAATTTCAATTTTCTACGATTTATTGTTTTTGAGATATTTATATTTTATTATAAAACTTAAAAGATCCCTCCAAAAATGTCTCCACTTAAAATTTCATTTTTTGTATAATTCTGTTTCAGATATCTTTCAGGATGAATTAGTGTAACTACAAAAATACTTTAACAAGTTAGGTAAGATCCCAATTCCTGAAAAATCAGATTTTACCTGGCAACACTGCTCGGGAGATCGTTGAACTTTAAAATTAATTATCTCAGAAACGATAGGTCGTAGAAAGTTAAAATTTGGTGAGGATATGTTTTAGAAATAGATGTTTTTTATCTTTTGCACTTAATCCTAGCTGGATGCTTCGCCTCTTTAAAAAATTACCTAAAAATACACTCGTACACTCACGATTTTAGGCCTATTGGAGCAGAACGGGCCTTAAGATTGAAGCAGAAATAGGTCTACAACGCTACAACAACAATTATAGTACAGTTTTTAGCATTAGCACTATAGAAAATTTCTATCAACCTTAAATTTTTATGTCATTTTTCAGTTTAAGATTTGATTGAGATTTTAATTACCAGTAATACTGTACAACAAAGAAACTTATGAATTTCAAATAAAAGCCTTCAAAAAAAGGATTGATATGAATTTCAAAAAAAAGAACTCAAGATTTTTTTCAAGAAAAGTACTGTATCAAAAACGTTTATCAAAATACTGTATTTACAGCAAAATGCCCGCGTGGAGATTCAGAAACATTGTTAAAAATGTCCGTACCTTATGGTGTGTCGCTGTGCCGTTTCCATGACTTCTGCCATACGTAGGGACACTTGTTCGCGCAGTGCGATTGCCTTTTGAAATTCCAGAAGAAAATCTTCGCCGACGGAATGATGTTGTTGCAGTTTTCAATCTCCGACGAAAATCTGAGCCTGGAAAAATGCAAACAGTTTGTTTCAAAACGACTGATGAATGGATAAGATAAGAGCGTCTGTACAGAAAAAACGAATTCAGAGTCAATTCCCGGCTGGCCAAGCTGGAGGCTTTAAAATTGCTATTTACTTAACTCTTTTTGTGTAAGAACCAGTAAATTTTGGGTCAAGGCTGAATATAGATTAGCTGTTCTTAAATTAAATACTGTCACGAACTTTCAGCCTTATTTGTTCTTAGTTTGTTCTTTACTTATTCACTGGAGTATAAAAAAAATAAAACTACAAAGCAAATTCTTTTTCGCTGAATTAAAAGTTGTCTTTTGCTATACAGAAGATCTGAATCACAGTTAGACAACTAATCAGCTACGGCAATACAAAAAACGCCAAGAAAACACTGCTAAAAACATGCTTTTGCGTTGTACCAGCCCATGTTCCTAATTATATTTTTATGCTTAGGCCGGCATTGTTTTTAATTTGTTCTTAAATTTTGAGCAAAATGAGCCCCATGGTTCTTATGAAATTGCCTGAATTAAAAAAAAGCGTATCTCAATGCTTCAGTGCTTCACGTGCAACGTTAATTGGACTAAGTATTACAGGTTTCATCAAGCCCGCTTGGCGTAACTAACGGATGAATAAGGGATATTTGCCTCCCAAATGTTGGCCCCATTCCGAATGGACCCCAGCTACAACAACATTCTGAAATAGTGCAACTTAGTCGAGCGGTAACGCGTTCGTCTCTGGAGCGGGAGGTCTGAGGTTCAAATCTCCGGCCGGTCAAATCGGACACAATGTTGCCAATGGATCGCTACCGCTGCGACATTTCTTCGAGAGGAGCTGTGTTGCCCGGGCGCAATGACGCGGAGATGGACCCCGCCAACTCGTTACACGCTTCGGCGTATTACAGTGAGTATACTGAACGATTTGATTTGATTTCTGGTAAAGGTATTTTTTGCTTTGCCCAAATTGGACGGAAAAAAGCAATGAATTTCTGGCAAAGAACTTTCTCGGTTTACTCTTACATTTGACGGAAAACAAGATAGAATTTCTGGGAAAGAATAATAGACAAAAAATGCAACGGATTCTTGGTTAAGTTTGCCTCCTCCCTTTGGCGCAAATCTCTGATTACTACGCTACTGATCGTGACTGGTAAGCAAGTGGTCGTGGAGGGCAGTTGGTAGCTTGCCTCGAAGACCGCAAATACACTATTCGCTGCCTTCTGGCCAAAAAAAGGGTAAGAAAATACTTCATTATAATTTGTCAATATTTATCCTGTTAGGACTTAATAAACAAATATATGCTTTCAATAAAGAGAAATTATTGTATTATTACAGTAGTCTGCATGAAGCATTATACGCGTTTTGAAAGAACAATTCAATATAAGCATAAGCTTTGTAAGCATAAATTGAACAATACGGGCCTACGTAAAACATTTTATTCTGTTGGTGCCTCAAATTACCAAACATCATACGAATAAAACAATAAAATACGAATAAAAAATAAAACCAAACATCATATCAAAAAAGCAATATTTGGTTCTAGAAAAGTAGGTTATCATCTAAAATCCTGAGACTCGATCTGATTTTATACCTACCCAAAAATGTGTATAAGATTGGGTTAAGCATACTGTTTGAATATGCCAGTATATGGGTGATGTTGCTAATAACCGTGCACAGATGTCTGTTGACGTGCTTTACCGGGATTCCTCTAAAATTCTTGATTAGATGAACAAGATGAAAAGGAAACCAGCACAACAAAAAACAGGCAACCAGAGAAGCCTAAAAAATAGTAAATTGAAAATAAATACTCAATCCATACAGTATAAAACTCGGTGGCTATTGTCAACGTAATACCTAAGATTATATCGAAAGTCAGAAAAAAAAGTTCATTCTAACAAAAACTCGAAAAAACAACATACCCCAACCAGATTAAAATGTTAAATACCCACAACTGCGGAAGCGAAAGTAGAAAATACTACTTGAAAGATTCTATTTAGGCTTGCAACGTTGCAAAACTTTTCGGGACGGGAGGGCAAAAAAAATATAAAACGGGTCAAAAACCGAAAGTGTTTTCTCAGGAATTTAAGGCCAAGACCAAAAAAGGTCATAATCTTTTTGTTGCTTTGAATTTGGCTTTGAATTGATTTTGAGTTTGTTCTTGTTGAGCTTAAGAATTGCAACTGTTCGGGCCCGTAAATATTGGCGGATACTTTAACGCCTCCAGATTACCAGTGGCGTAACTTAATGTTTCTGCCAGGAGAGGCAAGCTTAATTTAGGTAGAGACCAAATAAGCCTTCACCAAAAATTTGGATTGCGGTCATGTCTTTTTTCCAGAAATTTGTTGCTCTTTAGAGGGACCATTTCTTAGCAAAAGAACCACTTCTGGGAAAATGCCTTCCTTTTCTTCAATTACGCCAGTGCCCCTTACATTCTCTCTTCGGCCCTAGGTGCAGGCACTACAAGATTGGAACACAGTATAACGCGCTTTTTTTAATAGTATTTGTTTCACTACAAAACAGTGCAAAAAAAATATTGCAAACTTTTTTAGCAGTTTAGCGCTGTAAAAAAGTTAAGAGAAAAACTTCTCACCACCACAAGAGTCACTTTTCCTTTTCGGGACAATCGATGGGAGGAACCAGTTGAGGAAGACGAATTTGAGCGAAAAGAAGTCTTTCCCAGGCTGTCTTTCCGAGTCGAATTCTCAGAAGACTTACGACGACGGTGGGAGGTTGTGTGGGAGGAGGTGATAGCAGGATGAAGGACTCTCCAAAGGATGAGGCTATAGCAAATTCCCATGATAATGATCGGAACAATAAATGTGATGACGAAGTTGCATACAAGCCAGATTGTGAAGTTTTGAGATTCTTCGTATTTGCATTCTTTTGTTACAGATTTGTCCCCATTTGCAACTATAAAAACATAATTTTCTGTGGTAGAACCCGCGGTCAACAGATACAAATACTATTGATACTATACCCACAATACTCATAGATGGGCACAAGTCCGTTAATCGTTAATCCGTTATTAACGAAGCTAACTTTTTCATTAACTCGTTAATCCGTTAAAAAGTTTTTTCATGTTAACGGATTAAATTAACTTCCGTTAAGTTCTGTTAACGGACTTAATTAACTTCCGTTAAGGTTTTTATCGTTAATATTTTGCACCATTCATTCATCGTACCGGTACAAACCAGTTTGCATTAGTAGCATTTGTTGCGTATTAGCACGAGTTTTATGGAAGAAAGCAAAGAAAGTAGATTTTTTTTTTGAGGCAAATAATAAGCTGCAGCCTCATGGGTCTAACAATTATCGCTGTTCGCGATTTCCAAACATTTTCCGATCGCAGCTTCGCTAGTGCATTTGAACTTATTTTTATCCCGAAATTATTTTAGACTGTAAAATGTAACTTCCAAAACACAAAAAGACCACCATAGCAATAAATATTTTCTTACAATCAGCTCTACAACGTCAATACGTGTTCTAGAAGCAAGTGAAAAAAAGGAAATGTAAATTACACGCAAAATATCAACGAATTAACGGACTTTATTAACTTCCTTTAATTAAAGCTGAAAATAACGGATTAACGTTAACGGAGGTGTGAAGTTTGTTAACGGACTAGTGTTTAACGAAGTTAACGTTTTGCATTAACTTGCCCATCTATGCACGATACCGGTCCCTAAATGTTGAAAGACAAACCAAAAAATACTGTCACGTAGCCCTAATTATAACAAATAGCCGGTTATTAAGCATTATGATATTTTGATACAAAATGTCCTATGCATTTGTGGTCACCTTTTTGGAGTGCTCATTAAAAATATATTGATTTTGTAGGAGTGTCGAGGGCTTAAATGCTATCACACTCTTAATTTAATTTTTGCAATGGAAATGGGGGCAAAAATGTCCATCTCTTGGTTTTTTGTAATAAATTCCTTCAAGAACAAGCTCTTTTTTTTCAAACCGACTTAACTTTAAGTTAAATTTATTCACAAATAATCTGAAAATTTAAAGTTGCTGGAGTGCGGAAAAAGTTTCCAAATTTTGAAATTTGTTGAAGGTTGAGGCCACTTTAAGCGTGGTCATTTTTGCATCATTATTTAACTTGAATGACGCCACAAGATAGTTTTTGTGACGCAGTCACTTTGACTTAGGCATTTTATAGTTCATATTTAAAAACAAACCTATGAGTAAAATTTGAATCGTCTATGACGTCGTCATTTTTGCCGAAATCGACCGTGACGTCACTGTAATGGCATAGTCAACTTCAACGAATTTTTCTGAAAATTTTTGATGAACAACAACCCACGTGACAAATTTCGTGTATACGTCATGATCTCAAGTTTAGAAGTTATATAGGGGGCATTTTTGCCGCCTCTTCCCCCGTGTAAAATGGGTTGGTCGTACTCGCCTTACTCCGTGTGAAATAAAGTTAAGGCCAACTGAGGGAATGTTTTATCTATGCTTTTCACACAAAATGGAAAAGTGTTGTTTAGTTAATAGCTAGTTCTCCAAACGCGACTTTCAAAAAGTCAACTTTTGAAATTTCGGATTTTTCACGCGGCATAGCGAATAGCACTGTTACAATTTTAGCAAAGTAGAGCCCTACTGCTTCAATTATCGTCTTTATGGCGGTAGTAGGCCTATCCAAAGAATGAAACCGAATTCTACATTCAATTTCTTACTTGAAACGTTGGTGATATAATCTTCTCCATAGTAGACTTGATTCTAAAATAGAAGTTATCAACTTTCAGAAGGCTGCTTGCCAGTGCAATTTAACTGTTAAAACGCCTTTGAACATAGAACGTTGCACAACATAGGCCTACTGTAACTCATACGAAAGCTTTCATTTTGTAGGCAGCACTAGATGACAAGACTAGCAAGGATTGATCTGGCGCACAACCAAAATTTTGCTAATTTGGGGTTTGAAACAAATGTCAAAATATTTTTGTTATCGCCATTTTGATTTTAAATCTATTTGAATCGCATTTCCCACGCTTTTAGAGCCATTCGAAACAACTAAATTGCTAAAACTTGAAAATCAATTGAAAGAATTATGTTGCTTAGCCCCTTCAGCCCTATCTTTTTACTGATCAAGACCAAAACACGTTTAAACGCTCGTATTTTAGGTTAAATTTTCAAAGTGGCTGGGCTAAGAGGGTGGACTCAACCCCCTAGCCATCCCCTGGTTGCGCCATTGGGATCCACGAGAAAAAAATATTCCATGCTTTGCGGTATTACAGCTTGGCGTAGATGGGCACAAATCCGTTAATAACGAAGCTAACTTTTTCATTTACTCGTTAATCCGTTAAAAAGTTTTTCATGGTAACGGACTAAATTAACTTTCGCTAAGTTTCGTTAACTTCCGTTAAGTTTTCATTGTTAATTTGTAGTACCATTTTTTCATTGTACCGGTGCAATCCAGTTTGCACTGGTAACACTTGCAGCGCATTAGCACGAGTTGTATAGAAAAAGCAGGAAAGGAGCGCTTTTTTGTTGAAATAAAAAGCTACAGCCTCATAGGTCTATTAATTATCGCTATTTGCAACTTCGAAAGGTTTTCCGGTCGCAGCTTCGTTAGTGCATATGAACCTATTTTTATCTTGAAATCAGATTAGACGGTAAAATGTAACTTTCAAAACACAAAAGACCACCATAGCAATAAATTTTTCCTTACAATGAGCTCACCAGTGTCATTATACGTGTTCTAAAAGCGATTGACTAAAAAGAAATGTAAATTACACTCAAAATGTTAACGAATTAACGGACTTTATTAACTTCCGTAAATTACAGCAGAAAATAATGAATTAACGTTAACGGAGGTATGAAGTTTGTTAGCGGACTAGTGGTTAACGAAGCTAACGTTTGGATTAACTTGCCCAACCATGCAGCGTGGTAATCAAGAATCTTCGGGACAATATCTCCCGCAGCTCTAAAACTTTGTCAATAACGCTCTCAGAAATCAGTCACAATGCGTTGTAATTGAGGGCAAGTAATGCTAGGGTCAGCGTGAAAGACCAATTAAACATGCTGGGCTAGTACAACGCATTTTGGGAATCAGGGGTCGGCAACCTACGGCCCGCCAAGGCATTTAACCCGGCCCGTGACCTTTTATTGTCATACGGCCCGCGACCTTTTCCTTTTTTTAATGATAGATATGCAGCAACAAACCGCAAAAATGATTCTCTCCTTATTTTTTTGAATTTTTGGCAAAGACCTTTTTCTTTTTTTTTTTTGGTCTTCGCCATGAATTCGACCGAAAAAAGGCCTGAATTTTGGGCGAAGACCTTCCTTTTTTGGTCCGCTTGAACGGTGGCAGCCGGTTGGAACCTTGTTGGGACTGAATGTGGCCCACTAGCTCAAAACGTTGCCGATCCCTGTTGTAAATGATTAGCAGTTTTCTCAGCCTTTATGTGTAGCCATTGTTGATTTGTGTAACAGTAATAATACTATATAAAAAAGACAAACTTTAACCAAACAAGACTAATTTGTGCTACTCTATTTTCGAAAAAAAGTTAAGAACTAATGAGGCTGAAAATATGTGAAGATTTAAAAACATTCAGCTTCAACGCGAAATTTACTGGTTCTTATAAAAAAAGTGTATATTTTGTCAGGCCTGGCGCCACAGAGTAGCGTGACTGAGGGTTCATAAACTATTTTGGGGGGGGCACAAATACTTTTTTCTTTCGAATTCGAGAGTGAAGACCAAAAAAAAAGGCTTCATCGCAAAATTTATGCGAATTTCCACGAATTCTGGGGTGAAAAACAAAAAAAAAAGAAAGAATAAAGGTTTTTATTGCAAAATCTGCGAAAAAACAGTTCTTGCTCACGAATTCTGGGGTGATAACCAGTATTTTGGGGTCTCAGGCCTCAAATTGCACTCTATTGGCACCAAGCGTGTAACTTTCCTTGGGACACAATCCTCGCTGGAGGGCAGAGCTCTCGTTTGGGGGAGCACAAGTAGTGATTTGGGAAGCACGGCCCCGGAATGCCCCCCGTGGCGCAGGGCCTTATTTCGTGTAGATGGAAGCACAAATTACTAATTACGGTCCTCTCTTTTAAGGTATTGCCATTTTACACACTTATGGTAAACAAAACTAAATATTTAATGTTCTTGACGACTTGGAATTAAAAAAAAAATTTTACAGCATATTGATGACTAAGGAAATTTTATTCCACGTGATAAATATGGCATGTTCAAAATTACATTAACAAAAGTAAAAAGACGAATACCACAATGCAGTAACAGCTTATACCTCGATAATTAGACTTACTTCGTCATACTCATAAAAATCGGCGAATGAACCTGAATAAAAAATTAGTTGGTTCACTTAGCAGTACTAACAGTGGGTCCTTATATACCGTATTACACAGGTATTTCGTAGGGATTTTTACATTTCACTAACTGATCTTGCTTTTGTTGATAAAATGGCACTTTTCCGGCGTTAACTTTTGTTAAAATTGACCTTGAGCATCTTTGTTTGGAGAGCATTGCCGAAACAGAGCACAAATAGTTGATATCTAACAGGAAGCAACAAGTTCCAGATTGGAACTTTTGGAGGTTCCGAGATGCAAAGATTTTTTGTTGGTGTTCATTACAATTTGGCCCGAAAAAAAGGACTGGAGCTGTCAAGACCGTTTTTGACATTCAACATATTTCGGTTGAAAGAAGAGCTTATACGTTTTTCCACATGCCCCAGAAATTTTGGATCTACCACTGGCAGTGCACTTATTTTATTTTCCAGAAGAAAGCCTTATCTTCACATCATTAACTTAGAAGGACTAGTTAACATTCCCATGGCCGTCTGGTGAATAGAATTAGTTTTCTCGATGAACGCACTCCAGTGAAGTAAACCACCAGCTATTCATGGTTTCAAAAGGCACTACTGATAAGCCTTTGCTTTTATTTTCAGCGCATCTCATCCTGCCCTCCCGCTACTCACTATTTTCTCTCATGATATATTTTTGAAAAATAGGATGTTTCGTTTAGCCCAATGGCTTTCAAAGTTTAGTCTAAATTGCTCTGGTTTTTAAACAGAAAAGAATCTGTGATTATAGAAACGATAATTTCCTGCAACTAATACTAACAAAACGTGCCTCTATCGGACTTAAAATCAAAAACAAAAATTTGAGCAACGCTTTCTTTTTGATCTTTGACTCGGTGATTAAGGGTGCGTTTAGACTGGACGCGAAGCAACGCGAAGCAACCAAAATTTGACGTCATCGACAGCTCGCGAAAGGTTGTGACCCGGTTTCAGCCTTTCGCGAGCTGTCGATGACGTCAAATTTTGGTTGCTTCGCGTTGCTTCGCGTCCAGTCTAAACGCACCCTTAGACTCCGTGGTCTTGACTCTAGAGTAGATCCAAGATTGCAATCAACTGGAGTGAAGAAAAATTAAGAAAAATTAAAAGAAAAATTATGAACAAACGTTTTATTGTGCTTCTCTACATTTTTAAGAAGCTTATTAAAGACACTCAAATTGAGCCTAGAAAACGAACTGATCATTAAGCTAGTTTAGAGGATAAATTATCTGCTACTCAAACAAAACGATAGGCTTTGATTCCCGATTAGCTCAAATTATCTAACTTTAAAGAACTTAAATTAATTAAGTTTCAAGTGCGGCGAATTAGTTATTCCATTTTGAACAATGTTTAAAAATTGAAAAATATGCCTACCTGTTTTTGAAAAGTTTCCTGTATGATGAACATCAGTGCCAAAATTATAGCCACAAGAGCAATTTTTCGCTGTTGAAAACACCCATAGTGGTATAGAAAAGAGAAAAGATAACGTCCAAACCTTAACAAAATAATAGAAATAAAACTGGCGAATTCGAGTGAGAATGGTCTCAAGCGAATTTCGACATAAAGCTCAGTAATAAAAGCTAGAGCAAACACACGAAGAAATTACAAAATTTATAAGCGAAGAAATCTTTGCGGTCTTCGAGTCAAACTGTCATCAGCCCACCTCTCTACCACACACATTCGATTCCTTTTAACCCTATTTGTACCGGGGGGGCAAATTCCCCCCTCCTCTTAGTTATTTTAATATAGCTCCTAAACTAAAAAAAATTTTGCTTTGTCGCACCCTGACTCTGAACCAAATTTAATAACACATATTTTCAGAAACTTTAGAGTCAGCCAGATAACCGGAAATGACGTCATTTTTGCCTTTGTTCGAGGCATCTAAGGAGTTTCATACACTTTTGAGCTCAATGCATGCTTATCAGTGCGCTTATTCTGTTCATTGTACTGCGTATTCATTATTGATGCTAATCTTTAGCTGGAATAACATATTGTATTTACTGATAAGTGCATTGCATCATCACTACGTCATTGATGACGCCATAATTCAAAACTACTGCTTTTTCTGCTGTTTCTCGAAATAAACTGCGTTTACATAAAAAAATATTCATTTTCATCAGCTGTTGGATAATATAATAAAAATAATACTGCAGTATTCTAAAATTTTCTGAATGATACTATATCTCAATCACAAAAAATTACAAATAATAATCAACACAATGTATTAAAGATGACGTCATCATGCATGTGACGTCGTCATTTGTGGCGAGTTTATCAGTCTTGTCTTTAAAGTAATAAAAGTTCAAATTGAAAATACTATTTCGCAACATTTAGGCAAACTTGCATGCAGTTAAAGGATTTACTGGTTTTGATGACGTCATCGTCATTTTCGTGACGTCACAACCTCAAAATATTTATTTTTAGAAAACTAACAAAAAATAGCTTCAACAAGCAAAAAATCTTACTTCTATCACTTACCAAACGGTTTTTAGATAGAGGGGCAAATTTGCCCCCATCGGTACAAACAGGGTGTAAAAATAGCCCGGTAGATGTAGGGTTAATGTTGATCATCAAAATACACTAAACTGTGAATACCAACTTTTCTAGTCTTTGATTATATACACGACAGGGAATGGAATCAAGATCTATCGTGTAAGCAGAAGATCTTCTATCTATTCGACCACGGATCGGTTGTAAAAAGTAGCATTAACCAAAGTTTATAAACTACTACAGTGCCTGTTTATCTAAAGCCGCTAATCACGCGATCCGAGTCCATATTTCCAAAATGCACCCTTTCGTTTCGCCCAACAATTAACTTATTTATCAGGCTTGTAACTGCCCAAACTCTAACCCTAATGCAAGTTTCTGCAGAAAAATGGATAAAGAAAAAAAAGCAAAGGATTGTTTGTAAATATAAAGATACACTTTGTAAAAATGCGCCCTGTTATCCTTCAACCAAATTTTTATTTGGTGGTTTGAATGCGTAATTCATAACTTCCTTAAAGAAGGTAAAGCATCTAGCCAATTCCGGTAGTTAACCATAGCTAAAATCAAAATACATGTTGGTCGAGCTGTAAGCGTTCGGCTCTGGGAGCGAGAGGTCTAAGGTTCAAACCTCGGGTCGGTCAAATTGGACACAGCGTTGCCAACGGCTCGCCACCGCTGCGACATTTCTTCCAAAGAAGCTGCGTTGCCCTGGCGTAATGATGCGGAGATGGGCCCCGCCAACTGTTTACACGCTTCGGCGTATTACAGCGAGTATAATGAAAGATTTGATCTTGATTTGATATTTCGATTTTGCGGTACACAACTACTGTAAACTATTAGAATTGGCTCGATGCTTCACCCCTTTAGCTTCTGGTTGGCCTGTCCCTACCGTTTGAAAGGTTTCAAGGTAGCAGCTTTAATTTGAGCCGCTGTACACTACATAGGCTTTCACTGCATTTCAATAATTCAACTCGGCACAGGTTAATGCAATTAATTATGGACAAAGCAAAATATAGTAGACAACTACTTACCACTAAGGTGACTATATTTGCGTTATATCGGGTGCGAATTTTTCGCCATTTTGCTGATACCGGGTGGACAATGGCAACATAACGGTCAAAGCTCATCACCTTGCAAAACAAAACAATAATACGTAGACCTGTGATGAAGCCATGTTCGTAGAACATTGCGTTACTTTGAAACTTACTTTATTTTCAAACTGGTTTTGCGCTGCATGTTGAAGAAATGCCTCTTTCTGCTTCAAAATGTTTCTCGCTCATAGGCATTAAAGCACTAATAACTCATTTTTTGTAGAGTTTGAATACTCGGTTTTTCGGGTGACAGGCGTTCTACTGTAATTTAGCAAAAAGCTGAAATTCCTTTTTATTTTTATACCATGATTATGCGAAGTATTACGCTCACGCAGTCATTATTTCCATTCGAACGTCCTGTACACTTACTGTGAGAAACAGTATTCCTGCATAGTATGACGTCATGAATATTCCCTGATTATACGTGCAAAACCAAGAGGCATAAATCCAATATCCATAAAAATGTTGGCTCGTTTTAAAAGGAAGATGAAGCAGTAACAGTAGGTCGGCAATTGACAAATGGAGGACGTACCTATTAAGATAAACCAATTAAAACTGCAATTTGGACCGTAACCGGAATGGAGCTAGTATGAATTCAGACCAGCCTGAAATCCTAACCTCCAGCCTGAACAATTTTCGCTGAGAAATGGTTAAAAGAGGACTGAAGACAAAATCAACGGGGGTATCCAAAGCTAGGGAATCAAATCAAAGATTAGATTGGCGTCGACTCCATTCTTCTTGACCAAGCCGTTCCAGAGATATTTTACTTTAAAGACGACGTAGAGGCCTTCCTAATTATAATTTTTAATGGCAACTCTGACGTTTCAGTGTAGTAGCTTAGCCGATAGCCCACAGAGGCCTGTATTAACCTTTATATTGATTAAAAGTCCTCTGTTGGTTTAACCTAATTGCGGCATTGCTTAAAATATAGAACTAAGATGGCGTTGCCGAAACTTTGGCTGGTATAAACGTCAGGGTTGCCAATAAAAATTATGATTAGAGAGGACCCTACATCCTGTTTGAAGTAGAATATTTTTGGAGCGGCTGGGTCAAGAAGGATGGAGTTAACGCCAATCTAATCGAACACGATTGGCCTAACTTTAGATAACTCCATTGATTTTGCTTGCAGTTCTCTTTTAAGTTGTAAATGGCTATTACAGGTATGTGTACTTTTGAGCCTCCCTGGCTACAGCGCAGACTGAACTATACTAGAAATAAAGTTCTCAAACAAAATAAAATACACATACAAAAACTTAATATTCTTTGTAGTCATTGGGTTTTGCGCAAAGCTTAAAACATGTTAGCCAGCCTATTAATTGTTATGTTATAGGTTTTAGCTAGAATAGGGTGTAGTACAGGGGAACCGGGCAGAACCCCAAGCTGCCTGAGATCCGCTAGGCGATTCTTGTAATTTTTCAGAAAAATTATCAATTTTAACGCTATTTGGATCCAGAGTTGTAAACGGGCCGACTAGTTCAGGCCCGAACCCCAAAATAACGCGCCCCGAACCCGAAAATTAATTTGAAGCCCAAAGCATGCCCGAAAAAGCCCTAAAGTTAAGTTAGGTCTGCAAAATTTAGCAATGTTGCCAAGTTATTTTGATTATATTTTTGTACACCTTAGTCAAAAAGCACGTCTCAGGCCCGAATTAAGACCAAAATTTTTGTCAACTTTAGGCCCGAACCCGACTCGAAAAGCCCGGCCCGACTTACAACTCTTGCTTGGATCTCATTTTGCACGTTTTTAGAGCCATTTAAAAGAACTAAATTGCTAAAATTCGGAATTCATTTCAAAGAATTAATTGCCCAGCCCCCCTTTACTTACAGGTCAAGTCCAAAACACGTTTGAAAGCTTGTTTGAATATGAATTTTCGCAAAGTCGATTTCATAACGCTTTTGGTTATTGCGAAAGCTTTACGAAATCGATTTTGCTAAACGTCATTTTATTCAAATTTTGCATCACCTCAAAATTGTTCTTAAATGTTTGTATTTTGCTTTAACTTTTTAAGTGACTTGGCTGATGGGGGATGAAGCCTCTTAGCCCCCCCCCCTCCCCCTGGTTGTGCCACTGAGTGCCAGCAGTCTTGACAGGAAAATAAGCTTCAGGTCACCCGCAACAGAAGCGGTGAAATTATAAAGTATTTTATCCATTCACTTTTTCAACATTTTCTTAAAAAAAGTTTGGGGGCAACTCTTTAATTTAATTCATCAACTCTTGTATCATGTAAGAGTAAAATAGGTTTTACAAATCAACTCTCTGGTATCATGTAAGAGTAAAATAGGTTTTACTACTTCGAGCTTATTGATTCGAAAATTTTTTTTGTACGTTCTGCAAATTTTTATTCCAGAAATGAAACAAAACCCAACTTAGGAAAAAAACTTCACTAGGTCTTGATGTTTTGAAACAAAACAAATCTCACCAGTGGGATACCACTTTCTTGTAATCTTTGAGCTGAATGATAACAAAAATTGCAATTCCATTGAAAATCAATCCAAAAGCAACAATAAAAGCTTCACTGACAATCAACGGAACAGAAGGTTCGGCTGTTTGCGAGCAAGTATCAATTTGCATCTCCGCCAAGTTGCTATTTGGTACAATGTCGTCCAATTCATCGAATGAAATATCGTATTCCATTTCTACAAATAATTTTGGTCATAATTTCTTTCTCCAGTAACACATTATTTTTATTAGTAAAATTTTGTAAAAACACGAAGCTCGTTTTTGCTAGTAATTCATGAACGAAACAAAACAAGCGGCCTCGGCATGAAAATACAATAAAGCACTCGCATCAAATTTGAAAACAAAAATAATTTCCGCTATAGTCGTATTGTAACGAAATAGCCAAGTTTTAGCCAATGGACTAATAAAGCAACTATTTTGCTCTTGCAGCTCTAACACGCGACAAAATTTGCTTTTTCACTTTTCTTGTAAGAAAAATTTACAAACATACGAGACTAAAAATTCGTCAAAATTTAAGAACAGCCAGCCTCAACCATAACTTTGCCTACTAGCATTTACAAAAAGAGTTCACAGTCATAACCTATCAAAGATTTGGGACAACTTTATCAAAGATTTCTGAAGTGATGCTTTAGCTGCAAGTCATGAACACTGAACAGTGGTCCAAGCTCTCGAGTAGATAGAGGTTCTTCTACTGAAACAGTATACTTCGGTTCAATCCCGATTGGATCAAAACATGCACTAAAAAAATTTAGGCTGCTCTTTGCACAGCGTTTATGCTCTACATTCAAGAATAAAATCAGACATTGTGAAGCCAGTCCGCTTTGTGCGGTAAACAAATGCGCTGGTATCAGCACAACTCGGAGACTGCAAAGTTTCTTGCTCTTTTGGCAAACGCAGTTTTCTGATTTCATGGAACAGGTAGATGTAGCGTTATAGACGTCCTGTGATTTTAATCTTAGTGAGTAAATTGTTCTCTATATAAGCATAAACAAATTTTTAATGCAACTGGAAATAAGCAACGTACCGCATTTGAAGTTAAATTGTTTTCACTTTAAATTAAAGTATTGTTCTTGGATTTCTTGTGTTGTTGCTCTGACTACACATTCATATCTGAACGACGATCAGTTTTTCCATCTAAA
The DNA here is from genome assembly GCA_963965965.1 of Trididemnum nubilum. Taxonomy (NCBI): domain Eukaryota; kingdom Metazoa; phylum Chordata; class Ascidiacea; order Aplousobranchia; family Didemnidae; genus Trididemnum; species Trididemnum nubilum. The sequence goes on along the minus strand of OZ014484.1, from coordinate 13,150,705 downwards.
TAAAAATTGCTTGGCGCCTCCTTCTTCTCCTCATCATAAGTAGGCGTTTCCCTTTCCGTAATCAACAATTGTGTGATGCTTAATTATAGCTTCTAAGTTTTCATAATTGCAATGATATTTTCAACAGAGCAGCTAACGCCGGTATCGCGCCTGCAAAAGCGAAGCAGTCAGCAGAATCCTGTTTTCTGTTGCACTCTGCAATATATTGGTTTTGCTGCTTTGTGCACTTTTGCAAAATTGCTGCATTTCTGCTGTCTGGTAATGCTATAAAATCAAAAGTTTTTCTGGGTGTGAAAATTTCCAAAAGCTAAGAAGAGCATTTTTGAAAAAATTGGAATCGCTCAAAGTTTGTGCAAAGCACATCCAAACTCCTAGACTTATCACTTCAGCAATTTATTGTAAGCTCTGAAAAAACTCTTAAGGTCTTCGTGATTGTAGTGCCTCTTACCAGAGACGGAGTTGTCAATCAAATCGGATCCAAGCTTGTAGTTTCTGTCTAATTGGAGCCGTTCCACGGGCAATTTTTTGCTCGCAACAAGGTACAATTTTTTTGTCATAACCCTGCTGCGCATAGTCTAAACATAGTTGTAGGTGGTCGTAGATTGTTGTAAACTTTTCAATAATTGTAGCGGTTTTTGTGTGTCTTTGTTATGTTAAAGAATACCACAAATAAAGCATAGTAATTAGGGTAATAAGGCTAAAATCTAGCCTATAAATTGTTACTATTTTTTCAACAGTCAAGGTAATATGAATACAAAACCAAGACCAATAAAAACCGACATTTGCGTTTTTTTTAACTTGTAGATCCACACCCCCTTTAACTATACCATGAATTGACATTTGTTCGTGACATTGCTAGCACCTGCCAGAGAGCCTGACAATTAATTGAAAAATGCCACTTTCGCGAACAAAATGCGATTATATGCGAACAAAATTTTTTTTCTTTTTCTTGATTGTTTATTAAGCTTGTGCAAAGGTGCGATTATACTTGTTGGTTTTGAATTTTTCAAATCTGCTTTTCAAGAGAAAAAAGCAATCTATGACTATATTTCACTGTTTACGCCGAGGTACGATTTGATTAGTGAGACAGTAACATCTGGAAAATTAATTAACAAAAAAACAAACAGGCGAAAGTGCTGATTTTCTCAGGTTACTTGTCGAATCCTGTTGAAAGTAAATTATCGCCAGTTGAACACCACCATAATAATGTTCGCATTTAACGCAAAGTTTTGGCTCAAGGTTGAAAAAAATTATTTTAAACCACGTGACTTCGATACAATGCCGTCGCCAGAGCAAACGTAGCGAGTGGGCACCAAAATAAACTGAACTTTTGCATACAAAAACTAATCTTCAGCTCTTGTACGGCTACCATACCACTAAGCGCAATTCTAACAATTCTGTAATCATGTCTAAAAAAAGAAAGACGTATAAGGCCGGGAGCGTTTCTTAGCACGTTTCGTCTACGGCCTGAAAAATCACAACTGCCTGAAAAATCTATCTACTGCAGTGAATGCTACCAAACACGCAACCAGGATTTTGCTGAGAGGTGTAACCGAAAAGTAAATTTTTTGCACAAAAATTGTCTGATTTAGGCTCCGTGCTAAACAAACTGATGCAATTCAATCGCGTCACAAACGGGAGCATAGTCATTAAATACATGGTAACTGTGCACGGGGGCCTGGGGGCGGAGCCCCCAGCTGCTGGGCAATTTTTGTGATTTCGCAACAAAAAAGAAGCAATGTTTACGTCATTTTAATCGCACTTCGCACCTTTTAAAGCCACACGAATCACTAAATTGCTAAAATTCAGAAGTTATTTCAAAGAAGAATTATCTTTCATAGACCCTTTAGCTCCTCCTTACTTCAGATCAAGTCTAAAGTACCTTTAAACTCTCGTATTTTGAGGTTAAATTTCTAACTGACTTGGCTTAGGTAGCTTATGCCCCTTCACCCTGGTTGCGCCTCAGACTGCGACCTCAAAATCTTGAGTGTGCTTTAAAAATCAAAACAGCTGGTCTTTGAAAAAAAGTTTTCTCCTATTGTTTCATGTCGTGATCACTAACGAAATACCGAAAACGATTCTGCAGGCTTACTTCTCTCTTCCGCGACACATCCGTTAAGGTATGTTAAGAAGATGGATTATTACGTCAGATTTATGTACTGCAGTTGGTTGCCGACAATTTCGCTAAGAATCAAGAAAACTTCACAGAGAATTATGTTTGAACGTAATTACTCCTTTTACCATCATTGTAGTTGTCTTGCAGTTACGTGATGTTTTAAAAACAGTAATTTGAGTAAACCAAAATGGGGGGCACAAGTAGTCATTAGGGGGGGCACAGCCCCCCCGTAGCACAGCCCCCCTGGCCCCCCCGAAGCGACGGCACTGCTTCGGTATTTTATAAGTGCTGATGTATTTGAAAGATTTTTTGTAGTTTTTTTTTTTTCGTTATTAGAAGTTATAGCAAACATTGTACAAATTTATCGCAGTCTTTCAGTTAAATAATTCAGCCTCCATTTACTTTGCTTGGGAGGAAATCAGATTTAAATTTTTTGATACCGTACAAGGAATCCTTCAAAATTGTCTTCGAACTGACTCAACTTTTGGCACAGTGTTGTCGATTAATTTGATGAAAAACTCCGAAATAGAGCAAAAATAAATAAAAGTATTCTGAAAAAAAACACCAGCATTTTCGATCCAAAAAAAATGTTTGAAATTGAGATAAAGACCAAACAAAAAGTGTTCACCTGCTCTGAAGTCAAATTTTTACCAAATTCTATATTTTCCTTTCAAAAAGAATACCTCGCTTGGGTTTCAAAAAAAATGGACCCCAAAAGCCCCGAATGAGTTCCGCAAAAAAAACAACGATTTTAAAAATTTACAAAAAACATTAAAAAAACAAGCGGGTTGAAAAAACCAAATTTGGGGAAAAAATGCCTCTGACAACCATTAAGGAGTGCTTTAGGTCTGGTTAAGCAAAAATGTCTGCGGAAGTCAATTGGCATTTACGCAAACAAAATAACAAGATTTTTGACTTGGTTCACATTAATTTTGCATTAGATTAACGCTTTTATCCGTTTATCCAACTTGTTTTGAATGCGAAATAACCATCAGGCCTATATTAAATGCAAATTAGTTCAAGAGACTTAATAATCTGGAAAATGGTTTCCCGTTTTGGTTTCAAGTGATCTTTCTTTTAATATCAGAGCAGGGCCGGATCAATAATTTTGATTGAGAGCAATTCTAAACTATCTATTAGTTTGCTTTTGTTACACACTTAGTTGCAACATATAGGTTGAAAGCTTAGGTTAGAAAAAAGCACAAAACTCGCTCATTCAAAATCTAATGTTTTGAAAAAACAATGGCCAGTTCACGGATAAATCTAGCAATTATTTTACAAAAAAATATAATCACCATTGGGCACTGATAAAATAATTTTGGGGTTTTCCTGGAGATAAAGAACAAATTAAGAAAAAAATTTTACCGTTTTTTGGCATTAAAATTGATAATTGATAAAAAGTAATCTTTTTCGAACAAAGATAAAGAGCAACTAAGTAGCAGAACCAAGAAACCAAACTATTACTGAGGCTTTTTTTATGTTTTCGTTTTTCGGTGTCAATCGTGAGAAAGGAACAGCTTTAAGATCGTAAAATGACCCGGTATTTCCTGATTAAATTCGGCGTAATACTATTATGTGGTGAAACTCTCGCACCAAGCCGTACTGTGAAAGTCTATGTTGCAATATTTCTTTTTTGGACAGCTAATTAATTATTATCTTTGAAACGCCAGACAGCCATGCCGATAGAATTAGGCTGCAACTTGCAAATTCACTTAGGTATGAGCAATTCTTTAAGAGCCAAAAGTATTTTACACCTAAACTTTTTTTGTGAAAACAATTTTAGTAAAACACGAGGCTCATTTTTGCTCAAAATTTAACAACTACATTCTACCCTTGGCATGAAAAAAATATCGAAGAACCCGTATATACAACGCATTTGTTTGCAATTTTTCAGGCTTTTTGGGTTTTTTCGTTGTTGATTTATCTCAAAGATTATTTCAATAATCATGATCAATGAGAAAGACAACCTTCATCCAAACAAGAATGATTTTGTCTCTTTTACACTTCAATAAAACTTAAGAAAAAATTATGAACAAATGAGGCTGAGAATTTGTGAAAATTTAAGAACAATCAGCCTTAACCAAAAATTTCTTGGTTCGTACAAAATCAGTAAATGTTATCATTTTTTAACTGCTTTATATACATTTTTTTCTGAAAAATGCTTATACCAGTAAGTGTGAATTTAAAAATATCACAACTGTAAAGCAAAATCTTTATAGAAGTCAAACTAAAAGCTTTATAATCTGACTCAGAGGCAAATTTAAAATGGAGGCACAGTAGAATTACAGGCAATGCTGTTACATACTTTTTTATTTTACATACGAACTGTCACAACGATTCATTATTAACATATCAAATTTTAGTCCTCACGCGGGAAGGGAGTGAAAAAGAAACTTGCCCTCTCTTGTTTTTTGTGATAACCCATCCATAAAAAGCCTTCTACTTCAAACTAAGCTTAATTTGACTCTGAGTAAAATTTGTGCACAAATAATCCTTGAAAAATAAAAGTTGCCGGGCAGAGAGGAAGTTTTCCAATTTTGTTGTTTGTCGGACCTCTTTCACAAATTTTCAACACTTTTGACATCATGACTATGACGTATTTGGGACGTAATCACTTTGGATTAGACATTTTATAGTTTTGATTTGTAAAATTTGAATCGTCTACGTGAAGTTGCTGAAAAAATAGCGTCTTTTTTAAGTTGGCACAAAGGTCACTACAATGACGTTATCAACTCCAGTTTGTAAAATTTAGATTAACACCAATCACCAATCCATTTGCCAAATTCATTGCTTCCAAATCCTTTGGTTTAAAAGTTAGAAAGGTGGTTAATCTGCCCCCCCCCTTCCTTATAAAATACATTGAACAAATAGCTAGTGTAATTTACCCCAAAGAGAATAGACCTACAAGTAAAATTAATGTCAAACCAAGAGTCCAAACTCTACACAAAATTGCACTGTCGGAGATTTGAAAGAAACTAAAATAAGAAATAATTTAAACAAGAACAAGGGAGCAGCAACTATCACGCTTCTTGCAAAAAAAAGTACCATGCCAGACAAAGCATTTGTTCCAAAGATGATTTTTTTATTTCTCCGAAGATATTAAAAATGTAAAATTCACCTCAACTTAGCTGCATTAGATGGCCCATGAAATGACAGTTGACCTATTCCAGAAAAAAACACGTGGCTACTTGAGCTTTTTACTGAACCTAGGAAAGCCAATCAGCCCTTGATTACTTTACTCGATTGAGCGAAGAGGAAACTAAACTAATCAAGCGATTTTGTAAAAAAACAGTACCGGCAAAAAACGATTACATTTGGTGTATATCACAATAACGACAAAATCCATTAAATGAATTAGATTTTTGAATAGTCCGCAAGCGCCATGGTTATAAACAGGGACGTAGCCAGAGGAGAGCTTAGTTTGCTTCCCCCCAAATACATTTCACATAAACGCCTGATCTCTAAAATGGAGATCTAAGGGGAATTCTGGAGATCACATCTAATACGGTAGATGTTACACGCTTCCAAGTGTGGAGACTTTTTTTTTTTTTGAGATTTCCTCAAAATCCGGAGAAAATAATGGCAGTTGGCAGTGAAGACCTTTTTTTGGGAGATCGCCCTCCAGCGAAAAGACATATTGCCCCACCAAATTTTCGCTTGCCTCCCCAAAAATTCCGTTCTGGCTACGTGCCTGCTTATAAATCATACCTTTTGTTATACTCGCTGTATTACGCCGAAGGGTATCGCGAGTTTGTGGGGCCCATCTCCGCGTCATTGCGCCAGGGCAACACAGCTCCTTTCGAAGAAATGATGCAGCGGTAGCGAACCGTTGGCAACACTGTGGCCGATTTGACCGGCCCGAGATTTTAACCTCAGACCTCCCGCTCCAGAAACGAACGCGTTACCGCTCGACCAATATGGTTATGAAAATCAAATCTTTGATTATATTTGCTGTATCACGCCGAAGTGTGCAAAGAGTTAGCGCGAGTCATTTCCTCGTTATTGCACCCGGGCCAGGGGTGCTGAAACCCGGGGGGGATATATCCCCCCAATAATTTGGTTGTATCTCCCCCAATAATTTGAGTGTCGTTTTTATCTTGAATTTGCGGAAGAAAAGTGTTCTGCTATCGTTGTACTTTCGTCTTCACCTGAATTTGAGGTTAAAAATTGTTCCAATTCTGGTGAAAACCTTTTTTTTTGGTCTTCACCTGAATTTTGGGGGAAAAACTGTTCCAATTTTGGTGAAGACCTTTTTTTGGTGCAGAAAGAAGAATTTGGTGAAGACCACTTAGTTTGCTCCCCTGAAAAAAACACGTGGTCGAGGTTTATCCCTCCCAATGTCGAAATCAGGGCAAAATTGGGGTAAAATTGCAAACTATCCCCCCCAATGCTTAACAAAGATTTGCACCACTGAGCCGGGCAACACAGTTCCTTTCAAAAGCATATTGCAGCGTTGGCGAGCTGTTGACAACACTGTGTCCAATTTAACCGGGCCGAGATTTGAACCTCAAACCTTCCTCTCTAGAAACGAACGCATTACCGCTCGACCAATTGACCGGTTGAGCCTTGTAGAATATCGGCACCGGGTATATGAAGAAGATTGTGGGCTACAGTATAAGCAATTGGTAGCGCAATCAATAATCTTTTCAAATAACGACCGTGTTTGAATCGTACGTTGTGTTGATTATGAACTGAAATTGGTTGTTATTCTTCGGATATCACTTGATTGGCAGCGTTTTTTTTGCGTAATATTAGCTGCTACTTCGAGAGCTAAATCCGCAACTGCATTGTTTTCTTTTTACCGATAGATTCCGTAGTAAAACAATGACTAACTTTTCCTGTAGTGTCAGCTAAGGTCAAGCCAACGTAGTCTTTCATTCATTTACGACTCAGTAGGTATAAGCCACGGTCTTATATTAAGGTTGGTTGAGAGTTATAATTGACTAAAACCAGTACTTAAAGGCGGTGAATCATCCAGCTAATTTCAATGGTTTACAATAGCTAAAATTGAACTATAATTTTTGATATTTTTTGTTTTAGTTTTGGGACTGCGGTTGCAAAGATATTCAACAAATACAAAAAGATGTGCCCCCGAAAAAAGTTTTTGGAAACTCTTAGTTTTGTTCTTCCCGCCAAAACCACAGTAGGCCTAATGGTTTAGAGAACTGTGGTAGGCCTAATAGTTTAGAGATAGTTTATTTCTAAATAGCTTAGGCCTAATTAGGCCTAACTATCTCTAAACTATTAGGCCTAATAATTTAGAGATAGTTAGGCCTAATAGTTTAATAAGATTACAGTAGGCCTAATAGTTTAGAGAACTGTGGTTTTGGCGGGAAGATCAAAACTCAGAGCTTCCAAAAACTTTTTTCGGGGGGACATCTTTTTGTATTTGTTGAATATCTTTGCAAAGGCAGCCCCAAAATCAAAACAAAAAATATCAAAAATTATAGTTCAATTTTAGCTATTGTAAACCAATGGAATTGGCTGGATGATTCACCGCCTTTAAACTGTAAATTTTGCATGGGGGAACGCTTTTGCAGCCTTGACCAAACACATTCGGAATGGAAAGTACGTCAGTGGAAATTATGTCTTTCCGTCCCCGAAATCGAGTGAAGACCAAAAAAAGGTCTTCACCGCAATTTGGGACTAAATTTAGCCGGAATTTGTGGGATTTATTCGCGCTGGCAGGCTCTTTTTCGTCTGTTCAACCAGCACTCAAATCTCGATGGGAGGACGTTGAATCTCCATGAAGGGACGCTAAATCTCGATGGGAGGACGCTAACTCTCGATGAGGGGATGCATCCCCCGCGTCCCCCTGCAATTAAGTACTGACTAAAACCACTATTTTATCTTTGTTACATTCGCTGTACTCTTCCAGCGAAACGTCTACACCGTAACGAGTCTGCTACCAAAACGGTAGACTGGGTTTCGATTAGCGATATCGAGTCAAACCAATGCCACAAGAAGTGGTGTTCACAGCTTTCCTGCTTGATGTTCAGCATTAAAAGGGATAGTGTAAAGCTTATTCCATATGTGGCAGACTGGAGGTCAGGTGGCTGCCTGACTCGAAGACCACATGTACTCCTCGTTGTCTCCTGGCCAAGTCAACTTCGCGAATAAAAATGTAACTTCAATTATAAGTGTCGATATTCCTGAACTGCAAAGCTTCAGACAAAAATTTTTTGAAGAGGCAACAAATGAACGTTTGCCAAAGCTGTATTCGATTTGATCGACCTTAAGATTGAAACCCTGATCTCAATAAGCCTACCACTTAATGTTAGAAACGCAACTTAGTTGATTTTTGGAAACACTGTTTGTTACGCATGACTTCGCACTTGTCACGGTTAAATGCAAATTTTTGATTATTTCCAAATAAGGACATATTTGAAACGATAGGCGTTAACTGTTTTTGAAACTGTAATCTCTGTGAATAGTTGAATTTTGCCGGCATAGAGTGAGCAGTGACAATTTTTTTTAATCGCACGCACGCCTGCAATTAGTTTTATGTACGCTAGCCCTTTTTGTTTGCTCGCCTTTGCTAGAGAGATTAAGAAACTTTGCATAGTATTGTACTTGGCCGGTGGTTTTAGAATTAAGCTTGGCGTTTCCTTTGTTTTTAAGCTGGAGCGTTTCAGTTCTGATTTTGTGTTACGTTTTCTAAGCTACTGAATATTAATTATTTTCATACTTGTGAAGTCTTGTTTCTCAAAGGTAGAAAGTTAAGATCCACGGAGTGCGCATTTCGAGGCAACAACACTCATTCTGTGAGCGGCGGTAACACTTAATTTGCAAGCACCTTGGAGAAAAAACAACTGTAGAAAAATTTAAAATAATTATTACCAAAGCTCTGGGGATGTTTTTTAGAGAGAGTATTTATGCGTAATTACCGTCATGAAATTTGGTCTTCACGATTGATTGGATTTGGACTAAGGGTAAATAGTGATTTAAACTTTCTTCGTTAGCAGAAATTGGCTTAGAAAAGAACTTGTTCTGTGAAAACTAACTTGATTGAGTCTTTGCTCTTTAATTTTTTTTTATGCAAATAGGAATTTTGAGGTAAGGTAGTTCACTGATGATAGAACAATTTACATACTCTCTTCAAAACATGAGAGACGAGTCCATTTTTTCGGGCCGGTCAATCGAAGAACACATGACGTTTACCAAGTACTCTCTACCGCCACCATAGTACTCTTCGCTTGATATTGAATTGGAGTACGGACGCAATGACGATGGCAGCCAATTGGTGATACTTGACCAACTACCTGGCTGTGTGCCAAATTAGCCAAGAGATGCTGTGTTTACTTCTGAAAATCTCATCCATTTGTTCTCAGGAAACTCGTGATTGGTCTTGAGCTAGATCGAATTGGTTTGTTACTATATAAAGCGTGGTACTTCCGTAGGTCCAAGCAGGTAAATAACACGAAACAAACACCATCAACCTCTGCATGCCTTACTTCCTGCTACAAAGTTTGCAATTGCTCAGATAGACTACCCAACGGAATTGACATATGTTTTGCTACATATCGGTAATCTTTTTAAAACTGGATCTCGGTTAATAACAAACCTACGCACTAAAGGCATAGGATATGCCATGTAGTAAAAAATATTTACAGTATCTTTGTTTTTCGCTGACTAGGTAGAAAATATCGCTTTCTCAAAATCCGGTTTGCTTTTTGGACACCGTATAATAGTAGTAGGTCTAGTAGCAGTTTTGTTTTATTTCTGGCAATTATTAGAACATAAAAAAGTAACAGTTTCAATTAACAATTTACCAGAAAACGGTTACAGCAACAAAATGATGAACGTAACAACATGCAACAAAATAAAAATATGCATACACCAGGCACGTAGCCAGAACGGACTTTTGGGGGGGGGGGGGCAAGCAAAACTTTGGAGGGCAATGGCTTTGCAATGATTTTGCTCCCCAAAGTCAGTGAAAACCAAAAAAAAGGTATTTGCGGAATGAAGGTTACGAATCACGGTCTTCACGGATTTTGCCCCAAAAGCAAACTAAAAAAAAAGGTTTTCACAGCTTGAAGAGCTGATTCTACCAAAACAAATACAGGTCTTCGCGGAATTAAAACATGGTTTTACTCGCAATTGGCTGTCTTAGGACATTTTGCTCTACATCATTTGGAGAGGGCATACGAAAGTAATGTATTTAGACACGAAATACATGAAATTATAAATGGCGTTCAACTGAAATTATTTGGGGGGCAGTGTTAATTTTTGGAAGGCAGTTGCCTCCCTGCTCCCCCAGGTATATGCAATAATAATACGTAAACGGCATAGCTGTACAGTAAACAAATCAATACCGACATTAAAATGCTTTATGGCATACATGTGTAACTTTAATAAGTTGTGTTAGTTAAAATGTGCAGCTACTTTAAAGTTTTAAAGAGGCCTTCAAATCTGCTGTCTTTGTAGCTCAAAATGGTTTGGTCAAGTCTAAAAGTCAAGTCTAAAAGTTTATCTTAAAAAAATTAGAGTTTTCTATTACTTTTTGAGTTTTTCAGTTTGAACCTGTAAGGTTTGCAATTGTCCATTTGCCTCTACAATACTCAGTGTGGCCATTTCATCGGTCTTGTGACGATAAATTAACTTTTAGAAAACGACCCCAAATTTTCTTCAAAAGTTTTTAATATTAACAACTCTGTCCCATTGCTAAATTTAGGCAACAGCGTTAGTTACGAAGAACTAACTTTTGGTACCAAAAATAAGCAAAAACAACTATTTGATGGCATATTTCTGATTGGCTTCACTGACTTAATTTGCTAAGGGGAAAACTATTACTTTGAACTATGATATTGTAAAAACGGTAGATCTTAGAACGCTCAAGTGATATCTTGTGAAATTTTTTAAGTCTTTGAAGAGGAAAACAGATCTTAGACTGAGATATTTTTTCATAATTTTTTAACTATCTCAAATTTTATCGAATTTCCTAAAAATTTAGCTCGTCGCCACTGCCACTGCATTTTAGCTTTGGAATATGTCAAAAACTAGTTAAACAGTGGTTTCTACTGGATTGCGAAAAACTGCCTTGGGTTAAAATGCCGAAAATTGACTTGAATAGTTTTGAAGACAAGCAATTTCTCATGCTTCTCTTCTTTACTCTTGCCAATATAAAACCACTCATTTCACGCACAAAAAAAACAATCGACTTTGTAACTCTCTTTCTGTTCAAAAATTACCTCGGTTGACCTGGGTTCGATTCTCAATAGGATCAAACTAAACACCAGACTACCTGTGCGTTAGAGATACTGCTCCAAATCGTTTTTATTGAAGAAATGAGAACTACTGAAAGTACGTAATATAGAAGTACCGCAAACCTTGTTACACTAATCCCATTATCCGTGAAATTAGATTTAATCTATAGACAGTATCCAGTCTTATAAGCAAAATCAAACCTTTGATTGACAGCCTAGACATACTGTTTCGGAATCGACATTCGTCTTTATTACTCGTCAATATAGTTGGGAATACAGGTATGAACTCGAGCGTAGAAAGTCAAAGGATCACAAATTAATCTTATTTTTCATACATTTTTTTTCCGAAAATATAAAGTAATCACAATATTATTACAAGAGATAATTAAGTTATCATAGTTCAATTCAAAGTAATTTCCAATAGCATTATAATATTTTGAAATGAACTATAATAACGTCTCTTGTAATGTTGCGATTACTTAATATTTTCGGAAAAAGTATTATGATCTGATTAATTTTTGATTGTTTGCCTTTCTACGCTCACCGCTCATGGTCATACGGGTAGTCCTAGCTATACTTTTTCTGATGTCATGAAATTTCGAAATGGAAGGTTGCCAATGATACGGAATTAAACGGATTAAATCCATTTTCGCCGACAAGAAGAGTGGAACAAGGTTTAGGGCTGCGAAGGCACCTCACAATTACCCCTCGTTGTTGCTATTTCTTCAATAAAACTGATTTCAAGCAGTAGGCCTATCTTAAAATTGATAGTTTTAGCTTCCTTTGTTGACAATCACTATTGTAAGGGTTAGTCGCTAGTGTGAAGTCGACGTTGCGAGAGATAGATAATAGGTGGTAGCTTGACCCGCAAGTTTCTTTGCTTTTTCTTGTTCGAGGTAAGTCGAGTAAACAAATACCGTTGTAGCTCACGCCATTGGTTCGAGAGATGTACGTTTTAATTCCGGGTTATTTTTCACAAAGTATACCCTTACTAGATTTAAACACCATCGTGCTTTCTCTTTAGTTAAAGAGAAGGTGAGGTAACACGACAACGTCTTTTTTTTCAATGCTTGAATTACTCATTTGACCTGACTATAGTTCACTAAATAGTACAACTTATGGCAAAGTATTTGTGTCCATCCAGTTTATTAGCAGCATTCTACAATTTAACTTGCGAAATAAAACACAAAAACCGAATGTACAATAGTAAACCACAAGCAAATTGAATACCTAGTTTTAATGGGAACCTCAATAATGCTAAACCTAAATAACGTATTAAAACAAGAATTCCCGCCGCATTGTAATTTGTGATTTAGGCTACCAATCCTACAGGAACGAAATTGTCAAATGAAACCGGGCATTTCGTTTTATTTCATTTGTATTGATTTTCGAAAAACATTTTAACTAAAAAAACATAACGATATGTTTTTAAATGAGGACTGAAGGTAAAAACAACGGTGAAATTTAAAGTTAGGCCAATCGTATCAAATTAGATTGGCGTTGACTCTCTTCTTGACCCCGCGTTCAAGAGATATTCAACGTAAAACACGACGTAGGGGCCTCTCTATCGTCTCTAATCATAATTTTATAGGCGGCCCTGACGTTGATAACATGGGCGATGCCATGTAGGTCTATCCTAAGCCAACGCCGCAATTAAGCTAAGCCACAAAGTCCTTTAAACCTATATATGGGTTAATATAGGATTCTGTGGGCTAGGCTACTCCATTGAAACGTCAGGGTTACCAATGAAAAATTCGAGAGGCCCTTACGTCGTGTTCGACGTAAAGCATTTCTGGAACGGCTGGCCCTGAAGGATGGAGTAAACGCCAACCTATTTGGCCTAACTGTAGGTACTTCCAGTGATTTTGCCTTCAGTCCTCGTTTAAGAATTTTGAACTATCGTAACATTTTTGATTCTTAATTGCAAAGCCGGGCAACAACAGCTAGCTCGTAGATATCAAATTAGATGATGTAATACAACTTAAAATTTAGCTGTTTCAAACTTTATTGATTTTACGTAGAATAAACGAGCCAAAGCTGTCGTAAACATTTTATTTAAAAAGAGACGTTTCGACTTATTACTTAAGTCATTGTCAATCTGTAAATAATGCTCAAAAAAAATTAGAGAAATAGGTAACCTGCTAGGGTAAGTTGAACGACACAGGCAAAAAATACCGAAATTAACGCAATATAGTTCTACAGTGTGAAGACATCATTGCTTTCAAAAATGTGCCCAAAAAGGAGTGTCGCTTAATTCGATTTGATATGCCGTTATAAATTGAATACTTATTACCTTGGTTTGGGCACATTCTTGAAAGCATTGATGTCTTCACACTGTAGAACTATATTGCGTTAATTTCGGTATTTTTTGCCTGTGTTGTTCAACTTAACCTTGCAGGTTACCTATTTCTCTAATTTTTTCTTGTGCATTATTTACAGATTGAAAATGACTTTAGTAATTAGTCGAAACGTCTCTTTTTAAATAAAATGTTTACGACAGCTTTGGCTCTTTTATTCTTAGTGAAACTGTTTCTCAAGACCAATTTCTATGGTCCGAAGTTGATTGATTTTCTTGTTAGAGATTAATAACGTCTTTTGTAGGATGACAAAACATTAAAACTTAAAAAATTTAAGCCCTGCTCATAAGCACCTTTCGAATGTACTCGCACCAATTTAAAGACCAAGCGCGTGGAATATAGCAAGTACCGTAGAATAATAAATACCAAGCCAATACATACGGGGATATATAGAAGTAAATGTTCAAGTTGCATCACAAAATTCTAGTAGAATAAAAAAAATAGCACATAACAAATGTGTAATTAGAGGTTCTTGAAAAAAAGAGATACTGCACGAGAACGGTTTTATTGAAGATATGAGAACTACTTGAGATAATCAAGAAGTGCCCTTAACGTAGTCCCAGTACTGTATCAACCTTATCCGCGAAAATATATAGTTTTAATTCGTTTAACTCCATACCATCGGCAATTTAAGCGTTTCAAAATTCGCGACATCAGAAAAAGATGATTTTGCAAAATTTTTTGCAGAATAAGGAACGCGATGTTCGATGTTCAAACATCACATTGCTTATTCTGCAATGAAATTTTGCTAAGTCATCCTTTTCTGATGTCACGAAATTTCGAAACGCAAGGTTGCCAATGGCATGGAGTCAACGAATTAAATCTATTACGAACAATGTACTGAGAAAATTAAAAATAATAAGCTATAGACAGCATTCAGAGTCTTATAGGCAATCAAAACTTTGATTAACAGCCTAAGAAATTCTGTTTCGAAATCGACATTCGTCTTTTATTCCTCGTCAGTATAGCTAGGACTAGAGGTATGAATATTAGCTAGAAAGGCAAAGAATCGCATATCAACCGGACCATAACAGGATATTTTTTCCGAAAATATTAAGTAACCACAGTATTACAAGAGAATAGTAATTAATTTAAAATAATTTCCAATAGCATGAATTAAATCCTTTTTCGCAGATAAGAGGAACAGTGGAAGAACGTTTAGAGTACCTCTTTATTATCTCCAGTAGTTTTCATTTCTTCAGTAAAACCGAACCCGAGCAGTATCACTTTAAGAATAAGCAATTTAAGAAATGGTGTAATATATCGTCAAACATTTTAGAATCAATATAAACAAAAATTCGATAATACGCAAACTAAAACAACTATTACAAAATTTTCTTGAACCAGTGTAAGTAGTAACCATGCAGTGCATACTAGTAGTAAATAGGTAAGAGTAATATAATGATAGCTACAAAATGCAATAGTGATGAAAAAACGTTAAAAGGTAGTTGAAATAAAGTTAGTAATGAGTCGTGGGCAATCTTAGTCTGCACTCGACTTTCAAATCGAACTTAGTCTCGAAAACTTTGGTGTGCACTAACCTCAAAACTTGTTCAAGAACAAATTTTAGACTTCGTTAAAGTCCATGGACCAATTTCGAAAATATGGACGCCAACTGGAGTTGTAATTCTGGCGTAATCGCAACAATTAGTCGCCCATCTTAAACTACTTTTAGGCAAGTTTTAAAAAGCAAGTCAATTAAAAAACATTAAGTATAAAACTAGCAACTCTAAATTATTTTCTAACTAACAAACTCGATTGACAATAAAAGAAATAGTTTGAAAATTTAAAAACTCAATTAATTTTTTTGAAGCATGGGTTGCTGTTTACTTCGATAAACTAAAATTCGATATACTGTACAAAAATTAGTAATTTTCGTTCTAAAACTTTTATCCATGTTTGGATTATTTGTGTATATTTGTTTGCGTGAATTTTGTCTTCCCAAATTTACAGTAAAAAAACAGCGTAAACAGTCAACACATAATCCAAAAACTGTTAGAGTGTTTAAAATCGTCTCGTTGATAAACGAAAAATTCATTTGCAGTAATCGTGAAATTAAACACTTAGTACGTTTCAATAAATGCACCAATCACAAACTAGTAACCGATCACGTGGCTAATAAGAACCAATCATTTACTTCCATTACTCCCGTTCTTAAGGTCATGCGTTTCAAGGTCGCAAATTAAAAAGCAGAAGTCGCATAAACGAAAATGAACATTTTCAAAGGTTTAGATGTGTTCACAGCAACAGCACGCGATGGACCGACCGTCCTTTTTTGCCGGTTTTGCACAGAAGCTAAAAATGCTTCGTTTTACCAAAAAATTCTAATTGTACGATTATTATCTGTTCATTTCTTTTTCTATTTTGCTGATCCAAACTTAACCACGGTTTCCCAATACTTGAATTAGGAACAGAGAGTGGATAGTGCTAGTAAGATGGTATGTCTGACCATTTAACCGCACCTCGCCACTAGACTACGCGCACAGCAATAATGACGTCCCGATTTTCTAAACCGTCTCAAACCGGGAAAGATATAAGAATGAAAAACCACCAAAATCTGGCACTGTTGCGGCGAACACACCCCTTCAACTAAATTAAAACATCGATGATACCTAGCCAACATTCGCTACACACACAGCACTCAAACTAACTTGTATTAAGCAGAGTAAACCAGTTCCAAACTTACAGTCCAATTTATAGCAGAAAAAGTACCACCTAATAGGCTTTAAACATACCACCTAGCGGTAAGCACTACTACGGCGGCTACAAATTAAATTTTTTGCTGCTATTTCCGATGTCATATCACGTAGGTAATACTCGAAACTGGGTTTACCATACCTAATCTAATCTACACTACAGATCAAGCATGTTTACCTATTTTTTAGTGTGTAATTGTTTAGCCTAATTTAAATAATTGACCTTGGTGTTTTTCAAGTCCCTTCTTGGGGTCAAAGTTTTTACAATTTTTTGGTGCTAAGTCAACTATAAATCGAAAAATCCAAAATTTTTTTCTTATTTTAAAAACTTGTACTAAGTCATTCCATTTAAGACCATGATAAATGAATTGTCACAGCAAGAGGTCCAAGCTTTTTATATATTCGTATTTTGATTTGTAAGAAACGAGGTTTGTTCACTGTAACTGTTAGGATTGATACAAAAATTAAAACTAGTAATTTGTGTTGCCGTACAAATATCTGTGCTTGATTTGAAAGCAGTGCAGATTAGACTTCGGACTGGAAAGTCAGATCTGGTACACAATGAGCGCAGTTCAACGTAGCAAAGCGAATTGTTTCTTTCTTTTATTGTAGCTTGTCTACGCTGCACTGGGCTCAAAGTGTAAACCAACCTTAAGATTCAATTTTGATTTTGAAGCTGTAATAACCTATTTGCATACGGTCGTCATCCACTATGTTTCTAGCGTAGGCCTTGCATCGTACACTGATTTCTACATCACGCTGAAAAAGAAAACTGGTTAGACAGAAAAAGAAAACTAATTTTGTCCGCAAAGTGGCCGATAGGGCAAAGGCGTCATTTTTACGACGACCTTGATCGCACGATCTGGGTTCAACCCGCACCCTGGTCACGTTGTTGCGTCCTTGGAAAAGTCGTTTGCGATTATCATCCCTGCTTGGTAGCTTTAAACAAGTAGCAAATTCGGTGGACAAAAATTAGAAGAAATCCACAGGAACGTTGGAAACTCCTAAGCAGGTGCAGATTCCTTCAAACACGAAGTAGTTATTGCAATAAAAAGTGTGCTGATCAACCAGTAGTTAGCGTCTACCGCTGACCAGTGACAAGAGGATATATACGCACTACCACAGCAACACTAATTGGAAAATAGTAGCATCACAAAAAAGGTCTGTGATTACAGAGGTTTGTTTTGTATCCAAGTCCAGATTGAGTTAGCACTCGCTTTAACTAAAACCGTGGTTGATCAACTAACTAATGTGGATTATCTTATCCAAATAATCAGTAAAATTCTATTTCATTAAGTTTATTAAGGGCTTGGTTGAATTGAAACGTTTCTTAAAACCTTGGAGAACAGATTTTTCTGCTTAAGATAAGTTCATTCAGCGAAATTTTAAAAAATGGATTTTTCTTCTCTTTTGGATTATCTCAGCTCAACTACGATCCCCTACAGTCGGCTTCCAACAGAGATAGAATGCCGCAAGCAGCACGGCATACCCAGGGCCGGATTTACATTGCACTGAGCCCTTTGCACTTTTGAGTCTCTGGAGAGATAAAAACTTCAACGCCAAAATGTGTTCGCCAGATTTTCATTGCATTATCCTGCCACGTAAAGGTGAAGATCAAAAGGTTGTAGCTCGATTTTCGTAGCAATAATCAGCCAAGCGCGGGGTCCCTGGCACTGTGCCGTATGATAAACAACAGTGTTTGTAGTTCCTTAAAATTTTTGATTCAAAACGGCTCTTTTCATCGGGGGGGGTTCAAGGTTAAACCTTTCCATTCTAATTAAGTTCGACTTCTATTCTACATAATTATTAATTGATAAATGGCCTACTATGGCCGTCACACCCAAATGCAGTAGTTAAGCTTGTCAACAGTAGAAGATGATGGTATTAATTTAAAATTCCAAACAGTCTGCAAAAAACAACCGTTCTTCTTCACCGCAGACTAAGAAAACCATCAATTGATGAGTACCCAATAGCAGTGACCCTTGCCCGCGTCTTGAGCAGAGGTGACCTTTTCTCTCCCAGGTTTTCACGCCGTTGGGATCCCATGGTGTGTGGCACGCCATGGCAGTATACTCCCAAACATACCAAAGCGATGAACCTGCACCACTACTAGAATGGCCAAAAAATCGATGGAATTTAGAACAAGAAAAAAAAGGTAAGTCATAGACACACTTGAAAACAGCACAAACCTTACCCGAACTCGTTGAAATTGCACCGCCACCAGCGGTGTCAAATAATTTGGGTTTCTTCGTTTTCCGAGATATGGATAATACTTAAAAGGTATGCCACCAGCAGGAGGGAAATATGTTGTGTTTGTGCTTACCCCTGTCTCACCATTCAAGTTCATCTGGTCTTCCTCATCCTAATATCAAACATAGAAACAGAAGTAGATTTTTACAACAGGATGAGGCTGCAATGCTCAGAACCTACTACTGTGCTTATAAAAGCTGTTATATCACCTTCTTATCTTTTCAGCATTCTTGCCAAATTTTAAATCAATTTCTAGATTGTTTAGAATGTTTAAATTTCAAGATTTTATCTTGAAGGTAGCCATCTAAAGAGAAAAACATCCATCAACCAAAACCTTTGTGATTGGACTAAGCGATCTCCTTTGGCTACTGAAAATTAGGGATTGGGAAAGAGAACGTCTGCAATTGAACCGCGCATCAAATTCAAGTTAGAAAATGACCCAAAATGAAAAGTAGTTTAAAGTCAGCGGAGCAATTTTGTAACTGAATATGCATTAGATGTTTTTGCGTACTTACCACTCCATAGCAGGCGACATAAATCAAATACGGGTCGTATCTTTGCGAACGCTTTTCCAAAACATCCTTAAGAGCAGGGGCTTTGGATATCGAGTTTTGCTCTATCCCGGAAATATCGATATAGCCAACAGGAAACCAGTTAACAATCTGCAAAGAACCGACAAGTTGTATCATAGTAGATTAGCGATGTACCAATATTAAAAATTTTCCCGATTCCAATACTAACAAAAATGACCGATTCCCGATCCAATTATCGATTCTGCTATTTGATATAAATCTGAATTCTTTTTGAACTTTTGAGGCACTTGCCTGCTTAGTATCTTATTTTATGCCATCAATAATGATACAGGTATATTGCATTCGCATGTACCGTTTTTTTTGTGTGTGTTTCGCCGACTAAAATTGACCTTAAAAGTTTTTAAGCTGGTTACTAATTACTATACTCAATTTTCATTCCCGAAAGTGCTTTTAAAGAATCGATATCCGATCGGAAACTTCCAAACATTTTTGTCCAATACCAAAAAAACACCGATTCAACAGATTAATCGGTACATCACCAAGCGAAGACTGGGAACGGAATTAAGAGTATCTATTTTTTATTCGTATCCCCCCTCCCAGAAGTAATCGGAATTATTTCGTCGTGTTTGGAGTAAAATGTCTCTGGAACGGCTGGATCAAGATTTAAGAAGGATAGAGTCAAAGCCAATCTAATACGACTGCCCCAACTTTAGATACCATCATTGATTTCCCTTCAGCCCCCTCTTAAAAGCTATGTAGTAAGACTAGATTTAATTCGTACAACCTCCTGAAAAGTAAAGTCAACTAATATTTACTCACATACCCTATTGATCTTCACCAATATACATGGCCTCCCATCTCTATAACCATACTCTGTACCACTGTTCAGACAATCTCCGAGAGCTTCAATATCGAATCGGCATGATAACTCGCGTATTTTGTCACGGTTTTCTTCCTTGATATCATCCAGATTTATTCTGCTATTATTGCAGTCCTTATATTTCGCTGGGTTACTTTGATCGCGATAGACTAAAAGAGCATAAAATTGTTATAGCTATTATGTATTTTTTCACCAAACTGGCTTGGCCATGTTCTAATAAAGGGACTTTTCGGCCTCCGAGTCAAGCTGCCACCTGCCAACTATTTGCCACACACAATTCGACATGGTCTCTTTTAATGCTGAACGTTAAGCATGGAAGCTGTGAAACCAGTTTTAATAGACTCGAACGGGAACCGAACCCTAGTCTCGAGTATTAGCAGCCGACACTTTATCCACTCGACCACTGATCGGTTAACTACCTACATGATTTGTATAATTAACAATACGTCAACTTGTGGGATTTGCCGAACTCGCAACCAACTCACAACTGCTTCGCTGTTTCACAGCTGCACTCTAAATAGCCTATTGATTGTGAATTGAGTAGCCGTGAAATTTAGTGAAGGATAAACAAAAACAGAGCATTAACCACTAGCATCGTCATCGAGTTGGAAAAAAACTCTTGGAATTGCGCATAATTTAACCAACAATTAAGATTTTTTGCATCACAGCTACATTTCCTTTCAGCCTCAATTCCAAGGTTTCTAACAGGAATATAAATGGCGAAACAAGTCAACTGACAACGAGCCAAGAGACCGATACCCTTTCAATGGTACTGATATTCAGATTTACATTTTACATACTTCACTTGACTTTCAACCCAGGCTAGCAGCTAAAAGTGTCAAAGCCATTTTTTAATCTTTACTTGTTTTCACGCTAAATTTATGGGGACTCTCCTTCCGGAGCCCCATTTTTGGGGTCCCGAAAGGTCCCCTTTTCATAAGTTCTGTATATTATCAAAAATTATGCAGCTTAGCGACAATAAACGCGTCGAGAATCATTTTCTTGTTGCACACAAGTTGAGAAAACCCGAATAATTATGAATGACTTCTGGTTTCGAGGGTTGGTTAATTTTTCGTAAAATCAGCAACTTAAACATTGAAGGTTTCCTTTCTTCTGAAATTGGCCTATATGTACACGAGGCTACCACGATCTCCACAGCGCCACCTAGGTGCATTTTTACATTGCCACTTCATACTCGTTGCAACGGTCACATTACCACATTTTAGGGAAGCCAAAAGTTTGGTACGTTTAAAGTGGATCACAATCTAGTTCGCTGCTAAAGCGAGAACCTAGTTAAAAGATACAAAAGTAGGTAGGCTAGAAATGTAAAATATTGTATGCCTATTTTGAGGCAAAAAAAATTCTGCTGTACATAACGCATGGTTCGTTATTTAGATTGCTATTGCTCTGACCATCTTTTGTTCAATATAATAATTGTGACCAGCTTCAAAAAAGTATGCATCAGCTAACTTTAAAAAAATTGAAATATACTCGTTGTATTACGCCGAAGTGTGGAACAAGTTTGCGGGGCCCATGTCCACGTTATTGCGCCCGGGCAACACAGTTCTTTTCGAAAAAATGCCGCAGCGGTGGAGAGCCGTTGGCAACACTGTGTCCAATTTGACCGGCCCGAGATATGAACCTCAAACCTCACGCTAACGAAACAAACGCGTTACCACTCGACCCACTAAACAGACCGTTGTTTAATTTCTTGCTTTGTTTTTTTAACAGGTTTCGCTTAGCACAATGTCGTAGAAATATACCTATTAGGCAACACACTTTATCATTAAATATTGAACGAATTACGCATATGCTTATCAAAAATTCAAATCACGTTAAGAATGGCAATCAGTCTTAGCCTGTGCTTTTTGAAAAGACTTTGAGGAAGGCATTGTGCGGTACGAGAAAGACATGCCATTCGCAAGAACCTTTTGAGCAATCGTGGCTTTCTGTCAATTATTCATTTTGTATTCCAGTTATTGTTTTATTTTATTTCTAGGCGAACACAGCTTTCAATATCTTTCATCAGCAAAGAGATAGAACTTGAGGCAATCGCGGAAATTCAGTAAGAGTAGCCGCATATTAACTAACTATCCAATGTCCAATTTAACGGAGCAAAATTAATACAGCACTCGAAAAATTTACAAATCTAAAAACCAGAAAAATAATCCGTGTAGCCTTTTGTAAATGTCCAGATATTTTCCCGTAACATAATAAATTAATTACTTTATTATTTTAGAAACGTATATTCCAGCATCATACATTCAAAAAAAAAAAAATTTGAAACGAAATAATTAAAATGTGTCTCCGTGAAAATTTAAAACGTAACGAGCCGCTTCGCAGTCTGCAAATAGATCAAATATGAGCGATGGAAGAATGTTAATCGCCTAAATCAAGTATATCATTTAAGACAATATGCAGAACTTATAACATGACGAAAAATGCAAAAGTAATGTTGCCGCAGGCTTATTTAAGCAATCAATATCTGTATTTTAAGCACTAGCGGTCAAATCGGCTTTGCCATCCCGTGGGAAATCAATGCTCATTTAAAGCGATTGAATTTGGCAGTGGAAGCATTACGAAAAGGCTGTAATACAACGTTGCATAGAAATATAGTGTTGCATGTCGAATCCGGAAATGAAATACAGGTCGCAATATGTAGAATTGTACATCGACAGCAAAATGAGTCAACGGCAACATAGTTTAGGCGTTGTCTGATATGGAAAGTGCCCACTGGTCAATCTCTTTGCAGACAAAATAGTAAGACCGTAGCTGAAATGGGCACGCAAATTCTACAGCCATGTCAGCTACCACATCCCATTGCCAACAACAAATTTATTGCAATATAAAAAAAAATTTTTCAAGTCAAGAGATTTTGAGATAAAACTGTCTAAAACTACTAAAGTCTCTATGGAAAAAGCGCTAACGTTGTCGACCGACAGTTGTCTACACTCCGCAGTACGGCTAGTTGCTTTATTCATGCGTGTGAACGAATATCTCTGCGTCTTTCTAACAACACCAACTTAGGGCTACCTTTTTAATGCTCATCACGAAGTGTTGCCGACTATTTTTTTTTCGGTCATTGACCTAAATTTTTAGTGAATGACCGAAAAATGAAGTCCTTCTGGTTACGACGGCCGAAAAATTTCTACAAGTAAATCCTGAAACTGCACTTGCAATTACGAAAATGATAAAAGGTTTTTTAAAATGACCACAAAAAACAGTATTTCAAAATTGGAACATTTGATACGAAATTCTGAGAAAAAAAATAACCCCAGCTTGCTGATGAAGACTACCAGCCCGGAATGTGCCTCAAGCTAGGACTAGGTAAATACTGAATAGCCAACAACAATCTTACTGCCTAAAAAATCGTCCATTTGAGTGATGTATTTTGAATAGGATGATGCATCGCTAAGCTTGTAGATAATATCGGAGCTCAAAGCCTTTTTCGACTCTTGCCGGGGCTGTATGGACACACCTAAAAATATTTTGCAGTAGTTTTGTACTTATTCAAAGAACTTGCTTTGACGAGAAAGCAAAAGAACCTTTTTGTTTTCGAGTCATGCTGGCAACTACTATCATGCCCACCACACAATGTGGAGGCTTCACACAGTCTCTTTCAATGCTGAACGTCAAGCAGGGAGGCTGTGAATACCATTTTTAGAGTCTTTGGTTCGACAAGGAATCGAACCAGAGCCGATCTCTTAAACAGCAGCCGCTTTGTTCACCAGGCAAGACCACACAAACAGGGAAAATAATAATTGAGTTGTAAGGTTAAACAGCTTCTAAAATTCATCTCGCTTTTCATCACAGAAACAAAATGAGGTTTTTTAGCGTTTTCTTCTTTCTAAGTTTGTTGTAAATGGGATTCAATATTGCTGTACGGCGCTTACCCTTTGCATACAAAATCTTTTTGATAAGTAGAATATTTGTTCTATTAATTCACCACTCTATCAAGATGTCAACTGTGGATCCCACCGTAACGTTATAGGTTTTCACAATAGAACGCTTCGGTAGAAAAGTTTAAATAATTTATGGTCAGAGCTATTGATTAACTCTGCATATTTAGTTCGTGCAGTATCATTCTTTTTTCAGCGGTAACAGAAGTGTTTTTTCCTCGTATTTCATTTAATGCAGTTGAAAATCGCCAAAGCACTAGATCAAAAGGGTATTGGTACGATATATTGGGATTATGCTCTGAAGCAGACAAAAAATACCACAGCATTCGCAAGTTCTCAAAAATATTGCTGCAAATTTTCGTTTGACCTTGCTTTGTTGGTAATGGCATTGCAAATTCCGGTTTACGAAATAATTTCTGAACGTTTTTCCAGAAAAACCTATTTCTACAAACTTTTTAGACAGATTGAGGCGCTACCCGAACTCAAACAGCTCTCTTTAATATAAAAAAACAAAAAAAAACAGTGTTTCGGGGGTAGGAGGATCTAATTTTTGAGAAATTCGGTTAGAATTTAACCGAGCGTCACCAATACCGCTTTTGGTGTGTCAATCATTGGTACTAAATTTCTTAATTAATCAGTCACAAATCACGATGATCAGGCGCAATCGTTAAACAAGCACTTACCTGGACCTTGCAGCCTGGTTTGGAACCTGGGAACATTTGGATCAAGGGTACTCAAAACGATGGTTATTGATATGGCAAAGAGTGCAGCCAAGAAGGAGTAATAGCACATGTAAAATATGGAAATTCGGCCTAAAAAAATAAAGATGCAAATTGAGAAATTCTAGCTCGAAAACGTTGATTTCTGCAAACTGCATTGCTTTGAGAGTAAAATATCATCAATTCGCTCTCATTCTTTCAGCCTAATGAACTAAGATAAGGACAAATACGATTATACGAGCGTGTATTCATGAAACTGGCAAAATTTGCAACGTTATAGAATTCATCTTAAGCTGCGATTGAAGCTCAAAACTTGAATTTGGCCGAAACTGTAGATCTAAACCAAGTCATTATCAACAACAGCAGTAACGCTGAGAAGAAAGCGTTCAATCTAGGTAGCTATTCTTCGTAATTAAGGTAGCTTTTGTTAAGCTATTGTTTATAAACAATGGTCTCCAATTATCGCGAATAAAAGAAGCAATACAACCCCAAAATAATTTATTTGCCCGCTTTCTTTCACAACAAAATACGAATACAGGGAGATTATGTTTCATGACGGCACTCAACTGGATTTAGTCTTTACAGCTGGCTGACATTTTGACAACAAAATTAGCAAGAAATGCTAGTGTACTGTTACAAACGTCCGAGAAAAACCGCAAAATAATTGTTCAAAATAGCCGAGAAATTTTTGCAAACGACCGATTAATAATAATCATTAATATGGACAATTTTTCAAGCCCAGAATCTTCACAAAAAGGCGGATAAATATGCAATGACAACAAATTTTTATTAAAACATTAGTATTTACCGACGGTCGATATTTTTTGCAATCAATCTCAAGTCAAGGTACGAGACTGTATGTAACAGTAAAAACAAATTTTATTTTCAGTTTAAACTTGAAATATATATCCATACCACTGAACGTTGCATTAATTCGATAATTTTAAAACAGAAAATTTTATCAATGGATCACCCCAACTGTTCTTGCTTCTTCCCATAATTGTTTTATGTCTTCCATCGTACAAGAAATTGCAGAAATCATTAATATTTTTTGCTATGTTATTTTCTTCTTCGTTTTTGCTACTCATTTTAGACTTTCAATATTTTCAGAAACTGATAAACAAAAACTTCGAGGAAGCACTGACTGCACCCGACAGCAAAAACAATACAATAAACGGATCCTGAACTCCGAAGACCTTTTTAAAGGATCGATTTTCATTTGCTGAAAAGGAATTTCATATGCATCGTTAAAACCTCGGCATTAAAAATTGATTTTCGCATGCATTTGTTAATCTTTTTGGCGAATCCCAAAGAAATTACTTTTAAAGGGGGTCAGAAACT
Organism: Trididemnum nubilum; assembly: GCA_963965965.1. NCBI lineage: Eukaryota > Metazoa > Chordata > Ascidiacea > Aplousobranchia > Didemnidae > Trididemnum > Trididemnum nubilum. The sequence continues at coordinate 13,124,708 of OZ014484.1, read as the reverse complement.
TGACTGAATGCCTCCAGCAAATGCGACCATCTCCAGTAATTTACTTGAAAAGTTTTTATCTTGGGGTTATTCTTGAAATTCATAAAGCTCTGATAATGAAGTGTTGCCAACTTGCCATTCACTTTTCAAGGCAAATTGCGAAGCTGGCAATGAGAGAGCTTGCACAATGCACACAGAAGAGCCATAAGGATCAAACTGAATACAATAAGGTAACAGTACCACGAAAGATATCACAAACTGGAACGATATTACGTATTAACCATACAAACTGGGAAAAAAACCTGACGAAACTTTTTTTTTATTTTTGGGTTATTTTCGGCTAGTTGCGACCTTCTTTAACACAAAGGAGCAACCTAAAATAAGACGAGGATGCAAAAAGAAAAAAAAGCTCATACTCTTACTTTTAGCTCGTAGAAAGCTTTACAGAGTAATTGGCATCCGAGACAATCACTCATTCAAAGACTAAGGAAAAAATATAAAACTTAGAAACGTAAATGAAAATAGCTATAGAAAAAAGGGTGAATTCCCGTTAATATTGGGTTCAGCAGTGAATGAGGAGCAACCTTCGTGCTACTCACCACTCCCAAAAACTTTATCAACTACTAAAAGGTTTATCGAGTGTTAAAATGACCATACCAAACGACTTTTATATAATCTTCAAATTTGCACGTAGATATTTGTAATTTAAAAAAGTAGAAAAATGAGCGTTTCGGAATTTAAACAAACCATTATCGCGTCGAGGCGTACCCCCATAATATCATAGTTCATTGCTTAATCAATCAACTCTTCCGCCAGACTTTATTTACGCACTTTGCAAAACCAGTTAGCCACAGTTTCTATTTATGCACACTGTAGTTATGTCAATCACGCTTGGAAGTAGTGACGTCACTAGGCAAAATTCAATCAGAACAAATTAGATAAAATAAATAGCAATCAACGTATATACCGGCTTTGTCTTGCAAATTTTTATTGCTGCATATAAAATTTCAGCCGCGTTTGGAATTTGTTTGTACTGGAAAATTCGTGGCTTTGCTGCGTCAAGCCATTGTATAGAAATAATCTATGACTTTGGCCAAAGAATGTTCACATTCGCAACGAACAAATAGCGGGTTTCTAGGAGTAGGTCACCTTTGAGATACGATAGCAATTATAATCAAACCACAATGCTTAGAGCATAATTAAACTGCCGGCAAGCATACCGCTAATCTCTATTCAAGGTCAATGTGAAGGTGAATTGTTCGAGCAAGAATCTAGGCTTCATAAAACTTGAAAGTATTATTTCTATCGTTCATTGATTTAGTTAAAAAACGAACTGCTAAAATGCCTGTTCAACAAAAATTAAAACAACGTCAATACCGCTTCAAATTTACAATATGTTTAAAGGGGGTGAAGCATCCAGCCAATTCCTGTAGTTTGCAATAGCTAAAATGGAAATTAAACTTTTGAAATTTTTTTGTTCTCGTTTTGGGACTGCAGATGCAAAAATATTTAACAAATGCAAAAAAATATCCCTTTGAAAATGTTTTTGAAAACCTTGAATTTGTACTCTCAGCCACAATTTCAAGAATAATCGCCAGGTTTACCAAAATTAGATTAGTCAAATAATCTTACTGAAAGGTTAAATATTAATGTCTTTTTTTTTTCTGAAAGTTCAAGCTGAGAAAACAAATTCAGAGTTTCAAAAAACTTTTAGGGAGAATATCTTTGCAACCGCAGCCCAAAATGAGAGCAAAAATTTCTATAATTATATTTCGATTTTAGCTATCGTAAACTATCGTAAATCGGTATATGCTTCGCCTCTTTAACAGAACTGGCAAACTGTGAAACAATTTCAACAATTCCAAATCCCAACAAAACTCTATTAGCAGTTATGACTCAATTTTTGCTTTGATGCAAAAAGTCGTAATTTAAAACACAGCATCTATTTTTCAGCAATTAAACTAGAATGCATAATATTTTTTTTTTCTTGTTTTAGACCAATAATTTTGCTATCAAATTCAGCATGAGAACATATCATCATCTTTATATTCCACATTTTTAGGTGGCCTAAATCAGTACTTCAAATCCTTTTTTCACAGACTTCGTTAATTCTGGAAAGACTTGCTTGCTGATGACATTACAGCATTTGCATTGCGATTGATTTAACTTCTGGGATGAAACAAGTTGGGATGGTAAAAAATCAATGTAAAATCAACTTTGACCCAAACCAGAAAAACTCAACAAGAAGATTTAGGCGACCAATGCATAAAAGAAGTAGAGACAGCAGCAACTACAAAACAAAGCATTACATAGGCTAATACACGAGAGTGTTTACATTATTTGCAATTGTATAATGTTTCCACAAACGTTTTTGGTCCAACAATTTGCTGTCGTTAACCTAACTAAAAATGGTTAACATACACGACATCTTAAATAAACTGATGCAAAAAAAGACTTTGGCAGCACTTCTTAAAACCAACATTTAGTTCAACTCATTATGGCAAAATAACATCCGAATTTACAACAATCGACGTAACACGATATTATACTGTAATTACTGTATGACAGACATTATTTTTATGCAGTACCACAGCATATATAGACCAGTGCTCTGCAACCTTTTTTAACCTGTGGCACACTTGTCAAACTTGCTAAATTCGACAGAACATCGCGACAAAACAATGTCAGTAAAAACACAAAAAAAGCAAAAAACAAGGTGGATTTATTCTCAAACATTAAGGTTCTTTACCTGTTTTGTCTTGTTTACCCTTAACAAACAAAGGTCTTCGATCAAGCAAACCACCAATTTCTACGCTTTTTAATGCGATCTCAAAAAAAAAAAAAAAAAAAAAAGGTCTTCGAGCCTTTTGTAACAATTATCTATGAATTTTGAGGCTGGGGCTTGTTACATCACAAAAAGTAGGTAAACAAACGTTTAGATTTGCAAAATGATAAAAAGCATTTTTGTTAGTTTGCTAGAAAAATTACAAATACTGTGCGACACACCTGATATGTTCTCACAACACACCAGTGTGTCGCGACACACCTGTTGCGGAGCACTGGTACAGACAATTAAATTATGATTTCAAATTTACTTATTATACAAATTTAAGTTATAAATGTTATTGAGATAATTTCAGAGTTCAAATGCAAAAGATTTATCCCTAAAATAGAAGCAACCAATTGAAAATCAGGGATGCAAACTTAATGAACACCAAAGAATAAACTCAACCATTTTTCTCAAATAAAATGATCAATTTTCTAAAATTTAAACAAAAGATACAGGTAATTAAAATCCAAAACTCAAACAAGCTTAGATTGCTAATATGAGTTAAAGGCCACATAATGTCTGCAAACCAATGCACTTAAAATGCAATAAGAAAGTATTACTAATCGAATGCTGAAAACCTTGTTTAGATGCACGTTCTCAGTTTCAAGCTTTCGCGTTTTTAAAAAGTGACATGACGTCATTAGACCCAGGAGTTAGGTGTCTTCGACTTTACTTTGAGCTAATTACGCCTTTTTTGCACAACACTTTTTGACTAGCAAGCTGTTATCACATGCCTTTCCAAAATCGCCTGTTCTCTGCAAAGATAAATTAGTCGAAGGCACCAAACTCCTGGGTCTAATGACGTCATGTCACTTTCTAAAAACGCGAAAGCTTGAAACTGAGAACGTGCATCTAAACCAGGTTTTCAGCATTCGATTAGTAATACTTTTTTATTGCATTTTAAGTGCATTGGTTTGCAGACATTAAGTGGCCTTTAAACATTAACTCCAACTTAAATTTGCATAACTCCAACATAAAAATTGCATAACTTAAATTGCTTCACAGTAGTTTACAATTCATACCTTTATCGCAAGTCTAAAAGTCACCAAAAAGCAAATGCCTTTTACGACTAGTAGCACAACAATGTTGCAAAATTCAAGGAAGTGACTATTTCCACGAAAAACCTCAAATCAAAAACAATAAAACGAAAATGAAGAATATTTATCAGCACATTTTTCATTTACTTTTTTAAGGATTAAGATCTTAATCTTAATCCATAAAAAAGCAAATGTTTTGGTTAATTTTTTAGAGTAAGAATTTGAGTTTGGGTTAGAATTGAAGCAGAATAAAAATGCAGAAAAAAACTTTTGATGAAAGTGTATCTTTGGGAAATTTAATATATAAATTTTCATTAGCTGGTGGAAAAGATAAGCATACCAAAAAGAAAGCTTCTATTATTGACATCCAAAACTACACACAATCAATAAAAATGAAGCAACTTTATACAGTTATAATAAACAAATAATGGAACAATCCATAGGTACTGGGGTAGTACAAAAGCTTACTGCAGCACAACAAAGCTGAAAAAGTTAAGAAAGAGCTAGCATCAGTGTTCCCACCAAGTCGATTTTTATAAGCTAACAGCACTTTGCTGGATAATTTCAAGGCAAATAATTTTGGTAATACAATAAACATAGCTGTTGAAAAGCTAACAAATTTGTGGAAATATGACTTATTACTAACGGATCATTGGTACAAAATTTAGAGTATATCAATATACAGTCAACTCCCGTGAATCAGACCCCCTTAAACCACACACCCTTGCCATCGAACACAAATTGTTTAGGAACAATACTCCTGCATTGCTAATCTGACAACCTCGCTAATTGGACATTAATCACTGGAACAAATCAAGTCCGATTAATGGGAGTTGACTGTTTTTTTACAGTTCTGAGAAAATTTGAGCAGCACCTCTCCATTAGCCAAAACCTGAAAAAGTTGGCTGGTACACTGGGTAATGGGCATAGCATTAATACTTATTATCTTAACACTAGCACCAGCATTATTCAAATTATACAATGCTGAATAACGGTAGTGGAATACCTGATACATCAGACTCTGTCACAGTTAATACTATGAATTACAAGATTATTATTGCAATGCTTTTTGTCAAAATTGTATGAAGAATTACAGACTTAATCTGTTTTTTACTATGGATAAAATCATGCAGGTAACTAAACAACTCATTGAAGTCATCCAACAAATAGCAGTAGCCAAGCCTATTACCGATAGGTTAATACCGGGAACTGATAGTGGTAAATCTGGTTATTTAAAGGAAGTGGCTATTTTGCCTCTAGAGGCAAAATAGTGTTTTTCCTCTGTTTGGGTTAGGGTTTGGGTTAGGGCTAGGGTTGGGATTAGGGTTAGAGTTTGGGTTAGGATTAGGCTTAGGGCTAGTTTGGCACTTGCGGCAAAATAGCCATTAGGACTATTTTGCCTCCAAATGGCAAAATAACATGGGGCTATTTTGCCTCTAGAGGCAAAATAGCCACTGCCTTATTTAAACGATGTGAGCATAAAATAAACCCATTTAGTAGACTAGCCTACATGTAGCACCATTTGAAATCAAACCAAAACTTACCCCAGCTTGCAGCTCCACGACCAAGCACTGTCTTTTCAGCTGGATTATATACAAATCCGCGAAAGCCTCGCCATTGTTCTGCTGCGCTATTTGTCCATCTTTGAAAACGACTCAATTCCTGAGCTGGCTTTGCACTCACAACCATAGTTCAGAGTTATATTTTTTAAATGTTGTATGTGAGTAGCCGGTACTGCTGTAGGCCTACTAGCTGTAATGTCTAAATCTGAAGAAATAAAGTACACGGTAGCAGCCAGAAAATTAGAAGGGCAACTTTGGCGTGTCGATTTGTTTACCTGTTTACAAAGCGACTTCGATCATAATGCGTCTTAAGTAGGCCTACTGTCGTCGGGGGTGAGTTTGATCACCCGTTTAACTTCATGTGCTTTGATCCACTAGCGGTAGGCCTACCGTACTAGGATACGGCAACACCTTTCTCAATCGACTGGTCGTACCGGTTACACTCCGTGGGCTGAACTTTTTTATCAAATCTATCGCTTTTTTTGGATTAGTGTCACGTGGTGTGTGCATAGTGCCACCTAATGTCACCCCTGCCGAGGGTGACTTTGATCACTCATAGAAAACTGCCGGTTTATCAAAGTAAGCTTATCTGAAGCACAGTATAAATACCATATGATATATGATATTTATACTGTGTTTGAAGGGTGACTGTGCTCATTTTTGTTTTTTTAAAAAGTTGTCGGGGAGTAAAATTTAGTTGTTTTTTTTAATTGAAGTGCAACTGCAGTACGTTTGCTACAGCTACAGGACATCTCACATCTGCCTCGGTTCGGAAGGTTAGAGGTTTGATTCCTTCTTGGTTTGATAAAATGTAGCACATGTTGTTATTAAGGAGCAACCGCTATTACGTTGCACTTGCTCTAGATAGCTGGATGTTGTGGGCTGGATTCCCAAAATGGAGACTAGCGAAAGGAAACTTAACGAGGGAAAGTGTACCAGAAGCTAATAGTGCTGCCGAATATTGTTTGATTATTTGCTTTATTTTTGTCCTCCATTTACATGGAATTAATCCACATTTGCATGGAAGTTGCCAGCCGCCACATTCTAAAAGCCAAAATTGGCGCCACATAATATGAAATTTTGGTCATAAAAATAGTAATCACATGACCAAGCAGTCTAATCACGTGATCATGAAACCGCAGATACTTCAAAGTAGAGATGGCATCAGCGCAGCGTATGCTCGCTGCTGTTGGTGTACTTCACCGCGCAGCGTGGCAACTAAAATCTGCTTTACGTAACAGCGTCAGCGCAGCGCCGCTTAGGCTACTATATTTTTTACATTTTTTTACAGTTATTGCTGGTGAATCATCTCTTTATGTACATCCTGATGTACATTGTACAACAAAGGTTAGTAATAATGTGATTATGTATCAATAGTATTATACTGTGATATGAATTGGTGACCGTAACAATTCCACATTGTGACAATACATAGAGTTAGGCTACTAAAGCAGTAAAAGTTGCCTTCGGTTCAAGTTTGTTTTCTTAGAATTCGGTGCATCCTAAAATAGGTTATTTTGGCTACAACAATTAAGCTAATTTTTATTGGCTGAATATGCCAACAAAAAGATTTTGGTAGGCTAGTCTAGGAAAAGTTTAGGACGTTTGGTGAGAAGATGAAACAAAGGCAGATAAATGTAGATGAAACAGGTTTGTGGGAAACAATCATCAGAGCATAGTGTTAAAGGCGGTGAATCATCCAGCCAATTCCAGTGGTTTACAATAGCTAAAATTAAACTATAATTTTTGATATTTTTTGTTTTGATTTCGGGACTGCGTTTGCAAAGATATTCAACAATTACAAAAAGATGTCCCCCCGAAAAAAGTTTTTGGAAACTCTGAGTTTTGTTCTTCCCGCCAAAACCACAGTTCTCTAAACTATTAGGCCTACTGTAATCTTATTAAACTATTAGGCCTAATAGTTTAGAGATAGTTAGGCCTAAACTATTTAGAAATAAACTATCTCTAAACTATTAGGCCTACCACAGTTCTCTAAACCATTAGGCTTACTGTGGTTTTGGCGGGAAGAACAAAACTCAGAGCTTCCAAAAACTGTTTTCGGGGGGACATCTTTTTGTAATTGTTGAATATCTTTGCAAACGCAGTCCCAAAATTAAAACAAAAATAATCAAAAATTATAGTTCAATTTTAGCTATTGTAAACCACTGGAATTGGCTGGATGATTCACCGCCTTTAAGAAACGATTGCGTGGCCCAGAGGAACTCTAAGGCCTTCACCGGTTTGGTCTGCTTCCAAAAAATAACCAGAGAACTTTTCAGCTATAATATGATATTGTATTAAACAGAATAAAAACAGACTTCCACACGGCATAAAAATAACTGAAGTTTGGTAAGTTGAATCAAATTAGAAAACTAAAATTACCATGTGTTGACAGTACACTTGAAACTTAGGAATGAAACTAAAACCAGGTGTCAGGTCAGTCAATTCTTGCGCTAGAGATTGCCATCATAGTCACTAAGTATATATTTAGTGACTATGTTGCCATCAGCATAGATTAAAATTAAAAAATAGCAGTAACTTAAACAAAGAATGATCAAGTAATATGTAAATTAGGTGCAGTTTTGCGACGCAACAAGCTAAAATTTCGAGCTGCTCGCATCAACGCGTAGACAACAGTTTCTACTTCACATGCGCTTGCATTTTAGAGTGATAGAGTTAGTTCGGTGTAGCCTATTCGTCGTTAGGTCATGGCACCAAGCAATAGGCTTTCGGTCCGATATGTCTGTAGTCTATCTGGTACGTGGTAGAGTAGAAAAACTAGGCTACACAAAGTTTCAATGACATAATAGCCTAAGTATGTAGTAGCAGATGGTCAGAGGGTTCACGGATAAGTAAGGTAGTTTACCCAATACTGAATCCCAAATTACCCTCATGTAGGCTTACGTTGGGAGGCAACAAAGTTTTTCTTATTAGTTAGACAGTTAAATACGTATTTGTAGCTTGTGATAGCATGCAGAGCACATAGGCGTAGCCAGGATTTTTGATTGGGGGGTGCCCAAATCCTCAAAAATTCGGTTGTCTTCACCGAAATTGAGAGTGATTTTTTAGCCGAAATCGGAAATTCGAACGATTTTTTCGCCCAAAATCAGGTGATCTCCAAAAAAAAAAAAAAAAAAAAAGGTCTTCACCGAAATTGAGAGAGGTTTTTCGGCCGAAACCGTTAGCTTTACTATTACTTTACTGTTCAATTACTGTTATGTGCGCAATTACTGAAAAAAAACTGCAACTAAACATCGTCAGGCTATGTTGTCATAACTTTGTGTCGTTAGTGGAGTTTTGATTGGGGGGGCCCGGGCCCCCTGGGCCCCCCCCCCTGGCTACGCCTATGGCAGAGCACGTGATATATTTGGGCTATTGGTTCAGGATTACGACAGTAGTTGCATGAAATTATGTGGTAGACTGGTAGATTGTTTTTGATTGCCAAAACATGGTGCAGGAAAACCGATAGAAAGCACAGACAAGGCAGGATAAAAAATCAGTGCAATTAGAATAACCGACCTCGCATCGCGTGTTCCTTTGTTTTTACGCGGGCATTTTCCAAGTTAACGAGTGCGAAATTTCAGACTTTTCTTATAACTCGGGAACAGTTAGGTTTAGCTGCATGAAATTTTGACAGCAGTTTGAGATTAATACCGGTAAGTTATATGTTTGTGCCAAATTTTGAGGCAATGAGTCACGTGACTTCGGTTTAAGGACCTGAAAACTAACCCGATCGTTTGGTGTGAAAAGCGGTCTTATTCAAAAACTGCTTAAATACGGCAAAAATATTTCACAGGGTCATATGTCTTAAAATACCTTTTCATCCCTATCAACCCACTTTTGGCCGCGGTGAGGTTTTTTCTTTTTTCCTTTTTTTTCTAAATCTTTTGCACTCTTCTCCTAAACCACAAAACATCGAAATCTAATTTTTGAGTAAAGTTGTTAAGCTGCCAACGCAATTTTGTCTCCCGAAATTTTTTGGGGCCACTTTCCCAGAAACCTCCCCATATGGAACCCCCAAAAATCATTTTTTTGGATTGCTCAAGCTAGGGCGATATTGTTTTTTGTATCAGTAGATGTTTAAGCGACAAATGCTTTGACATAATTTTAGGGTGCCAACTCCCGAGGATCCCCCAAATGGACCCCTCAAAAAGCAATTTTTTGAGCGGCTCAAGCTAGGACATTCTTTTTTTTATCAACAGATGTTCAAAAGACAAATATTTTGACATGGTTAGAGAAAGCCATTCCCCTGAAAGCGCTCCAAAAGGATACTCCAAAATTCAATTTTTTTGTATGTTGTAAGTTAGAGAGCTAATTTTTTTCTGATGTAAGCGAAAATTTAAAGAATAGTCTGAATAGATAACTTACGGCGCGGTGTGGTGTAACGTGTGCTTAGTTGAGTTTGGATGCATTTCGGTGCAGCATGCGGACAAGGTTTGCGGACATAGCGCAATATGCGAATGCATTTTTTTGTTATCCGCGCCATCCCTACTTCAAAGCACGGTGTGACTCAGAATCTTAGATAACTCAAACCAGTCAAAGCACGACCACAGCGGATTTTGCACTTGGTGGTAATTTTTTGGGACTGAACAAAGTCAACCCGGGTGATTAAAGTCACCTCGCTGATCAAAGTCACCCCCGACAACAGAACGGGTAGTTGATTGGTTTTTGCGACCTAAATCAAGAAGCACGGTACTAAAATGCACAACACAGAGTAACAAGTTTGCTTTACAGTAGAACTATAACTACAGCAGCGTAGTATATGTAAGGTATCTTATCTACAGCAAAGATAAAAACATATTGAAAGACATAGACATTAAAAGAGAATTATCTCAAACAAGGTGGTATAGGAATAATGCTTTTTTAGGACGCTTAGGACAATCAGTACGCGCGTCCTAATTGTCCTAACAAACCGATACTTTTTTAGGACGCTATCAAAAATCAACTGAAATCTAGTTTATGTAATTAAAAATTTAATGGAAATTTACGTAAAATCGACTAAACTCTTTAAGTCAATAAAAAATTTTATGCAAATTCATGCGGTAGTAAACGCAGTATTGGTATGTGCTAAAACACCTCCGTCTTCAAAATCATCGGAAATCTGGTTTGTTTTATAAAAATCGTTAATCTAAAGTGATGCAAAGTTTGAAGATAAATGACCAATCATCCTAAACCTGCCAACAAACAAAAATAAACGCAAATTCTCAATAAATTCGACTTAACACATCTCCGTTCTAAAAAAAGTGCAGCGACCTAAAAAAGTATTAAGGATTTTCAATGATTTTGATAGCGTGCAAAGTTGTGCACATTCGTACTGCGTTTATTGCCGCACGAATTCGCATCCAATTTTATTTACTAGAGTTTAGATGATTTTAATTGAATTCCGATTAAATTTTTAATTAAATAAAGTAGATTTTAGTTGGTTTTTGATAGCGTCCTAAAAAAGCATCGGTTTGTTAGAACGTTTAGGACGCGCGTCCTAAGCATCCTAAAAAAAGTATTACCCGTGATATAGCATAGAATGAAAATTCAATTGTTGGTATCCAGGAGTAAAAGTTTTATTTCTGTCAATAAGTATCAGTACAGTAAAAAAACAAATTTTAAATGTATCATTATCGTCAGAAACTAAGTGACATGCACAAACGAATTTGCGTTAACTTATGTTGTGGTAAAAAGCAAGTTGGTTCATTGGTAATATTTGGGAAACAGTTTTTCTCAGATTCAAAAAAGCAGTAAAACCTCAATTATCTTGATCATACCAGACTAGATCCCCAGACTATTACTTACTGTGATATTGAACTTAATGTCGTGGGGTGTATAAGAAACATTGTTTGAAAAATATATAACAAATTACCCCGTTAAATTGTTATCAATTGTTTAATGCCAATATGGTGAAACGGTATTTGTGTTATGGTCAATTGTAAAATAGGTCACAAAAAATTGACATAAAGTCGATTTTATTCTAGAAAAAATTTCTAAAAAAATCTGTGATAACCTCTTTTGGATTAATTTAGTAGATGTTTTTGAATTGAATTTATTTCAAGACATATGAATGCAGGCACAAGCCAGAAGAACATTACATCACTTGACTAAATCAGACAAAATTAATAATTATTGTAGATAAATTGGGACAAAGTTGATTATCATATTAAAAGCATTTAGTCATTACTTTGCACAATAAGTTACCATACCGTACAATAATGTTTATTGCATATACGGTGTGTGATTTTTGGCTCACTCTCAGCTCTGTGATTTAGCTATAGAAACCTGAAACGTTTTGTAATCATATGACACATTTTTGGCAAATTTATGTCTGTTTGCTTCTTTTATGATTTACTTTTAATAGAGCAAACATCCATGCCCAGGGGCGTATTTAGGGGGATGAATGGTGCCATGTCTCCTCCCCCTTTGGGTCGCCAGGATAGTATAATTAGCATAGAATGGTTTGCATACCATTCTATTTTGCATACCATTGCTACTTTTGGGCCAAAATCTGGACTAAATCTGAGTGAAGAACTTTTTTTTTTTGCGGTCTTCACCTAACTTTGGGCTGAAAACCGGACTAAATCTGAGTAAAGACCTTTAATTTTTTAGTCTTCACCAAAGTTTTGGCCAAAAACTGGACTAAATCTAAGTAGAAAAAATTTTCTTTTGGTCTTCAATATTCTCAAATTTTCTGCCCCCCCCTTTGAAAATCCTGCGTACGCTAGTGTCCATGCCAGTATGTGGCAAAGGCACACACCACACAACGAACGTGAAACTAAAACCGTCTTGAACTGCTAATCGCCAAACTTGATCTGATAAAATGATAAGTGACACGAACAGTCGAACACGTATAAAAAAAAGGCATTGCTGCAGTCGCTGTGGTAGTCTAATCTCTCACGCCGGAGTTGTCAGCCGAAAAAGTAAGAAAAAACAACTAACTTAACTGAATTGAACACTCGCCGGAAGAAAAGTCGACCGTTCTGACGAATTTGAGGTTCCAATTTAAAATTACAGTACTTTGTACTTTTCTGAATTAAAATACTACTTAAGTAGCGTTACTTCATTCTAAAAGTAAGCAAGTAAAAGTAGCCACAAAAATTACTCAAAGAGTACTCGTTACCGGATACAACTACTTTAGTAATCTACTCAAGTAAAAGTATTTCGTTACTTTACGGTAAGAACTTCACAAAACAAGAGACATTTTTGCTTTTGGACTTGATTGACCTATACAAATCTACTATTGAATAGTCCCGAAACTCTCGGAGCACTGCTGGCATTTCAATAGTTTCAAATTTCGATACTTAAAATACACTTATTTCTAAGAACTAATAAAATTTGGGTTGAGGCAGGCTATTTTTAAATTTTCACGGATATTTAGCCTTATTTGTTCTTAATTTGAGAAGAAAGTGGCACAACGAAAAAATTCTTAAACAGAGGCGCGGAGAAAAAGAGAAGAGGATTGAAGAAAAAAAGTTTGCTCTTGTTCCAAACGTTTGTTGGTGGTCACGCGTATTCGACTGATTTCATTGGACCATTTGGACATATTCGCAGCGCGAATGAATAGCAAAGAAAAAACTCACGCTGTGGACATATTCACAGTGCGAATGAACCGTGAAGAAAAAAAACTGCCAATTTACAGTCTACTAACAAAAAGTCTATGGTTAGACCACGGACTCTGTATTTGGTAGACTAAAAACTGACGCGAAGAAAAAGAGAAGAGGATTGAAGAAATAAAGCTAGCTCGAGTTGCGAAGTTTTTTTTTTTTGCGGTCACGCGTATTGGACTGATTTGATTGGACACAGTGGCGTACGTAGGATTTTCGAAAGGGGGGGGGCAGGAAATTTAGTTTGTGAATAATGCACACCAAAAGAAAAATTTCTCCACTCAGAATCAGTTCGTTTTTATGCCCAAAACTAGGTGAAGACCAAAAAAAAGGTATTCACTCAGATTTAGTCTGGCCGAAAAGTAGGTGAGGACCAAAAAACAAACAAAAAAAAAGCTCCTTAGTCAGATGTTGTCCGTTTTTGTGCTCAAACTTTCTGCCCAAGTTACAAAGGGGGGGAGGGGGCATGCCGCAATTTTACATAATATTCTACACTAATTCTACTATACTGGCGACCCAAAGGGGGGGCCATGGCACCATGGCCCTCCCTAAATACGCCCCTGATTGGACATATTCGTAAAACATGTAAACCAAGAAGAAAAAAGTTATGTTGATTGGACCAATCGGTGTATTCTAGAAAAATGAACCGTGAAGAAAAAAAAGACAAAACTGTCAGTTAATTTGCGCAGGTAATATATTTACAGCGTGACTTTTTTCTTCACGGTTCTTTCGAGTTGCGAATATGTCCGAATGGTGTCCAAGTCCAGTAGCGTACGCAGGATTTTGAGAAGGGGGGGGGCAGAAACTTCAGAAAATTTGAGATGAACATCGATCAGAAATTGAAATTATCACACTCAAATTTCGTTCCATTTTTCGCCCAAAATCAGGTGAAGTGCAAAAAAAAAAAGGTCAAATTTCGTCCCATTTTTCGCCCGAAATCAGGTGAAGAGCAATAAAAAAAAAAAAGGTCTTCACTCAAATTTCTTCCCATTTTTCGCCCAAAATCAGGTGAAGTGCAAAAAAAAAAGGTCAAATTTCGTCCCATTTTTCGCCCAAAATCAGGTGAAGAGCAAAAAAAAGGTCTTCACTCAAATTTCTTCCCAGTTTTCGCCCAATATCAGGTGATTTCGAGCCCAAAGCCTGATGCCAAACTTACAAAGGGGGGGCATGCCTCAATGGCCATGGTCCAATGGCCCCCCCCTAAATACGCCCCTGTGTCCAACCAAATTGGTCGAATACACGTGATCGCAAAAAACCTTCGCAACAAAAGCAATACTCTTCTCTTTTTCTCTGCGCGTCTGTTTTTAGTCTACTAATAAAATGTCTGTGGTAAGACAAAGCAACAACGGCAATATAGATAGATTTTTTTATAAGAGCAATTTTGCAAGAACATGAGGCTTATTTTTGCTCAAAAATGAAGACCAAATTAAGAAAAATGTCAGCTTCGGCAACAAAAAATGATATTAAGAACACCCGAAAAAGAATAAAATTCAGATCAAAAAAGAAACTAATTCTATACTGATTTAAAACGATAAAATCCGCGTGATTTTTGCCATCTACAAGCAAAATTGCCACCTGCTTAGTGCGTAGACAACTAAAATTTTTTTGGCTGCGTTTCAAATGAAAATGCTCGCTTTTTCGCTTCGCAATTTTACGAAGCATCAAAAACAGCAAAAAAAAGCGTTTACTCAAGCAGACAGAGCACTTGAAATAAAACAGTTTTACAATCATGGTCGTCATAATTGACATCGATGCTCTCAAAATTTAAGAACAAATGACTAAATCAGGCTAAAAATTGGCAATAATTAAGAACAGCTAGCCTCAACTCAAAATTTACTGGTTGTTATAAAAAAAAGTGTAAATACATAAGACCGAGAAAAACACGCTGATTGCGAAAAAAAGCGTTTTGTTCTAGCAATTTAGTCCACGTTCAATTATTTTTTTTTCATCGGAACGACCGACGCTCGCGCCGCGTGTTTTTTTGTTTTTACTCGGCCATTTTCCAACTAACGAGTGCGAAGTTTCAGACTTTTTTGCTTATAATTCTAAAACGATTAGGTCTAGCTACATGAAATTTTGACAGCTGTTCCAGATTAATGAGTTGTATGTTTGTAAATTCCGAGGCAATTAGTGACGTGACTTTGGTTCTAGGACCCGAAAACCGCTCCGAAAGTTTGGCAAAAAAAGCGGTCTCATTTAAAAACAATTTAAGTACGGCAAAAATATTTCACGTGGTTACACGTCTTAAGATACCCTTTTATCCCTACCAACCCACTTTGGCCGCGATGAAGTTTTTTTCTTGTGTTTTGTTTCTTTTTTTTTCCTTTTTTTTCTTCTTAAGTCTTGTACGCTCTTCTTCTAAACCACAAAACATCCAAATTAGTTTGTATGTAAAGTTGTTGAGCTGCAAACGCAATTTCGTCTCCCGAAATGTTTTTTGGTTACTCCTGCGGAAACCCCCAAAAAACAATTTTTTGAGTGGCTTAAGCTAAGGCGCTAGTTTTTTTGATTTCACTAGATATTTAACTGAGAAATATTTTGAAATAATTGTGGGGTACCACTCCACCGGAAACACCCCCAAATGGACCCCCCAAAAATTACTATTTTGAACAGCTTAACCTAGGGTGCTTTTTTTTTTTGATATCAGAAGATATTTACCAGACAAAGATTTTGATATAGTTTGGGGGTATCATTTCCCTTCCCCCCAAAATCAAATTTTGAACAACTTAACCTACTGTAAGGTGCCAGTTTTTTTGGTATCAGTACATATTAAACAGACAAATATTTTGACCTGGTTTGGGGTTACCATTCCCTGGGGTCCCCCCAAATGGACCATCCAAAAATCACTTGTTTGAACTGCTTAACCTAGGGTCCCAGGTTTTTTTTGATATCAGTAGATACTTAACCAACAAATATTTTGACATAGTTTGGGGGTACCACCTCCCCCGAGGACTACACAAAAATCACATTTTTGAACTGCTTAACCTAGGGTGCCGGTT
Organism: Trididemnum nubilum; assembly: GCA_963965965.1. Taxonomy (NCBI): domain Eukaryota; kingdom Metazoa; phylum Chordata; class Ascidiacea; order Aplousobranchia; family Didemnidae; genus Trididemnum; species Trididemnum nubilum. The sequence goes on along the minus strand of OZ014484.1, from coordinate 13,108,712 downwards.
TTTTGGATATCAGTAATTATTTAAGATACAAATATTTTGACATAGTTTGGAAGTACCACCCGCCCACGGGATCCCTCCTAAATGGACCCCTAAAAATCAATTTTTGAACTGCTTAATCTAGGGTGCCAGTTTTTTTGGTATCAGTAGAATTTAGCAAACAATTATTTTGACATAGTTAGGGGGTACCACTCCTCGGGACCTTCCCAAATGGACCCCCCAAAAATCAATTTTTTGAATGGCTTAACCTAGGGTGCCAGTTTTTTTGATATCAGTAGATGTTAAAGGAAGAAATTTTTTGTCACAGTTTGAGGGTACCATCTCGCCGGAAACCTAAATGGATCCTGCAAAGTCAATTTTTTGAACGGCTTGAGCTGGGGCGCTAGATTTTTTAAAATTTGTTAATACTTGCGTTGGTCGTTTAAACGAGTTGCGTTTTAGCAAGCTCCCATCTAGTTCTAAACCTGACAATGTTCCTAAATTTTGAGAAAAAATGGGCCTTTTGTTCTTGCAAAATCGTTTTTATAAAACATTATATACTGGTACTACATAAAAATAATTAATTTATTACAGTTGATTATACCCTGTAATTGTTTTAAATATCATTCTGCAGTAGGCTATGCATCAAGTGCATTAATACCGGCACTGCAAAACTTTTAGCCATTTGCGAAGCATCTATGCTTATAAATAACTTTAATAAACAATAACCATTTCTCTATCATTACAGTACTCATTGCAAGGCTATTTCACTTCTAATTAATTCCTGAAAGCGATCTAAAATGGGCTTTTGCAGTTTATCACTGGTTAAATTGCCAATATCGGCCGCTAGAGCGTCGTTTCTGCGGCCAGTTGACATTTTTTCGCGTGGTGAATACGATATGCGTGACAACGTAGTTTCAGCGACGGTTGCGGTTCAACGACATTCACTTGGTGAATATAACCCGTAGGGTGGAGAATACAAATTAATATAATAACTAGGGCCCGCAAAAAAGTCAATAAAGTCAAAATTTTTTCAGGGCTTTATTATATCATCAAACGTCTACCAACATTGGTTTCTGGTGCTCTGGAGCCAGTTTAGGTAAATTTTATAAATCAAAATAAAGTCAAAATTTTAGCTTAATTAGGTCAACATTTGTCAAAATTGTAAGTGATCAAAAATTTTTTTCAAAAGCAAACAAAAAGCTTTTTCTTTGTTTCTCTGGAAAGTTGAGAACCAATCAATTGTTATGAACAATTCTATGCATGTTTGCATGAAGCTTTACCACCCAAACTTCTGAAAATAGTTGCAATACGCCGCAATACAATTGCCTGGGTTAACCTCTTAACTAAAATAATTTTATAATAACGTGAAGCTCACTTTTTTAAATTAAAAACAAATTAAGAATGCCAGCCTCGGCATTGAATAAAATAACCAAGAACAAGTTGTTACAATTCAAAAATCAAAGAGTCAAATAAAATCTTTCATTATACTCGCTGTAATACGCCGAAGCGTGTAACGAGTTGGCGGGGCCCATCTCCGCGTCATTGCGCCCAGGCAACACAGCTCCTTTCGAAGAAATGTCGCAGCGGTGGCGAGCCGTTGGCAACACTGTGTCCGATTTGACCGGCCGGAGATTTGAACCTCAGACCTCCCGCTCCAGAGACGAACGCGTTACCGCTCGACCAACTGGCCGGTAAATGAAAAAGTCGATTTTTATAATACAGTACTATCACAGTATAAATATCATACAGTAAGTTCACTCAATTGTGACGTCTGTCCGCATTTTTTGAGAGCCAAGCAAACCTTTGGAGTCAAATCGACGTCATAATAGTGACATCGTGAGCGGATTCGAATTATGCCATATGATAGCAATTGTTCTGAAATTTTATGAATTTTGTCTCCACTTTACGGAATCAAGTCCTTCCTGTTTTTTATGGCCCTAAATGTTGAAGGGCACCATTTTTCGCAGCTGTTATACTCCTGATGTAACTTGACGTAGCTTTCGTTGTGCTTTTCGGACCAAAATAAATTTGGTACCATCAAATCCGTTCAAGCTCGGGCTTTATTTCGCTCCATTTGTTACGTCACTTGTCTATGACGTCACAAAGTTACAAGCGTAAATACAACCTGAAATTGGAACTTTTTGTTCTTTCGGTAACTTTAGTTATGTGGGTTTTGTTCGCGTTTGACACCCAACAGTTTTGTTTTGCCTGAAATTTGCTCTGTATCGTCAACTAGCTTTCCTGCAATTTTCGTTTTAATTGCTGAAGGATTCACGAAAATATCGTTGGTTGTTTGCATGACATGCTCAAGCTACAACGATAAATGCAGCATAAATAGCCTTTGTGCTTTAACAGATACAAGTTAACTGTTACGTAATTGTCATTAGTTAGCGACTTGATTGATGTCTTTTGGTTCGAAACAGCATTTTTTGGTTTGAAATAGTATTTTAGCTGCATAGAAATAACTCTATAATTTTAACTATTTTATTTCTCAAGTTTGAAGATTCCACCGCTTGTATTTCGTTGTTGCGTGTTCCAGTTGTTGTTGTTCTCATGTTCTGTTAAATTCAAAGAATACTATTAAAACCAACCTTGGAGTCAAAAATGCATCTCTTTCTCGAAGAGTATAATTTCAACCTGGTTGTACCAAATTCACTAGCACCTGTACACACACACTGTTGCGATATAGCCGCCGTGCTTCGAAATAATTTAATTCTTTTAAATGACTTTCGACATTTGGCAATTTAGTTTTTGCAAATGGCTCTAAAACCGTGCGAAGGTGCTATAGGTAGTGACACGAAGCTCATTTCAACCTGGCTGTACCAAATTCACTAACGCCTGTTCACACACACTGTAGCGATATAGTCACCGACTCGCCGTGCTTCGAAATAATTTAATTGTTTTAAATGACTTTCGACATTTGGCAATTTAGTTTTTGCAAATGGCTCTAAAACCGTGCGAAGGTGGTACAGGTAGTGACACGAAGTTCATTTTTGCCACTGGAAGATCATTTCTGCTCAAAATTAATAAGGAAAAAAAAAATTACGAACATGCCAGCTTTAGCCTTGAAATAAATAATAATAAAGAACACAGGCTGGTACAACGGATTCGTACACTATCAGCAGACTTTTTAAAAACTTTTTCTGTATCGCTATTGTTGATTTGTCTAACATGAAATCGCTAATTTTCAATAAATAAAAGATAATATAATTTTCAACTAAGCAAGAATAAATTTATGTCAGTTTGTTCTCCAACAAAATTGAGAACAAACTAGATGGGAGTTTGCCTGCAAATCTAGTGAACGACCGACGCGTAGCTAAGCTGTGACGCTCAAAAGTACTTTTTGTCTACCGTAAAATCAGCAATTATTCAAAAATATCTGATTATGGACCCTCCAGAAAAGTAGAGTCAAAATAATTGTCAGTTAAATATCTCCTGATATCATAACAGACTGGCACCCTAGCTTGAGCCATTCAAAAAATTGATTTTTGGGGGTCCATTTGGGGGGTCCCCGGGGGTATGGCACCCCCAAACTATGTCAAAATATTTGTCTGTTAAATATCTACTGATAGCAAAAAAAAGTAGCACTCTAGCTTAAGCCGTTCAAAAAATGAATTTTTGGGGGGGTTCCCGGTGGAGTTGCCCCAAAAAATTTCGGCAGAAAAGATTGCGTTTGCAGCTCAACAACTTTACACAAAAATTAGATTTCTATGTTTTGTGGTTTAGGAGAAGAAGAGCGTACAAAAATTAGGAAGAAAAAAAGGAAAAAAAAAGAAATAAACCTTATCGCGGCCAAAAGTGGGTTGGTTGGGATGAAAGGGTATCTTAAGACATACGAATGTCTTATAATACCATAAGACAGACATACCATATGAAATATTTTTTGCCGTGCTTAAGCCGTTTTTGACTGAGACCGCTTTTTACGCCAAACTTGCGGGGTGGTTTTCGGGTTTTAAAACCAAAGTTACGTGACCTATTGCCTCGAAATTTGGTACAAAGGTATAACTCATTAATCTCAAACTGCTGTCAAAATTTCATGTAGCTAGACCAAACCATTCTCGAGTTATAAGCAAAAGTCTGAAATTTCGCACTCAGTTGGAAAATGGCCGAGCAAAATAAAGGAACACGCGACGCGAGCGTCGGTCGTTCCAATGAGGCTGAAAATTGATGAAAACTTAAGAACAGCCCGCTTCAACTTAAAAGCATTGACGTAACAATTCAGTTGTATCAGTTAAAGCACAAAGGCTAATTATGCTGCATTTATCGTTGTAGCTTGAGCATGTCATGCAAACAACCAACGATATTTTCGTGAATCCTTCAGCAATTAAAACGAAAATTGCAGGAAAGCTAGTTGACGATACAGAGCAAATTTCAGGCAAAACAAAACTGTTGGGTGTCAAACGCGAACAAAACCCACATAACTAAAGTTACCGAAAGAACAAAAAGTTCCAATTTCAGGTTATATTTACGCTTGTAACTTTGTGACGTCATAGACAAGTGACGTAACAAATGGAGCGAAATAAAGCCCGAGCTTGAACGGATTTGATGGTACCAAATTTATTTTGGTCCGAAAAGCACAACGAAAGCTACGTCAAGTTACATCAGGAGTATAACAGCTGTGAAAAATGGTGCCCTTCAACATTTAGGGCCATAAAAAACAGGAGGACTTGATTTCATAAAATGGAGACAAAATTCATAAAATTTCAGAACAATTGCTATCATATGGCATAATTCGAATCCGCTCACGATGTCACTATTATGACGTCGATTTGACTCCAAAGGTTTGCTTGGCTCTCAAAAAATGCGGACAGACGTCACAATTGAGTGAACTTACTGTATGATATTTATACTGTGACAGTACCGAATATCAAAACGAATTCACCAGGTTTTTGAAATCGTAGGACTGTACCGTTTAACCTTCACAGCCTTACCAATCGACAAAACTTTTGCATCTCGCAACTTTTCACCAAGCAAAATTGAAATTGTCTCAAAGTATTTTCCAATAAAAATTTAAGAACAAATGAAGCCGAAAATTTGTAAAAATTTAAGAACAGCAAATTCAATCCGAAATTCACTGGTATTAGAAAAAGTGTAATTGACATGAAAATGTGTGCAGATTCCTTGGTTTTTGTCCTGCTGCGATTTGTTACTTTAATCACAAGAGTGAATGATTGATATTTCTTTCTAAATGCTGTTAATGAAAAGTGAAGGAGGTTACTTGCTTTAAACTTACGTGAATTGCGGATAAAACTTATTTTTTAATCAACATTTGGAGCTCAATAAAGGCCAAAAATCAATTTAGATCAAAATAAAGTCAAAATTAATTTTTTTTTAGGTCAAAATAAAATTGGCCCTAATAATAACATAATCATTTAAATTCTAAGGTTTGACATGTAAACCGTAAAAAAGCAAAGAAGACCTTTCTCAGCAAAAAGCATATAAAATTTAGCATTGATTAGTTGTCCTTTACAAAAACTTGCATATAAGCAATGAAGCCGACCTTGGGTTTTGTTTAAAATCTTTTTAAGTTAATATTTTTGTGCGCGTGCAGAGGTGCTATACATGGTTTTGTTGCTCAATCGAGTTTTCCACTTAATACTGTATACCAGGTATAATACTTGGAAAATGACAAAATGGTAAAAAAAATGTGAAAAAAATGGTATAGTAACTGAAAACCGCTAGTTGACTACGTGCTCTTTAGTTATGACAAGATTTTTTGACCGCATACGACTTCAAAACATGTTCGGTTGTAAATTCGTGTTTTACGCCAACATAACTTAGCCCTCAATCTTCATCTTTATCACAACAGCTCTCTTCATCACCCAGACACTCGGCAGTTTTCCACCGCACCATTCTAAATGAAGCCCATCACATTGTCATCATACTCATCATCCAACTCAATGCCGATGATCATTCCTCCACAATCGTCATCACACTTTTCATTGAACTCAATGTCGATGATTACTTCAACGCTTGAGCTTTCAAGGCAATGCTACTACTGCGACTCTTGACAATCTTTACAATTGTTGGTCACTGGTCACACTACGGAAGTTACTGTAAACGCGGGTTAATATACCGTGGTATATTAACCATAAGCGTAGCCAGAGGGGGGGCAGGGGGCCCGCCCCCCCACCCAATCGAAATGTCACCACTGACAAAAATGGGATAAAATCCTTGTTTCTTCAGTTTCAGTTTCTTTAAAGCATCTTCGCGTACAACAGTAGACGCGTACAACAGTAATTAAAAATAATATTGACGACCAGGGGGCCCGGGCCCCCTCAATGCAATTTTGCCCATTAATTTAAATGTATGTGCCGGATGAAATTAAGGATTTTTGTTCTAAAATTTGCTACTTCAGGCCTTCATCTAACATTTTTACGAACGTAATGCAATAACCTGGGCCAGATTTACCATGTGGTACAGTTCCTGGACCCCGCATTAAAATGATACAGACTTATGTTTGTCTTTATCTATATTTGACAGGAAGATGTTGCGAAAATTTCCAAAGTGCCAGTGACCCAGCGCAAATGTAAATCCTGCCCGGGAAAAACATGGTTAGTAACCGTAACCATCTATTGTACCATTTTTCAATAACAATTCATCTCCACCTCGCCAGTTTTTGAGCACAAATACTTCAAAAAAAAAAAAAAAAAAATAGCCAGGAAAAATGCTAATTGAACAAATTATTAAATTTCAGTTGAGGGGGTCTGGGCCCCTTGGCCGTATTTGCACTCCTATAACTGGTTAATTTCATGACAAAACAAAAATCTCTAAGGAAAATCTTCTCGTGGATTATTATTTATTGCAAAAATATTGCAGAAGGCAATGCCACCTTACTCCTCCCCACCAGGGCCAAATCACTTAGTATTAAAATTTAACACCAAAATGCAAGATTTTAAACGTGTTTTGGACCTAAATCGGAAGTAGAAGGACGAATGAACAATTTAATTTTTTTAATTGGCTTTCAAATGTTAAAAATCTAGTTCTTTTAAATGGCTCTGAACACGTGCGAAACGTGATCCAATGCCATTAAAATAGCTAGTTTTTCCAAGAAATCGCCCAGCGGCTGGGGGCTTTGCCTCCAGACCCCAAAGCCTCCGGCGACTGGGGGATCCGCCCCCAGACCCCCGTCTGTGATACGTTTGAGTTTTACTTGCTTACTCAACACGTCCCCCTAGTTAGACATTTGCACTTTTCAACTATTAGTTTGAAGCCCTCTCCCTTTAGCAAAATTCTGGTTAAGTGCCAATATGCCACGGCTTCAGATTTTTATTATACAATATCTTTGTCCCACAAAAAGTTCCTCCTTTAAAAATTTTTCATAACGTCATTGCATGTGATTTGTGTTTTGGGGCCCCCAATCAAAAATCCTGACTATGCCTATGATATTAACAGAGTTTTTCCATTTATAATATACCGTGGTATGCATAGGTGGGCAAGTTAATGCAAAACGTTAGCTTCGTTAACCACTAGTCCGTTAACAAACTTCACACCTGCGTTAACGTTAATCCGTTATTTTCAGCTTTAATTAACGGAAGTTAATAAAGTCCGTTAACATTTTGCGTGTAATTTACATTTCGTTTTATTCACTCGCTTCTAGAACACGTACTATTGACGCTGTTGAGCTGATTGTAAGGAAACATTTATTGCTATGGTGGTCTTTTTGCGTTTTGAAAGTTACATTTTACAGTCTAAGATAATTTCAAGATAAAAATACGTTCAAATGCACAACGAAGCTGCAAGATATTAACGATAAAAACCTTAACGGAAGTTAACAGAACTTAACGGAAGTTACTTTAGTCCGTTAACAGCACTTAACGGAAGTTAATTTAGTCCGTTAACATGAAAAAACTTTTTAACGGATTAACGAGTTAATGAAAAAGTTAGCTTCGTTATTAACGATTAACGGACTTGTGCCCACCTATGGTGGTATGTAATAAGTGGAAAACTCCTGTATACTTTTTTGGTATTACTGTATAACAGGGGCGCCGAGAGCCGAACGTGGGCCCGGGGACAGTTCAAACATGGATTGGCACCCTCAAATTGGATGGGCTCCCGGCCGATATCAAGTGATCTAAAAAAAAAAAGGTCTTCACCGAAATTTCGACTGTTTTTCCGGCCGAAATCAAATGATTCCTTTTATTACTCAATGCAATTTCGATGCCCCCCTCTCGAGCTCATGGGCCCCCTAAACACCATGGGCCCCGGGATCATTGTCCCCCCTGCCCCCCCCTTTCGGAGGCCCTGCTGTATAATAGGTACCGTATGTAATCATATTGTTTTTGCAAACAAGAAATCAAAATACTTACCTCCCCTCTACAATTTATTCATCTTATCACTTTTGTCTGCAATATTTGATGAACGAACATTGCGTTGCTTATTCTGCAACATATTTTGCTAAGTCATCCTTTGCTGATGTCACTAAATTTTGAAACTCATTGTTGCCAATAGAACGGAATCAAACTCATGAAATCTATTTTCGCAGATAAAAGAAATAAGGAAACAAGGTTTAGGGCACATCTTTTTCACGAAGTGCAAACTAAACTAAATTTTTGATTAGGCCTACCAGTACCAGGGATTTTTAGACCAGAGCCTACGAAAGGGGGGTTTAAGGATACACTGTACCCGGGTCTAGGCCACTCCACCATTCGGAAAATTCTATAACTTCACGCACTCAATCAGTAGTAGTGATGCTGATACACTAAGTTTGTTGATCGATATTAAGGCCAAATCCTAGTTAAGACCTTTTTTCTGTTTTTGTGTTCATCTAATTTCAGGCTAAAAACTAATCGGATTTCTGGCGAAGACATTTTTTGGTCATTATCTACTTTTCGGTGGAACGCAATCGGAATATTCAGCCTTTGTATCTCCTAAAAGAATTTTTCTCCAAAGTCCAGCCTGTTCTAGAGTTCAGACAACACAAGACTAAACTTTTTTCGCGCTGGAATGTTAACATTAAATTTATGGTTTATTAGAACAATCGTATAACAACCTGACCAGAGGTTCAATTTTGCTCAAAACTTAAGAAAAAATTAAAAACAATACCAGCCTAAGAATGAAAAAATAAGTAAAACAAAATATATGGCTGGTACAACGCATTTGTAAGGAAACAGCATAGTTTTCTTGGTCTTTTCTATAGGATGTTCTAGGAATATGGGTTGGAAATTGGATGAACCTCAATCCTAATCACTAACTTAATTTAAGCTTTGATGTTTCAAGACTAACACCACAATTTTTAAAGCACATTCTCGTTTATTGTCTTGTTCTGTCAAAAAACTACCACTTCGTGAAATCACTAAACATCGTTTTAGGACAACGGCAAAAACCAAAGAGAGCATCCACTCGCAGTTTCTGGTGATATAGTCACTCTCTTTTACTATGCAAAACCCATTAAAGTTTGAATTGAGGGTCGCAGTTTTCACGAATTTTCGGCCTTATTTGTTCTTAGCTTGAAGAATAGCAGGCGCAAATTAATTTTTGCTCGATTGCAAGTTGTTTTTTGTTATAAATCTTGATTACTGCTAAGCAAATCAACAACGGCAACTGATTTGGTAATTGATTTCATTTGGTACGGTAATTGATTCCAAAGTTTAGGAGCATAAATCGACTATGCACGATCAGTGGCGGATCCAGAAAATTTTGGTGGGGGGGATTTGAAGCACAAAACCTCAAAAATTCGGATGTCTTCACCAAAATTGAGAGTGATTTTTCGGCCGGAATCGGAAATTCAAACGTTTTTTTCGCCCAAATTCAGGTGGTCTCCAAAAAAAAAAAAAAAAAGGTCTTCACCAAAATTGAGACTGATTTTTCGCCGGATTCGTTACGTTTAGGTCGGTGGGGGGGGATTCATCCCGAAATGGAGCCGAATTATTCGAAACAGAGGCTGATTTTTTGGCCAAAATCGTTACTTTTAGGCTGGTGGGGGGGATGCATCCCCCCCCTAAATCCGCCACTGTGCACGATCACTAACTTTAAAGTTGTTAAGTTGAACTTTAAGACGAATAAAACGAGTCGACGTAGGCTACTGTAGCATCAACTGAAACTAAAAATTTCAATGCTTCAGGGTGTGCAAATAAAGTGGTATAAATGCATTTATACGTCAGTAAATAGATTTTATACAAAATTCTATACTTTATCGGAAGCCAGTGTATAGTTCAAGCAGTAACTCAGTGACATGGTCATATTTTCTCTTGTTGTAAATCAGTTTCGCTACGCAATTTTGCGCATATTGCAATTTTTTTGTAAGAGAACAACTAATATCATAATACAAAGAATTACAATAGCCAAGCTTTTCAAGAATAAGTGAGGTTACCTCCTTTCTTGTGGGAAGATATTTTATACGTGCAATACTTTTGATAGATGCGAATGCAGATGAAACACATTTTTTTAACTTGTTGTTCTAATGTTAAATGAGACTCAAGCGTAAAACCCAAAATTCTCGCAGCATCACAAAAACGTATACAGGAGTTTCCAAGAAAAAAGCCATTAATCTTTAGCTGTCGCTTAAGAATATCATTACAAAATACAATAATTAGACTTTTTAGTGGATTCAACTTAAGAAAAAATTTAGATATTCATAAATCAACCCTTGCGAAAATATAATTAAGTTTGGTTACCTAAAACTGATATTGGTTAGTAGGAACAAATGACGTATTTATTTGGTGGTCATCTGCAAAGCCTTTAATCTCAAAACCTTCGCGTTCAATAAATTTGTAAAACGAGCGAATATAAATATTAAATAACACCGGCACAAGATCTGAACCTTGATAGCCATCCCCGATTTAAGCACATGCACTTTGGAATATGAATCATAAACCTTTACTGACATTGTCGTAGTAAGTATTGACTTCGGCCGGAATTTCGGATTTATTGAAACTACCGACCACTTTTTCATCTAAATGTCCAGGAAGCTTTCTTTTGGTGTGGGGGTTGCTAAATCTTGATGGGAAAACGCTGAATCTCGATGGGGGGGACGCGTTCAGTGGTGGAATCAGGGGGGGGGGTGGGGGGATGCATCCCCCCACCAGCCTAAAAGTAACGATTTTGGCCGAAAAATCAGCCTCTATTTCGAATAATTCGGCTCCAGTTAGGGATGCATCCCCCCCACCAGCCTAAACCTAACGAATCCGGCCGAAAAATCCGGATTCGTTAGGTTTAGGCTGGTGGGGGGGATGCATCCCTAACTGGAGATGGGGGGGATGCATCCCTAAATCTCCAAAAAAAAAAAAAAGGTCTTCACCAAAAATCACTCCCAATTTTGGTGAAGACCTTTTTTTTTTTTGGAAACCACCTAATTTTGGGTGAAAAAAACGCTTGAATTTCCGATTTCGGCCGAAAACTCACTCTCAATTTTGGTGAAGACCTTTTTTTTTTTTTGGAGATCACCTAATTTTGGGCGAAAAAAACGCTTGAATTTCCGATTTCGGCCGAAAAATCACTCTCAATTTTGGTGAAGACCTTTTTTTTTTTGGAGACCACCTGATTTTGGGCGAAAAAAAGTTTGAATTTCTGAATTCGGTCGAAAAATCACTCTCAATTTTGTTGAAGACATCCGAATTTTTGAGGTTTTGTGCTTAAAATCCCCCCCACCAAAATTTTCTAGATCCGCCACTGGACGCGTTCCCCTTACAATTTAAGTACTGATTTTATTGGAATTGGAAGTTTACCGATACAGCGTATACATAGCTTCTGCCCGTGATGGCTATGATGCCTGATCAGCAGTCAACTCACAACTGGTCAAACTTTAAGTTTAATATGCCAGTTGTTTTTCTACATGAGAAAACCTAAGGGCTAAAGAACGCCTGACACTGACAGTCTAAACTAGTAAACGGAGTATTGAAATAAACTAAAATTTAACTTCAGTCTTGACGAATAACGAAAATAAAAAGCCATACGAAGCCCATTCTTGAACTCAGAAGACTTCTGTAGGCTGTACTGTTCACTCAAACTGAGTAACTTTTTCTATTGTTTTGTTATATAACTTCAGGTATGCGAGTGTAGTATCGACAACCTTACAATTACATAAGTGCTAATTGCGTAACCAAGCGGAAACGAACACAAACATTTTAGAAATCAGTTGCGCCTCGATATATTTTAGCCAAACTCTTGCTCAAAAAAACTGCTTAAATCTCTTACTCTGCAGTATTCGAACTCGAATATTTCACTAGTTACACCATGCCGCATTTTAATCTCGACTAGAGCACCAAGCATAAACCCTTCTTAAAACTTTTGAAAAAATTATTTTTCTTGATTTTCTGGACATTGGGGGTTGTGTTCAAAATAATTTTCTTGAAGCAATATTTTTGTAAATTCAACCAGACTCCCAGTTGGTCGAGCGGAAACGCGTTTGTCTCTGGAGCGGGAGGTCTGCGGTTCAAATTTCGGGCCGGTCAAATCGGACTCAGTGTTGCCAAGGGCTCAGCAGCGCTGCGACATTTGTAGTAGAATTTACTCCACAATCAAACACACACTCGATAGTATAACATCACTGTTCTTGACGCAATATAAAGAAAACCAGTGTGATACTGAACAATAGCAAAATACAGCTTAACTAGACAACAGAAAATATTTGTGCATTTTTATTCTCCTAAAAGTTAATAACAAACGAGATTGAAAATTTTGAGAACAGCCAGCCACAAGCCAAAGTTGACTGTTTCTTATAAAAGTGTAATCGGATTATTGTCAATAATTGTTCAAAAGCAGCTAAAGTAAAATCACATTATTGGACTTTCTAGTGTCAAGCGTGAAAGAAGCTTTAGCATTCTCTGGTCTACAAATCTCGCATTGGTACCAAAAAAATTGAAAATCGACGTAACTTGGGGTTGCTTTCTTTTTTAAGTCGAAATAATCACCATCTCATTTTAGATAAAGTGCTGTGCATTTTAATTGCTTTAAGACAATATCGGGACAAAATTACAATACTGCAACATGATGTTGTTGCTACTAGGTAAATTATAAAACTATTCTTATTCCAAACTAATGTTATTACAATCCTGCAAATGTTTCGGTGATTTAAGATAAAGACAAAAAAAGTCTTCACGTCCGGGGGATTCACCCTAAGTAATACGTCTTTAAAAAGACTGCACTTTAAAACAATTAGACATCAAAACAAAAAAAGGACTTCGCCTACTGTCAAATATGAAAAACAACGATACCAATCAGGAATTTCGGAAAAAAATTTCAACCAGGCGGGACACCAATTCGATCGCGTTAAATTGGTATACCGATACTGGCTTTCTCAATAAACGCCGCTATTAAATAGCCACTTTACACACTACTATCGCAGTTCGGATGATTTATTTGGAAAACACGATACAAATTACACACAAAAAATAACGTAGAATTAATGGCACGGGAGAAGGTAAAATTGCCTGATCGGTGGCAATCAAATTTAAGCACGCAAATCAAACTTATTTAATGATCTTTTATTCCCAATGTCTTTTAACTGAACTGAATGCTTTTAAATCGCTTTCTTTTTCAGTCGAGATTTCAGGGTCACAGTTCGTCTCGGTGTTTCTTTGCTGAGGAGCCCCGGGAGTATGCGTCTTTAACCAGTCCATTTTCAATTTGTGCTGCTCTACAGCCTCACTGACTCGATCGTCGATCATCTGCTCCGTCAGGGTACCATCTGCAGAAGCGTAACCTAATGCCTAAAAAGTTATCATGTTAGCTACACTTTTGTTTTTCATGAAAGCTTTAATTTCACCGGAAATTTCTATTTATTTTTTCATTATTTTTGACTTAACTCTACCTCAAAACAAACCCTAGCCTTGTCACTTACGAAAGCGAACGAAAAATGCGTCGATGAATATTCTTCATTTTCGTTTTACTCTCTTTACGTTACAATTTTCTGGTGAAATAGCCACTCTCGTTTCATGTAACAAGTAAATTTCGAATTGAGGCTGGCAGTTTTCCCAAATTTTTGCCCTAATTTGTTCTGAAGTTGGAGAATAGGATGGCACATATTAATTCTTGCTCGATTGCAAGTTGTTTTTTGTCATAAACCATGATTACTGCTAAGCAAATAAGCAACGGTAATAGAGCAGTGACTAAGAAAACTTTGCTGATTACTTACGAATGCGTTATGCTAGCTTAGGTTCTTAATTTCTTCTTAAATTTTGAGCAGAAATGAACAATTTTTTAAAGTGTTTGCTTTGACCGGACCTGGAATCGAACCAAGAGTTTACCGTTTCAGTAGCAGGCATCCTATCCACTCGACCATCCGAAGCACTGAAAAGTCAAGCACGATGGCTCCAAAGATCTAGTTCCGCGATGGAAAACAGCACGTGCAATGATGAAGTTAAAATGAATTACCTGCCATGCCACGGCGAGCTTTGATATTTCTCTGCCAGACATTCCTTCAGCTTTTTCGGCTATTTCCGTACATTTTCTTCCGAAGTCAAAATCGCCTAATTTTAATCGTCTGAAATAAAATTATTTTTAACCTCTTCGGTAGTTCGAACGTCACATCACAATGCAAGACACAAAACAAGCTGTTCTAAGTCGAATACAGTATTGGATCGAGCAAATGAGGCATTCGCCTCGGATCCAGATTTTTGAGGACACCAAGAAGGAAAGTCCTTTTTTGCCTCCAGTGCAACTTAGGCCGGACAATGGGCTCCGAAATGGAAAGGTTCTTTTTATGTTTAATAAATTTAGCTCAAAGAACTGAGCCTTGGATTTCACCTCGGTCCCATGATTCCTGGTTGAAAAATCTGGCTGAATTTGCCACTGATCGTCAAGAATAGAAAATTAAAAAAACACTACCCAGTATCGATATTCCTATAACTACACCGGTGACTCAAATTAAGCTCCAAGTCGCGTTCAAGTCCTCAAACCACTTCTACACCCTCACTTTGTGATGATACAAACCTTTGAGCACGCTAATAAACAGCAGTATTTGAACGTAAATTGTTTACCATAACCTTGTCATTTCGACTGGCGTGTTCATTTTTTCTATTTAAACTTACTGCTTTTTATCCATAGCCGGTTCTAAAACGTATTTATCAAAATAGAGTCGCACTAAACGTTCACGTTCTTCTAGACCAGGCAATTGAAATTCGACTATTTCATCTAAACGATCATTGATAGCCCAGTCTAATTGTTCTGGCTGGTTACTGGCCAGCACCATCATAAACCTAAAAAAATTGCTCGAATTACTGGAATACTTAAGTTATTTGCTAAAAGGTCTTCTAAAAATTCGAAAAACTGCACAGTAGATTGAGAATAGTGTATTTTATTTTGAAATGGTCCGGAAAAGTTAGCAACTGCAAAAAATTCTTGAACCAACCTTTCTTGAGGGAGGGGAACGGGGGTACACTACAGTTCATATTTGCTTATTGAGCGATGTTTCAAAGCAGTTTCAAACATATTAGTTACATAAAATTTAAGTTTATACTAGTTCATACAAAATTTGTCACTACAGCACGTACTAGCATTTGCTTGCTACAATGATTTTGGTGCATTTAAATCTGTTTATAGCCTAATAGGTTAATTTTGGAAAATATCAACAGTAAAAAAACGAAAAAGTTATGTTATAATTAAAACTGCGTAAATTTTACAATTTTAACATTAAAAACTCATTAATTTCGTTTAAGATACCTTCTTAGGTTGATGTAAATCATGAATTTTATTGGTTGATCTAAATCAAAAAACTCTATTCGTTTCTCAGTCCAAAGTTTCGAAACTGTCAAGCAAGCATAACAAGTACGATTTAGATTCTCTACTCTACAAATTGTCAAAGGCCAAGAAAGTCCAGTGGTTAAGTTAGGTCGCTTGACGAACACTTTTCATTAACTTAGCTGCACGTCAGGGAAACACCAAATTGCATTGTTGCATAGTACTATGTTGTAATTAATGCACTACAGTCTCATCGGTATACTTACTTATTAGATTGATCACCGGTACGATACAAAAACGCATTTAAAGTAGCACGTAAATCTTCACTAATTTTTTCCTAAAAAACAAAAAAGTATTTAATCGCAGCTGCATACACGAAAAACGAGTTATAGGAGAAAAATAGAGCGCAAACCCAAATTTTCTTAGCCACATTTCAAAAAATATAGTTATCTTATTCTCAATTATTGCAATCACTGAAACAACTGCATTGCTTAACGTAACATTGGTTTCATGTGTCTACTTGATTACCCAATGGCTTGCAGCAAATGCCGAAACATTTCAAGTTGGGTCGATAAGAAAACCTTTAGTGCAAAACATTTGCTTGAATAATTACTTTCTCTTCCGAAGACACAAATGCCGATTCTGCTAAAAAAAGTCTTTTTCAAGCTTCGAATTTAAAAGCACAACTTACGGTAGCACGCTTCCTTAAAAAGGCATCGGCTTCATCAACAAATAGTAATAACCTGAAAATAATTTAAAGATGAAAAATCGAACCAAAGGTCTACTCGATCGTCAACGTATCAATTATGGCTCCACCATTGTGCAGGCTAGTATGCTAATCGGGGAACTTTGAACATTTAGCCCCTATCATCACAAATAAAGAAGCCACCGCAAGATTGCATGGCCAAGTGGAAGAATTCTTCACAAGTTGCAACATCTACAAACGCGACTCTCCAAGCTACGTTTGGTTGCATTAATACCAACAGAAACCTACACTACGTTTGAAAGAAACCCGTTCGAATTAAGACGCCTTTTCTTCGTGATCCCAGCTAACTTATGTGATTAAGCACCCGTTAACTTGGAGTCTAAGAACTTGACTTGGAGTCTTGGAACAGCCATTGACTTGGAGACTTGGGACTGCAATTTTTTAGGGGTAACCTATTCACAGAAAAGTGGTGTATAAAATGGTGTAGTTGATATATTTTCCATTCTTTAATTTCAGATCAAGTTGAAAACTTACCCTCGTCGACTGCTATTAGCCCAGTCAAATAGTTTATGAGTGGCGGTAACACCTTCTCTGCCCATTGGTGCTACATCTCCACCGGTCATTATAGCAAAGTCCATTCCCGAATGCATAGCCAGTTTCTAAAAAAATCAAAAGCTATTTGGATAAGATTACAGTAGCATCTGATGAGCCCTTACGACGAAACAGACTATTGTGCTTTTAACCTTTCATGTGATTTTTACAGTTGTAAATTCTGAATGACTAAAACTCTACGCCGAAATTCGAACATTTTACCGAACAAATAAAGTCAGAGCCTCCACTCAGTTGAAGCCAAAAGCAGGTTATGGCAAGTGACCGATCCTGGTTTCCGTTAGGACTAGTTTCATAAAGTAGCTTTTGATGATAACTTTGTGGGCAGACTATGTGGTAAGTGGTAAATTTAATAATCAATTAAGTAGAAAACTTACTTTTGAAAATAACGTCTTTCCAGTACCAGGTGGCCCGTGTAATAATATATTTCTATATACTCCTTTATTTTGTTTCGTATTTCTTGTGGCAATTGCTATGTCTCGAACTCTTTCTTCAAGGGAAGGCTGAAAAAATTTTATATTCAGTTCAGTCGATCTTACTACTACCCAGTTTTAATTAATTATTTTTCTTTTCTGTCTTGTAGGAACCACAGTTCCTATAATTAGCTTCCTAAAAGCCAATTCAATCGTGCTAACATCTAGCGCGAAAAAAAATCAGCTGGCATAGAAAAAGGTGTTGTGCAGTTACAAGCACACATTATACTCGCTGTATTGCGCTGAAACGTGTAACGAGTTGGCAGGACGTATGTCCTCGTCATTGCGCCTCGCAACACAGCTCAATTCCAGGAAATGTCGCAGCGTGTTTGAGTTGACAAGCCCGAGATTCGAATCTCAGACCTCCCAATCCAGAGACGAATGCGCGCTTGACCATCTGGCCGGTGGACACACACACATATTACCTTCAAAACGACGCCCCTCAATGCATCTTCCGCTGAACTAAAAAATCGTCGTGTGGTTTTAATGGGATGCTTCAGTGTATCGACGACTGTAAAACGGCTGGTTTCCCGGACCAAAGATGGCTTTCCCAGTCGAGATTCAATATATCGAGCAGTGACTCCAATGGCGTTTTTCGAAGTGTAAACACCGGCTGCCACGAGAGAAATTCCGAGAGCCTAAAAGCGAATTTATTAAAACAAAATACAGTCTGTAATCGTAAAACATATTGGAATTCTTGTTCGGTAACAGCTTTTAAATAAAAATAACAGACATTCATCGGGACAGTTATTCATAACCACTTCATACTACAGATGAGCTTATTTATTGATTTGACGTTTTGCCTCCTAAACCGGGAGGCTTCTTCAGAACAATTTTCGGCAGTGCTGCCTTTGCAGTTACGAAAAGATAAATGAGAAAAAAATAACAGCGGAAGATGGGTAACAGTGAAAGCATATGGACATCACAATAGCTTTACTATTATACTCAAAAACATTAAAATGATAAAGCAATAACATTATTTAATACTGAAAAATTATGTCACTAACAGCGTGAAAAAAAACACAACGAAAAATTAATAATAATAACTACTTCACTAACAGTTTGATATTGCAAATCATTATGCACTAGAAAAGGTTTTTAGCCCCACAGAGATTTATAAACGAACGGAACAATTAACCCATCATTGCGATTTAAAACACTCAATTCCAAAGATTTTTGGTTCATCAAATAACCTACAGCTATCCAACGCTTGTGACAGTGTGGTTCCCTCCTTAATATTTCAGCATTATCACAATCCATAAAATTTTTTAGGTTTTTTAGGTCAAAATTCTTCACTGCATCAAAATGCTCACATTTTCTAGTTTCTAAGCTTCGGCCTGTTTCATCGATGTAGACCGCATCCCAGTCACAACTAGATATTTGATAAACAAGGCCCGACTTCTCTTTATCCAGAACTTTGTCTTTGGGCTTACAAAAAGTATTTGACAGATCACAAACAGGCTTCATAGCCAACCCCACATCAACTTGCTGCAAAACACGCTTGATAGGCTCAGTGAGATTCTACACGTAGGGGACCACAGTCATGATTTCATTTTGTTAGGGTTCGCTTTTAGAGCAAGCAGGTCGTCGTTTGCGATGAAATCTTAGAAATCCATTCGTAATCACGGTGTTGTTGATCGTACGTATTTCATCTTTTTGGAGCTCGTCCTCTTTTACTATGTCCTCAGCTCGGAAGAAAAGAGTTCGGGGAATGCTAAGTTTTTGTTGAAGCGGATGGTGGAAGGTAAAGATAGGTATCCACCGTTATGCATTGCTTTTCTGTATACTGTGGTTTGTAGGGATCCTTCTGGAGTGCGTGTAACCAGAGCAAACAAAAAAGCAAGAGAGCCTTCATGTTCTTCTGCTCTTGTAAATCTGATGGAATCGTATATGGTATTCAAATATTGATGGAATTCTTCGATGTAGTTTGATTCCATCATAACATATACTAAGGAGGGGAGTGAAAGCTATTGTTGGCCCTTTCTTCTACCTTTCTCATTATCATGTTTGCAATGATGGGAGATAAGGGCGAACCCACTGTAGTGCCAAATATCTGCTGATATATGGTTTGTTGGAAGGTGAAAGAAGGCGAACTAAAGCAGATGTCCAATGCTTCCATTAATTCAGGAACGCTTAGTGTGGTACGATCCTCTAAGTAAGAATCACTACTAAGTCTTATCAAACACAATTTGCTTTGCCAGATTAAGTGGTATGGTGGTGAATAGACTAATGACATCAAACGACACTTGTTTTTGCGAATCGCTAATACATTATCTTTAATACTTCTAACACATTCTGTCGAGTTTTTGGTATAAAAATTCGTTGTGAAATTATAAAAAATAATTTGAGAGAACACAAACAGGCTTCATAGCCACCCAAACGTTAAATCAATAAATAAACTCATCGGTAGTACGACGCTTTTAAATATTTAATAGAGTAACGAAATTGAAATAAGTCCTTTTCCAATTCCTCGAAAGAGCACATTTAACAAATCAAAAACTTGTCGTAATATTTGACTAGCCTTAAAGTAATTCCGTTAATTAACAGCGAAAATTTATCGAAATATTATCAAAAATTGAAATTAACAAGAATTGTCGTCTGTCGTTAGATAGAACGCAAAGAAAAAACCAAAACACGCTCTGATCACAGCAGCCAAGTCTTTTTTTTCTCCAACAACAAAAAAGCGTTAAAAAATAAGCAAAATTAAGAAAATAATTGATATTTAGTTCCGTCTTTAACTACAGTGTTATTCAAAATCGTCCCTGTTTTTGATTTAATGATATCATTACTTACTGCAGAAGTTATTTTGTCCCAATCGCTAAGAAACGCTTTGGCACCGTCGCCTAAAACAGTTCCCCAAGCCCTGAAAACCAAAATATTTGATATTCAACTGAGTAATTTACATATGGGCAAGCATATTTTACCCGAAAATACTCACAAGTTAAAATCCGAAAATACTTTGCAGAAAGCTGCTATGCACTCAAATGGAAGATTTTGCTTTCAGAGTAGACTACTCTCTTTGAAGATGGAGTTTAAAAAAAAAGAAACGAAAAATGTTGAAATAGTGACATTTATTCAGAATTAATTGCACGGGATTTGGATGGGGATTTCAAGTCTTCTTAACGATGGGGAATAACCTATTTACTAATAACTCAAAAAACTGGCCCTGCAAAAGACCTTTTAAATTTAATGTACGACAACAGTGCATAAGTACACAGACAATTAAAGCAAAATTTCACACGAAAAGAACATTAAAGAATGGATGGAACTTTACTTTATCGATTCTAGAGCAGTCTGTCGTTTCTCTGCAGCTTCTAAGCGAATTTCGTCTTTGCGGATGTCTCGGTTGTCTCTTTGAGCTTTGGCTCGAGCGATTGCTTCTGCTTCAGCTCTTGCTACTTCATTTTCACGACGTAGCTTCATTTCATGCTCAAGCGTCGCTGAAACAAACAAAAAAAACTTTTTCCAAATCAAAAAATTAAATTGCTGAAATTTTCTAGCAAAACAACAATTAAGAAAACTTGTTTTTATGCCAATGAATTTAACAATCAATCTATCTATCTTGTAGCTAAAAAGCTTAAAATAAGAGCTCAAACTTTGCAATTTAAGATTAAAAACCACCAATTTCAAAGTTAAAGTAGTTGCGCTTTAACAAAAGTGTTCATTTAACACCAGAAAACCCGTTGCAATCAATGACGTCATCGATGAAAAACAATAGCAAATACTTACAATCCATGATACTAAAATTACTAATAAATCTTGCAAGTTAATCAAAATTAGCAGTGACCCAACATTCAAAACAAGGGTTTAAAGGAAATTTTGCAGAAAATAAAAAAGTGAGGTTACCCCTTCTCATTGCCTCTTGCTTTTGGACCGATTCTTCTTGTTTTCGAAGGCTATCTTCGTTCATCGCTGCTTGTTGATTTAATTGATCGTCATAGCGGCGTCGTGCCAAGACATCTTGGTACTCTGCTTGCTGTTACACATAACCACAAAAAAATCTTGTCATCAGAAACAACACACACCAAAATGCAATACAAACATATTTTTGCAGACTGTACGATGTTTATTTACCTAAATCACGAAATGTTAAAACGCATCAGTAAATACTGAGTATTTTGCAAGTTTTGGTCTGAGCAGAAAATTAGTTGAAACCAGACACACATGAGCAAGGATAGTACTTTGCTTTCACCAGTACTTAAAACTTACTACTACATGTAATACTTTGATATATATGCAGTATGTATTACTTAAATCAAATGTTCTATTCTTTTTGAATTCCTAAATTTTATTCAAAATAAATTTTGAGCCACGGCAACATAAACAAACACAATAACACAATACTAATTTCTTTCAATTGTTAAGTTATTTGCTAGCTTTTAAGTTTGAAATTAGTTCTTATATAAAAATCATACCTGTTTTTTGATGTTAGCATCTTTGTCCATATTTCGTCTTCTTTCTTCACCTTGCTGTTTTATTTGCTCAACCTTCATCTGCTCAAGGCCAATTTCATATTCCTAAAGTGTGAAATACTATCTGAGTAAACGGCCCAACCACTTTGAAAGCAAGTTTATTTTTTTGAATCATTTATTTAATTAAGTTCAAAAACTTGAAAGGGCATTCCAGTCGAAATTTTTTTGCTCCATCTCTCAAAAAAATTTGACAGATCTCATCTTAAGACAAACTTTACCAAATTTGAGCTTTCTACCACCTTCTGTTTGCGAGATATAACAGCTTAGATTTTCCCTTAAGAAATTTTGCCAGGGTTGCCAATTAGAAACAAAATTTCAAAAAGTTACTGCATATTCCTAATTCTCAACAGTCAACAATGCAAAGAGTCAAAATTGCAAATTACCAGTAGCTACTTTTCAAGTAAACATAGGCAAGCTTTCCAAACGTTAATCTTCGATCACAACTTTGACGAAATGAAACACTGAAGTGGAAATTTGCTAATTCTGAACTGTAATATCCTGAAAATGGGAAGGCGTACAAAGTTCAAATTTGGTGAGAATGCATTTTAGGCTTTTTCTGACATTTTGGTCAAAAGTGAAAAACTTGACTTGAATGCCCTTAATACATTCAGTGAAACAGCAGAATTCGAAACTCCAAAAAAGAGCAACAAAACATAGCGAGTACCAATCGCACACTGGTCAGTTGTTTGCCTTAGTATAGCAGTCAAATTGAAAGGTAATAGTAGTACAAGACTGAAAGTTATCAAAGTCGGTTGGTGGTGCAGTACTTAAGCATTGTTTTAATCAAGATGTTTACTTTTTTGAAGTTTTTGTCTGACAGTTGTGAAGAAAAATTGCCAAAATGGAAAGTGCAGGAAAAGAGTGATTACTTTGGGATAAAGGTTGAGCTGTAATTGGCTCGAAAAAAAGACCAATGAGAGTCAATATTAGTGTACATTCCACAATCTTTAAGCTACACAGTAAGACCAATGAGGGTCCATATTAATGTACATTCTACAATCTTTAAGCTATACAGTATCCACAAATTCTTTTTGTCTGCACAGGGCAGGTTAGAAGATGAAACGCTGCGAAGATATGTACATCTTGATTCAAAAAGCTAAGAAAGCACCAAACTTAACTTCAAAACACTACGTTTTTCTTCATAGGAAATTCCACGTATTCACTGATCATGATTAGAAAACAATTACTAAGCTATTGCAAACAAAACTTAAAGGTGCTCCATTAATAATTCCTGTACTGGTGTTTGTTGTAGCTTCAACTCATTAATCCAAGCACAGCAAAAACCTTGGCCATTTGTACCTTAAGTTTAGTTTGAAATTCAACTTGCTTTGTGGTTTCTTGCATTCGAGCGAGTTCCAATGCTTCCTTTGCATTAGCTAAATTGAAAATAGGAAATTTAGCAATTAAGAACTATTACAACCATTCCATTTATCTCAGCTACACATTGATTACTTGATGCAAACTTTAACTTTCATAAATCTGCAGCTTTGGTACATTTGTTATAGCATGGAGAAAACTTTTTTTAACAAACTACAAAGCCTTCAAGAAGCAAACATAACAATTCCAAAGCAGACTTTAATTACTATAAATTAAGTTCAACACTAACTGGTACTTCGCACTTCAAAATTGCTAATCAGTATCTTATTCTACCTTCAGATCTTACTGTACAAAACAGGATAGACCAAGTTAACTGACATATATTTGCCATTAGCTAAAAAATTAAAATTTGATTTACCAAAGACTCAATTTTTCTAAATTTCTGCAAGTGTAGCACGCATTATCAAATGATCACATTTAAGCCTGCTTACAAATATCAAAAACAATCTATTATGGTGTATGTATACCTGAAACTAAACTTTGCAATACCACAATATAGAATTAAACAGATAAAAAGTATACCACACCTGATTTGTCTAGGTCCTTAGCAGCTTTGGCTGCTCTTTCTAATCCAGTCGGATCAAAATTGGACCATTTATCCCCTGGCTTGTTTTTAACATCTTTGTTGGTATCAGGTGGAGTTGGAGGTGGAGGAACACTTCCAGGATCTAGAGTTATGTCTGGGATGTCAGCCCCTTTGCCACCAAAAAATTTTCCCAATATTGAACCATCCATGATGATTGAAAGTAGAGTACTTCAAACTTCACTGTAAAGATTAGTGATTGCTTCGAGTTTACAACCTCACAGTCACAGTGTCATTCAAAAGAAAATTATTTTAAAATGCACAAGCACTGGTACATCTGAATATATTTCATTGGCCTAAGCTATAGTACAGTGTGCATACTTTGTGTTTCTTATGTTTCTATCTTCTGTTAAAAATGTTTATTATTATAGTTCAGTCAGTGGATAAACTTAAAAGTACTGACTAAAATTAAAACTGATCTGTGATTAACCTGAAATTGATAGGCCAAGCCTCATTAACAATTACCCTTAGTACAGCATTCAAGCCGAGAAGTTACTGCTACCACAAGTATATCAGAAAAGAAAAATTGTTAACCTAAACTCTAGCCAAAACCAAATCAGTAACAGTTCCTAAACCAGCAAACAGTACCGTATTGTACACTACTAAAACATACAGAATCACAAGGATCGAAAAGGTTAAGGTTTTTGTGATCCCATATGCAGTGTTCCCTTTAAGTTTTCACCTTCTGCGTAAGTGCCAGAAAAGAAGCATAAGTATCCTGCAGTCTTTGCGAAAATGCCATAGCTTAGGTTGCATGGCCACCGATCAACCAAAAACACAAAACAAGGTCATCGTGCCGCAAACCCAACACATACTTTCTGCAAATTGTGAAGAAATCTCCAAAGTAAAAGAAAAAGTCAGTGCGCCAGAAAACCAATACAATCTCAAAAAAAAAGGACAAAATTCTTTATTGACGATAATCAAAACACCGGGAATTCACAAATCAAAAAACGCCGTTTCACATTTGTGAAAAATTTGTGCAAAAATGCCAAAACTATTTTGCACTTTTCAAATTTTTTGGGCTTGTAGAAAATATTGCCAATATGCTTTAAAGCACCTGGCTGCCTGGTCCTAAATGACATTCTTTGCTTGTTTATTTCGTTTGCCTCAGAATCCCCTGTCAATGTCAGGGCAATCAGTAGGCTAATTACATAGGTCAGAGGTTGCTTAAACAATAACCTATTTAAAAATTGAATTTGTGGAAATACCAAAATTCTGGAAAATTTGAAAAGTTAGTAGTCATAATTTTGGGTTACAGTTAAAAAAATTTGAGGGGATAATAGCCAGCATTATTGTTTGATATAATAGCCTATACACAGTCATCTGGCCATCTATTACATTTACATGCAATCGATTTGGAGGTTGGATCAATGTGTGCTTTGGTTTGCTCTACTGATTGTTTTTCTTTAAACTATTGATATATACGAACAGAAGATTGCATTGATAAGGGTTCAAATCCCATCCCTGAAATGGCTTTTAGATAGATTGTATGGAACTGCAGTCATTGCCTTGATCATTCATTTCTTTGTACAGAAAATTATATTGTGTGGAGGAATGTTTTTTACTAAGTACAATGTTGCCGACATTGTTTCTTCAGTTCATTACTTAATTTTATATCAGATTTCTGTCAACATAAAATGTAGCAATTTTGTTTATTTTTTAATATGATTATTATACACGTGATATAAATCAGAAATAGGCTTAGGACCTTAAACCATATCATAGCTAACTTGCTTTCTTTGACACTACCTAGTTGAGCTTTCAGCAATGTCCAATGTCCAAATAATTCAATTTTTTGATTATGCAAGTCCGTTTTTTTTTTGTTTTTCTTCAATATTTAGTGCAAGGTTAGCAACACTGTTTAAGTGATAGAGTTATTTTGAGCTTCTAAGCCAAGCTAAGTTTTTGCCTGCAACTCTGGCACAAGGCTAGACCAAAAATTTGGGGGGGACAAGCGCAAAACTTGGGAACAATATTTTTTCACAAATCTTTGTGATTCAATGGTTTTGAAACCGATAATGTTTGTTTTGCTCACGCAATTTGCAGAAGCTTCATATTTGTTTGTTGTCACAATGAAACCTTTCCATTGGATTGCGTTAGGTCACACGAACATATGTTGCATGAAATATAATGTTGAAAATGATGATACATAAAAACTTCCAGATGGCACAAACATTTTTGGTTATTGCAACTATTATAGCTCAAATAACATACTGTTTATAACTACCGATATTATAACTTAAATAACCACCAAACAGGACTGTAAACTCTTCAACTCGAATTCAAAAAAACTCAATCGTTAACGAACTTAAACTCAAAAAAATTTCAGAATTCAAACTTCTCAGATGTGCTAAAATGGGCTGAACTTGAACTCAAATAAAAATTGATTGAGTTTGCAGCTCTGGTCGCACTGTATTGCAATGGTTATACAGGGTGTCCATAAAGTCCGTGTGCACTTTGCACTTAAAGTGCACACGAACTTTATGGACACCCTGTATTACGTAAGGCTCTATTTTACCAGCAAATTATCTATCTAGTTGTTTAGGCCCGTTTCACACTGGCGACAGCTGATCACAGAACTAGCTGGGTCAAGATTTAATGTGATGCAGCCAAAATTTGTGTCACACGACCAAATGTCAGACGACAACCAAGTGTTCATTAATTCATTCACTTTTTTATTCTTGACCACCACAACAATAGTGAATGCATAATAACACAATAATAACATATACAGTTAGGAAGAGAAAGTAGCGACACAACGTCAGACGTTAAGACATGCAGAGGATATTGAGGACAAAAAAAGATTTTTATTTGCATGGTTGCTACACCTGTCACACAAGTTGAAGTATGTACAATGTAGGCCTAATTGTTCAACGTACACATGTAGGCACACAAGATATAAGTAAAACTAATGGTTGGAGTAGTTGTTCGAATACTTGGTAAAGAGGAAAGAGGGGGCAATGCAAAGCCAGGCACAGTAATGTAGGTGGTCAATGGGTGGTGCAACCGGCCTAAAAACTAACTTTAGCTCAACGGAGCATGGTGAGGAAAGAAAAAACGCTTGAAAATAAAATCCCACCAAATCTGGAAACCCTTTCAAGTAGCGGTTGGTCAAAGTATCAAGATAATAACAAATTTTGTAGTCAAAACATAAGCATTAAAATAATTCTATACCACATGCAGCAATAGCGAGTCACACCATCCACACTGCGTCTATATAAATAGCTGGAACAAAATACCATAGGTTATAATCTCTCCAATAACTTAAACAAAACACAGATTTACTGATTTTGCATAAGAGGTAACAAAAGTGCGTCAACGTATTGTTGATATATAGAGTTTCTCAGATCAGTAAGGCAAAGTCTAGGGTAATACCGGTACTCAAATTAAGAGGTAACGGCACTACATTTCATTGCAATGCGAACTATTGAAATTTATGAGTAAGCAGCTAATTGCCTACAGTTATTGTGTAAGTAATTTCAAGTTCTAATTCCTTGTTAATTTATCGAGTTCTTTCAAGTTTTGCATTAAAGTTGATACCACAGGACTCTAAAAGCGTACAAGTATGTAGGAGTTAATAATACCAAACTAAAAAAGCAGAAATTTAAAACGATACACAAACAACAAACAAATGAATGAGGATGATAGAAACTATTTTACAAAGGGAGCAGTAACTGAATAAGGTATGGTAAAAGGTGCCATTCAAATCAATGTAATCATCTGGTCTGACTTCTACAGTCGTATCGACTTGGTCACCAGTGTAAAAAGGGTCTTAAAATTTTTGACCAACAATTAACCCCAACTGAAACCTTTACCTAAAACTAACCCCAAATCTAACTCAAACCCTAATTTAAACTCTTAGTCTTAAACCTTGAAGTAAATAAAACATGCGCATTAGTAACATAAGTAAACATCAGTGCTGCTTACTAAACCATACAGACAACTGATAACACTGCACTGCTGTTCATACTGTTTAATAACAATAACAACTGGTCAATGGTCATTTACATGTACTTCTGACTCATTCTAACAGCACTGTGCCGGATTCTGGAACAGAGGAGCTTTGTGACGTTACAATGACGGATAAAAAACCTTTAGGAAAATTTCAAAGTAGACCATTCAAATTCTTCAACTGTCATTGTTATCGTATAAATACTCTGATCCAATGGACGAATGATAACATGATATGCAGGTTAAACAAAGAACATATAGTCAGTTGGGGCAAAAAAAATCAGGGGGGTAGTTGGGTAAAAAAAAGCACCCCATGCTCCAAATCACAATTCTGAATAATTTCAAATTATGGCAAGTGGTATTGTTAGAAAAATAAATCTACATCTACCAATAACAAAAAAAAGTAATTTGCAGTTTTTTAAGTCATAACTAACGTAATTTTTTAAAAATTGCATCAAAATTACTGAAAAAATGTTTTCTAGCAGGTCTCCACAAAGTTTTTGATATCTTTAATACTGCTGCAAAGTTGAGATTCAACTTGAGGTTGTGTAAGAGTGTGCATACGGAGGTTTTATTGACAATTACATTGGGCATTATAACTCTAGCAACAACAGGTAATGGTGGATGATTTTTTTTACCCCATAATTTTGCTGCTGAACGGGGAAAAAAAAAACATCCCCAAAAATTTGGAAAAAAAATTTTTTCAGCAGTTTAAACATTTTTGCAAAGTGTGATAATGGTCTTTTACAAACCTGTTTGACATAATGACTAATGACTGATATTTTGAGTCTAATCTAGGGTGGAAGATGAAAAGATGAGTCATTGATTATCATTTCTTATTCTAGGCAACTACCTACTGTGTTTCACTGTGATTGAATTGAATAAAACTGTTAGCTAAGACAAACCTTAGTTTTAGAAAGCATACAGTGAAAGCTGCCAGTTTACTCCAATTTTTAGTACAGTTAAGTAAAAGGTTAAAGCAGTATTGTAATTTCCAGTAAAAGTATCAGATCGGCGGCGATCTTGAATAAGAATAGAGAAAGAGAAAGCCAAAAAAAAACACCCTCACGGATGTATTTAGGGAAAAGTATACATGCAGTTTTCCTGTGAGAGCAGTGTCATGTCTTTATTTAAACTTTCAAAAAGCTGCACAAATAACCTTTCAATTTTAGTTTTTTTGTAACACTTAATGCATATTCACTCTTGGTGAATGGAATCAAAAGTGTTTGCTTCTTTGTACTGCATTCAGCAAATTGCAAAACCCAACACAAAGAAACAAACACTTGCTAATTTCTTCACCAAGTGTAAACCAGCTTAACATGTAGCTTTAGTGAAGATCTGGATGTTTAGAATGTGATTGCTTGCTTTATGTAAATGCATACGTTCTTGCAGGTACACCGTTCTTTGTGTGCAGACATACCGATTAATGACAAACATCGTGTAGATTGTTACATTTTGTTATAAAGTCTTATCTATTATGCAATACAGTCATGAACAATTCATAGTTATACTCGTGTGTGTGTGTTTTCTATCTAGATAGCAACAAGTCTTAAGACTTCAGTGAACTACATAATTAGAATAATCAGTAAGCAGTCTTTTTGAAGATGTGTCAACACAATTATCTTACTAAATCTGCACCCACAACCAATGATGATTATTTTGACATGTTAGACAGCACATATCCTTGCATCCTACTTGAGAAAGAAGCGAGTTCTTGTCAAAATTTTTGATGATTTGACTATCTACCTTTACTGAAACCCAAAATCAAAATTATGACAGGCTGATTTTTTTTACCCCTTAGGGTGATTTTTTTACCTTTTTGTGGGGAAAATAAGCACCCACATTTTTTATCAAAAATCCTAGCAAGAACATGGTGAAAACAAAAGTGTAGTGTTAAATATTAGCACTTGCCAGAGTGCTTCTAACAAAACTTTGACTGAAGATTTTTGACTTGAGAGTTTGGAGTAATTGCAAAGTTTTAGAAAAGTGCTTTTTTTTGCCCCAACTGACTATAATTATTAATTGTGAAAGCGCAGTACTGATGATTTTTGTCAGCGATTCTAGCACAAATTTCAAGAGTTCAATGACTCTAAATTTGAAATGAAACCGACTATACATGATTTTTACAGTCCTTTTTCGCTCCATCTTAAACTACAAACGGTTAAGTGAAATCTATTGTTAACTGAAATTAAATGGTAAAGTGAAATTAAACGATTAAGTACGTGCCTGCTGTAACTGCTATTAGTGTTAAGTAGGCCTATTGCTAAAAGGCAAAAAGATGCAGTTGACTTAGATGACCGCATAGTCATTTTGCCGTTTCCTGGCTGCATACTTTGAAGCATATAGGGTAGAGTTGGGTAATTTCAACAACTTTCTCACTTAATTTTAATTTTCAGAAAACAATGACTCTTTTTGAACTCTATTTGAACTCCATCTGCACAGTATTTCGTCTTGCGTTTTTTTTTTTCGAACCAACATCGAGATACTATGACGTCATGTTTGCTAGCTATATGACATAAACAGGGTTCAAAAATTTCTGGTAAAACCGGAAATTCCAGTAAGCAAATAAATCATATTTGTTTTTTGTTCTAATCATCTCAGCTGCCTATTTAGTGTTAAATTTGGTCAGTTTGTATAAAGTGTATCCAGATTTTTGACTAATTCAAACAAAATAGGCTGCTTAGCTAGACTCAAAGGCTGAAAAAAGGCGGCAAATACGATCCATGATTCTACTTACAATAGTCCAAACGAAATTAAAACCCAATCCACAAAATTTTACAAATTCTTGTTTTTATTAACTTTTCTAATTACAGTTGCATTTGCTAAAAGTTTTCTGTATTAAATCTGAATTATTACCAACTAAACGCATTTTGAATTCTTACAATTTTTGTTAATGTTGCAAAACTTCTGCTGTTGATGCTCTTTGGGAAGAGGAATGGATTATTTTCAACAAATCTGTTTACAAGTCGCGTAATAACAAACACTGCCAAGTGCTACCAACAACAAAGTTAGGCCTTAGCGCAGCCTAGAAAGGTAGCGAAAGGCCAAATGCTTCCAAACATTATTAAAAGTTCGATTCTGCTATCAACAGAAATATTGTAGCTGCGAGAAAAGAACATGCAGAGGTCTTCAAAGATTGTAAAATTTTTTGTAGAAGATTAGGTAACGGGAACTATTAAAACCATTTTTAGAAATCTTATAACTTCTAGAAAGACCTGGCAGCATCACACCTTAAATTTTCATACATGTCGAAATTTACAGTTGTCGAAATTACCCGACTTCATCCTAGTGAAATCAACTTGACTTGGCCATCTGCTCAGTGCTTACCGGTATCTCTACAGAAAAGGCTTGGCGCACATTCCGTGCACACAGATAGTTAGTAATAAACCCTAAAAAACTAACCGTAACACCTTAACCTAATCCTAGCCCTAACCTAAACTCTATATACAGGGTGTTTCAAAAGTCACGCCCGATTTTAGCACGTTTTCATATTAAAAATCGGGCGTGACTTTTGAAACACCCTGTATATATATATACATCAAGAAAAAAAATGTGTTTAAAAATGTATACCAGTTTCCCAAAACACGCGAAGTGCGATATTTTCCCTAATTGCGCAAGTCCTCACAGCTCTCCTTACACAAACTCAAAACCGAAGTTACCGTGGTGAATAGCAGGCACTGTTTGCCATTTCCACAAAAAAATTAATCGCTGCAACAAACGAGACTCCAATGACAATATTTCTTAGTCTACTACTAATTTTCAGGTTTTTCGACCTCCAAAAACTTTGTCTGCACCTCGATTAACTTTGCTGTAACTTTTGTTCTACTTGACCCACGACTTCAATTTTGGTATCATTAGAACCACTGTTAGCTCCATATTTCCACCTATACAAGCAAAAACACAAAATCATTTACTGCTAGGTGACAGAAAAGAAATACACAATTGAGGAAAATTTCGAAAATTTTGCGCAATTAGGAAAATAATGACTTTCGACTTGTCAGGTCTTAAAATCGCTGAATTTAGCTTTTCTCAACTCAGCAACAGTGCACGTGCTCTAATATAAGCAGTTTACACTATAATAGACAAGTATGACAAGCATGAGTTGCTCATTAGAGAAAACTTATACCTAACAAAGTTTATACAAGCTTTCAGGATTAGCATATAGAAATTAATTATTGTTTCGTGAGCGTAAATCTACAATTGTGATGTCTTCTTGGTGGAAATGGCAAGAAACAAATATGAAAAGTGCCCTAGACAAAGTAAAAAGAGGTTCAGTTTCGATTAGGAATGCAGGTGATCAGTACAAAATTCCCGAGAGCAGTATTTACTCCAGAAAAAGATTGGAAGAATTTGCCAAGCAGTATCCAGCGAAAAGAAACTTTTTTTAGCAATTTTTAGCCTAACTTTTTTTAGCAATTTTTAGCCTAAAGGGTTGACCATAAAAGTCGTGGGGAAGGAAGTAGAACTGGGAAAAGGCGTCACTTTTTTCAAATTTTTCGAAGAGAATTTTTTTTCTAAACAACCCTAATATTTTTTATATTACATGTGAAAATTGCAGCAAGCTTATTAACTTGCCATTATGACATTATTGATGACGTCATTATCACCACGACAATTTTTTTTTACTTGACTACTTCTATCTTATGATTAATTGAGTAATGAGGTATTTGAAAAAACCTTTTGAACACTCGTACTCTGCGCCACAATGAGCAAAGTTATACGTCTACGCAATTGCCAATTGTGCAATGCGCAATTTAAATTTTACCCTAATCGCGCGAAATTTTTTCCCTTTTAAAAATTCCACAGTTAGCATTTGAAAATTTTGCTGTAACTAACTGTACAAAACAGGAAAGTTGAAAGGTATAATCCCTTAAAGAAAAATTAAAAAAATTCGTTCTATGAAATGGCTGTAGCAATTTTTTGCGAAAACCTTTGCGCAATTTGGGAAATAGGTATACACAAATAATATCCACAGCGGTTATTCACCAATGCGATGTAATATAACTATCAGCTGAATAAAAACACTTCTTTCCAGAAGTTTAAAAGATTTGTCTTCAAAAGTTTAGGGAAAAAGTGAACAAACTTATTTAATTCTGAAGATCAGTTGCTATGAAGAGAAAAAGTTGGCGTAATAAATAACGAAAACTGCTACATGGAAAGAAAGTAGGCCTATGTCACCGTTTCTGTTGATGCAAAAAAAAACTTATGACACATGTGAGGGTACAAAAACAAAAAAAAACACTGAAATAAAAATTATATGCCAATCAGGTTATGTTACTTATAATACGCTTGACAATGAAGAAAAATAATATTACCAAACTGCTACAGCACTACAGTTCACAGTGGTTAGTCGCAGGTCAGTATTAGAAAAAAAACACACACACACACATTGAAGCCCAACATCAAAGATGCAAATGGTATGTAAAAAAAACAAACAGAGCTATGGTGTTAATTTTACAGAGGATTTTAAATAACAAGTTCATTCCTGAATGCGCTCCGACAGCAAAGTCAAAAAACCCCTTATCACGACCTAAACCCTAACCAAAACCTATATTATACCGGTACAGTAATTGTACTACTCGTTTTCAAAAATTTTTATTTTGATTATTACAGTTATAGCTGATAGGTTTGGCTTAGGGTTTAGGTTACGCTTAGGACTAGGATTAGGGTAAAGGTTAGTTTTTTTAAGCTTTATTATGAAATGTCTGCAGGCATGGAATGTGCGCCAAGTCTTTTTCTTTATTTAACTGCGCATGTTCCATGTACCAAGTCACTTCCAATCTCTAAACATATGATAAGTGCATTGTCTGATTGCTGAATTGCTTAACACTTGTTATAGCTTTGTTGCGTTGCAGCGCATATTTATCCTCTTGTCATCGGACAGCGTCAGTTGCTACTACAGTACCGGTAACTTATTGGACGATCCAGACAATTTTCATTGCAACAACAACTTTGTGATTGCAGGAATCTGCACCTGCTTAGGAGTTTCCGATAATCAAATTTTCCTGTGGGTTTCTTTAAATTCTTGTCCACTGAATTTGCTGCTGGTTCAAATCCACCAAGCACAGAGAAGAGATAATCATCACAAAGCAACTTACCGTATCCAAAGACGCACTAACCAGCTAACGACACCAGGGTGCAGGTAGAACCCAGATCATTCAATCAGGATTCAGGGTCATCATAAAAACGACGTCTTTACCATTTATTGAGAATAATTAGTGTTCCCTCTAAGTTTTCACCTCCTCCGAAAATGCCGGAAATAGTGCGAATGTCCTAAACTCAATGTGAAAATGCCAAAAATTTTCTCGTGTTTTTTGTCTGGTTTCAATGTGATCTCCAAAAAAAAAAAAAGGTCATCGCGCCGACAGAGGCATCTTTAAAAACAAAAAAAAGATCCTTCGTCCAGTGGTGCACCCAGGGGGGGGGGTTCGGGGGTCAACCCCCCCCTTTTGGAACTCAAAAAACAACATAATTTTGTTGATATAAACAGTTTGTATCACTTTGCCATATTTACTTTTCACTAAATAATCACTTGCGTTGTTGTTTTAGGGTTGTAATTTGATCCTGCAAGATAAGATGTTGTTTTAGGGCGGTAATTTGATTTTTATGATATTTACCAAGCAATTGAGATTTTTGCGTTTGTTTCAATTACAATATTGCTTCCACAGCATTTCAACTACATACCCAATCATAAACTTCTGAGCAGAACATTGCTTGACACTAAAAACAGACAAACGTCATTTAGTGAAAAAAGTCGTCCTTGTATAAAAAAAAACCTACTAAGCCAAACGCACTTTTTCCCTTAAAAAAGCAAACAAATCTGCAGTTTGAAGACGAAAAGCACAGCAAAATTACACTCAAACGTCAAGATTTTTATTCTGCAAACGTATTCAGGAATTTAAAAGTGGCTTTTAATAGCGTCAGAGCTATCATTTCCAAATGCTTTTTTCTATATTTTTGCATTCACCTTATAGTATTTTAGGTGATTTTGCAGCATTATGCATCATAATAACAACCCATTGTCTACTTCAGTGTAATCAACCTCTGTACATACAGTACCATCGCATTTTAGTTTTTCTTCTTTTTAGCGTAGATTCACGAAGAGAGTTGGATGAAAACGTTCAATCTAAAACAGCCTGAGTGGAAATTATAGCTTAGATTTATGAAGAGAGTTGGATGAAAACGTTCAATCTAAAACAGCCTGAGTGGAAATTATAGCTCCGACGCTAATGAAAGTTATGTTGAAATTCTGTGCCACTAACAAGCTTTTTGAATTTAAAAACGCATTGATTTAAAAAATTTAAGCCAAATCTGCAATCTTTCAGCATATGAACATATTTTGGACTTGACCGGTAAATGTGCGGAAGCTGATTGAACTGAGCAAAATAAACTATTTCAATTGCTTTCAAATCTTTGTAATTTAGCTTTTTCTAATTGCTCTAAAAACATTCAAAACGTCATCCAAATGGCGTTAAAATGGCTATTCTATTTTTTTTCTTAAAAAAGAGCAAGAATTGCTCAGTGGCTGGGGGCGAAGCCCCCAGGCCCCTATCTTAGTAATTTAGCTGTTTCTAATTGCTCTAAACATGTTCAAAACGTCATCCAAACGGCTATTTTCTGAAAAATTGCTAGAATTGCTCAGCGGCTGGGGGCTTCGGCCCCAGGCCCCCACCTAAGGATTTAGCTTTTTCTAATTGCTCTAAAAACGTGCAAAACGTCATCCAAATGACGTTAAAATGGCTTTTTTTTTTGAAGAATCGCAAGAATTGTCCAGTGGCTGGGGGCTTCATCCCCAGGCCCCCACCTTAGTAATTCAGCTGTTTCTAATTGCTCTAAAACATACAAAACGTCATCCAAATGGCTTTAAAAAGGCTACTTTTCTTTGAAAAATTGCAAAAATTGCCCAGCGGCTGGGGGCTGCGCCCCCAGGCCCCCATTGGGGTAAATCGTTATCTTGCACGCAATCTTCACAACCAACAACTTTCAAACTCGTTATTACAAGGTTTTGGAATAAACAAATGTTGCAACGATGCAACTATTACCACGAAACCCTGTTTGACTATAACTGCTTTAACCACAATTGGGTAGCCTACTGGTTGCTTTTTGAAAAATTCAAACTCCCCCTTTAAAAATTTCTGGGTGCGCCCCTGCCTTCGTCTGAGTTCTGCAAGTTTTTCCCGCGATTTGTGCAATATACCAGAGCGAAGCGCCGTGATCCACAGCTGTCTACGGTTTTTGGCGGGAGAAAAAACGCCAGAATTTGCAAATTTCAGTGCAAAAATGCCGGAGAAAATTTTGCACTTTTTTGTGCTTATAGGGAACACTGAGCACAATGTATATACTGAGAAAATTAATAATAAGCAATAGTAAGCATACCGAGTCTTATAGGCACAATCAAACCTTTGTTTAACAGCTTAAGACATACTGTTTCGGAATCAACATTCGTCTTTTATTCCTCGTCAGTAGGTACCGGTACCATAGCTAGGACTACAGGTATGAACATGAGCATAGAAAGGCAAAGAATCGCTAATTAACCAGATCATGACGCAATTTTTTTTTCTCAAAAAACTATAATGTAATCACAATATTATAAGAGATAATTCTAACAGTTCAATGCAAAATAATTTTCGTCTTTACCCGTTCAGCCACACTGCCGACCAAGATTAGCCTACTCAGGCTTTAACACTGAACCTGTGAACAGTAGCCTAAACTAGGTACTGTAGCCTACTGATGAAGTGATGGAAAAATTTTTGCTAAACAGTTGGCTACCAGTGCATTTTATAACTGCAATTTTCATTGTTAGCTTGGCAAACAAAGGATAACCAGTTACGATATTTTCATCAATTACGTGATTAACATATGGTGAAAATATATCCTTTTCTTTAAAAACCTAGAGAAAAATTTAACTCAAAGTCGAGCTCACGAGCGCAGATCTGTTGGCCACATAAATTGAACTGAATTCTGCTACACGAGCTTCAGTCTTCGAATAAAAGTCTACCAACATACATTACAATCTTGCTTTTCACTCAATATTTCACGTGCATTTCGTCACCTTGGTTAATTAAATTCACACCGATTCAGGAATAAGGATGAAGTACATCAAAAAACAAAAAAGGTTGGGCGAATGGCACAAGAACTTAACAGCAAACAATAAAAAACTATAATTGAGCAAGCTTTGCTGTGATCAGTATTTTTTTTTTATAAATGTAGGTATGTTGACAAATCTAATATCAAACAAAATGGATCTATGGTTGTAAATATTCCCAAATTCGGGCGTGAATACAACAAGCGAACGAGCATGGATGACAGTACGGTACGTTGGTACGATACGCTTCAATTTTTGCTAAGAAGTACGGTACGCTGGTACAGTACGTCTTTTTTGTAATGGTACGGGTACGGTACGTTGGTACTCTGTCTGAATCAAAAATCCCAGACTTTTCGCACATTGCGTCGGCTTTTTGTACGCAAAGGCAAAAGACAGCTGAAGGCGACGCTAAACGTGTAAATTGAGATGGCTGATTTATAGGCTAGAGGTTTCAAAGTCAGTTAAAGTTTCGAGCAGTTAAAAGCAAGGATTGCAGAACGGTACGGTACGTAAATACCAGAGGTGGAGTCCTTGAGAAAGTCCTTGGCCTCGAGGACGTCCTCGAGGACACATTTTCAAGTCCTTGGCCTTGGCCTCGAAGCCTCAAGTCCTCGAAAATTGCCCTGGCCTCGGCTTGAGGACAACACTATTTTTTGAGAAGTTAAAATTTTGTAGATCGACTGAAAAATGTTTTTCTATACCGTTTGTTTTGGAGATCGACGGAAAAAAATTTTAAAGACCTTTTTTCTTAGAAAAACACTTGCATTTGTGTCCTTGGCCTTGGCCTCGAGCATTCCTGTCCTTGGCCTCGGATTTTTTTTGTGTCCTTGGCCTCGAGTCTTGTGTCCTCGACTCCACCTCTGATTATTATATTGGATGACCTTTTTCGCGTGTAGCGTCAGATCTTCAGCGTATCCACAAGTAGAAGTTCAATCAGATCAACTGGCAATTTCGTCAAACTGGAGGGTAGCTCATAGATTGTTCAATCGAGCCGATCAACCGCATTTGGACGCGTTTTTTTGACACGGATGTTGCAATGGCGAGCACACCAAAACGTTGCAGGGGTTGACGTTCTTTGTTGCACTGGTTGGAGACGTTGAAGTCTCGTCACCTGCGTAAAAAGAGGAGATAAATGTAGCGTCACACTCCAACATAGCCACTAGTGAAAGTTTTACCGGATCAATTGGTTATTAGCTCAAGTTGGAGAGTACCTCGTAGGCTAGGATGGTAGTACGATACGGTACGTTCAGAATTTGCGTATTACGTTTCTCGCACCTTGAACCGTATCGTAGCAGCAAACCTTACTTCAGTTTAATTTTTGATGCGTACCATACCAACGTGCTGTACCCGTACCATTACAGAAAAAGCGTGCCATACCAGCGTATCGTACTTCTTAGCAAAAATTGAGGCGAACCGTACTGCCATCCTTGCTCTAAACTAGGCCTAACTACTTTCAACTTCAACTGATTTTGAAATCACTTGCATATAAACAGGGGTGAAAATCTTTGCTGAGCATTGGGGGGGGATAATTTGCAATTTTACCCCAATTTTGCCCTATTTTCAACATTGGGGGGGATGAACCTCGACCACCATTTTTTTCAGATGAGCTAATTAAGTGAAGAGCAAAAAAAAAGGTCTTCAAAAATGGAACACCATTTTTCCCCGAATTCAGGTGAAGACCAGTAAAAAGGTTTTCACCGAAAATGGAACCAGGCGCGTAGCCAGAAATTCGCAATGAGGGGGGCTAATTTTTGGGTCTGGGGGCGGAGCCTCCAGCCGCCGAAGTCCAATAGGGGCTGGGGGCGAAGTCTCCTGCTGCCGGAGGCTGAGGAGTGGGGGGCTAAACCCCCAGCCGCCGGAAGCACGGGAGTCTGGGAGCGGAGCCCCCAGCGCTCGAAAGTTTTGCATTTTTTTGCAAAAATAGCTTAATTTTAGAGCTATTTCAATAAAAAATAATGTCTTTAAAACGTAGCGTAGAAATTGGCAGCGTAACATGATTCAACTGGTTTCATTAATGGGCTATGTGGGAGGTGGCTAATGATACCATTGTGGTTTTCTTGTTTACATGCTGGTAAATCATAAAATTCTGTTATTCAACAAAACTCACTCGGAGAAATGTATTTCGTTTATATTTTATAAAGAAAAATAATTGGGAGGGGGGCTAACGAAAAGATATTTGAGAGAAGTGATGGGTAATTAGCTGTTACTGAATAGCCCCCCGCCACCCCCCCTTCCCGCTTATTTCTGAGTTTATAATATATTTGTTGATAAAACTTATGTTTGCCATTTTTACATTTGCGATCAAATTTGATTGCTTATTTTTGGGCATTTTTCGAAGTTTTCGTTGATTTATGACTTTTATTTTTGACAAATTAGTTCCCCCCCTGAATATATGTTTCAAAAGATGCTTTAAATCACTTTTTAGTCTACTCCAGCGCAAACAACAGTCTCAGAAAAGATAAAAACGTGGTATTTTCCTTATTCTGCGTTTTGGTTGACAGGCCAATGAGGAAAGGGCTATAGCCCCCCAGCCCCCCTCCCTGGCTACGCTACTAAATGGAACACTTTTTTCCCCGAGTTCAGGAGGAGACCTGCGCTCAGATGCACACCAGAGTCAAATTATTGGAGGTGATGCAGATGTAGACCATACCCAAATTATTGCGGGGATACAGTCAAATTATTGGGGGGATATATACTAGGGCAATGACTACAGAAAAAAAAATTAGCCTGCTATGGCATGAGATGAGTTTTTTATTATGTATGAAGAATTTCAAAACAATTTTTGAAAATTTTACTAAAAGTTCCCCCACCAACCCAATTTTCTGACCCCACTTGCCCAAAATTTTGGGTTTTTTGGTTTGTGGTGCACAACAGCGACAATTTGCAAGCTTAAACATCCTTTAGGTGTTTGGGCCTTATAACTACACACAGTTTGAAAAAAATTTGAACGGAATTGAGCAATAGGTTCAAAAGTTATGAGCAATAAAGTGCTAAACTTGTGAAATGCTGCCTCTAGCGGCAGAAATGCAAAAAGTAGTATAATTGGCTTATTATAGTGTGAAATTGATGTCAAATTTTATTTTAATGGTTAGGAAACAATTAAAGCAAGTATTTCATGAGTTGTTGAGACTATAGAGAAAAACATCACTGTTTTAATAATGAGATGTTGAAAAATAAACTTGAAATATTTTTAAAATTTAAATTAAACGTAATTATACATGCTAAACAGTAGCAATTGGTGTTGATGGCGGATTGCTTTAAAAAGACGACCGCTTGGGTTCAGACACGTGGCTAGCGACAAACCTCAGGGTTCATTATTAAAGGGGGGTTGCAACATATAACTGGTATATGTAGCTTTATTTTACAAGCGGAGTTGTGAAAAAGAATAAAAATTCTGCAAATTTTTGTTAAAACTTCATTTAAAAAATTTTTTTTCTTACTCCACAGAGGCTCCCATAGACATGGGCCCCCAGGTGCAACAAATTTCTGCAAAAAAGCAAACGACAAATATTGGAAAAGTCTTCACCGAAAAACAAAAATGATACGAATAAAAGCATTGAGTTTTTGGTGAAGACGTTCTTTGGTTTGGTTTTCACCATTATCTTGCAGAAAAAAAAAGCATAAAATTTACGGTAAAAACGTTTTGTTTTCTCAACCAAATTTAATAGAAAAATGCCGCAAATATGTGGTGAAGCTTGCTCCCTTTGACTAAAACCAATAGTTGCGCCATTGCCAAGGAGGCTAAAGCATTTCCAGGAAGGGTCTTGGCCCAGCCGGCTCCCCATTGGCTACGGCCTTGAATAGAATATATCTGAAGCTGCATTCACACGGGCGACTTTTAGCTGCGAGAATCGGCATCTTGCCTTTTTTCTTTCTCAATTTGTTAAAGAAAGAAACAAGAGCAATTGAGGAAGAATTAAAAGGCAAAATGCCGATTCTAACAGCTGAATGCAGTAGCGTAGCCATATGGGGCGGGGGATTTGGCCTACCCATTGGCATGCAAAGTATGCAAAATACACCGTTTTTATTACTTTTTGAGACCAATTTTTGCACTAAAAGCGAAAATATCCCCCCATTGGCATTAACAATGAGAATGTGACTACTTTGACTCTGGACTTGAAGAGAATTCGGTCGCAAAACTCGATCGCAACCTGGACGAAGACCTTTTTTTTGATTTTCACCTAACTTTGGGCAAAAAACTGGACCAAATCCAAGTGAAGGCTTTCTTCACCTAATTTCGGGCAAAAAAAACGTTCCAATTCCAAATATAAACTGTTTAAGTTTGGTTTCACACCTCTGAACACCCCCTTCCATTGCAAATTCCTGGCTAAAAGT
This sequence comes from Trididemnum nubilum, assembly GCA_963965965.1. Lineage (NCBI taxonomy): Eukaryota > Metazoa > Chordata > Ascidiacea > Aplousobranchia > Didemnidae > Trididemnum > Trididemnum nubilum. The sequence goes on along the minus strand of OZ014484.1, from coordinate 13,067,524 downwards.
CGCCCATGTGAATAAAGCTTGAGAGTAATCCCTTCGTCATCCCAAGCTAAAAGAATTATCATGATTGTTAACATCATTCAAAAGAAAGCTCATCGTACAATTTAGTTTTCTTGAAGAGTTGTAAGTGTGGTTCTATATGCAACGATATTTTTGTAAAAAATCAGTCGCTCGGCAAAAATTGTCACTTTTTAATGCTTTTTTTGTGCTAAAATTTAACTAAATGCTAGGCTAAAGTAAGTGTTCTTAAGGTCTGCTAGTGACGAAGTTTAAATTTCTTTTTTTTTGCTTTTGATTGCGTGCTGCAGCGTATTTTGACTGAATTTTCAAGAGAAGAGGGAGAACAGATTTAGTGTGATGTTGCTCAACTTCGCTTAGATGTGGATCTATACTTGCTAATCTGCGTACTTTAAATATAAAAATCGTTGTACTTTCCAAAAAAGGAAACTTGATGCTTTTCATTAGATTATCTACTAGCATTGAAGTTTGGGTATAGTTTATGATGGTGTTTTTGTGAGGAAGAAAAACAATGTAGTACGGTAGTTCACAACAATCTGCCTTAATATCCTTGATAGTTTAAAGGTGTTTGAAGTACCTTTGTGCACAAATTTGAAAAATGATCGATGGTTTTAGTTTTCTGCAGTAAACTTTTGTGAACACGATTGCAATGACATAATCAAAAATAGGACAACGTTAGAGTTTTACTACTTTTAAACTATCATAAGCTTTAACAAGTTAAAAGTACGTCAACCTAAGCACAAAAAATCATTTATATTGCTTTTAAACGACAAAAATTTTGCTAAAATGCTTGCTTTAATTGTTTCCTAACCATTAAAATAAAATTTGACATCAATTTCATACTATAATAAGCCAATTATAGTACTTTTTGCATTTCTGCCGCTAGAGGCAGCATTTCACAAGTTTAGCACTTTATTGCTCATAACTTTTGAACCTATTGCTCAATTCCGTTCAAATTTTTTTCAAACTGTGTGTAGTTATAAGGCCCAAACACCTAAAGGATGTTTAAGCTTGCAAATTGTCGCTGTTGTGCACCACAAACCAAAAAACCCAAAATTTTGGGCAAGTGGGGTCAGAAAATTGGGTTGGTGGGGGAACTTTTAGTAAAATTTTCAAAAATTGTTTTGAAATTCTTCATACATAATAAAAAACTCATCTCATGCCATAGCAGGCAATTCAAAATTCTGCAAAAAAAATTTTAGTCATTGCCCTAATATATACCCCCCGGGTTTCGGCACCCCTGTCTATAAATCAGCGATCTCAATTCACACATTTAGCGTCGTCTTTAGCTGTCTTTTGCCCTCTGTATACAAAATCCGGCGCAATGTTCGAAAAGACTGAGATTTTTAAAGTACAGCGTACTCAGCTAAAATGTCGCAGTTGTTTCCATTCAAATTTTTTGTCAAAATATGACATGTCACGATAGTCCTAGGCTCCTAGCATCTATACGCAATAGTTATGACATCACAATTGGCCATACTTGTGACTGTGACTTGTGGCATCATAATACCATTTTGAGAATAGCCCAGACTAAGTGCACGCCGGGCACGGTCGCACAAATCTTCTTTGACGGCCGCACGTTGCACATGAAACGCTTGTCGGCAAATTCAAACAGCGCACCAACGTACCGTACCCGTACCATTACAAAAAAAGGCGTTGTGTACCGTACTTCTTAGCAAAAATTGAGGTGTACTGTACCGTATTTACGTACCGTACCGTACTGCCATTCTTGCTTTTGGTTGTTCAACTAAGCCGGTCAACCGCATTGTGACGCGTTGTTTGGTATCGGAGGTTGCTCACGTTTGAAGTGCCATTTGACGGAACGATTTTGCCAGCTAAGGAATTGGAAGTCCTTTGACAAAATTAAACAACGCAGCTTTTTTTTGCTCCCTTGTATGTTTTCCAAGTTTAAAATACCGTTAAAAGCACGCATTCTAAAATTTTCTAAACGATTTGGTTAAGAAGGGCACCATCAGCCCTGTTATTACCCCTCTGGTTACGTCACTGGACTAATCAAGGAGAAAAATGGATACTAGCGTGTGTCACAGGCGGTGGTCTGGAGGCAAAATCAGTAGTGGTATGTATTCAGATCAGAGACTTTCTCAGGATTTTCTCGACCCGAGTCAGGATCCAGTCAGGATTTTCTCGACCCGACCGGTAAATTTCAAAATCATCGCGGGTTGACCGGTTTCTGACCGGCCCCGGTCGACCGGTTTTTTACAGAAGATTTTTGTTCACTGTTCAATGTATCTAACGAAAAATTTTCAAAAGGGGGGGGGCATGGGTGAGGTGTTAAAATTTTTGACTTTGGACGGGGGTATCGAAAAAAAATGACCCAATTTTAAGATCTTTTTAGGTTAAATTTCGGTTTGAAAAACCTGTTTTGAGCAACGCAAAAAGTGCACAAAATACTCATAAAATAACTGAAGGGCACAAGCTAAATTATTAGACGTTCTTTCTAATAAAAGGCCAAACGCTAATTTTTGCGGCAAAATCTTTGCGGCAAAATCACAAAAACGCTAGTTTTTGCGGCAAAATCACAAAAATTGCCCAGCGGCTGGGGGCTCCGCTCTCAGTCCACAGTAATTAAATATTCAGAGACTATGCCCCGTCTGCGACACACTTGAGCTGCATCAATTCGTTCAGCACCGGGGATAAATCAGGCAAATGTGGGGAAAAAAAAACATGGTTCACACCTTCTTAGCAAAATCATGGTTGTACGTTTGGTAGCATTCACTGCTGCAGATAGATTTTTCAACTTGATTATGGGCCGAAGACGAAACGAGCTAAGAAACGCTGCAGGCCTTGTTTTAAAATTGCGCATATTTGTAGCTGTACAAGATATGATGATCAGTTTTTACACGCAAAAAGTTCAGTTTATTTTAGTGCCCCCCCCCCTTGGTTTTGGCTAGTGCCTCCTCACTTCGTTTGCTCTGGCGACGGCACTGGCTGATTGTAAGGAAATATTTATTGCTATGGTGGTCTTTTTGTGTTTTGGAAGTTACATTTTACAGTCTAATATAATTTCAAGATAAAAATAAGTTCAAATGCACAAACGAAGCTGCGATCGAAAATCTCTGGAAATTGCTTACAACGACAATTAATAGAGTTATAAGGCTGCAGCTTATTATTTGCCACAAAAAAGAGCTCCTTTCTTCGCTTTCTTTCTTTTATATAAATATCCTTTCTTCGTGCTAATATGCAACAAGTGTTCCCAGTGCATACTGGTTTGTACCAGCACGATGAATGAATGATGCTAGATAATAACGATAAAAACCTTAACGGAAGTTAGCAGAACTTAACGGAAGTTAATTTAGTCCGTTAACATGAAAAAACTTTTCAACGGATTAATGAGTTAATGAAAAAGTTAGCTTCGTTATTAACGGATTAACGATTAACGGACTTGTGCTCACCTATGCCTCTTCCACATGCATGCATTATTAGAATCTGATTACGCGATTTTAACTATATTTTGCACTTTTTTGCTTTGTGCCGTGGCCCAAAGGGGGGAGGGGGCATGGCACAATGCACCCTCCCCTAAACACGCCCCTGGATGTGCATGTCTTAATGGCCACAGCATATTAGTCACAGCTTGAAACCATTCAACAAGTGTTTTCAAAAGGTGTGGTTTGCTAATACTGTTTTTGTATAAAAAGTTTTATTTATGATAAAATATATACGTGTATTTCGGTTGGTGCTTAGATTTCTTTTAGTTGCAAGAAAGGACAATTTGACCGGTATTTCAACCGACTTGACCGGCCGGTCGAAGAATCTCGACCCGACCGGTGCCGGTCGACCCGACCGGTTTCCATCTCTGATTCAAATTATTCGCACCGTTTCGCGCATACCATGCAGCTGCTTAGATAAAGTTTGCACTTTTGGCTTGAGTTAATGGACCGCTTGCTAATGAACGTTAGGAATTAGTTGCAGACCCAATCTTGCAATATATGAATTGCTTACTACTGGGCAAAACCTCAAACCTAAAAGCAGGTACGTAGCCAGGGGGAGCAGGGGGGCAGTTGCCTTCCCAAAATTTTACTGTGCCTCCCAATACTGCAATTCCAGTTGAACGTCATTTTTAACAAAATTTCATGCAACATATGTAATGTATGTGTAGTACTTAAATATGTTACTTTGCTCCCCCCAAAAATATACTTTCTCCGCCCCTCCAAACAATTTTACTTAGACGTCATTTTTACGCAACGAAATTATCCTGCGTCCGCCAATTACGAGTAAAATCATCTTTTACCATTGTGAACACTTTTTTTGGTCTTCACCGTAATTTAAGGTCAAAATCTGCTCTTAATTTTGTGAAGACCTTTTTTTTCTATTTTTGATCTTCACCCTAACTTGGGGTCAGAATCAGCTCCTCATTTTGTGAAAAAAAATTTTTTGGAGATCGGTCCCAGCGCTAAGCCATTGCCCCCCCGAATTTTCGCTTGCCCCCGCAAAAATTCCGGTCTGGCTACCTGCTTACCTAAAAGCTCAATGTGGGGTTTGGCACTTTGGTGGCAAAGCTTTCCTCTGCTAAAAAGTTTGTGAATTTCTATCAAAAAAAATGGTTGTTACCAATGCTTGCTGCATTATGGCAAAGAATAAAAGTGATATTGATTTTTCTTTGAAAAATGTCTGAAATGCCGTAACGAAGCTTTAAATTGCTTATTTATTAATTATTCACAATTCTTAAAGTTGCCTGCGTCTAGCAAATGGCAACGCACCTTTAATCAGCGAGTAGGCTAATCTGGGAGGGATAAAGGGGCTGTCCGCTGAAGCCCCCCTTAGCAAAGTCATTTGCAAAATTTAATCTAAATATGCATGTTTTTAAGCACGTTTTGAACTTGACCGGAAAATTATAGGACCGTGTGAAAGAACAAGGAAGCTAGTTAATTTAATTTTGTAGAAGGGCTTCCCATTCTTAGAAATTAGTTCTTTCAAATGGTTTTACAAATGCGCGAAATTCGAAAAGTCACCTAAATTTACGTACCGGCAATGGCTATTTTTTACAAAAAAAAAATTAAAAAAATTGCTCAGGCCTCCGCAGCTGAGCCTGCGAACCCAAATTCCCGTAGTGAAACGCAGAATAACGTTAGCCTTAGGGGTACCCCCCATACCCCTTTGCAAAAACCTGGTTACGCGCCAGACCCTTACTGTTAGGCAGTCACATGACCTCTACATTGAACTGACACGCCATCCAACAAATCCACAAAACGAAACTTTACTTCGGATACAATATTGAAAATAAGCTAAATAAGTTAAGTTTTTATCATTCAGGTCTAATATTAAAAATAGTTGTGCAGTCAGGTTTTTGTGATGGGAGTTTTCTTTCGAAATTAATGCGAAGACCAAAAAAAGTTGTTTCACCTCGAAGAAACTGCAATTTTTACCGGGTATTTAGTGAGGACTAAAAAATAATGTGATCTTTAGCCTCTAAGGCTGCAGTTTACGCGATTGTGAGATTTCCTCCGCCAAACTGCACGCGTCACTTGCCGTTGTTATCAAAGAACGTTGAAAGTGTAAAATATCTTTAGCTAGGCTTATTGAAGCGGTGCGTGACCCTTCACTTTAAAAAAAAGATTAGGTCATAAAATTAAAATAAATGTTCCTGAAATTCAAAAAAATATGCTACGTAAGCGCCATGAATCACCTATTGATTGAACAATGATTCAGGAATAGAATATTATTTTTCATTTACGTTTCCAAACCAACAAAGTTATAAAATTAATTTTTAACTAACTTAGATCATAGTTTGGCTTGTTTACTAAAAAAGAACTTCATCACTCTAAGTCAAACCTACAGCAATTATTGTTGTTTTAAAATAAATAAATAGGCATTATTGCAACGCTATACGCTAGCGGAATAGAAATATTCAGCAGATTAAGAGGTTGATTTTATTTTTGATCCCTGAAACAAAGAAACTGTAGGTCTATAATAGCTTATTGTGTTTTATCAGTGCTGTATGAAGCAGGGGTGTGGAAGTGGAAGCTGGAAGTGCAAAAAATGAATCGCTTTCACTTACTTAATTCTTGGTTATTAGCACCAAAATGTTGTAACCTTAAATGTGTTGCAATTTTTTTTGAGAAATTAATGACCAAAATTGTTGTTAATTGGCTTACATTTGAAAAAAACGAAAAATTAACGCTTAGAGTGCACTTATATTCCTCGAATCACAAACCAACTCGGAAAAGTTTTCTTTTCAAACTTGAAAAGTTAAAAAGTTTTCTCTGTTTTTGTCTCGAAGATAATAGTAACGACGAAGTCTTTTTTAACAGATTATCCGATGAAAAACTGCTGTGATAAATTACCTGCCGACTGAAAAATAAGCTCTTTCGGATTTGTGATATGAAGTAGATTTTAAATCAAACTGGACACAATCATTTCTCTAACTTATTTCTAAGATTAGTAAATGGTGTATAATTGACACGTAAAATTATCTTTTAATAGCGATGACGAAAATATTATAGAGCTTCAGGCTGTAAAAATGTAATGATACTAAATTTGGATTTTGTCCTATAATTAGAAAATTCTTTATACTAGACCCTAAGGCTACAAATTACCAAATGCGGGCTAGTTAAGAGGGAGAGGGACACTCTTTTTACGTTGCGAAACTTTAAAATCAAACGCTTTTCCGTTTATCCTTGATTGCTCACTCTTCCCAGAATACCAATTATTAAAAAATCGCAAATATTTTCTTTTTGATTATTATCTGACTACAGTAGCTGTGGTGTATTTAACGTACCACAAATTAGGCACCATAGGACCACTTGAGAAATGAGATTACCCGTATACGCTAAAAAACATTTCATATTACGTTAAATTTTCATATAACGTAATATGAAAGGTTTTCTTGTTCGAGAGGTGAGAAAAATAATCTATGCAAAAACTTTGCAATATAATTACTGAAACAAATATGTTTTTTGTGTGGTCTAATACTTTTTGATTGAGAATTTAACCTGCTAAGCCTAACTCATCTTCGCAAGGATCACGTTGCCTCATTCAGTGCTTTTACTTACGCCCTTTTAACCTCGTTACCGATTTAAATTCTGACGCGGCCCTTAAATTCAGCTTTCGCTAAATCGTTTTTCTTTAAAACTACCTCCTGCAGCACAAAGAAGTAATTGCTGCTAAAGAGAAAATCGCTAGTTGGTTCTGGTCAGAAATGAAGAAGACGTATCCTGAAAAGCAACGGAACACCATCGTTCAACTAATCTGTGTATAGGCTTGCATGCTCAAGTTAGAGTGTTTTTGTTGAAAAATTTCGATTGTTTTTGTTGTTGAAAAAATGTGCAGTTTGTATTAAAAGGCGTCGGATATAGAAACAATTTTAAGACTTAACCTTAATTATATGTAGCTATGAAAAAAAAAAAAAATGAAAAAGAAAAACTAAGTTAACCTTGAGGTAATAAAGCTATGCAAGAGCTGTTTTGTTCAAAAAAAAATCTTGAAAGTCGGGAATAAATTGTCAGAGATTATAGAATAGAACACTCTATTATGCGATATTGTATTGTACCAATTACACGCAGATGCAGATGTATTAAATCAATGCAGATTCACTGCAGTCCAGAATATTGGCTGCGGAGAGAATCTAAGGGACGCTAACAAATTTACAAAGGAAAACGTAATTGCGTTTAACTTGCTTAAAATTACTGTCGTTTTTTGAAAAAAACACTTTGCTCTGACTAACAAAGTTGTAAAAAAATAAAAATTTCATTTTGTCAGTTAAAGTTGGCATCTATTTGTGTGAAATTAGAACAAATAATAGCAATAGACTTGTTTTTCTTAAACCTAAAATCTGTTCAAAATATTTTGTTAAAAAATTTGCAAAAACATTTTGAATCATTTAATTCAAAGCGTGACCATTCAATGTAGAATTTCAGAAGTCGGACCGTTTAGAAAACGTAAATGTTTTTCGTGCTTGACGTCATAACGTAATGCAGTGACTCACCACGCAATGCACGTGCAATTTATTCGAGAAAAAATTCATTTCCGATTGCTCGCGTTCTCACCCGTTTCTAGTCGAATCAAAAATAGAAGCTTTTACCGCTTCCGAAAGACAGCGCAACAATTTTAGAGACAACGTTGCAGCTTTTATGCGCTGATTTAGTAAATGGCAACAACGGCTGAGAAAGTTTAGTAAATGATTTAGTAAATGGCAACAACGGCTGATCATAGACATTCAAGCGTTAGGAGCGACTATTTTACCGCAAATTTTGAAATCAAAGAAAATTAAACAAAAATGAGAAATATTAATCGGCGCATTTTTTTTTATACGTTTTTAAGGGTAAAGATTAAGGTTTACGTTGGAGTTTGGGTTAAGTTTGGGGTCAGCTTTAGAATCAGATTTGAGCTTGGGTTAGATTTGAATCAGAGTTAATAAAAAAGTAGGTAGAAATTTCGGGTGAAATAGTTTCCTATTAAACAATTTCAAGCAAACTATCACAAATTTAGACAAATAAGAGTGTCAGAGATGAAGATGTAGCGAGTTCACTAAGATTCCAAAACATTTTCAAATTTTGAAATATCAGTGTAATGCAACTATCTCCTAAGTTTTAATTTTTTATAGTATACTTTTAATCGCAGTAAAATTCTACATTTTGTTTTTGGCAACAACCGTGAGAGGCAAAAGTATTTTTGAGTCGAACACAAACAGCATATCTCAAAAAAATTGCTGTATTAAAATTTTTGAGGCACCATTATGTTAAAACATATGAATCAACATATTGTTTTGGTTTAGATTCGCAAGTGTTTTTTATAATATTGTACAATATTATTTTTAAAGCCAATTTTGTTGTTGTTAAATACGAGTTCATTGATAATGAAACTGCCTTTCTTTCTAAGCGTTATATTAACGTTGTCTTTGACAGGTGATTATTGCTTTGTTTGGTGATATAGTTGTTCGGTATTTTATACTTGATGTTGTTTTTGGAACTTCGATCGAATTAACTTTTTTTTCACTTATAGTGTCCATTTTTTATATCGTTAACAACCAAAAAAACACAAAGAAAAACAAAGCGAAAAAAATACCTCAAAAGGAGACTCAAAATTTAACGAGAAAATACGAATCCCAGTCCTAATGTAATTCATTTACTATTTTTTCCTCTCTCACTTTGCCCAAACTTTCTAAAGTTTATACGAATTATAAGCAAACGCTTTTGTGTAGTTGGAAAAACTTTGAAAAATGAATGAAAGCATGTTGATAAAACAACAGTTACTCAAGAAATGTTTTAAGTTTTGCCGATTTTTAAAACAGTATGTGATTCGATTAAATTTTGCTGGGTTAATTATTTCTGTCACGTTTTCGAGCAAAAAAAGATGAGCGTGTGTTGTTTTAAATATCATAGCATTTCCACTAAATAGGCTAAACTCGGTTCTTTTAAATATTTACAAAAATTTTGAGACTAAATTTTTTTTTAATTATAAAAGTTCCCCAGCGTTTTTCATTTCCCTTGCTGCAAATATACCCGAAATTTTAATTGTAGTACAAAGTTATACATAAAACCATCAAATATGTTGAAAATTATTGGGTAATACTTATAGCGGATGAGCGCAGTTGTGCACTTTTTGGGTTCTCGAATAATTAATTACTGCCGATCGCGCTTTTTCGATTTTAGCAGCATTATGATGGTTTTCGGACGATAATAATATCATTATACGAATGCACAAGAATTGTGCTTTTTCTTGTAACAAAAATGGAAACAATAATAGGAACGAAATCATTGAAATCAAATTAATAAAATCAAGATCCAATCACAGCCGAAATCATTTTTTCAGTAATTTGTTTAATTATCATGAGCTTTGCTACCGAAAATCATATGATTATTTTGAAGCGCGTTACAGAGTAAACCATGCGTTAGCTTGCTTTAGTAGTGCCTAATTTGTAGTTTGTATTGATGATCTTTTTTTTTTATTTGATGAGGAACTATCAATAATACACTAGTCCACGAAAACACTGATCATCGCAAGCTGACAGCGAACCAACTGCGAGTCCACCAACGTAATGGTGACAGTCAGTTTCGGTTGCTGGCAGTTTGTTTGCGGTCTTCAAGGACTAAAGGGGCATTCAAGTCATTTTGAACTTTCTACATCTTGTCGTTTACAAGATATCGCAGTACAGAGTTAACAATTTTCCTCTTTCTTCAGAATTGCCATTTTGCAAGATAAACTTGTAGAAGGTTGGCTTGAATTTAATTGAAAAGCAGTTAATTTACAGTTCGAACTCTTTACTTTGATTTGACTACTACGCTGCCGAAAACACATTAAAAGTAACAAATATCCAGTAACTTTTTGAAACTTTGTTTCTTATAGGCATCCCTGGAAAATTTTCGAAAGAGAAAAAGCGTTTTAAAAGTAAACCTAGCTGTTATGTCTTGGGAACGGAAGATCGTAGAACGTAGAAGCCCAAATTTGGTGAAGTTAGTCTTCAGATCTGTCAAAAATTTTAGTGAAAAAAAAACGAGCAAAAATTTTTTTAACCTGAATGCCGTTTTTTGCGAAATATCGATGAGCCAAATTTTGTTCAAAGCAATGTTCTTGTGTGAGCGAATATGCCAGAACAGAGTACATTTTTTAGTATTTTTGCAAGATTTTATCACTCGTGTTTTTACAGGTCAAGTTCTTAGCCAAGATGATATTGATGAAGATGATGTAGCAGGTAAATTATAGAGTTTATTGTGATTAATTTCCAGCTCCATTTTGTTGATATTTTCAACTTTCTTTTCAGCTCCTTTCAATGTTTTTGCGCTCGTTTCCAACACAGTTCCTCTATTCGCTCTTGTGGGCTGGACCGGCAATGATGAAGCCTCATACTACAACGTACAAATATACAGGTAATACTTCAAAAGTCTCGTTTCGATGGTATAGCCAGTGGCGCAAGCAGGAGAGGGGCTAATTGGCTAATGATTCAGAACAATCACTAGCAAAAAGTAAAAATTGCTAAGACAGTCACAAAGTACAGTATAGTTAACCGTAAAGTACAAGAATGTAAACGTGTTTTGAACTGGACCTGTAAGTAGGGGAAAGGGGGAATGTGCATTTTTTGCCGAAAAATCACAAAAATTACCCAGCGGCTGTGGCGTTAGCCCCAAGGCCCCTGTTTGTGATATGCTTAAGTTACAACGGTTCGATCAGCATAATGCCGAATTATGATATTTTTTAGAACAAAAAAATAAAACTTTTGGTTCAAGCCCTCTTTAGTAAAATTCTGGTTGTGCGCCGACTATAGCTTCATGCTTGGACAAATTTACTCGATTCTTTACAAATACAAGACATTCAATTTATTGCAATAATTGCCAGGCAAATTTGAATTGATTAGTTAATTTGAAGCGGTTTTGCTCACATGCCATTCAAAGTATTGTTTCAAGTAACGTATTTTATGTTTAATTTTATTGCATTAAGCGAAATCCCGGCTTCAAGAAATGTAAAAACCCAAACGTTACTAGCCATCTCTTTGAAAATTCGTGCCATAAAATTGACCTTGCCAAACCTAAAATACTTGGAACTGCCTGAAACCAAACAATATAAGCTCTTCATTTCGAAAACTTTAAGCATTGACAAACTGAAACCGGACATAAACGTAAATCAGTCGTCGATAACTTTGTCTTTGTTCAACCCGTGATATTGCTTTTTCCTCATTCTTATTCACTGCACAGTGCTATAATATCGCAAAAATACTCAGGGTATGTAACAGTAACACAGCAACTTGTGTACAACCAGCAAGTTTTAGGTATTTGCAGCGCTATTTTGCAGCTTTTGTTCCAGTAAGGCTACGTTCATTCGAGACCTGTTTGACAGTTTTACACTTTTTTTATTGTTTTAGATATTATTTTTACCGATGATGGACGTAGCTAAGTCCGAAACGTTTGAAAATTTCACTATTTTAATTGAGGCTTCACTGTTTAGCCAAGCAAATGAAGTATACTGTAAATAGGGTATAGACAATAAAAAAAACTGATTTACATTATTTATTCTAAATCTTGGTGGTATTCGAAAATAATGGTTAACGTCTATTTTGTTTTTCCAATAGAATTTCTGCAGTAAAACTTCTACAAAATAATTGCAATTGTGTGAAATCTAAACTCAAGTACAATATATGTTTATATGCAATATACCGTAAAAGAAAAAAATTAAAACATTTTTTCTGAATTTAACCAAAATTCAAATTTGTTGTCATTGTTCAATGATTTACAAAAGTTATTGTACTTGCCGGCGATGAAACCTCTCCTAATTGAATCAGTGTTTACCAAACTATTTTTTTTAATCTTGCAAAAATTATTGTTTTTAGGACGTCAGATGATGTGTTGTTCCAAGAGATCCAAAACGTATTTTCAACATCTACTAATGTCGCTGGGCTTGAACCAGGAACAAATTATACAGCTTATGTTTCTGCTGTTTATACAACCGAAGACGGAAATGAAATAGAAAGCGCGCCAAGTGATCCACATTTTTTTGCAACTAGTAAGTACTTTAATTCTATTTTACACGATGATGGCTGGAGGCGGGCAAAAATGCCCCTCATCTTGTTTTGTGTGATAAATTCCTTCAGGAAAACGATTTTTAATTCAAATCAACTTGACTTTGAGTCAAATTTATTTACAAATAACTTCTGAAAATTTGAAGTTGCGGAGATAACTGGTAGTTCTCAAGTTTGAAGTTTACCGAAGTCACTTTCCGGAATCTGAGCATTTTTTTCTCATATTTAACTTAAATGACGCACAAGACGTTTTTGTGACGTAGTCACGTTGACTTAGGCATTTTATGATTCATTATAAAAAAAACTAATGTACAAAATTTGAACCGCCTATTACGCTATCGCAAAAATGACGTCATTTTTTGAAAGTATGGCTGTGACATCTTTGTGATGACGTCATAGACGAAACATCACTTTTTCTAAAAAATTTTGGTGAACACCTACCCATATGCCAAATTTGGTGTACCCATGACTTTTGGTTTCGAATTTAGATGGGGGGCAATTTGCTCCCCTCTCTTGTGTAAAACGCGTTGGTCAAATAGCCAGGCTTGTCCATGGGAATGGGATTACCATGAGAATCCCATGGGAAATGTTCCATGGGATGGGATGGGACAGCATGCATTGCATTTCTAATGGAACCTATGGGACAGAAATTGATGAGCAGGAAATTGAAAATTTGCTGAATGAGCACTGTGACTCGAAATATGCCAGAATGGTAAAGAATTGTAAACTCTTCTGAACTTCAATGTTAACAAAGTCAATATATTTTGTCGTTATGTATCTCTCTGTGTACGAGTAGCCCTGTCTAGTACACATTATACTTAAATTTTCATAAATTTATTAACTTTGATTGAATTGTATTTCGATGGGAATCCCATGGGATAGGATGGGATGGGACAAATATGAACTGCTATGGAATGGGATGGGACAAAAAAATATGTCCCATGGGCAAGCCTGCAAATAGCCCGTGTAAAGTATGGTTGACAGACTCAAAGTAAATGAATTTTAATTTTTGAAAGATCTAAAATGAAAGTTTGATAATAGTTTTGAAAACAATTGAGAAAGCTATGTAAGGTCATCATAATGATTTTAAAATCAATTGGAATGCTTTCTAATTATGTAGACTACGAAAAAGAATGCAGACTCCATTTTGTACAATAGTAACATTCTACTAGTATAATTATTATTGTAGAATCTGTAAATTTTTTTGACAGTCACATGTTTTTCCAATTATTGAACTTACTGGAAATTTTTGTGTGCGAATAATTAAAATGATATTTATAAAAATATTTTCATGCTCCACTGCTGTTGTTCTTCCTCGTCCACGATTATCAGCTTTGCTTCCTGTTGTGAATCATGTTTTTCATTTCCGGATGTTGACTTTGGAAAAGGAATACGTGGAGGTCTGCGAAGTGCGGCCCACGACCAGCAAAACTTTCAAAAAAGTACCTCGTCAAAAAAGTTGGTACACCTCTGTAATAAAGCAGCCAAAAGAAAAAATCATCTTTCGTGTCCTCGATCTTCCCTTTATCGAAACATTCGAAAAGCACGTATTAATTAGCACGACTAAATAATCATTTCGAATATGGTGAGTAGTGAAGTTTATTTGATTGCCAATACAGTAGTACAACAATTTCATTCTTTAATTCTGATTTTTTTAGGAACGCCGTGTACGGGTAGACAAGTTCACCTTCCTTGCACTGCCCACTGCGTCAGTACGTGTGAGGACCCCGACCCAATTTGTTCTAGGCAATGTGTACCGGGGTGCGGGTGCCCGACCAATCTACCAATTTGGTTTCAAGGCGGCTGTATTCCACGAGTGTTGTGTCCTCCTCCAACTGGTAAGTTCAAACAAACCCACTCGCTGTAAATATGGATACAAAATTACTGTGCTATATTAACAATAAAAAAAAGACCTTATAAACGTTTAAAAGTTTTATTCTGGGCAAAGTGCTACCAAACGAAAAAGAAAAACCTTCTAAATATTGCGTAGCTGGCAGAAACTACCCGGAATTTTGTTTATTTCTACTTAAACAAAGAGTTTGTAAAGCATAAACCACATAATTTTAAGTTAGTATGGTATAAATAGTCTGTTCTGACAGCTGCGTTGATACATTGTCGGCAGCGTGGCCAGTAGGGTAAAGGCGTCCTTTTTACGACGACCCTGATCGCATGATCTCGGTTCAACCCGCACCTTGGTCACGTTGTTGCGTCCGTGCATAGGACGCCTTACGATCATTATCTCTGCTTTGGTGGGTTCGAAAAAGCAGCAAATTCATTGGACAAGAATTTAAAGAAATTCATGGGAACAATGGATGGACTGGAAACTCCTAAACAGGTGTGGATTCCTCCAAGCACGAAGTGGTTATTGTTATGAAAAGTAAGCGGATCTCCAGTAGCTAGCGTCTGACGCTGCCCGTGACAGGAGGATAAATATGCACAACAACAATATTACTATTGAATTGTGCGATTGTAGGAAGCCCGATATTGCCCACAAACATCCAAGTTGAAAGATTCGAATCGGGGGAAATTGTTGTCGTTTGGGAAGAAGTAGAAAATGCTGTTGGATACACTGTGCAGGTAAGAAAATACAACTTTACTTTTTGGTTGCTGTTGTGTGATTTTTGAAACTTGTATCTTTCGTAATGAACTCATACGAGAATCAAAAATTAAAACCAGTAAAAACATTTATAAAATATGTCCCAAGCAGGCTGTTTTGCCGTTAGGCCCTTTAGGGGGATAACAACAAATCTTATTCCAATAATTACTGTACGCTTGAATAAGATCTACTGTCACCCCCCCTGAAGAGCCTAACGGTGAAACAGCCTATTTGGGACATTATTTTATAGGTGTTTTTACTGGTTGTAATTTTGAACTTGCTCTGATCAAACGCCACCAAGTTCTTCATCTGCTTCGTAGTAAAACACTTCATATGAAAATCATCGTAGTATTTTCGAACTTATTTGACGTGAATTTTTTGTCGAAATAAACCCACGCAGTACAGGCAGGGAGAACAATGTGTGAAATGTCGACTAGAATTGCAATAAACATATTGTGCGTTTTAGGTGCGACGGACTGACCTCGGCAACGCAGTAGTGCAAACTATTGAATCTGATGGTCCGTTTACGGTTGTTGACGGTTTAGAAGCCAATGAGGTCTACCTGTTTAGCGTGGCCGCGAATCTGAGTCCGCAAGACGACTCAGACCTCATTGCACGAGACGCCATTCTTCCTCCTTCCAACATTTTTATTTCCAACATCACAGATCACAGTTTTAGAGTTCAATGGACTCCAAGATCGGAGGCCGTGGTAAGATGATCAATATAACCTTGCTTAATGTACCATTTTGTTTTTAATTAGATTAACCCTATTTTACAGGAGGTTGGGACAAAATTTATTTATTTGAAATGATTTATTTTTTCATTATAAATCATTTCAAAACAGAACTTTTTACTTAGATTTTAACATGACTTTGAGAAAAATTTATTCAAACCTCTAAACATTTTAGTTTTGCTATAAGGTAAGGAAAAGTTTCCCAATTTGAGGTGTTCCAAAGTCCCTTTCCAAAATTTTACCATTTTGGCCCATTTTTGACGTAAATGACGTCAAAACACATTTTTTCGACGTAGTCGCTTTGACTTAGGCATTTTATGATTCAGTTTCAAAAAACAAGACCTATGTGCAAAATTTAAAACAGCAGGTATATGACGTCATTTTTCCAAAGTATCGCCGTAACGACACGGTGATGGCGTCATCAACTCAAAACCAGGTTTCACAAAAAAATTTGATCAACACCAAACCGTATGCCGAAGTTGGTGTTCTGGTGGCTTCCGGTATAAAAGTTATATATGGGGGTTTTTACCCCCCTCCATGTATAATAAAATGCGTAGGTCAAAAAGCCCGTAAAAATAGCTTTAAACTCTAAACTGGTTTGAAGCAGCAAATTTGCATCTCATCGCTTGATTTTAACTCCTGGATTTTTAACTCCTTGCAAAATGAATAGGTTTAAGAGCAAATGAAATGGCGCCACAGTCACACCTAGACTGAATTACTTTCTACTCCCTTTCGGAACCACTGACATACCTAAAATTATCCTCACAGACCAAGCAATCAAAGTTGATGAGTCCAGTGAAATGAAGAGTATTTGCCTGGTGTGTTGTGGAGTATTAATACTTTCATAATTGAATGAGACGGATGCGGTTTGATAAAAACCTTCAAACAAAATTCAAACAAATATATTTACATAATTGAATAAGATCATTTTTGTTATTGAGCAATTCTACTTCAAAAAAGATAAGAACTTCATTATAATAATAGACTCGTTCATGATTTTTTATTTCTTGAAAGTATTGCGTTTTATATTCATTCTTACATTTTACGTTCTAATGTTTTCAGCGATATGTATTTGTTCTTTTTGACGAAAGCCAAACAGCGCCTTTGTATTCTAATGAGAAAGTTCCGGGAAACATTATCAACGTGGAGTCCCTAACCCCTGGCACAACGTATTATTTTTCTTTGGCTTCAGTAAGAAGAGAAACCGACCCAGGGATTTCTAGTCCTTTGATGAGAGTTACAACCGAGGGAACAAGCCCAGAAGGTCTTTTGCACGCAGCAACTATCATGGTAGGTATTCCGGAGGAGACAACCACTCCTGTGACTACCACAACCACACCACCCTCCACGACAATGCCTCAAACAATGTAAGTTGCAGATTATCAGGTTGTAGAAATGCTTTTCCTGGTTAAAATAATTAATAATAAATACGCGGAGCATAATTTTTCAAATTTGAAAGAAGTGATCAATGCTTGGAGGACAAAATGATTTACTACTATAAATAACGATTCAATATCAGTTAATTGGTTAGTTTGCATTTGAGATATGTATAAGGTTTTCAGGTGCACTAAACTACCGGTACAGGTTTTTGGATTTGGAACTTGTAATTTTTCTTTAGATTTTCTTCAAACAAAGAAAATTTAACGATTTAACAGCCACCTCTAGCACCTGATTTAACTGCATAAAAAATAGGCAAGCAAAAGTGCTGGGCAACAGTTTTTTTTTGTAATATTGTAATTCTAATTACATCTTTATTCACGAAATATATTACATCTTTGGCCAAGAGAAAGCGAAGGGACCTTTCTGTCTTCGAATAAAGGTACCACCTACCCACCTGTCAACCCAGTAGCGCATCTATGGAGGCAATAGCCCCCTCCATCGGCCAGTGGACCAAAATGCAGAATTAGAAAAAAAACCACGTTTCTAGCACTTCTGCACTGTCTTTTGCTCTGGAATGAACTCAAATAGGATTTAAAGCACCATTTGAAACATTTATTTTGGGTGGGGAGCTAATATGTCAAAAATAAAACTCACAAATAAGTGAAAACTTTGAAAAATGGCCAAAAATAAGCAATCAAATTTGATAGCTTTTTGAAAAATGCTAAACATAGGTTCGACCAAAAAAAAATGAGAGTATAGAGAATAGGGGGCAGCTCTTCAGTTCTTTCAAATCTAATTCCATCCCCTTCAATTATTTTTCTCTGTACTGTAAAATATAACCGAAATATATTTCTCCTTGTGAGTAATCTTGAACTATAAGAATTTGTGATTTACCAGCTTTCAAATAAGAGAACTACAATTTTACCATCAACCACCTACCACAAAATCCATTTATCTATTTATGCAACCGGTTTGATCACGTTTTCGCACAGCTAATTTTTATGCCACGTTTTAAAAGCATTAATTTTTTTTTTAAATAGACCTAAAATTATGTTATTTGTGCAAAAAAATACAAAAATTTTGAGCGCTGGTGACACAACTTCCAGACCATCAAGGCAGGTTGCTGACCACGCGCCTGTGTCAATCACACACGATGGAGGCTTCACACTGGCCCTTTCAATGCTGAGCGTCAAGCAGGGAAGCTGTGAATACCAATTTTTCTAGTCATTGATTTGACCCGACCGGGAATCGAACCCAGGTATGCTCAAATTTTGGATGTCGTATACTAAAAATTTATTGGTTTCTTTTCTTAGATGTCTGCAAGAATATGATGCTGTGAGACAGTTTGTTGAAACCTTTCCCGATCTGGACCCAGAAAATATCCCCCGATTCCCAGATTGCGATTCCGCTGGTCTTTACGTAACACGCCGATGCGACAGAACAAATAGCAACGAGTGCTTTTGCGTCTTAGCGGAAACTGGAGAAAAACTCCGTGGGAGTGATTTTGGTGGATCGAACTCCGCCTTTGAACTGGACTGCGATCAGTGTAAGAGTTGCTGTATATTAAAATTTAGTTTTCAAATCTAGGTTACTGTACTTGACGATTGTCAAAATATTTACCGTACTGTATGTCGAAAGTAGAGTATAGATTGATGGCAGGAAAATGCATTTGAAATAATTTTGACGGTCATTTTGGTGCAACTGGAAGTGTAATAGCAGTAAATATTAAGAGATTAAAAACGCAGGAATATTTTCAAATGATTTACCGGTTTTAGGCCTAAAGGTAAACAGCAAAATAAAAATAAAGTATTTGCGTTACGTTGGCTATGTCAGGGTAACGGAAATTTATTAAACGTTTTATGCATTAAACTTTTTTTGTAAAATAACCAGTAAATTCTGTATTGAAGCTGGCGGTTCTTAACTTTTCTCGAATTTTCATCCTTATTCTTTTTTTGTACTTAACGTTATTTGGGAATGAAGGAAACACAAATTTATTGTTGCTTTGTTAAAATATGATTACTGTTACACAAATCAACAATGGAAATACGGTACTGCGTAGAAAAACCAAAGACAACTCTGTGTAAGAGTATACGATTAAGTTCGTGTATAAATCACTAGTATGTTATAACAATTTTTTTTATGCTGATGCAGGCATTGTTCTTCATTTATTCTTACATTTTGAGCAAAAACGAGCCTAGTGTTCTGATGAAGTTGCTGTTATATGAAAAAAGTGCACCAGGCCCGGCGCTACGGAATCGCATTCCGGGGCCGTGCCCCCCCAAACGAAAGTTGTGCCCCCCCAGCGAAGACTGTGCCCCGAGGAAATTAACAGGCTCGCGGCCACTGGAGCGCAAATCTAGGCCTGAGACTCGCAAAATAGTGGATTCACACCTAATTTTATGAAACCTCGCGTATATTTTGGACGAAGACCTTTTTTTGTGTTTTTTTTTTTTGGTCTTCACCTTTTTTGTTTGATCCACACTCTCTAATTCAGATATATAAAGTTCTCGTGCCTCCCCAAAATTTCTTTATGCCCCCCCAGTCGCGCTATCCTGGCGCCGGGCCTAAAGTGCACTTAAATTGGTTGCTCCGTTATCTTTTTCTGTCAAGGTTGGGGAAAGCTGGCAGTTTGATTTGAAGAGCGAAAGGTCCTTTCGCTGTCTCCTGGCCAAGGTAACTTGGTTAATTAAATGTAATTACAATCGCAATAAATCAATAAACCTTTTGCTGTAATTGACATGTTAAACATTGAACAGATGGGGCTTTGAACGTTACAATTTCACCATTCAACGTTCGCAGTATCCGAAGCGCATCGATGCTGCTTGAATGGGATTCAAGTGACGTTGTTGATGGTTATGTCGTGACGGTTAGTAGTGAGAATTTGGAGGACAGGACTCAATTCGTCAGCCAAAACTCTCTGCTTCTTGAAGACCTTATTCCAGGACAAACGTACACGATCGGAGGTAAACTCGGTAGCTTTTTTGCATTGAACGTTGTGGGATTGCCTTAAGGGTTAGGGACCAAACTCGAACTACCAAGGTTTTGGGTGTGATTCTGACTTTCGCTTTTGCTTTTGTTAAATTGAATCTAGAATTTTTGTTCGTCTTTGTTTTGTATAGACTTTTTCCATTTCAACCTATATTGCAAACTGTTATTTCAGTTGAATTTCAACATTTTTTTAGCTTACGCCATCAATTCGCAAGGATGGTCAAGCTCAATCAGTTACATCAACGCGACAACCGCATTTGTTGATGCTCCTGAAAATTTACGGGTTACGGAAACTACCGGAAACAGGTCGGTTGGAATTACAATCAGTTTTGTTTGAAATTATTTTAACTTGTTTTTACTATTCTTCAGCAATCTCAGAGCCAATTCTTGTATGTAGTTTAGAAGGATTCGAAAAAGCAAATTACTTGCAGTAGTAAACAGCTTTACCACAAACCAGTCAATCAACATCAAGCATATACCAAATTTCTGCTTAAAATCATCCGCTGGTACGATGATTTTCCGTCGAGTAGAGACTCGGGTGAGGAGACCAGACCGAAAATGGGTCATATTGAGATTTTCTTCCCACTTACAGCACAGCTTATGCTTTTATTTTATTGCTTATTGATGACGTCATTACGACACACTTTAATTAATTCATTTTTTTGCTCCACAGCGCCACCATTACTTGGGAAAGCTCGTTTGTAGGCGTGGATTCATTCGAAGTTCATGTGGTTTTGACTGAAACAAACGAAGTGGTTGAGACCTATTTCGATGTTCTTTTAAACTTTATCACAATTTTTAATCTCCGCCCCTCGGTCAGCTATAGAATTGAAGTACGGTAAGAACAAAAATTGTGTGCTTTAATAAAAAAAAGTTTAAAGGGATATAGCAGGCAAAATCAATGGCAGGGTTTCTAAAATTAGTGTAAAACTATTACTATCAGTTTATTTGCGTTAACTGCATCCTTCTTCACTGAACTGTTCCAGAATTTTCTTTAAACACATTATTGTTACGTTCTCCCACTTAGCACAACATTGATGATTTAGATGAGCAGCGCTGACGATACTATCGTTACGCGCATCTGACTACTGCTTTGAATTGTTTGGCTGTGATCTGGTAAATCAAAACAGACCCCAGCTCTAAAAAATAATTTACGACTTACCAGTAGTGATTCAGTCATAAAAATCGAGGACCACAAGTTCAACGAAAATATGTTTGAAGTAGGTTACTGTAGAATATTTCAGAAACAGTTGCGTTAAAAAGTTAAGGCAAATAGGTTATGCGCACTCTTCCGGACTCTTATCTAAGAGCAAAAAAAGTAAGAAATATATCTCAAGATTTTTTTATTTTCTCTTGGGTTCGATATTAAAATAAGAACAAGCGTCTGAAAGGGAACGCAGTTCATGAAGTACAGTATATAATACTCCATAAATATGCCGCAGAGCTTAAGAGCAAAAGGCGTTACTTTTTTTAGATTTTGTATAGTTTGTCGTCCTTTATGAGTTACTTAAACCTATTGATTTTGTAGATCAGTTGCGATCATCGGCTTTGATGACGTCACCAACGAACCGATTACCCACCGTAGTGAAGAAGCCTCTGTGGATTTAACTCTACAGTGCCAGCTTCCCCCTCTGGACTTGCTATATGTCCTCGACTCTTCCGCCAACGTAGGCTGGCTCCACCTGCAAGACGTCAAAGGCCTCATGCAAAACATTACTCAAGATGTTGCACCCGTCAACCAGGATAACGGCACAAGGGTGTCTGTAGTGAAATATTATCGAATTGCAAGATCAAGCTTCAGCTTTTCAAGGTATTTTGTGTTTTTGACATTGCTGTTATTGTAACTACATTTTGTTCACCAAGTTACTTAAGCCAAGAGAAAGCGAAAAGACCTTTCGGTTTTTGAGGCAAGCATCCATCTGCCCATTGCCCAACTGTCTACAACACACGCTGGAAACTTCACACTGTCCCTTTTGATGCTGAAAGTCAAATAAGGAAGCTGTAAACACCAATTTTTATAGCCTTTGGTTTAACCCGATCGGGAATCGAACCCGAGTCTACCGTTTTCTAATCAGACGTTTTATCCAGTCACCCAACCACTGACCGGTTCATAAAACAGGTTAACGGATTTGGGAGTTATACAACTTCTAGTCAACTCTGCTGTAAATTCAGTTTTTGGCAACATTTATTGTTTTTCATTTTGAATTTAAATTTTTGTTTTACCGCAGCTTTTGTGTTATATAATTATGTTACGAATCTAATGTTCTAATCTGAAGTAGAATGCCTGTTTCATTCCAAGAGCTGGTGATAATTCTAGCGAAGATTAGTTGAATAAACTTGCTTGTGATTTGCGATAATCCAAATTGAAATAGATTTGAGAAGATATTGTTTAATACCGCTTTCTTCGCAGATTCAGTAGCACGAGAACTGTGAGTTTGGCGTTGAGTTTTCTCAGTTATAACGGTGGAAGTAATCACAACGTTACCCGTGCTCTCGAATACATCAGAGAAAACTATTTCAGCTCATCTACTAATGCCGATAACCAACCCAGACCTGATGCCATGTCCATTGTCGTATTTTTCTCTATTGGTAAGCAGATTGCAGTGAAATTGTTTTGAGATTATTTTTGCTTTGAGAGCGTATTGCATGTTTTCTTTTGATGTAGTCTTAATATAGGTAGCTTAGGCAGGATATTGAAAAGGACGGAAGGGTAGGCGAGAAATAAAACAGGAACGTTTTCCAAGAAGCATAGAAATACTGATGGGTGCACTGAATTTTTGCTGGAGAATAAGGTATAGACCAAAAAAGTTTTTGTCCTACTTTCGCTTTCGGTTCAGCTGATTTGAGTTAATTTTCGACCAGAATGAAAGTGTAAACTGAAAAAGGTCTTTGCCCAAACTCAATTGTCATTTTAGCAGGTTTGCGTGAGTTGTTATCCTTATTAGGGTGAAGACTACTTTTAAAAAAAGGGTCTTATTCGAACTGTTCGAATCTCATGGCTGAGATCGACTGTTGCAGGTTAAAAAAAGACTTGCTCGTTTTTTTAAAGAGGGGGAAGGCATGGATGTATCTTTTTAACTTTTCTTACGATTTTGGGGTGAAGCCAAACTGTAAGAGGAGGGGCATGGCACAATGCCTAATGCGCTAACGTAGGCCTAATGGGTCTAATGCTAAGCAATTTGTGCGTAACTCTACCGTGGCAAAGAATTTAGCAAAATTGATAGTTTTGTGTTGGACTTATCAAATGATACATACTGCAGTTGAAATGACGTACTCGTAAGACAGTTTTTAAACCTTTTGTTCTTTGCTATAAAATTTTTGAGATTTGACGCGTTTTTATTCCTTTTTCTCGACATATATGTCCTATCATTCCAACGCAGAGCACCATCTTGCAGTTCTGTTAAAAGTAGGCAACAACCTCAATACACTGCAAGTATTTGTGTCCAACTGGAAAAAATTAAATTTTTTCGGAAGGAAAAGCTTCACCATCTTTTTTCAAGCCTTCACGTGAAAGTTGAAGGTTTCATATAATTAATACTCCAGCATTGAATTTTAGGCGGGCCTCAAAGCGATTTCAATCTCACAAGAGCAGCTGCCAATTCCTTGGGACAAGTTGCTAACGTTGTATCTGTGGGAGTGGAAGGCGAATCAGACGACACAGTTCTAGACGCGATCGCATCGAGGCCAAATCTTAAGGTTGTGGCGCCATCTTACGATGAACTACGAAATGTGGACACGACAATTATCGACAAATTTTGCACCCTTTTGTAACAAAAAGTTGAATATTGTGAGAGTTTATTGGTTGATTTCAGTCAATTGAAAATAGAGATTTTTGCAAACCTCTTTACATGATAATTGCCAAATTACCTCTTGTTGCCTACCTACATGCAATAGAACAAAATTTGTAATTCCAATTTACACCGTACCTCTGAATAACACCAAGTACTGCACTAGCTTGTGTCAACTTGTAAACTTTCGAAAAATGCTATCTTTCAAGTCACTGTATCGTTCCAATTGTTTCGATTTGCCAAACAGTTTATCGTAAATTGCTAAATTCTTAAAATGAAGATTTGCTACGACTTGCCAACCAGAACCGTTTTGTGTTTCCAGCACGGCAGCGAGGCAGAGTTTTATATCCTAGGTCAATAACATGTAGGGTTGTAGGAGAGCTACGCCAAACTCCCCCCATCCCTCTCATCTTGGACCTGCTTCATACTGGATTTTAATGTTTTTTTGATGAAGCTTATTGTTACAATCAAAGAACACAAATTTAGAAGCAAAGTAGTCTCTAAATCGCAGTAAAGACCAATTCAGGGCCTTTCTTTAACGTTATATGACTGTTCCCCTCCCCCCCCCAGTCAATATTCAAATCCAAAGAAAAGGGGATTGCAAAACACAATTTATCCAAGTTAAGCAGCTAAACACGTTTCATTAAAAAATGACACTATTCACTCTAATCCTTGCTAGTGGCTACTGGCTACCAAGGCTTCAAGCACGATCAAAAAGTTACAAAGCAGTGACTGCACGCGGTAGATCACCTTCTTCTAGCATCCAAACGCTGGAAATTAAAAAAAAAAATAATGCAAAGACCTTCTAACACAAAGGTTAAGATTCTTAAGAGATAGCCCTAGTAGATGCGTTAAGTACCGGTAACAGCTTATATTTTGACAAAACATAATAATTACCCAGTAATTTGACTTAAGCGTAGATTAGACAATGACAAACAATTTTTTCCATAAAGTCACAGGATTACGACAAACCAAGAATTAGTGAAACAAAAATGCACAAACATTAGATTGGAATTGAGTTTTCAGTCACGAGTTGAAACGCAGGGCAGATTACTTTTTTTTGAAAAAACACGTTCTGAAAAACAACTCGTAGGCGTTTTAATTGTGCTACGCCCCCTCTTCTCTATCAGTGCAAAACGATAACTACGCGATTTTTAGAACAGTATTAGATCGTTTTTGTATAGTTTGTCACAAAGAGTTTTGATCGTAGATATTTTGAACACATTACTATCATTGCCATTTCAAGAAATGTTGAGTAGATGATTCGCAAAGAAAACCGCGCACGCTATGTTACTGTAAAATATTTATGCAGATAGTGTTGTATATTAGATTTTGTGTACTTTTTCTTGAGTTTTTGTACGTTGTGCAATAGTACATGTATTCGCTGTAATAAAATAACGACTATACTTTGGTAAACAACAAAGTGTTTTTGATCAAAAAGTTCTGAACTATGATTTATAATCTGTTCGGTCTTGCCTTTTAAGCGCAGTTATTTCACTTTGTATTTCAAGGTAAAAGATGAAAGGAGTGACTATTTCACCAAACAATTTTAAGTTGAAGAGAATGAAACGGAAATAAGGAATATTTATTAGGATGGTTCAAAACACTTTTTTTTTTTTGAAAAATAATGCTTCAAACGGTTTTTCCCGTTGTATTACCCAAAAAAATAATATTGACCAATTTTTAAATAAAATTTTTTGATGTTTAGGGGTAGCGCAACTCGATTTTAGTTTATGACGTCATTAATAAAAGTGAAAAAAATTTTTTCAGGAAACACTGACAAGTGGCATATCAATCGAAGCAAAATGACCCTATAAGTCGTAATTTGTTGATTGCTTTGGTTTATTACAGTGCTTTTCAACCTGTGGGCCATGGCCCACCGCTGGGCCACAGGGCATTTTGCAGTGGGCCTCAGAGCATATTGGTAAAATTCGTATTTGGAAAAAGTCGTGCTAGAATCTTTTTTAGCTGGAGATAACCTGTTATCGGCTGGATAAACCGCTTGAATTTCGATAAAGACGTTTTTTGTTTTTGAGATCACCTGTTTTCCGCCGGAAAAACCGTTTCAATCTACTTCAAAACTGATTTAGCCGGAAAAATTGGGTCGAGTTCTTGAGCAATACTTTGAGAGTGGGCCATGGAAAATTTTCAAAACCAAAATGGGCTACGGTTAGAAAAAGGTTGGGAACCACTGGTTTATTAGCATTAAGTAAGGACTTGATTTCAAAATTTTAAATTGATGACGTCATCGTTTTTAGTTAAAATAGCATATTTGCTCACTTTATTGAGTATTAAGTGGAACATGGTTACCTGGTTGCCTCTTATCTATACAAAATCGTATCAGTACAAATAACATCAATCATGTACGTCTTTTAAGGCAATATACTAATCATAGAGTGCTTAAATACTTGTCAAAAATAACCTAATGTTTGTGAGTACTATCTTAGATATATTATTACCTTCTGAATTGTACTGAAAACGTAAATTATTTTACAATACAATTTTATTGGATTGAGTAAATAGAAATGACTACACAAGAAGCACAACTAAAATTTGGTTGATTGGCAATCCTAAATCTCATCTTAATACCAGCTGCTTACCGATCAATGACGGTGTTACGCATTACTTTTTTCACCTTTTTAAAAATCACAATGCCACAGCAAATGATGCTGTAAAGCGAACGATTAAAGCAGTAACTGAAATTTTGTTGAAATCGGGAATTCCTATGAAGAGTAGTTGACTGCATTCAAAACAACTTCTGAAAATTTTTGAATCATGGAAAAAAATTTAAAAAAGTAAGAAGCACAATAATAACATCGAAAGAAACAACAGAACAAGATTTTGTGAAAGTTTGGAAACATTTTTTGATCTTGCTTTTAAAAACGCCGAGCAACAAATTTCTGGTGATCGTCTAAAAACCGATAAAGCTAAAAAGGAAGATGTGTTTTTTTTTGCATGACCAAAGAAATGCTCACAAAACGTAAATGTCCACTTTCGACCATCAATCAAAAGAAAAATGGCTAAGAAAAAAATCGAAACTGAAAATCTCAAAACTACACAAGTCTTATCTAGCAAAACAGATAAAACCCTACCGCTAACCCAATTTATTTACAAGACTTCTCTCATTCTGAATCTGAAACCCCAGGGGAAGAATTCAGCCCGTGTTCAAGCAAACGCATTCATGCTTCTAACCAAACCGTATCCGTCCAATATTATAGAAAATCCAAATCCAATACCCTAACTCCCAAGTAGCTGACAGGAAAGACTTGTCTTTACCCAGATTCTGTCCTTTTGTGTGCTCAAATTTTCTGCCCAAGTTACAAAGGGGGGGATGCAGCAATTTTGCAAACTATTCTATGCTAATTATACTATCCTGGCGACCCAAAGGGGGGGGGGCATGGCACCATGCCCCCCCTTCCTAAATACGCTCCTGTCCACAAATCATTCTCTGTCGTTGCTTCCATGATTTTCTTCTTCGGGAAGCATCTATCATGGATTTTTTCCACAATTCAAAAATTTTCAGAAGTTGTTTAGAATGAAGCCAATTACTTTTTGTAGGAATTCCCGATTTCAATTACTACTTCAATCGTTCGTTTTACCGCAATGGTTTCCTAACTTTATACCATCACGGACCTCTGTGGATGTCAGAGGTCTCTACTTAATTAATTCTCTATTCAAATTATATTGGTTTAAACCATAGGTGGGCACAAGTCTGTTAATCGTTAACAAAGAAGCTAACTTTTTCATTAACTCGTTAATCCGTAGAAAAGTTTTTTCATATTAACGGACTAAATTAACTTCGGTAAAGGTTTTTATCGTTAATATCTTGCAGCATTCATTCATCATACCCGTACAAGTAACACTTGTTGAGTATTAGCACGAATTTTATAGAAAGGAAAGGAGCTCTTTTTTGTGGCAAATAATAAACTGCAGTCTTTTAGGTCTATTAATTATCGCTGTTCGCAAGTTACAAAGATTTTTCGATCGCAGCTTCGCTAGTGCATCTGAACTTATTTTTATCTTGAAATTACATTAGACTGTGAAACGTAACTTCCAAAACACAAAAAAACACCATAGCAATAAATATTTCCTTACAATCAGCTCAACAGCATGAATACGTGTTCTAGAACCGCGTGAATAAAAAAAAATGTAAATTACACGCAAAATATTAACGAATTAACTTCTGTTAATTAAAGCTGAAAATAACGGATTAACGTTAACGGAGGTGTAAACTTTTTTAACGGACCAGTGGTTAACGAAGTTAACGTTTTGCATTAATTTCCCCACCAATGGTTTAAACTGATTTTTACATTTCTAGTTTTGATTTTTTGAAACGTCTCGCGAACTCCCTGGGATGAACTCACTCCCCCCAGGGGGTTCATGCACCCCAGTTAGGGAACCCTGCTTTACAGCATCATTTTTTGTGGGATTTTGATTCTTGAAAATGTGAAAAAAGTAACGCATGACATACATCACCGTTGGTAAGCAGCTGGTTTTAAGATCATATTTAAGATTGCCAGTCAACCAAACTTCAGTTGCGCATCTTATGGTAGTCATTTTTTTTCTCAATCCAATAAAATTATACTGTAAAACAATTTAGGCTTTCAGTACAATTCAAAAGCTAATGTTAAATCTAAAACAGTACTCACAAACATAGGTGATTATTAACAAGTATTTAAGGGCTCTATGATTGGTATATTGCCCAAAAAGACGTTGTACATGATTGATTTTATTTGTACTGAAACGATTTGGTATAGACAAGAGGCAACCTGGTAACCATGTTCCACTTAATACTCAATAAAGATGCTATTTTAACTAAAAATGATGACGTCATCGATTTAAAATTTTGAAATTAAATCCTTACCTAATGCTAATAAACCACAACAATCAAAAAATTATGACTCATTGGGTCATTCTGCGTCGGTTGATATGCCACTTGCCAGTATTTTCCGAAAAATTTTTTTTCACTTTTGTAAATAACGTCATAAACTAAAATCGAGATGCGCACCCCCTCAATAACAAAATTATTTTGCGAAAATTGATCAATATCATTTTTTGGGGTAATACAACGGGGAAAGCCGTTCGTAGCATTACTTTTCAAAAAAAATGTTTTTTGAACAACCCTAATATTCATTCTCATGCATTTTTTATTTACATTAGCAAGGGTTAACAAGAAAGCATTAAAAAGAATGGCAACAGTTTAAAATACTGTAGTGTACATCACCCTGGAAAGGATATCTGTAGAAGAGATAATTCAAGACTCGGAACTCTATTCCAGAATTAGCTAAATTTTTCAAGATTTTTGACACAACAGTTGAAAAACGTTATTTAATAAAACCACGAAACAGACAACAGTAAATACGATCTAATGGCGTAGCAGTACCTAGTTACAAGTGCGTTATTCGAAAAGCTACAATCAATGACACAAAGTAGGTCATAAACTGACTATTTTTTTGCACCAAACAGTCCATATCCATGACCGTATAAAAACAGCACCGAAAATATAGTATCAAAACACAGTGAGGTCAGTCTTCTGCGTAGTAAGGCCAGTCGAAATTTTGGCAGAAATTCAAAACTTGTTCAATAAAACTGGAAATATAGTAGCAAAAAATATTTAAATCGTATGCATCAACATTCAATAAATGAACCTACAACGTCTTACGTAATTTTAAACACATTTTTGTAACATTCCACTTTTTCGCTTTCGCTGGTATTTATAGAGTTAATAGGCCCTAACCGAAAACTATTAATACTTGCGTTAAAGACATAATACTGAATTGAGATCAAATTATGCAAAATCTCATGAACCTATACTATTAGATACTGGTGGTAGTTGATAACAAAATATGGCCCTCGAATTCGGCTAGTCTAAACATTAAGGGTATGCTACAACGGCACTACTTACAATATAAGCTAAAAATATACAAAATACTGAAAACACACATACACAAGTACCAGTCAATTTGACCCGTTGCAACAAAAAAATGAAAGGACACCACTGGAAAATTAAGCGGTTCGACTATGTCTTTATTAAACAGCAATAGGTAATATAAGGTACAATATTAAGGTTTTGTGTATGCAAAAGCAAACTTCTTCACGACCAAATAAACGGATAATTGTTATCAATTCTTTAATCACCAACTTGCCTTGGCAAGGAGGCACTGAAGAAGTAGGCTTCAATGCGGCACTAAATTATCAATATTCCAAAACTTTAATCGTTTTGCGTGCTTCTGGTCTAAAGGCTACCAGCACGGAAGCCTAGGTAAGAGCCACCAGAACGGCGACAACTTAAAACAAGCAACGCGGAAAAGTTATTCGCCCACAAGATTCGAAGCTGCAGCCTTTGGATAACCGGTCCACTGCTTCAGCACTTGAGCTTGAGAGAATGTCTCCTCGCGTGGTCAATTGAGGCTATTTAAACCCAGCAACTCGCTTTTACAACGATGTTGATAATAATTTAATTGTGATGTTTTGACGTTTGCAGACTAGAGTTTCAATGTTAAATTGTTTTGCGTGCTGACTGTATTTTTTTGCATTGCTTGTTTTAAGTAGTCGCCGTTCTGGTGGCTCTTCCCTAGGCTTCCGCGCTGGTAGCCTTTAGGACAGAAGCACGCAAAACGATTAAACTTTAAAACTCTGGTCTGCAAACGTCAAAACATCACAATTAAATTATTATCAACATCATAGCAAAAGCAAGTCGCTGGGTTCGAATAGCCAAAATTAAGCAAGCAAGGAGACATCCTCTAGCCAAAATTAAACATGCAAAAAGGCTCAAGCGCTGAAGCAGTGGACCGGTAATCCAAAGGCTGCAAGTTCGAATCCTGTGGGAGAATAACTTTTTCGCATTGCTTGTTTTAAGTAGTCGCCGTTCTGGTGGATCTTCTTCAGGCTTCCGCGCTGGTAGCCTTTAGGCCAGAAGCATGCAAAACGATTACACATTAAAACTCTGGCCTGCAAACGTCAAAACATCACAATTAAATTATTATCAATTCCAAAACTTATTGAAACAGACTTTTGAGTTTTAAAGAGAGTGAAGCATCTAGCTGCAATTATGATCAAAAGGTCTCTAAAACCTATCTTCTCCAAAATTCAACGATTAACAATCTCTCGTCTCCGAGATATCTCATTTCACTAACATCGCCTTTACAGCGTTGCCAGTTTAAAATCTACATTTTTTTGACAAATTTGACTCTCGCATAACTTCTTCAACAGAATATTTTGCATCACAGATCCAATGCTGTCCGTACAACAATTATTAGGATTTAAAATATTTGAACAAGTTTTAAAGCAAATAATCTTAGAAAAGTTAATTTACCTGGCAACACTGCATAGGGAATGTTTCTATCTTTAAACTATCTCAGAAACGATACTTCATAAGAAACTGAAACTTGGTGTTGTGTTTAAATATTCTTTGTCTAGCGCATGTAATCCTAGCCGGATATTTTACCTCTACGTATTTAATGTAGGCAATATTTTGAAAAAAAATTCAAGGTACGGTTTACTCAATCACTAACTACTATCAACTTTGAGTCATACTTTCTTTTCAATGTTTCGTTTTGAACGCGGGTCGCATCGTTTTCATCTATACTAAATTCACCAGAGAGCATCAACTTCACATTCCGAACTGAACTAGTTTCAAGGAACTAAATTCGACAATGATTACAGAATTTAGATAATTGGTTGTCGGAGAATGACTTGGTATTAACCACATTCAGCATTATTTTGGGTAAATAAAAATCTTTAAGAAAAAACAACAGCAAAATTTAGTTAAACGTCTGGAATTATTCGGCCGTCCACATGTAACGTGTGAATGATGCCTTCTCTTCTGTTTCCGCTAGAAAGCGCTTTCACAAAACAGTCGTGAGTACCGATTTTGAAATGAGTTTCAACTCCTTCATCTGTGAATTCACCCTGAATACACAATTACACATACATGCAAATCGCTATATAAGTAAATCAAACATTGCTTGCTTGCCTAATTACAGCAACGCAAAACAAGCTGTTATTGTTGCTTTTGTTTTCCACGGCTCATTCCAAAAAATGGATGTCTCCTACATCCCACCAAGGAATATTTACTATCATCGCTGGTTCACATTCAGTGATGCGGGATGTAAGAGCATCGCCGTTAAAAATTTCAACTGACCTTCGATGATCCGGCAGGGTAATGAATCATTCCGATCCTTGCAAACAAAAACATGGCTCATCCAACAACTCACCTATACTACGGGGGCAATTCAACATCGTTGGGAGTTATGCAAGTGCAGTCAGATGTACGGAGGGCAAGTCGGCAGCGTGACCGAGAAGGTTCAGTTGTCTTTTCATGACCATCTTGATCGCATGATTTGGGTTCACTCGGTACCACGGTCACGTTGTTGCGTCCTTGGGTAGGATGCTTTAAGATTATTAACTCCACTTAGTGGCTTCGAGCCAAAAGCAAACTGAGTGGACAGGAATTCGAAGAAATCCACGTAACATTGGATCATCGGAAACTATTAAACAGATGCGGATTCGTCCACCAGCGAGCATCAGACGCTGCTCTGAAACAGTAGGATAAATATGCAACTATAACAACAACCAAACATTAACGGAATGCCACAGTATCGGCTAATTGAAAATAAACACTCGACGAGAATAAATCTAACAGAGAATTTTTTAAAATACTTACAGCCGTTTCCAGCTTTTCACCATTGCACCAAAGATCCATTTTGTCTTTTTCTATGCAAAACAAATTGGAAAAAGATAATAAGCGAGTGAGTCGAGCGATAACGCGTCCATCTCTGGAGCGGAAAGCCCGAGTTTCAAATCTCAGGCCGGTCAAATCGGAAACAGTGTTGCCAACGGCTCGCCACCACTGCGAGACTTTGAAGAACTGTGTTGCCTGCAGCCGCAATTGACGCGGAGCTGGGCCTCGCAAACTCGTTACACGCTTCGGTGTAATACAGGGAGTATAAAGAAAGAGTCGATTTATAATTGGCCAACTTGGTGTTACGTAAGAAACTGCAGCAGTGACAGTTTGTTAAAGTTGAATAAACAAAACTATTAAATTATTTGTGATGTTTCTGTCCAAAAAAAGTTCTCTCAAATTCAATTGTTATCAGAGCACTAGACTGGTAACAGATAGGGAAGGTGAGCTCGAATCTTGTGGTAGAACAAGTTTTTTTGCATTGCTTGCTTTTAACATTCTACAAGCTCTTCCTCAGGCTTCTGCGCTGGTAGCCTTTCGGGCCAAAAACCACGCAAATGATTAAACAATAAAATTAAAGCAGTAAAATGTCATCTGGGCTTTATCATGCTTGCCAATGTATTCCAATGGCAAACGTATCCACACATCCGAAGAAATTATTTATTCATGCCAAATATTATGAGCAAACACAAACGAAATGTGGCTGTTGTTTCCTACGAAAACTTTTTGACAATCCTTATTTTGTTTTTCCAGCGTTAATTGCTGCTAACCGATAACCTCAATTTATGTGATCAACCTCAAATTCGACTTGTCCAACCCATTTTATCGAAATGAGTTTACGTTCCTGACACGATAGCAGATAAGGCAGAAAAAGATAACGTCGAGGTTGCCAGGTTTTCATGGGGGAGAACTTTTTCGACAGCTTTTTTTAAAATACTTTGGAAACAGCAGCACCAGATTGAAAACAACAAATTCCGAAAAATATTTAATGGTTGTAACTGTAGCTATTTCAAAAAACATGGAGCTCCATGATGATGATTTTGAAAACATAGAGCTACAACAAAAGTCTACGGTGGTTGTGGTAAAACTTGTTTTCACATTTTTATCAAATCAAACCAAATGACAACTCTGTGTCCAATTTGACCGGCCCGAGATTTGAACCTCAGACCTCCCACTTAAGAGACGGACGCGTTACCGCTCGTGTAAGATCTAATTTAAACTTCAATGCCACAATTTGATTCAACTTGCAAGATGTATAGAGTCAACAAATTAAATACGCATCTCTTCAAATAGTTAATCATTACAGTGACTCACCTAATACAATCCTGTAATCAATCTGATCAAGGGTAATTCCCCAGGATTTGCTTGATTTGCTTACGTTTTCGAGAAATTTCTTCAGGTTTTTTCCATCAACAGTTAGTGCGTATTCATATGCGAAACTGTTGCAAGCTGCTATGGTTATTACAGCTGAAAATAAAACGTGTTTTCAACAATTCATTAATTTACGGTTTGTAACTACAGAACTTGAACGAAATCATGAAGTTATTCACAACTTAACCCTATTTTACACGTAAGGGGGGATTTTTGTTCCCCTTTTCGTTTTTGCGTGAAAAAAATTTTTTCGAAAAAAATACATTCATTTCAAATCAACCTGACTTTCAGTCAAATGTATTCACAAATAACTCCTAAAAATCTGAAGTTGCTATAAAGTTAAGGGAAGTTTCCCAATTTGAAGTCTGCCGAAGCCACTTTCCGAAATCTGAGCAATCTTTAACCAATATTTAACGTAAATGACGTGATAAGACGTTTTTGTGATGTAATTACGTTGACTAAGGCATTTTATGATTCAGTTTCAAAAACACACCTATGTGCAAAAGTTGAACGGCCTAGAACTTCATAGCAAAAATTATGTCATTTTTCGATAACATGGTCGTGACGTCACTATGATGACGTCATCAACTCAAATCCGATTTTTCTACTAAATTCCGGAAACACCATTAAGCATGAAAATTTGGTGTTCCCATGACTTTAGATTTAGGATTAAGATAGGGGGGATTTTTGCCCCCTCCTGTGTAAAATACGTTGATCAAATAGCCAGTGTAAATTAGGGTTAAGGTCAGTTCCATCTACACCGAAATTGAAGGAGTATTTTTTGTCTCTTTTAACCAAAAACTAACTCACCTTACCAGCGTAAAATTTGTTTACTAACGCTGCGCTTGTACGTCAAGTGTGAACCAGGCCTAAAGGTGAGAAATTCCATTTTAAATAAATTTACTGGTTAAACCAAAATTACTTGCTCGAAGAGGCCAAGCAATCGACATGCGACTAAGTTTGCTTCTTTTTTCTGTCATTCAATTAAATTATTGGTAAACTTCCGAAAAACAATGAGCTACTTCGGCCAAAATGATCAAAAATGCCACAAAAAACTCCGCGTGCAAGTCAAAATAATCACAAATGATTTGAAATGACCAAAAAAATTGAATTTTCGAATTCTGACACTTGATTGCTATTTTCAAGAAAAAAGTAAAGGGAATGACTACTTTATCGATAAATTAGCAAGAGTACAACAATGGGAAATATGCATCCCCGCAACTTTTATTTGCTGTTTTAAGGGTTGTTAATTAGGGTCAACATTAATAAAAAAATAGAAATTTGAGATGAAATAAAACCTTCCAAAAATGTCGTATATTCACTGTTACCCAAATAACCCAAGTACTTTACACACAAACTCCTTCAAGAAGGTTAACCCAATTACTGCACATAAAGTCTTTTAAACACCTAAGTCTAGACTGACCGGTGAATATTTAAGCATAATCCAACAAACTAAACATTACCTTTGTGTTTTTGTACTCCAATATAAAATTCTTCAGCACCAACCAGTTTAAACATCCACTCTTTTCGCTTGATTTCCTGGAAAAAAAATTTGCTTAAAATTAGCTTGACAAACAGCATCCAAACATTTTGTTTTGAAGACGGAAGGCTACACCCATCAATCACAGACTTTTGAGCCCTATATAAAACTGTTAAAGGTAGGAAGTCAAACGGTAAGTCCAAAATTTATTTAAGTGCTCCGTAAAATCAAAAGATTCTGAGCGAGATCGGAATATGACAAAAGCATCTACGTAACATACAAGAGTCGTATCCAATGCATTGTAAAAATGTACTATGTCCTAAGCAGGTAAAGTTTCAATCATTACATTCGCTGTAATACGCCTAAGCGTGTAACAAGTTTGTGGGGTCTATTTTCGCAGCATTGCGCCTGGGCAACACATCTCCTTTCGAAGAACTGTCGCAGCGGTGGCAACAATGTGGTCAATTTGACCTGCCAGAGACTTGAACCTCAGACCTCTCGCTCCAGAGACGAAAACGTTACCACTCGACCACCTGGCCGATTCATGTAAAGTTTTAAACTGTAAAACTGTGTAAATGTATATTGGGTAAAATTACGAAAATGCAAATCTAAAAAAGCTAAAATTTCCAAAATTTAGTAGCGTTTTTGTGCCGATTTCAGGTGAAGATCAAAAAAGTTTTTTATTCCAAAATTTTGTTGCATTTTTCGTTTATGCAGACCAATGAAAATAAATAATAGAATAATAGCGGTGGTATGGTCACGTTTTAGGGAAAGAAGTGTAGAGTAGAAGAGGATGGCCGAAACAAACTGGGAAAAAACAAGTAGAGGATGCATTAAAAAATGGACTGGTGAAAGATGAATGTGATTGAACGAAATGGCGAGGCTGGTAAAGATGATGACCATACGAAATCCGGCCAATTCCATCGACGGGGATAGAACCGGATCAAAAAGGAGATGATAAAAAGCGAGGCAAAAGAGTTGAGAGCCCGCTTTGGCAAAAAAAATTGATCAGCCGAGCCTACCCTCAAAGGCAGCATTAGATAAGATTCTCAACCACTACAGAAACAAAAAGATTCTGCTTCTAATTTCCATTCAATCAAAACCAAAAACGATATTCAGAACTTCCCTACTCGACGTTCATCAGTGGGAAGCCTCTACCGTGCATGGTACACCTGTGAACAGGTGGTACATTGACTTGCAGACCGTAAGGGTCCTTTGCTGTCGCCTGGTCAATGGTCACTAGTCAAAGCAATTGGTAAATGTTCCGTACAGTAAGAAAAATTTTTGATAACGTGAAACAACGAATTTCTTTTGTAACAATAATGTGCAATTAATCATAATATTGCTTACTTTTCCATCTATGTATATGACACGTTTTCCCGATGTTGTACCATGTTCAAACTCAATCTTGTGGACTCCGTCGCTCAGCGCCACATCCCACTGAGCAACCAAATCGGACATATTTATTTTTGATTTCGACATTTTTTTTTCGTGTAACAGTCAACAACTTATTTATATGACAACGGCCTACGTTACCTTGCCCAAATTTCCAGATATTATTTTTTTATTGCTATTTTTCCGCTATGTTTTGGTTCTTTTTTCCAAGTTCATTGATGTTTTCTTTTTTGAATTTCAGAAAAAAGCCAAAAAATGAGTCAGAAAAATGGCGACATAATACGGCTCAATAAATACACGTATACGCTTGTAATAACTATACCACGAAGAAAAATTTTGCTAATGTTGTACAGTTGTACACGTGGCTTTCTGTAAACCTATATCGATTCACGATCAATAAATAGCCCGCAGCCACAAACATTATCACCGTAAGCGTTAGTAAGTGTAAAATATTGCATTGACAAGAAGTAACTCGATTTGGAAGTTTGTTGCTTTAAGATTTTACCATTTAGATTATAATTGTATCGCATGAAACCACACATGGAATTAAGTAACACATAAATCAGCGTGAGGGAAGACCTACAAACAGTACAACCAAACACGCACCGTATGAAAAAAAGAGGTTACTCAAAAGAGTGCTTAAAAAAACACATGGCGCTTTTGAAAAGGAGTGGTAATTTTAAGCAATCGTATGCGAAGCAGCAAACGGCTGATCCTGCGTGCGGGAAAAAAACTGCTGGGCTCCAGAAATTAAAAGGTACACACTCTTAGAGCAAAATGATGATACGAAGTAGCAAACGAGGAAGAAATGAAAGAAAAACCCATATTAGTTTTTTTTTTTTCGGTCCTTTGTTGGTTACTGGTGAATGACTTAAATTTTTGGTGAATGACCATAAAAACAAAAGGAGTGACTGCTTAACCGAAAATTTTTAAATTAAAGAGAATAAAACGAAAACGAGGAATATTCATTCGTGCATTTTTATGTGTTTTTTTAAGAGTTAAGATTAGGCTTGAACTAGGGTTTAGAGCTTTTGGCTTAGTTTTAAAGTAAGGGTAGGAGTTTGATTTAAATTTGGATCAGAATTAATAAGTAGATAGAAATTTTCGGTGAAATAGCCTCCTCTAAAAAAAATTAACCAATTTAGCCAAAACGACCAAACAAAGTATCACTACTTTGAATTCATGAGCTAAAATCGCGTTTACAAGGATGAAAAGAACCGAAAAATTATGTCTAAATATGGACATTTGACCAAAATTTTTGCGTGGAAAAATAAACCCAGAATCCACGTGATATTTCAAGCACTCATCAAAACCTCTTTTGATCGTTTTAAAGACCATGGAGAAGAAGAGAGAAGGATAAGCTATTCCTTTTACGAGGCATCATACAAAACCAAGAGTTTATTAGATCGAAATTCAGAAATTTTCTTCTTTTCCTGGTAATCCAAACGTAACAATTCTAACTTTTTCTTAAGACAAGGCGGACGCCGTCAGCAAAGTCATACGTTTGAATGTTTCCATATAATTATAATCATAGTCAGCAAATTTTAAGATTGCTTCCAATCCTCTCTAAAAATGCTCAAGGAACGGCAAGGTCAGAGCAATATACATAATTTTCTAAATTTATACATTAATTTTCTAAATTAGCAAAAATTACGGAGAGGATAGTTTAAGTTCCGTATTTGGAAGTCGAGCTTTTCGAACTCTACCAAATCGTTCTCAATCCTATACGGAATTTT
This sequence comes from Trididemnum nubilum, assembly GCA_963965965.1. Taxonomy (NCBI): domain Eukaryota; kingdom Metazoa; phylum Chordata; class Ascidiacea; order Aplousobranchia; family Didemnidae; genus Trididemnum; species Trididemnum nubilum. Next base: position 13,028,893 of record OZ014484.1, on the reverse strand, counting down.
TGAAATTTTAACCTTAAGTACCCACACTTTAACTAGCTTTTTACTCTTCTTTAGACCACATGACGAATGCTAATGCATGAAACATTGTGTAGTGGTCGTAATTTTTTGCTAATTTAGAAATAAACATACTGTAAAATATAATCATAAATGATATCAAACGCTCAGGTTTATACTCAGCTGAAACAAACGCAAGAAACAAACAATGCAAAACAAAAAGTTACAATAATGCACAATTGCACACTATATTTAAAATAAAATCGAATACCAACACTATGTGTACGTTTCGAACTGAAGAAATATTTAATAGCATCAATGATCACAAGCAAACCTTTCAAAAAAATTAAAATTACGGCATGGAAAACTCGTGGCTGCTCAAATATGATTCCAATTTTGAGCAGTGTAGCAGATCATATCAATGAAAAACCCGAATCAAAGAACCTCCCCAAAAAAACAAAACCAGTGCTTTCTGACGAAAAATTTTAAGAATTTTGGGTGCAGAAAAATCAGTTTAAGATTGAGGTGGAGAAGAGTTTTTGAGGTGAAAACCAAAAAAAGTCTTAGCTTCGAAGTCAAACTTTTCCCAAATTCTATGATTTTTTCTCAAATAAATAAGTTTCATAAAAAAAACAAAAAAAAACGTTTTTTCAATTCTGAAAAACCCAGGATGGGTTAAAAAAAATCGGGAAAAAATCCCGCATCTGACAACCATGATTAGGAGAAATCGATAAATAGGCCTGCAGCCTCGCACTATGCAAAAACTAATTTAGTCTAGAGTAGACAAGGCTAAGTGAATAAATATTTGAAGGTGGAGTGTTTCTGTAAACCAATTTAAAGTAAGATGAATTTTAAAAATTAAAGTTCAGAATGCTTTTTGAAATAGCAAATATCCTTTTGCAACATAAATTGCTTTGTATTCTTACAAGCCAAACAAAGAAGTTTAATGTTGGCTGACCCTTAAAACGAATGCATAGCGACAAATGCAATTCAAATCTTAATGCAAGTAGCACTTGGTTGGGTAAACAACTAAAACCTTCAAACTGCCACAACCAACTGACCGCCTAATAACCGAACCGCACCGTTAACGGTCAGTTAGTTCGAAGTCAGTTTGTGACGGTCAGTCGGTTGTAGAGTCTAATCTACCATGGTATTAATGAGGGTCAGGAAGGTCATCGTGATTTGAAGTGCAATGTTTTGGAAGACTTCAAAACAATTCTAGCGTGGGAATGGCAAAGTGAGGTTAAGTGATTAAACAAATTTCCAGAAGTATAAAACCAACTTATGTTAAAAGTCAAAGGTTAGAAGGTAAAAGTGAATTTACATAGTATCCGTATTTGTCCATTGTTGCTTCTCCAAGAAAAAGTATTCGCTTTTTCGTCGGAATTTTTATACGTCCATATCTGTCCTAACTAGACTGTTACATATGGATAGAGCGCTACCTAACACATTTTTTTTTTGGAAAACTTTTGTCAAGTGTGTCACAGTCTGGAGTGTGCGGATATGGACATATAAAAATGCAGACAAAAAAGAACATACTTTTTCATGGAGAAGAAAAACGGATCAAAACGGACAAAAGCGGACGAAAACGGATACTGTTAAATCCACCTTACGCATTTTATACGAATCCACGTTGATTTCATTTAGGACCGGCCAGTTGGTCGAGCGGTAACGCGTTCGTTTCTGGAGCGGGAGGTCAGAGGTTCAAATCTCGGGCCGGTCAAATCGGACACAGTGTTGCCAACGGCTCGCCACCGCTGCAACATTTCTTCGAAAGGAGCTGTGTTGCCCGGGCGCAATGACGCGGAGATGGGCCCCGCAAACTCGTTACACGCTTCGGCGTACTACAGCGAGTATAAATGAAAGATTTGATTTGATTACGATGCTAATTCGCGTGGGGAACTACATAGACTGAGAACTGGCAACGGTCGCATTACTCTTGCATGAACAAATGGGGACTGGCTGTTACTACGATATGCAAACACGGAAAAGAAGAACGGACAGCAGATCACGCCACGCTATTATGTTTAATATACAAAACTTGGACGGCAACACACCCATTCATAATTCACAAACATCTGTCCCTTAATTTGATGATCCACTCAAAACCCAAATGACGACCCGAGTTTCGTTTGGGGTAGAATAATGAAGCCGTCCGTCCACCGGGTCGTAAGAGAAGACCAACTGGATTCTTATCTGCGGTGACCACCAATGTGAAAATGGGATGCCCACTCCTTGAGAGGTGTGGAAAGAACCACTTTTCTTTCCCAGGTTCGCCATCCAGGTGAGGATCTGTGGTGTAGCAACTCTGCTAAAATGCGCTCTCATCCACAGGAACGAGACAACCACAACATGAAACCGACTCAGAATGACATAAAATTAATTCGATTTGAAACCAATAAACAAAACAAAAACGCTTTCCATCAGAACCAAATAGGCTTAAACAATCCTCAAATACGACAAAAGTCAACTGTAACTTTCGGCCAATTCAAAATGAAATAAAACTCCAGAGAAAAAAGCATTATAAACCTAGCAGGCCTGCTGCATATGATGGTAACCGTAGTTCGTGTTATTTCCCTGTTCCTTGAATTACCCATTCTTGTTGGCACAGCGGACAGCGTTTATTCTGTTCGACCCATACAGACATGCAGCAATTGTGGAAAGAGTGATTACATTCACCCCACACTACAACGCATCCATCTTGTTTGTTGTCGGCTTGACATCTTAAACACGCATCTACAAAAGAAGATTTCTACTACAGCAGGAAGTAAAACTATATAACTATTTTTGTGAGCTTTTGGGGTGCAAAACATAAAAATTCTGCAAACTTTTTTTTTAATTTTGCTGGATATCGTTACGATATGGAATTAAATTTAAATAAACGCTAAGAAACTGTAATCCACATCCATTTTCACAAAAAATAGATGAAGTTTGTCCACGCCAACAAAAATTTATATTTGAAATTTACATATTTAAATTTCGGAAAACATTTATCACGAACAAAAACTTTTAAATACGAGTAACGGTATTTAAAAATTCATGAGTCATGGTAGAACAAATTTCGAAATCAATAAAATTACTGTGGAATTGGTAGTTCTATCGTAAAAAATAAATCCACTGTTTGCAATACGAGTCAAGCTAAATGTTTTTATATATACCTCAACAAATATAGACTGTCGTTGAACAAAGATACATAGCAAAAATGTTCATCACAAATAGCACTTTCCTACCATGGTAAACTGGTTAAGTACTTTGTGCGTGTTCTCTGCAAGACATCTTGCGAGAAGCACAACAAAATCAATCCAAAATTTAGCAAAATAACATATTTACCCATGACTTGAATGCGGCATATTGCACAAGTGTCACACTCCACATCCCAGCTCCACAGTGCCACTGCATTCCACTTTTTAATTGTAAATAACTGGTCACTTGGCCCTTGGCTTTCTTTTGCACCATTACCTCCAGATTTCGCCATCTACAGATTCAACTTTATACTACTTTCTACTCATCAAATCTTATAAAAATCTGCAACTGAAAAAAACTGTTATATGGCACCTACAATAATGGTGATATATAATATTGGACGAAAAATGTGTTTCAAATCGTGACCAATAACATAACAATAACCAGACAACTAGAAATAACTTTTTTAAAAATAGTCATGTGACAAATTTACTGTTATTAAAGACACTGTTGAAATTCTTTCATACACATACAAAAATCTTGTACTAAATTTGAGCAAAAACAAGCGTTCAAACCAAGGCACTACTCATTTTAAATTAGTGCCAATAAAACTGCTTTTAATCCATAAAATAAAATGCAATTGAATCGATTCAAGTTCTAATAGACTAAGCACAAGACAAAACATTAAAAAATGTAACGTTCTGATCCCTTAAGCGCAGCAAAGTGTGCAAAACTCACACCAAATAGGAGCAAAAAATGACTAAACTTGCAAGTAGCATACTACAAAATATAAAGTGATTCTAGACCTTGATTATTCCGTTTAACAGAACTTCAATTTCAACCATTCTATAGAATTTTTGCTTTTTCAGCAGAAACAAGTTTATACTCACCAACATCAACAGTATGTATGCGATATTTCAGTATAAAAGTACAAATAGCCCAAGTTAATTTTTAAAGTATTCACTATTCACAAACTCAATTTTATTGGCTTACCCACTGAAATAAAAAACTTAAGCAGAGAAAAACAAAACATTTTTTAGAGGCACTGTTTCGCATTTTTCTAAATGGACAGTGACATTTATGTACAGTACATTAAAACATAGCCAGCAGTAATTCAAACTTAAACTTGAATAATTTAATAAAGTACTGGTATTTATATTGCTTCTGCCAGTTTATGAAATCTTTAATCTCTGTACGTGCAAACATAATATTAATATACATCGCCATTTACCAACAAATGCATAATGGAGAAACTACACACACACTATTTGCTATGCTCTTTGTTTAATTGTCCATAAACTGCATTCTCTTCATGCAAAAGCTGAAACTATTAGGCAAGAAACAAAATGCAACTGCAAAAATAAATCAGCATAAAACTGTGTTTGCTTCTTACATGCTCAAAAGCTAAAAAAAAGCCCTAAAGATGTTAGATTATTTTTTCGAAGAGACTTGATGCATGCAATGTGCGCGCTGCCTTTTTCTTGAATAAACAAACAGTTTGGTGACGTCACTTGTTCTCAGAAATTTTTATTTGATTATTACAGTTATAGGTTAGGGTTAGTTTTTTTAGGTTTTATTACAAAGCGTCTGTGCTCATGGAACGTGTCCCAAGTCCTTTCCTTATTTCTTAGTAAATTTTTCAGCTTACTCATGCTAGTAACAAAACAACTACATTATAATTTTTAAGGATACAGCTTTACATGTACACACTTGATTAATCTTTTTTAATCACACAAGGCAAAAATACCTGGTAATACTAACATTAGCACAGATCTTGGATCAGTGATCATTGCTCTTAAATATCTGTTTTGTTGGTGTACCCCAGAGTTAGTTTTTTTTTCTGTATTAGTGGAAAATGAGTATAATAACAGTGCTGATATAATTTCAAGCCAGTGATAGCATATCTATTTAAACTATTCTTGCATTCTTCAAAAATTATGTCATTCAAGTGCCAATTACCCAGGTAAGTTTCAAATAACAGAATACTGGTGCATTTGAAAAATGCACCCTGTAGCTAAATCAAATCTTTCATTATACTTACTGGCATTACACTGAAGCATGTACGAGTTTGTGGGGCTCATCTCTGTGTCATTGCACCCAGGCAACACAGCTCCTTTCGAAGAAATGTCACAGCAGTGGCAAGTTGTTGACAACTCTATGTCCAATTTGATCAGCCTGAGATTTGAACCTTAGACCTCCTACTCCAGGGATGAATGCATTACCACTTGACCAATTGGACGATTTGATTTGAACTTGTAGTTAGCTATCAAGAAACCCATAATAGCCTCTAGGTTAACATTCTGGTATGCAAATTGTTAGCAATTAGTTATTTGCAAAGTCTAAAGGATAAAAAACCCTCAAACTTATACAAACAAAATTAAAAAGTCAAAAGAATTAGGCTCATGCAAAAATAGAAAGCAATTAGCATACCGTGTAAAACATGCTGGATTGCTGGTCATTCCTAAAGTCATGTTGCTCTGCTAAAGCAAAACTCATACAGTGTAACATAAGGTAATATTTGGTCATTTTGCATGTCGCTAAATTGCACTTTTTCGTAGACAAAAATTAATAAATTTACAATTCATCTTTTATTGGTACCTCTGTTGGAGTTGGGGGAATAGGAACAGGCATTATGACAGGGGCCTCAGTTGGTTCAGGTTCATTGGGTATGGTAAATGCAGCGTCATCATTTTTAGCAAAATATTTTTCATAAACTTTTATGGGATCTATTTCATAGTGCTTATGGAAAGAAACTGGTTGTAAATTTTGCAAATAACCGTCAGAATAATCTTGGGGTCTGGCCTGGTGGAACCTTGGTGAATGAACTACAGGAGCTCCAACTGAATAAGAAAAACATTGGCCTAATACCATGTCATCAGGGCTGTCAATTGTGTGACATCTACAGTCTTTTTCCACCCAAGCCTTAATTGCTCCTCTACTCATAACCATGCTTCCTCCACCTGTGATGTAGCTGTAGCCACGAGCAGATGTTAGCCCATAACCATAGCGTTCACCAAGCACTATTGGGTCATCAGAATTGTAGCAATTTAAAAGCTTCACAAGGGCAGATAAGCCAATAATGGAATCATCATCTGCAATGACTAACCATGGAAAAGTGTTCAAATTTTCTTTTTCAAATGCTTGTCTAATTATAACTTCCATTTTCCCACAATGGCCCCTAACAGTATTAGGTACACCACAATCAATAGTAGGAATTTCTGGTTCTGTAACATTGCTGTAATAAATTATGTGTTTTGGATATTTTCCCCATGTTTTTTTGACGATTTGAACGCGATTATCATGAAATTTTTTAGTAGTTTTGACACTAACTAAAACATTGTCCAGGGCTATTTTAGTTCCACAGTCAGGAACAGCATAATCAACCCATGTAGCACAATTCTTATCTAGATTCCCACCACATATTTGATTTTCACATGTCATTTTTATGCTGAAAGTTTTGTCCAAATACATTGCAATTTCGTGCTGTATGTCAATTTGAAAATCACTTGGAATCTTGCTAGAATCCCATGTGCTGCCTATTTTCTGTAATAAAGCCTTGCTTATTATCCAGCCAGCATGAAAATCAGGATATTTGAACTCTCTAACTTTCCCATTAAAGAAAGCATAGTGATGAATAATTGTAGAGTCTTTGTCAAACAAACACCTTCCAATATATTGTTCTTCATTAGCATTATACTTTGAAAGAACATTATTCATCAAATGGATGACATCAACTTTTGTAATATCTTCTATAAACATTATCCAATTGTACTTGCTTGAAAATTTTTCTGAGATATCGGAAAGTAATGGTAAAACAGTCCATGCATATTCCACATTCCATAATTCATGCATTATAGCAACATCAACGTTTAAATCATGTTTCTTTATTTGAACATCAAGTCTAGCTTTATTCTCAGTTGCAAGCCTTTGATGATATCCATTAGTTTGACTTCTAACAATTACCAATAGTGATTCATTTGCAAGGCAAAAATTTCCATAAAACAATAACGATGCAAGCACATAAAGTAAGTGAAAACACTGCATGGTTACCCTGGTTACACTGTACAGTACTAGGCTACCAATACCAGAACCTGCTGATGCAAAAAAAAACAATGAAGAGCTATTATATTAACTAGCTTACTATCGCCATTTTGAATTTACACTAATATGTAATTTTTGGTACAGTAGCAAATATCAAACTACTGGTATTACGCCTATAACTCTGAACTGCTGCCAAATACCAGTAGGTAGTCTAGCAGCCTATTAATTGAATGCTAGGCCACACTTTAGCATAGTATTAGTAGGCTTCATAGATAGGGAAGGCCTACATGCCTGCCATACATACCTGATATGCAATTGGTAACTTTTACTATTAATGTTAACCAAAAACGTAAAGTAATAAAAGTAGGTCTAGGCCTATATACAAGAGTAGCTGACTCTTGTACTCGAGTAGAATTTGTTGATGACTAGCACTTTTAAAGTATCGATAATTACTGTATTATAATTTCGAAAATTTTCTACCTTTGACATTAAGTAACTGTAACGCTACCACTAGGCTACTTAAGTAGCAATTGATTCAGAAGAGTACAAAGTATATACCGCAGTTATACTTTTAAATTTGCAGTTTAACCACAAATTAAAATTCGTCAGAACGGTTGAATTTTCTACCCAGTAGGTACTGTACCAGCAATTGTCCAATTAATAACTGTAAATTAACTAAGATTTTATGAAATGATTCCAAGTAAATTCTGCCTGATATGATTTTCAAATCTCAAAGTTTTGCTGTTGCTCTTTTTAATTTGAATAGGCTTATAAATAATAAATACTTGCATCAATTCTGAGTTAGTAGGCTTAATGGTAATTCATGATTTTGTGAGAGAATAAGGGGTTAGAAGACCAAGCATAACCGGTACAGGTTAGGCTATCATTATCAATTACGTGGCAGTGATGTGAAGGTACCGATAGGTACCCTAGTCAACTAATCAGTAGTTGTCATACACTACAGTTTGTCGATTGAATAATTTCCAAGTGTTTATTTTGCTTAAATACTTTTACTGTTTTAGGAATACTTGTATTTAAGTAGCCTACAATACTTTTAAAATGAGTATGACTAGGCCTACTTTTTTACTTTTATTGAAGTACTTTTTTGGTCAATACTTTGTAGGTACTTTACTTTAAGTAGTTTTTGGTTCAAGTCCAAGCTTTTACTTGATTAACCTACACTTTTCAATTTTGACACCACTGATCTGATGTTAACCTACTGTGTACAGTTCTGAATTTCTGCAAACAAAAAGGAAATTGCCAATAGGGGCTAGTCGACTAACAATTCAAGACTTGAAAACAGCCTACCGGTAACGCACATAAAACTGCCGTACCAGTATGTAGGCCTCACTTATCGGCTTACCAGTATAGCCTATCTGATATGACTGTTTAGTTTTAGCAGTGTTGGCTTCAGGGTTGCCAGAAACTTTTTATCATTTCCAGCCCAAAGCTACTTTAAAACCAGCGGATTCCACTCTAAACAAGCCCAAACTTGAAGAATCTAGCATTCGAATATACCGGTATTAGTATAACGTTAACTTTTCTTTATGCATCATCCACATAGTATACCCAATTTTACACATATAAATGTCAAGTTAGGCTTGGGAAAATAATTTGTGAATCTAGTTTCCGTGGCACAATAAATCCTTAAATAATTACTTTCTTCAACATGTTTCTCTATGTAAAAAGATATTATACATACGGTACCACCTTCAAAGTACAGCAAAATGCATTGGAGCTGGTACTTGGAGTTTTGTTTCAGAAACTCATAATTATCATACCCAATTTCACAATGCAACTTGTTTAACAATGTGGTTCAACTAAATTAGACCTAATGCGGCAGTTCTGAATGAATCTAAAATGAAAAGATTACTGAAAGCACTAATGTTTTAAAATACTAAATCACCAACAATATCTGCAGAATGCTAACTATAGTATCAGTGAGTGGTACAAGATAATTAGCCTCTCTACACATACCAACTTAATGCAAGAAGGTATTTAAAGAAAATTGCTAAGTAAAAACATCTTTTCTCAAAATATTCTATTTCTTTCATCGCAATTATTATACCCAATGCCAATCTTTGTGAAATTGTGCTCACGAAATATTTATGTTTGTTTTTATCAAGTTGTATATAAAAGGTTCATGTAGAGAAGCTAACAGAAAAATTGAATGCAGAACAGAACCAATCATGATACTGTTGATTGTCATGGACAAGGGATCAAGTAAAAACTAACTCTGTAACATACAATCTAGTTGTCCACATCACTTCTATAATGGCTAGAAGAAACAATTTAAAAAAATTCCTCCTGTTTTTTCCTAATTAATAAAAAACTGCAAAATGTCTATCACTTTCAGCAAAACTGCAATATAAAGGCTTTACCCATCATTAATTTATGCTTTGCGATTGACCGTATTGTTTCGTCGCGAAAAGCTTGTTTGTAGAAAGACGCTTGCGCTAATACTCCTATGACGTAGGCAACAAACGTAAATTGCCTTCTTTCTTTCGGTGGAAACGACTTATCGGTAGCGGCGGTAGAGACTAGCGACTTGAATGTAATCCTACAAGCAGGCAGGTAGGTCTATTTCAAAATTTCCAATTCTGAATTCATGTTCTCATCGATATAGCCTATTGGTAAACGCTAACCAAAAAATCCGCCCAAACAAACCAATCACGCCCAAAACATTTATAAAACTAGCCCAAAAACCGCGGAACCGCGGATCAAAAAATTGACCCGCGTGAGCTAATCAAAAGTAGCCCAATCCGCGGTTTCCCGCCCAATCTGGCAACACTGGTTGGCTTTAAAAAAAAAAAAAGAAAAGCAAGAAGCTTACCGGTTTGGGAGGCAGAACGTCAATTCTATAGGAATAAACTCATCGATAGTACGAAGTCGTTATAAAGTGTTGGCTTTCTCTTACGTTAAAACTGGATTTTTTTAACTATCAGTAGGCCTATTTGTCGCTAGGCTACACTACAGCACAGTATAAATATCATATAGTAGGTTCACTTAATTGTGACGTGTGTACGCATTTTTTGGGAGCCAAGCTAAACTTTGGAGTCAAATTGACGTCATAATAGTGACATCGTGAGCGGATACTATTTATGTCAAATGATAGCAATTGTTCCGAAATTTTATGAATTTTGTCTCTACCTGACGGAATTAAGTCCTTCCCCTTTTTTTACGGCCCTAAATAGCGAAGAGCAGCACTTTTCACTACTGTCATACTCCTGACGTAACTTGGCGTAGCTTGCGTTGTGCTTTTTGGATCGAAATTAAATTGGTAGCCTACCAATAAATCTGTTTAAGCTCAGGCTTTGATTCGCTCCATTTGTTACGTTTCTTGTGTATGACGTCACAAAGTCAGAAGCGCAAATACAACCCAAAATTGGAACTTTTCGTTCTTTTGATAACTTTAGTTATGGGGGGTTTTGCTCGCGTTTGACACCCAACAGTTTTGTTCTGCCCGAAATTTGCTCTGTATCGTCAACTAGCTTTCCTGCAATTTTTGTTTTAATTACTGAAGGATTTACGAAAATATCGTTGTTTGTTTGCATGACATGCTCAAGTTATAACGATAAACGCAGCACCGACAAGTTTGACGTCCTTCGTGGTCGACTCCTGGGAAATCATAACGACTTCCTCCGGCAGTTAGATGGCCAGATCAACCACCAACCCTGCAGCTACAAAGCAGTTCGAGTCATAAGATGCACAGAGCTGGACAACGCTGTTTAGAGCTTTTAGCTCTCATCGGCAGTCCTCATCTTCTCTAACAAAGTTATTCCCCAGCTGGACAAGACTCTTGGCCGAACTGGACAAACCTTAAGGGCTTGCACAGCGGCAGAGGCTTTGTAGGGAATAAACGATTTTTCACTTGTGGGAAGCTGAGGGCTGCCGATGAGAGCTAAAAGCTCAAAATAGCGCTGTCCAGCTCTGTGCATAAACGCAGCATTTAATAGCCGTTGTGCTTTACCTGATACAACTTAATTGTTACGTCATTGTCATTAGTCAGCGACTTGATTGATGTCTTTTGGTTCAAAACAGCACTTCAGCTGCATAAAAATATCTCTATAATTTTAATTATTTTATTTCTCAAGCTCGAAGATTCCACCGCTTGTATTTTGTTGTCGCGTGTTCTGTACACGTTGTTGTTGTTCTGTTACATGGAAAGAATACTACTAAAACCAACTTTGGACTAAAAAATGCCTCTCTTTCTCGAAGAGTGTAATTTCAACCTTGCTGAACGAAAATTCACTAACACCTGTTCACACGCACTGTTTGATATAGCCGCAGTGTTCCGTAATAATTTAATTTAATTCTTTTAGTTGACTTCCGACGTTTGGCAATTTAGTTCTTGCAAATGGCTCTAAAACTGTGCGAAGGTGGTTGAGGTGGTGACACGAAGCTCATTTTTGCCACAGGAAGCTCATTTTTGTTCAAAATTTAAGAAAAAAGTACGACCATTCCAGCTTTGGCATAAAAAAAAGATTAATAATAAAGAACACACGCTAGTAGCCTACACCGAATTTGTAAACAATCAACAGACGTTTTTTTAACTTTTTTTATATTGCTATTGTTGATTTGTCTGAAATGAAGACGCTGACTTTCAATACCGAAAGATATATTAATTTTCACCTTAGCAAGAACAAATTTATGTCCTGTAAAATTAAGAACAAATGAGGCTGAAAATTGGTGAAAATTTAGGAAAAGCCAGCTTCAACTTGAAAGCAATGACGTAACAATTAAGTTGCATCAGGTAAAGCACAACGGCCATTAAATGCTGCGTTGATCGTTATAACTTGAGCATGTCATGCAAACAAACAACGATATTTTCGTAAATCCTTCAGTAATTAAAACAAAAATTGCAGGAAAGCTAGTTGACGATACAGAGCAAATTTCGGGCAGAACAAAACTGTTGGGTGTCAAACGCGAGCAAAACCCCCCATAACTAAAGTTATCAAAAGAACGAAAAGTTCCAATTTTGGGTTGTATTTGCGCTTCTGACTTTGTGACGTCATACACAAGAAACGTAACAAATGGAGCGAATCAAAGCCTGAGCTTAAACAGATTTATTGGTAGGCTACCAATTTAATTTCGATCCAAAAAGCACAACGCAAGCTACGCCAAGTTACGTCAGGAGTATGACAGTAGTGAAAAGTGCTGCTCTTCGCTATTTAGGGCCGTAAAAAAAGGGGAAGGACTTAATTCCGTCAGGTAGAGACAAAATTCATAAAATTTCGGAACAATTGCTATCATTTGACATAAATAGTATCCGCTCACGATGTCACTATTATGACGTCAATTTGACTCCAAAGTTTAGCTTGGCTCCCAAAAAATGCGTACACACGTCACAATGGTTTTTGCTTGGAGTGAACATACGGTGTGATATTTATACTGTGGCCTGTGACTACAGTCCGACAGTCCACTGCCACCGGGCTTTCCGCAATTTTGTTGGCTACATATTTGGCTACAAATTTAGTGCATTCTTCAATGTATTTGCGTCCGACCTCCCCGTTTGAGATTTTATGCGCCAATAAACAACTTAATCCTTACAAAAGCTGTGGACTCGATGGAATTGATGCTAAATTTGTTCAATTAGGAGCTGAAGTTATCGCTCCTGCACTATGTTTGTTATTTAATACATGTTTTGAAAATGGCTTTCTTTCTACGTGTTTGAAAGAAGCCAAGGTTGTGCCAGTGTTTAAATCTGGTGATAGACGAAAATTACCTAACTAAAGACCCATATCGATACTGTCCTGTTTTTCAAAAATTATGAAAAAAGTTGTGTACCCTCGAACGATCGATTTTTTAAATTCCAATTCAGTTTTGTGTCCAACCATGGATCCTACAATAACCATGGTCCAATTGTAGGATCCATGGTCCAACGCAATACGGATTTAGACCAAAGCAATCAACTGTTCATGCTATTTTGGATATAGTCTCAACTTCAGAAGTTACATTGCAGACTTGAATCATAAAGTTTTTTTCACGGTTGTGAGGTAGCACTTTCCTCACATATCTGCTTTCCCGTTAGGCTAGTGTTTCATCAGCATCTGAATTCCCACATAGCCTATCCTGGCATCCCACCCGAGCCTTCAAACCATATGTGAGGTAAGTGCTACCTCACAACCGTGAAAAAAACTTTATGATTCAAGTTTGCTATGTAACTTCTGAATTTTCAAAGCACATACGAGTAAATGAAAATTTATTCGTATGGGCGTTGACTGGCGTTGTATATAGCAATTTGCTTTACCGGTTACCGACAAGTAGGTTAATTTTGGCTTTTAGGGTTCAAAATTTGTAATAGGCATTTACACAGTTATGTACGCCTGATGATAACAAACAAGCTTGAAATATGCATATAGCGCACTATTGTGGTAAATTGCTTATGTGATGTCATATATGGTGTCCATGCTTAGTGATGCTAGCGCAATGCGGTTGAGCTAAGTGAAGTGCCAGTGTGATACTGGTCGAGAATCCTCTTTCTGGTGACCTTGTTGTCAGACTTAGATCAGAGTAATCTGAGAAGAGGGTACGATGGCAAGTGTAGAAATTGCCCTCGTGTGTGGTTTGAAGGTTCGGGTGGGATGCCAGGATAGGCTATGTGGGAATTCAGATGCTGATGAAACACTAGCCTAACGGGAAAGCAGATATGTGAGGTAAGTGCTACCTCACAACCGTGAAAAAAACTAGTCTCAACTTGTTTTGATAATATAGTTTCGGCAAAGAGGTCGACTTTTTATACCAAAGTAATCGCAAAATACAGCAACCACAAAATTTGGTGCATTTTAGGCTTAGGCCTATCACTTTTATTTATTTACATTATATACAATTTCTCTAAGCGAACGTTTTCGGCACTACCACTGGCCCTCTTCAGGAATATCTAAATAGCAATAATAACTTTAAGAATCCGAATCAAATAATAAACTAATCTTCAAAAGGTTAAAATTTTTTGTTTTTCCACGGCTGTGAGGTAGCACTTACCTCACATATCTGCTGTCCCATTAGGCTAGTGTTTCATCAGCATCTGAATTCACACGTAGCCTATCCTGGCATCCCACCCGAACCTTCAAACCACACACGAGGGCAATTTCTACACTTGCCATCGTACCCTCTTCTCAGATTACTCTGATCTAAGTCTGACAACAAGGTCACCAGAAAGAGGATTCTCGACCAGTATCACACTGGCACTTCACTTAGCTCAACCGCATTGCGCTAGCATCACTAAGCATGGACACCATATATGACATCACATTAGCAATTTACCACAATAGTACGCTATATGCATATTTCAAACTTGTTTGTTATCATCAGGCGTACATAACTGTGCAAATGCCTACTAAAAATTTTGAACCCCAAAAGTCAAAATTAACCTACTTGTCGGTAACCGGTAAAGCAAATTGCTATATACAACGCCAATCAACGCCCATACGAATAAATTTTTCATTTTTCAATTTTCAAAAAAAAACTTTATGTTTCAAGTCTGCTATGTAACTTCTGAAAAGGTTAAAACATTGCTGTACTTTTTAGTGTCTACTAGCCTACGTTAAACTCAGCAAGAACGATTCAAATTTACAATTGAAATGACAAACAAGCATTATGATTTCAGAATATAGCAAACACTAAGTATGTCTAACAACTGTCATTGAATTTTATGGTTAAAAAACTTGCAGCAGAAATGATGATCCGTTGGCGTAAAGTTGACGATTGAGAGCAGGAGAGTGTTTCTTGATCAGGAGAGCTTCGTGAATTTTGGTGTCGTACTCAGAACGGCATTTTCGAATTATTTTGAATGAATCCAAGCCAGTTTTTTTATTAGAGCAAATGTTGCAGGACATTATGTGATCTTTAATTGAACTTTTCTGGTTACTATTGAAATTTAGATGTTCTTGGACTCTAGTGCTCAGATGTCTGGAGGACATACCAATGTATGTCTTGTTCGTGTCACACGAACATGTAAAATGATAAACAACATTTGAACACAGAGCCAGAGGTGTTTTGGATTTTAGTTGAAAATAAGATTTGACCTTAAATGATTTGTAGATCGGGATAATTTTAACATTCAGTTGATTTCTGATTATTTTTGAAAATTTGTTAACAAATCGTCGTGAATCTTTACCAAAATACGGAATAACAATTGGATATTCATGGGTAGAACTGCTAGAAGTTTGATCGGTATCAACGGAAGACTGATTACTGTTGTTTTGGCTTTGAAATTGTTGCAATAATTTGTCAAAAAACTTGCTGGGATAACAATGTTTGGCTACAAAGTTTTGAAACTAAGATTGGATGTCAAATATTTTGAAACGTGTACTGATTTAGGCCTGTGTCCACAATTCCTCAAGTTCAAAGCTCCAAAATTAAAAGTTTACAAAAACTCGTCAGAACTGCATCAAATTGTTGTTAGCAAAAAACTGAAAGAAGTGAGAAAAGATTTGGCAAGAACAGAAATAGAATATGTAAGAAAGAAAAGTGTCTTACAGCATCTAGGAATAGTAGAAAAAGGATGTCTTTCTTCTCTATTACAAGATAAGTTTCAAAAAGCAGCAAATGATACCATTGTGACTCATAAAAAGAAGCTTACACAACTTTGGTTGAAGCAACGGAGATGTAGCCCAGAATGCATAATCAATGTAAGTAACAGAGGTGGAGTCCTCGAGGACGTCCTTGGCCTCGAGGACACATTTTGAAGTCCTTGGCCTTGGCCTCGAAGGTCAAGTCCTTGGCCTTGGCCTTGGCCTCGAGGCCTCAAGTCCTCGAAAATTGGCCTGTCCTCGGCTCGAGGACAGCACTATTTTTTGAATTGTTAAAATTTTGTGGAGCGCTTGAAAAATTTTTTGGAAAACGTGTTTTCGTGGAGATCGCTCGAAAAATTTTTGTGAAGACCTTTTTTTTTTTTTTTTTGGAGATCGCCTGAAAAATTTTTGTGAAGACCTTTTTTTTTTTTTTTTTTTGGAGAGCACTTTGCGCTTGTGTCCTTGGTCCTTGGCCTTGGCCTCGAGCATTCCTGTCCTTGGCCTCGAGAGTGTCTGTCCTCGGAAAGGCTGTCCTTGGCCTTGGCCTTGGCCTCGGATTTTTTTTGTGTCCTTGGCCTTGGCCTTGGCCTCGAGCCTTGTGTCCTCGACTCCACCTCTGGTAAGTAAAAGAGAATTAACAATACTAGAAAAAGAAACCCTAAGATTTGGTCTCGATAATCATATTTTACCAAATAAACCAAAGGTTGATGATATTAAGTGCAGTATAGAACGAACCTTGCACTCACTCAAAACGATTGAAGGACTGGCAGTTGATGACGAAATCCGAGATGAAATAAAATTTGCCACTAAGAATTTTACCAATAATGCCAAAATATTATGTTCGGATCGAAAAAACACAGCACTACACCGGACTCTATATAACCTAAGTCAAGAACCGGACATTAAAGTGTGTAATTTCGACAAGGGAAGAGGTGTAGTAATTATGGACTCTAATGATTATTACTCAAAATTAGATGATATCGTTAACGACCAATCCAAATTCCATGAACTTAAAGTGAATTCCAAAATTCACCCGGTAATTGCAAAAGAAAAATCGATTAGTTATTATGTGCGCAAATATCTTAAAGATTTTGGTCCAGAAACTATGCAAAGACTAATTCCGAGTGGCAGCAACCCCGGAAAAATATACGGATTAGTGAAAATACACAAGCGTGACAATCCTTTAAGACCCGTTGTATCGATGATCGGCACACCAGAATATCAATTAGCTAAATTTCTTGATTCGTTGATTAAACCGTACATTCCGCAAACATACATGTTACAGTCGACCAATCAATTTCTTGATCATCTAGCCAATTTTCAATTTCATCCTGCTCATAAATTATTAAGTTTTGACGTCTCATCCTTATTTACGAACATCCCATTAGAAGAAACGATCCAAATTATAACTGATACAATATACTCCGACCAATCGAGCCAGAATCAGCCAATTGTAAACAAAGAGATTTTTGCAAAACTGTTAAGGCTAGCAACCAAAGGAATATTTATGCACAGGAATAAATTCTATGAACAGCATGACGGCGTTAGTATGGGCTCCCCTTTAGGTCCAACCATTGCCAATTTTTTCCTTGCACACATGGAGAATAAATTGCTTAATTCAAACTTAAACTTTCAGCCAAAACTATACCTTCGCTACGTCGATGACATTTTTGCTGTTTTTAATAATGATACGTCTTGCTCAAAATTTTTGGACCTTCTAAGTTCTCAACATAAAAGTATCAAATTTACAATAGAGCATGCTTCTGAAACCATCCCTTTTTTGGACGTTGAAATTAAACTAAATCACTCTGGCATAGACACATGGATTTGGAAGAAACCAACTCATACAAATTTATTACTAAATTTTAATGCATTTTGCCCACTCAAGTGGAAATCTGGTTTGATTCTATGCCTTTTAAATCGTGCTAAACGAATATGCTCCAACAACACACTATTCCAGAAAGAAGCAGAAAATATGAAAACTATGTTTAAGGCCAACGGTTATTCCAGCAAGTTTTTTGACAAATTATTGCAACAATTTCAAAGCCAAAACAACAGTAATCAGTCTTCCGTTGATACCGATCAAACTTCTAGCAGTTCTACCCATGAATATCCAATTGTTATTCCGTATTTTGGTAAAGATTCACGACGATTTGTTAACAAATTTTCAAAAATAATCAGAAATCAACTGAATGTTAAAATTATCCCGATCTACAAATCATTTAAGGTCAAATCTTATTTTCAACTAAAATCCAAAACACCTCTGGCTCTGTGTTCAAATGTTGTTTATCATTTTACATGTTCGTGTGACACGAACAAGACATACATTGGTATGTCCTCCAGACATCTGAGCACTAGAGTCCAAGAACATCTAAATTTCAATAGTAACCAGAAAAGTTCAATTAAAGATCACATAATGTCCTGCAACATTTGCTCTAATAAAAAAACTGGCTTGGATTCATTCAAAATAATTCGAAAATGCCGTTCTGAGTACGACACCAAAATTCACGAAGCTCTCCTGATCAAGAAACACTCTCCTGCTCTCAATCGTCAACTTTACGCCAACGGATCATCATTTCTGCTGCAAGTTTTTTAACCATAAAATTCAATGACAGTTGTTAGACATACTTAGTGTTTGCTATATTTCTGAAATCATAATGCTTGTTTGTCATTTCAATTGTAAATTTGAATCGTTCTTGCTGAGTTTAACGTAGGCTAGTAGACACTAAAAAGTACAGCAATGTTTTAACCTTTTGAAGATTAGTTTATTATTTGATTCGGATTCTTAAAGTTATTATTGCTATTTAGATATTCCTGAAGAGGGCCAGTGGTAGTGCCGAAAACGTTCGCTTAGAGAAATTGTATATAATGTAAATAAATAAAAGTGATAGGCCTAAGCCTAAAATGCACCAAATTTTGTGGTTGCTGTATTTTGCGATTACTTGTTTTGATAATGTGGAAAATAAGACATTCACTGATCTCCTACCATTGGATTTAACAAGCATTTGATACTGTTCAACAGAGGTGGAATCCTCGAGGACGTCCTTGGCCTCGAGGACACATTTTGAAGTCCTTGGCCTTGGCCTCGAAGCCTTAGGTCCTCGAAAATTGCCCTGTCCTCGGCTCGAAGACAGCACTATTTTTGAACCGTTCAAATTTTGTTCGAATACGCTAGAAACCTGCGGAAAATTTGCAAATACCTTTTTCGTTTTTCGCAATTGGAGCATAGGCTTCGCCAAGCGGGCCTCCCCCCAATTGAAATTTCACCAATGACAAAAATGTGACAGAAAAGCCTATTGTTTCTTCAGTTTCTTTTCAGCACTTTTCGCTTACACCAGTTGCGAACAACAATACTGAAGACCAGGGGGCCCGGGACCCCCTCAAATCAATTTTTGCCAGCCAGTTTAAACGTAAACCTGGAAGAAATGGAGAGTTTTTGTCCTAAAAGTTATTATCTCAAGATCACATCTAGCCTTTTTATGAACGTAATGCATTAACCAAGGCCGGATTTACCACAATATGACGCAGTACCAGCTAAGGGACCTGCGCTCAAATCTTAAGACTTTTTATGGTCTTCACCTATATTTGGCAGAAAGATGTTGCAAAAATCTCCAAAGTGCCAAGGGCCCAGCGCGATGTAAATCCGGCCCGGCAATAACATGGTTATTAAGCGTAACCATCTATTGAACTATTTTTCAATAACAATTCATTAATTCACCCCCACCTCGCCAGTTTTTACGCACAAAATACTTTTTAAAAAAATTAGCCTTGGAAAATGCTGATTGAACAAATTGTTAAACTTCAATTTTATTTTATTTTTTTATTTATTTATTTGTTGTTTCGCCTGATCAATAGAACAATAAAGATATCTCACAATAAGCCTAACAATCAGGCCAGGAAGCACCGAACAACCCGGAAGTTTTTAAATCAAGTGCTCCCTGACTAAATTCGTTCAAATATTGCGAAGAGAAAACAGCCAGAAAGCACAGCAGTACAGAGGGCAAAAAATAATTAAAATAATTGCAAAATAACAAAAAAAGAAACAAACAGCGGACAGAAAGCAAGAAGCGGACAGAAAACGAGAGACAGCCATTATGTAAGGATAAGACCACGATGAAGGATGATGCAATATATGATGTACTAAATTACAAACGGTATTGCGTGAACAAATGAAAGGAACATAAAACAATCAATTTGAAGCACAATAAGGATCAATGTCGGCAGCACAGCACTATTAACTATTAATATGGGCAGCACAGCACTAAAACAAACAAAATTTTATGTGGTTAAGAACAGCGACAGAAATAATACACTGATGACATATATTGTTAATCGACAAAAAAAAAAGAAAGTTATTGACATATGACTGAGAAACAATTTAACTTTCAACATAATTACTAATTAATCTTCTTTTAAACCGTTTTTTGAATGAATACCAACTTAAACTTTTGATTGAATTATCTATGTTTTCCCATAATTTTGCTCCTCTATAAACTTATAGCTCTTTTCCAATAGATTTGTTTACTCGCGGCTTGAAATACACTGCATTTTGAGTTTGTCGAGTATTGTGGTTATGTATTTCATTTAGTTTAACGTAATCTTCAAATAAGGAAAACGAAAGTTTGTTGTTATGGAGCTGATGCATATACTTAGCTAATTCCAGACCATATATATCTTCTAGTTTTAATATATTAAGCTTTTGGTATAGTATCGTCATTTTGCAGTATTTACTACTAAAAGTTATTGTGCGTGTTATGTTATTCATTCGAACAGATAAATCTCGTAAGTGTATTTTTGCTGCATTTCCCCAAATTAAAATTCCGTATTGTATTCTTGAAAGTATGAGACTATGATAGAGCAAGCGCAGAGTTTTCCTTGGTACTAGATTGCGAATTCTGTAGAAAATTCCTGCATATCGAGCTAGTTGGAGAGACAACTGTTGGATATGCGTAGACTAACGCCATGTTTCATCTACATATAATCCAAGATATTTTACAGTTTGTTGACGTTTCAAGGGTGTGGAGTTTAGAATCAAACTAAGATTTGTATCGCAGGATTTTGAGGGCACCTTATTTATTATCATATAGCAAGATTTGGAGTAATTTAAGGATAATTTATTGCTTTTCATCCAGGTATCAATTTTTCTTAGTTCATTGTTCGCCTTGAGCTCTAGACCAGATAAACTCCTGTCACTTAGAGTTAAATAGGTATTATCAGCGAATAGAGTTGTGTAAAATTGACTTACTAGTGGAAGGTCATTAATGTACAATAAGAAAAGAAGGGGACCCAAGGACGAGCCTTGAGGGACTCCACGTGTGATTTTTCCCAATTTTGATTTATAGGGATGGATTTTTGTGTATTGTTGTCTATTAGATAGGTAGCTCTCCACCAGTTGAAGTGCCAGGCCTCGAATACCATGATTACGCTCCAACTTATCAAGTAATATCTGATGATCAACCGTACCAAATGCCTTGGTCAGATCTAAAATAACGCAGCAAGTGTACAAACTATCATCTGCACTTTTTAACAGTTTCTCATAGATGTTACATAGAGTATGAGTTGAAGATGAGTTTCGTCTGAAACCATACTGATGCTTAGACAACAAATTATATTTTTCAAGGTAGTGGTGAAGGCGGTTGCAAATCAACTTTTCAAGAATTTTGCTAAATTGTGATAGTAAGGAAATTGGCCTGTAGTTACTAGCCTGATTCGAGTCACCTTTTTTGAAGATTGGCACGACTTCGGCTATTTTTAGGGAATCTGGAAATTTACCTTGCTCAATACAGGAATTAAAAATATTACATATGACAGGAGATATTATTACGTTGCTATATTTTAAAAATTTAATTTCAATATCATTTCCTCTATTAGATTTTTTGGGCTTTAGAGATCGAATGATGGTTGCTATTTCATCAGGTGATGCAGGAGAGAAGAAAAAGAAGTGTTTGATACGGGGTAGATTATTGTGAAATGACGATGGCTTATTAGTTACGGGTTGGATTTTGTCAGCGAGAGTTTTACCTACATTAACAAAGAAATTGTTCATAATCTCACAAATACTTTGAGAGGCCTGGGCCTCCTGGCCTAACACGCACTTCTACAACTGGTTATTTTCATGACAAAACGAAATCTCTAAGGAAAATCTTCGAGTGGGTTTTCATTTACTGCTAAAATGTTGCACGAGACAATGCACCTTATTTCCCCCTACCTGGAGCAAATCACGTACAATTAAACTTTAACACCAAAATGCAAAAAGTTAAACGTGTTTTGGACTTAAATTGCAAGTAAAAAGAGGATTAAACAATTTAATTTTTTTAATTGGCTTTCAAATTTCAAAAATCTACTGCTTTCAAATGGCTCTAAACATGTGCGAAACGTGATTCAATGGCATTAAAATAGCTTTTTTTTTCCAAAAATTTACAAAAAATCGCCCAACAGCTGGGGGCTTCGCCCCCACACCCCCAAAGCCTCCGACCGCTGTGGGCCCCGCTCCCAGATCCCCCGTCTGTGATACGTTTGAGTTACATTGGCTTTCTAAAAACGTCTTCAAAGTTACGTATTTGCACTTTTCAACTATATTAGTTTAAGCCCTCTCCCTTTGCAAAATTCTGGTTAAGTGCCAACAAGCAAATTTTTGATGACGTCATTGCATGTGACTTGTGGTTTAGGCCTCCCCAATCAAAAATTCTGGCGACGCCTATAAATTGGAGATTGCCTGAAAAACTTTTTTGAAGACCTTTTTTTTGGAGAACACTTGCGGCTGTGTTCTTGGTCCTTGGCCTCGAGCATTCTGTCCTTGGCCTCGAGAGGGTCTGTCCTCGGAAAGGCTGTCCTTGGTTTTGGCCTCGGATTTTTTTTTTGTGTCCTTGGCCTTGGCCTCGAGCCTTGTGTCCTCGACTCCACCTCTGCTGTTCAACATAAAATAGTTCTCGCAAAATTAAACCAGTATGGCATTCGAGGTGTTGTCAATAATTTCTTTGAATCGTATCTCACAAACAGATCTCAAGCTGTTATAATTCACGATAATCATTCTTCGAAGTTCATTATTGATATAGGGGTCCCTCAAGGCTCATCCCTAGGGCCACTACTATTTTTACTTTATATAAATGACTTGCACAACTGTATTAGTAGCGCTTCCCGACTTTTTGCTGACGACACCTGTATTTTGATTCAAGCATATACTTCAAATGAGTTAAAATACTCTCTAAACTATGAGCTAGCAAAAATCAATGGTTGGATTGTTGCCAATAAACTAGCATTAAATGCAGCTAAATTTAGTGTAATAATAATAAAACCAAAACTCCATTCTTCACCAGTTGAAATGAACCTTAGCTGTGCCGCAGGATCAATTGAAGTAATAAGCAGCAGAGGTGGAGTCGAGGACACAAGGCTCGAGGCCAAGGCCAAGGACACAAAAAAAAATCCGAGGCCAAAACCAAGGACAGCCTTTCTGAGGACAGACCCTCTCGAAGCCAAGGACAGAATGCTCGAGGCCAAGGACCAAGAACACAGCCGCAAGTGTTCTCCAAAAAAAAGGTCTTCAAAAAAGTTTTTCAGGCAATCTCCAATTTATAGGCGTCGCCAGAATTTTTGATTGGGGAGGCCTAAACCACAAGTCACATGCAATGACGTCATCAAAAATTTGCTTGTTGGCACTTAACCAGAATTTTGCAAAGGGAGAGGGCTTAAACTAATATAGTTGAAAAGTGCAAATACGTAACTTTGGAGACGTTTTTAGAAAGCCAGTGTAACTCAAACGTATCACAGACGGGGGATCTGGGAGCGGGGCCCACAGCGGCCGGAGGCTTTGGGGGTCTAGGGGCGAAGCCCCCAGCTGTTGGGCGATTTTTTGTAAATTTTTGGAAAAAAAAAGCTATTTTAATGCCATTGAATCACGTTTCGCACATGTTTAGAGCCATTTGAAAGCAGTAGATTTTTGAAATTTGAAAGCCAATTAAAAAAATTAAATTGTTTAATCCTCTTTTTACTTGCAATTTAAGTCCAAAACACGTTTAACTTTTTGCATTTTGGTGTTAAAGTTTAATTGTACGTGATTTGCTCCAGGTAGGGGGAAATAAGGTGCATTGTCTCGTGCAACATTTTAGCAGTAAATGAAAACCCACTCGAAGATTTTCCTTAGAGATTTCGTTTTGTCATGAAAATAACCAGTTATAGAAGTGCGTGTTAGGCCAGGGGGCCCAGGCCCCTCAATTGAAGTTTAACGATTTGTTCAATCAGCATTTTCCAAGGCTAATTTTTTTAAAAAGTATTTTGTGCGTAAAAATTGGCGAATTGGGGGTGAATTAATGAATTGTTATTGAAAAATAGTACAATAGATGGTTACGCTTAATAACCATGTTATTGCCGGGCCGGATTTACATCGCGCTGGGCCCCCGGCACTTTGGAGATTTTTGCAACATCTTTCTGCCAAATATAGGTGAAGACCATAAAAAGTCTTAAGATTTGAGCGCAGGTCCCTTAGCTGGTACTGCGTCATATTGTGGTAAATCCGGCCTTGGTTAATGCATTACGTTCATAAAAAGGCTAGATGTGATCAGTGGCGGATTTAGGGGGGGGGATGCATCCTTCCCCACCAGCTTAAAAGTCACGATTTTGGCCGAAAAATCAGCCTCTGTTTCGAATAATTCGGCTCCAGTTCGGGATGCATCCCCCCCCACCAGCCTAAATCTAACGAACCCGGCCGAAAAATCACTCCCAATTTTGGTGAAGACTTTTTTTTTTTTTGGAGACCACCTGATTTTGAGGGAAAAAAAGTTTGAATTTCTGCATTCGGTCGAAAAATCACTCTCAATTTCGGTGAAGACATCCGAATTTTTGAGGTTTTTTGCTTAAAATCCCCCCCCCCCACCAAAATTTTCTAGATCCGCCACTGGATGTGATCTTGAGATAATAACTTTTAGGACAAAAACTCTCCATTTCTTCCAGGTTTACGTTTAAACTGGCTGGCAAAAATTGATTTGAGGGGGTCCCGGGCCCCCTGGTCTTCAGTATTGTTGTTCGCAACTGGTGTAAGCGAAAAGTGCTGAAAAGAAACTGAAGAAACAATAGGCTTTTCTGTCACATTTTTGTCATTGGTGAAATTTCAATTGGGGGGAGGCCCGCTTGGCGAAGCCTATGCTCCAATTGCGAAAAACGAAAAAGGTATTTGCAAATTTTCCGCAGGTTTCTAGGGTATTCGAACAAAATTTGAACGGTTCAAAAATAGTGCTGTCCTCGAGCCGAGGACAGGGCAATTTTCGAGGACCTAAGGCTTCGAGGCCAAGGCCAAGGACTTGAGGCCAAGGCCAAGGACTTCAAAATAAATAAATAAAAAAATAAAAATAAAAATGTGTCCTCGAGGATTCCACCTCCGTTAAGCAGCGCTAAATATTTTGGTGTTTTTATTGACGACAAACTAAATTTTCTAGAACACATTAAACATTTAGAGAAGAAAGTCACGCGCTCATTGGGAATTTTAAGTAAACAATAAAATCATCTACTAACGCATGCATTGTTTAAACTGCATTATACTTTAGTGCATTCGCATTTGCTTTATGGACTTATAGTTTGGGGAAACACATATCCAACCTATCTCTCCAAATTAATTACACTTCAAAACAAAGCTCTTTGCATCGTTACAAAAACTGGATGGTATCAAAATGTTTTGACTCTTTATCAAAAGTTTAACTTATTGAATCTACAAAATTTACATAAAGTTGAGACTGCCAAATTCATACATAATTAATCAAATCAATCAGCGTCTATCTCCAAATTTTAATAATTATTTCACTTTGGCCAAATTCTTGCACAGTCAGCAAACTCGTACTACGGCATCCTTGAATGTAATAATTCCTCTTTACAAAACCAAAAGAACGCTGCAAGCAATTAAATATTCCGGTGCGAAAATTTGGAATTCCATTCCCAATAATACTAAAGACCTCTCATTTAGAAAGTTTTCAAAAGAAAGCAAACAAATTCTTTTGAACTCCTTGTGATAATTTTCTTGTGTCTATATTTTCAAATTATAAAGTGGCGACTTGAATAATGCTTTTATATTTCTCGTACGTAATCTCCCAAAAATTCTAAGTTAATTATGTAAATTATTTTCTGAATATACTAAATTTTAGTAACTCTTAGCCAGCACATTACTATTGTAGCTCTTGTTTTGTCTTTTCTTTTGTTCTGTTTTTTTGCATTTTTTAGTTTCTGCTTCCTTGTGTTTTTTTATGTCAGTTCGTTGTAGCTCGAAAAAAGATGCCATATCTTTATTATGGCTTTTTAGAGTAGCTGCAGACTCGAAGACCTCGCGGTCTCTTCGCCGTCACTCAGGCGCTGCTTTCTTCATTAATAATAACACTATTCGTTCTCTGTTTTATCTGTTTTGTTTTTTTGTTTATTTAGTGGTGTCAATAAACAAGCTCAAACTTAAAGGCGGTAAATCATCCAGCCAATTCCGGTGGTTTACAATAGCAAAAATTGAACTATAATTTTTGATATTTTTTGTTTTGATTTTGGGGCTGCGGTTGCAAAGATATTCAACAAATACAAAAAGATATCCCCCGACAAAAAGTTTTTGGAAACTCTGAGTTTTGTTCTTCTCGCCAAAACCACAGTTCTCTAAACTATTAGGCCTACTGTAATCTCATTAAACTATTAGGCCTAACTATCTCTAAACTATTAGGCCTAATAGTTTAGAGATAGTTAGGCCTAAACTATTTAGAAATAAACTATCTCTAAACTATTAAGCCTACCACAGTTCTCTAAACTATTAGGCCTACTGTGGTTTAGGCGGGAAGAACAAAACTCAGAGTTTCCAAAAACTTTTTTTCGGGGCGATATCTTTTTGTTTTTGTTGAATATATTTGCAACCGCAGTCCCAAAATCAAAACAAAAAAATCAAAAATTATAGTTCAATTTTAGCTATTGTAAACCACTGGAATTGGCTGGATAATTCACCGTCTTTAAACACGCGAGTGGGATCTGTGCATTAAACTGAGGCATTCTCTGATCCGAAGAATGAGTGATGCCAGCAAGAGCTCTTTGCTTCGAATAACATAAGATCCGAGATTTTTAGAAAAAAACGTCAGAAAACATAAAACCGAATATTGATAAAACACGAAATTTAGCAGAATTTCGTTGGCTTTCTCTAAAACGTCCCCAGGGCCACCGAGAGGGAGAGCAGGGGGAGACAATGAATCCGGGGCCCATGAGCTCGAGAGGGGGCCCATTGAGCAGTGAAGAGCTTTATGTCTTTTGCAGATTACCTAATTTTGGCCGGAAAAACCGTTAAAACCTCGGTGAGGACTTTTTTTTTGGAGATCACTTGATTTCGGACGGAAAAACGGTAAAATTTCAGTAGAGACCTTTTTTTTTGGAGATCACAACATTTTTCGGACCAAACAGCGGCAATTTCTCCGTCTATTTTGGACTTGACTAATCCAGAATTCCGTCATATTTGAGCTGGCCCCGGGCCCACGTTCGGCTGCCAGCGCCCCTGATTGTCCCAGCAAATATGTATAACATTATAAAAACGAACGACGCTCGCGTCGCGTGTTCCTTTGTCTTTATTCGACCATTTTCCAACTAACTAGTGCGAAATTTCAGACTTTTGCTCATAACTCGAGAACGGTTTGGTCTAGCTACATGAAATTTTGACAGTAGTTTGAGATTAATGAGTTATATGTTTATACCAAATTTCGAGGTAATAGATCACGTGACTTTGGTTTTAGAACCTGAAAACCGCCCCGCAAGTTTGGCGTAAAAAGCGGTCTCAGTTAAAAACGGCTTAAGTACACCAAAAAATATTTCATGTGGTTGTATGTCTTAAGATACCCTTTCATCCCAACCAACCCACTTTTGGCCGCGATGAGTTTTTTTTTCCTTTTTTTTCTTCCTATGTTTTGTACGCTCTTCTTCTTCTAAACCACAAAACATCGAAATCTAATTTTTGTGTAAGTTGTTGAGCTGAAAACACAATTTCTTCTCCCGAAAATTTTTTGGGCAACTCCACTGGAAACCCCCCAAAAATGGACCCCCAAAAAATCAATTTTTTGAACGGCTTAACTTTGAGTGCCATTGTTTTATGATATCGGCAGATATTCAACATACAAATATTTTGACATAGATTGGGAATGCCACCCCCCGGGGACTCCCCCAATTGGACCCCTCAAAAATCAATTTTTTTTATGGCCCAACTTAAGGTGCCAGTCTGTTTTGATATCAGCATATATTTAACAGACAAATATTTTGACATAGTTTGCGGGTGCCACCCCCCCAGGGAACCCCCCCGAATGGACCCCCAAAAATCAATTTTTTTTATGGCTCAAGCTAGGATGCCAGTGTTTTATGATATGAGCAGATATTTTAGAGACAAATATTTTGGCGTATTTTAGGGGTGCCACCCCCCGCGAACCCCCCAAATGGATTTCCAAAAATCAATTTTTTCTACGGCTCAACTTAAAGTGCCCGTGTTTTATGACATCAGGAGATATTTAACCGACAAATATTTTGACTTTACGTTTCTGGAGGATCCATAATCAGATATTTTTAAATAATTGCTGATTTTACGGAAGACAAAAAAAACTTTTGAGCGTCACAGCATTAGCTACGCGTCGGTCATTCACTGGGTTTGCTGGCAAACTCCAATCTAGTTTGTAATTACTGTTGTACGAGTGTGTGTTGTACCCAAAAAAATGCTAAAAGAAGCGGAAACTGAATAAACAATAGGCTTTTTTGTCACATTTATTCGTAGGTGGCATTTCACTTGGGGGGCGTGCCCCCTTTCCCCCCCCTAGTGGCTACGCCTACGAGAGTCTG
Organism: Trididemnum nubilum; assembly: GCA_963965965.1. Classification (NCBI taxonomy): domain Eukaryota; kingdom Metazoa; phylum Chordata; class Ascidiacea; order Aplousobranchia; family Didemnidae; genus Trididemnum; species Trididemnum nubilum. The sequence goes on along the minus strand of OZ014484.1, from coordinate 13,000,346 downwards.
TCAACTCTCAATCCATGGAAACATTTCTTCATAAAAGTGAGGTGGGACTACTGATGTGGATTTTTTGACTTCGTTTTTCTCAAAAAAAAACAAAAACAAAAAAAACCTGACCTCAAAACAACTGTTTTTTAGAAAATCTTATTGTAAGTGAAATGCGGGTTTTTGCTTTGCTATTAGATGGTTTCTTAAGAACTTAAATTTATTAAAAATAAATGATAGAAATTAGCAGTACGTAAACGTGTGCATGGAGTTAACTCAAAAGATTGTAATTTTGTGCTGGTGTGAATCCATCTGCATGCAACTCGTTAGGCAAAATCCGCAACTACGGTACAAAAACATTAAACGGCAATTATTTTCTTAAACCAATGAATTCAAAATTTGGTAAAACTAACATTAAAATTCTTGGACCAAAAATTGGGCTAACGTGCCAAGTGATCTCAATGTATACTCTTTGCGAACATTTGCAACACAATACAAAACGTATCTTATCTCACACAATCAAATGCCTACAATTGTATGCTAATTCATTGCTTTATGCAACTTTTGCAATTAATATACTGTAACCAGGGCCGCCGAGGGGGGGTGGCAGGGAGGGACAATGACCCCGGGGCCCATGGACTTTAAAGGTGCCATGGGCTTCAGGGAGGCCCATCATGGGGCTGTTGGCTTCAGAGGCCCATGAGCTTGAGAGGGGGCCCATCGAAATGACACTGAGAAATGAGCATGTTAAGCCTGAAGACCTTTTTTTTTTTTGGAGATCACCTAATTTCGACCGAAAAAACCGTTAGAATTTTGGTAAAGACCTTTTTTTTTGAGATCACATCATTTTTCGGACCAAGCTGCCGCATTTTCTCCGTCTGTTTTGGACTTCACAAAACCGAAAATCCGTCGTGTTTGAATTGGCCCCGGGCCCACTTTTCGTCCCCGGCGTCACTTATTGTAACATAAGATAATCCTCTTACTTTTTTCTGAGGGTGACGTATGTGTGTTTTTGTTTAGCCTGATGACTGATTGTACATACTGCTTGCTTTTTGTTCGTTTATGTAAAACAAACACTAACGACGATGCGCTGGAGGTGGTAGCTGACTTTGATAACCATCATGGTCTTTTCGCTACCTCATCGTCAAGTAAATTACTTACAAGTGTAATTGTTTGGGTTATTGCTGAACATGATTACTCAAAGCGTCTTTTACTGAAAGTTGGTACATCAATGAACAGCCCCAAGTGCTCAATAGAAACGGTGGGTTATTATTCCCTGCTGTTTCCAGTAAGTTGCTTAATTCCCACTGTTAAATTTCTTCTGGTTTAATTTTTTTTAGTGTTAAGTTCTAACATGTTTTGCTGCAATGCTAATTTGGAGAAATTATTTTCATAAGAACTGCTTTCTTTCATTTTTGTACGCACCTTTACGTTACGTCTATGACGTTGCTATCGTAACAATGAATTTCATCGGAGCCATGCTCTGAAAAATTTTCGCAAGTTATTCTACTACAGCGATGTGTGGGATCGTTTTTTTGGTTTTGCTATCAGAAGTAGATGGCGATTTGCCATCACTACTGATAGCAGTGCGCTGATGAAGCTAGTTGTTTCTAATTAGCGAAACGTCAGCAATAAAGTTAGTCTATTGAGTACCGCCTGAGTTATTTCTCAAAGCTAGCCTAGAACACCATAAGAATTTCAAGAAATTTTTTATTTGTTTGGGTATTGTTATTTGTTATCGTAGTGCTTGACAAAATGTACTTGAACTTGCTTCTCACTGTAATCTAACGGTTGTTTATCTTCGAATCCCTAGTTTCGTTGAAACATTTTAAGGGTTTGGCGGTGGGTTATGCATCATGCTCCCATGCAGTTTAAGCACATATAAGCAGTAGCGCAACCAGGGGGCTTCAACCCTTCTTAGCTAAGTCAGAAAAATTTAACCCAAAATACAAGCATTTAAACCTGATTTAGATTTAACCTGCAAGGGGGGGGGGGGGGGGGGGAGCTGGGCAAATGACTTCAGAATTTTTCGAATGACTTCAGAATTTTAGCAATTATGTTTTCCAAAGGGCTCCAAAAACGTGTAAATGTGATCCAAATGGAGTTAAAATGGCTGTTTTGTTTTTTCAAAAAAAATCACTAAATTCGCCTGGCGACGACCTCCTATTTTGATACGTTTGAGTTGCATCAATTTCTTCAGCACCCCGGATAGATTACAGATTGCGGACAAAAAAATTTTAAGTGTTGGTTCAAGCCTCGAAAAAATTTTAAGTTTTGCACAAGTAGGGAAAGGCGTGGGAGTTTGTAATGTTTACGAAAATTATGCTCTGCCGATGAGCGTTGGTATTACGCGAAACTCGGGTCCAGAGCAGTACGTGGGAAAAAAAAATGAGGTCTGCCTTTTTAACAGCTGAAGTTACGAGATGAAGACGATAGCCTATATCGCGAAACCCGACATAAGTGTATAGGACATAAGGGCGCAGGGACACAAGCGCGCAGAGATGAAAATCTGCAATCTGCGCTGACATTTTCGTGCTTCGGAAAACAATTAAGTAATCAAAGAAATGAAATTGACTAATGAGTATTTTATTTAATTCTTGAAAGCCAAGTTTTGAAAGTTTGAATTCGCTTCCTGCCTGATAGGTTCCGCAAACTCATCACACGATGTCGGCGAAATAAAGCAAGAAAATGAGTGATTTGATTTGAATTGGCTTAGCACGGGGATAGGACTAATTATAATTGTTTGCTTAACGGATTAAGTACAACCGTTAAATGACTGCGTTTGAATACAACCTCTGACGTGGTTACGTAAAACAAAGAAACTCATTAAAAATAAGCATATCTTTTTAAAGGTTTGTTCAAGATTAGTGTACGGCGACTTAAAAACAGTTTAAAGGTAGTGCTTTGTGCAATTATTGAGAACTGGAAAAAGGAAGCAAATTCAAAAAACTTCTTTTAAAATTTGTCTTTCAAAAATTAAATAAAATACTCATTAATCAAGTTCGTTTCTTTGATTACATAATATTTTCCCCAAGCACGAAAATGTTGGGGCAGATTGCAGATTCACGTCTCTGCTTTCTTGTGTCGTAGATCGCCTGTATCGATAGCTAGATTATTCAAATTTACCGGTTGAGTAAGCCTAATTCAGGGATCAAAATTCTTTGCATTGTGTCGACTCCTCTTCACACTGATGATGAAGTCAGTTGACTTCGAAACACGGGAATGCTCCCGCGATAGGGGGCTCCGCCTTACCTGCGTCACTAGGGGTTGAAATGATTACCCATTTCGACCCGGAGACAGCATTAAGGTGTTATCAAATGAAGTAGGATTGTAAGACGTGATGTCACTGTGAACTATTAAATTAGTTCTGCCTATTTCACTTCAGGAATACTAGATTCATTTTCTGTCACCATTGTTCATTTTTGGTGGCGGTGACGTAATAATTACAGGTTTGGTTTCAACTTCAAATTTTTTGCATCGATCATAAATGCTGTGTTAGTGTATGTATCACTCGGAGCTTCATAATTTATGATGATGTTGATTTTCAAGACCAACAAAACGTCAAATACGTCTAAAATAGCTAGTTGAGGTCTGTTACTTTACCGGAAAGACGTAGATCCTTACTAACTTTTAATCTTTCCTGAGCAAATTCTAGCCAAAACTTGGAAACAATAGCAAATCCGAAGGGAGTTGGGATTCATACTGTGCATAGTGACGATAAACACGTCGAAAGCAAGATAAAAACCATTGCAGAAGAAACAAATATTGGGCTTAGCTGGGCAAATTACACGCCACAGGTCCGCAAATATTAATAAATGTAATGACATGTACGACAGAATTGTAGGTCGGGCCAGGCTTTTCCGGTCAGGTTCGGGCAGATTGACAAAATGTCCAGCTTAATCTACATAGGCCTACACTTGCCTTGTGTTTTCGCCTTTTGTTGAAACTGTAAAAGCGCCCGGTAATCAAAATAACTTTATTACCCTGACTGACGAATTCGTTTAAGCATCGATGCGATTATTATTGCACAATCATCATTATTACGTCACAATTGATCAGTTTAAATTTTGACCGTATACGACCAAAACCGCATTATTTTTCACATCTAACTTAATTTTTGGGCATAGTTTTGGCTTTCAATCATTTTTCGGCGTTTGGGCCTGTGAACTTGTCGGCCCATATATAGCTCTGATATGCAATACTCTGCCATGTCAGTCGTGCGATTTTATGCTAATTGCTTTGCATCATTAAAAAACAAACTTTTTTTGTTTTGTTGAATACGAAGGACATAAAAAAAACGTAAAAAAAAACAATGTTTTTTTACACCTCTACGTGGGACACTCAAAGAATTCTGGAAGGTTTGCCTCTTATTTCGGAAAAATCTTCCTCCATAGAGAAGTGCACGTCCTTGTCCTTCTCTTTCATGAGTTCACTCTTCCTCACATTGCTTCATTCCCTCACGAATCAAAAATAAAACCTCCATTCCTACAGCTGCTGCCTGAAAGATCTTCTCTTGTCATGCCCTATATCAAAGATCACATTTTTTCGAATGTCATTTGATGACCACATAAACTGCATGTTTTCTTCCATGTATCGCCATCTAGCGGCGTTTCAGCGCCATATTCGTGCTCATGGCCACTCGTCTTCACTTGATATAAGCTGCTACGTACCTGAAAAAGTAGATAAGTTTTAGTAGAGGTTTTACGTAGGTGTTTTTTACGTTTTACGCCTCTTTGGGTTGTTTACACTTTGCTAACTTAGCTAACACCAAACGTCTTTAAAACAAGACAATGGGAGAAAACAGCTATGATGGTAAAAGTTGAACGAACTGCAGAGAAAAGCAGTAAAACGTACTAATTCAACACTGACAAAAGAAATTATCCAAAATGTGTAATAGTGCTCACCAAAATGGTACCATACTACAAACGCGTACCATGAAAAAGAGTTGTAAACAGGCCGACTAACACAGGCCCGAACCCGAAGTTATTTGAAGCCAAAGATCAAGCCCGAAAGTTAAGTTGGTCTAAAAAATGTGTATTATTATTGCTCTTATGTAATTAAAACTACTTACTGCTAAACAATTGTGACGCAATAATAATAAGTGTGTAGTAACAATAATGATGCTAAAACGAAGTCGTTATTCAGTGTTTCGAAGTTATATTAATTACGCTTTTATCGCACCTAAAAGTCTAAAACACAAGGCAAGTACGTATATTAAGCCCAAATTGAACCAGGCATTTCGTTCATCGACCCGATTTACAACTACCATGAACGTTATTGTTCAAGGGAAAATGCGAATTGTGTGATGCGCAACTTCAAAACATCGAAATCATAGTAATCCAAAATTTGTACTTGTACCTCTTTTCGTAATTTTTCCATCTTCTTGTTGTACCTTTTCCGTTTCGTCGCTTCTCTTTTCACGTCACGAGACTCACGTTCTGCTTCTAGCGCTTCCGGGCTTCCCCAAATCTCCAGTGCTCTCTTTTCAATCTAATATAGGGAAATACTTCATACCTTGTTCCAGATAATTATCATTCAAGTTTATTTCACAAAAACCAAAAGCATCTCGAAATCGTTGGTAGGAAGCAGCGCAAAACTGTGCGGTCATCTCTTTTTAAGTTAGCAGTAGCCGCAATTTGGGTTTAAAATGAGTTCATCAAATACGAAATCAAAAAGCTGGTAAATCCATACCATTGCAAATATGTTAGTTCAAAAAAAATTTTAAAAACAGGTTTATTTTTGATCCAAAATTTCTTTTCTACTTCACGCCTTTAACACTAATCTACATAACCGACAAGTTTTTTTTTTTTTTAAGTACAAGTGAAAAACCGTTTATTCCCTACAAAGCCTCTGCCTCTGTGCAAGCCCTTAAGGTTTGTCCAGTTCGGCCAAGAGTCTTGTCCAGCTGGGGAATAACTTTGTTAGAGAACCTGAGGGCTGAGAGCTAAAAGCTCGAAACAGCGCTGTCCAGCTCTGTGCAACTAATCTACATAAATGATGAGAGTTTGTAAAGCGGTATAGGTAGTTAACATTTTTTTCAGTTATGAAGCAATTTTAGTAGTTACTGTTGCAAATGAGTCCAGGTATCAAACGCTTCACAAACATTAAGATGGAAATATTCAACCAACCTTTTGCAAAGCATGATCACGCAAAGAGTAAAACTTTGTATCAAAACTTTTAAGAGTTGCAGAGCAATACCTGCAATTTCAAGTACAATTTCATGTCTCCCCAACGATTGTTGCGCGGGTTTCTTCTGATCACACATTTCAACAATGGCTCGCGTACCATTAGATCAGCTTCACTGAGTAGATACATCTCCTATAAAACCATCAATAAATTCGTTATTTTATACTGCATTAGGCTGCCATCTCCCAAGTATCACAAAACAGTGATTCTTCTGTAGCATTAGATTTCCGGAACGATCGGAAATAACGCATAAGTTCTATTGGAGCAAACAAAATGATCACAGGTAAGTAAGGAGCGAGTTATTTATCTTACATCATAATGTGGATATTGGATACCAATGCCAGGACAGCTTTCTTCCAAATCATCTGTGTTCAATCCGGCAATATGCGTTTAACCAATCCATTCCAAATCATCCGTCTAGGCTTTTTGCTTGTTTTTCGTCAAACTGCACCATCACCAGGTAGACTGCTTGGCCTCCAAAGATTTCTCTATTTGAAGGGGCGTCATTTTAAGTGCAACGGAACAAACTTGTAGGAAAGTTCAGAACAATCGCGAAGATCTTTCTAATTTTTTACAGTGCTGCCAAAACTAGAATTCGGTCTTACAAAATTACAAGTTCGAAAAATCGAATTATCGTTTTACCTTAGCTTGCGTCTTTGTGATCACAGTGTGCTTTTCCTCCGAGTCGCGGCATTTGTCACATACGGAGAAATCATAAGTGGCAAGCAAATACGAGTCCAGAAATGGCTTGTCACATTCTAAACACAAGCTCAATTCCCCCGAAATTACAGGCGCTGGTTCTTCAACTCTCTTCACTTTCACGGGGACGGAATTATCTTCTTCAATTAAAAAACCTCCACCACTGTCGATAACTCTAAACATCAAGAAAATTAAATCAACCATAATCCAATAAAATTTCAAAATCCATACACGGTTGGGGCAAAACTAAAACCATTATCAGCACAAAATTCAAAAACACAAAAAATAACGTGTTATTATTTTGCAAACACGTACCGCTTACACATACAATTCATGCTTTAAAAAATGGAATTTTCTGTTAAAGTAGAAATCATTCCGCACTAGAATCTCAGCCAAATTTTACTACTCGACCACATCTTGGTTTCTATACCTGTTCATGTTCACGTTTTTCTTCAGATCGCCATGAAGCTGCTGATTCGACAAGCGAGCTTGACGGAGTAGCAAAGCCTTCTGCCTGTTTCGCTCAATCCGCGCCTTTTCAGCAGCAGTCAAACTTTCTTTTGACGTTTCGCCACTTTTTTCCGCTTGTGCAGTTACAAAATTTAAAATTTCTTCATCAAGTTTTTCATCATCATAGGTGACTACATCTTTTTGCGGTATTACTTTGTCCGTTACTTCTGCCCCGTTAGCGCGGTAAGTGTCCGAAGAATCAGTTTTAGCAGGGTTGTTTGACTTTTCCAAAGTCCTTTTAGAAGCTTTCTGAGCTTTAGAGCTCATTATCGCATAAGAACTTAAAATAATAATAAAAGGTTGGCTACGAAGGTAACTACTGATATACCTAAATGATAGTTATTTTGAAAAAGGCAGTAGTAGTAGAAAAAACAAAAACATTCACATAAACAGCACTCAAAGTAGCAGCAATCAATTTATGAAAATATTGATGAAATTAACTGCATTATTATGATTCCAGTCCATCAATCATCTCTTTGGGATTGCAAACTAATTTGACCACGTTAGTACTGACATTATTTATCGTGAACTCACTGCTGTAAGCGAGAAACTTGAAAAACAACATCGCCTCCATTGAAAGTCATTGTCTTAACACAATCTCAGTCATCTTGCAAATAAATCTTCAGATTAAATTATAACACAACACTACAGTAAAATAAGAAGTCAACAGTACATTATTTTTAGAGCACATGGTTAAAATTGTTGGTTACTATTCTCGCAATTATCAAAGTATTCCACAATGTAAGATCACTAGCTCTATTGACTGTGACCAAATTCATTACCCTGATAATTATTGCCTAAAAACCTATGTACTGTAAATAAGATGAACTGCAGAACCACAAATTATCTCAGTTCAAGCATAAAACGATAATAACAAAACAACACCAAGCATAACCATCAAGCTGTGGCAGCTATGCAAAGTAAAACAAAAAACAAAATTTGAGGGCAAAAAGCTGGACGCATCCCAAAATTTGATACGTTCGCGGGCAACTTTGGTTATGCTTTACGTTACGGTTTAGCCAAATTTAGAAGAGTATAATAATGTTGACTGATAATGCCCAAGATTACGATGCTGCATGTACATGTGTACAATGTGCTGTACATACATATACCTAATGAATTCAGTTACGGTGGGAAACAAAACTAAAGTAGCAAAAACAATAAAATTAACCTGCTAAAAGACAGGTTAAAATCGTTTCCATTTTCTCGAGAAAATATTTTCCTTGGCAACGCTGCCAGTCAACTTTGTGCCATTCGCCACGAATAGGTGGCTGTTTTATATGTTCCAGCGAAAAATTGTTGCCGATTTTTAAGCCCGTCTCTAGTTTCGGTGGCACGTTTGAAAACTGCACATGTACTTCGTAACTCAATCTCCCGCTCATATTGACGCTACAAGTGACAGAAAGGCAGCGGTCACCGGCTGGAGTTGCAACTAGTAACGTGCCTCGGTTTAGCAAATCGCCGGGCAGCCCAATTCCGCTTTGAGGGGAGAGCTGTAACAGAGTCCAACCAACAACACGCGACAGAGCTTGAACACTGAGCAACTGATGCGTGCAAATTTGAGATATGAAAAATTTGAACAAACTTGGTTTTTCTACTGCTAAATAAGACACAGTGCCTTCTTTTTGTAAAGCTTTAATCTCAGTCGGTTTGGCTGTAAGTTGAATGACCGAACGAAAACATGATTCAAATCCAGAATTTCCAATTGACACGCGAACACTGGACTCGTACATGCTCGAAACCATGGACCAATGCGCTTGAATAACTGGGTCATCAAATTGCATAATCAAAGCGTCAATTACCTCACTAAGGCGCCGCTGGACCTCATAATGCTTGGCCATTTTAAGCAGGGACTCAGCTAAAGATTCGCTTTCCTGCTTATAACTAGCAACTAACTGATGCCCAGGCCATGCTTGGACAGCAGCTTTTCGCATTGAATCTTTCAAGCCTAAGACAGCAGTAACGGGAGCTGGCTGAGAGACGTTGAGTCGTCTACTATGGTAAGCTTGAAGCAACTGCAAAAGAGCGTGTTTCAGACAATAAAATTTTGAGTCATCTTGGACATCAGCGCTTTGCTTCACTTTCTTGGAATGCATTAGCTTAACCATTAATTTTGTGTCAGAAAAAATAAGGCAAGATATAACATCACCTACAACTACAAAAGGTGATACCATGCCACTGCTTTTATATTGGACAGCTTCTTTGGTTAAAAGCATGAACATTTCCCGACAAAAAAGCACATTTTGAGCATTGCATAGCTGACGGTGCCACAATGGTTCACTGGGATATGAAAGAGCATTTTGTACCACATCGAAATACGTCAACGAACATGTCGCACCGGGTGACTCTTTGTTCTCATTCGGCAAGTTAATAATCGAAACATATAAGGAAGCATGGCCTTGCAAGTCCGAGCTTACAACAACTTTAATGGGTGATTTTATAGCTGGTATTGAAGAATCATCGGCATTTTCTGTGTTATCTTCGTCTGGAGATTTTTTGAAAACTTCAAAAGCACCATTGTGCCAGTCTGAGCCAGCAGTTCTGTAGCTCAAATCTCCCATTATTTTTTCACCAACTCGTCGCAGTCTCCAGCGTTTTCTTAACTTCAACAGTTCAGAATGGAAGTCAGCTTGAGCGGAAGCATCAAGTGATGCTTTACCAAGACGACTTGCTCCATTAATTAAAATTTTGGCCGCCGAAGACAATCCTTTTTTCTTCGTTAAAATCTGAAAGTTGGAGTTAAAGGGTTCGGGATCTTTCACTGCAACATCGTACATCAAATATCGGTGAGCATCTGGATTATCTGCTACTTCTTTTGGTGCGTTCGGATTGGGTTTATTTTGAACAATTGACATAACATCTACCAAAACATTCATTTCTATCAACGCTTGCTGTAAATGAGCACGCACCCCCTCCCAAGATTTCGAAGGAAGAACCTCAGCATGGTTATCTTCAGCAGAGGAGGACTCATCGACATTTAAGAAATCAATTCGATTTGCTAAATCAGTCAAACTCTCCGACAACGTTAATGGCTTGATAAAAGTCTCTCTTCCAGCATTTGATATTTCTTGGATTCGATTTTCTGTCAATGATTGCAACGACAATTTGACACTAGGAGGGCTTGACATAATTTGGTCGTAAGATACTTTGAGTTACAAATAATTTCACAATAATATGATGTAATCTAATTCAATATTAAATCTTGGAAAAAATTCAAAAATAAAATAATAGGGAGGCATTTTGCAAAAAGTAAAGAGCTTATATCGGTACTGGAAAAGGAGTGGCAAAAATCTGGTTCTTTCATTCTCAGTAGTATTTAATCCAACACCACGTGTACCCCTCACCAATCGATTATGATCCAAAACAATAAAACATTGTACATAAACTTAAATAAAAGAGCTCGAATTCTGCATAACAACATAACTTGATCACATTGCGAACGTAGATAATCTTGATTGATTTCAGGTTTTAAATTGATTGTAGGAAAGTTTTCAGAGTGTTAAATCTACAACAAAAAGTTTCAAAATGCAATTAACAAGTATTATACAGTTTAGGTAAAACTTTTAAATTCCATACAAACTACTAGCAAAATACAAGGCATGCAGGAAACGCAGGTAGGCGCGTAACCAGGAATTTGAAATGGGGGAAGAGCTGTATCGGAGGTGTTAAACCAAACTAAAACGGTTTTTACTTGGAATTGGAACGGTATTGTGTCCAAAACTAGGTGAAGACAAAAAAAAAGGTCTTCAATCCAATTTGGACCGGTTCTGTGCCAAAATAAGGTGAAGACCAAAAAAATAAAAGATCTTCACCTAGGCTGGGATCGATTTTTGTGACCGAGCTCTATTCAAGTTCAAGAGTCAAAGTAGACATATTCTCATTGACAATGCCAATGAAGGGGTGCTATTTTCAGTTTTAGTGCAAAAATCGGTCTCAAAAGTGCTAAAAACGTGGTATTTTGCACACTCTGTATGCCAATGGGGGGGGGGGGCTGTAGCCTTTCACCCCACCCCCTCTGGCTACACTACTGCATGCAGGACATTGTACAATTGGTTACAAGTAAAAAACTGCCTGCACAGAATATGGCCTGCAATAAGCAGTTAAAAATACACCATGATTCACTGACTAAAATGTAAATTTAACTTGATATAAAGCACTTAAAAAATCTTGATAACATTGCAACAATGCAATTTTGAATTTAAAATAATACATTTTGCATCACACCATCACATTATTCCATTACTGTACATCTACAGTATATATCTTATTTCCTGACAAAAATGCAATCATTTTTTATAAATTTCACTGTATAAACTATAGAATTAATTACACTTTCTTTTATAAGAAACAGTAAATTTCGAGTTGAGAGTGGCTGTCGTTAAAATTTTCAAGAATTTTTAGCCATATTTATTCTTGAGGACTAAATTGGCGCTGACTCCATCCTTTTTAAACCAGCCGTTCCAGAAATGTTCTACTTTAAAGAAGACCGAAGGGCTTCTAATAATATAATTTTTATTGGCAACCCTGACGTTGATAGTCTTAGCGTCGTTAGCGATGCCAACCAGTACTAACTTGAAGCAACGCTGGCACTAATCGGTTTGATCTTGCCAGTACACCACATCCGAGTTGATAAAACGAGTAGACTGTTTGGTAGCCTAGCAATCTCAGCTGTGAGATACATTTCAGTCTAAATTATAGCAATAAGGCTTTTATTACTAGGCTACAAAATACAAACTCAAACCTGATAATAAGACTACCAGTACCTGAGTAGGCCTATTGTATTTGCTTACAGTATTTCGTAACCCTAGAATAAACTTTTCCATCCAACTAAGTTGCAAACAATAGCCTACTACCACAACGTTCGCTTGTTCTTAGACGATTGTTACCTAGGCTACCAACCAATTAGATACTCTTTTTCCAGGTCGGATCTGTTCTGCTGACAAGACCAAACCAATTAGTGTGCACTGTGCAGCAAAACACCTTAATGTGGTAGTCTTATAGCACTAGCAGCATTGCTTTAAGTTAGAAGAGGGATGGCGTTGCTAATGATGCTAAGGCTATTAATGACACGATTGCCAATAAAAATATAGCAATAGAGGCCTCTACGTCATGTTTGACCTAGAATATCTTTGGAACAGCTGGGTCAAAAAGAATGGAGTCAATGTCAATCTAATCTTAAGCGATAGGGCCAACTTCACATATCCTCATTAATTTTGTCATTAGTCCTTGTTTAACTTTGTTGAAGAATAAAATGACACAAATTCATTCTTGCTACGTTAAAAGTTGTCTGTTGTTATAGATTATGATTACTGCTACACAAATTTACAAAGGTAGTAAAGTCAACAAAACTCTGCTGACTGCTTACAAATGCTTTGAGCTAGCTCTTGTTCTTAAGTATTTTTTTCATGCCGAGGCTGGCATTGTTCTTAATTTCTTCTTAAATTTGAAGCAAAAATGAGCCTTGTGTTCTTCAAAAAATGTAGCCAAACATAACCCTTTAAAAATTTTCTAAATTATTGAACATTGACACCATAGTTCCCTCTCGGGTTTTGGTGAGTCAACTTGTGCTTACAAACTCAATGATTTTCTTGTAAACAATGGAAAATTCAAAATGAGTTGGAATGTGCCCAAAAAACATGTTGATTTGCTGATAAAAATAGGCACAATGTTAAGATAGACTGTCACAACCAAGAACAAAAAAAGTTACTGGCTCCAAATGCGACTTAAGTTTCTAAAACTACAAGATACAGAGCTAAACAATTAATATTACCAAATACATTATCATATCGAAAAAAGTTAGCTCATTGGTTATCATGGCAAACCACCTAAATACAAAAAAACTCTTATGATAAGGGCAATTTTTTTGTGACCAAAAAATCTTTAAAACGTCTTTATTTTTGCAAAAATGTAACCAAACTGTGACTTTATCTAAAGAACAACAGAAAACGAAAACCAACAATCACTTAATCAGTTTATAATAAAAAAGCAATAAAATAGTCTCAATTTATAGTGCACGCACATAAAGTATTTAACATTTGGGGCGTAATAAATTATAGTGGTTAGCATCTAGTTAATGCTTAATAGTGAATAGTGTTTAAGCAAGTATTTAAAAATTCGAAATTAAGACATCACAAACACCCTTTGGCATTACTGGAAAATGTAGGGTTTTATACTTAGTATATGAACACCTTGGTGCATTATTGTAGATTGTAAAGTTATTCCAATGGTAGCAACAAAAGATAAAAAAGTAGGTAAATTATGAAAAAATAGCACAAAAAACACTAGGCTATTACCCCCCAAAAAACTGTGATGTAAAAAAACAAAATGTGACTCTTTGTGACCTTATCACTTTTTAAATACTGACCCTACACCAGTAAAATTTTGTTTCCACGCTTTTTACATTAATTGGAGCCAGCAAAAAAGCAACTTTTGTGACCATAAATCACCCTACTAATGATATTTACAGTACAAAACACAATGTGTTAAAATAAATACTCACACACTTGAATGTGACAAAAAGAACATACTTGCAATTAAAAAAAAAAAATACATACTGAGATAAAACGTCTCAGAAACATTTACCACATTATAAAATTGTAAATAATTGAAAAAGAAACCCAAAGCTTTTAAGATGCTTCGTAAAAGTAAATAATCTTCACTATACAATCAAATTCAAGTAGGGAGGCAAGACTTTCCATATTTGGTACACATTTTCTGCAATTGCCACAAATTCATCAACCCATAACATTAAGAATATGTCCACTTACAAGCAAATGAAAGAAATTAGAGAACCAAAATGAACAGACTGGAAGAGCAGAAGAAATTAAAAAATTAAACGATGCAACCAAAGAAAGCAGTGGAGAAGCAAGAAAATTTCAGGAAATCCATCTCAAGCATAGTAAAACTTGATTCTTGATCATCAATTTGGAAACAGTACTTTATCATGCACCATATATTTCCTAATACCTCACAAAAGGCAACCGCACAACATGTATTTTAGCAAATTTTGAAGAAGATATTAATGTTTATGCTTCTTCTAATTCCAATAAAACACCATTGCAATCTTTAGGATGACAGAATATGACTGGTTTACCATGCGCACCGATTTTCGGTTCATCGCTAAGAGTTCTTACTCCATTTTTTCTTAATGCTGCAATAGCATTTGTTATATTGTCCACTTCTATGCATATGTGATGCATTCCTCCAGATTTATTCTTTTCCAAAAACTTACTAATGGGACTCTTCTCACCCAGTGGGTAAAGTAGTTCAATTTTAGTGTTAGGAAGTTCAACGAACACAGTGGTCACTCCATGCTCAGGTAAATCCATTGAATCACTGACTTTGGCTCCAAGAACATCTCGATAAAGTGATGTTGCTTTTTCAAGATTAGGTACAGCAATAGCTATATGATTAAATTTTCCCAGTCCCGAAAATGATCTACAAGTTAATTGATTTCCGACAATTGCTGAAGCTTTACAGATTGTTGATGACATATATTTAGTCAATTGAAGCATGATTTTAGTTTTGCTAAAAAGTTCTAAAGATAAATAATTCAATATATCAGATATTGCTGAAATGTGTTAGGTGTTTTGTTTAACATTCTAAAATGATCTACAATAATACTAGTTTTTCACTCAGAACTATTATCTCTCATTAAAATCGAAGAACTATGATAATGATCACAACGTGATTGTAATTTTGAATCTGTGAATGATATTTAACTAGAGAATACTATACCAATAAAACTGAACAACTGTTGGTGATACATATATGGAAAATTGTCCTGATTTGTAATTAATAGCTATGTCTTTGTCTGAACAAACTTTTCATACATGTTAAATTAGTTAGTCATGTAGTTACTATTGATTGACTATGTTTCAAACAGTTTCTTTTTTAATTTTTTTTTGAGTATTAAAAAAAATTGTACAAGGGTTCTACTGTTGATAACTTTTTTGGACCTTTTCCAATATTTTTCCAAGTTTCAACAGCCTAAGTAATGCTTGCTGGAACTTGGTAATCTCATGCTTAGATAAAAATGAACTATCGTACACATGAAGTTGAAAAAAAACAAACTTCATGCGAGTAACTTTGGACAGTACGAATTTAAATATTGCAATTTAGTTATAAATTTTTCAATGAGTTTAATTTATGGTTTTCATGTTACATTAGTTTTTCTTCTACACAAAACAGAAAAACTCTTTCAAATACAACTTAATGTATTAGAACCATCATCTTAGCATTAAATTGGATAGGTTACAGCTTTAGCTACTCAACTTATTGATGGCTTTTCAATATTTTCTCAAGGTTGTTATGTTGATATTGAACATATTTGCTGGTAAACTTAAAGCATTGACTGAAACAGCAGAAAGGCTGTTAATGAAATATTTTGCAAGTACAATTTCTCAAGCTGTGTTGTCAGTTGTACCAACCTTCACTTGGTGGTGAAATCAGTGTGACTAAATTATTTTGTGACGAGATTATTGACTGACAGCTGATAGCAGTGTTCCCACTAAGCCGATTTTTTTCAGCGAATTGGTGATATGTTGGAGCAAGAGCAAATATTTTTGGCAATGCAGTAAATAGAGCTGTAGAAAACTCGACAATATTGTGGAAATATGACATTTGGTATATTTTAATACTGGATTGGTACGAAATTTTGGGACAGGCTGATAGTGATAACAGATCTAAGATAACGCTCCCATTCTGCAACTGAATTTATTTGATTAGTTTTACTAAACTGAATTTCGTGTTTATTGGAAATGAGTAGGACATATTCTGATATTATATGGTATCTCTGATCTTTTTCACGCTTCTTTCTAAACTTGACACTCAAAAGTGGAGTGCTTTAGATATTGCATATCAGATATGCCTACAAGCATAGGCATCGATTTTTTGCGGATTAAGCAAATTCCGAGGGGGCGAAATGTTTTCGCAAAGTTTGGTAAAACTAAATATTTCTATTTTAGTCCAGAATGTTGACCCCAAATTCAGGTGCAGACCAAAACAAAGGTCTTCGCTGCTATCTGGTTCTATTTCAGCCCGGAATTTCAGATTTCTTGTTGTTAAGTGAGTATTACCAGCCAAAAACCAGAGGGGGCCCAAATATATTTTGCCCCCTTCAGTGTCAGACCCGAGGGGGCGCCGCCCCCTCGCCCCCCGAAATCGACTCCAGTGCCTACCAATACTGGTACCAGTGTTCCCTCTAACTTTTCACCTACTACATAAATGCCAGAAAAAGTGCGAAGGTCCTGAAGGTTTTGTGATGAAAATGCCGCCGGATACCGCTAGCTCTGTAGCTCTCTTTGTCTCGAGCACTTTTGTACCGATCTCAAAAAAAAGGATCTATGACTGTATGATATATCGATGAACCATGGTTACCTTCAAGAGTTAATTGCCCTGCATAAGCCATCTGCTGCTTATGATTTTCGTAGAAACTGCGATCTACTTTTGCTGGAAAAAACTAACCAATTAAACTACAACAAATCTGAATCAATTTTCTCACATACTTCAGTTAATGTTTGAAATGATTTGCCTCTTGATATTCGGGAAAGTAGCAGCATTTCATCGTTCAAACCTAAAATGAAAACACACTATTTTAATATGGCCTTTATCGATGTGCCTGATATTGATTAGTATGCTTTAACACTGTAGGCCTACTGTCGTCATGATCTTTTAACAAGCCCGATTTTTGCTTTTGTGTCAGTTTTTTGCTTTTCCACCTGCTTTAGTAACAAGTGCTCGGGATGTTAGCTTCTTGGCAGGGGCGTAAATCCCGGGGGGGATGGGGGGGATGCATCCCCCCCAATAATTTTTGAGGGGGGGATGCGGGGGGGATGCAACCCCCCCAATCATCCCCCCCAATAATTTATCGTATGCTGCCATTTTTGACGATTTATTTTGCTGATTCAATGGCTTCCCGTTTCTTGCTAATATGGTTACGGATTGCTACAGCCTTTTTTTATTCACGCACTCAATCAATAAAGTACAAACGTCAATCGTTCGCATTGCAGAAAATAAGATAAAGCTCTGCTTTCTTTATGCAGCGGAACAGAGATGCAGTAACAAAAAAAGAGACGAGCATTGCAGATAGTAAAAAAGTTGTTAAAAGAAAAAAGCGCCGTGAAATTGTTAAAAGAAAAATCTTTGAGCTTTTTTGCCAGAAACAAAATACTGTATAATATAATGAAATTGGCTGACCTAGCCAAACATAATTATGTAGGCTGTAAAATCTAAAAGTATAGTCTATAGCGCTTTCCGAAACTCTCTGCCTTTTTTTCTTGCTTTCGCAGCTGTTTTACGTTTTTACAATAATGCTAAATTTGCTTCGGATTCATCTTCATGGTTCTTTTAGCAATTAATGTTTGCGCCTCGATTGTTTATTCAATTCGTCGTATTGTGTAATGTGTAGGCTATTACTAAATGTTGGTGTTGTACAGTACAATTCTTACGTTCTTTGCTTGTTCTTTAATCTTTACTGATTTCCTGTGCATATTATATACCGGTACCGTAATATCAAACTTCAGCACAAGTGAACTAGTATCAATTTTAGATTTTGTGGCTAACGTCTTTATCAGTCGTTAACAGATCCAGAGGATTCCAGACCCTCTTCCTCTTCCCCAGCTTAACCAAGGATGCGAAAATGGCACTTAATACATGCCCTCCGGCAGTTATATTACCTCGGGCCCCTCTCTTGCAAAATTTTCTGGATCTGTTTCTGCTTTATGCAAGTTGTTACCAGTGCAGTAGCGTAGCCAGAGGGGGGGCTATAGCCCCCCCCATTGGCCTGCCGACCAAAGTGCCGAATAAGGAAAATGCCACGTTTTTAGAACTTCTAAGACTCTCTTTTGCGCTGGATTAGACTAAAAATGATTTAAAGCATTGTTTGAAACGTTATTTTTTGGGGGGGGCTAATAATGGACTGCCGACCAAAATGCAGAATAAGGAAAATACCACTTTTTAGCATTTCTAAGACTGTCTTTTGCACTGGATTAGACTATTTTGAAATGTTTATTTAGGGGGGGGGGCTAATGAACTGCCTACCAAAATGCAGAATTAGGAAAATACCACGTTTTTAGCTAGTAGCGTAGCCAGGGGGGGCGGGGGGGGCTATAGCCCCCCCTCCCATTGACATGTCGACCAAAATGCAGAATGGGAAAAACACTACATTTTAACACTTTGAGACTGTTTTATGCACTGGAGTGGACTAAATAGTGATTTAAAACATCTTTTGAAACATATATTCAGGGGGGGCTAATTTGTCAAAAATAAAACCAACAAATAAATGAAAACTTTGATAAATGGTAAGAAATAAGCAATCAAAATTTGATCGCAAGTGTAAAAATGCTGAACATAGGTGTCATCAACAAACATACTATAAACTAAGAAATAGGGGGGGGGGCTATTCAGTATTTGTTAATTACCAATCATTTCTCTCAAATCTCTTTTCATTAGCCCCCCCCCCCAATTATTTTTCTCTATAAACTGCATACGAAATAGATTACTCCGTGTGAGTTTTATTGCACTATTCGATTTTATAATTTAACAGCATCTAAACAAGAGAACTGCATTTTACCATTAGCCACCTCCCAAATAGCCCATTTATGCTACCAGTTTAATCTTGTTTGCACTGTCAATTTTTAAGCCACGTTTTGAAATCATTATTTTTTAATCAAAATAGCCCTAAAATGAAGTTATTTTCGCAAAAAAAAATGCAAAATTTTCGAGCGCTTGAGGCTCCGCCCCCACACCCCCGTGCCTCCGGCGGCTGGGGGTTTTGCCCCCAATCCGGCGGCTGGGGGCTCCGCCCCCAGACCCCCCAAACAGCCCCCCCATTGCGAATTTCTGGCTACGCACCTGTACCAGTGCCGTAGTTTCTGGGGCCAGACCAGCCTCCCTCCCTCTCATAGGCCTAAGTAACGTCGCAATTGCATAAATCACCATGTTTTTCCACAACTGGAACCCTTTGGGCAACTTTAATAAAGCATTGAATCATGGGCCTATGCTCCAAAAACGCTTATTTTGGCTATAAAAATCGTAAAATTTTTTCAGCGACGGGAGCTTCCCCCCATTGCTGTGATTGTTTCTGCAATGTAAATCCACTTCCATTGCAAAATCTTTGCTACGTCACTGGTTGTTAGTAACCAAAGGCTTGGGCGGATGTGATGCGTATAAGACGCAGTACGGCTAATATTGCAGCTACGCAACTATACGCTTTTTTATAAGTGCAACTTTTGTCGGCTCTGTTTCATCCCCCCCAATAATTTTTACGGATTTACGCCACTGCTTCTTGGGCTTGCTATCTTATCTCAAGAGGTTGATAAATTGCTTCATTATTATTATTATTATATTTTTCTAGGGAGTTTAGCCGTTCTGCAAAAAGAAAAGCTTATTCGGCAAAAAACGGCACTTTTTCTGCTATCATCATGTACTTCTATCACTAAATTAGAAGAAAAACAGTGTCGCACCATAAGGCCGCTTATAATCCACTGTTTTTGTTGGGAAATAACTCGCCGCAAGTTTGCAGATTGAAAACGCCATTAACGACATAAAAGATTAGTTCCAAAATGCCGGAAAAAAATTTTGTATCTTTTTGCGTTTATAGGGAACATTGACTGGTACTATGCAATGCATTTCCGTAGTAGTACCAGTAGGCTACTGCATGTTACCAGTAATCTTGTCACAAAGTGAGGGTTAGGACAAGACATCTATGAGGATAGCAGAACAGTATAATGACTGCTGTTCTCAGTCAATGCTTTAATTTTACGAAGTGACTTGGCGCACGGAACGTGCGCGGTTAAACAAACAGAGAATCCAGTGACGTCACTCGTTTTCAGAGATTTTTATTTTGATTATTACAGTTATAGGTTTGGGTTAGGGTTTAGGTTAGGGTTTGGGTTAGGGCTAGGATTAGGGTTTGGGTTAGAGTTAGGGCTTAGGGTTAGTTTTTTTAGTCTTTATTACAAAATGTCTGCACGCACGGAACGTGCGCCAAGCCTTTTCCTTAATTTTAATCTTGAATAGGACTAATGTAATCTGTAATAGCAGATAGTAGGCTACAATACAGTTGTCAGATAAAAAAGCCTGTCTTTACTGTCTTCAGAACAGAGAATGCAGACTGTCAGTGTCACATAATCACTTTCACTGAGATAAAATCACTTAGTGACGAGATCATTGACAACCAAAGGCTACTGTCGTACAACAATACAATTATGTTAAATAACTCTAACTTAACGTAACTGCTAAACAGGGCATAGCCTAGCCTAGTCGGCTAGTACCGTAGCATATTACTCATTAGTAGGCTAAACAACGCCAATGCCAATCCTAAATTTAACCCCAACCCTACTTGGCTATGTCTTGTTACAGCAAGTTAGCTTGCTTTGGATTCAAACATCATCATCATCATCATATTTATTTATTTACCAAGTGACGTCATATCACAAGAAAAAACTGCAACATCCTCTAGGTCTATCACCAAAGCATCGAAATATACAATTCCTTTAAAACAAAACACACAAACTTGCAGAGTCAAAGCGATATTTAGTCACTTGGTGAGGAGACAGCGAAGGACCGAAAGGTCATCTAAGTCTACTACCACCTCACCAAGTTAAGGTTAAAAAAAACAGCTTCTAGATTTTCTCAGTCTGCTACTTTCTATGATAAAAAAATTTTACGCAAAATTAAAACAAAGTATTGCAAAGATATGTACACTTTGTACAGTGTATACACAAAACTCACAGTCACCATGTAAAGAAAATGCAAGACAACATTAGAATTGTTCTGACTCTAAGCATACTAAAAAATAAAAAAATAAAATACTGTAACTACAGATTGGATAGAAATAAAATTAATAAAGTTTATAATGCTTATTTATGTTTTATGGAATTTAAAGTGGGCAATTGGAGTGAAAAAAAAAATCTCCTTGCTTTGTTTTGTATTGTTTGTCAATATGTCATTAGTACTGGTACAATTTCCAATACCAGTATATATCAACCTCAGTCAGTTACTGCAAAATTACTAATAATTCAATGGGCACATCAAAATGAGAGATGACGTATTGTAATAAATGTGTGATAGATGAATGCACCAAACTCATGCTATTCAAGCAATAGAATAGGTTAGTGTTGAACTAAAGCACAAAAATGCAACTATGATTCCTGTAATTACTACTGCATTGCTGATAGAAAGCTGTTATTCTAGCTTTTATCGATTTCATAGTTTGATAAAAAATGAGCTTTAACAGCTTTTTTAAATCTGTAGAATGAAACTTCTTTCATACTGCTTGGAATTTCATTCCAAACTTTAATTCCTGCGAATGATAGAGACTTTTGCCCTAATCTTGTTCTAGTTCTTGGAAGAAAGAAGTTGTTTTTGTGGCTCAATCTTGTCTTATGTGTATAGCAGTTTTTTATTAGGTTAAACTTATCTGAATTTGCAAAAGATAATACATTATTGTGAATTTTGTACATTAGCTTTGCAGTTTCAAGAGAGTAAATATCCTTGAGTTTTAAGCATTTAGCTCGATAGAACAAAGGATTAGGATGCTCACGATATCCACTTCCAGTTAACAATCTGATGCTTCTTTTTTGCAGAATAAAGAGAGGTGCTAATGTTGATTTTGAAGCAGTCCCCCAACTACTTATGCAGTATTGTAGATGAGAGTATATGAGGCAGTGGTAAACAGATCTTAAGATTTGCTCATCTACAAAGTGTTTTAATTGATTAAGGGCCCAAGATCCCCTTGCTACCTTTGAACATTGTTCCTTGATTTGTTGTTTCCAGTTTAGATTGTCGTCTATGAGAACACCTAGATACTTTATGTGATGTGATTGCTTGATTGGATTATTATCTATTGATACTTTGAGTTCAGGTTTATTTTGTTTTGTTGTCACTACCATAAACTCAGTTTTATTAAAGTTAATTGATAATTTATTCACTTTGAACCAATTGCTTACATTGACTAATTCGTCATTAATATTTTGTCCTGATTTTGTTGCAGTGTTGAAACATTAGAATGGGAGAGAGTAAGGTTTGTATCATCAGCAAAAAGATGAATTGTGGAATTTGAGGCAAGTGGTAGATCATTGATGTAAATATTAAATAACAACGGACCTAGAGTTGAGCCCTGAGGAATACCGCAAATAACATCTCTTGACTTGGATTTATATTGATTTACAATTGTATACTGTTGACGGTCAGTCAGGTAACTTGCTAGTAACTGTAATGGTAGTCCTCTAATTCCATACTTTTCTAGTTTCTTGATCAGTATTGTGTGATTGATGGTATCATATGCTTTTCTTAAATCTAAGAAAATAGAACATGTAATGAGCTTTTTATCAATATCGTCAAGTAGCTTATTGTAAATATCTAAAACAGCTTCATTTGTTGAGCAATTTTTCTTAAAACCATACTGGTTTGGACTAATCAAATTATTGCTCACAAAATAATTGTTTAGTTGATCAAGCAGACACTTTTCAAAAAGTTTGGCGAAAGGATTTAAAATAGAAATAGGGCGATAATTACTGCATAACTCTCTTTCGCCTTTTTTGAAAATTGGAACAACTTCAGCGGTTTTCAACACTTTTGGAAAATATCCTGTTGATATGCATGCATTAAAAATGTTAGTTAGAACTGGAGCTATAACAGAGCCTGACATTTTTATATACTTTGCAGGAATTCCTTGTCTTCCTGTACTTTTTGATGGATTCATAGCTCTGATGTAATTTACTACTTCTTCTTCAACTATTGGTTCTAGAAAAAACGAATTGCAACTACTCTGAATCAAAGATGTGGCATTAAATTTGCCATCAATTATAGCTGGTGTTTCGATTGTAGACGCAAGGTTAGCTCCTATCTCTATGAAATATTTATTGAACAAGTTACTGATGGCCTGTGGACCTTGTGCACTTTCACTTTTGGAAGCATACATTTTATTAGGAATGTTATTTTTCTTCACATTTTTCAAGTGAATAATTTTATTTATAATTTTCCAAAGCGACGAGGTGTCATGCTTATTGTCATTCACTAAATTTTTAATGTAAAGTCGTTTTGCATATTCCTTAATATGAGTCAGTTTATTTCTATAGACTTTGTATTGTGCCCATGTATTACTGTCATTTAATTTAAGGGCTCTTTTGTACAATAAATTTTTTTGCTGGATTGATATAAGGATTCCTTTGGATAACCATGGTTTGTTTTTTAGCTTTGTTTCCTTTCTGCTTTGTTTTCTTAATGGTGCATGTATGTTTAAAGTCTTATGAAAAATGTCAATAAACTTCTCAGTGTAGTTGTCAATGCATTCCTCTTTGATATCACCTAATAGCTCCATTCCTTGAGTTAATTTGTCTAGAAATTTTTCTACTTCAAAATTTTTTGTACAACAAAAAACCTTTTGTCTTGCAAGATTCCAACCACAATAGAAACTGCGCGAATGCGCAGCTCACTTTTAAAATTTACCAATCCTGATTTGTTCCCAAACAATTCAAATCTTTTTATGTTTCCTAACTCAACTAGGCAGGTAACTTGTTAGTCTGAGAAAATATTGTCACTCAGCTGCGGTTTTTTTAACGGATCTGGACGGAGTTAGGATCACCCAGACCCAATTGCGCATCAAACGTATTTTTGCGCAGAATTCCGTACGTTGTGCCCAGCGTGGAATAAAAGCGTAAGTATTATCATTATTAGGTGCTTATTTTTATCTAAATGATCGTTATCATAACTTTAAACAACGTATATGCAAAATAAAAATGTTTATTGTGGGGGCAAATATCTACTAGAAATTGGGGCACTTTTAATTTGTATTTGTTTTTTTGGCCCCACTAATATCTTTGAGCGTTTGAGGTAACAAAAACCGCTTTACCTTTGGTTTTGTTTATTTCTGCAATTCTAAATGTTGGTGGTGGATATGTAGTACTCTGCTGATATTAGAAGAGCAAATATTTTGGGGGTAATGACGTCACGTGGTTTGATGACGTAATGACATGTCACGATTTCTTCATTTTTTGGCAACTTTTTGCTCTGCATCATTCCTATTTTTTTGTTATATGTCTGCAGTAAGCAGAGTAAATGTTTGACTTTTTGGTAACTTTACAGGGGAAAATGACGTCATCTTTATGCTAATGACGTCATAACAAATACACTTTTTCAATATATTGCATTGGCTCCTTGGCCCCACTATGATCTTTAATGTAGCAAAAACTGTTTTACACTTGCTTCTTAAAAGTTAAAATTCGTTTATCTCTGCAATGAAAAACGTTGGTTGCGGATTTGCAATATGTCAACTCTACAGATATTAGGAGAGCAGATATTTTGGGGGTAATGACGTCACGTGATTTTTGATTTTTTTGCAACTTTTTGCTCTGCATCATTCCTATTTTTTTGCTTTTTGATTGCAGTAGGCAAAGTAAATGTCTGACTTTTGATAACTTTATAGGGGAAAATGATGTCACTTCATTCTAATGACGTCAGAGCAAATGGACTCTTTCATTGTATTGCTTGTCTTGGACTTTCGAAAATATTCAAGACAAAATAGATAAAAACGAAAAGCAAATGTATATGTCATAAAAAATATGTACTAACAAAATATCACCAGTTGGAAAAATTTTTATGTTTTAGGTTTACCTGGCCTCTGATGTTTGTATTTCTTATTCTTCGTCGAGAATATAACACAAAATGTGCAGGATAAGTGATGGTGCCACGTCTTGGTAAATGTTTGTCTGCCAGATAGCTTGTTGTGACGTGCTTTTGTCAGAGATTCCTGGCTTCTGTGTGTCAATAAATCTTGATTTTTGACGAAATTAGTTTGGTTTTTGAATTTTGTCATTCGTCCAAAATATATTAGTCTGCAATCTAGCTATCAAATCTTTTATTATACTCGCCTTATTACGCCGAAGCGTGTAACGAATTTGCGGGGCCCATTTCCATCTCATCGCGCCCAGGCAACACAGCTTGCTCCAAGCGAAGAAACATTGCAGCGGTGGCGTGCTATTGGCAACACTGTGTCCAATTCGACTGGCCCGAGAATTTGAACGTTTGACTTCCCGCTCCAGAAACGAATGCTCGACCAAACTGGCGCTCGACCAACTGATCGGTATACCGGTACCACGATATGTTTTATCCCTTTATATGTAAGATGAAGAATCATGAGGCATTAGTAGCCTATACTCACGCCCTGATTAAAATGTTCAAATTCATGAAACAAAAAGAATAATTTAATAAAAGAACATAAACTTACACATCAGTGGTAGGTTACAGCCAATTTAAAAGCAGATGAAAAGTCATGAAATATTCAATCAATTAAACACATTACGCAAGAGCAATTTTTTTTTGGTACTATTTATAATAATATTTGCAGTTGTCTTCCATTGCTTTTTCCATCATCATATCTTCCATTATACTTGCTACATTACGCTGTAGTTTGTGAAGAGTTGGTGGGGTCCATCTCCACGTTATTGCACCCACGTAACACAGCTGGTCCTTCGGAAGAAATATCGCAACAGTTGCAAGACTTTGGCAACTCTGTGTCCGACTTGACCGACCCGAGATTTAAACCTTAGACCTCCTATTCAAGAAAAGAACGTGTTACCACTCGATAAACATCCTTCCTTTTAAATCACTATCTTTTTTAATATCTAATTAACTCGTAAATTTGAAAAAAATTGAAATAATAACGCCACTCTTAACTCGTACATTTATGTTCCTTTTAATTTTGAAAACTTATTTGCAAAAAATTACTCAACCATGAATTTTTCAAGGCGTGGATGTGCCTGCGCTTTCGTACGTGTATAGCAAGAAATAGTACGAATGCGCAGAACCCAAAAACATATCAGAAAGAAACAAAAAATTTCTCCAGTTGAAATCGTAGATGAAAGTGTTCATACACAGCTCTATTTTGTCACAAATAAATTCGAAGTCGAGTATTCGCTCAGAAGCGATTACGTAGTTCAATAGAAAAGTCTGAAACATAAAACAGCAGGTTAAAAGGTTAGTTTTTGATTGACTTTAAAACAAACTTTATAGGTGATACAGAAATAGTTCAAAGGTCTAATGGCAGTGTAGTGTTATCCTACAACACATTAATAGGACCTGTTTATTAAAATTGCTTGTTTGCTTGTTTTAGTAGAGACGCTGCACATTCGAACGGATTTTAACACATGCGCAATTTGTACGTTTTCTATACGTATTCGAACAGAAAACCTTTTGTAACATCTGACATGAGAAAAGGCACGCCAATATCAATCATTGATAAGATGTCATGTTTACTTTCGCAGATCGAAGTAGGCGAATTGTTTTGCATAGTCATGTTTAGTTTTTTCTTTCTTGACCCCTAATGGAGCGTAGCGATTGGGATAAAAACAAGTTACTTTCTCTGTTTGCGTATCTTGATTTTACTAGTATTAACCTGTTAACGGAAATGTAGTGATAAGTTGGTTACTGTTTTTGTGTTCATCTTAGTATTTTCCGATATGATTAGTCCAGCCGGAGATGATGAATAAATCACCCACTTTTGCAAAACAAAACTTGTTTTAAACAATGTTTACGAAAAATAGCTTTTTCCCCCTTAAATTTCCATGTTGGTTTACTTCTATTACTCATAATTTTTCTCTATAAATGCCCTTGCAAAAATGCCAAATTATTTCAATTGACTCAAACGTTGAAGTAGATTTGAGATAAATCAACTGTTTGATTAGCGATTTCTTGATACGAATTCAGTGCATAACTGTCTCAAATAGTTGGTGAGTTTTGTGCATTTTATTTTGGCAGTGGCTATTTTGCCTCTGGAGGCAAAATAGCCCCACGTTATTTTGCCATTTGGAAGCAAAATAGTCCTAACGGCTATTTTGCCGCAAGTGCCAAAATAGCCCTAAGCCTAATCCCAACTCAATCTCTAACCCTAATCCTAACCCTAATCCCAACCCTAGCCCTAACCCAAACCCTAACCCAAACAGAGGAAAAACACTATTTTGCCTCTAGAGGCAAAATAGCCATTTCCTTTTATTTCTGATATTTGGTTGATTTGTCAACATTACCGGTACTTTGCAAATTTGGATAAGTTATTTTACTTTGATCATTATTTCTCTTTTTTAATGTGCTATACGTAAAAGCCTGAAGCTGAAATAATGTTAATTTACTCATAAAGAATATTGTTTTACGCTGTTAAAATCGATCTATGCCTGCTTTCTATTGCATTGTGTTGTGTTTATTTTAGAAAACCGCCAAAGCTTCACGTCAAAGTGTCAAAGGTCATAGTGTTGAGCGTCAACTGTCATTTGAAAGGGTGCCACCGAATCGTCCCAAAATACCACCGTGGTGAGCTTGTATCCGAAATTAAGGTTAGGGTTAGCGCCATGCTCAAGGGCTCAAGAGTTAAGATTGGGGTTAGGGTCAGCGCCGTTTAGGGTTAGGCAGTTAGGGCAATCATCCTAAGTTAGATCTGAGTTAGGATTAGCGATACCGGTACCTTGGGTTAAGGTTAGGTGGGTCGACTTTTTCGAGGGATGACTTCGGTGGCATCAATTTGAAAGACGTCGATTCTAGTGATTTTGATTTGTGCACCTTGGTCAATAGTGAACTGTTCGAATTGTGAACTTGGGTGTACATGATATGTCATCTCTTTCTGGTCGGTTTAGCGCACGTTTTAAGACTGTGGCCGAGTTTTCCTGTAACTTTACACACCTAGGCTATTTAGAACAACCAGGCAGAACTTCCACCAATCCTAGTCTGCTCTAATCCTAAACTGTAAATAAATCTAACCCAAACCTGCAAATCTTAATCTATAGCCTATGTCTATTTAGAACATCTAGCACAGAGCATAATACGTATCAGATATTGTTGATATAGGCTAGGTAACACAGTCTCTGGTCCAAACACTTTGCAGTAGTGTAGGCTTATTTGACTTTCATTTCAACTAACATAATACATCAAATCATTAAATTTCAAGTGATTGTTTCAACCATCTTCACCTCTTTTTCACCTTTTGTCCAAATGAAATTGGATTAAATTTTATATATCTTTTTAAGTTTTTGTACTCTCAACCTTCTTTCTAACCTCTTTTTTTATGTACTTGACGGTTTCCCTTTTGTGGAATTTACCAGTACATCAGACAAAGATAGGCTATTGCTTAAAAATTGAAAATATTAGTTTTGCTCCAAACAATTTAAACGCTACATCAGATTTTCACCAAAAAACATCAGACATTAAAGTGCTAGTCAAAAACATCAGATTTGATGTACGGGTAATTACACTAATGCAACCAGCAACGCTGGGAACTCTGACTCATACCGGTACTCTCTCACTAACGACTCACTGTCCAACTGTACAAGTCAGTTGTCACAGCACAGAGAAGTACATTTACCATTGGTAAGATAGCATGTTACTAACTACTGCTACTGCCGTTTTTTTGAATAAAAACAGGTCTAAATTTTCATGGAACTTAAATAGCTGTTTTCGATAGGCGTATTGAATAGCTGGCACTTACTGACTTACTGTACGCTTTGGGACAATATTTGCTGTCATTAACTTTTCATATTTACCTTCATTTCTTCTATGTTTTTTTGTGATTCAAATTTTACTACATTTGATAAAAAAAAGATATTGTGACCATTGCTTTGTTGCGCCCGTTAAGCATCGCGAAATCTTGGGCCAACTCGGAGCAATAAACGCAAATTAGAGATGTCAACCGCACCGGGTACCGCGTAAGATTTTGTCCTGCTTTGCCGCGCAAGGGCGGGCTGCGGAAGCCAGACAGTTAGGCAGGACCTGCGAGAGGGGGGTTCAGGGGGTATATAGTACCCGGGCCCAGGCTCAAGAGGCCCGGAAGAGGTCAGGTTTCCGCGTTAAGTTTTGGTATCGCACCATAACAACGTAATCAAACTTGCCTACAGCAAAATATCAGTCAGCCTATTCAGTACTGATAATTGGTCGCTATTGTTGCTATACAACCTTTAGGGCATCCAATAGCGGCCGATTGGATTAAAAAAAGAGGAAAATGTATCAAAAGCTATACATCTGTACCGAAATTAACGTTTTGTTTCATTTCTCTGACTTGAGAGCCCTAATTCTGCCGTATAACAATGTACGAGGGCCCACATTTCCAGAGATTCAAAAGCATTTCAACCTCAGGGAGCGGAGTCAAAGTTGACCTACTCCACTACTATCATTAAGTAACTCACTCTACCTGTATGAGTTTAATAGGTATGTAACGTTTGTGTCAAAAGGACGCATCCCAATGCGGTCGACCGGCTCGCTTGACCGCATTGGAACGCGTCCTTTTGACACAAACGTTGCAATGGCGAGCACGCCAGGACATTGGAGTGGTAAACGCTCTCCCTTGCGCTAGTTGGAGACGATGGAGTGCCGTCGCCAGCATAAAGGGAGGGGGATGATGTAGCGTCAGCTCCAACGTAGCCACAAGTGAAAGATTAATTGGAGCAATTGGTTATTAAGTCAACCCAGAGAGTAGCTAGATAGGTTGTTTAACCGAGCCCGCCAACCGCATTGGGACCCGTCCTTTTGACACAAACATTACAATGGTGAGTACAACAGGACGTTGGAGTGGTGGACGCTTTCCCTTGCGCTGGTTGGAGATGTGGATAAGCCGTCGCCAGTGTTAAGGGAGGGGGATGATGTAGCGTCAGCTCCAGCATAGCCTCTAGTGAAAGATTAATCGGATCAATTGGTTATTAAGTCAACTCAAAGAGTAGCTCGAAAAGTTGTTCAACCGAGCCGGTCGACCGCATTGGGATGCGTCCTTTAGACATGTACGTTACAGGTATTTTGGTTTGTGAAGTCTATGGTTGCAGATGACTTCTTAAAACTTTTATCAGTACAATATTTGAATTTGCAGTATTAAAGTCATTTCTGGTAGGCTATATTGTATTAATATAATATTGCGTCAATGTCATCATCCCCCACTTCACATACTTTCTTTCATGTATATCACGTTTTCTGCTTGTCAATTTAAACAAGTTTGGTGCTGGGATGTTAATCAAATGCTGTATTTTACCCTCGAGAAACATAAAAAGTGCTAAAACTTCCGGGGCTCCACTCCAGACACCGCTGGGAGCTCACAACGCTCCTCCAAACCCCCTAGCTGGTTTTAAACCAATTTTATGTCTAATTGCGTTTTTCATAGGTCCTAACTGTATGCGAGTATCGTTATTCCCTCACTTTTAAATGAAGATCTACACCCATCTGACAAAAAATGATTTAACGGCATGGGCCCCAATAAGTCTTGGGGGCCCGGTATCGACCTTCATACCCCCTGGAGAATTTTCTCTCTGAGGCCCTGCCGTTAGGTACTAAAGTTTGCTCTCTCAAAATTGTAACGACTAGTGAGTTAGTTAAGTGATCATACACTAAAGGTGCGTTTGGACTGGACGCGAAGCAACACGAAGCGACCAAAATTTGATGTCATCGACAGCTCGTGAAAGGTTGCCACCGGTCGCAACCTTTGCAAGCAACTGCGCAACATCGCTTGCTTGCAGGTTGTAGTAAGGGTCAAACCAAAGACTATAAAAATTGGTATCTACAGCTTCCCTGCTTGACGTTCAGCAATTAAAGGGACAGTGTGAAGCTTACGCTGTGTGTGGTAGACAGGTGGGCAGGGGGCAGCTTGACTCGAAGACCGAAAGGTCCCTTCGCTGTCTCCTGGCCAAGGCAACTTGGTGAATAAAATGTAATTACATTACGTTACATTAGATAATCCACTAAATCACTCATTGGACTTTTACGATCGCAGTTTGCTAGAAAATAATGTAAATAGTATATTTGTATGGTTTAGCGCCTATTTAACAGTCCAAAGAATAGGTTGTTGGCAAAGTTATATTCGGGATAGCCCTAGGCAGGCCAAGTTAATTTGTCTCTAGACAGCTAAGGCTATAAATCCTAGAGTGATTTTTCATAGCTATGCTTGATCTCAGAGCTTCATTATATTGAATTCACCAAAACAGTAGGCCTAGCCCCACGGCGTCTAGCTTTTAAAACAAAACTTTTTATTCTGTGAAGCATAGCAGAAGCTGTTGTATCAGTCCAGTAGTTCTTTTGGCTGAGCAGCTTTTGCTTTTTTGTCTTAAACTAACATGGTGTTGTTGTTTTTTTCAGAATATAAAATAACCCACCAACAGGGTAGTTTTCAATGTGTTTATAGTGTTTTTACCCATTGTTTGTTAGCTAGTTGTTTTAAAAGTAACCACAATTGAACATTGAACAATTGCTTGAATACCGGAAAATTCGCAAAAGTTTTTTCGCTGTCTACTTGGCCAAGCCAACTTCATAAATAAAGCTGTATTTAGAATTGGTTTCAAGCTACATACAAGAGCTAGATAGATACAAAAAATCGAAACATTTCCATGAACTTTTGGATTGGCCTAATTAGTAATTGCTTTTTTGAATATAGCTACAAACATGGAATTTTTTCTTCTAAATGTTGTCTTAAACGTCTTCTTGTTTCTGAAGGTTTGTGACCATGATCAAGTTGAACTGAAAGCAATGGTTTTGGACTACCCCAAGTTTTATAATCGTGAATATTGAAGTCTGGTAGTGATTTTTCACTCCAGTCCTATGTGATGAAAATAGAAGTGTCAAGCGTGTTAAATATTGTTTGTGAATTTTGTATAATACAGTAGTCCCCGCTTATTAAGCCCACGGTTAATAAGCCCAACCGCTTAATAAGCCCAAAATCGTCCGGTCCGAAATTACTCCATTTATTCCTATAGATAAAAAACCCGCTTTATATGCCCAAAACCCCACTTAATAAGCCCAATTTTCGAACACATTTGCTTAAAACTGAGTGAAAACGCGTCGAAAGTCACACTTCTTTGTCTTGCTTTCGACGATTTCACGCTTCGTTATGCTGCTGCCCTAGTTCTTAATTCAACTGTTTCGTCACAGATCGTTTATCTGTGCGGTAATCAATTGGCAAGACAACTTGTGCTCTGAAGATTTTACTGTAGGCTGCTGATTACAGATAAATTGCTTGTTATCTGTAACTGTTGCGTACAGTATTAATAGATTCAGCAACTTTTAGCCTTAGTACAGTCGACCATATTCATTTATGCGCAAGAGAGTGGCGAAAATTTGTCCCCCGGTTAATAAGCCCACCCGCTTAATAAGCCCAAAATTGTCCGGTCCCGAGGTGGGCTTATTAAGCGGGGACTACTGTATCTGAATTTAGTTGTTTGTGAATTTTAAAACATTTTTCCGTCTTTTAAAATTTTAACTGCTTTACATGGTGAATAAAGTGACAAAGTACACAATTTTAAGTCTGAAGTTCAATCATTACAATTACAGTCAGTGTAATCAGATAGAACTAGAAAGCCAATATACAGTATATCTAACCAGTAAAAAGTGAGTTCTATTTTTTGCTGAAGTTACTGTTATTTGTAGAGAAGTAGCTGCCAAGCAAGTTCATTAATATAATGTTCCATTCTCATTGGTCACCACTAAACAAAAAACTTGCTACAGCGTTTATAATAGTAATAATTGGACTGGGGAAGGAGGCGCCAGTAACATAAAAATATGAGAACCAACAACACTTTTATTCAGATGCTTGAGTAACGATTTTCACATAAAAAAAATCTAAATGTTGTTTTTTATCAGGGGCATAACCAAAAACTTGCTAAAAAAAGTGGGCTTGACCTTACAGCTATAAATTAGTCTGTGTCTTGAAAACGGTGGTTTGAAGTGAAGCCCTTTGAAGTAAACGCAACCGTCGCAACGTACTGGTACCGCAAGAAAATGCAAAGTAATAGAATGCTCTGGAAAGCATTCAACTTTGCACTAAACACCGATAAGTGCTCCGTTGGAGAATAAAAAAACAAACATAGTTTTAGAGGCTGACTTTTCCTCAAAGCAACTGCTGGTATTACTGTGCTAAATTCTTGTCCTTCGATGATAGTGTCAAATCATGCAAAAACTGCAATGTTTTTTTTTTTTTTTGCTTTCTCCAGCAAATCAGCACAGCATTCTACTGTACAATAAGCAAAAAATCCACTGCATTACTGATGACTAATCCAGCTTTCAGGTTCACTCATAGCGTTAACACTGGGAGTCTTCATAAACAGCACTAAATGGCAAACACAAACAGCTGTTTAAGCTTACTACAGGGATGATTACATGCTTGCCTGAAAAAGAAAAATCACATAATACAAAACATAGTTTACGCTTTAAATGTACTTGTAGACTAGCCTATTGGTCTACACTCCACAAGATAGATCTACCAGTACCATAATGAGACATGGATGGTGAAAGGGTGCAAGAATTTGTTGACTGCGTAAACACCTAAAGTGGACTTTGGCATCTGCTTCCAGCTTTTTGCGTTTCTGCATTAAAACCCAGAACTGTCATCATCAAAACAAATTATGGCAACTTTTCAGTGGAAGGATCTAAACAAAGCATTGATAACTAGTAAATAGGCTTAGTACTACTACGTTTTTGAAGAAATGACTTGTCTTTTCATTTCCAAATTCGATCTGCTGTACTTCGTTTTTCCCTTATACTTAACAAACTTTTTTCTCAAGTTTGTTTTGTTACCTAGGCTATTAGTCTTGACTCTTCTTCAAGGTTGTTGCGTGATAACATAATACTAACTCAATCTTCGTTTTAATTCCAGCGCGCTATGACGAAACAGAACCTGTGATTACTACAATAGCGCTTCAATAACAAAGTACACAACGCTTTCTGCTCATTGAATACATTTTAAAAGCAAGTTATTAAAATTAGCCTATGAAGCGACCTGTCGCGAAGATTAGCAACCACTTGCGAAGGTTAGCGACCTTCGCGAGTGACGTCAGCGACCACTCGCGAAGGTCGCCAACATTCGCTTCGCGTTGCTTCGCGTCCAGTCTAAACGCACCTTAACATAGTACAGTGGCAATATATCAGGAATAGGCTAATATCGGTGTGGTTCTTTTGGCAAAATCAGTCGTTTTTCTTCTAGCAGATTATCATAATGCCATAACTTCGGAAATCGGAATAGTTAAAGGTGGAAACAGGAAATTGAAGTTGAGTCGAGTTGGATTGAATGCAGAAAACAAAACTTTGTTAAATTTTGGAGGCTGCCGGTCATGTGGTAGAGTTTTGCGGATACTATAATCTGAAATCTGATCCTAGTTTTAAACAAAGTCCAGTTTTAACCAAATGGGAGTTTGCCAGCAAACCTAGTGAACGACCGACGCAAAACTAATGCTGTGACGCTCAAAAGTACCTTTTGTCTACCGTAAAATCAGCAATTATTTAAAAATATCTGATTATGGAACCTCCAGAAAACTAGAGTCAAAATATTTGTCAGTTAAATATCTCCTGAT
Organism: Trididemnum nubilum; assembly: GCA_963965965.1. NCBI lineage: Eukaryota > Metazoa > Chordata > Ascidiacea > Aplousobranchia > Didemnidae > Trididemnum > Trididemnum nubilum. The sequence goes on along the minus strand of OZ014484.1, from coordinate 12,965,673 downwards.
ATCATATAACACTGGCACCCTAGCTTGAATCGTTCAAAAACTTGAATTTTGAGGGTCCATTTACGGGGTCCCTGGAGGGGGGCACCCCCAATTACGCCAAAATATTTGTCTGTTAAATCTTTGCTGATATTATAAAACACTGGCATCCTAACTTGAGCCATTCAAAAAATTGATTTTTGCGGGGTCCATTTGGGGGGGATGGCACCCCCAAACTATGTCAAAATATTTGTCTGGTACATATCTGCTGATATCAAAAAAAACTGCCACCCTAAGTTGAGCCGTTCAAAAAATTGATTTTTGGGGATCCATTTGGGGGGTCCCCGGAGAGGTGGCACCCCCAAACTATGTCAAAATATTTGTCTGTTAATTATCAACTGATATCAAAAAAAACTAGCAGAGGTGGAGTCGAGGACACAAGGCTCAAGGCCAAGGCCAAGGACACAAAAAATCCGAGGCCAAGGACAGCCTTTCCGAGGACAGACACTCTCGAGGCCAAGGACAGGAATGCTCGAGGCCAAGGCCAAGGACCAAGGACACAAGCGCAAGTGCTCTCCAAAAAAAAAAGGTCTTCGCAAAAATTTTCAGGCGATCTCAAAAAAAAAAAAAAGTCTTCACAAAAATTTTTCAAGCGATCTCCACAAAATAACGTTTTCCAAAAAATTTTTTAAGCGCTCCACAAAATTTTAACAATTCAAAAAATACTGCTGTCCTCGAGCCGAGGACAGGCCAATTTTCGAGGACTTTGGGCCTCGAGGCCAAGGCCAAGGACTTCAAAATCTGTCCTCGAGGCCAAGGACGTCCTCGAGGACTCCACCTCTGAGAACTAGCATTCTAGCTTGAGCCATTCAAAAAACTGATTTTTTGGAGCCCCATTTTGGGGGGCTCCAGATGGAGTTGCCCCAAAAATTTGTGGGAGAAATAATTGCGTTTGCTGCTCAACAACTTTACACAAAAATTAGATTTCATTGTTTTGTGGTTTAGGAGAAGAAGAGCGTACAAAAATTAGGAAGAAAAAAAAGGGAAAAAAACTCATCGCGGCCAAAAGTAGGTTGGTTGGGATGAAAGAGTATGTTAAGACATACAACCATATAAAATATTTTTTGCCGTACTTAAGCCGTTTTTGACTGAGACCGCTTTTTACGCCAAACTTGCGGGGCGGTTTTTGGGTTCTAAAACCAAAGTCACGTGACCTATTGCCTCAAAATTTGGTACAAACATATAACTCATTAATCTCAAACTGCTGTTAAAATTTTATGTAGGTAGCTAGACCAAATCGGTTCTCGAGTTCTAAGCAAAAGTCTGAAATTTTGCACACGTTAGTTGGAAAATGGCCGACTAAAAACAAAGCAACACGCGACGCGAGCGTCGGTCATACCAAGTAGCGGCATAGACCTAAAGCAGCTGGAGGAGGAGAATAACAATTTTGGATTTTAAGCTGCTTGGAGAATGGAGATGAAGTTTCAGTTCTCACATTCAATATGTTAGAGTTTCGAAATTTATATTTTTTCTTTTGCAAGATTTTTTGCGCATGCTAAAACTCCAAAACCATTGAATCTGGGAACTTGAAATTTGGAATGGCGTTAGGTTTTTAGTTGAGATCGCGTCTATTAAAATTTGGTGGTAATCTTTCACGTGGCTTGTGAGGATGGCCAGCAAACTTGTGATTGATTGACTTATTTGAGAATTGAATTAGATTTAGCCATAGGTAGGCAAGTTAATGCGCAACGTTAGCTTCGTTAACAACTAGTCCGTTAACAAACTTTGCACCTCCGTTAACGTTAATCCGTTATTTTCAGATTTAATTAACGGAAGTTAATAAAGTCCGTTAATTCGTTAACATTTTGCGTGTAATTTATAGTAGCCTATTTCTTTTTATTCACTCGCTTCAAAAACACCTACTGACGCTGTTGAGCTGATTGTAAGGAAATGTTTATTGCTATGGTGATCTTTTTGTGTTTTGGAAGTTACACTTTACAGTGTAATCTAATTTTTAGATAAAAATACGTTCAAATGCGCTAAGGAAGCTGCCAGTGCTGGGCACCGCAAGTTTTTTTTTAAGTCCGCAGTCCGCTAATCCGCAACCGAATTTCAATTTTCTTAATCCGCAACCGCAAGTCCGCAATTGCACGTTTAAAAGCTTAGTCCGCAACAACGTTTAAGGATTCTTGAATCCGCAACCGCAAGTTCGCAACTTCGTCATTCTTGAAGTCCGCAACCGCAAGTCCGCAACTTCGCAATTCTTGAAATCCGCAACCGCAAGTCCGCAACTTCCTAATATTTGAAGTCCGCAACCGCAAGTCCCCAACTTTTTATGAACCGATTAGAAGAGTTTTGCAATCACCATGTCCCAAACTGATCTGCTCAGAGTTGATTAGCAAACATAGTCAAAAGTTGTGACTTGTGGGAGGTATAGCAAGCGTATGATGGATACATTTCGCGCAATAAAAGGAATTATTCACGATCGTTGTTTGTAGTAAACGTACGACAGCATGACTTGATATTGAGCTGCTTTTTCGGATGGCAAACTTAAGAATTGCCCAGCCCCTTTTACTTTCAGGTCCAACTCAAAATATATTTAAACGCTTGTAATTTTGGTTAAAGTTTTTAAGTGACTTGGCTAAGGGGGTTGTAGCCCCAAGCCCTCGTGGTTGCGCTACTGGTCATACTCTAGGTGCCTAAACTGCATGGAAGCATAATGCACAACCCAACAACAAGCCCCTAAAAATGCTACAATGAAGCTAGATATTCGAAGATTAAAAGCCATTGGATTAGAGTGAGAAGCCATCAAATAGCAAATTACAATTCGTATTTCCGCTTACAACAAGATATTCTAAAAAACAATTTTTTTTCACGGCAGGAAAAGGCAAACGTAGTAAAAGGCAAAAAAAAACATTCGTATTACTTCTCGTATTACTAAACTTTCTGTCCTTAGTTTCCATAAATACTGTAGGAACAAAATAACCACACGCTACCAGCAGTGCCGTCGCCAGACCAAACGAAGTGAGGGGGCCCTAGCCGAAAATTGGCGGGGGGGGCACAACAAAATAGACTGAACTTTTGCACACAAAAACTGATATTTTAAAGCTACGATTTTGTATTCATCTTTGAAAAACGAGACATATAGTCCCGGCAGCGTTTATTCGCTCGTTTCGTATACGGCCCGTACAATCGCTTGAAAAATCTGTCTGAAGGAGTGAATGCGACCAGTAGCGCAAACAGGGTTTTGCTTAGAGAGAGGGGGCTTGAACCAAAAGTAAATGTTTTTTGCACAAAAATTACCTAATTTTAGGTTCCGTGCTGAACAAACCGTTGCAACTCAAGCGTGTCACAGAGGGGGCAGAGCCCCAGCTGCTGGGTGATTTTAGCGATTTTGCGGCAAAAATAGCTATTTTAATGCCATTTATATCACATTTCGCACGTTTTACAACCATATCAATAATTGCAGTAAATTACTAAAATTCAGAAGTCATTGAAAATTTTAAAATGTCTAGCCTGTTGAGCCCCCGGGGGGTGATGCCCTCTTAGCCCCTTCCCCTGATTGCGCGGCTGACTGCGATCTAAAACAAATGCTAAGTGTGCTCTAAAAAAAAACAGCTGGTCTTTTTAAAGAAATATTTTCACGCATTGTTTCAGTTCATAATCACTAACGAAATACCGGTAACGCTTCTGTAGGCATTCATCCCTATTTACGCGCCACATCCTTAAAAGCGTGTTAAAAGGACGGATTATTGGGTTACATTTATGTAAAGCAGTTGGTGGCCAGCAATTGTGCAAACAAACGAGAAAACTTCAAACGAGAATTATGTTCGAAAATTATTAATCCTTTTTCGATTATTGCCTTTTGTCTAGTCGTTACGAGATGCTCCAAAAACGCAGCCTGAGTAAACCAAAATAGGGAGGCACAAGCAGTCGTTAGGGGGGATACGGCGCCCCTTGGGCCCCACCGTAGCGACGGCACTGGCTACTAGTACAAAAAATGATACAACAGTGACTAATTTTGTAAACTTACGGTTAAAAAAAAGCAAAGCCACACTTTGAACAAGGGCTGCCAAATCGCACTTAAACTCGAAAAAAGTTGGTTGTTGAGCCGAATTCGAAAAAAACGGCATGTCAACAAACAGAAAGCGATTAACTCGAAAAGCAGACTTAGTAGTTTTGTCAGCCCGAACTCGAAAAACTTGATATTTTTGCCGAACTTGAACTCGAAAAAATTAAATTGATTTCTTATGTTTGGCTGGGTAAAAACATCAATATTTTAGAAAAATAGAAAAAAATTGTAATATTTGTATAAAACTTGCGGAATTGCGGACTAAAATTAAAAATAGTCCGCAACCGCAAGTCCGCAATTTAAACTGCCAAAGTCCGCAAGTTCGCATGTCCGCAACTTTTTTCTCTAGTCCACAATTGCGGATTTGCGGACTTGCGGACTAACTTGCGGACTTGCCCAGCTCTGGAAGCTGCGATCCGAAAATCTTTGGAAATTGTGAACAGCGATAGTTGAAAGACCTATGAGGCTGCAGGTTATTATTTGCCACAAAAAAGAGTTCCTTTCTTCGCTTCTATAAAACTTGCGCTAATACGTAACAAGTGTTACCAGTGCAAACTGGTTTGAATGAATGGTACGATGAATGATGATACATACAAACCGGTACGATGAATGAATGGTACATATTTACCATAAAAACCTTAACGGAAGTTAACAGAACTTAACGGAAGTTAATTAAGTCCGTTAACAGAACTTAACGGAAGTTAATTTACGGAGGTGGAGTCCTCGAGGACGTTCTCGGCCTCGAGGACAGATTTTGAAGTCCTTGGCCTTGGCCTCGAAGCCTCAAGTCCTCGAAAATTGGCCTTTCCTTGGCTCGAGGACAGTACTATTTTTTGAACAGTTGAAATTTTGTCGGAAAAAGCCAGAAACCTCGCGGAAATTTTGCGAACACCTTTTTTGTTTTCCTTACTTGGAGCATAGGCATAGGCAAGGTAAGGGGGGGGGGGCAGGAATCCCCCAAGTGAAATTTCACCAATGACAAAAATGTGACAAAAAAGCCTATTGTTTCTTCAGCTTCTTTTTAGCATTTTTCGCTGACAACAAATAACTGATATTGAAGACTTGACAATATTGAAGACTGTAATTGACAATATTGAAGACCAAGGGCGCCGGGTCCCGGTCAATTCAATTTTTGCCAGCCAATTTAAACGTATAACCCAGAGAAAATGGAGAGTTTTTGTCCTAAAAGTTGCTAACGCAGGCCCACATCTAGCCTTTTTGTGAACGTAATGCATTAATCAGGGCCGGATTTACCATAACATGACCAGTAGCGTAGCCAGGGGGGGGGCTATAGCCCCCCCCCACTGGCCAGTCAACCAAAATGCAGAATAAGAAAAATAACACACTTTTAGCTCTTCTGAGGCTGTTTTTTGCGCTGGAATAGACTAAAAGTGATTTAAAGCATCTTTTGAAACATTTATTCAGGGGGGGGGGCTAATTTGTCAAAAATTAAAGTCACAAATCAATGAAAACTTTGAAAAATGCCTAAAAATAAACAATTAGATTTCATCGCTGGTGTAAAATTGCCAAACATAGGTTTTATCAACAAATATATTATAAACTAAGAAATAAAGGAGGGGCTATTCAGTGTTAGTTATTTACCAATCACTTCTCTCAAATATCTTTCCATTAGCCCCCTCAATTATTTTTCTTTATAAAATATAAACGAAATAGATTACTCCAAGTGAGTTTTATTGAATGATAGGATTATATGATTTTGACGAGAACTGCAATGTTATCATTATCCACTTCCCACATAGTCTATTAATGCAACCAGTTGAATCATGCTGCGCTGCTTGTTTTTATGCCACGTTTTAAAAGCATTATTTTTTATTAAAATAGCTCTAAATTAAGTTATTTTTGCAAAAAAAATCCAAAATTTCGAGCGCTAGGGGCTCCGCCCCCAGACCACCACCTTCCAGCAACTGGGGGTTTCGCCCCCAGACCCCCATTGGCCTCCGGCGGCAGGCCCCCAAGACAGCCCCCCTCATTGCGAATTTCTGGCAACGTGCCTGAACATGACGCAGTACCAGCTAGGGACCCAAAGCTGAAATCGTAAGAGTTTTTTTTGGTCTTCACCTATATTTGGCAGAAAAATGTTGCGAAAATCTCCAAAGTGCTAGGGGCCTAGCGCGATGTAACTTCGCCCTGGCAATAACATGGTTAGTAGACGTAACCATCTATTGTACCAGTTTTCAAAAACTATTCAGTATTTCACCTCCAACCTCGCCGGTTTTTACATACAAAATACTTTTAAAAAAATTAGCCAAGGAAAATGTTGATTGAACGAATCATTGAATTTCAATTGAGGGGGCATGGGCCCCTGGCGAACGTGTACTCTTATAACTGGTTATTTTCATGACAAAACAAAAATCTCTAAGGAAAATTTTCGAGTGGATTGTTATTTACTGCTAAAATGTAGCCAGAGACCATGCACCTTACTTCCCCCCACCTGAACCAAATCACTTACAATTAAAATTTAACTCCAAAATGCAACATGTTAAACGTGTTTTGGACTTAAATTGCAAGTAAAAGGAGGATTAAACAATTAGATTTTTTCAATTGACTTTTAAATGTCAAAAATCTTGTGCTTTCAAATGGCTCTGAACACTTGCGAAATGCATAAGTGGGCACAAGGTCGTTAATCCGTTAATAACGAAGCTAACTTTTTCATTAATTCGTTAATCCGTTAAAAAGTTTTTTCATGTTAACGGACTTAATTAACTTCCGTTAAGTTCTGTAAACTTCCGTTAAGGTTTTTTCGTTAATATCTAGCACCATTCATTCATCGTACAGATATAAATCAGTTTGCACTACTAACACTTGTTGCATACTAGCACGAGGTTATAGAAGAAAGCGAACAAAGGAGCTCTTTTTGTGACAAATAACAAGCTGCAGCCTCATAGATCTATTCCTTATCGCTGTTGGCAATTTCCGAAGATTTTTCGATCACAGCTTTGTTAGTGCCTTTGAACTTATTTTTATGTTGAAATTACATAAGACTGTAAAATATATCTTCCAAAACACAAAAAGACCACCATAGCAATAAACATTTCCTTACAATCAGGTCAACAACGTCAATACGTTTTGTAGAAGCGAGTGAGTAAACAGAAACCTAAATTAACGCAAAATATTAACGAATTAACGGACTGTATTAACTTCCGTTAATTAAAGCGGAAAATAACGGATTAACGTTAACGGAGGTGCAAAGTTTGTTAACGGACTAGTGGTTAACGAAGCTAACGTTTTGCATTAACTTGCCGACCTATGGCAAAATGTGATCCAATGGCATTAAAATAGCTTTTTTTTCCAAAAAATTACAAAAAATCGCCCAACGGCTGGGGCTTCGCCCCCAGACCCCAAACTCCCAGTTTGTGATACATTTGAGTTACACAAGCTTTCTCAACACGTTCCCAAAGTTAGATATTTGCATTTTGCAACTATTAGGTTAAGCCTTCTTCCTTTGCAAAATCCGGGTTACGTGCTAACAGGCAACAACGATTTCAGATCTTCCATCCTACGATATCTTTGTCCCACAAAAACTTCCTCTTTGGAAAAATTTCGATGACGTCATTTCATGTGATTTGAGGTTTAGGCCTCCCCCAATCAAAAATTCTGGGTACGCCAATGAATTGGAGATCGCCTGAAAAAAAATTTTGAAGATCGTTTTTTTTTTGGAGAACGCTTGCGCCTGTGTCCTTGGTCCTTGGCCTCGAGAGGGTCTGTCCTCGGAAAGGCTGTCCTTGGCCTAGGCCTCGGATTTTTTTTTGTGTCCTTGGCCTTGAGCCTTGTGTCCTCGACTCCACCTCTGTTAATTTAGTCCGTTAACATGAAAAAACTATTTAACGGATTAACGAGTTAATGAAAAAGTTAGCTTCGTTATTAACGGATTAACGATTAACGGACTTGTGCCCACCTATGGATTTAACTAACACATTGGGAATAGTCAGCTACTACAACGTTGTTTTATGTTCAGTGTTGAAGGAGGGTTAGGGCAAGAGTGCTTTAGAACAAACTATTCCCAACATTCCAGCCTCATGAAAGTATGTTGATAATGATAGGATTTCACGCAAATAAGCATTTAGTGACAGTATTTGCACACTAGTATTCAAATAAGCTTTGCTTTATCAGAATATGACTCTTCAGTGCTCAGTGTTGGTACTTTCGCTGGCAAATAATGATAACACTAATAATAATAAATGAAACGATGCTTGAAGTGGAATCGCTTGTACATCTACAGTATGTCAATGACAATCAAAAGAATAGTAAAAAAACAATACAATGTATACAATTTGGTAGAAATAGGCAAGATACTTATGCAGAGCAAGATTAAGGGTATAATACAGTGTGTAGGTAAGTATGTAACAATCAATTTGTTTATGGAGGGAAGGTTGAAGAAATGCAATATATAAGATACCGTACATTTTACTAAAGATATGAAGTTTCAATACAGTTAAGGACACTCATCAAACTGTCAAACAAGCAAAATAAAATAATAAAAATTTTTCTACTTTAAATAAGTCTTCACAAATTGTGCTGTCTGCTTCAGGATCAAATTTAATTGGCATATTTTCCCAAAACTTGTCCAATGCGTTTTCCAATGCATTCATGCAATATATTTTTTGTTAAATTCATGCAATATATTTTTGTCGTCATATTTTTGGTATTTTGTTTTAATGCGGTGCAGCGCGGGTGCAGTGTAGTGTTTGCAAATTTTTTGCGGTGCGGGCGCAGTGCAGTAAAAGTGTGCCCGCGACATCTCAAACCCAAATACAGCATTGAAGCGGCGCAAAAGGTATTTAGTGGTTTATGACGAAGACGATGGGATCAAATGTGGATAATGACTGCCACACTTCAGATTTTGGGCGAATTCAACTGTAACTGCACCTTATTCAGTTCTTACTTAACTCTTACCGAGAATTTGCTAGCAAATTGCAATTGCTTTTGTTTTAATTACGCAAGTACTTGCATTGTGTAACTTAAACCTATTCATTTGCTATAAATGTTTCAGCATCACCTATTGCGAAACGTGTCGCTTTGCCGTTTCACCTTATTTAGATAATTATTAGTTTTGCACTGTTTTGGTTTGTGTAATTGTTGCAAGTTATTTTGGCCAATCACCTTTTTTGTTAATTTTGCGCACTGCCTTTTCTACATTACGTCACACTCACGTGGCACTTTGGCCTGTCTCGCGAGTGTTGGTCGTTTTTAGTTTCGGATTTTAGTGGTAAAGCAAACAGCTCACATTTTTATTTTTTAAATCTTGGAATTTTACGTTGGAAGACGTTTATTTACCGGCAAAAATCTAGATAATATTTTGTTGCCTGTTTGTCTCAGTTTTCAATAAAATCTGATTAAATACAGTTCGCTGTATATTAGAGTTACTGAGTGCAGCCACGTCTGAAAAGTCTACGCTGGGCAAGTAAGCCGGAGTCAAGCTGCGCAGCGAATACCCGTGTGGCTCCCCCGGGAAATGATCCAACTTCCGAGTTGGAACAATAAAGACTGCACTTATATCATTGTAACATTGTCGTTAATTCGGTTACTAAATTTTTTATGTTTAAAGTCTTTATTGTTTATTCTGTATTTTTGCAAATTACCGGTACTAAAATACTGTTACTGCATTGCATAAGTAATTGGTTCAGAAAGTTTTTTTTTTTTTTGTATGTGATTTTTTTTGTTTTGAAATTGACTAAAACGTTAACTGTAGGTTGATTTTAAATTTTACTGCAACAAAACATGTACGGTACGTTGACAGAAAGCACCTTGACTCTAAAAACTGCAAGGTTATTCAGTGCTTCCTGTTCTTCGCGCGAGGTACACTGATTATCCGCGAAAAATCAGGTGTTCTCAAAAAAAAAAAGTCTTCACAAATTTTCAGCGAGGTTTCTGACGTCTTCCAAGGTAAAGTGAAAAGAAGGTCATGGTCTAGGCCCGCGTCAGGATAGAGTGACTGGAGGGGCAGAAATAAATTTTGTGGGGGCACGAGAAATTTCTATTATGTGAATTCGAAGGGGGCACGCGAGCAGGAGAAGTTTATTCGAGTGTGGATCAAACGAAAAAGGTGAAGACCAAAAAAAGGTCTTCAGCCCAAATATTTCCACAAATCCTGGTTGTCGTTTCAAAATTCTTGCGATTTTCCACGAATTTTTAAGTGAAGACCAAAAAAAAAGGTCTTCAGTACAAATATTTCCACAAATTTTGGTTGTCCTCTCAAAATCCTCGCGGTTTTCCACGAACTCTTTAAGTGTAGACCAAAAAAAAGAAAACGTCTACGTCCCAAAAGTTTTATGAAATCCTGTGTGAGTCCACAAAAATTACGAAAAGACAGTTCTTGCTCGCGAATTCTAGGGCGGTAAACCCTAATTTGGGAGTCTTAGGCCTCGATTTGCACTCCAACAGCCCCGAGCCTAATAATTTCTTCGGGGCACTGTTCTCGCTTGGGAGGGGGAAAGCTTTCGTTTGGGGGCAAAAGCAGTCATATGGGGGAGTACGGCTCCAGAATGCCCCCGTGGCGCCGGGCCTGTTATGGCCATGGCCAGTACTTAAATTGTAGGGGGGACGCGTCCCCCCATCGAGAGTTAGCGTCCCCCCATTGAGATTTGGCGTCCCCTCATCGAGATTTAGACGTCCACCCATCGAGATTTGAGCGCTGGATGATGAAACGATTAAGAGCCAGCCAGCACGAATAAATCTTACAAATCCGGCCGAAGATAGTCCGAAATTGAGGTGTAGACCTTTTTTTTGGTCTTCACCTGATTTTGAGGAAAAAACACTTCAATTTTTCGGCGAAAACCTTTTTTTTTGGTCATCATTCAATTGCGGGGACGGAATTACATAATTTTCACTGAAGTTTGGTCAAGGCTGCAAAAGCGTCCCCCCCATGCAAAATTTTACAATTGAAGTACTGGCCATGGCCCATTTTTAACGAATCAAAAAAGTGCTGTCCTCGAGCTCAGGACATTTTCGAGGACTTGTAGGCTTCAAGGCCAAAGCCAAGAACTTGACCTTCGAGGCAAAGAACTTCAAACTGTGTCCTGGAGGAAGTCCCGTTGAGCACCTCTGGTAATAAAGAGTTGCCCCAAATCTTTTTCCACAATTCCTCTTATTCGCGAAAATACGATTTAATCCGTTTGACTCCGTAACTTTGGCAACCCTGCATTTTGTAATATTTTGACATTACAAAAGGCTGATTTTGCATAATTTCTTAGAGACTTTAGGTTATTGCGAACTGTAGCAGCCCTAAAACATCATTAGCCTGGCCTACCAGTCCTATTCTTGCCAACTCTTTTTCACTAGGCTAAGTTGTTGTACAACAAGCAATACAATAACAGAATTTATTACATTGTATACTGTAGGCTAATCTCATATATGTAATCAGAAACTAGCGCGTTAATGCAGTAGCTTACTGTAAGCCTATTCTACTGTAAACAAAAGTGAAAACTTGGCTACTCTGCTACTGATAGCTGTGTAGACTGAAACCTAGGCTAGAAGTAATGATCTGCAGTACGCCCAAAGCTGGGCACCCGCTACGTGAAAAGTTGCGGCGCTGCCACTGCCGCTATTTGGCAAAAAAAGCAGCGGCGCTCCGGCTGATCGCTACTCAAATAAAAAAAGTAGCGCCGCTGCCGCTACTTTAAAAAACTAAATAGTAAAAAAAACGATTGCATTGAAATATGGTGTCTTATGGTGAAATTTCAACTTTATATACGAACGTTAATTATTCAAGCTTTTAAAATATCGGTACAGGTTACAGTCGGCATTAGCAGGCTTAAATAGTTGACAAGTAAGCAAATCACCATTCAATTAGCTGTTGGCATGCTCCTTTCAAAAAAACAAGCATTTTAAAATGCTGGTTAGTCAAACCAGCACTTTGCAAACTACTTAGGAAGTTACCCTTGGAAGTTACACTAGGAAGTTAAATTCCTTATCGCATTTTCTACACAAACATAAGGCAATAAGAAATATCGACTCAAATAGGCGAAGGTTTCGCCATTAAAGCACGATGACACACAGCATTCAGCTTTTGTACAATTCTGTCCCGGTTCTTATAGCTCTGAAGTAGTCGATCAGTTTATCACACGCTAGGCCCTCAACCACTAAAATAATTCCTCGTGTAGAGATCCGACAGGAAAATTCATCAATCGACCGCGTTACAAAACATTTCTTGGAGCTTGTAGAAATGATAGGCAAGGTTGGCAGTACGGTACATAGGTACGCCTCAATTTTTGCTAAGAAGTACGGTACGCTTTTTTTGTAATGGTACGGGTACGGCTAGACCAGGTTATTCGTTTAATTTTGGTTCAGAAAAAATCGAACCTCGTACGATAAAACTCGCCTATACGAGCAACGACAAGACGTCACAAAGGTCTTGTATATTTTACTAAACTAACGCGGTAACAAGAGCAGACTCCAAACGGTAACATTTGAAAATGTGAATCGAAAAAGTCTTGGATGGAGGTTATTAGCAGTAGCGGCAGTGGCAAAATATTTGTTTAAAATAGGGCGCTGAAGGGCTGCCGCTTTTTCGGCTAAAAAACAGCGGCCCTGCCGCTTGTCGCTGTTGACGAAAAAAAGCAGCGGCGTTGCCGCTACTGCTACCAAAAAAGTAGCGGTGCTAGTAGCGCCGTTGGTGAACAGCGCCGCTGTGCCCATCACTGAGTACGCTTTTTGTGATTTTACAAAATTGCAAAATGTAGGGTTACACGAGAAGCTAGTGATTTAAAACTTATGCAGGGAGCCACACTAAAGCGTAACTGTACGTCGCTTTCATAAGCGAAAAAGCTGCTTCCACGTAATTGCTATCCCTCAGGCTGGCATCGCTGCCCCAACCCTAATTGTAATGCAAGGTTTTCAAGCAAAAAAAGATTGCACCATGCATTTTCTTTCCCGCTGCTGCTCACATATTTCCATTCCACACGTTTGTAACCCAAGTGCCAATCGAACTTGGGTACTGGTTGAAAGGCGAACGCGTTAACCACTACACTACGCAACTCGCAGTAATACCATTGCAAAATGTATTTAAACCAAATGTATGAAAAAAGGCAATAGAGGGTTACGCTTAAATGTGGCTCTCTACGTGACGTTTGCATGACTAGCTTCTACTTAGAGTTGCCAATGGTTTGGAGTCAAACGGATTAAATTGTATTTTCGCGAATAAAGGATTTGAGGAAAAAGGTTGGGGCTCTACTTTATTACCTCAAGTAGTTCTCATTTCTTCAATAAAACCAATTTCAAGCGGTATCTCTTTAACATAGTTTTCTGAAAATTATGAGCTCGTCTCCAACATGCAATTGAGTTCTTTTGAAGGAGAATGTGCCAGTGTAAAACCAAATCTTTTTTGAAAATAATTTATTTAAATAAAATCGATTTCGGCTGGGTAGCCATCTTCAGTTACTAAAATAGGTTGAAGAATTACCAATACATTATTTTGATTTCACAATTGTACGAAAGCGCCGCTGTGGGTGAGTTTCAAGTTTCAACTACAAAAATTACATCGTCTCAAACATTTATTTTTTGGCTGCGTCACTGCGCAATATCACGTAGCAGGGTAGATGAGGAAGGAAGCTAATAGGAATAGATATTTTCCATGCAGAGCAAAAAGCTTGGATGCAGGTCTGAGGATATAACAATTTTTATTCATTTTACTGAAGACCTTTAGTACTTGTAGACATGTTGCATCGACAACAACAATTCATACTAAAGACTGACAATTCTTCATGCGCAGGGTCCGCAACCAAGATTTTGCTATTGGGGAAGAGTAAACACAGCGATGATTTTTTTCTGCTCAAAAATAGTGAGCAAAACAATTTATCTGAGTAAACCGATGCATCCCAAATGAATTACGAACGGGGGCCGCGGAGGGCAGCGCTAAATCCAGGAAACGGAAGCAATGGGGAGCTGGACGCTATTAGCAATTTTGTGGTTTTTCAGAAAAAAATAGGCTTTTTAACGCCATGTCGATAACGTTTGAAACGTTTTTGCTTTTTTTTTTTTAAGAGCCACAGAACAGAACTAAAGCTTTGAAACACAGTGAGAATAGCCTACTGTGTCTGTAACTGCTGTTTGTACACGGAGCTGCGAACTTGAACTTGACCTGATGCAGCCTCGTGTGCTCGAACGGAACTCAATCTGACTCTTTACGTTTCTTTCCAAAATCAGAATACACAAAAGTAAGCAAAAACACAATTCTATTTCTGCTTCCGGCTAAAGCGATATCACATCCGAAAAATAGAAAAAGAAAAGAATTTGTAACCAAGCAATTTTATCACGTTTTTAATTTTACGCAAGACTGGGCCACATAATTTTAATAAGGAAAAAAAAGGGAGTACTGCCACACTGGAAAAAATAATTTTGCGCACGAATAAGACTTTTCGACTTCATAAAAAGAAATCTAAAGATTAAAAAACTCTTGGAAAGAAATATTTTTTGTTGATCACATCAGGTATATTCTTGATCAATCATCAAGCCGTATAAATCGAGATTGCGTTTATTTGTTTATGCCGTGGCAACTTAGAAAAACAGCACGTCTACGAAAAAAAAACGAGGAAGTCGAAAAAAAAACTTAGTGTGTTCATCAACCTGAACACTCGAAATGCTTGATTTTTTTGCCAAACTGAACTCGAAAAAATTAAATTAGAGAACTCAGACTTAAACTTGCTAAAATACGTTGAACTTGAATAAAAATTGATTGAGTTTGCAGCCCTGAAAGTACAATATAGGCCTACTACATGAAATAAAGACATTTGGCTATTTTTTTCCGGTAACCGCTACCACAGCATTTCTTCAAATATGTTTTACAGTAGAACTATTCAATACTCTGGCTATGTTATTTCGTCGATTAAACAATCAATACATTATAGGTTCCAAGCCTGGTATATTATCTTAAAGAGTAAAAAATAGGTATAGGACCAACTGTCTTTTTAAAGGAGGTATCAGGTCACTTCCGCGATACTTACTGCATGAGCTAAATACAAAACAAAACCGAAAAATTACGAGATGCAATTTTCGATGTCATTAATTTTTGGTCGAAAACCGGTACGATGACTTTCAAAAATAAATGTAAACCAAATCTTTCATTATACTCGCTAGCATTAGGCCAAAGCTTGTAACGAGTATGCGAGGTCAATCTCCGTGTCATTGCGGACACAGGCAGCACAGCTCTTCTTGAAGCAATGGCGAGTCGCTGGCAAAACAGTGTTCGATTTGACTGGACCGAGATTTCTCAGCAGCATAGCCGAGCGGAACTGAGCGCTGATTATTGCGTAAGCAATACTGCGACCCGAGTTCGATTACGGCTGTAGGCCGCCTGCTTCGACACATACGCGGGTGGCTGTAGACTCGCAGAGCGCAAGCTTACTTCTCAGTCATCCTCATCTTTCCGTTCTTATTCAGTTCGTTGAGTTGTAAATCCTCAGTTGATTTATTTACCGCCCGATCAACTGGCCGGAATGCTTCAAAAAATATAACATTATTTTACACTCCAAATTCAAACAATGTGATGCTTCAAAACAAATGCTTTCCTAAGCTCCATCGAAGCTAAATAACCTCAACTCATAGGACGATGAAGAACGAGCAGATTTAGTTTCTCATAGTATAATCCTTTTTATAAAGTTTATTAGTATCAGTTTAATCAAAACACATATACTATTTTCCAATTGAACTACAACACATCTAAGTATAGCTACTGTACATGCAGCAGCTTTGCTATAAGCCCTAGGAGAAACTCGCAGGGAAACGCTACAAGAGTACTCCTAATACAATTTAGTTTTAGTTGGCAGCATGACCGAGAGGATAAAGACGTTTTTACAACGACCATGATCGCATGCTCCAACCAGCACCCAGGTCACCTTGTTGCATCCTTGGATAATTGAAGGCGCTTTACAATGATCGTCTCTGCTTCGTGCAGAGTTGCAAACGGGCCAACTAGTTCATGCCCGAACCCGAAAATATAAGCCTGAACCGGCCTCGAACCCGAAAACTAATTTGAAGCCCAAATCTTGCCCCAAAAAAACCGAAAGTTAAGTTAGCTCTGAAAAATTTGGCAATGCTGCCAAGTGATTTTGATTATATTTTTGTACACCTAAGACAAACAGTAGGTCTTAGGCCCGAATCAAGTCCGAAATTTTGTCAACTTTAAGCCCAAACCCGACCCGACTTACAACTATGCCTTGGTGGCTATGAGCAAGCACAAGCAGCAAATTTACGTGGGAAGAATTCAAACGTCAACCGGAAAACTTGGAAAATGGTCAACTCCTAAGCGGATGCGGATTCTTTCAAAGGATAGTGCCACCGTCGCTTTCTCGTGATAGAAGGATAAAGATGCAACAATCAATCAAAAATAACTCCAACAAGCGCCAATTTTTATCGGTTATTATATCCATCCCGTAATGGATTCGAAATTAGGGCTCGGATACATCATCCAATTCGAAACGGATGAAGCCTTACTGAGCTGCAATGTATAACCTAGTATTTGCAGCACTGATTATTTGGGGTTTTGACATTCAACAAGAAAAAAGCGTGGCATCTTTATTCTTTCAAGTTTAGCGCAATCTCCATGCCCTAATCTGAGCAGCGCAAAAAAGATAAGAAAAGTACACCATAAAAATATAGAGTCCTCGATATTGATTACCCTTACAATAAAAAAGATTAAGTTTTTGTTTAAGTTTTAACGATTGGATTAGTGTTGTTTTTGTTAGATCACTGAATTCGTAGGTAAAAGAACAGGCTTAATTTTGTCCGAATTCACAACAAAACCGCAACTTCCAACATGTCAAGAGGTAGTCGTGATAATTTGAATAAGCATCATAATAATCTAAAGAGTAAATACTAGTTTTGTTAGCTTTCGGTGGTTAGAAGAGCTGTGTCTTGACTGATGGGTGTTTGGTCGTATTGTTCCTCCACAAGACTCTTTCTCTCTTCCCCTTCATTCCTGGAGCTTGTGCTTTTCATCAAGTTCATTTCATCCATTCCATTCCCTCCTGCAACTTCCATCTCTTCAGAATTTTCCAGCTAAACATTGTGTTTGTTACATTTATTGTTATTTTTTGTTTAATTTATTTTACAATTAACACAGCTTCTTTAGCGAAATATTTTAAGGATTAGGGGCATCCGTGGCGTAGGGACGCTAAACGCATACCCCATTGAAAAAAAGGCCACTTATGTTACCTACAAGTTCACTTTCGCTGTCACTTGTGTGATTCTTTTTGAGAAACAAAAAAAAAAAAGAATAAAAAAAATAAAGACCCACAACCAAAAAACGGTACTGAGTAGACAAGTATTACAGTACAAGCTAAAGACAAAACTGGAATGCTTTTCGATAAAAATATTTTGTTTTGCTTTCACTTACAATCCAATAATCTTCATCATCAAACAACGACTGTGTTCTTGTTTTATCAAAGAAGGGAATTTTCAATATCGCGCCGGTGAATAAACCACCAACAATCGACAAAGCCAAAGTTACAGCAAGGCCAGCTAACTGCATCTTAGCTTGGTAATGGAAATCAAAACCTTCCTCCTCGGAAGCCGGATAAATTACATGCAATCTGCACAACAAAGAGAACAAGTGAATTTGGCTAATACTGTATAATATGATGGTCATCAAGATTTTGGTGGCTTCGAACAACGAGCAAATCCACATAAGAAGTCTACCGGAAACCTTGAAAAGTGTTCTAATCCAAATGCGGATTCGCCCACAGCTTAGCGTCACCGTCGCTTTTTCGTGATCGGAGGACACAGGATAAAAATGCATCTTTCAATTATTATCAATTAATCATTTTATGTTATTGTTTTGATGAGGAAAATTTGGAAAAGACAATGCAGTTTTAAATTTTCAAACATAAAAGCACTAATCCATTTATCAATTTTGACGGACTTCACATCATTAAAAATTCTACAGTAAAAGTTATTGAAGTCATTACTATCTTTTTAATTAGAAACCACAACAAAGTTAATACACAGCGTGATACACACTCTTTAGTCGTAAAAGTGTTCATCGTTGAGTATCTCGCTAACACAATTGCCACCAAAGCGGACAAGATTCCAGGCATTCCGTGTAGATTGTGGACTCCG
Organism: Trididemnum nubilum; assembly: GCA_963965965.1. Taxonomy (NCBI): domain Eukaryota; kingdom Metazoa; phylum Chordata; class Ascidiacea; order Aplousobranchia; family Didemnidae; genus Trididemnum; species Trididemnum nubilum. The sequence continues at coordinate 12,947,555 of OZ014484.1, read as the reverse complement.
CATGTGTCATGAAGATTAAAGCTTTTTTGTAAAGTGGGCTGAAAAATTAATAATCGAAAAACATTTAAAAGTGGATTTACACAGTATCTGCTTTTCGTTCGTTCTTTTTTACGTTTTAGTTTCTCCGTGAAAAAGTCTGCGCTTTCTCGTCCACGCCTTTTCAAGTCCATATTCGCACGAAGTAGACTGTTGTAGGATAAAAATTTTGTTCCAAAAATTGTCGAAAAAGGCAAAGCTTTCAATTTTCAAAGCAGTTTTTTGTCCACATTTTCACCTATGGTCGTGAATCTTCGGTGATGACCGAAAGAAAGCGATCGCAAGTGCAAGCGTCCGAAATGAGGTTTTTACGAAGAATGGAAGGAGTTACGTTATTTAACTAGGTGCGTAGCTCTGAGATTCGAAAATTTCTAAGCATCTAGCCGCTACTTCTTCGAATTTAAAAATCTCCGTTTAGATGATTTGGCTATGTATTGTAAGCAGAATGCCTTAGGAAAGACTTCCCAAACAAGCTTTACTTGCTAAAGAAAATAGGAAAAGACCAGTTGGACGACCTAAAACTAGATGGACCAATTACAATGAGAAACTTGGATGGAATCGCTTGGGACTTCACCCATGCGAAATGATGGAAGACCGTGAAGTGTGGCGGCTTTATCTCAAGTTGCTGTCCCGCAACCCTCACGAAAAAGTGGGCAATTAAGAAAAAAAGAATTTTGTTTACGAACGATGAGAGCGATATTTTAAAATAGGGCTGAACCCATTTACAAAAATTATTTTTCGGAAATCGTTTGTCCAGTGTGTGACAGTCTGGTTAGTGCGAATAAGGACATATAAAAATGCGAATGAAGAACTTATGCTTGCATGGACAAGAAAAATCGCATAAAAGCCGACGAAAAGCGGATACTGTGAAAATCCACGTTTATGCAGCTACAAAAAAGGAAAAAATCTCTTAATTATGTAGAATTACGTAGACTGCAAATGCAGGTTTTGGAGCAATAAGAAGAAAGTTATTGTGGGGTCGAATACAAGCACAGTCAACACTCAAAAAACTTGGAAAAAACGCGTTTATTATTTTTAGCTGAATTGGCAGATGGCGAGTTGTGGGCAATTATTATCCGATTTGATCGACCTGAGATTTGAAGCTGAGACCTGGAGTTCCAGAAACGAACGCGTTTACCGCTTTAGCCGTGATCAAGAAATAACGCAAATGATCAAAGTTTACGTATGTTTGTTTAATTTAACGTCAACTTATTGCTTTAAAGCTTCAATAACATAAAACAGTGAGATGTCTTACAGTGATAAACTTGTAACCGGCTACGGCCAACATTCCAGCACAGGCGCCTACAACGATTGAGCCAGTAGGACCCAAGCGCAAATTAGCCACTGATCCTGCAGCTACTCCACCTGCAATAGTGGCGTTTTGAATATGCACCTGCAAATAAAATGCTGCTAAAGTTGAGCCATTGAAAAAAAAAAACAGAAAAAAGCTGTAAATTTCCACCAAAAATAAGATTTATCACAAAGTGGCAAAAAACTAGAGACATTTCGGCCAGACGGCCTTTTTTTCTTCAAAATGTGATTAAAATTGGCCAATGGTCATGTAATCAAATAGTGAACCTTGACTCATATGGGTCTATTATGCTTCCGTTTCTGCCAGTGCACAGGCATGATATTATTCTTTTTTTGTAACAAATGGTGTTTTACCATTGAAAGCTTTCCATTTTTCTCCAGTACTGCTGAAAGCGCAAATGCAGCCACGGTGGCAGCAGAGAGCGATAAAACGGTGGTAATCACTGCTCTTTCTCCCATCATTGTACCAGCAGCGGGTGAAGCGTTAAAGCTTGGCCAATATAACCACAAAAAGAGCGTACCTAAAAACAATCAAAAGTTGTTTTTTTATCTCAAAAATAGTGCAGGTTACAAAAGTACTTAAATAAAGAATAATTCCTAGCTAATTACATTAAATGACGGTAATGCTGCTTCGCAGAGCAGCACTGATACTAATTTTAAAGTCGTAAGCGCCAACTTAGATTAACTTTCATCCATGGATCACCAATATTCTACAAAACTGTTGGACTTAATAGATCAAAATAAACTGAGTTTGCAAGTTCAGAAAACTCATTCTTGAATTACACGATAATGATAGCAATTTAAACGACCATGTGTCCAAATTCTCCAGGTAAAGTTTTGATGAATCTCGGATCAACGTTAATTTACGTTGGTTAATACGACTTTTATTGTGTTTTAGCCTTAAACACAGAAGTAATTTATGCAACCAATATCTAAGCATACCAATCATTGCAAAAATATCTGAGTTGTAAACAGATCCTTCTTTGGGGTTGCCCTGCAATTCCTTTCGCCAATGTAGGGTAGCAACTGCCAAGCCAAAGTAAGCTCCGAAAGCGTGGATAACCAAAGAACCACCAATATCGCTTATCTGAATAAAAAATATGAATAAAGATTCAAGAGACACGTTTTAACTGTTTGCAAAATTCGCGGCTATCTTGCAACAGTGAAACCATCAAAACGATTTGTTCAAGACAGCGACTTTGAAATAACCACAAGGTGGCAGAATGAACGCAAAAAGTGACAGATTGAACCGATCAGTGATCGAGTGGGTAGAATGTCTGCTACTGAAACGGTAGACTCGGGTTCGATCCCCAATCGGGTCAAATAAAGGACTATAAAAATTGTTATTCACAGTGTCCCAGCCTGCTTAACGTTCAGCAATTAAAGGGACAGTATGAAGCCTCCATCGTGTGTAGTAGGCAGATTTGCAGGTGACAGCTTTACTCGAACACCGAAAAGTCCCTTCTCTGTCTCCTGACTGAGGCAACTTGGTAAATAAAATGTAATTATAATGACCCCAATAGGCTACACGGATTACATTACATGTACAATCTGCATGCCTACTTTTTCGTGGCGTTAGTTTAAAAAAGCAGAAAATGGTGTGAAAAAGTAAAACGTGGATATAGGTTATCAAAAAATTGAAAATTAAGTTATCGAATTGGAATTGAAGTCAAACATAAAAATTTGCCTCGGAATGGAGAATAACTGCAAGTTGGACGCTAAAGCGACACCATTGGCAATGGCGCGACAAAAATTCGCTATTTTACACCATTTTATGATAGCTGAAATGGCATCGGTGGTTGTTCGTGAAATGCATAAGATCAGAAAAGTTCTTCCAATTTTATTAAAGGTTGAACTATCCATTCCTTAAATCATTAGGCCCAATTCAATAAATTAAATTATTGTTCACCTTAAATAGACTGATTATGATGAATTCGTTCAAGGTGTAGAACACCACCTCCAGGAAAGCCATCACAATGAGCTGAACCGGGCTTAAAACCCCAAGGACGGCTCCAAATGAAATAAGAACAGCAGCACTTGCAAAGTCCCCGTTCAGAAAACTAAAAACATCGGCAGCCTTGTAAAGTTTAGTAGAAACCTTGGCTTGGCTGTTTGAGCGAATATTAGCCCATTACATGCAGACCACCACAAATTCTCGTGTGGCAGCAGTTTGTTTCAGTGGCGAATAAGTAGGATTATGTAATGTTCCAGAAATAATGTGAAAAAATTAACGTGAAAAAATAAATAAATGAACAAAGGTCTTCACCTCAAAAAAGCAGCAATTTTGGACGCAGTTCAAAAAATTCAAGCTTTTTTTTGATGTATTTTGAGATGAAGATGTACCCTCTCCCTCGTCTACCCTACTGGTTCGTTGCAACTATAAGAGCTCCAAAGTAGAAATATGCTATGTACTCTAATGCAATTGAATTCGAATAAACGGAGATTTTTTCATTGTCTTCATTATATTTTTATTTTTTTCTTACTTTGAAAAACACTAATTTTTGGCAACTATATAAAATCCAACAACTTGTCATAAACAACGTTACGTTGTTTCTTTTAATTTAGGGTAGATTGGTGAGGCTTAGAACTCGAAAGGTCGGATTGGATAATGAACTTAATAGCGCGAGAGAAGTTAAAGCAATAATCATCCTAAAATTACTTAATTAAATCGTGTTTGTAGTTGAAAGGTTAACTGGAGTGCGAGAAGGACTTTTTTATGTCATGAAATAATTATGACGGGTAGGAAAATAATGATATTGATAATATTTATGGTCAAACATACTAATTTAGAATTCACACTAGCATAACAAATGATTAGAAAACACCAAATTTTAGCAGCATATCCTTAAATGTTGTAAACAAGCTGATTTCTCAATTTTAAAACGTTTTGGTTTTCGGATATTTTTGTTTATATACCAGTCTTTAATTCGTATTGTGATTAATGATTATATTATGTTTATCTACAATGCAGTATTTATTTCTCAGGGATTTGTTTAACACGATAATTACATAATCGGTTAACTCGGTAATTGGCGGTGCTGTTTCAATATGAACAAGCGGATGGTTTCGTGCATTTCTAAAAATAATATTTTGCTATTTTGGTCGAACGGTAACACGCTCGTTCCCGGGAGCGGGAGGTCTAAAGTTCAAATCTGGGGCCGGTCAAATCGGACTCAGTGCTGCCAACGGCTTGCCATGGATGCGACATTTCTTTGAAAGGAGCTGTTTTGCCCGGGAGCAATGAAGCGGAGATGGGCCCCGTAAATCCGCTACACGCTTTCGTGTAACACAACGAGTATAATAAAAGATTTGATTTATTTTCCCTAATAAAAGTTGTTCCAACCACAGCACGACGTTGTATGTATATTGTATAATTGTATGCATCATATGCATGTATAAATGATTATCGAATATTAGAACGCTAAATATTAATAATTTAGTAAAAAATTTAAGCCATGGTTAAGTTTTTCAGTCTACAACGATTCGTACTTATCAAGTGTGAGGTTGATTTTTCCATCTGCAAATCCGTCTCTGTCAAAGAATCCTCTGAGCAAAATGGCCCATTGCAGGACAAACACTGCCAACATGAAATTGAATCCAATCGATCCGTAACCGTATCGCTTGAGAAAAGTCATCAAGAATCCGAAACCGATGAAAATCATCACATGAACATCCTGAAACACTGAAAGCACGAGGAGTTTAAAATTAGATTTTTTAAACAAGGGCCAGGGTTACGTATCACTGACCTGGGCCAACTCTTTTTTACTGGACGTTTTGAGAAATAGCTAGTTCCATCATCAGCAATTTAATGATGAGAATTTAGCAGTTAAATTATCGTAACCATGCAGTTATGATAAGCCGAAAATCAAGATTGAAACGTTCAAAAAGATTAATTTTGCTATACTTTAGCTGTTTGGCTTGTTTTGTGATAGCATCAATATTTTCAGTGTTTAAGTTTTTTTTAAGTAAGCAATTTCATAAAAGGAATTGTACAGTAGTATCGTAGTTTGTGCGGTATAATGTTATGTAGAAATAAAAGATGAAGTTGTTTAGCCTTTGAAAAGCGTTATGTGCAGTACAATATCTAAGATTCGGTGATTTTGCATTAGACAAGAAATGGTCTCTAAAAGCAAGACAATTTTGTTTAGTTATGGATCATTACGCCAAGGTAAAGCTCCATTTCTTTTGTAATTTTGTTACAAATTGGGGCAAACCATTGACTATAAAATTTGGTTTTCACAGCATCCCTGCTTGACGTTCAGCAATCAAGTGGACTACGCGTGAAGTATCCATCGTGTGTAGACAGATGGGTAGGAGGCAGCTTGATTCGAAGACCGAAAGGTTCCTTAGCTATCTCCTACGGCCAAATTCAGTTGATGAATAAAATGTAAACTATTACAATAAATCTTCACTGGATCATCGCGACCATCTACTACCGGAAAAGGGGTCAATTGTCGTTTTCAACGACGCAGCGACGGATTGCTAGTTAGGGAAATCGAGCCAGCAGCCAACAACAATTTTTCGATCATTGACTAAAAAAAAACTAAGCGTTACCACTGCATGCCGCTTGTTTACTGTATGTATTGCAGCGTATATTTCTATGAGTAATCTTTTCACTAACTTGGATAAAGTCTGTTGAACTCGGTGGAGTCTGCTTCTGTTTCTTTAGGCTGTGGTCCACTGGCAAAATCATCATAATCCACAAAAATCCCGAAAAGAATAACGAATAGCAGTTGGGGTAGAAGCAAAAACGCCGTGAACTTCACTTTCATCTAAAATTTGCAATTACATTGTTTATTGAAATTTTCTTGGCGGTAAAACACAAAAGAGACTTCAAGTTTTGAGCTTTTCGAGTCAGGCCGAAACCATTCAATACTAAACGTCAAGAAGGGGGACTGTTGCGCATTATTGCAATGTCATTGGTTGGAAATAAGTGGGAATCGAACAAACGTATTACGCTTCACTAGCAGGATGGCCATAAGCATATCGGTGAAAGTATAATATAGTTCTGTTGCAGGAAGCACTGTAGTCTGCAAATGCAATGGTCTCGAATTAAATGTAGAATAATTATAGCACTATTTATCAAATGTAAGTTACTGCTGAATCATTGTCTATTTCGTTGCGATAAATCAAGAGCTAGTGTTAAGGAAATCAAAGAATTTTTGAGGCCATACAAAAAAAAGTCTACACAACTTACGACGTTATTGTTATTCAAAGTCCAAAACAATAAAACTGATGTCCAAAAGGAGTATATACCTTGATGAGCCAATTACTTTAACCCTGGTCCAATTGAATTTAATAAGAGAATCACTGGTTGCAATTAAGATTCCAGAAGCAAACACCCGCACGAAAACATCGAATATTTAATTAATAATTGACTAAGTAATTCTGGAACCAATTACTGTACAACATTTTGCATAAAATACAACGGTCTTTGTATAAGTTGGAAAAGTGTTAATAAATCCAAGCTACTACACTAAGCAATCAAGCTTTGCGCAACAGGAAAACCACCGCGTTGTGGTAATCACGAAGGGTAGGATCAGCAAAACAAAAAATTGACGCCTTCGAAAACAATCAATAAAATTTTTGCTGTATTAGTCACGCAATAGGCGATGAAGACGATGCGAATATAGCAATTGGTGGCATTGATAGGTGTCAACTTCTTTAGCGATTAGACAATTACAAAGCATAATATTACAGTTGATTTTTTTTACGATTAAAGGCACGAAGACTACGTTTGAAAAAGTCAACGAGAAAACATTAACGTCACAAGAAACAATTGGATCAATTGTTTCTTCGCAGGCATAACAACGCTTTTTGTTTTCTTCTGAAAGTTCTATCATCGCAACCTATCAAGTTGCACCCTCAAATTATCCAACGTCCAGATAATACAACAAACTTTGAAGGTCGCTAAAAGCAGGTATCGCTTTCAACAGATTCCAAATTTGAGAAAGGTGGCGTTTTAAGACTGCGAAAGTTATGGTGTTTTAATTTTTACCTAAGAAATAAACAATTGCGGTGAGACAGGCGCAACAGTGCTCAGGTTTAAATGAACAAACCTAACCAATTTATATTGCTCAGAGGTAATAAATATGCTATGAATGAAAATCCGCAGCATTTTTTACGTTTTTATTGAAGTACTATAAAATCAAACCGTAGAAATCGAGATTTTTGGCAATTATACATATTTACGTGATTAGTACTGTAATTAGGTTTAAGTTAAGATAAGAACTAACAAAATACGTATCACTAGGATTGCCATACGTCCCGTTTACGTCCGAGATAGTTCAATTTTGAAGCTTTGTTTTCGAGTGTTACACGTCCGGTTAACCATTTTGTCCGGTAATTTTTGATTAAATTCTACCGTAGTTTTCGGTGAGAAGTGGACTTTCTATTTTGGTCATTATCTTAAACCCGCAAAACATTGGTCTTTTCCTAAAATCCGTGAAAATTGAGGTTTTCTATTTCTTTCCCAATTTTCTAATTCAAAAATTCGGAAAGCCTACGGAACAAATCGGGTTAAAACTCTTACTCCCAATTGAGTGAACGTTTTTAAACATTCTTCGGGGCCTCTTCAGAGAAAAATATTACCTCTTAATAAAGATGGAGTTCTCGAGAACGTCCTTGGCCTCGAAGACACTTTTGAAGTCCTTGGCTTTGTCCTCGAAGCTCAAGTCCTTGGCGTTGGCCTCGAAGCCTACAAGTCCTCGAAAATGTCCTGTCCTCGGCTTGAGGACAGCATTATTTTTTGATTCGTTCAAAACCAAAACTAGGCATAGGATAACATAAATTTCCAGCCTGTAAATTCGTTTCCTTTTCTTATTTGAAAAATGATAAAATGTGGTAGCCCAGTAGTAAAGTTCTATTGAAACTTATTTATTTTAAATGGCATTGGGGGAAAGCTCTAATCGAAGAATGTGATTGAGGCAAAAGGCATTGTAGAAAATTGTTGCTTTCTGCTAATACTTTCGATGCAAAGCACTAAAGTCACCATGCAGGGCCACAATAAGGGATCCGGAGGTTCTGATCACAAACATTAATGTTTGAGTCGCTAATGCTAATACATGGCCGAATCTACATGAGTGTGGATTAAGAGAAAGTACGAGTGTGATAAGATAATGAACGCAATACAGTGTTAATTACCAGGGATAATCTGTTATAGCATCAGTGCTGTAAATGGACGGACAAATACATGCCCAAACCTAAAAACGGAATTTGAAGCTATAACCAGGCTCGAAAAAGCCCGAAAGTTAAGCTAGATCTGAAAAATGTGTACTCCAGTTATTGCTCGTATGTCGTTAAAACAAAGCTATTAACTGCTGATCAATTGTGACGCAATGATAATAATTGTGTTGTAATAAAATAATTGCATTAAAGTTTAAACGAAGTCGTTTTTTTAAATGAGTAAAATTATTTCAATTACGCTGTTATAGCATCTAAAAGCTAAAGAGCGCTGCAAAGACGAATATAAAGCCCGACATTTTGTCAATCCTAAGCCCTGCTCAAGTTACAGCTTTAGTTAGTACATCCATAGTCACTAAATATTACAATATTTAGTGACTATGGTACATCCCTGATATAAGTAATAAAGCATATCTTAATTGAAAACCCCATTTTGATCTGAAACTACGCCAACGCGAAGAATTTGGTTTGAGATAAGAAAGAAACAACCCTAATCATGGGCGTGCGGTTTGGGGGCAAAACCATATCCCAGGGCAAGTAGCCAGAACGAAACTTTTGGGAGGGCAAGCAAAAATTTGGGTGGGGGGGGGCAAAATCAGTGCCGTCGCCAGAGCAACCGAAGTGAGGGGGCACTAGCCGACAATGAGGAGGCACTAGAATAGATTGAACTTTTGCACATAAAAGCTGATATTTTACGGCCACAAATTGTGCGTTATTTTAACAATTTTGTGTTCATGTCTGAAAAATGCGACTTATAAAGCCGGCAGCGTTTCTTAGCTCGTTTCGTATCCGGTCCGAATAATCAGTACTTAAATTGTTGGGAGGAAGCGAGGGGACGCTTCCCCTCATCGAGAGTTAGTGTCCCCTCGTTGAGATTTAGCGTCCCCCCTTCGAGATTTCAGCGCCGCCCCTAAAGAGATTTCAACGCCCTCCCCTAAGAGTAAACGTCTGGACGATTAGACAAAAAAGTGGCTGTTAGCACCAATTTTCGGCCTAAGACAGTGCCAAATTGCCGTGAAAACCTTTTTTTGGTCTTCATACGAGTTCGGGGACAAAATCCTTTCAAATTTCGGTGAGGACCTTTTTTTAGGTCTTTAATAAAATTCAGAGAAAACTTGAAGCAAAATTTCTGGAGCAAAATGGACATTCTGAACTTGATGCAAAATTCCACTAAATCGCAGCCGCAGTACGAATGCGTTTGGTCAAGGTTGCGAAAACGTCTCCTCATGCAAAATTTTACAGTTTAAGTACTGCATATAATCGCTTGAAAAATCTGTCTGCAGCAGTGAATGCGAGCAGAAGCGCAACCAGGATTTTGCTAAGAGGGAGGGGGCTTGAACCAAAAGTAAAATCTTTTGCACTAAAATTGTCTAATTTAGGCCCCGTATCGAACAAACTGATGCAACTCATGCGTATCACAGAGTGGGCATGGATAAGGGGGCAGAGCTTCCAGCCGCTGAGCGATTTTTGTGATTAACATATGAATAACTACAGTAAATAGCTGAAATTCAGAAATCATTGAAAGAATTAAATTGCCTAGCCCCTTTCGCCCCCTTATACTTTAGGTAAAATCCGAAACATGTTAAAACGCTTGTAGTTTCGGGTTAATTCTTCTAAATAACTTGACTAAAAAGGGGCGGAAGCCTGTTTCGTTTGGTTGCGCCACTGACTGCGACCTAATAAACTCTTGAGTGTGCTATAAAAAAAACAAAAGCAGTTGGTTTTTAATTTAGCACGTATTTTCAGCACGTATTGTTTTAGGTCAACATCACTAACGAAGTACCGGTACCTGTAAGAACCATTCTATAAGCTTGCATCCCTATTCCATGACATATCCGTAAAGGCGTGTAAATAAGACGGATGATTGCGTCACATGTTTGTACAGCAGTTGGTGCCCTACAGTTTCTCTCAGAATCGAGAAAACGTCAAACGAGAATAACGCTTGAACGTTATTATTCCTTTTTCCGTTATTGCCTGTTGTCTTGTCGTTAAGTGATGTTCCATGAACGTAATTTGAGTACACCAAAATGGGGGGGGGGGCACAAGCAGTCGTTAGGGGAGGCAAGCCCCCCCTGCCACCTGTAGCGAAGGCACTGGGAAAAATACCGTATTTAGACAAGAAATGCATGAAATTTTGTTAAAAATGACGTTCAACTGATTATTGAGGGGGGTAAAGCAAAATTTTGGGGGGGGGGCAATTGCCCCCTGCTCCCCCTTGGCTACGTCCTTGCCATATCCTCTAGGCAAATTTCGTGTTGAAAATCGTCGCTGGAAATCTAAAATATTAAACTACTGTATCAGAAAAAACACTGCATGAAAAATGATCAAAATCAGGTGTGAAATTAAACATAATCATAATAATTGTTTGAATACGCGGAAAGATGCACGCCGCACGTAATTAGTTTTTCACGCCATGATATAAAAATGAGGGGAGGAAGCTCCAGAGCGAAAAATTTGGGCGTTTTTAAGAAAAATTAATGATTTATTATTTTTAAGTTTTTACCATAACGGACCTTTTGACAGGGGAGCCGGAGTAAATGTCTTCAATGCTTTCCTCCTTAATACGGTCCTGCTGGGAGCCTCATTCCTCAACTTACTTTTGTCGAGAAGCACTTTATGTTAAATTTTATTTTAACAAAGTGCCTTTTGGCGGCGGAAACCTGTGCGCTCATTTATTGGTAAGCATTAAATGCAAATTAAAAAATTAGTTGTGAAATCTTTCTTAAAAATCAGAAGAATTGTTATTTTCCCGAAAAAATCACTAGAATTGTTCAGCAACGGCATGCTGGGGACTTTACCCTTCCCAGAACCCCGTTTTTCGAAAGCCAAAGGTGTATCAAAAAGTACAAAAATACCGGCAACGGTAGCTCAATTCCTTTTAAAGAAAACAAATTCATTTTGCAATTCTTCTACTATAGAGTGTTTATTTAACTTTGATTTTGCAATTTAACAAATAGATTTTGCAATTTAACAAACTTCCGTAAAAAAAGAAATCGTTTAACCAAACAATAAACTTTGCGTTTGAGAAACTATGCATAAAGTGGAGCTTCAAAATCAGTGGACGTTTGCACCAGGATTCTATTGATGAAGTTAACGCCCTAAAATTGAACATTTCCAGGTTTAGAATTCAGCAGTTATTCTCATTCACGGGTTACGGCCTTGCTTCATATTATACCACGATTCCGCTACGTAACATTCCAGTTAAAGCTTTAAACTTCAAAATGGCATCAAGTCATTTTAAAAACTATATTTTCGAATTATTATTTATCAAAAACTTAATGAAGTGCATTATTCTAAGCATTTTCACGTTCAAAATTAATAGAAAATTTGCCGACCAAAATTCAGAAAATTGCTATCCTCGAAAAGTCGGTCCTTGGCCTCGGATTTTTTTTAGTCCTTGGCCTCGAAGGTTGTGTCCTCGACTAATCCTCTGCCAGTAAACATTTTAAAAACTAACTAGCAAATGAGTTACTTTCAAAAAAGCAATAAAGTTTACGAAAACGCAACAACCACGCAATTTTAACGCAACAATCGTACAAATTATGCAATGACATGAAAATACCATCACATAATGCTGTATACATTTAGTACCTAATGTGGAATAGTATCAAAAATCAGAAAAACACACACAAAAAAACATAATATTACATACTAACCTAATAAACATTTAATAGAAAGTATGAACCATTAGCATAAGTTTGTCTATTGAGTGTTGTGGATTGTGTTTTTTTTGTATGAGTAAATCTTCTTGTTAGTATTTTTGTTGCACATTCTAAATCACAAATGCGTAGAACTTTAAAACCATTCCAACCTGTATTAAATAGATTGCAGTTTTGGCATATTTTATGTGATCAGCACGAATTGCTAATTTTTGTGGTGCAGATGTTCCAGAACCCAAGTGCCAAGACGTTGCGTAGTCATACCGATGTATAAAATATTCGCATTATGCAAAAAAGAAACTTTGCACTCGACATAAGACAATAAAGGAAACGGAGATCTTTTCCAAGATCAACAAAGCATGCAAATAGATTTTTCCCAAACTCCCTAGATTTCTCGAAGACTTGCTTTAGAGAGAAGATCTGGTTCATGGTGCTGCAACCCGGACGAAAGCCGCACTGGCCATCCTACACTATTGATTCCAATATTTCTCGGCATTTCCTTTCGAGACATTCAGCGCATATCTTTCCTGGCAAACTAAGGAGTGAGATCCCTCTGTAGTTCGTATATTGCTTGCGATATCCTTTCTTGAATATCGGAATAATCACACCTATTTGCCTATAACTGAGAGTTCTGCCAAACTTTCACGCAACTTGAGACACTCGCGTTAACAAGAAAATTCCTTCTCCAGTCAGCGCTTTCAAGATTTCTATCGGGTCTGATTTCATCGCCACCAAAAGCTTTTCCAGATTTTATTCTTTTAACTGCTGTAGCTACTTCTGTCGCAGTGAAATCTTGCTCTTCCCCTAAACGAATCACTTCTTGTGCGTCGCGAATCGAAGCCTTTACAAGATTCAAAAGACCTTCAAAGTATTCCCTCCATCGTAAAAGGATTTCATTCTCAGCCGTTAGAATGTAACCTGCAGAGTCATTGATAACCGAGTTGCATGGGGTAAACGTTGGAAGGTTTTGCAGGAGTAAGGCGTTGATGGTCAGTTGTTAGGCGCCATTCTACTGCCGACCGGAGGTTTGTGTTCAGGAAAATGGCAAGCAATCATGAAGCCATTCCATGTCGGCGGTAGACTCTGGCATAGTGCTTTTGGCACCTATTCTTTTGATTGTTTACAAGAATAGGAGCAGCAAATGCAGCCAAGCTGATGAGTGTGTCTCATCCGGAAATCGAAAAATCAGTCGTCTGCTACAGTATTTGCCGATAATTTGGTTCTGCTTTCTACAGAATCTGGCCTCCAGCGCGCACTACGTAGCTTTGCAGATGCGTGTGATACCGCCGGAATGAAAATAAGCTCGGCCGAAACTGAGGTACTTCATCTTTCAAGAAACCCTGATCAGTACTCGTTGCAAGTGAATGCAGCGACACAGAAGAAGGTAGAGAAGATTAAGTATCTTGGGGTTGCATTCACGAGTGACAGAATGCAAGACGAAGAACTGGAAACTCGAATTAGCAAAGGCTAGTGCAGTAATGCGAACTTTGTACTATTCGGTTATCATGAAACGAGAATTGTCGAAAAAGGAATAAGAAAAAGCCATAACAGTTTTTGTCCCCATTCTCACTAACGGTCATGAACCTAGGTCTAGGATAATGACCGAAAGAGTGCAACCACAAGTACAGGCGTCCAAAATGAGGTTTTTACGAAGAATCGAAGGAGTTACACTATTTTAAATCAACTTGCTTAAAATTGTAGCTGTCCAAACAAACATAGACTTCCTCTACCATAGTCCATAATACATAACAACAATTTTGCATTTTTGAACAATTAACGTTGTGATATACTCGTATAGGGCGGCAGCAAGACGCGCTGTAACGGAGAGCCTCAGCTTAATTCATATGGGGCTCAACATGTTTGTCATGGCAATTTGCAGCTACAAAAATCGAAAAATTGCAGAGTATACAAATTTTCCAGGCGAAGTTTAAACATTCTAAGTGGGGCTAAGCTTTGTCTGAACCCCTTTGGCTGCAGCCCTGCTGCATACACCATATTTGACGTATATTTCAGGTTTTTTACTTTTTCATATATAGTAACTCCAAGATTGAGGCGATTTGAACATTAAGGACGATGTAAATAACATTTTCAGTCTACGTACGAGCTAAGCAGAAGATCCTTAATCACGAGGATCCAAGAAGTTGGTATCCTCAAACTCCCCTAAGCAAACAGTTCTTTTTTCTCAAGCATAAGAAAACATGATTTTATATTTAGTTTGTTTTAGAAGAATGTAATAAACGCAAAGATTTGAACAAATATGTACAAAATGTTACGTATTCCAAATTTGTGACGAAATTCGTTTGGCTAGAAACTGCTAGGGGATAAGTCAAAAGTCAATACCGACAATACGTACATCAAAAGTCAGTTTAACCTGTTGCAACATAGTAATAAATTGCACCATAGGCGTAGCCAGGGGAGGCCCAGTAGCGTACGCAGGATTTTCGAAAGGGCGGGGGGGGGGGGGGGGCAGGAAACCAAGTCCGTTTTCCTGACCAAACTTAGGTGAAGACCCCCCAAAAAAAGGTCTTCACTCAAATTTAGTCCGGTTTTTGGCCAAAAAAAAGGTCTTCGCTCACCGTTTCTGTGCTCAAACCTTCAGCCCAAGTTACAAAGGGGGGGGGGGGGGGGCATGCCACAACTTTGTATACTATTTTATGCTAATTATACTATCCTGGCGACCCAAAGGGGGGGCCATGGCCCAATGCCCCCCCTAAATACGCCCCTGCCCGGCCCCCCCCCATTTCCTTGCAAGCAATGAAGAAGTTGTTACTAAAACGGCTAGTGGTTGTCACTATGTGATTTGAGTTTGGTTTGTAGGTTTACCTCACACCGTGAAGACCTTTTTTTTCTTCACCTACTTTTCGAGACAAAATAGGCTTTTCAGCTCGTGCTGATCATTAGTTCAGGTGTTTTTTAAGTTTGGTCCCCACTCTGTATCTTGAGGTTTGCCCCCCTATCCCAATCCACAATTGGTCTCCAATTAAATTTCGGCCCCGCCCCCCCAATCACAAATCCTAAATCGAACTGTGAAGACTCTATTTTTTTTTGGTCTTTACCTATGTGGTGTCTGGTTCGGGCCCCCCCCCCAATCGAAAATCCTGGCTACGCCTATGAATTGCACCACTGTTTATTGACATCCAAATTACGTAGAGTTTTATTCTTTAGAAACTTTGCTTTTTATGGAATTGGTTCTGGTTTCAGACACACAGTACGTGTTTACCAAAAAACTGAATCATTTTCGACAGTAGAGTATTTCAGAGACGCAGAACGCTGAATGGAGGTGGTGATGAAGTAGGGGTATTTTGCTTTGACTTAAATTTTTACTTTAACATAAATATTATTTTGAAATTGTACAAGAATGAGCTAGTTTTGCCATATAATCATTTAAAGCTTGCTTTTTATTGGAAAGCCTAATTTAACCTTAATCTGCGGAATAACTATGCGGCTAGGGTTCAATTCGTGCTTAATTTGCAATAATTTTCAACCTGAAGCAAATAAAATGTACCGGGAGGACCGCAGCCAGAAGAGAGCCAGGTAGGGCTCAGCACCATCGGAGTAACTGAAGGAGGCAGGGGCCCTTGTCACCCAGATGTCGGCCCTTTTCTGAGAAATGGACGTCCCACTAACACAATATTTTTCTGGAGAAAAGAAAACAAAAAAAGCCCTCAACTAAATTTGATGAGTAAAAAGAACAAATTTTCCAAGGTTTTTTTTAGTTTTCACCTAAATTTGACGGAAAAAAATGCCCTGTTTTCTGTACCCAAAATTGCCAGAAAACTGCAGGAAAGTTCTGGTGAAGCTTGCCCGCCAAACCTCAAGTTCCGCCTAAAAAACGCGTAGGGCTACGACCCTGTGCCTCAAAATGACTATTTTATTTCCTAATTTCAATTTATTGAGAGAAATTTTTTAAATTGACCCTAAGGTCTGCTAAAGGGATAAGTTACTAAATTATGCTGAGTTTTTCAGCCAGTGTCTTGTGTCTCGGACCTGCTACTCCCAGTTTTTTTTATTGCGCCTATAACAAGACTTTGCTCTGTTAAATGCTCATCATAGCCCTTTACTTTTAGCCAAACACAAACAATACTTCACGATTAAAATTTCAACTTCAGAGCTTCTACTACGAGTTTGCCGCGTTTAACATTAACTAGACTGCGAAATACGTTCAAAGTAAAGTTTTAATAACAATTGATTCAAAACAAACTTTGCCTAATAGCAAAACTCGATTAAAATTTATTGGTATCGTATTCCGTAATTCACTTACCTTAGCAGCTTGGTAGATCTCACGCACACGCCCGAAACAGCCTCTATAGCAAGCTCGGTTACCCGGTGCAAGCTTTACACTTAACTGAGATGTATGTGAGCTCTTACTTTCTTCGGTCAAGTTTTTTTTGCAGTTTTTTTGCAGATTGCTGAACCGTTTACTCGTGCTTGAGCAGGTACTTTGTAGGCTACTACAAAGCGTCACTATTGATATCGCTTTTTTTCAGCTAAACTTCGAGTGGCTAATCTCTGACTAGCAATTCACTTGTAGAAAATAGCTTTGAGAAAAGGGACTGCTGTAAATTAGTTTTGTGGTTGCGAAGCAGACGAATTTCAATCGGAATCCGGCAAAATGGGGTAAGTTTGTGGCTAACTTTTTGTAACTACAGAATCAATAAAGATCTACGTACTTCACCCGTCTTTACGTTGAGCATAACTGCCGTTACTTGCATGCACTCTATATACATTATAACTTAAATCTGTTTAGAGTTCGCATTACGAGGTACTGCATTAGGATTACATTATTTGAGTATTGTTGTTTTTTTTTGGATGAGAAACAGGTTTGGCAAAGAGAGCTGGCGGTTATTAATGACAAACACGCAACAAAAAAATCCAAAAAAGTTAACTTTTGCCTAACAAATTACAAAAGCTTTCTTAGTAAACCAAATGCTTTTAAAATTCCATTTTTAACGTTCAAGTTTTGATATGATGATTCATCTCAAATTAAATATCTGCTGCATTGTGTATGTAGACATTAGGCGCGTAGCCAGGATTTGGAAAAGGGGGGGGGGGGCTATTTTGAAAGAGTGAGAAAAGTGCAATCGACCTTGACCCGAATTGTCATTGCTCTTGAATAAGTTTCACACGGTTTGTCCGAAAATTGAGACGAAATTTCTCGGAAAGCTCGGAAATTCAAAGGTTTTTTCCGCCCCAAATCAGGTGGTCTCCCAAAAAAAAAAAAAAAAAGGTCTTCACCGAAATTAAGTCAGATTTTTCGGTCAAATTCGGAAATTCAAACGTTTGAGGGGGGCTATTTTCAATTTTTCACAAAAAATCGGCCTCAAAAGCACCAAACACGTGCGATTTTGCATACTTCACAAGCCAATGGGGGGGGCTCGAGCCCCCCCACCCCCTGGCTACGCTACTGGTAGACATACAACTACTATATAATACGCTTACTAACTGCTATATGATAAGAATGCTATGTGATACCCTTACTAACTGCATAATGCATCATCTTTGTCATCATCATTCTTCATATTCAGTTTTAAGAAATTTAAAGTGATATCGAAAGTACAGTAATTAAAAGCATAGGCTGTATAAAATATTGTATTCATTAACGTAAGTAAGCTCAGGGCAATTTTGTGCTTGCAACTTCGACAATCAACCTAACTTCTACACTGCACAACTTTTTACCAAGCAAGACTTAATTGGTGCCGGTTTATTAGCCAACAGAATTCAAAAACAAATGAGGCTGAAAATTCGTAAAAATTTAACGCCAGCCCCTGCCCAAAATTTGCTGGTTAAAAAATAGAGTACTTAACTTGTGCGCATTTACACTGAAAAATGGTGCCAAACCCAGAAATTGACCTTAATAGTGGATGTTGTTTGTCGAAACAACTTTCGAACCACGTAAACTGTAAATTTGTTACCAATACCGTTTTTAGAAACACAAGAGGAAAAGCGACTGCGTATCTTCTCATAATGCAAGCGATTTTCATTCTTCTTTTTGGCTTGTTTGTTGACTATGGCGACCAAGTTGGACCCGAAGTAGATGAAAATAGCAACAGTACTGCTCTAGAAATCGAGTCGCAACTAGACCGATTTTACCCAAGTGAGCAGATTTTGTATAACTTTTAAAAGCGAAGCTGCGTTTAATCGGCAGCGTGCGGAAGGGAAAAGGCGTCGCTTTTACTACGATCCGTATTGCACAGTCTGGGTTCAACCCACACCTTGGTCACGTTGTTGCGTCTTATGATAAGACACTTTACGATTACTATCTTTGCTTGGTGCTTTCGAACGAGCAGCAACTTCAGCGAACAAGAATTCGAAGAAATCCACAGGAACATTGGATCACTGGAAACTCCTAAACAAGCGTGGATTCTTCCAAGCATGAAGCAGTTATCGCAATGAAAAGTGCGCTCATCATCCGTTGGTTAGCGTCTGGGTCTGACGCTGTCTAGTGACAGGAGGACAATTACACACAACAATAATCTAGCTGAGTATTTTTTTGCCTACAATAACCCCAAAAAAAAAATTCTTAACTCGAAAATGGACAAATAATCCTGAATTGAACTCGAAATGACTTGAAATAAGCTTGGATTCAAAGAAGTGAAACTCAAAAATATTGTTGATCCATTATAGGAAAAGTTGTCAACTATGCAAACCCACATGTAACTTTATAACTTCGACAAACATATAGTGTTAGATCTGTACCCCTACACTTAAAATAGTTTATTTGCAAGACTAACATCGTCTCAAAATATATCATCTACTGTCTACCCAAACCTTTCCCAAGGAAAGTGAACTTTTTAGGTCCGAGTTTTGGTTCCGGTACTGAAAAACGCCACACTGCTAATTGCTGAGAAGTGCCACGAAAGCGCGAATCGCGAAATAGAATCGTGCCCGTCATTGCGTTTACAATCATTTCCGAACTAGAATGGTGCCGGTCATTGCGTTTACAATGCCTTCAAAAGAACCTCGCTAACATAATTATAAACTCTTTGAATGACACAGATCTTTTTGCAATTTGACACTTTTTTGGCACGATCAGAAATAAGCAGCCACCGGAATCAAGAGCAAACCGGGCCCGAAAAGTAACTGTGTTAAAACGCTAAACTATGGCTTGAATCAACTCGAATACGTGTCAGGGCCGCAACTAGGGGGGCAAAAGGGAGTGGTACTCCCTAAACAAAAATTTTGCCCCCCTAAACTGCTCAGCATGCCCACCCAAACCCCCCTTTACCTTGCGGCAGTTTCAAGATGGTGGCTTTTTTTTGAAAACCAACAGAAAACTAGGAAATAAGTAGAACAATTTGTGGCGAGATAACCTTTTTTTTTGGAGATCAACATAGAACCCGGAGAAAAGTAGACCAACTTGGTACGATGTCCTTTTTTTTTGGTGATGAACAGAGAGCTCGGAAAACAGTAAACCAACCCAAAAATTTTGGCCCCCTCCAGAAACAAATTTTGCCCCCCTAAGAACGACGTTCTAGTTGCGGCACTGAGACGTGTCATCATCTCACCGCGGTATTGTTTGTTTTCGTCATATTGTATGCTTAGACGACACTACAAAATTAATATGTTGCGAGAATAAGTATGCAGTTTCGGTCACGTGAGAAAATGGGGGCGTGAATACTATGGTTGGTTTACAATTGAGTCGTTGCAGGCTGGCAGCAGCACCATACATTGTTGTTAACCTTTTAAACCAACAAAATACGATAATGCGGTTTGTGGTCATAATAAACAGATATTGAGTGTTGATTGTACGGAATGCTCTTAACAATCGAATTGATATTGCTAAAGATTGGGGTGGTTTTAAAGAATTTTAATTTTTTCTGCGGAATCCGTTTTCGAATTCTAAAACCACAAGTCCTAAAGGCACGAGTCTCTAAAAAAATCTTGTTATAACGTACACGAGTACTAGCGGACACGAGTCTCGAGTGATTTAGAACTCTTGTTGATTAGGGATCGTGCTTTTTAGACTCATGTTTTTGAGGTTCTTGTTTTAAGGCTAATGCTCGGATATCTTCTGCTACGTAGCTTAAGATCGTTTAAGCATTTTACGGCCGTACTGAATGCTACGAGTAAAAAATTGAAAAAAGCAAACTTTTTGTTTGGTTATTTTAAAAGCGGAAATGGAAAGTTTTTCTAAAACGTTTTGAAAAACATTTTGCACTCTTTGAAATATCAATTTGTTCTTTGAAGTTGCTTTAATGTAAGATACAGAAAATGATTGATAGACTATCACAAAAACCTGATATTTGGATATATTGTCAATGCAAATAATGTATTTATTTTGAGCTTTTTTGAAGTTGAATAATAATTTGTTCGTTGGGGAACACATAAAACACAACTGCAGACATACAATATCCTGGTAATCAATGGCATACCCGGCTGGCTCCTGGTGGTGAAGCAAAAGTTACTGCAAGTAGCATTAAACATTAGAAAATTTTAAGCAAGTACTTGAAACGGAACGGACTGCATAAGCAGATCTGAAAAATAATTCCAAACGAAAAATCGATAAATTTTTCAGGTTGATTAATAGTGATGTTTTTTTTGTCAACGTTGAACTGTCGATTGGGGAGATTGGTCCTCATAAAGCCCTCTAATGATTTACAAAAGTCAGTATCTTTCACACATAGAACCAACTTCGGCTGACAAAACAGCAAATTCGGGTTCGATTCCAAGACGAGCTAAACTACATTTTTCAAAATTTATCTTCACTTCTTCTTGTTTAACTTTGATTGCAATTACGTCTTCATTCACGAAGTTGCCTTGGCAAAAAATAGCATAGGGACCTTCAAGTGAAATTGATACATGCCCTTCTGTATACCACATTCGGTGAAGGCTTCACACTGTCTATTTTGATGCTGAACAACAAGCAGAAAAGCTGCGAATACCGAATTGACCCGACCGGGAATCGAACCCGAATCTACTGTTTCAGTAATCTTGTAAGCATTGAAGAAGACAGTGCGAAGTCCTACACCTCAAGTGACCAGCGAAGACGACAAGTGCCTTTCGCTGTCTGCAAGCCAAATTAGAAACAATTAGGTAAAATTTAAAACATTTTTTTTCTTTTTCAGTGTTCCAAGATGTCCATGTAATGATGCTGATTGGTTTTGGTTTTCTTATGACGTTTTTGAAACGTCACGGGTACGGTTCAATCGGGTTCAATTTCCTCCTGACTTGCTTCGTTATAGAATGGTCTATTCTAGTTAACGGTTTCTTTGAAATGATTGTCAATGGAAGATCAGACATTGCAATCAATATCGAAAGGTATTAGGTTAAAATATATACCATTGGCGACTAGTCAGACAGGCCAAAGGCTATTATAATTGTTGGGCTTTCCAAAATTTGCTAATTTTCCTTATTTTTAAGCTCTTAAGGCATTATAGTTGATCTCCTTTTGCTGATAAACATTCGAAAAAAAATGTTGCCAAATTTACTTGCGTAATCTCAACCACCAACCTGAGTAATTTAACTTTAAATCATAAAATCATTTATTGTATTTATAATAAGCCTCCACGGCAACTTATCATTTTTTAAAATTTCTACTAAGGTTTTTATCAACTTTTTAGCTTGTGTTCAGTTGGTTTTGTTGTTAACAATATTGCAAAGTTTTTACACTCTTGCTAAGAGTTATAGGCCTACCAATAGTGCAAAATTTAAGTAATAAACGATGGGTTGCCGTTGTTGCTGCAAGCCTATTTATTCTCCTGTCATCGGAGAGCGTCAGACGTTCCGCACACTTTTTAACCTTTGAACAATCTGCACACTTTTCGTTGCGATTGATGCTTCGTGTGTGGAGGAACCCGCTGAGTTTCCAGTGATACAATCAATATTCCTGTGGATTTTTGTCGAATTCTTGTCCACTGAATTTGCTGCACCAAGCAGGAGAGATAATCAAGGTAAAGCGTCTTATCTAAGGACGAAACAACGTGACCAGGTTGCTGGTTAAGCCCACACCATGCCGTTTGGGTAGTGTAAAAACGACGCCTTTACCTTTTCGGCCACACTGCCGACATCTGTTCTAAATGTAATAACTAAATACACTATTTTACGGTTACTCAAGCGTGGCATTTTTTAAACGTTGCACATTTTTTGCAGCCTACTCAATGCCGATTTTGCGGTTGCGACGGTGCTGATTTCGTTTGGTGCAATTCTGGGCGTGGCAAGCCCCTTGCAGCTAGCCATCATGGCTACAGTTGAAGTGTTATTTTACAACTTGAATATCTTGATTGGATTCCATATTTTGGGGGTAATGCGTTTTTTTACCTTATTTTCT
This sequence comes from Trididemnum nubilum, assembly GCA_963965965.1. NCBI lineage: Eukaryota > Metazoa > Chordata > Ascidiacea > Aplousobranchia > Didemnidae > Trididemnum > Trididemnum nubilum. The sequence goes on along the minus strand of OZ014484.1, from coordinate 12,925,100 downwards.
TTTGACTGCTGGGCTAGGATAAAAGTTAAAATTCGTAGATGTTCAACGATGACCTGAAAAGCTAGAAATAAATGAATTCAAAGTGTCATAGGTAGATCAATGGTCTTTTTTTAGGACTCTTAACTTGGCCTCTTAAATTTTTCATGCGGAAAAAGTAAGAAGTTCAGGCCAAAAATATGTCGATTTTTCGTTCTTGAATATTTTGTATTTGTGCTAGTAAGAAATTTGACTTTTTTTCTCATGCACGCATTTTGCTTTAATTGCTTTAACCTTTAATTTGCACCAATCAAGCGTTTAATGCTCTAATGCAAGAAAATATCTAGCATTGAACCATGTCAAAGCAACTACATAATAGTTAACAATTAGCGCATGAATGACTTTATTATTTTTCCGATATTCGCTAAGGCGCTAGTAATGTTTTATAGCCTCGAGGAAATCGTTTTGAGTTTATCGCGATCAAATCGAATGATTATTATGTTTGTAGTTCCAACTTTTAAAAATCCTCCATTAATTCTTTGACATATCCACCGGCATCAAATTGTTTAGATTTTGCTCAGATCTTGATGTTATCATTAAGTCGATCGGCATACAAATCTGAAATATTTTTCCAAATTTCTCTTTTTTCCGATGTGCCTCATCTCAAGCTTTTAAAGCAAATTTATTTTCATGATCACAAAGTTTGATATTATCAGTCTCTTAATATGGCTTGAACTGATTGTAGTGATCGACTACGACGTATTACGCCCTGTAATGCCACTAATCTACGTAATGTACTTTTAATATATTGTAAATTGAATTTAATTCGGTAATTGCATGAATATTTTTCGGTTCGCAAATTTTCATAATATGGGAAAATTAAAACAGGTATAAAACATATTTACAATTACTATAATTGTTGTAATTATTACTAAGAAATAGAAATGTTTTTCTAACAATAACTGTAGTAAACTGTAATTTTTCTAAAGTACCATAACTGCAAGGAATTGATTCAAGGAAAACTGTAAAACTGAATTTACCAACGTGTTTATAACTGAAGTCCCATTATTCAAATCATTTTCGAGTTCTAGTTTTTCGGCTTAAAGTGTTACGCCATAGGTGGTTCATTCAAAAAAGTTTATATTTTTGAGGTTTAAAAGCTTACTGCGGCCTGCCCGCATACTTCAAATTTAGCCGTTACTCAAAGTGGTACTTGTTAAAAGCTGAAAGCTCTCTGCTTGAATTAAACGATGAAGATTTAAAGAAAACAAACCGCTTTAGAGGTCTTGCAAATCGCATTTTTTAAAAGACACTATTTTACTGGAGCGAAAATGCTAAACTCCGTAATACGACGGAGCACAACCTGACCTTACATACCCTTCAAGACATGACCTTACATAGGTCTGATAGTCACCAGCAGCATATGGCTTACGTCATTAGTTGATTAGCTAAGAGTTTCAAATCTCTGGCTTCAAATTTTTAACATCTTTTAAAATTAACAGGGACTTAAAGATTTAAGCTTTTACCGGTGGTGTAAGTTGAGGATTGTGCCTGTGAAGGGGGGAAGCTTCTAGAGGGCCCATTATGCGAAGAAACCTGCGTGAAAACCAAAAAAGATGGTCTACACAAAGACTTCGGTGTTTCTGTCGCATTTAGGTTAAGAACAAAAATGTAGAAAAAGGTCTTCATTGAAAATTTGGAGATTCGTCGGACTTAGGTCAAGACTTTTTTCCAGAAAGTCATTGCTTTTGGAGAGGGGCCCACATCTGAAGGGGGCTTTTGTTCCCCGTCAGTTACCTCAGTGGCTTTTTACTTGCTGCTGTTAGGGATAGCTAATCATTTTTTCCGCAGCAGTGGTAGCAAAGATCGGAATTGTGTCTTATAGATTTAAGTTTTTTAATAGGCCTAACGTGGAACCGAACCCGTGTGCACTGTTTCAATGTTTCAAGCATTGTGAGGTCTATCAGCATTGTTCTGAATTCTGTAACAAAGGGTCAACTATTAATGAAATATTTGCAAGTTTCAATGCACTGATTAAACAACTGGCAAAGTTACCACAGTTTTGCCAAATTTTAATTTTTTGCTGTTTGTAGGCAATTGACGTCGGAGGTTCAATATTCATTCACGCTTTTGGCGCATATTTTGGGCTCGCTGTTGCGCGGATGCTGTACAATGATAAGCAGAAAGAGCACAAAAAGGAAGGATCCAACTATCATTCTGATCTTTTTGCCATGATAGGTAATATCGGTGATGTAACTCTAGAGAACGTGACTCGAAGATACCACAGTAATATCGCTTTTGGTATGACTACACTGAATGTATGGAATCAAAAAATTCTACAAGAAAACAAATTCCGTTCTTCCCAATTTCCCAAGCGTTAATGCTCGACAAAAACTAGCGCTTAATTGGGTGCTAAACTGGAGAGATGGCATTTTCAGTTGGATCAGGGTAAAATGTCGGGTTTTCACTCACAGCGTTTGTTGGGTTCCCTCTATTAGCGATAATTACGCAAGACCATGCATAATCAGTAGGGTTGTTCAAAAAAACTTTTTTTTCAAATTTAACTCATCACTCCCACAAATTGTTACGTTGGTGATAGAAACCCAACACACCAAATTTCAGCTCATTTGGTCCACACGGAGAGAAGGGCATGCAATTTAAAATTTTGAATTTTCGTCAAAAAATATGGATTTTTTGCCCGCTTTAGCATTAATTTTTTCAGTCAAAATACCTGGTATCTTAGCTTTTTTTGATTTAATATTGCTCAAATTACATATTAGACCTACTCTAAACCGGTTTTTAGTGTTTGTTTTGTAAATTTATCGACAAAAAAATGTCTTGTTTTTTCACTATTTTGACTAAAACATGTTATGGTGCTTATGCCATCTTGACTGCTTTCTAACACCAATACGTCCCTACAAACCACTGCATAAAATGAGAAAATGACCGAAAGAAACTCATCTAATGTCCCTCTTCAAGTCCAGGCGATGACATACACCAAGTTATTGAAACCATGTTTGGCAAGTTTAACCCGTAAGAAACATGGTTTATTATTACAATTACAACTGCTCTAATGTAAGTCAACAACTAACAGTTGATTAAGTTTCAAACATTATTTTCTCGCGATCCAGCATTTCTGTGTTGATTATTCTAATTCTTGGCAAGAACAATTTCATGATTGTCCCGTTTTTTGACTCTGAGTTGGAATGATTCATTGCGAAATGTTACAAAGTTTCAAGACCAAACGCTGAATTATCTACCAATCTAACCGATTGCAAACAGTAATTTGGTTCAGCAGAAACTCAGGAAACATTAGTTTTTACGTCGTTTTGGTGCTAGTGGTCCTGTGATATATTAGCAACTGGGCAACCATCCTCTCATTTTCTTCTGGTTCTAACTAGCGCCTTATAAATGAGTGGTAATTGTGATTTTCTACAGAAATGAAACTGCTGTTTGATTATATAGTAACACTAACTACACTCGCACAGACTTGAAACAATTCTACGACCTTGTAGCGTACCCATTTGGAAAAGCAAAAGCAACATTTGTTGCTGAACATAATACTTATCGTGCGATTGTATCGTGCATCCAAAAAGCAGTCTCTGAAGCCAACAGTGCATTTACTAATATTTGTGACCTGAATGTTGCCAACCAAAGCAGTATATAATTTTACTCAAGATTGTTCTGTATAATATCCTTAATAGCCACACATCTCAGAAGCCCTGCTACCACTCTGTTATCCTGCATTTTTTGAACAAAAAAAAAAACACGAGAGTTTGGTTATTGGGCTGATTAAATGGATTGTAAAAGCATATATTTAGTATGCCATAAATAACACCAGAGGTGGAGTCGAGGACACAAGGCTCGAGGCCAAGGACACAAAAAATCCGAGGCCTAGGCCAAAAACCAAGACACAGGCGCAAGTGTTGTCCAAAAAAAAAGGTCTTCAAAAAAATTTTCAGAAGCGATCTCTCCAAAAAATAAGGTCTTCAAAGTAATTTTTTCAGGCGATCTCCAATTGAGGTAAACAAAAAAGATCGCAAATTTTTCGCGAGGTTTCTGGCGTTTACCAACAAAATTTCAACGGTTCAAAAGATAATGCTGTCGTCAAGGCGAGGACAGGGCTATTTTCCAGGACTTGAGGCTTTAAGGCCAAGGACTTGATCTTCGAGGCCAAGGACTTCAAAACGTGTCGTCGAGGACGTCCTCGACGACTCCACCTCTGGATAACACATTGAAAACCCTTCAGTCTGTTTCTCCTAAGCTGTACTTGTTTTAGGAGTTAATTTCTAAAGATCTCGCTAGGTTGTAAGGGTGAAACAGTACGGTTTTTGATGCTTTTATCTATGATGAGCTAAATACAGGGTGAGCCATAACGCGTACACCAAAGTATTTGAAACAGTCTTGATTAACTGATTTAACTGATACATACGTATAATGCTTCACTGCTCTAGAAAAGAACATGCACTTTATTCCCTGAGAAAGTGCACAAAATACATGTTCTTTTTTAGATTTGACATTGTTTTACATCTTACACGAGCTCTAACTGCTACTATTTTTGAGCTCTTCTCAAGCTTGATTGGTCGAGGAGGATGAATGCCCTAAACCAAAACAACACCTATCGTGCATAGAAGATGGTTGTTCGATTCATCAAACACATAGGCGAGATGTATCTGGCCAGCTTTATTGGCGGGAACAATGTAGTTTTTAAGCATTGTTATCTAAAGAACGTTCAGCCTAGTGACGAAACTTTGTAACATTTCGCAATGAATCATTCCAACTCTTTACTATTTTACACTACTTTGAAAACACAGAGTCAAAAAACGGGACGATCATGAAATTGTTCTTGCCAAGAATTAGAATAATCAACACAGAAATGCTGGATCGCGAGAAAATAATGTTTGAAACTTAATCAACTGTTAGTTGTTGACTTACATTAGAGCAGTTGTAATTGTAATAATAAACCATGTTTCTTACGGGTTAAACTTGCCAAACATGGTTTCAATAACTTGGTGTATGTCATCGCCTGGACTTGAAGAGGGACATTAGATGAGTTTCTTTCGGTCATTTTCTCATTTTATGCAGTGGTTTGTAGGGACGTATTGGTGTTAGAAAGCAGTCAAGATGGCATAAGCACCATAACATGTTTTAGTCAAAATAGTGAAAAAACAAGACATTTTTTTGTCGATAAATTTACAAAACAAACACTAAAAACCGGTTTAGAGTAGGTCTAATATGTAATTTGAGCAATATTAAATCAAAAAAAGCTAAGATACCAGGTATTTTGACTGAAAAAATTAATGCTAAAGCGGGCAAAAAATCCATATTTTTTGACGAAAATTCAAAATTTTAAATTGCATGCCCTTCTCTCCGTGTGGACCAAATGAGCTGAAATTTGGTGTGTTGGGTTTCTATCACCAACGTAACAATTTGTGGGAGTGATGAGTTAAATTTGAAAAAAAAGTTTTTTTGAACAACCCTAATAGTTAGTTAATCACGTATCATTTCTAAGCTATGTTCTGTGCTGGTGTATATGGTGTTACTTTAATACCTTTATGTTTGAGTTGCTTGCTCTGTACTAAAAAAAGCGTAGGTAGGTCTCAAACCTGATTAATTTGGATCAATTTGATATTTTTGTCGTAACCTACATTGCGCAATAAAGATTTCGTTTTTGTAGCGATGGTATTCTGTTGAAATACAGCTTGTTACAATTTACGCGCATGTAACCTCATGAAGTTAATGTATAATTTGCCGCTTTGTTGTTGAGAGGAGCTATGAAACCAGCTCACTAATTGGCGTTACAATATTTACACCCGTCGTACTTCTTGTACCGGCTTTATGGAAGCGCAATAAATATTTGTATAACCCGCTGCAGCAATTCAAGAGCTGCATTTACAACCTGCCGACATTGTGGATTGTAATTCAAACAAAGTATTTGTTGATTTTAGGGACTTTATTTTTGTGGCTTTATTGGCCAAGTTTCAACGCTGGTCCAGCTGAGGGGAACGAGCGCCATCGTGCGGTGATAAACACAATTCTCAGCTTATCGGCTTGCACTGTTTGCACGTTTGCGTTGAGTGCGTTTGTCAACAAAAAAGGAAAATTAAATATGGTAAGTTTTGTGCATAGCATTGTAATTACACTTTACCAGCAGCTATTTTTTCTTGTTTTCTCTCCACTGGATAGGGCAAGGTGAAAAACGAATAAATAAATTCAGTCGCTTTGAAAGCCTTTTTACTTGGTTAGTTGCTTGTGAGCGAGCATAGCAAGTTAGCAACGCTATGTACGCTGTTAAAACGATGCATTCAAAATGTATTTTTGGCACACTCGAAAAAAGAAAAACACGTAACTATTTGGTATACCACTATCTTTTTGGATTTGAATCATGACTTTGAATGCATCGTTTTAACAGCTTATTCTTTTCAATTAATTTTCTTTTCAAAACAAATTGAAAAAGACCAGTTGAACGACCAAGAACTATGTGGACCAATTATATTGAGGATCTTAGATGGAATTGCTTGCGACTTCACCCTTGCAAAATGATGGAGATGATGGAAGACCATGAAGTGTGGCGGCTTAATCTCGAGTTGCTGCCTTCGCAGCCCTCACGGAAAAGCGGGCAGTGCAGAATGATGATAATGATGACGACGTTAACAATGTAGTATATACACTCGTTTCTTAATCATAATTTTTGTGTTTCACAGGTTCACATCCAAAATGCAACTCTTGCAGGGGGTGTAGCTATGGGTGCAAGTGCAGACCTGCTTGTGCGTCCGTTTGGGGCCTTGCTGATTGGTTCAACAGCGGCAGCAGTCTCTGTCCTTGGTTATCGGTTTTTGCAGGTCGGTACCTATTTTCTTACCTAATATATCAAACATCATTAAAAATTCATTACTAACTGCTAAAAACTCAAAGTTTGCTTTTTTAATAACATCAGACTTCAAAATTTTCTGTGTTTATCATGTTAATAAATCTAATGGCATATGAAATCAATGAAACAGTAATAATTTTTAACTCAAATATTCAATGTCTTCCATTCTCATTTTTATCGTTTAGCTTTTTGCTGAGTTTTACTCAACTAGCATGATTACTTAAGACCACTTTTAACATCTTAAACTTTAACCCCATTTTACGTGTGAGGGTGGCAAAAAAGCCCTTTCTCTGTTTTTTTTGTGATAAGTCCCTTCAGAAAAGTGAATTTTTCTTCAAACTAACTTGATTTTCAGTCAAATGTCGTTGCAAATAACTCCTGAAACTTTGAGGCTGCTACAGCAAGAAGCTTCCAAACTTTGAGATTTTCCGAAGTCACTTTTTGAAGTCCGAGCATTTTTGTGCCAACACTCAACTTAAATGGCGTCATAAGATGTATTTGTAACGTAACTATTTGTATTTGTGACGTACCTTGACTAAGGCATTTTATGATTCAGTATCAAAAAAACAAACCTATGTGCAAAAGTTAAACCGCCTATGACGTCATTGAAAAAGGACGTCATTTTTTCTAGAATTTAAGACTGTGACGTCATTAACTCAAAAGCAGTTTGAACAACAACCGCATGCCAAGCTGGTGTTTTTATGACCATTGGTTTAGGAGTTAGATTGGAGAGCATTTTTGCCACTCTCCCCCACCCCTTCGAGTAAAATGCTTCGGTTAAATAACTTGTGTAAAATAGGGTTAAACATTGTTGAAATTTTGTCATCATGCATCTCGCAGCATTATATTTTATAATGTTTATAGGATTTGCTTTTGGAAAAGGCGAAAGTTCATGATACGTGCGGAGTTCATTACCTCCATGGAATGCCGGGTGTTTTGGGCGCTATAGCGAGCGCAATCGCTATTGCTGCCGCTAATGAAGAAGTCTACCAGAAAAGGTATGGTAAATTTTGACGCTACTTATGCATTTTCGCTCAACGGAAAATTTTGTTTCCTTGCTTTTTTTTGAATGTGTACTTTCGGTCCCAACGATTTATGACGTACAGTAAAAATAGCGAATAATTGTAATGCTCCTGCATAGGATTGGTGCCTGAAACCATTAGAGTTCTAGTCCAATATTGTTTTTTGGCCTTTTCATGGCTACGGATGTCAAACCAAATGTTCATTACACTTGCTGTAGCACGCCGAAGTGTGTAGCGAGTTTACGTGAACCATTTCCGCGTCACTTATGTAAACATGATTATACCTATCCATCTTTTAACTTAGCTATTTGTACATATTTTTTACTTCTGGTTGTTTCTTTCTATTATTTTTATTGTTTTGCTCCTTTTTTCTAGACGAAAAATAAATATTTTAAAAGCGTATAAAGTACATACCGTACAATTAACTGTAATAGGCCTATAACATTAATAAAATTACCCAATGTGCTTATTTTACAGTTTTAGCAATTTATTCGACTTGGAAGGCCCTCTCCGTATTGGTATTAATCAAGCTGGTGCCCAGGTAGCGGCAGTGGTGGTAGCACTAGCTCTCGCTGTGGTTACCGGATTGTTCACTGGATTTATTGTAAAGCAACCATGTTGGGATAATTTATCCGGTCCTGAGCTTTTTGAAGATGAAATATTTTGGGAGGTTGGCTAACATTCTTTGTAGTTATGCCTTTAGCTATCAAAGGACACTGTTTGACCATAGACTCTTTATTAAGTAGACTAGAAACAAACGTGCAAAAAAAAGAGAAGAGAATTAAAGAAAAAAAGTTTGCTCTTGTTGCGAAATTTTTTTGTTGCGGTCGCGCATATTCGACTGATTTAATTGGACATATTCTGAGCGCGAGTGAACTGAGAAGAAAAAAGTCACGCCGATTGGACGAATTGACATATTCAGTTACCACTTACCAGTCTACTGATAAAAAGTGTATGGTTTGGCTTTAGTGTTTATTTAACAGCGTTTAGCCTGAGAAGAAGTTGACTTTATTTGCGACCAAAATCTTGACGAAAAAGTTGATGGTAAACTAGAGTACTGTTTTGTGGAACGTATAAGATTAACGAAAAAACCAGGGTGGCGCTATCTTTTGGACAAATCCGCACCCGCTTAATAGTTACCGTAAACATTTTTTCAAGCTTTCTGTGTCTTTTGACTTTTCATTCCCAGATGTAAACTTACTGCTTGTTCGAAACCACCAAGCACAGATAATCTCATCGTAAAGCGCCGTATTGAAGGACCAAAAAGCGTGACCAGGGTGCAGAACTGCAGATCGAACCCAGATTGTACAATCAGGCTCGTCGTAAGACGACACCTTCATCTTTAAGTCACGCTGCTGACCCTTTTTTTCACGAAGAATTTAACCTCATGACTACTGCAGTGCATTGTTTAATTTTTAAGAGTGACTCAAGTTTTTTGAAAATGAATCCGTTGTTATTAAAAACTGAAGAATTAACCTGAATAAAATTTTTTTCAGAGTTAACTTTGTTTTGAAACGATGCCCTATGCACGAGTATACATAGTCGCTTTTCATAGTACTGTAATTTGACTCAAGTCAAAACTGAAATTTGGTTGTTTAATATCGTGATGCTAAACAGCCTAGCTCTTTTTGTTCGCTTTATGGTTTGTTGTGTTTATTCGCTTTAGATGGATGATGATGGTGCTAAAGGTATGCACGCTGTGGGCAAAGAAGACACACAGTCCGAACTAGAAGAACGAAAAAGTCTGACTAAGCAGCAGGATGTGGAATCATGATATCTTTGAATGAAATTGTGCATTCGTTGATATCTTTGACTTACAAGATGTGTTTTTACAACTTTCTAACTGTACCACTTGTAGACCAGAAAGATTTATTGAAACTTAACTTTGCTGTCAAAGTTGAGTTAACGTTTAAGTTTTGCTCTCAAATTTTCTACCCAGTTCCTTGCAATGTTTTACTGTTGCTAAAACTGCGATGCACCACACTAACACAAAAATCATTAATTTAGAAAACTTAGTATAGATGGTTCAATTTAGTTACAAATTACGGTACAATGTAATTTACGGGACTACTAGGTCATATTTAGATACTATTCCATAATAAAACAAAGTACCGTATCAATCCCAATTGCCAAACCCCAGGCTACAGAAGTTCGCCCATTTCCAAGATGAATTTTTTTGCATAGATACCTGTATTACTTAACAAAAAAGTTACTCAGCGGCCTCGAAAAATTTAAAACACAAAGCTTTGTATTTTTGACAAAGTATGACGTTCTATTGCGTTGTCAAACCATAAACCGAAGCTCTATTTAATTGCTATACTGTACAAGGTAGTATAATTTTCTAACAAGTTATTAATTTTTTGTTGCTGCAAGTTACTGCAATAAAAAACATTTTTATAACAATAAGATTTTTGCAATATGGGTATGAACGAAAATGAAGGAATTTCGTAAAATCAAGTTCTATAGTCGCTATGCGTGTCTGTAAGTGTATGGTTTGTGCTACTCAAAAGTTTGAGCCTGTAAAGCAAAAATACTGTTGGTATTTTAAGATAAATTTTGCGTACATCAGAAAAATTTGGACAAAAAATATTTTGCAAATGCAATTGAAAACAAATACATAAAGCGCAATGAATATTGCTGGAAGAAACACAATATAACTTAATAATCGAACAAAGCTACGTAAAAAAAATTCTGTATACAGGCATGTCTACAAGTAGCAAGGTGAAGTCGAGGACACAACGTTCGAGGCCAAGGACTTTAAAAAAAATCCGCGGTCAAGGACCGACTTTTCGAGTGCAAACCCTCTTGAGGCCAAGACAGGAATTGTCGAAGTCGAGGATCGAGGACATAATTTTTCAACGCAAAAGTGTTTTAGATATTGCATTTTGTTAAGTTTTTGATGATAATTCGAAAACATAGGCGTAGCCAGAGGGAGGGCCCAGGCCCCCCCCCAATTTAAATGCTACTAATGATGAAATTGTCGCAAAAATAACTATTGCTTCTTCAGTTTCATTTTCTTTTAGCATCTTCGCGTACAGCAGTACACGCGTACAACAATAATCAACGATAATACTGATCCAGGGGGCCCGGGCCCCTCAATTTAATTTTTGCCTACCAATTTAAATGGGCCCCCTACAATAACATTTAAATGGGCCCCCAACAATAATATTGAACCAGGGGGCCCGGGCTAACTCAATTTAATTTTGCCAACCAATTTAAATGGGCCCCCTGCAATAACATTTAAATTGGCCCCCAACAATAATATTGATCCAACGGGCTGGGGCCCCCTCAATTTAATGTTTGCCTACCAATTTAAATGGGCTCCATACAATAACATTTAAATGGCTTCCAATCTAAATGTACCCTAGTTTAATTGGGCCCCACACAAAATTATTGATCCAGGGGGCCCGGGCCCCCTTAATTTAATTTTTGTCGACCAATTTAAACGTATAACCTAGTGAAATTAAGGGTTTTTATCCTAAAAGTTGCTAACTATGGCCCTCATTTAACCTTTTTATGAACGTAATGCAATAACCAGGGGCGGATTTAACATAGGGCACAGTGCCAGAGGCCCCGCGCTCAGATAAAGCTTTTTTTGGTCTTCACCTGTATTTGGCAAGAAAATATTGCAAAATTCCAAAGTGTCAGGGGTCCCACTCAATGTAAATCCGGCCCGGGAAATAACGTGGTTAGTACGCGTAACTATCTATTGTACAATTTTCAATAACAATGAATTCACCTCCACTTCGCCAGTTTTTATGCGACAAAATACTTCTGAAAAACATTAGCTGCAGTAGGGGGAATGTTCATTGAGAAAATTTTTGAATTGAGAGGGTCTGGACCCCCTGGCCGTACATGTACTCCTATAACTGGTTGTTTTCATGAAAAAACAATATTCTCTAAGGAAAATTTTCGAGTGGATCGCTATTTACTGCTAAAATATTGCAGAAGGCAATGTACCTTACCTTCCCCTACCAGGGCCAAATCACTTACAAAATCTAGCCCCAAAATGTAAGGTTTTAAACGTGTTTTGGATTAAAATTGAAAGCAAAAGGAGGACTGAACAACTTAATTTTTTCAATTGGCTTTCAAATGTTAAAAATCTAGTACTTTCATATGGCTCTGAATACGTGCGAAAAGTGATCCAATGGTATTAAAATAGCTTTTTTTCCAAAAAATTACGAAAAATCGCCTAATGGCTAGGGGCTTCGCCCCCAGACCCCCATAGCCTCCGGCAGCTGGGTGCTCCGCCCCCAGACCCCCGTCTGCGATACGTTTGAATTACACTTCTTCACTCAACACGTGTTCCGATTTAGATATTTTCACATTTTAACTATTGGTTTAAGCCCTCTCGTTGACCGAGTTTCTAATTACGTTCCAACACCAAGACACGATTTCTGATCTTCCATTCTACGATATCTTTGCCCCCGCAAAAAATTCCTCTTTCAAAGTTTTTTATGACGTCATTGCATGTGATTTGTGGTTTGGGCCCCCCCCCAATCAAAAATCCTGGCTACGCCTATGTTCGAAAACAGTAGTTTTTAAAAATAATGAATGCCATGTTGAAGTTTTACACGTCAGCAGCTGATGTTGATTACCTACCGTGGCGGTATCGTGGCAATGAAACAAGGCCATCCCCGTGAATGGGAATACAGCTAAATAATAAACGCAGAAATGGTCAATTTTATTGCCTTAATTTCATCAGTTAGGGCCCCGGTACAAACGTTCACTGATTATGGATTACGACTTTTTTAGTAGTTTCCTAAACGCAAATCATATTGTTTGGTTAAACGATTTAAACATTATTTTCTAAAACGTATCGCAAATGCTGTAAAAACATGCTTTTAAATTGAATTAAAGTACCGTACCGGGTATATTTGTAGTGTAATGTTTTTGGCATAAAAAAACGCAGTTCTGGGGCGAGAGCAAAGTCACCATGCCCCATGTTGAATGATAATGGTGATTTTTTTCAGAAAAATAGCAATTTTTGTGACTTCAAAAAAGATTACAAACTTAGATTTTCAAAGGAATTTGAAAAGAAAATACCGTAAATGCTAAGTTAGAAAACTTTTGTAGTTTTCCCACAATACCCCAACTCTAATTTTAAGCCAATCATTGCTTTATTTTTTGTTGTATGTGATGTCTTCCTCATATTGCTCATCAATAAATGATCGCGAACGTTTATAGGCCGCCAAAAGATACTTTGTTAAATTTAACATCAGGTATTTAATTTCAAAAAATAACTTGAGGATCCCAGCAGGGTTGTATTAAGAAGAAAGGCATTGGAGACATTTGCCTCGGGCCTCCCCCTTCAAAGGGTCCTCAATCGTCGAAAGGGAAAAATAATAAACCATTAATTTTTTTCTAAAATTGCCCAATTTTTTCGCGGGAGTTTTGCCTTTCTTATAATGACGTGGTGTAAAAATTTTATCAAGTGCAGTGCGCATCTCTGCTGGCATTTGAACAATTACTATACTGTAGTTATATATTTAACTTTACCCATAATTTCTTAATAATTCTTCATTCAGCATTTTTTGTGATCCAATAGTTTGTTATTTGGGATTCCTAGCGGCGATTTCGAACACAAAAATTGTTCAATGAATGTGGTTTTACCCCCTAGACCTCTTGCCGAGCCAGTGATTGGAGTTGTTCTTATCTCAAAGCAAATTCTTCGCGTTCGTTTATTTTTAGAAAAAGTTGTTCTCAATTTAAGTATTGTTAGTGATAATTATCGAGATACACTAACATATTTACTGTGATAATATTAGTGTGCCATCCCTGGTAATACTGTGTTGCATTTCATTATCTCACACTTACTTTCTTCTAAATTCACACGTGGAATAGACTCGGTCGTACTTTAGCATTACCAACTCAAAACTGTTTGCGTCCGGACCCCCGGTTTCCTTGTCATGGCTCTGCAAGGCTTTAGTGCTTTGCAGTTTGTACCGCCTGCACCGAAACTATTGGCAGAAATAAAAACAATTTTCTACAAGGCTTTGGCTTTTAACCCCCTTATTCTTCGATTAGAGCTTTCATACAATGCCATTTAAAATAGATTTCAGTTCGACTTGGCTAAGTCGGCTATCACATTGTATTATTTTTCAAATAAGGAAAGGAAACGAATTGATAGACTAGGAGTTCATATTGTCTTTGTTTGTTTTGTTTTTTTCCTTTTTAGCCAATCAAAACATAATGCTGTCCTCGGACGAGGACTGAACATTTTCGAGGACTTGTAGGTTCGAGACCAAGGACTTCAAAAAATGTCCTCTATTACGTCCTCGAGAACTCCACCTGTGACAGGTAGCCTATAACTTAATTGCCTAAACGGTAGACTTGCATTTTAATTAAAGTTTTACAATCGGCTTTATCTAAACTTCTAAGTTACCATAGACTTAGCCAGATTTTTGATTGGGGGGGGGGGCAAATCACAAATCACATGCAATGACGTCATCAGAAACTTCGAAAGAGGAATTTTTTGTGGGGGCAAAGATATCGTAAAATGGAAGATTAGAAGCCGTGGCCTGGTGTTGGCACGTAACTAGGAACTTGTCTGAGGGGGATGGCTTAAAACAATAGTTAAAATGTGAAAATGTCTAAATTGGAAGACATGTTGAGTAAAAAAGTGTACTATAAATCAAACATTTATTGCCGCTGGACGATTTTTTGTAATTTTGTGAAAAAAAGCTCTTTTAGCACAATTGAGTCACATTTCGCACGAATTCAGAGCCTCATTTGATAGTACTAGATTTTTTACATTTGAAAGCGAATTGAAAAAATTAAATTCTTTAATCTTCTTTTAGCAATTTAAGTCCAAAACACGTTGAAAATCTTGTATTTTGTGGTTAAATTTTGTAAGTGATTGGGTCCAGGTAGGGAAAGTAAAGAACATTGCCTCCTGCAATATTTTAGCAGTGAATAACAATCCAGTCGAAAAAGTTCCTTAGAGATTATTGTTTTGTGATGAAAACAATCAGTTATAGGAGTACATATACATCCAGGGGGCCCAGGCCCTCTCAATTCAAAAATTTGTTCAATGAGCATTTTCCTAACTGTAGCTATTTTTTTTCAAAAGTATTTTGTTGCATAAAACTGCCCAAGTGGAGGTGAATTGTTATTTAAAAATCTACAATAAGTGGTTACGCCTACTAACCATGTTATTGCCCAGGCCGGATTTACATTAAGTTGGATCCCTGGCACTTTGGGATTTTCGCAATTGTTTCTCGCCAAATGTAGGTGAAGATCAAAAAAAGTCTTATATGAGCGCGGGGCCCCTGGCACTGTGCTGATGTTAATTCCGTCCCTGGTTATTGCATTACGTTCACAAAAAGGTTAGATGAGGGCCTGAATTAGCGAATTTTTGATAAAAACCCTTAATTTCACTCGGGTTGTACGTTTTAATTGGTTCGCAAAGATTAAACTGAGGGGCCCGGACCTCCTGGATCAATATTATTGTTGGGAGCCCTTTTAAACTGGGGGCCATTTAATTAAATATTGTTGTAGGGGGCACAATTAAATTGGTTGGCAAAAATTAAATTGAGGGGCCTGGGCCTCCTGGATCAACATAGTTTTAGGGGGCCCATTTTAATATTATTGTTGAGGGCTCATTTAAATTGGTTGGCAAAGATTAAATTGAAGGGGCCCCGGGCCCCCTGGACCAATAATATTGTTTGGGCTCATTTAAATTGGGGGCCATTTAATTAAATATTGTTGTAAGAGGCCCAATTAAATTGGTTGGCAAAAATTAAATTGAGGGGCCCGGGCCCCCTGGATCAATATTAATTGTGGGGGGCCCATTTCAATTGGGGGCCTTTTAAATATTATTTTAAGGGGCCAATTTGAATTGATTCGCAAAAATTAAATTAAGGAGGCCCGGGCCCCCGGGATCAATATTGTTGTTAATTACTGTTGTTTGTGTGTACTGTTGTACGCGAAGATGCTAAAAGAAACCAAAGCAGAAGAAACAATAGTCTTTTTTGAGACATTTTTATCATTGGTGGCATTTCAATTTGGGGGGCCCGGGCCCCCCCTGGCTACGCCTATGTAAGTTACTATAATGTTATTTGCACTCCAAGTGACTTCATACAGCAGATTGCCTAATGCCAATACTTAGCAATCCCGAAATAGCATAGGTGGGCAAGAAGTCCGTAAATCGTTAATCTGTTAATAACGAAGCTAACTTTTTTATTAACTCGTTAAACCGTTAAAAAGCTTTTTTATGTTAACGGAATAAATTAACTCCCGTTAAGTTCTGCTAACTTCCGTAAAGGTTTTTATCGTTAATATCTAGCACCATTCATTCATCGTACCGGTACAAACCAGTTTGCACTGGTAACACTTGTCGCGTATTAGCACGAGTTTTGTAGAAGAAAGCGCAGAAAGGAGCACTTTTTCATGGCAAAAAATAAGCTGCAGCCTTATAAGTCTATTAATTATCGCTGTTCGCAATTTCCAAAGATTTTCAAATCGCAGCTTCGTTAGTGCATTTGAATCTATTTTTTACTTGAAATTAGATTAGACTGTAAAACGTAACTTCCAAAACGCAAAAAGATCACCATAGCAATAAATATTTCCTTACAATCAGCTCTACAGCGTCAATACGTGTTCTAGAAGCGAGTGAAAAAAAAAGAAGTGTAAATTACACGCAAAATATTAACGATTTAACGAACTTTATTAACTTCCGTTAATTGAAGCGGAAAATAAGGGATTAACGTTAACGGAAGTGTGAAGTTTGTTAACGGACTAATGGTTAACGAAGCTAACGTTTTGCAATAACTTTCCACCTATGCTAAATAGTAAATAGTTACAGTAATAAACCTTTGACTTACCGTAATTAGAATTAAGAACATGCTTTGTTCAAGTTTCTGTGCGTACTGACTTGATATAAATTATCCAATTCAACTTAGTTTTCATTCATAGTTGTAGCACATTTTTATTTTCGTTCAAAGTAGCCGCACAGTTAGAATTTTGCCCACGTGGGAAGGAACTTTTGAAATATATTGTTATTATAATTGGAACGACCGACGCTCGCGTCGCGTGTTTCTTGGTTTTTACTCGGCCATTTTCCAACTAACGAGTGCGAAATTTCAGACTTTTGCTTATAATTCCAGAACGGTTTGGTCTAGCTACATGAAATTTTGACAGTATTTCGAGATTAATGAGTTGTATGTTTGTACCAAATTTCGAGGCAATAGGTCACGTGACTTTGGTTTTAGAACCCGAAAACCGGCCCGCAAGTTTGGCGTAAAAAATGGTCTCAGTCAAAAACGGCTTAAGTAGGGAAAAAAATATTTCGAATGGTTGTATGTCTTAATATACCCTTTCATCCCAACCAACCCACTTTCAGCCGCGATGAGGTTTAATTCTTTTTTTTCCTTTTTTTTCCTTTTTTTTTCTTCCTAATTTTTGTACGCTCTTCTTCTCCTAAACCACAAAACATCGAAATCTAATTTTTGTGTAAAGTTGTTGAGCTGCAAATGCATTTTTTCTCTCGAAATTTTCTGGGGCAACTCCACCGGGAACCCCCAAAAATCAATTTTTTGAATGGCTCAGGCTAGGGTGCCAGTGTTTTATGATATCAGGAGATATTTAACAGACAAATATTTTGACATAGTTTGGGAATGCCACCCCCCCAGAGACGGTCGAAAAGCACAATTTTCTTAGACGTGGTGATTTGAATAATGCTTTCTGGGTATCCATTATTCCGTAGAATCGAGCTGATGTTTTCTAGTTCATGCTGCAGTTTACTTTTTGAACAAATCATCAATGCTCGATGCACAAGTGTGTCAATCAAGTTGGTTTTACGTTTTGTAGGCCCAAACAAATCCCAACAAAACGTAAATGGACAGTACTTTCGCTGGGATTCGTTTGGGCCTACAAAACGTAAAACCAACTTGATTGACACACTTGTGCACTGAGCATTGATGATTTGTTCAAAAAGTAAACTGCAGCATGAACTAGAAAACATCAGCTCGATTCTACGGAATAATGGATATCCAGAAAGCATTATTCAAATCACCATGTCTAAGAAAATTGTGCTTTTCGACCGTAAACCAAAAGAAAGACCGCAAAAGTGTTCAATTTACTTGAAGCTCCCTTGGATTGGCAAAATTTCTTTGAATTTTGAAAAGCAAACCAAGATTGCTATCAACCGATGTTACCAAGCTGTTGAACCTCGCATTATTTTTACAACGAGAAAAATTTTGCCTGCAATCCATAAAGATGTTCTACCCTTCCTTCAACAAAGTATGGTCGTATATCAATACGTGTGCCACTGTGACTGTCGATACGTGGGTCGAACTTCCCAAAGAATGCAAGACAGAATTAATCAACACATTCCGAGATGCATAAGTGACAAAAGACCAACGAAAAATCTGCCTAATCGAGAATGCAAAATCAGTAGCACCCCTAGTGTCTACTGCAATTCTGCAATTGGACAGCATTTATTAGAGAATAAAGAATGTGCCAAACATTTCAACGATGCCCAATTTTCCATTTTGGCCACAGCAAGATCTTCATTCCATTTATCAGTTCTGGAAGCAATCTACATCAATTCCTTACAGCCTATTCTCTGCCGTCAAAAAGAATTCGTTTATTCACTCTAAATTTCACATTAAATTTTTTTCTCACTTTTCCGACGAAACCGAAACAATATTTTTCCACCAATCAAATTGCCAGAATGACCAATTTTGACCAATCAGAGAACGACAAGAAATTTTCTATATTTTCTATACCTTTGCATTAACTTAATACAATTTTATGTGATTTTTGCAGCATTTTACGTCATAATAGCAACCTACTGTCATTTCAATGTAGTCAACCTCTATATACGAGATCACTGCATTTTAGTTTTTCTTCATTCCAGCGTAAATTCATGAAGAGAGCTGGACGAAAACGTTCAATCTAAAACAGCCTTTTTCAAGGCTACCCATATGTCAAAGAGTGGAAATGATAGCTCCGACGCTATTGAAAGCTATTTTGAAATAATCCACTCGAAGATTTTCTTGAGAGATTTCCTTTTTTCATAAAAATAACCGGTTATAAAAGTGTATGTTCGGCCAGGAGGCCCAGGCCCCTCAATTAAAGTCAATGATTTGCTCAATCAGCATTTTACATGGCTAATTTTTTTTAAGTATTTTGAGCGTAAAAACTGAATTGTTCGAGAGGAATTACTGAATTGTTACTGACAAATGGTACAATGGATGGTTACGCCTATTAACCATGTTATTGCCGGGCCAGATTTACATCCGACTGGGCCCCTGGCACTTTGGGGATTTTTGCAAGATCTTTCTGACAAATATAGGGAAGACTCAACAAAAGTCTAACGATTTTAGGGCGGGGCCCCCAGCTGGTACTGCGCCATATTATGGTAAATCCGGCCCTGGTTAATGCATTACGTTCATAAAAATGCTACATGAGGGCAAGGGCATACGCAGGGGGGGGGTTGGGGGTTCAAACCCCCCCCATTGGTCCGTCGACTAAAATGCACCGTAAAGAAAATATCACGTTTGTAGCACTTCTGAGCCTGTTTTTTTGCAGTGAAACGGACTCCAACATGATTTAAAGCAAATTTTGAAACTTTTAGAGTTTCTTAGGGGGTTAATTTGTCAAAGATATGGCTTATAAATCAATAACAACTTTAAAAAATTGCCAAAATTAGCAGATTTAACCGCTAAAAATGCTTAACATTGGCTTCATCAAAAATATGGAGATGGGGTTTCAGTATTAGTTAATTATTAATCCACTCAAATCTTGTTCCATTCGCCCCCCTCCAC
The DNA here is from genome assembly GCA_963965965.1 of Trididemnum nubilum. Taxonomy (NCBI): domain Eukaryota; kingdom Metazoa; phylum Chordata; class Ascidiacea; order Aplousobranchia; family Didemnidae; genus Trididemnum; species Trididemnum nubilum. The sequence continues at coordinate 12,905,460 of OZ014484.1, read as the reverse complement.
CCCCCTTTCTCCAACTGTCTCACTCTATAAACTACAGAATATAAATGCTTTTGAGTTTTTTCAAATTATGATTTTATGATTTACCGGCTTGTACAGTAAATTGGAGGACTGAAATGTTACCATTAGCCACTGCCCACATAGCTCACTTATGCGCACAGGCGTACACAGAGGGGTGGGGGTTTAAACCATTTTCCTTGTTGATCCGACGTATATCATTCGAAATATCGCCTTATTGCGCAAAACAAACAAGCTCCTTCTTTACTCTCATATGAATACGAAATATTTAATTATAGTAAATAATTTTTTTTGTTATTTAATGCTACATTGTAAGCGACTAAGTGTTATACTGAAACTCTGGAATGTCGTGTTACGAGTCAGAGTAACTTTCTGTAGCGTAGGCGGGAGAGGGGGTTTTATACACCCCCCATTGGCCTGTCAACCAAAATGCAGAATAAGAAAAAAAACACGTTTTTAGCACTTCTGAGACGGGTTTTTGCACTGGAATGGACTAAAAAGTGATTTAAAACATCTTTTGAAACATAAATTTAGAGGGGCGCTAATTTGTCTAAAAGAAAACCCACAGATCAATGAAAACTTTGAAAAATAGCCAAAAACAAGCAATCAAATTTGATCACTAGTGTAAAAATGCTAAGCATAGGTTTCATCAACAAACATATTATAAACTTAGAAATAGGAAGGGGGCTACTTAGCATTAGTTAATTACCAATCACTTGTCTCAAACTTTTTTCCGTTAGCCCCCCCCATTTATTTTTTTCTATAAAATATAGACGAAATAGATTACTCTGTGTGAGTTTTCGTGAACTATACGATTTTGTGACTTACCAGCATGTAAACAAGAGAGCAAAAATTTTACCATTAGCCACCTTCCACACAGCCCATTTATGCAAACAGTTTAATCTGGTTTGCAATACCAATTTCCATGCCATGTTTTAAAAGCATTATTTTTTATCAAAATTGCACTAAAATTAAGTTATTTTTGAAAAAAAAAATGCAAAATTTTCAAGCGCTGGGGGCGGAGCCCCCAGACCCCCAATAATCTCCGGCGGCTGGGGTCTTCGCTCCCAGACCCCCAAAACAGCCACCTCAATTACGAATTTCTGGCTACGTGCCTGCCACGCTTTTCACTGTTAATAGTCATACGGGTTTTTGTAGCTTTTGTTTTGAACAATTTTTTCTTCATTGTTCAGTTGCAAACCTCATGATGTTAACTGTAGATGTATGCTTAATTGTTTTTTGTTTGAAAAGTTTGATTTGTATAACGCACTGTGTGGCTTTGACTCCATCTTGTTACATTACGCTAAGTTATTTATTCGCCAAAGTATAGATCGCGAACAAATTTTTGATGTCACTTTTGAAACCCCCTCCCCCCCATTGAAAAATCCTCCGTACGCCACTGCATGAGGGTCTGAGATAGCAACTTTTAGGAGAAAAACTCTCCATTTCTTCCGGGTTATACGTCTCAATTGGCTGGAAAAATTTAATTGAAGGGGGCCCGGGGCCCCTGGTCTTCCATATTGTTGTTAGTTACTGTCGCAAGCAAAAAAATGCTAAAAAGAAACTGAAACTGAAGAAACAGTAGGATTTTTTGGCACATTTTTGTCATTGGTGAAATTTCAATTGGGGGGGGTGGGTTCCCTCGTTCCCCCCTCTCCTTTGGCTACGCCTATGCTCCAATTGAGGAAAACAAAAAAGGTATTTGCAAATTTTCTGCGAGGTTTCTGGCGTTTTCCAACAAAATTTCAACGATTCAAAAAATAGTGCTGTCCTCGAGCCGAGGACAGGCCAATTTTCGAGGACTTGAGGCTTCGAGGCCAAGGCCAAGGACTTCAAAATGTGTCCTTGAGGACTCCACCTTTGTATATTATAGGCCTAAACTTAGAAATGGGGTGTAGAGGCTATTCAGTATTGGTTAATTATCAATCACTTGTCTCAATTATCTTTCCATTAGCCCCTCTCCAATTATTTTTCTCTATAAAATATAGATGTAACTAATTACTCCGCGAGAGTTTTACAGAACTATAAGATTTTTTGGTAATGATTTACCAGCATCCAAATAAGAGAGCTAAAATTTTACCATTAACCACCTATCACATAGGCCATTAATGCAACCAATTGAATTATGTTTGCACTGCCAATTTCTATGCCGCATTTTAAAAGCATTTTTTTATCAAACTAGCTCTGAAATTAAATTATTTTTGCAAAATAAATGCAAAATTTGTGAGCGCTGGGGGCTTTGGCCAAGACCTCTAAAACAGCCGCTCCATTGCGAATTTCTGGCTACGCGCCTGGTTACAACACATCCGAATTTTTGAGGTTTTGTGCTTAAAATTTTTATCATCCCCCACCAAAATTTTCTGGATCCGCCACTGGTTGAACCCAGACCATTCGATCAGGGTCGTCGTAAAAACGACACCTTTACCCATTCGGCCACGCTGCCGACTAATCGGCCAATTTGCCAAGTCCTAATTTTGTTTTGCATCGTCACGAAAACTCGTATTTGTCATTTCATTCCCGTTTCAGTCCAATTTTATTTCTATCTTTAGTTTTTCATCTTTCAATAATTCTGTTTGGTGTTAAAGGTTGGTATTTCTATTATGGTAGATGTTCTTTAGCAGTTTGGTTATGACAAATTTTACAGTTGATATGAGAGCAAACTTGTACGGTAATCATTAGACCATAGGCGTAACCAGGGGGCCCAGGCCCTATGCCTCTGCCCCAGTTGAAATGCTACCAATGCTAAAAATGATGACACAAAGCCTAATTATTCAGCTTTTTTAGCATTTTTTGGGGCGCAACAGTAAATGTGTATAACGGCAATTAGCTGTAACTTAATATTGACAACTAAGGGGTCCGGGCCCTCTCAATTTAAATTTTTGCCAACCAATTTAAATGTCCAAGCCGGGAGAAATTCTGTGGTTTTGTTCTACAAGGTGCAATCTCAGGCCTTCATCTAACTATGTATTTTATGCAATAATATGTTTTAGGCCCCCAGCTAACTTTTATATTGCAATAACATGATTAGTAACCATTTATTGCAACTAATGTACTAACTTGAAATAACTTTAAATTCCACCTTCACCACCTACCAACTTGAAATAACAATCCACCAACATCTCGTCAGTTTTCACGCGACAAAATGCTTTTGAAAAAAATTAGCTTGGGGAAATGCTTATTGAACAAATTATTGAAGTTGAATCGAGGGTGCTTGGGCTCCAGGTCGTACATATTCATAAAACTGGTTATTTTCATGACAAAACAAAAATATTCAAAGGCAAATCTTCGAGTGAATGATTTAATGCTAAAAATGTTGCAGAAAGCAACGTACCTTGATTCCACTGACCATGTCAAGTCACAAAATTTAACCCCAAAATGAAAGATTTTAAACGTGTTTTGGACTTGATTTGAAGTAAAGGAAGGGATTTGTTCAATTGGCTCCCAAACCTCAAAAATTTTGTTCTTTCAAATGGCTCTGAAAATGTGCGAAATGTGATCCAAATGGCATTTAAATAGCCATTTTTTTCCAAAAACTAACAAAAAATCACCCAGCCGCTGGGTGCTTCGCCTCCAAACTCCCATAGCATCCGGCGGCTGGTGGCTCCGCCCCCAGGCCCCGTTTGTGACACGTTTAAGTTGCACTAATTTGCATTTGCTCACCACGTCTGCCAATTTTGATACGTTAATAAACCTTTTTAACTTGCGCTTTTAGTCTTTTCTCTTTAGCAAATCTTGGTTACGTGCTAAAGCAGATCCCCAGCTTTTGATCTTTCATTTTTTGTCCCATAAAAAGTCTCTCTTTTTGAAAGTTTCTGATGACATCATTGCGTGTGATTTACGGTTTATTCCTCCTCCCAATCCAAAATCCTGGCTACGCCTATATGCATTAAACCATGTGCAATACGCATACCAGATACCGATTGTTGCATCTTAGTATTGTTGACGCACCTTCACGAGCGGTTGCTTACAACATTGCAAAGATGCAACGCAGCATAATATAGACGTTGCATTGCTTCCAGTCTACACTTTTTGTAGTATGGAAATATGGAATAGAATATGGAAGAAAATTTTAGTGTGGAATGCAATTTGGAATGGAAGACTTTTAGTATGGAATGGACGAAAATTGCCGGTATGGATTATAGAAAACTCGTTTTTCATTCCAATCCATTTCATGCCATGCCCTGTCGACAACACAGGTTGTTGTTGTTGTAGCGCATATTTATCCTCCTGTCACCGGACAGCGTCAGACGCTAAGTTGTTGGACGATCCGCACACTTTTCATTACCAGGACTACTTTTGTGATAGGAGGAATCCACATCTGCTTAAGAGTTTTCGATGATCCAATGTTCCTGTGGATTTCTTCGAATTCTTGTCCACTGAATTTGCTGCTTGTTTGAAGCCACCAAGCAGAGATAATCATCGTAAAGCGTCTTATCCAAGTACGCAACAGCGTGACTAGGGTGCGGGTTGAATCCAGATCATTCGATCAGGGTCGTCGTAAAAACGACATCTTTACCGATTTGGCCACACTGCCGACTATTCGGCCACGCTGCCCACAAGTCAAATAAAATAGCTTAGGTTACAAAGTAAACTTGCCAACTTTTTTTTTAAACTAAATACAATTAGCTGTTTCATACTGAGCAGGGATGTGGAAGCGGAAGCTGGAAGCGGTGGAAGCAGTTAAATTTTTGTGGAAGCGGAAGCACTTTGATGAAAAAGACTGGAAGCGGAAGCGAGCTCGGAAGGGACCATGCAGCTCTATTCGGAGCCAGAAGCAAAAAATTCCAAAGGTGAGGAAGCGAAAGTGAACTGGGAAGCATAAAACTTCAAGAGGAGCTGGAAGCGGAAGCATTAAAAATTTGACTGCTTCCACATCCCTAGACAAAATTGGCCCTTCGATCCGTGAAGACTTTTTTTTGTATTTGATTAGGTCTTCTCTGTATAAGTTGTGGGTTTAGCCCCCCCCAATCGGAAATTGAACTCCACCGACATTTCGGGCCCCCTCCCAAACAAAAGTCCTAAATCGGACTGTGAAGACTTTTACTTTTGTGGTTTGGGCCCATCTCCCAATCAAAATTCCTGGCTACGTCTATGACAGGAACAACCACCCGGAGTCGCAATTGATCATAATTTAGCGATTGACGGAGTTACCAGTTTCTATTCCGTAAAATGTAACTCAAACTCATGGCAACTTTTGGTGGTTTTGTGGAAATTTTGATAGGATAAAATGGTAGGCCTACCTAGCTATTAAAAGCCAGGAGATTCTACTATGTCGTTTCCGCTATCCATAGAGTGAAAATCGCTGTCGTAGCCATAACCCTAACTATAAACCTAACTCTAACCCTTACGTAAACCCTAACCATAGTATAAATATCATAGAAGAGTAGATAGATGACAAATTACAAAACATAGAAGAGTAGATAGATGAGCGCTCACTCTTACTCTCTTTAAGGAAGTTACGTCACGTACATGGTAGAATCTGCTGGCGTATTAACATTTTCCGGATAAGGTTTGCAAAAATTTTGCTAAAACCTGAAGCTGGCTTGAGCTGGAAGTCAGAGATGTACACGGAGTCGGATTCCGGATTGAGAATTTCCGGATTTTGCAAAATTTTCCGGTTTCGGATCCGGTTTTAGGATGTTAGATATGCTGTTCTTCCGGATCCGGATTTTTCGGATATTGAATTTTTGTATGGAAAAAAAAAATTAGCTAATGAAAAATCCCTTGTCAACAATGAAAAAAATATAAGGCTGTTTTTCTAAAACATAATTAGCACCAGTGCGAGTTGTCTATACAGCACTTAGTGGGGTAGGCCTATTTGAAGGAAAAAAGTTGTAGGAACCCCACCAGTTGGCTTTGCAAATCTATCAGTCACAAAGCGTCATGTTCAGTGCTGACAGATTAACTTGAGATAAGTCGGTATCAGCAGTTAGCTTTTAGGTATTAGTGGTGAGACTAGTAGGACTACCGGTACTAACTCTGAACTAGCCTACTAGTACGTACTACCGGTACCGTATCTTATACACTTGGGGTCTACATCTGTGCAGTGTGATTAACATAGGCCTTTTAATATGATTGTTTCATTATCACATGATTGCATGTATCGTAGTGAGTATCGTGACATTTCTTGCAGAAAAGATAAAGTTACCAGTACCACGCGGTACCGGTACCTGTTAAATCTGATCAGAGATTCAGTAGTTTTGGTCAACTTCATTGGTTAAATAAATCCCGCATTAAAACTGCAGGCTTTTATTTTCTTGGTTAAAAATGCATTAACATGGTAAGCTCTACCCTGCAAACTCAAGTCCAAACCCTTGCCGCCATGGGAGTCATAGTGATAGACAAATTTGAGTGAGGGTTTCAGGTTTAGGTTGGGGTTAATTTAGAATTCGGGTTACTAGCAGTAGTTCTAGGGGATTAGTTGCATGCACTCACTGTTAGCAGGTTAGTGTTCAATCATTAGGTTTACTTATCAGAGGTGGAGTCGAGGACACAAGGCTCGAGGCCAAGGCCAAGGCCAAGGACACAAAAAACATCCGAGGCCAAGGCCAAGGCCAAGGACAGCCTTTCCGAGGACAGACACTCTCGAGGCCAAGGACAGGAATGCTCGAGGCCAAGGCCAAGGACCAAGGACACAAAGCGCAAGTGCTCTCCAAAAAAAAAAAAAAAAGGTCTTCACAAAAATTTTTCAAGCAATCTCCACGAAAAAACGCTTTCCAAAAAATTTTTCAACCGCTCCACAAAATTTTAACTTTCCAAAAAATAGTGCTGTCCTCGAGCCGAGGACAGGCCAATTTTCGAGGACTTGAGGCCTCGAGGCCAAGGCCAAGGCCAAGGACTTGACCTTCGAGGCCAAGGCCAAGGCCAAGGACTTCAAAATCTGTCCTCGAGGACGTCCTCGAGGCCAAGGACGTCCTCGAGGACTCCACCTCTGTTACTTATAATTGCTGACATCTGGTACGGTAATAGATATTACCATACTCTCCATCTTAGTGGTAGCTTAGCATGCAGCGTAAAGTGCCAGCAACAAAAAAAGCATAGGCCTATCTCTGATCTGGTGTGTCTAGCTCAGAGATATCAGGTACCAGTATATTGTCTGCAACTAAAAAGAGATGAATTTGTCAACTTTATCGTAAATCTTGTTTGCAGTTTGGTTGTATACCGGTAGTTGTTTTGAATTCCAAATAACATGCCAAATGACTTGATAAATCAGGTTTGCAATTGCATTGTATCTTTAGCTTAAATTTATTGATAATCTGAATATGTTGTTGAGCACCAGTTACTGGTATGTGCTACTTGTACCTCTGACCTAAATTTATCAGAATAATAATTAATGTGTAATGTGGTTACAAGCTTACAAGTCATAAACATGTTTTGTGATTCATATAACCAGATTAGTCTGGTAACAATTCATTGAATTGCTGTAAGTGTTAAGGAAGTTAGTGGGATATTGGTGAAACACGGAATTTAGCTAAATTCTTTGTTTGCTTATTTAACAGGTTTAGTTTGGGAAGTAATTCAATAGTTTTAAGAGCATAATCATAGTGAACTGCCAGTGCAGTGAAGCCTTAAAAATTTGTGCTTATAAACTGCTACTATAGACATTACTTACATTCGTGAATAGAAGTTTTCAAAGTATTCACTATAATTTATGCAACTTTGTGGTTTGATTTTCTTCTTTTATGCAAAGAGTTATCCCTTATTTCTTGGCGGCATTGCATTTGACTATTTTCTTAAAAATGAGCTCTTCGAAGTGTTTGTAATATTAATGTGGATAACCTGTAGCTACGGCTTCTTTACGGTTAAGGTTTATTGATATAATTTCTTTAGGATTAATAAGGCGTTATTGCAGACTTTTACGTTTCTCAAATATTGCTAGGTTAGTATTGGTACCAAACCATTGGCATATCAAATGTTGAGCTATGATGTGAAAAAGTGGGCATACTAAATAAACAATAAACTACATAGATAGTGCTTATTGAAGGCAGGTATATATACACAGGGTGTCCTAAAAGTAACCGAACCGCAAACTTTAATAAAAATTAGTTGTCAAAAGATGTCGTGATTGTATTGCAGTTGAAGGTAGACATTTTGAACTTTTGTAAACAATTAATACAGCTATTATGTTTGTTGTTTCGTAATTAAATTTGTTGTTTCTGATTAATATTTTTTATTAAAGTTAGCGGTTCGGTTACTTTTGGGACACCCTGTATATATATAATTGCAATATTTACAAGATGGTAAAATGTGTTTTGACATTTTTGTATTTTCTTTAGGACAAGTTAATCTACTTAAAGCACTTGTCTTGTATACTGGTATAGAGTATTCGAGTATCACATTCTTTATACTAAGTGCAAGTATATGAGGAGAGAATTTTATTTTTAGTAATATAGTATAACTAATATTTTTAAAGCTTGGGGTACCTTTATGTTTTGATGAGTTTGCATTTCTTAATTTTTCGGAGTAGGATTCGGATAGCTAAAATAAATTTCGGATAAGGATTTGGATTCGGATATTGCATGAAAGTTTCGGATTAGGACTCGGAGTCACAAAGGGTGACTCCGTACATCTCTGCTGGAAGTGCAGATGAGAGATGAACTTCTATAAATTCAAAAAAGAATTTAAAAGGAAATTAATTTGTGCTTACAATAAATTATCATTTGGGGGTGGGGAGGTTCCTGTCAGGGACAAGACTTTGAGCGTAAGTTGATTTTTCTTTTTTTTCTGAAGTTTGTATATTGCTGTAAATACCTACCGTGTAATTAATCGAAGTGTCTTGGCGCACGGAACGTGCGCGGTTAAATAAACAAACATTCCGATGACGTCATTCGTTTTCGAAAATTTTTATTTTGATTATTATAGTTATAGGTTTGGTTAGGGTTTAGGTTAGTGTTTGGGTTAGGGCTAGAATTAGGGTTAGGGCTAAGGCTAGTGCTTTGGGTTTGGTTTTTTAGCCTTAATTACGAAATGTCTGCGCGCACGGAACGTGCGCCAAGCCTTTTTCATAATTAATAGTCCGATTTCTGCTTTTAATTTCAATTGCTACTGGTAATGATGTTTAACTGCTAATTTTGACAGTTGAATTTGATGACTGAACAGTCTTTCGCTGTCGTAGGTAAGAAGTTGAATTAAATACGAGATGTACAGTAGGCCCACAACAGTAGGCTATTGGTAACGTTAGCTGAGAAGGTGGTACCTGTTTTTTAATGCATATTTACCATTCTGTCACCTGACCTGACAGCATCAGATGCTAACTGTTGATTGTACGATCCGCATGCTTTTTAGTGCCAGCATTGCCAGTTCAGATTGCAATGGCTAGGCTACTTCGTGCTTAATTGCTTGGAGGAATTTCCTCATCTCTGAGCTGCTTGGGCAGTTAGAAGTTTTCAGTGATCCAATGCTACTTTGAGTTTCTTCTAATTCTTGTTCGCTGAATTTGCTGCTTTTTTGAAGCCACCAAGCAGAGGTCTGAGACTCTGAGGTAATCATCATGAATCGTCTCCGGTCTTCAGTCTTAACCATTATCCAAGAATTGAGAGTGAGAAGGCAATAAGGCTGAAGGTGAGTAATCGTAGGTGACCAGGGCAAGGTTTGAATCCAGATCATACAATCAGGTTTGTCATATGGTAATGGGTAAAAACGATGCCTTTGCCCTCTCGACCATGCTACTGACGAAGCCAGGCTTAGTTATGAGATCAGGGATTCGATTGGCTTTTGTACTGTGGGATACCTGTATTCTGCAGCTTTGACGTTGAGCTCACACCGTTTTCATTTCAGGTATATTATTATTAGGGTAGTATTTACAGAATGCTTGCAGTAAGACCGAACAGTCCTGCAAATAGAGTTAGTCCACTGTACTGCAAGTGAGCAAGATGCACAACGTTGCTTCTCAAAGGAAGTGGATGTTACATCTGACATAATGCCCATAATGAGAATAAGGGAGCAAAGAGTGATGAGGCTCATTCAAGCTACTCTTATTTTATTAATTAACGCTTGGGCTTGGGATAGATTTTGAGTTTGGGTTAGGATTAACATTAGGGTTAGAGGGTTGCCAGCGATTTTGTCACAAAGTGATTTTGTCACAAAATGATTTTGTGACAGACGGCATTTTGAACACAGAAAAGACAGAATAGGCCTATCTGCTAACTGTTGTACTACCATTGCATTAAAATTAAGGTATTGACTAAGAATAGCAGTCATTGAACTCAGAACTATTCCACTATCCCCAGAGCTGTCTTGCCCTAACCCTCACTTTGTGGCGAAATCACTGTGACGAAATCATCGTGTGACGAGACCACTGGTAACCGGTTAGAGTTTGGGTTAGGCTGTTAGTGTTAGGTTTAGGGCTAGGATAGCAATTTTCATATTCTTATGTAACAGCAGCCTCTACTCTGTGCAGTGTCCAATCAGCAATAGACTGAGTTAGCCTGATAACAGATATTGAAAAATCTACTAGACCAGAAGACACTAAGCAGTAACTAGCCTACTGTACTTAGCCTGCTGTAAGTGTAATGTCCTCAAAAGAAGTGGAATTGTGCCATTTTTTAACTGAAGAGTTTTTTGGACCCATTGTAGCTGATGTTGTTACTTTTATGTGCAATCATGGTTACCAAACATTAAGAATCATTGCCATGCAAACAAAACTGAAGAATGATCAGGTAAGACCATTAGCCTTGGCTTACGATAACTATAGACCTAGCCTATAGTACTCAATTTTTGTTATGCTAGGGAACTGCGTTGGTAATGCAGCACTTTGAAATACATTTATTTTTGGCCTAATTAAATTGCTACCAAAAATGTGCAAATATAACTGCATAGTAAAGGAAACGGTGGAACTTAGGAAGGACTTTGTTTAGAGACTCTATCATCATCATCAAAAGTAATTTAGGTAATTACAGCGAAAGGCAATCATTTAATAATTTAAACATCTATTTTATTTAAGATTAAACCAACAAACCTGTTTAGTGTTAACATCTTTTAAGTTTAATGTGATTAATCTGTTAGTTGCTCATTAATTTATTCTCAATATCATGCAGAAGTTACTGTAGTAGTGTATTGTTGCTATTGTTTATTAAATGTTTCAAGTGCTACTGCTTTTTTTCTAATACTGTTTTTAGCGTATGATCTAAACTTTTTTAAAATTACTAAAAAAAATTTACGAAGTTGGATATTTGATCGAAAATTTTGAGTGACCAATTAAACCAGTGCTGCAGGTTTTGAGTGCAGCACTGGCATTTGATTTTTTAACTATTATAGATTAAGAAAGTAGGAAAAATATTTACTTGTAGATAACTTATATGCTGTCTTCTCATTTTTCAACCTGTTTGATTTTAGGGGGAAATGATCTCTGGTGGGGTTTTTCAAATTATTTTATTTTATTTAACTGAGCTTTCTGTGTTGTTTACTTGTGATTATATTTATTAGGTGAGAAAAGCATTATGTGTGTTGCTTCAACATCAAATGGCTTCATTTCAAATCTACAAGCAACATGTGCAGTACAAAGTTGTAGTTAAAAGCATACTGAATTTTTTGAACTACCCAAAAATTATTTATACTGCAAAAGTTTTGTATGGAGATATCGCTGAATTGATCATTGAAGAAATACTACACCATGGCACTGTAAGATAATTTTTATTTTGATGCTAAGGTGAATTTTTATATTTTCCTACTGTTTATTTTTAAGATGTTTAATATCTTTATGTTTTAATGTGTTTTAATATGCCTTTAAGATGTTTGTATTTTTCAGGCGGAAGCATATGATTTATCTAGGCTAGTTACTGTAGCCTATAGGCATAAATATCATTTTTTGTGTGCTATATTTTTAGGCTCTTATGACTGAAACTATGACACGAGTCGCCCATCGTCTTCAAAATGTAAATCAAGATAGTAATTCAAGGGAGAAAATTGAAAATACATTTCGAGATTTGGTGAAGACGCACTTTCTTAATAGGTAAGAAATAGTACCACAGTACCATGACATTAAAGTTGTGATACCGATCCTTATCAAAACCTTGCTATTTGCTTCGGCCATAAACGGGATCACCATGTGTATTGAAAAAATTTAACATATTGAAATTTTTCGGATAATAAAGTTACTTTACCAATTTGATAAAGTGTCTGTTTCAAAAATAGTAGACTTTGGTTTGATTCTTAGTCAGGTCAAACAAAATGCAACAAAAATTGGTTGGTATTTACAGCTTTCCTGCTTGATGTTTAGTGATAAAAAAGAATGGGATGAAGCCTCCTCCATGCATGATAGGTAGATGGAAGTTTAACTGGAAAATGCAAAATTCTTTAATTTTTTCTGGTCAAGGCTATTTAGCAAATAAATGTGTGATTTACAGGCACCGATACATAAGTACAGTTTACTGATTTTTTTTGAAGGGAACCTGAAGTGCACTGCTCAGACAAAAAAGATGATATTGCTCCAATTTTTGTCATGAAAGAAGAGCATCTATACGAAATTCCAGAACTTGATTGTAAGCTGGTTCTAAATTTTGGTTCAAGTTCGTAATGGTTTGCAGTGCTCCCTCTAACTTTTTGACTAACTGGCAAGTGCCCAAATTTTAATGAAACAATTGTGCCTTAAGCTGTAAAAATATGTTAATGTGCTCTTAAATTTTGCACCAATCAAGTATTAAATTCATATTTTCACAAATTTGCCAACTTTTTTCCATTATGTTGGTCATATTTGCCCTTGATCCAACAAGCTGCTGATTCACAGAAAAAAGTTGGCTGGTGGAAATAGTGCATTTTCGTGATACACCCATTTAAAATGATGTTCTCATTGTTTTTGATTCATATGGTCACTGGTCAGTTGGGTTTGTCTTGTACGGTAGATATCAAATCCTTTCAAGATATCTACTTCCAATGGTATCAAGTTTGCAAGGTGCTATTACGTGACTGTGTGATTATCGATCAGCTTTTGTTCATTGCCTGTAACAAAAACGTATTGTATGGCAGTTAACAATAGCGTTAAAAACTTCAAAACTTTGAGTTTATTTATTTTAGCTTTGTTTCAAATAAGAAATGATGTAAGCAAGACGTTCATTTTTTTTTTTTTTTCTTTAGCTCCTCAATTTTTTACAAAAAATCAACTTTTTAGCTGGTGCAGTTTCGGAGATATTTGCGTTAAAAATACGTTCGCAGCAGAAAAGCAACGTGAATTTTTGTTAACGTAGCAATTGAAATGATTACAATTTAAAAATCAATTTTTGGATATTAAATGATTGAAATAAGGCATGTATTACGTCACTCTGATTTAATAATCGCACACAAGAACTGGATTTTCTCGAAATATGATATTATACAATTTTGTTGCAAAAATCAAACAACATCAAACTCACTGTGCGTATTTGTTTTGGGCAAGTTGAGATTTTTTCAGGCTTCAAATAAACATTTGAAATTATTGATAAAGTTAATTTCGACCCCTGGTTTTTCTATTGGACGTATGCAATTCTACCATAATCTCTGCTAATAGTGAGTACTTTAACTTTTTTGTTTTTGGAAGCTGATCGAAAAAGATCTTTAACTGAAGACAATGAACCACCTTCAAAACGACGTAAAACCAGCACTGGTGAAGTAAGTTGGCATAAATCTTTTTTTTATGCTGTTGGTTTTGTTAATGTTAATCTTACATAGTTTTATTTTAAATCATTGAAGTTATTGCATGTAAATTACCAGTTACAGGTTTGTATTTGGCTCAAATAGAATTGTGGGATGTCGCTATTCTTCCAGCAGCCCAGATGCTCAAGTATTTACAAATTACAAATATACTGCGAGGTATAATTTGTATACTCTCCTCCACCCCCACCTCAAGATCTGTTTCTATTTATTGTACAGTAATTTTTGGTTTTTGCAGGTTCAAAGCGACAATTCGCCTGTAGATGATGGGAGTTACTGGTCTGTTAACTTCACTCGTTTTGAGCAGTTTTTTCGCGACCAAGCCATTGTTCTAGCCATGAGAAAGAAGCACGGAATTGAATGTGGAGAAATAACCCGTGCTATGTTGCGAATAAGCGAAGTGACCACATCTGCCGACGCAACAAAAACGCAAGCGATTTCAGCTGCGGAAATTTCAAGGGCCATTGCAGCAGGTTATTCGATTTCAGCGGAGGTAGGCAGTTGTTACTGGTGAAGCATTATAATATCCGCGATTTGGAATTTTGTGGTGGAAAGATAATTTAATTTTGGCTGTTTAAAACAATAGAAAGTAAGAAAAAACAGCTTGATAATTCATTCGTGCTTAAGTTTGCATCCATGATTATCAGTACCGTTAATTCAAACATTTGCTGGCGTCATTTAACGTACATTTCACCCTAAAATTCGTTATAAAAATTTTTTCGTCGAAAAAAAAAGTTACTATACGCGCAGCATTTTCTCAACCCAAAACTGCGTTATTGTTTACAGTTTTACTGGGTATTCAGTATGATAGTTTAAATGTTAGTTGATATTACACACTCATTTCATGCAGTTATTCAAAGTAATCAAAATTAAATCTTTCGTTATACTCGCTGGATTACGCCGAAGCGTGTAACGAGTTGGCGGGGCCCATCGCCGCGTCAGTGCGCCTGTGGGCAACACAGCTCCTGTCGAAGAAATGTCGCAGCGGTGGCGAGCCGTTGGCAACACTGTGTCCGATTTGACCAGACCGAGATTTAAACCTCAGACCTCCCGCTCCAAAGACGAACGCATTACCGCTCGACCAACTGGCTGGTTTATTCAAAGTAATGAATTTATTATTAGGTAATCAATCAACATCTAAAACTGCTCTCAAACAGCCCAGAAAAAATAATTGAACTAGTTGACAGTAGCGGTGGAGGTTGTTACAGCATTAATTTGAAGGAAGCAGCTCGCGTATTAGCGTCTGCCCATATCTTATCATATGTTGAAGAAAGGTAAGTCTTGTCATATGTTAATTACTGGTCTTTTTCCATGTCCGCTTTGCTGTGAGGTTTGCCCAGGCAGCAGTTCAACATAGACAGCCAAATATATGGTGTTTTGTACTATTTTAATAATTAGCGTTTTGAACTTTAAAGATTTAACTAGCTTCAGTTTTTTTGATTTTCTATAAATATAAACTACGCGTTAGCGTACGGCGACTGATATATTAACAGCTGCGTTCAGGAGAGTCGAGTACGGTAATATTTCTGGGTTATTTGTAGATTTGGAAGTAAATCTTGTAGGATTTTTCGCTTGCTAATGCTGAAACAACATTTGGAACAAAAGCAAGTCGAGGAATTTGCCATGATACCTGCTAAAGAAGCCAAGGAATATCTCTATAGTGTATGTTGATAGCTGAGTTTGTGTAGCCATTATAAACTTTAATGATCGGTCTTTGGACATTGATAACTCCGATATCGAAATCCACTTTTGCAGACCATCCAGGGTCCATTCTCATTGTTATTGAAACTTTTTTTTTCTTACGTTGCAAGAATTTCCGAAGTCAACTTGGCATGGTATTTAGCTCTTGCATGTCCGAAACAGTGTTTTTTGAGAAAAAATTGTTTTTCTGAGGAAAAAATCAACTTTTTTTCTGAAAGCCTAGACTGAATTCAAGGGAAGGCCAAAAAAAGGTTTGCTTTACTACTGAACCCGATTTTCTCTCTTGAAGATAAAAAATCCTGATTGTTGTAATTACTCATATTTTTGTCATTTTCATTTTTTATGACGAGATGGACTGTGGGCAGGGTGTTCTTGAAAAAAATTGAGTTGAAATAGATCTTGAAAGTCTAGTCACCCTTGTTCCCAGTTGAGTTAACTTTCATGTAAATGCTTATGGTTTGAGTTGTAAATACGTTATGTACATACAGTTGTTTGTATTTTCTTTAGATGCTTTCAGAAAACTTCTTAACGATGCAAGAAATTCCTCGAACCGCAGACCACGCACCTTCTAGAACTTTCTATCTTTACGCCGTCAATTTGAGAAAAATATCGCGAATGTTATTAATCAAGTCCTATAAGGTACGTACTTACGGTATTCTTACTTGAAAATCAAAACTGCAGTTTTGTTGTTCGATGTTTGGAGATGTTTAGCAGAGGTGGAGTCCTCGAGGACACATTTTGAAGTCCTTGGCCTTGGCCTCGAAGCCTCAAGTCCTTGGCCTCGAAGCCTCAAGTCCTCGAAAATTGTCCTATCCTCAGCTCGAGGACAGCACTACTTTTTGAACAGTTGAAATTGTGTTGGAAAACGCCAGAAACCTCGCGGAAAATTTGCGAACACCTTTTTTGTTTTCCTCACTTGGAGCATGGCGTATGCAAGGGGAGGGAGGCAGGCCCCCCCCTAATTAAAATTTCACCAATGACAAAAATGTGACAAAAAATCCTATTGTTTCTTCAGTTTCAGTTTCTTTTTAGCATTTTTCGCTGACAACAGTACAACTAATTAACAATATTGAAGACCAGGAGCGCCGGGTCCCCCTCAATTCAATTGTTGCCAGCCAATTTAAACGTATAACCCAGAGAAAATGGAGAGTTTTGTCCTAAAAGTTGCTATCTCAGGCCCACATCTAGCCTTTTTGTGAACGTAATGTATTAATCAGGGCCGGATTTACCATAATATGACGCAGTACCAGCTAGGGGCCCCGAGCTGAAATCGTAAGATTTTTTTGGTCTTCACCTATATTTGGCATAAAGATACTGCAAAAATCTCCAAAGTGCCAGGGGCCTAGCGCGACGTAAATCCGGCCCGGCAATAACATGGCTAGTAGACGTAACCATCTATTGTACCATTTTTCAAAAACAATTCAGTATTTCACCTCCAACCTCGCCGGCTTTTAGGTACAAAATAGTTTTTTTTTAAATAGCCCTGGAAAATGCTGATTGAACGAATCATTGAACTTCAATTGAGGGTCCTGGGCCCCCTGGCGAACAGGTACTCCTATAACTGGTTATTTTCATGACAAAACAAAAATCTCTAAGGAAAATCTTCGAGTGGATTATTATTTACTGCTAAAATGCAGCCAGAGACAATGCACCTTACTTCCCCCTACATGGACCAAATCACTTACAATTAAAATTTAACTCCAAAATGCAAGATGTTAAACGTATTTTGGACTTAAATTGCAAGTAAAAGGAGGCTAAACAATTAGATTTTTTCAATTGGCTTTCAAATTTTAAAAATCTAATGCTTTCAAATGGCTCTGAACACTTGCGAAATGTGATCCAACGGAATTAAAATAGCTTTTTTTCCCAAAAAATTACAAAAAATCGCCCACTGGCTGGGGGCTTCGACCCAGACCCCCAAAGCCTTCGGCGGCTGGGAGCCCCGCCCCCAAACCCCCGTCTGTGATACATTTGAGTTACACTAGCTTTCTCAACACGTTCCCAAAGTTAGATATTTGCATTTTTCAACTATTAGTTTAAGCCCTCTTTGCAAAATCCTAGTTACGTGCAAACAGGCGACAACGATTTCAGATCTTCCATCCTACGATGTCTTTGTCCCACAAAAACTTCCTCTTTGGAAAAACTTTGATGACGTCATAATAAGTGATTTGTGGTTTAGGCCTTCCCCAATCAAAAATTTTGGTTACGCCAATAAATTGGAGATCGCCTGAAAAATATTTTTGAAGACCTTTTTTTTTAGGAGAACGCTTGCGCCTGTGTCCTCGGTCCTTGGCCTCGAGCATTCCTGTCCTTGGCCTCGAGAGGTTCTGTCCTCGGAAAGGCTGTCCTTGGCCTTGGCCTCAGATTTTTTTTGTGTCCTTGGCCTAGGCCTCGAGCCTTGGTTCCTCGACTCCACCTCTGATGGTTAGATATTCAAAAGCTGTTATGGTACAATGCTCTTCCTTTTTAGTTTGTAGTATCAACTTGCTTTGGGTTACCACTTTGTGGTTCAGAACTCGGATGATCTCGGCTTTAAAATCTTAGAGAGTTGCTATTAAATACACTGTGCAGTAGTTCCAAACAACTTCGTTCAACTTTTTAAACATTCGTCGCTCATCAATGGTGAGTTTAAACAAACAATCCTAACCTAACCGTCGAGAAACGGATGTGTGGCTGATCTTCCAATGAACATAGGCAGACGCTGAACCGACATTCGAAACTGAACGGGGATTTTTGTTCAGCCTGCTAATGTGTCGCGATTCTTCTGGCAACGACGTTAAAGCACTCTGGTTAAATAGGCAATTGCCATGACGAAATTGCCATGCAATGACGTGAAGGCAATTGCCATGCGAAATCCGGGAAACTCCGTTAATGGGGAAGAACCCGGATTAAAACTGAATTGATGTTGATGAGTCTGTACATTCATACAAGTTGAGTGCAAAATTTATTGACACTAATTCCTTGTTTTCAGAGTATATCAAATCTTATTGTACGACAGAAGCACACCAAGTCATCCTACAAGCGGTTGTTGGACAAAAAAAGACAAATTGAAGCTATGAAGGTATACATTTCATGTGCTATGATAGGCTTTGTGTGCAACCTCTATTATGTCGTTAAGAATCAATAGAGGAAAAATGTTTAGGAACTTACGGCGAATATTGAATGAACAAGTGCCAAAGCATCAATCTATCTCGTTCTCGCTTTCGAATTTTTTTATTTTCAAACTTATTGAGGCCTACAGCAAATCTTTAAGTCACAAACCAGCCCAGCAAAGTTGAGATCTCCATTTTTTTTTTTTTTTTTTGTTGGGATTGTTACGATTTCATTTATGGCAAAACATAAATTTTCATTTTAAACGTTTCCAATTCGAACTAAGTTCATTAACAATATAAGAAAAATTACTCATATTAACTTAGTTTACGACTATCTTGTAGGCTACAATATAACATATTACCAGAAAGGCAGAGACTGCAATAACTTTTTTCAAAGTCTTGACTTCCAGTCAATTCTTGCCCGTTTCCGCGATTTAATCAGCGAGAAGAACGAGGATTTGATTTGAATTTTTTTGCTGACTTTACAGGACTCGTTGCAAGAACAAAGTGAGGAACAGATTCAAGACATTGAAGATATGCTTAGCACAAGCGAAAGAGCTCAACTAACAAAATACGAGCACTGCACTAATAAACTTCGAAACGGACAGTTACAAATTGCGGACACTGTATTAATGCTGAACTTGTATTTGAAAACTGTTTTTTCTTTTTGTACATATTAGCTTTCGGACGTTGCGTATCTTTTTACTTGAGCAATTGAGTATCCTGTTTTGCAATAAAATGGTTATGGTAAATTTTGTGTCATTTCTGCGGGAGTTGGTAACGGTGTAGTTCTGGGCTGCTCCCGCACTACGCTCCTTTCTGGATCTGAATTAGCATTTCTGAGAGAATTGTAAAAATATCATAATTCTCTACCCGCACTGGTTTTCGCAAAAATTTAACTTGCTCATAGCATAGCTGTACGTACTAAATCAGTTTACTAACTCGAAAGCATAATAACACCAGAGTGATATAACACAAACAGCGAACCACAGTAATAAAAACGACAGGTGGCGTGCTTGCATAAACTATCAAGAATGCAGTACGGTATGCCTCAATTTTTGCAAGAAGTATACGATACGCCTTTGTAGTGGTACGGGTACGGTACGTTGTGCACTTTATGTGCAACGTGCGGCAATCAATGAAGATTCGTGCGACCGTACCCAGCGTGCTCATAGTCTAGGCTATTCTCAATAATATTATAGCCTCTTAATTTGTCGTTACTATTGTATTATGTGTCACAAGTATAGCCGATTGTCATGTCATAACTATTGCCTATAGATGCCTGGAGCCCAAGACTATTGTGGCATGTAATATATTCAACAAAAATTTGAACCGAAACAACAGCGACACTTTAGCTGAATACGCAGTGGTTTAAAAATTCCAGACTTTTCGCACATTGCGCCGGCTTTTTGTATTGGCAAAAGACAGCTGAAGCCGACGCTAAATGTGTGAATTGAGGTGGCTGATTTATAGGCTAGTGATTTCAAAGTCAGTTAAGGTTGCGAGTAGTTAAAAGCAAGGATGGCAGTACGGTAGGTACGCCTCAATTTTTGCTAAGAAGTAGGGTACGCTGGTACGGTACGCGTTTTTTGCAATGGTACGGATACGGTATGTTGGTACGGCTCGCTTCAAAAATTGAACTGAACTACGGTACGCTGGTGCGGTGCAATTCAAGGTACGTAGTACACAAATTCTGAACGTACTGTACCCTACTGCCAACCTCGTAAACCATGCATAAACTGTAAATCAAAAAAAAATGCAGTAGCGTGCTTGCAGTAAATAAAATATGCTCATGACTTATAACGTATTTTACACTTTTTCAAAAAAGTAATTTCAGCCACAAAACACCAAGCTCCTAAAAGTAAGCAAAAGACCATTCAGGTCGGACATTTTTTGGTCGGTTTTCTCTCAAAAAATTTTTGACGGATCAGGGTCCACATGACAGAAATTTCCTCAATCGCATTAATAACGAGAGTTTTTTTAAGAGACCATACCGAACGAAATACTCGCTAAAGGCAAAAGGTTGTTTTTGCTCGTGCATCTGAAGCTCTGAAAGCTCGGTTACGTTATTTTCGCTCGCTAAGTTGCTAGTCAAGTCAAGTTTAATTCACCATACGCTTAAAAGTACGCAGGCAGGGAACAGCGATAAAACCATGCGGTCATCCAGGTCAACTGCACTTTTTAGCACTAGGCTACTTAAGTAACAGTCACCGGCATCAACTTAACCTAGTCATGGAACAAAAAAAAAGAATTCAAAACGTCATGAGCAAAAATTACCGCTCAAATTACAGCGAAGACCTTTTTTTTCGTTTTTCAGTGTTCACCTGCTTTTGGATATAATTTCCGTAAACGGTGTCACATCATAAAGGGTGACACCACGAAATCCTTCCACGGGTGCCACAATCCTTAGCCACGCCTCTGGTCACAAGAAGATATTTATTACGTAGCCTACTAACACAAGTTACGAAAAGAAATTCGAGCGAGCAGTTTTTACGCAGGTTGGGCGAGACGGTTCGAAAATGGCAGTTTGTTTACAAAGTTTTTTTTGTTTGTTGGCGCCTTTTAGTGAGCATGGATTTACGAGCTCTCTAACATGTTCTGTCATGTGAGCCCTGAAAACTAACTTTACCAAATTTGAGCTTTCTGCAACCTTCTGTTTCTGAAATACAGTATAGCAATGTAGATTTTCCTTTAGAAAGGCTTTTTTCCCCCTAGGAATTTTGCCAGGGTTGCCAATTAGAATCAAAATTTAATAATAAATTGAAATTAAGATTGCAAAATTGAAATTAATAATAAATTGAAATTAAAGAAAGAAAAGTTACTGCATGTCCCTGATTCTCAATAAATGCTTTGCAGCAGAGTTGTAGTCAAAACAAAGTTAAGGTTAAAAAATGTACAATGAGCCGCTTTTCTTGTAAATGTATGTAAGCCAACTTTCCAAATGTTATTCTTTTGTCAGTGTCACAATGCTAACAAAATAGCATCACTGAAGTAAAGAGAAAAAATAATTATTGGTAATTAACTTTAGTATCTTGAAAACGGCCTGTGATTATAGTGTGCTTTTTCTTACAGCAAATTTGTCGAAGTCCTTCTTTTGATGTTCACGCACCGGTATTATGTCTGCAATTGTGTCAAATTTGTTGTTACAGCTTATGTGTGAGTCACCTTTTTACGCCTTTGCTTTCGCTTAAGAGTGAACGATTGCTATTCTTTTTTCTCTCTGCATCACTGTACATAGCATATCTATGCCACGTTAGAAAAGCATTATTCAGAATAGATCTTACGTGACTTTAAGAGTGGATACTTTAGTACAAGCTATCGC
This sequence comes from Trididemnum nubilum, assembly GCA_963965965.1. Classification (NCBI taxonomy): domain Eukaryota; kingdom Metazoa; phylum Chordata; class Ascidiacea; order Aplousobranchia; family Didemnidae; genus Trididemnum; species Trididemnum nubilum. The sequence continues at coordinate 12,883,707 of OZ014484.1, read as the reverse complement.
GGCAGTTTATTGTTGTACGTTGCAAGGATGAGTTTGAAGATCACAGATGTGCTTAGCAGATTTGGAGGAGAATCTGATGTGTCGATTTGGATCAGGCAGGCCCATCTAGCGAAAGATTTGCTAAAACTCGACGATTTGGCGGTGATTATACCGCTTTTCCTGGATGGGTCTGCATTTGCCGTTTACGATCAACTTAGCGCCGAAGACAAGAAAAGTTCCAGTAGAATTGAAGCAGCGCTGAAGACAACTTTCGCTGTCGATAAGTTTAATGCTTATGAAGAATTCAGGACCAGAATGTGGAAGCCGGGCGAGACCGTGGATGTGTTTTTAGCTGATTTGAAGCGTCTGTGTAAATTAGTCGATATTGGAGATAACGAAGAAATATTAAAGTTGGCTTTTGTCATGGGGCTGCTTAGACAAATCAGCGGGCAGTTGAGGGCAACCCCCAAGCTTGACACCTTGAATCTCCCAGCGATTCTGGAAATTACTCGAGCTTTAATGGCAGATATCACGAAAGGTTCGACAGCTGAAGGTGTGTTTGGTGCAGCGGCGAGAAGCAGTGGTTCAAAAGGAAGCAAAATTGTAAAGTGTTTCGAATGTGGAGGCCCGCACTATCGGAAGGATTGTCCTAGAGGGAAACCTGTCGTATGCTACTCTTGTAACAAACCGGGTCACATCGCTCGTCATTGCAACAATTCGGGAAACGAAAGAGGGGGTTTGCCTGCGCCAGCAACAGCCCCCGAAGACCAAATGGCGCAATCATACCACGCTTGAAAGTCAGTGTAAATGGAAAGTCGGTTTGGGCGCTTGTTGACACTGGCTGTACACAGACTTTGATTGGGCCCAAGATGCCGCTTTATACCAATAAAGTTAAGGTAGCAAAGCACATCATGACTGCCGACGGAAGGCTGGTAGACTATCGTGGTGAAGTGATTGTCAATTTGGAGGTAGCCGGAAAGGTTCTAAATTTGCCATGTATTTCAGTTGATAGAATGTTATCTGACGTTGACGTAATTTTGGGAACTGATGTGCTGCGTTACTTTGACTGTTCTTTCAATCGCGGAGAGTTTTTCATTTGCGCGGCTGCAGATGTATCTTGTTCTTTCGAAAGAATAAAAATTCAGAAAAACAATTTTGAAGTCAAGTTCGATGGAAACAAGTGGGTAACCAAGTGGATTTGGAAGCGTGAACCCATCTTGAAAAATCGCATTGGCAACTACAAAATTGATGATAAAGTTTACGCAAAGTTTAGATCTGAGATTGAAAGATGGATTGAGAATGGGTGGCTAAAGAAAACGACTGAAACTGAGTCAGGGATAATACCGTTGCTGGCTGTTGTTCAAACAAAGAAGAACAAAGTTCGCCCAGTGTTAGACTTTCGCGAGATGAATGACTTTGTAGAATGTAGCGGCGCGGATGCTGATGTGTGTGACGAAAAATTGAGGCAGTGGAGACAGAAGACTTCAAACTGTGCGCTGCTCGATTTGCGCGACGCCTATATGCAAATCATTGTCGACAAGGAATGTAGCAAGTATCAGATCGTAAAATTCGAAAACGAATTTTACGAGTTGTGCCAACTTGGGTTTGGACTAAATTGCGCCCCTGAAATCATGAAAGCTGTGGTCTCGAAAGTACTGTCCTTAGACGATACGATTCGCGCTGCTACTGATCACTACTATGACGATATCATTGTGGATCTAAATGTCACCAGTGTTGAGCGGGTGCGAGAGCATCTCCTAAAGTACGGGCTTGTGTGCAAGCCATCAGAACAATTGAGCACTGCTCGTGTGCTAGGCCTGCAGTTAAGCGAGGAGAAAGATGGGCTGTATTGGAGAAGACCGGATGAAGATTGGGAGGTTGATATTCTCGATACACTGACAAGACGTCTGATGTTTTCGCTTTGTGGCAAAATAACTGGTCACTATCCCGTAGCTGGTTGGCTGAGAGTCGCGCTGAGCTTCATCAAGAGAAGTTGTGAAGGAACTGGCTGGGATGAACTTGCTGGTCCAGTGGCGGTCATGAGAATGAAAGAAGTGTTGAGTCGGATGCGAAATGAAGATCCAGTCAAGGGCAAATGGTCTGTCCCCTCTCATGGAGTGATGAACATCTGGTGTGACGCGAGTAAAATTGCATACGGGATCACGTTGGAGAAGGGAGGCAAGGTGATCGAAGACGGCTCTTGGTTGAGGAAGCTCGATGATGGCGCCCATATTAACTTGGCTGAGTTGAACGCGGTAATCAAAGGGGTGAATGTGGCCATGAAATGGGGTGCCAAGGACATTGTCATAAAAACCGATTCTGCAGCTGTTCACGCATGGATGTCATCGATTTTGAAAAGAGACAAACGAATACGAGTTTCCGGCCTATCAGAAATGCTTGTCAAACGGCGACTGTCTCTACTTGTTGAATTGTTGGAGGAGTATCAAGTGAATTGGGATGTGACTTTGGTGCCGTCTTCCGAAAATAAAGCTGATGTGTTAACGCGTGTGCCAAAGAAGTGGCTAATTGAAAGCAAGACTCCGAAAGCAGCAGCGATTCAGAATGAACAAGGAGGATTTGAGTCCGCGAAACAAATACACAATTTGCATCATTGCGGGGTTGAGACTACCCTTTATTTTGCAAAAGAGGCTCAATTAAATGTCACCAGAAAAGACGTTGAGGCTGTGGTAAGAAACTGTTCTCAGTGCAATTCGATTGATCCATCGCCTCTCCAGATCGAGCACGGAGAGTTGGCTGTAGAAAAAGACTGGCAGCGAGTTGCCATCGACGTAACACACCTTGGCAACCAAAAGTACCTTACGATTGTGGACTGCGGACCGAGTAGATTTGCTGTTTGGCGAGCTATTCGAAATGAGTCGGAAGGAGAGGTAATTCCTTTGCTGAGGCAAGTGTTTTCAGAATTCGGTCCACCCAAAGAGCTGTTGTGCGACAACAGTAAAACATTTACCTCAAAGGCCATGCGGGAATGCTGCAAAACCTGGCATGTAAGCCTAACCTTCCGGTGTGCATACAGGCCATCTGGGAATGGCATTGTGGAGCGCAATCACCGAACTGTGAAAAGAATGTGTGCTCGTTTGCAAAAATCAGTCGATTACCAGAGGTGGGCACAGCGCTGCTGTTCAGTAGCGGCGCTACCAGCGCCGCTGTTTTTTTAATAGCGGAAGCGGAAGCGCCGCTGCTTTTTTCTGCTAACAGCGAAAAGCGGCAGCGCCGCTATATTTGAGGCCCAGTAGCGAACAGCGCTTCAGCGCTTCTGTGAAAGCAATAAATCTGCCGCTTCCGCTACTGCAAAAAAACTTTAAAGAACATTCTTTTAAACTGCAATTAAGAAATGTAAACAATAAAATAAAGCTTTTGTCTTCGATTCTTTTAATCCGTAATGACACTTGTTGCTCTGAATCCAAAACGACAAAATAGTTCTGTTTTTCTCACGTTATCACTTAACAGTTTTCGTCGCTGTCCTCGTTAATCCTGATTGACAGCCACAAGCACTGGTTGCTCGTTATTGGTAATCAAAAGACAAGGTTTTAATTATGCATTGTGCAGTACTGGCTTTTGTTCCTCGCGTTCTATTTTCTTTGATCGTTTTTCTAATTAACTTAATCGTACTGTTGTCTGTTACAGTCCAATAGTTTATTTTTAGTGATGAAAAGCGAAGTTTGTGTTTGGTATATAGCCATTTGTTAATGCTACGATAACTCCAGTACAGGTTTAGCAGTAGGAATATCGATGTATAGTACACATAGCATTAAATTTGCAGTAAAGTAAAATTTGCAGTGAAGTAAAATTTCAGCGGCAGCGAATAGGGGCAGCGCCGCTGTTTTTGAACCCATTAGCGGCAGCGGAAGCGCCGCTGCTTTTGTAAATCAAGCAGCGGTAGCGGCAGCGCCGCTGCTTTAAACGTCAAATAGCGGCAGCGGTAGCGACGCTACTATTCAAGTAGCGGGTGCCCAGCTCTGTCGATTACTGTGTTTTTTGGTATAATGTGACCCCACACGGTGAACAACGCATCGTGCCTTCCAGTAGACTCCATCGTCATGAGTGGCGTAATCCGTTCCTTCAGCTAAATGACTTGCAGTGTGAAAGCAATGCTTGTCATGATAGTGTGGTCACGGAGGGAGATCAGGTTTGGGTTAAGCCCCCTGGGGCCAGGTGCACGTCGCAATGGGACCGTGGGGTGGTCACAAAAATCAATTCTCGCCATAACGTAGAAGTAAATGGTGTGCCGCGACACGTCTGTGATATTAGGCCGAGGAACGAATGTCCGTCGGTCGGATGGTTTTCTGCCCTACCTTTTTTTGCTCTTCTTGACGGCGTAGGTACGGGAACTGATGTTGAGCTTGAAAATATAAACGAACCGCAACTGGAACATGAACAGCATGTTGCTGAAACCGAGAACACTTCCGGGGATGCTGGCTGTGGCGAACGCAGGGGATCGCGGGAGAGACGGGCCCCGTCATACCTGAATGATTACGTCTTGGATGATTTGTAGATCACGGGGGAGTGTGATTATAGTGTGCTTTTTCTTACAGCAAATTTGTCGAAGTCCTTCTTTTGATGTTCACGCACCGGTATTATGTCTGCAATTAGTGTCAAATTTGTTGTTACAGCTTATGTGTGAGTCACCTTTTTACGCCTTTGCTTTCGCTTAAGAGTGAACGATTGCTATTCTTTTTTCTCTCTGCATTACTGTACATAGCTTATCTATGCCACGTTAGAAAAGCATTATTCAGAATAGATCTTACGTGACTTTAAGAGTGGATACTTTAGTACACGGCCTGACGTAGAAAGTTCAATTTTGGTGAGCAGAGGTGGAGTCGAGGAACCAAGGCTCGAGGCCTAGGCCAAGGACACAAAAAAAAATCTGAGGCCAAGGCCAAGGACAGCCTTTCCGAGGACAGAACCTCTCGAGGCCAAGGACAGGAATGCTCGAGGCCAAGGCCAAGCACCAAGAACACAGGCGCAAGCGTTCTCCTAAAAAAAAAGGTCTTCAAAATATTTTTCAGGCGATCTCCAATTCATTGGCGTAACCAAAATTTTTGATTGGGGAAGGCCTAAACCACAAATCACTTATTATGACGTCATCAAAGTTTTTCCAAAAAGGAAGTTTTTGCGGGACAAAGACATCGTAGGATGGAAGATCTGAAATCGTTGTCGCCTGTTTGGACGTAACTAGGATTTTGCAAAGGAAGAGGGCCTAAACTAATAGTTGAAAAATGCAAATATCTAACTTTGGGAACGTGTTGAGAAAGCTAGTGTAACTCAAATGTATCACAGACGGGGGTTTGGGGGCGGGGCTCCCAGCCGCCGAAGGCTTTGGGGGTCTGGGTCGAAGCCCCCAGCCAGTGGGCGATTTTTTGTAATTTTTTGGGAAAAAAAGCTATTTTAATTCCGTTGGATCACATTTCGCAAGTGTTCAGAGCCATTTGAAAGCACTAGATTTTTGACATTTGAAAGCCAATTGAAAAAATCTAATTGTTTAGCCTCCTTTTACTTGCAATTTAAGTCCAAAATACGTTTAACATCTTGCATTTTGGAGTTAAATTTTAATTGTAAGTGATTTGGTCCATGTAGGGGGAAGTAAGGTGCATTGTCTCTGGCTGCATTTTAGCAGTAAATAATAATCCACTCGAAGATTTTCCTTAGAGATTTTTGTTTTGTCATGAAAATAACCAGTTATAGGAGTACCTGTTCGCCAGGGAGCCCAGGACCCTCAATTGAAGTTCAATGATTCGTTCAATCAGCATTTTCCAGGGCTATTTAAAAAAAAACTATTTTGTACCTAAAAGCCGGCGAGGTTGGAGGTGAAATACTGAATTGTTTTTGAAAAATGGTATAATAGATGGTTACGTCTACTAGCCATGTTATTGCCGGGCCGAATTTACATCGCGCTAGGCCCCAGGCACTTTGGAAATTTTTGCAGTATCTTTATGCCAAATATAGGTGAAGACCAAAAAAATCTTACGATTTCAGCTCGGGGCCCCTAGCTGGTACTGCGTCATATTATGGTAAATCCGGCCCTGATTAATACATTACGTTCACAAAAAGGCTAGATGTGGGCCTGAGATAGCAACTTTTAGGACAAAACTCTCCATTTTCTCTGGGTTATACGTTTAAATTGGCTGGCAACAATTGAATTGAGGGGGACCCGGCGCTCCTGGTCTTCAATATTGTTAATTAGTTGTACTGTTGTCAGCGAAAAATGCTAAAAAGAAACTGAAACTGAAGAAACAATAGGATTTTTTGTCACATTTTTGTCATTGGTGAAATTTTAATTAGGAGGCGGGGGCTGCCTCTCTCCCCTTGCATACGCCATGCTCCAAGCGAGGAAAACAAAAAAGGTGTTCGCAAATTTTCCGCGAGGTTTCTGGCGTTTTCCAACACAATTTCAACTGTTCAAAAAGTAGTGCTGTCCTCGAGCTGAGGACAGGACAATTTTCGAGGACTTGAGGCTTCGAGGCCAAGGCCAAGGACTTCAAAATGTGTCCTCGAGGACTCCACCTCTCTTGGTGAAAATGCATTTTAGGTTGATCTTAATGTTTTGATCCACAATGTAAAACTTTGCTTGAATACCCTTTACATCTTTAACTGCCCATCAGTCAAAAATCGAAAAGTACTCTCATAGACTCTAATGAAGAATCTATGGTGCTGTTACAAACGATAAAGTCTTTCTAACCCGGTCTTGTGATATGTGTCAGTTTGCCAAACCGTTTCTCGTTAAAGCTTAATTCTCAAATTTGAATATTTACCTTTCTAACCCGGTCTTGTGATATGTGTCAGTTTGCCAAACCGTTTCTCGTTAAAGCTTAATTCTCAAATTTGAATATTTACCTTTCTAACCCGGTCTTGTGATATGTGTCAGTTTGCCAAACCGTTTCTCGTTAAAGCTTAATTCTCAAATTTGAATATCTACCAAGACTTACCAATTCGAACTGTTTTGTGCTTTCTGCAGGGCAACGATGCGTAGTATTATCATAGTCGTTATAGCACTAGTCTGGCAACTAAACACATAATCATGTGAATGTTGTAGAGTGGAGCTTGGAGCCGGAGCGGAGTCGGAGCCAGATTTTGCATTTTTCAGCCGGAGCTGGAGTGCCAATTTTAAGAAAAAATTAGGAGCCGGAGTGGAGCCGGAGTCTGACTTTAAAGTAGTCTTTGAAGTCGTAATGGTAGTTGGTGGTAGAATGAGCCACTATTTTTGCTCTCTGGAAGTGGAATATCAGAATATGTGATTACGCTTTGCTTATCTCAGGCTATTGAGCAATATGACAACTGCTTCAAATTTTTCGTCGAAGCGTATTTTTGTTCGGAGTATTTCGGAGCGGAGTGTTGTTGTAAAATTTCGGAGCCGGAGTCAATTAAAAAAATTTTGGAGTGGAGCCGGAGTGTAAAATTTAGCCACTCCGCTCCACTCTAGAATGTTATTGTTTGCACCGCCATCTAGTGTAGGAGTCCTACAGCAACAGCATAGTATAGGCTAGAGATTAGAGAACATGCAGTAATTTCACTCTCATTAATTCCATTGTCCACTATTTTTAATCGGTGACCGCCAGTCAATATAAAGTGAACATGCAACCTTTTCAACACTAGAGACGTAAAGTATTTTCGAACGTTATATTTTGATTTTCGCTAGTTTTCGTTTAGAATAAAATAAACTACAAACCTAAAAGTGGTGTATCGGCCCAAGCATGCTCGACGTAGTTGGTATTTCACTATGACGTCATAATAACCTGACAAACTTGCTAATTTTAAGCGATTTCAGTACTATTGTCGAACGTAGATTTATGCAAGTCAAATCGTTGCAGCTGAAAGTTTTGCATTGAGTCGAAGTGATCGAGACGTTATTGTGACGTGACAACTCAATGAGAGTTTTTTGTTTTATTTTATTGCTTTTTGTGACTTCATGGGACATCTATAGTTTTCTTAAATGTAGATTAATTCATGCACTGCTGAACGTTTTTATGATATTGATTACAAAAACTTTAAAGCAGTAAATTGGCTCGAAGTAGTCATGACTCCATTATGACATCACAATGTTTTTTACAAGTTTGCTATTTTCAAGCGATTCTGGAGCAATTAAAGATCTTAAATTATAGTAAGATGTTAATTGCCAGTATATATCAAGTCGATAAGATCGAGACGCTATTGCGATGTCTCAATGTATTGACAGTGTTTTTTATTTTATTTTGCGACTCGATCACTTCGACTGATGTGAAACTTTTAAGCAACAAGAAATATCTTGATATCATTTATCATCAATACCTTGCGATCTAAAATTGCTTGAAATTATCAAACTTGTCCAACGAAATTATGACGTCATAATAGAATCAAGACTACATTCGAGCAATTTTTTCATGTCCAATTTTGTTATTAAAATAGCTGTTTATCAATAGAGCATCAACTGGTATGAAATGAATTTAGGTAAACCGTAAATGCATTATCACGTCACAATAGCATCTCTACCTTTTTCGAATCCATATGAAACCTTCAACTGCAATGAATCCTTTAGATACCAGTAAAATTAAATATCAATAACTCATTTAAATAACACTTGGAATAAGCAATGTGATCGTTAACGTCATTATGACATCATAGTACTCTCCAAACTTTCGAACCGATTTAGCACCATAAGGTTTGCAACTTATAATTTCTTTAATGCAAACACCAAAATGCTGTTCAACAGCAAGCATTAATATAAGTTTTTTTTTTAATGCTAATTCATTATGATATCACAATAACATCCCGACCACTTCGGTGGGTGCAAAGCTTTGAAATGCAACGATCGAATTTCTTGACATGATTTAAGATGAATAACTGTTTTAATATCCCTTGAAACCAGAAATTTGTTAAACATCATTATGACATTACTATAGAATCCCGATTACTTCCAGTGAATTTTGCACTTTCAGTTTTGTTAATTAATATAGTAAATGCCAGCACAATTAAATTAACCAACAGTGCATCAATTATTATGAATTTACTTAAACCGTAAATGCATTATGATGTCACAAAAACATCTCGGGAAAGAAACTTTCGATCGTAACAAAGACATTTACCACGTTTACGTGCAATCGATTCAAAAGTTAAATCGACTCATCTTTTTCTTTCTTTATTTTACATTAGTTTTTTTCGCTCTTTTTATCTATAATAATGAAACAAAAGATAAAATCGATTTTGCTGTTGAATCGCTTGCATGGAACTGCACTAATCGATGAAATTTATGAATGACAACTTTGTTAGAGTCATTTAAATATGCATTTTGTCACTTCATTATGATGTCATGATACAGTCACGACTACTTCGAACCGATTTAGCAGTTTCAAGTTTGTTGTTTTATTTATTCAATACGAGCACTAAAAAGCTTTTAGTGGCAAGCATTAATACAAAATAAAAAAAACCGTCAATACATTGTGACGTCACAACAGCGTCTCGATCACGTCGACTCGGTGTAATATTGTCAGCCACTTGAAAAAGACCTTGCATCGATCTACAATCAGTAATTTCGCTGAAATCGCTTGAAATCAGCATATTTGTCAAGTTATTATGATGTCATAATGACATTGCGACTACTTCAAGTGTGCCTTGAACTGATATAACACTTTCAAATTTGTAGTTTATTTCATTTCATACCGTCAAAGCGAAAACTAGTGATGAACGTAACCTAACGAAAAACGAAATATAACATTCGAAAATACTTTAGTGCCTCTAGTGTTGAGAAGTTTGCATGTTCACTTTGTATTGGCAGCCAGGAAAGTGGCAGCTATCAATTGAAAATCATGGAAGCAAAATTGGCTGAGTTAAACTACTATACAGTATGTTATCTATACTGTGCGTATACCTACCAATAGTAATTTTAGTCACATTAGGACACCAACACTAGATGGCGGTGCACACAACAACATTTCTTAACGAGTTTCCAGACCTCCAATATAACGACTATGGTATTATACCCAATTTCAATAACAAGTAGGAGAGCTATGCCAAACTCTCCCAATCCCTTTCTCCTTCTCATAACTGAGCACTTGATTCACTGATTTTTAATGGAAATTATTAATATATTGAATTAAGAAAAATACAGAAAAAACAAAGTAGTCTCAAAATATGATGTAAGGGCCAATTCAGGGCCCTTCTTCCAATCTACAAGACTGTCCCCTCACAGTCAATAGTCAAATCCATAAAACAAAATCGAGATGAAGGGAAGGGGTAAGGGTTCGCAAAACGCAGTTTACCCAAGTTAAGCAGCATTTAACACGTATCACCAAAAACTGACACTGTTCACTTTACTCATTTTTGTCACTACTGAGCTATCAGGCTCCAAGCAGGTTTAAATAGTTCCAAGTCGTAAAAAACACGTGGCATCGCCTATTGTCTAGCATCAAAGGCCAGAAATTAACAAACAAATGCTTTCAGCTGCCAGTCTTCACAATAATGCACAAAAAGAACATTCTAAACACAACGATTCTAAATACGGTCTAATTTCTATGACTTACTTTGTCAAGTTGCCATTCCCCCAAGCCACTAATGTAACATGCACTAAACTGAAAACCAAGTTTGATAGCTACTCTTCTTTTAGAATTATGCTAAATGGAATAAATTTCAAAGACTCCTTAAATCCTGAGAGTTGGCCAAGTGGTGTTTTAATCATACGGTTTTATTCACCTGCTCTTTCAAAAAATCAATCAGGTTCATCTGCAAACTCAGATAATGCTGAAAAATTAAATAACACTTAAGCCAAATGGAGAGTCAAACATTAAAGCTAGTTTCGTTTAATTGTAGAGGTGTGATGAAGTCTTGGCTTGATTCTGAGAATCTGTGCCGCAAACATGATGTGATTCTTTTACAAGAGACTTGGTTAACAAAGCAAAACCACTCAATCTTATCTTTCGTAAGTCCTGATCATTTTTCATTTGCTTTTTCCCCTGTCACTGATGAAAGCGGGATCAGACGTGGCAGACCTTATGGAGGAATAGCAATCTTGTGGAACAAGACGCTCAAAAATGTTGTAGAGGTACATAGCTCCAGTGGCTCTATCATTGGCATTAAAATTTCTGGCTATGATAGAGATTTGCTTATCATTAATGTTAATCTGCCATATTGCTGTATTGACAACGTTGATGACTTCATGAATAACTGGGAGAAATTAATGCACTGTGTGAAGAACACAGTGACTGTAGCCCATTCATTTTGGGCGATTTTAATGCCTGTACTTCAAGGAATTTTGGCCCTATTCTTTCTGAATTTTGTGAAGACAATGGATTTGTCTTATCTGATTATAAATTACTTCCACCGGATAGTTTCACTTTTATAAGTGATGCACATGGAACTACTTCTTGGCTGGACCATTGCATGTGCACAAATGAATTTCATGCTGCTGTTAAGAAAATCTCAATTCTACAAGACTTCATCATTTCAGATCACCGCCCTTGTCAGGCTGTAATTAATTGCAACTCACGACAGTTTGAAGACTTTGACGAAAAACTCCTGCAAAATAGGTCTAGCCCTTTTGGTGTGGCTTGGGATAAAGTTTCTGATGAACAAAAGTTTGAGTACTTCAACCTGACTCGAATTCTAATGAGCTCTATTCTTCCACCTTTAGAAGCCATACATTGCAAGAATACTAATTGCACAAACAACTCTCATGTGGCTGCTACAGAACACTATTATGATCAGGTTGTTGACTCACTATTAAAGCATCAACCAGTTTGAGCCAAAACGAACCAAGCAGTGCAAGAAAAAATCCGGTATTACCTCATTGGAATCAAAATGTAAAAGCTGCTCATGCAGCAGTAAGGCAATCCTATCTGAACTGGATTAAGCTTCAGAAACCTACTGCAGGCCTTGCTTATGAGAACATGATTAACTCTCGCAAAACTTTTAAATATGCTCTGAGAAAAAACGAAATCTATGAATGACCAGTTGTTTGCTGACAACATTGCAGCAAGTCTTACCTCGGGCCAATCTTCACCTAATTTTTGGAAGCATATTAATTTAGTAAATTACAACAAATACAAAACTCCTGTTGAACTTTAACTCTATTTAGCGGGTCAGTGTGTCGACGCGACACAAGAAAATTTCAGAGAGAAAATTTTTGGTGATATCTTTATCCAAAAATCTTGAAATTTCATGACTTTTCCTGAAATTTACTCAAGTTTTTGATGGTGAAATTTTTGCTTTTAAAAAATGTTTTATTTTAATGCAATTAACGGCTTGTTGAACTCGACCCTGTGTTTTCAAGCAAATATCAGACATTCGAGCTGTCAAAATCAAATTTAAATGCCCGGGCACCGGCGAATTCTTTCACGCTGTCTGGTTTTGGTCGATTTTCAAGAAATTTATCATTCACGTAGTTTTGCGGCAAAGACTTCGTGCTTAGTCATGAACGTACGCGGCAGCGCATTATGCTACGAAACTTACGTCCCACCGCGACTGCAGTACAAGGAAAGTTGTTTACTTAGGAGGTGATCAATTCTAATGGCAATGATTCATAGAAAGCGATAACGCTTTTTTGTTTCATAGAAATCTCAACATAAGACATTTTGTATTCTAACGAATCAAACACACAGGGCCCGCGTTGGATCTAAAGCGAGAAAAACATCGTTTTAGCTTTAGGTAGTCAGCTGTTACGCTGTAGCTGTATGACATTGACATATAGTCTTTAGCTTTCCGATGAACATTTTCATTTTTCAAACTAAACTTTTGCACTTTCACTCTAGATCATTTTCAATAATTTTGAGAATTTCAACTTTTATACAATTGATCACCTTCTTTTTGCTCAGCGATAAGCGTGGTTTATAAACTGTCAACAGTCAATCACTTTTACTTTTAACTGTAGTTTGTGCCAATAAAAGGGCATGGAAAAAAATTCCATCACTACTGAATAAAAGTACTTCAAATTCCTGAAATTGCCATTGCAAAAAGTAACAAATTATGATGATCTCATATCTTCAATTTTCTCGAGTTTCAACTTCTTATCATAAACGCTTTTACCTCATTGAAGCTGTTTTGAAAGACTGCCGAAGGTGCAGCGATCGTACCTTTTGCGTATTAGTTATCGTTATGCATCTTTCTCATGTTTCTATTTTCTTTCATGTAATAACGTGCATCGTCTTGCCGTTGTATTGTCTTATTTTTAAGCTCTTATAATCGCCAGAAATAAAATAATACTGCGGTACTATTCGTACTAACTCGGAAATTGTAAGAAATCAAAAATAAAAATTTTAAGAAATAAATGCCATTTCCTCTTGATGCGATTTTGCAAAGCAACCAATCATCGTATACCCGGCAAGTACATTCAATAAATCGGTGTGCGTTGTGAAAAATGTAGACGTACTTTTTTGTTGATATTAGCATGCCGTTGCAGCTCTAATCAGTGGAGTCGCTGAGGGGGGGCGGCCCGCCCCGGGTGTCACCATTTTGGGGCGACACCATTTGGGATGACACCATATCATGATATGAAACCATAACTCCACCGATTTGTGGTGAATACCTCTCTTTTTTTACTTAGTATTCATTTGAAGTAGAAACTCATTGATTTTTGGTGAAGACCTTTTTTTTGGTTTTCACGTACTTTTGGACCCAAAACCCTCTCATTTTGCAGCGAATACCTTTTTTTTTTTTTGGTCTTCACCTATTTTTGGTACGAAAAAGGGTGCCACCACAAAATCCGTCCCTGGGTGCCACCATCTTTAGCAACACCTCTGGCTCTAATAGCAACAAAACATTCTGATTCGCTACGAAATTAAAAGATAGTTGTGCGAAACGCAAAAGGATAAAATTGTTCGCAATTTTTACGATTCAAATTTAGTTTGGGCTCTGACAACAGTTCGTGGTTGGGTTGCTGAAGATTAGGCTAGTACTTAGCAAAAGTGTAAACCTCGCGTAAAGTGGATCGATAAACGATTCTATTTAAACAGTTTGAAAAAATTTTGAACCAAAAACTTAAAAACCAAGACTTGTAGATATCATAGTAATGACAAATTTTGATGCAAGTGAAATATTAGTGCCTCCATCAGATAATCGCGTTTCATAAAACAATTGTATAACGCAAATAAATTAAAAAACAACAACGAGAAACCGGAAAAATACGGCATAATTAATTTGTGATCCAATAATGTTTATTCGTAATATTCCACTTATGATGCTTGTTTTGCATTGCGATAACTTAGTACCCCTTAGAGTTGGAAGCGTTTGCGAATTAATATTGTGAAATATATTAACTTATTTTGCGTGCACACTGGCAAACTAATAAAATTACAGATTACGGTACGGAATGTCTTTTTGCAACGACAAATTACGCCACAGTATAATATTGGGAACATCAACAATGTTTTTCAAAAAAATCGACTTTAAGTATTTCTTAGTTCAGTCGTAGTGAATGTAAAGAGCGAAATAATGAATTAAACGTCTCCGAATTTAGACCCAATAATACGTACAGTAATTCAACTTCCTCACACTTTTGAAACAGCATAATATATTACACTGGTACGGAGTATGGATCCCCGAAACCTGTTTCATTATAAAAGTTCACCGTTTCATTGTAAACAACTTCGGTAATGCTGGTAACACTACGGTAAACGAACCATTTTTTTTAAGGAAAAGTTTTAGAACAAATTAAGAACAATGCCAGTTTGAACATCAAGTAAATAACAACATATTTGCTCAACGCATTTGTAAATAATCAGCAAAATTTTCTAGTTTTTTCTTCCTTACCATTGTTGATTTGTTTGTTTGTCTAATTAACAGCATAGAAATAATCTACAGTACTACTGTATATACACTATTATACAGTACAAGAAAACACATCAAGTAATGATAAATTTGCGTTATTTTATTTTGTAGTAAAGTTTAGAACAAATTAAGAACTAAATGAGGCTGAAAGTTTTAAAAAATTTAAAAACCATCAGCTTCAACACAAAATTTAGTGGCTCTTATAAAAAAAACGGACTGCATTTTATTACAACCACCGCATGAGTGTTGGCGGTAAAAATTTTCTTACACAAAGCGTTGAATAATTAACAATTTAATATACAAGCGCTAAAATTGTAGTACTTTTACATCATCATTAGCGGGAATGGTTTCTTATTCTTTCGTATTTTTAGCATCATGTAGTAAATACTTACAGGACCTCGCGGAATGCTTAAGTAGAACTGAGAGAATTGAACTTAACCTCATCACTCAAAGTTCGATTAATTTTAGATAGAGTTACATGGTTTTCACCAGTGCCGTCGTCAGAGCAACCGAAGTGAAGGGGCACTAGCCGAAAGTGTTGGGGGGGGGGTGCACTTAAATAAACTCAACTCTTGCACTTAAAAACATAATTTACGCCAATAAATAATATGTTATTGTAATAATTTTTGCATTCAAGTCTGAAACAAAAACGTATAAGGCGGCAATGTTTTTGAGCTCGTTTCTTATCCGGCCCATATAATCGCTAAAAAATCAGTCTGCAGCAGTGAATGCGACCAGAAGCGCAACTAGGGTTTTGCTAACAGAGAGGGGGCTTGAACCAAAAGTAAATTTTTTTGCACAAAAATTTTCTAATTTAGGCCTCGTACTGAACAAACTGATGCTATTCACGCGCGTCACAGAGAGGGCCTGGGGGGAAAGCCTTCAGTCGCTGGGCGATTTTTGTGATTTCAAAACAAAAATAGCAATTTTAACGCCATTTCAATCACATTTCGCACGTTTTTGAAGCAATATGAATGACTACATATAGTAAATTGCAAAAATTCAGAAATCATCCAAAGAACTAAATTGTCTAACCCTTTCTGCCTTTTTCTGCAGATTAAGTCCAAAACATGTTTAAACGCTTGTATCTTTGAATTAAATCTTCTAAATACAGTAACTGGTTAATTGGGGCTTACGCCCCCTTAGACCCTTCCCCATGGTTGCGCCACTAACTTCGACCTAAAAAATTTTTGAGTATGCTTTCCAAAAAAAATTTGTTTTCACAAATTGTTTCAGGTCACAATCACTGACAAAGTACCGATAACGATTCTATAAGTTTACATCTCTCTTCCGCGACTCATCTGTAAAGGTGTTAATAAGACGGATTATTGCCTCACATTTATGAACAGTAGTTGGTTGCCAGCAATTTCGCAGAGAATCGAAAAAACTTCGAACAAAAATTATTTTTAAACGTTATTATTATGCCTTTTTCCATTATTGTCAGTTGTCTTTTCGTTACGTGATATTCCAAAAAAGTGTTCTGAATAAACCGAAATTGGGGGCACAAGCAGTCGTTAGGAGGGGCAAGACCCCCTGGCCCCCCGTAGCGACGGCATTGGTTTTCACGCTGCTCTAAATTTATCTTAAAATATAACGTTATTAGCAATTAATTAGTTTTGCTTTAATATCACAAACTAATTACTTTTAAAATAAAAGCAGTAACAGTTGGTTGAGCGGTAACGCGTTCGTCTCTGGAGCGGAAGTTCTGAGGTTCAAATCTCGGGCCGGTCAAATCGGACACAGTGTTGCCAACGGCTCGCCACCGCTGCGACATTTCTTTGAAAGGAGCTGTGTTGCCCAGTACAATGACGCAGAAATGGGCCCTGCAAACCCGTTATACGCTTCGGCGTAATACAGGGAGTAAAATGAAAGATTTGGTTTTTGAACAATATTGTAGTATTTTTTTTTTTTATCAACAGTATTATAAATTGTGTATTTCTTATAAATTATTGTAGTATTTTTTTTTATCAACAATATTATAAATTGTGTATTTCTTATAAATCAAAAACTTAATTCGTATCGCAACAAAATTGTTCCTAAATTTCGTGCAGCAACAAATAAATCGTCGTTTACAACAAGAAAAAATTAAAATTTTACCGTATAATTTAGCATACACTAAGCGACTTGTGAAAGTTAAAATAGATCGATGGAATTTCGACTCTCAAACTCAATGATTCGTGAAGTTGTGATTAATGCTTCTTGTTGTTGACAAATTCCTTACGTGGGATTTACGTAAAGAACGTCTTCAGCGATACAAAAACTACGCGAGTCCCTGGTTTCCTGCTAACTTTGTGATTAATGAGGCCGAAACTTAGCGAAAAAATAGCGGTTTTGGTCACTTTTGATTAAAGCAGGATTTGCAAAAATGCCCATCTGATAGCCAAATAAACTTGGGCTCTAAATATTTTTGAATAAATGTTTTGTCTAATTGCGAAAAAACTACGCAAATAGCTGGTTTTGTTCAAAAGTTATAAGCGTTTAAATTTGACTGTGTCGAAACGACACAGTGTCCCGCTGTCAGCATCGATTTTGAGCACCTGCAAAATAGAGTTAATGAGTTGAACCCTTTCCTCTCTGCAATGTAGGGCTCATTCAAGCTCAGTTACATAAATTAAAAAGAAAATGTGCTCCTGGCTTAGACAACTTATGCAATGAGCATTTAATTTACTCACATCCCTTGATATCTGTTCATATTAGTATGCTGTTAAATGTGTGCTTGACTCATGGCTTTATACCCAACCGTAGTATTGCATCTCTGATCACCCCTGTAGTAAAAAGTAACAAAAATAGCGTTAGAGATGTTAATAATTATAGACCTATTGCTTTAGCTTCGACTTTTTCAAAACTTTTTGAATTAATCTTGTTAAAGTATTTAGAATCATTTCTACATACTTGTGACAATCAGTTTGGATTCCATACTTGTGACATTCTACATACTTGTGACAATCAATCAGGCTTACAAAGGCTTGTTGATACTTGCATCGAATTTGCTGCAAAGCACAATATTGTCTTCAATTGCAGGAAAACCAAAGCTATGTATTTTCCTTGTAAATTCTTCAAAACCACTGATCATAATCTAACTGTGAATGACCAGCATGTTGAACTTGTGAATAGTATTAAATACCTTGGTGTTACAATTAGCAGTGTTCTTTCTGATGAACTTGATATTAGAGATCGAGTAAGATCTATATATTGCATAGCTAATATGCTTCGTACTAGGTTTTTCAAATGCTCTGTTCATGTAAAAAACATTTTTTGTTATTTTTGTTCCTCTATTTGCGGCATCAATCTTTGGTGTTGTTATCCTGCGTCCAGTATAAATCGTCTTCGTGTAGCTTACAACAATGCTTATCGTATACTTTTTAGTCTCCCTAGAAGAATACACGTCAATGAAACTATGGTTAATAACGGCATCTCGACCTTTTATTCGTTAACGAGAAAACATACTGCAAATTTCATAATAAGATGCAAGCACTCTCCAAATGCTTACATTCAACAAATTTTTGGCTCTGCGTGTTTTCTTGATTCTGATTTTTCAGTACGTTGCTCAAAATTACATTTTGGCTAAATTAGCATGCATGTTTATGCTTTGTGTTGTGCCTGATAAATTTGTTTGTGTGTTTTTGTTTTTCGTGTTTTTATGGACCTTTGTTGAGTCTGACACAAATAATAATAATAATAATAATAATTAGCCTTTGAAGGTCTTTGAAGATGCGCCTTTGAAGATGTGCTAATTAGCAGCTTATTTTTAACAAAGGATAATAATTACTCATTAATTTAACTTAAACACTGATTGGACAATAACAAATAATCTTTTCGATTTAAGTCACAAGATTGCGAAATCCAATAATTAATCAGACACAAATTCACAAACAAAGATTTAAATTGGGTCTTCAGTCATTAGTTGAAAGCAGGGCAGATTATTTTTAATAATTTTAACAGGTGCTTCCAATCTGTCAACCTTGTTACATGAAGTTTTGCAATGGTGTTGATGTTAATGTTCAATTCCATTTCGTCATAAGTATTGGTTATTGCATCAAAGAAGCTTGTATCACGAATAGTATTACTCATAGATGGGCACAAGTCCGTTAATCGTTAATCCGTTAATAACGAAGCCAACTTTTTCATTAACTCGTTAATCCGTTAAAAAGTTTTTTCACGTTAACGGACTAAATTAACTTCCGTTAAGTTCTGTTAACGGACTATATTAACTTCCGTTAAGTTCTGTTGACTTCCGTTAAGGTTTTTATCGTTTATATCTTGCACCATTCATTCATCGTACTGGTACAAATTAGTTTGGACTGGTAACACTTGTTGCGTATTAGCTCGAGTTTTATAGAAAAAAGCGAAGAAAGGAGCTCTTTTTTGTGGCAAATAGTAAGCTGCACCTCATAGGTCTATTAATTATCGCTGTTCACAATTTCCGAAAATTTTCCGATCGCAGCTTCGACGCATCGTTGGTGCATTTGAACTTGTTTTTATCTTGAAGTTTGATTGGACTGTAAAATGTAACTTCCAAAACACAAAAAGACCACCATAGCAATAAATATTTCCTTACAATCAGCTCAACAGCGTCAATACGTGCTCTAGAAGCGAGTGAATAAAAAGAAAAGTAAATTACACGCAAAGTGTTAACGAATTAACGGACTTCATTAACTTCCGTTAATTAAAGCTGAAAATAACGGATTAACGTTAACGGATGTGTGAAGTTTGTTAACGGACTAGTGGTTAACGAAGCTAACGTTTTGCATTAACTAGCCCACCTATGGTATTACCTTATAAAAGTACTCATAACAACCGTGATATCTAAGAACAAAAACGATTGCCAATATAGAACTAAGCATAACAATTTATTAGACGCGTTTCGCTTTAACTTAAAGCATCATCAGTAGAATGAATTTGCAAAGTAAGAAGCACGAATTTATATACAATAGCCACCCATTAATTCAGGTGGCCACGGCACGGCTTAAGATTTGTCATAATTGAATAAAAGAGCGACAGGTCATAGGTTTAAACACACAAGAAAACACAGCGGAATAGCGACGTCATTTTAAACAACAATTTAAAACAATTAAGCATTGAAAAGATACAGGGGCAAAGATTGATTGTCGACATTCAGTTGCGGTTCTGTTTTGGAAATATGTAGAGTTTCTTTGATCCGTAATTTAGTTACGTGATTACTTCTGTCCAAAATTTTGGGTGAGTCAAAATTAATTACGTGGTTGGGATTATTGAGCAAATGTTTGCAAACTTCAGAATCTCACACGTGCGATGTTCATTGAGGCGAGTAATTAGGTTCCGTTTGGTTTGGCCAATATAATTTTGACCACAACTACAAGTTAATTGATACACATGTGTTGTGTATCAATTAACTTGTAGTTGTGTATCAATTCGTCAGGTGTTGTGTATCAATTAACTTGTAGTTGTGGTCAAAATTATATTAGCCAAACCAAACGGAACCTAATTACTCGCCTCAATGAACATCGCACGTGTGAGATTCTGAAGTTTGCAAACATTTGCTCAATAATCCCAACCACGTAATTAATTTTGACTCACCCAAAATTTTGGACAGAAGTAATCACGTAACTAAATTACGGATCAAAGAAACTCTACATATTTCCAAAACAGAACCGCAACTGAATGTCGACAATCAATCTTTGCCCCTGTATCTTTTCAATGCTTAATTGTTTTAAATTGTTGTTTAAAATGACGTCGCTATTCCGCTGTGTTTTCTTGTGTGTTTAAACCTATGACCTGTCGCTCTTTTATTCAATTATGACAAATCTTAAGCCGTGCCGTGGCCACCTGAATTAATGGGTGGCTATTGTATATAAATTCGTGCTTCTTACTTTGCAAATTCATTCTACTGATGATGCTTTAAGTTAAAGCGAAACGCGTCTAATAAATTGTTATGCTTAGTTCTATATTGGCAATCGTTTTTGTTCTTAGATTAAGCAGAAACTCCGACCGTTATGCTCCAAAACCGTGATATCCTTTTTGACGAAATGGTGTTGATTTTTTTTCTTGAAAACTATGACTCCGTTTTTAGGGTAGAGTAGAGAAATAATTATGTTTATATACTGTAAGTCCATTTATACGGAGTTATACAGAGAACTACATACGTAAAGGTGAATTTACACAGTAAAGGTGAATTTACACAATAAAAATGCGGATTAAAAATCGCATACTTTTTCACGGAGAGGCAAAAATATAAAAAACGTACAAAAACGTAAAAAACGAATACCGAATAGGCCTACTGACCTGCATCCACCTTAATTAGGTTTATGCATAGTCCATGCCATTAAAAGTCAAGTCAGTACAGGATAGTACCTAAACTAGTAGGCTTATCAGTTTTGTAACAAAGCAATGAAGTTTGAACCAAGGTGGGCAGTGGGTTTGTTAGCCTATCCTGTGTCAAGGAAGCAGTAATTAGGCTAAATGCCTAAGATTGTTTTTCAAAATGTCTTGGCGAAGCCTCTTCTTATGTCCAATTCTGTGCTACTATTTTGAAAATGAAATAGCAGTAGGCCTACTGAATATTTATTTTGCAAAGTACCGTAAATACGGGTAGGCTAGGCTGCTGTACCGTATTTATTTTGCAGTAACATTGTTTTCATGTTAGTTAGCAGATCAAACCTACCAGTACCGTACTTAAGACTTTAGAGATAACAAACTTTTGTTTACTAGTTCAGCCTTCAGGGTTTCCCTAACTGTGCTGTGGCACACTGGTGTGCTGCAGGGTTTGAAAATACCTACAGTAACATCCATTCATCTTACTTGTGGATTTTGAAAAAATAATTGGTAATTTACTTTACAATAACTGATAACAAGTTACCTTTACCAGTTACACTGACATTAAATGACTTCTGAATTTTTCTGTTTTACTGGTACATAGTTCGTTCAAGGTAGCAATGTTTTTAAGA
This sequence comes from Trididemnum nubilum, assembly GCA_963965965.1. Lineage (NCBI taxonomy): Eukaryota > Metazoa > Chordata > Ascidiacea > Aplousobranchia > Didemnidae > Trididemnum > Trididemnum nubilum. The sequence goes on along the minus strand of OZ014484.1, from coordinate 12,862,057 downwards.
TAGGCTGATGTTTTAACAAGCAAGGTAAATGCAGAGCTAGCCTATGGGTTTGACGTTGCAGTTATAACTTGTAGGTGTGCCACAGTTGAATCAAATATATTGAGGTATTGCATTAAATCTACTGTATTTGCAAGCTACTGGTACTTCAGCAATCATCAGCATTATACTGATAGAAAGATACCTAGGTACGTAATGAAAACTCAAATTTACTCATATGGTAATTATTGGAAGTGGCAAAATAGTGTTTTTCCTCTGTTTGGGTTAGGGTTTAGGTTAGGGTTAGGGCTAGGGTTGGGGTTAGGGTTAGGATTAGGGTTAGAGTTTGGGTTAGGGTTAGGGTTTGGGTTAGCATTAGGCTTAGGGCTATTTTGGCACTTGCGGCAAAATAGGCGTTATAGGACTATTTTGCCTCTAGAGGCAAAATAGCCACTGCCATAATTATTTGTGGAGTCCCACAAGGTTCTAGTTCAGGGTCAATATGAATATTGTTTTTATTAGACATTAACAAAACGCCATTCAGCCATTGGTAACAAAATTTGACATACCGGTGGCCTTATTTGCAGATGATACAGGACGTACTTAAGCCTTGCTGACAAAGATTTGTCTTCCCTTGAACACAGAGTGAATGAGGAATTAAGCATACTAAATGGGTGGTTTTTTGTAAAAACAAATTGTCGATTAATCGCACAAGAACAAATTATCTATTAGTATTAGTAAACACAATACCACATGATCGGATAAGCCTGTAAACCAAGAATTCAACTTGTCATTATCAGATTAAGTCTGAAGTGATCCCTAATAGGTTGAGTTTCAGCAGTTAAGTACCGTACCTTGGCATTTACATTGATGATGCTCACATTTGGTCATCACATACTGGTACCGGTACCAAATATCTATTGCAAAAATTGCAAAATATTCGGATATGTTTTATAGATTGAGCAGTTATATACATACCAAAAAATTGTTTTGTGCAATAATAATTGGATGTCGTTAAGTACAAGCCATTAGCTGTATTTCGGAATCTCTACGACTCGTGTATGAGCATGCGCGCACTCTTGCTCCTCTCATGCGTGCACGCATTAGGGTTAGGGCCAGATGTGGGAAATAGCTTAGATCGAAGAGAAGGAGAAAACGCTTGCATGCTCATACACAAATCACAGAGCTGCCGAAAATAGAGTGACTGCTTATACTTAACGACACCCTAATAATTTAGTTGTGATGTTTTGACGTTTGCTGGCATATGCCGTGTGATGTGTAGCTGGCGTCACAAAGCTATATACGTCACAAGCTTTAAGTCACAAAGCTATACGTCACAAAGGTATATGTCTCTAAGTTTGCTGGCACATTTGACGTATAGCTTGGTGTTATATTGCAGTTTTACATACAGTAGAGTAAAATATGGTGTTATTTTGTGGGAAATGCAGAAAAAACGGATGTCGTTCAGTAAAAGTCGTCCGCTTTTTTTTCCAGACCTCTGCAACCCATGTATGTCCACGCGTGTGCTCTTGCTCCTTTCAGGCGTGCACTTATTAGGGTTAAGGCTATATTTGGGGAAAAGCTTTGATTAGAGAAGGAGAGAGCGCTCATGCACTCATACATGGGACACAGAGCTTCCGAAAAAAAGTGCACAGCTTCTACTTAACGACATCCGAAAAAACATATTTAAACAGCATCAGTGTTTGAATAAATGATATTCTGAGAGCAATTAATTCTGAGAACAATTAGTTCAACTTACCAAAATGTTAATAATTTATACAAAAACTTTGAATTACTAAAACTCCAGGACAGTGTTCCCTCAAACTTTTTGGCTAATCGACACGTGCCCAAATTTTCCAAAAAAATTGTGCCCAAAGCTGTAAAAATTGATTTATGTGCTCTGAATTTTGCACCAATCCATTATTTAAGTAGGTCCTACGCTAAAAGTCACATTTCCGCAAATATTCTGACTTCTCTTAAGCTATCAGTATGTTTATCATATTGCTAAACATTATTTCCCTTGGTCCAACAATTCACTGATTCTCTGCCAAAAATCGGCTTAGTGAGAACACTGCTGCGGGATATATACAGATTTGAGTTGGCTAAATTTACATACAAATTAGAACACAATAAATTACCCAAATTATTTAACAACTTTGTTAAAATAACTAACCATCATAAATATGGTACTAGACAAGCCACCAGTTCCCATTTAGTTTCTTCCTTGTGTTGCCAAAAAAATTGCACAGAGCCAATTATCTTTTAGAGGATCAAAATCATTGCATACAGTTAATCTTCAAATTAAAAATAAACAATGGGATTCATTCATGAAACAATATATTCAATTCTTAACTCTTACTGAACACAAAACAGAAAAAAAAACTCTTACTGAAAAATTTGCTAGCAAATTACAATTGCGCTGGTTTTAATTATGCAACTACTTGCACTGTAACTTAGGTCAATTCGTTTGCTGTAAAGACTGTGTTTATATCATTTTAATATTGTTATTAATTCGGTTATTTGGCCATAAATTTTTTTTGCAAATTATTGGTACTGTGGTACTGTTACTGCTATAGCATTAGTGATTAATTCAGAAAGTTTTTTTTTTCTGTATGTGTTTATTTTTAGTTTTTTTTATGTGTGTGTTTTTTAAAAATTAACTAAAACGTTAACTGTAGTTTGATTTTGAATGTTGTTGCAACAAAACTTGTAGTATGTTGACAGGAAGCACCATGACTCTGAAAACCAGAAGGTTATACGGTACTTTCTGCGCAATTAACACAACACTGATTCCTTTTTATTGCGTCATGAGCAGTACTATTATATTTTTGCGTGTGTGTTTGATTGAGGAATAAATTCTACTACCACTACTACTACAAACACTTCGAAGGGCGCCGCCATCCTAAAAAGTTTGAAAACCACTGTACTAGTTTGATGCTCTACTACCTATGCTATATCCATGCATAATGATATGCAGTGTAGAGTACACTTCACCAGGTCTGAGTTTGCAGCATCAGATTTTAAGACTGTAAATGAGTAAGTTGAGCCATTGCGAATTGTTATTAGGAGCTAAAAGGCTTAAGTCATTTTACAAAGTGGCTAATCATTTTATGTACATAGAGACTAGCTAAAATTGTCTTAAGCAAGTTATTTTATTGCTTCACTTGACTGACAGACAAGTTAAGATAATACAGCATATGAAGTACTGTAAGCAACATCCAACAAGATTGTTTAGATATGCAAATTATTACTTTTGTTGCAATAAAATCTGAAATGCAAGTAAAGAAAGATGTTCGGCTACTTGCCATATTCCACGCATTTATTGCTATTAATGCTTGGTTTAATTATATGCACAAAAGTTAATTGCTATTAGTACCATACATAAACAAACAGCTACTAACATTGTGAAAATAGTACTTTATAATCTGTAAAATAATTCAACTGAATTTATCACTTTCATTTATGCTACTTTTGCAAATGCTAACTTTTGCTCCAAATCATTCGCTGCTGAATTTTTTAAGCATGTCACATTTCCAGATTGATTTTTTTCTTTACCGTTCTAGTGCCATATGCTAGCTTTTGCACATACACTAAAGTTACATGTTTACATTAAGTGTGTTTTATATGATTTCTAGTACACATTTAAGTAACATGTAATCTAAAAGTCTTAATGTAGAAATGTCCAATGTTTGCTAAATTGTCTTTTAAAGTAACTCCACCAAATGTACAATTATCAAAAAGTAAAACTTGATTTTATTTTCTACTTCTAGTCAAGACTAGATCTTAAGCTTACGCATACAGAGTAACCAAGCTTCAGTGCTTTCAATGTATATACTATCATGTCTGGATCTGCTTTTATACATGCACCAGCATCAAAATTTTGCACACTACAAATTTGCTCCTTTTTTTGTTCATTTAAGGAAATTATGCCAACTTGGCCTGTAGTGATAACAACTGATGCTGTAGTATATCCATGTCAAAGCATATATACTTCAACTACATATTCATAATCCAAAAGCTGAAGAATCTAACTAAATATGAAAACTGTCTAAAGTTACCCATGGATTCCAAAGTAACCCCCCGTCGACGGTACTTTTTTATTGCCGGCAGATTTGTTTGTAGTTCCTTACTAAATACCAGATTCTATTGACGATTATGCAGAATATTGACCATCGCATTGTATATTTTGCACATTGACATTTCCCTAACATTTAGTCATGTAAGAAATTTTGCAAAGTCATCCTTTTCTGATCTCACAAAATTTTGAAATACAGGATTGCCAATGGTACGCGTCATACTGATTAAATCTATTTTCGCAGATAAGGGATTAAGGGGTATAGTGAAACAAGGTTCGGCGGTATGTTCTTATTACCTCAAGTACGGTAGTTCTCATTTCGTCAATAAAACTGGTCTACAGCATTATCTCTTTAAACTTTATCTAGAGCATTATCTAGGTTTAGGTTGTTTAGTTTTGAGTTTGAATTAACTTTTAAGATCTCAGATTAAGGTTAGGCTAGGGTTAAGGTTCAGGTTTACAGTTAAAGTTAGAGCTACGGTAGAAATAGGATATCATTTTTTTTATTAAGTAGTGTAACACTTATAATACAGCAGCTTCTGCCTACCATATGATATCAGATATATCAGTTATCTTTCCCAAGAAACCTACCTCTCTCTGTCAAGGGTCACCTGTTAGTGTTACCTAGCCCACCATGTATCAGAATTGCTTCCCACCATCAGATTAGACTTGTTTTGTGGAAGATATGGTAGTTCATTTCAAAAGTGATATTCTTTCTTAGCAAGCTATCACATTATCTAAAGGGCTATTAAATTATAGGAAGAGACTATTTTTCCAGAAATTCACCAGAAAACATACTGTACTATACATCATACAAACTACATGCTGACTGGGCATCATTAATGTAATCTTCTGCGACATTCTGAAAACTACCAGAAGTTAACATTTTGAGACCAATTAAAATTTTTTTTTTGCACTTCCGCGAGGCTTCACATCGTAAGTCCCTTTGTTTTTTTCCATGCAAAATTAATGGTTTTTCTGCAACCAGAGGCGTAAATTGTAAAATTTCAAAACAGCTGGACGTAGACTTTTGAAATTCAGAACTTAGATGGGGAAAAACAGCCTTTGTGCAAATTTTGGGGTTAATCGGTCCCATAATATGAGTTTCAAAGCCAAAAAACTGAAATACCATAGAAGATTCAAACTGCTCTAGCTCATAAACTAAGTGTGGGAGAAGAATAGATATTTTGAATTTAGGACTGCATGTGGATATAGTTTCAGCTCCCACATTTAAATTTTTTTTAACTTTGACCCTTTTTTTATTTCTGTTTTTTTTTCTTTGTATTGAGAATAATTTCTTTTATGTAAAAAACTCTGAAACCACCAAAGCTAAAAACTTGAAATTTGAAGATATGATAAGCCTATATATGAAGTTGTGCACCTGCATTTTTATTGGTGCTAGGTCACGTAGTTTGGGGCAGACGCATCCAAAACTTGTGCTAATCAAGTTTTAATAATTGATTTTAGTTATCTATTCGACTTGGTTCGTGTGTGCTGCTGTGATCTACAGTGGTTTTCAAACTTTTTTGGATTGTGGCACCCTTGGAAGCGTTTGATTTTACTGCGGCACACCTAGAACTGCTGTATCAAACCTTTGCATTTGCCTTGCTTGTTAAAAAAAGTTTTTTTAAAAACATTGCTACCTTGAATGAACCATGCAAAACAGAAAAATTCAGAAGTAAACTGTTATTGTAAAGTAAATTACCAATTATTTTGTCAAAACCCACGAGTAAGATGAATGGACGTTATGTATAAGTATACATTATAAAACTGTGCATCACACCTGTAGCTTTCTCATGGTATGCAGTTTAGGAAACCCTGACCTAGTGGTTAAAGTCACCAGTGTTTGAAGCCTTTGTAAGTGAATAAACCTGGGTTCAAGTATCTAGTAGGCTATTGGTTTTCTTTAGCCAAAATCCTACACTGGTATATTGAATGAAGCACTTATTATTTTTTTGATTCGACAAAATCGTGATTCAGGTCAACTGACCGCGAACCAACGGTTTTGTCACAGTGATTTTGTCACAAAGTGAGGGTTTGGGCAAGATGGCTCTGGGGATAGTAAAATATGCGTATGATTGCTCTTCTCAGCTAATTGGCATCATTTGGTTCGTGGTCAGTTTGTTTGCGGTCAGTTGTCGTGGACCCACAAAATTGCATTTAAGATTTTTTATTTTGGCATTAGATATGATCAGAGGGTTTTAGGTTTCATTGTCTGTGAAGAATAAACTTGGTAATTCTGCTCTAATGCACTTCACACTAATTAGGTTCTTTTTTACTCAAATTATTGTATTTGATGGCATATAGGGTGCACGGGCACGTAAGACGCACCCCATTTTAGCAGGTCAGATTCAGGAAAAATTTGAACTTTATCTACGCCATGTAAGACACAGGGCGATTTTTTGAGCCAAAATTTTGGAAAAAAAGTGTGTCCTATATGCCGTCAAATACGGTACTTTCTAAACTTTGGCTGGATTCTAAACTAGAGCACTGAGTAGCTTATCCTGAGTTCAAACACTAAATTGGTTACCCATAGTTTTGTTGCAAATAAAAATTATTTTAATTAAATACCGCTAGTTTCAGTTGGTCAAGCAGTAACACGTTTGTGTCTGGATCGGTAGGTCTGAGGTTCAAATCTTGGGCCGGTAAAATCGGACACCTAGTGTTGCAAATGGCTTTCCACTACTACGACATTTCTTCGAAAGAAGCTGTTTTGCTGGGTGCAATGACATGGAGATTGGCCCTACCAACTTGTTTCACGCTGTAGTGTAATGCAGCGAGTATAATGAAAGATTTGATTTGAAATTTACTGCAATGCCTTGTGACTATTTTGCGTAATATTCTACACAAAGATAGTTTTTTATACTGTGGAATTGAATTCATGTTTGCTGTGAGCGATGAATTGACAAGATGTGTGATGTGGATGATGTCTGTGGCATCTTCTTTAGCGTGAGACATGCAGCGACTAAGAATGAATCTCATTATTTTATGCTTTTTTTTGATGTAGCATTTTCTCATAATGCATTTGATTAGCAATAAAAAGTGAGCAACTTCTCCAAAATTCAATTTTTAAAAAATAATATTTATGCTTCTAAAAGATTACAAGTTGAATCAATCATTTTGGGTTTCCTAACAGGCTAATTCTTTTCTGCAAAACTTTGATTTTACTTTACTGAGATTTAGATTTATTTTGTTAACTTTCTATACAATGATATGCACAATACAAATACCGTATGTAATCTTCAAAGTGTAAAGGGAGAATGTGAGTGAAAAAGAACTGGCAGAAGTCCCATACTGTTTTCCCTGGAAAACTTAATATCTAGTTTCACAGTTGAATTTTTTTTTTTAGGTAAAATGCCTCAACAAATTGAATGAATTTTGTGTTTATTTTTGAAAAAGTGATTGTCCGTTTTTAAAAGCTTTTAAGAACAGACAATCTTAAAAGCTCAATTGGATAATAACAATCTCCATTGCAGACAGATTTTGCGATGATTTTGCTCAAACAAACGTTTGGATAATTCGGCCCAGATGTGTTAAATTATCGTTAAAGTATTATCTGTTATCTAATGCTGTATTAAGCTATTAATTCTAGTTTATGAGTAGGAAAATAGCATCTATGTTTACCACAAAAAACTCTCAGTTATGGAGCACCATCAAATACAATATGAAGAAGAAATATTGTCTATGTTAAACTTTTTATTTTTTTAGCTTAATGAAAGTTGGCTATCTTTGCCATATTATTTTATATAGAGTAATAAAAACAAGATATTTTTATTTCATTGCAATTAACATTTATGGCTGAACCACACTCTGAAGATGGAAATATTGCTGAACGTTCTGTTTCGGTCTTGAGCACAACAGATGATGTTTCACAAAATCCCAAAGGAAATGAGGTAAAAGCTAAAAAAGACAAAGGCCACCATTGGGCAAAAATTTTTCGACCTTGGAAGTGGAAGAGAAAGAAGAAAAGTGAAAAGTTTACTAGAACTGCTACAGTTTTGGAACGTAAAATTTCTGTGCGAAGTTCTCGTGATGAGCTCGTCAAACGAGGTGTTTTAACAGACCTAAATGGACCACCTACAATACCTGAGCAAACTGAAACTGGACATGATATCGATAAAGTTGATGGTAACCACACAACTCACACAAAAATATCAAACAAAGAAAATGCTGATGCATTAGTAGGTAATTCACAGCTAGAACCAACCATCCCTTTATCCCAACAATATCATGGTAGCTCTGATAACCCTGCTAATCAGAAATCGACTCCTCCCAAGCCTCTTCTTCGATCATCCAAATCTTTGTCTCAAGAAGTTGAATCTCATGATTTCAATCCAGAAGCACCACAGCAACGACCAGTTGCAGCAAAGAGAACAATAAAAACACCATTAACTAGTAGCCTAAGTGCTGATGTTCCTCCCACTCCACCACCTAAGCCAAGTAAACCAGCATCTTCTCAGGTTGACCATGTCGATACCCCACATTCTGGAAATGGTGATAATTCATCTGGAGCTAGAGGTGCAGAAGTAATCTTTTCTTCCAATGTCGATATTATTCAACCAACTAATGATGCGCATATTCCTAATCCCCGCTCTCATGGGTTGTGTAAACAGCATTCAATTGGTGGCTATGAATCTGACTCAAGCGGTTCAATTCTATATCGGCAAGACAGCGATGATGAAGAAGATGATGAAGTTGGAGGTGGTGGTCTTGCTGCTAAAGTTGCTCGAAGGGACACTCTTGCCTTAAAACTTGCAAATAGGCCTGATCGTAAAGAACTAGAGCAACGCAATATTCTATCCAGCCCAGAGAGAACAGAAGAAGAACGTGTCAGTGTTAAAAGAAACCTCACTCGCCATCTTAGTCAACGACCTTCCAAGTCAGAATTGCAAGAACGGAATATCATTCCTCATGAAACAGCAGAGGAGCGGCTCAAAGAACGTGAAAAAGTCAAGCGGCAGCTGACCAGAAAGTTGTCTATGCGGCCAACTGTTAAAGAGTTAATTGAACGAAAGGTTCTAAAATGGCATGAATATGTTGAGGTTTATGAGGTTCAGAATTATGATCGACGTGGAGACAAACCCTGGACTCGTTTAACTCCCACAGACAAAGCCTCGATTCGAAAAGAATTGAATGAATTTAAAGCTAATGAAATGCAGGTGCATGAAGATTCCAAGCGCTTCACTCGCTTTCATAAGCCATAGATTAATTATTTTAAGTTAGTTGAATAAATGCGAGATTATGATGTAGATCAAAGCTCCCAGAGAAAATGTATGATAAATACATACATTGCTGCATATCTATGACTGTGTAAGCAGAATCTATTCAATAGCATGCAAGACAGCGTTTGGATGAATAAACTATGTTTTTTTCTGACAATCTTCAAGTGAAAACAGTCTTGACAGATTCATGTATAAACTTAATGCTGTTCCTTAAATGCTGATATGTTAATTTTCAAATGAAATCAGTTGTTTGTGCCATGCATTGAATATCTTGGAAAATGCTTAAAGGTTAAATTTGTTGCCATATATTGCCATGATTGTTCTTGCTTTATAAACCATCTGATTTCCATCAATAGTCATCAGTAGTTGCTAAAATGCTAATCAAATAAAAATAGGAAGTTGCAATGTATAACTATAATGTGACAAGTATGTTATTAAGGTCAGTGCTGGCTTTGCAGGAAAGTGTGAATAGTGGTGATTGGTATTTATTTTAACCCAAAGTTATCAACATACCTTGATGCAACTGCTTAAGAGGGCATTCAAGTCGAAAAATTTTTTGCTCTGTTTTCTCTCAAAAATTTTGTGACAGATCTGAAAACTAGTTTCACCAAATTTGAGCTTACTACAACCTTCTGTTCTCGAGATACAACAGTTTACATTTCCCCTGGAAAGGCTTTTTCCTCTAAAGAAATTTTTCCAAGGTTGCCAACTACAAACAAAATTTCAAAAAGTTACGACATGTTTCTAATTCTCCATAAGTGTATTTGGCAGTATTATTGCCAAAACAAAAGTAAAGGATCAGAATTGTAAATTAGCTGCTTTTCAAGTTAATTCAAGCCAACTTTCCAAAAGTTAATCTTCTGTCACCATACTCTCAAAATAGCAACACTGCAGTAGTAAGAGGAAAATTGTTAACTTTGAATTGCAATATCTTGAAAATGACAAGACGTAGAAGGTTCAAATTTGGTGAGAATGCAATTTAGGCTTTTCTCAACATTTTTGGTCAACTGTAAAAAAACTTGACTTGAATGCCCTTTTAAATAGCTGCCACTTTGACATTGATGGCAATATGGTGCCATCAAAAAGTAAAAGTTAAGAGTTGTGATGTGAAATTGATTTCTTCGTGTTTTGTTTTGAAATTTTTTTTGTTTCTTGGCTTTGGTCAAAATCATATGGTTGGTTTATGAAATGGCTCAAATCTAATTGTCCAAACTCCAAAGTAATGGTGAAATTGTTCTGTTTTTCATTACATGTAAACAGTATAATAGATTTTAATGTAAGTTGGGTTCATTTTAAAATTTCCAGACTTGTTTTTGTTTAGAAGTTTTACTTGATGCAATTTTGGGTTGAAAATCTTGTGAACTATTGGCAGCTAATATTGTAATTTATGTTGTGCAAAATATTGTGGTGAAATAAGATAAGAATTTTGACTTACATTAATTCTGGTCAAAAAAGCTATCCAATTACAGTAAGCATATCTAAAGCAATTTAAAGATATTTTCAATAATCTAGGATTTTAAACAAATTTACTCTAGTGCAGCTGAAAAATTTTAAAAGACTGCTGAAGATATTGCTTAAATTTTCAGCCGAATTAATTTAATCTTTTAAACTTTAGTTTAATACTTTAATTGTTTTTTGTTTTGCTTTTGAAGGTTAGTGAAGAAATTAAGAGAGATTTTTGAATTGATGGCGTTGAAGCTATCCAGTTTCAAGTACAGTTAAGATAATATGATTAATCACACACTTGTGACATCATTTTGAGGGTGTGGCTTTTATCCTTTGTGTTCTTGAACATATTTAACAAATAATATTATTTGTTAACCCATTGTCTGGCGTTCTAGCTTTGTTTACTGTTATAAATTTATCAGTTAGAAAACAGTTTAAAACACATTACACAATTTGACTAGATAGGCAGCAAGATGCTATTTAGTATTTTGAGCAGTAACTTTGCACATTAAACATATACTGCAACACATTTGTATTGTTTATTAGCCTGCTTAAATGTGCCATTTTTTATTCGTGTTTGGTTGATTCTGCCACAGTAATGTCTAATTAGTTTGGAATTTCTAATTAGTTACTATTTCTAATGTTCCATTTTTGTTCATTTTTTGGATTAAGCGCAGAGAAGTATGTAAAGCTAGTGTCACTCTTGAATTGTTACGATTTGTCCCCTGAAAATTTGTTTCCGCAGTTTGCTTCATATAAGCTAAAATAGATTTTCAATATTAGAGATACTTCTTATGGTAGCCTCAAAGTTTCATATTACCGATATTACAATATAGTTTTAGATTATGAACAGTGAAATGGTAATAAAGGGATGCCTTGTTTTTGTGAAATCTTTATGTCACTTATAATCTATGATTTGATTATCTAAGGTTGATAACAAAGAATCACAAAGAGAAGCTGCCATCTTCTCTTCGTTCATAATTTTAATGACTTCAAACTAAACTATTTGTATAGTTTTAAGTGGTCACAAAATTCTATCTTCCACGTATGGATGCACAATTGTACATGCCGAAATTAGCCAAAAAAATTGTATGGTTTGTACCTTTGAACACCTCTAGTCTAAGGATGGTAATTTAAAAACACAATTAGACTTAAAATATTGTTGATATTGCATTACCGTTTGTTCTGTTTGTGCTTATGAATAAGACCGCACGATATTGCTTATTGTTATGTGAATTAATGTTCATTTCGACTTCACCAAAGTAGTGCCAGCAGAATTTTTTTCTTTTGTTTTATTCCATGGATGTCTTGATGTTGAAGTTGTAACGTAGTGTTGTACGAGTTTATGGAAGAATTTTTTTGACATAAAATTTGACAGAATGATATTCATGTGCTTATGTTCAATAAATAAATCCACCAAAATTGAATGCTGAAATATCATGCACCAATTTCAAAGTGAGTGATATCAATCTGCACTATCTTTTTGAAGCATTTTCTATACCACTTGTTATGAGTTACAATTATAACATTATTTAACTATTATATTGTCGCTAACTAGCCGTCAAACCGCATGGTTTCAGTCATCCATACATCGTAGGTTTTTCTGAACTGCCAGAGAACCGGTAGTCTTTTTGTCATTTAGTTACACAAGTTATGCATGTAAGGCACTGTGACTTAGATGTTTAGTGAACAAAGGTGATTATAACTGATCTACCTAGTCGTGACGTAGCTGACAGTGCATTTGTGCCCAGCTGAATTAGGTTTAATCCATGGCTGGGGAGTTGGTTTGACGTAAACTGACTCTGAATTTCACCCCTCTGAAACTTTTGAACCAAGTCAACTGACCACTACGAACTGACTGCCAACATTAGGGTTAATTTCTAAAAGTTTTTGAATTTTGTTTGTCATGTAAAATTCTAAACATTTTAAAGGGATATTCACACAGAAGACATGCATAAGCTTTGGCTGTGATTCTAGTTTTACTCCTAGCTCATTGCAGCTGCCTTTGACTCTTGGTTGTTTTTGAGACAACATCAACCCTGACTCCCCAGCATTGGCTTAATCTGGATTTGATTGGTTGTGAAATCAGTGTAGAAGTTCCTTAATGCCGTATAACTTAAAAATGTGTGCACTTGTTTTTAATGAAGATTTGTGGTTTAAATTCCTATTAAAGTCGCGTTGCTTGCGTTTTGTGGCAGAAACTTTTGCAGTAATATTAACAAAAGAAATTTTGTAGAATATCATTTCATAACATTTTGTGAGCGTTTTTTGTATTTTGAAACATACAATGTTACAAAAGTATTGTTTAAGTTTGGGTTTTATGATTGTTGTTTTTCAATGGCTTGGTGTTAGCAAGGCTACAGAATTCATCCATATGTAGAGTCCATGAAAAAGTTAAATGTTTTGTAACTTGTCAATGTTCATTGCTTATATATTTTTACTTTGTTTATTTTATTCTTTTGAATTGTGTGTTATAATATTCTTTTTTTTTCATCATGTTGTAACGATTGTTTTTAAATGCATAGGTGATAGGGAGTAAATACCATACTTTATTTAGTGAGCCATTTTTTCAAAATTCATGCCCTGATGAAATGGAATGGATATAAATAAATAAGAGGTAAGAACTGTATAGATTTTCAGAAGTCTTTAAATGTTATCGACAACACTAAAATGATGGTATTTAGCCCAATTATAACTCTGCTACTTATTTAATGCAGCAGACTATTATATATAAATTCAAGTTTGTAAAAACACAGTTTGATTAAGCTTCAAATATTATAATCTTATGATTTACAGTACTCTGCTGAATGAGAAAAAAAATTCCATAATAAAGGGTTTGAAAAGCAACAGTGATAGTTACAATACTTTAATTGTGTGTTTTTTGCATGTGCTGCAATGCCACCAATCTTTACCAGGAAATATCGCTTACGATAAACTTGATTTTTTGGCTATTTTTGTAAAGTTGGTATCTAGAGACAACGTAGAATATTAAATTTTAATCATACTTGCTACTAGCTGCATAGTGTAAGCAAATGCTGCAAAATATTGACCTGATTAAACTATTTATAGTTGCATGCGTTATACATCATTTCATGCCGCTTTTCACTTCTGCTAAATTAACAGCATTGGCTTGATGTTGTAATTTATAAGGATGTTGCTATATGAGCCATTTTGAACATGTTTTCCGTTTAGGAACGCGAATTGAATAATATGATTTACAAGCTGCATTATAGTTATGGAAACCTCACCGCCGACGGATTTAGACAGTCTTGTTCAAAATACTTCTCGAGAATTCTCAGCTTTTTTCAAAATATCATCGGATTCAGAGGTATGAATCACACTTTTTGTTATTCCAATGGCTTGTGCAGTTAATGATTGATAAACTCGTTAACAATAGCCTTGTTTTGTAGGCAGTTGTGATGAATTAGATGTGCATTTTTGTATGTTGTGCTTTTTCAAACTATGCTACTTTTGCATAGCCTTGGTTGCCAATTGTATAGATACTGTAAGCAATGCAAAACCCTTCAGTGTTTTATCTTGATGGGAAAAGGTCACATTTGTTACGCTTCCTTTAGCCTATTCAGCTTAAAATATTTCTTTACTTTAAACGGAAATGTGAAATTGATTATTTTTTTCATGAAATGACAAAATGGTTTAACTGCTTAGTGATTTCGAATGCCAGAGTATTGGACTCAGGTACAACTAGCGTGTAATAATCGTAGGAAAATTTCAATAGTTTAGTTTTGCAAATACTGATAATACCGAATGTATTCGAATTTGAGCTTATTGGCAAACCATTTTATTCAATTTTGCTGATATTTTGTTCAGGGAGAATCAATTGATGAAAACATAGAGGGAGTTTTAGCTCGTTTAGACGAACTTTATGGAATGCTTGACATGGTATGAAATTTTTACCAAACCATGGTAATGATAATTGGATATTTTTAGTTAAAAACTACATGTTGAATCTTGAACGTTCTGTTATGTAACCAATCAGAGTTGTAAGTCGGACAGGGCTTTTCGGCCGGGTTTGGGCTGAAGATTGACGAAATGTCGGGCTTGATATACGTATTTGCCTTGTGTTTTTGTCTTTTAGATGCCGTAAAAACGTAATTAAAATAACTGCCGTACTGAATGGCGACTGCGTTTAAACATCTATACGTTATTACGCAATCAATATTATTACGACACAATTTGTCAGCATTGAGTAAATTTAAACCGTGTACGAACAATCACTATTATTTATTTTTTAGATCTAAGGTAATTTTAGGGCTTTTATGGGACAGGTTTTGGTTTCTAATCACTTTTCGGGTTATGGTGCATGTTTCCGGGTTCGAGCTTCTATTTTCGGCCATTTTACAACTCTTTTATTAATTGATTTTTAAACGTTTGACTTCTTAGTTATTAGAAATAAGAAATTTTTTTTTCTTCGGGATTGTTGATATTTTTAATTTGGAGATATTTTCATAGATATTTAATATACCTCAAAGATTTTTGGCGATTCAGTAAAAGTCATTTGAATCTTAGCAAATAAATTCTCCCTGAGAAGAAACGTTTCATTATCAATTTGTTCGCAATATTTTATACTAAAGCCAAAGCTTTCTAATTTTACGGTTTTAGTTTTCATGCCTGGATTATCAGGACTGTTTTGATGATAAATTTAGTCAAATTTATTTTACATGATGTTTTAGATTCGCAATGATAACAATGTTGCTACAGATGAGCTTCTCCCAACTGTTCGTGAGGACTTGGCAAGATTGCAACCTGTGTTTGATCAAATAGATCGCTTAGATGTAAGTAATACTTCAACTTCTTCAATTGGGTTTCGAACTTTTAATTTTACAATTAACTTATTAGCTTATGTGACCTAAATGGTTCAATTTTTCAGTTACGCTCATAGAAGTAAAATGCTCTAGATTTCAATTTTACGCTGATCAAATTGCATTAGATTTTTGCAGATCTATTTTTTCATTTGCTTTTGTGTGTTTGTGTCGTTCAAAGCCGCTGTAAGCTAAATTAGAAAGAAAGTCACCTTTAAATCATAATTTAATTCAATATAATGTCGATTGTTTCTACCATATAAAGAATTAATTGTCCCAATAGCTACAATGGCTATGCGTATGTAGCTTGAGAGTTTTTTGACATAAAGTGCTTTTTTCAAGTTGTATAACTTTACTTGTTTTTAATCTTTTTGATATAGTCCAAAATAGCTTTTCCGTCTTGTTATTTACGTCACTGACGTATTTTACGTAAATTACGTTTCTCTAACTGTTGTACGCCCGCTTTCTAAATTGAGTAAAAGCATGAAACTAAGTTAGGAAGTTTCAATACGTTTGAAAGTATTTACGCTCTTACAGCAATCTAATAATAACTTATGTATTTTGCTTGGTGTTTTGATGTGTTCTGACCCATTAGGTTTTTTATAAAGCAATGCAATTTCCCTTCTTGCGTGATTTTAATTATCAGTTTCCACAAATAAATCAAGAGATTACAGTGCTGCAATTTAAGAATTTTGCGGTTTGCTAAGGTGAATAGATGACTTAAATGCATAGCTTTTTTACCTTTTTCTTTAGAAAACGATTTTCCGTTCTAGATCGCTTAATACTATTGTAATTTCCAGGTCGTTCTAATCAGTAATTTTTGACTCTCATTGCCTCTGTGATGTACTGTAGTACAGTACGCTCAAACATTTTGATTTGGCATTAAGGTATTGTTATTTTTTGTTGGGGGGTGGAGGGACGGTACTTTTGCATTCTCCGTTTTTGTTTTCTTTTTTTTTTCTTGGTGTCAAGCCGTCTAACCATGCCAAATAAAAGAATCCAGGTTTTAAGTGTTATGGTCCGATTATGATCAAAAGACCGTTAAGTAACTCAATATTTTTTTTGAGGTGGAGATTTAGTTCCTTTTATTTTTGAAGTACATACAAGTTCTTAAAAAACATTGCACAACTACATTTCTAGTCAAGCATTGATTGATCTATCCTCCACTCACGAGGAAGTGACGGTGACGTTTTTATTTTGGACGAGTCGCCCTCATTCGATTAGGGTTTGGACGTATTCCATGCTTACCTATTGACGTTTGACTTCTTCCCACGTAAATTTGCTGCTTGTTCGAGCCACCAAGCAACAAGTGTTATCCCAGGACGCAACTCATGACCAGGATGCGAGTTGGACCGAGATCATGGGATCGGGGTCGTCCTAAACGACGCCTTTACCCTCTCGGCCATGCTGTCGACAAGCACTTCTTTACGTCAAACAAAAGACATTTATCATGGTTCGAAATTAACGCTTACCCGTTGCCCGAGGCAAGGTGAAATCGCCTCGGGCAAGTTGTTTTCTAGCTTCGCTTGCCCGACGGGCAAGTCAATAAAACAACGTATGAAGTAAGCAAACTTAAAATAAGATTATTTAACGCGAAAGTTACCACTTACCACTTTTGCTACAATAAAATAACAGCAAGAAAAGTGAGCTTTTATTTGGTTTGGTTTAGCTCAATCATGGCACTTAACACTTAGTTTGGTCGCACGCACATCATTAATCGCAATTGACACTTATTGCACGCAGATTCGTTCGATACTCAGACGCGCTTTGCAATTCTTTTGGCGTAGAATGTTTTGTTAAAATTGTTCCCACGCTTGTCGCGTTGACCGTTCTTTCGGGTATCACAGTTTGTAAGAAAGCAAGGTCAAAAATTCGGCAATATTTTATTTAATTTTAGTTTTTTAAAGATCTTTAGTTCCTCTATCTTTTTACTACAAAGTTCAGCTTTTAGCAAGTGTAGTTTCCGAGATATTTGCGATTGAAAAATAAAACGCGTTTGCAGCAAAAAAGCCACGTGATAAAACAATAACAATCCAAAAATCAATTTTGGGAATTGAATGATTGCAAAAGCAGGGATGGCAATCGCATCGATGAGTTACTGCGATATTTGTTTCGCAAGAAATCTGCGATGCAATGCAGAGTAGAACAATGTCAGTAGATGTGATTTTTTGCGATAATTTAAAATTTTTTGGATAAGATCGCCGCTAGTTTGCGATTGTTTTTACGATTATTGATTTTTTTTATTAATTTTGCAGCTAAAGTGTGTTGATTGTTATCTAAAATAATCTAAACTGAACCTCAGCCAGCGCAGACGTAGCTTAATTGCGTTGTGTGATTGTGCCGCAACGTACGACGAAACAGATGAAACCAACAGAAAATAAATAACGACGAAAATCGCAGAGTTTTAGGCTAATTCTCTGATGCGATAATGGATGTGGAATGTGGATACTTTTGCGTGTTTCTACGCAATCTTTTTTTAAAAAAGCGCCGATGGGATTGCCATCACAGAAAAAAGGCATCAATTACGTCCTACAATCTAAAAATCGCACACAAAAACAGGATTTTCTCGAAATACGATATTATGCAACTTCGGTACTTAAGACGCATTTTTTTTAAAATTAAACATCAAAATGCACTGTACCACTTTGTTTCGGGCAAGGTGAAGTTTTCCCGAGCAAGAAAACATTTGCTATCACTTGTCCGACGGGCAAATTGTTGAAAAAGTTAATTTCGACCCCTGTTATTACAAACACCTGACACGTATTTTATGTTTAGGAATTTGTTCGGATGGTGAAAGGAAACGTTATGGAGGTCGAGAAAGAAGTAAAACTGGCTGAGAAAGAATTTAGTGCTTTAAGCTCTATCAAGAAAGTTGTTACAAGCTTTCCTCTGTTTAGCTTCAAAAAAGTAAATATTTTAGAATTAACTTGAATTCGTACTTTGAATTTACTGAACGTAGATATTTTCGTTAAAATGCAATTTGTTAGTTGGGGGTTTCGTCGGACTATTTTTTCCATGATCAAACTTTTTCCACTTAATCAAGCTTAAACAAATACAGATTTATAGAAGCTCAGTTGTTTATCTTGCTTCCACAATTGCTTTTGCTGATTGCTTAACTGGCACCCTTTTTTGCTTGAAGGAAGTATAGAGAATTATTTTATTGCAAGTAATGCATGCGCGCGATATGTTGTTGATACTAATGGCTTCGCTGCTATAACATCCGCTAGTCATTTTCTTCGCTACAGTATCAAGGCTATGAACTTGTTCCATAAGAGGCTTGGCACTCATTATGTCGCTCGTGGGAAAGTATGTTTTGATTATCTTGTGAAGAAAAGGATAATCACGCCTATTTTTAACTTGTCCTATATTAAAAGGTGTTTCGATAAATTTTTACGATTATTTTCATTCTACTTTTTGGAGATCCTGTTTAAACAAGGTTGAAAATGGTTATAAATATTAACAGAAACATCCCTTTTAGATTTCAAAAATAGTTTTTGCTGTTCTCATTATAGCCGCATTTCAGTCCATTTCGAAATTGCAAAGTTTAAAGTATTTTTGCAAGTTCTGGTCTAAAATCTTCAGGCTATTTTGGAAGCTTTAGTGTTAACAGCATTTCTTAGGTTGCTAACTTCAGTTTAAAAATTCCATCTTTTCAATGCTTTTTTTCTGGTGTCAGTTTGCCAGCTGGGTTTTGGTTTTATTTTTGCGGTTGTTTGCATGCAAATTTCCCACGTTTTTTCGCTTTCAAAAAAGTTGAAATAGGGGCTTTTTTAATTTAATTTTTTTTTTCTGGTGTTTCGATCCATACTACTTTTGGAATCCGGATATTGACTTCTTTAACTCCAATCTTAATGCAATTCACTTTAAGTTTATTTCGGTCATTTGCGTAGTGCGTTATAAAATAAAGCAATTTTTCAATTGCAAATAGTTGTGCACGAATCGATTAACGGGATAAAATGCTTCTTTTTTGGCTTGACTTACAAAGAACGGCTAGACGTCAAGTGACGTAGTGTGACGTCAGAAACTTTATGAAATTGTTCGAGTAGCTTTCTTTTGCACTCCAATGTCAACTAAATGCGTTGTGAAATGTCGACTTCCGATCAATTGCTGATTGAGTTAGTTTCTTAAACCATTGAATTGGCTACTAATAAACGCTTTCACCTACGTTGAAATTACTTGATCACGTGATAAAAACATGTACTGTGGTTTCCAGAGACTATGGCATAAGCAGTTAGTTTTCGTGCCTAGTGCCCAGTTAAAAACATTTGCATATTTTACGAAATACAGTAAATTGTGTAGAGATAAAACGACTTGAGTCAAAGTCAAAACTTATCTTATTATTGTGAGAATGTGTTCAATCCTAGTCGAAGTGCTTTTGGTATGTACCATTAGGGGTAACCAGAATTTGCAATGCTTAGTTGGTGTTTTTTTTTGGTCATTTGTCGGTCATTGACTTAATTTTTGGTGAATGACCGAATCTAAATTAGCCAATTCGGTGAAAATGACCGAAAAGAAAAACAAAACAAAAAAATAGCAAGATTTCGAATTCATGAGCTAAAGTTGCATTTTCAATGATGAAAATGATCGAAATAAATTCTGAAACGACCAAACAATTTCGTTTAATTTCGGAGCGAAAAGATAAACCCCAGTGCGTAATAGACTTAATAGACTTACCGTACCTACCATAACACCCATCTCTTGTTTGAAACTCGGTTATTGCCAACCGTTGTGAAAAAGTAGGATGCTAATTGCAATAACTCAAAGTTGAGTTGTTTACACTAAGTGTTTCTTTGTAGAAAGACACTGCTCACCGAAAGGCTATTCCTCAATCTAAATATGTTCCTCCGAAGATATTTTCTACATCGGAATGGTTTCCAAAAGAAGATGCGAAGCGGAATGAAGAAAAAGATGTAGAAGATTCTGAATCTTCCGACAGAGTTAAAGCAGAACAAAACGAGCAACACGAAGATAATACTTCAAACTCTTGTGATGTTGCTCTTAGTGAAAGTTAATATGTCCCAATGTTGTCTAAGGAATGAAACTTATAAAATCGCTAAGGTTTTCCTATAAATTATCTTGATTTGGTCGGCGATGAGTAAAGACTTTGCCAAATGCAGATGAATTCCAGTGCCATTAATGACAAAAAGGCTGAAATTATTTGTTCGTTTTTCAAAGTTGCTTATGGGACAGAGCCCAGGATTCAACAAATGACATTATGGTATTTTAGTCAAGTTGTCACGTGTCTACCATTCATGGTGGCCGACACACTATTGCCTTTGTGCTGAACGCTAGTTTTAAAAATTTTGTTTGCTCAGACTATGAATCAAACTTAAATGTAGTATTGGGATAGTTGAAAGCTATCCATTTGATCTTTGATCGATTGGTTAAATCTGTTACTAGAAGTAATGCGTAGTGCAATGCGATGTAAAACAAGGCAATGCAATTCCCAACTCATTACTACAGAGCGGAAACAATTAAATAGTTCTTGACAGAATCATAAACAACCACGATAATGCGAGTACATTACTTTTCGTAGTTACGTGTTCAAAATAGTTGTTTCGTATGATGACCATGCCAAATCTTTGATACCTTGGATTAGGATGCCAAATGCTAAAGCAGTCCTTCATCCATAGGTTTTGTAGAATTTGAACGTTTGCACTAGGGAATGTATTTTTTTGTCAAATTTCAGATCGTAATACCGGTACGAAATATTTTGATTGGTGTCTATTGTTAAAGAGATACTGCACGAGATTGGTTTAGTTAAAGAAATGAGAACTAGTTGAGGTAGTAAACAGATGTTCCAAATCTTCCATTATTCCCCTTATCCGCGAAAATAGATTTAATCCGTTTGACTCCGTACCATTGGCAATCCTGCGTTTATGACGTCAGAAAAGAATGCCTACAAAATTTCTTGCAGACTAGGCAACGCGATGTTCCTGGACATCAGAAAAGAATGACTTTGCTACATTTCTTGCAGAATAAAAAACGCGACGTTCAATGAACAAACATCGCGTGATTGATTTTGCGAGAAATTTTGCAAAGTTATTCTTTTCTGATGTCACGAAATTGCGAAACGCAGGGTTGCCAATGGTACGGAGTCGACTGGATTAAATCTGTTTTTGCGAATTAGGGGAAAGGTGGAACAAAGTTTGGGACAACTCTTTATTACCTTAAGTAATTTTTGTTTCTTCAATAAAACCGATTTCGAGGAGTATCACTTTTTGCTTTTTTTAGGAACTGGTTGCTTTATCGGTTTAGCATCCACTGCAAAACCGAGTTTTTGTTGCTTTTATCAAACTTACCAATGATAACAGAAAAAGAAAATATAAATGTTTAATTCAGATTTTTGATTCTGATTATATTCGCTTTAAATTGACCGCCTTATTACACTCTTTGGTTTATCGCGTATTTTGTTTTATTAGGTGACAAGCTGCTTAATCGAAATTCATCTTAGCCTATTACTACATTTTATGAACATAATGTATTGTGCAATGAGTGACTAAGATGCTTTGTGATTTTTCGTAATGCTATGCAAGTTCTGTGAAGATGCTGATGATTTTACTTCCTGCCTCATGCGTAAAATGCATTTTTTACAAGTAATACAATGTTGAAAGTGGCAAATGGTGTTAATAATTGATTAATTTTTCGATCAATTTTAAGTTCACCGCTCAAACTTACAGTAGTTTTGTGAAAAATGTTGAGTATACTTGAAAAATACTCTTCTGTTGCAAATTGTTTCGAGTTTTCGAAAAGTAGTGTATTTTTGGACTTAGTCCGTATATTTCTCATTGCGTTTTATAAACGTTCGTTGCAAGTCTTTGCATAAAAGAAATGTGCAGTGACCTAGTTACTATTATAACTTTAACTTAAGTTAGTTGTTAGTTACCCGGCTATTCATTTTTTGCTGAAGCTTTGGGATATCACTAACCCTTTTTTTCTACATGTATGTCATCCTGAAAAAAGGATTACTCTCCAGTTATGTTTGAGTCCATTTGGGTTCGGGTTATTCTTACAATTTGATATAAATGATATAAAATAAAAATAAGCAGTGTTTGGTTCTGTTTTTGTTCACCTTTTATTTGCTTTACAAATTTGTGTTGGTTACGGTTTTGTGTTTATTCAAAAATTGTACTGTGAGAACTAATCTACGAAATCTCCGCTTCTTAGTCTAGTTTTTTTTCTTTCAAAGGTTAGCGAAATTTTCGAGAATAAGCAGAAAAAATGCAAAATAATCAATTTTCCCAATACCAGGTAGTTAGAAGGTATGTCTATTGAATTAGATTTAGAAAGAACTATTGTGAAATTCTTAATAGCCAAGATACTGTTTGGAAATGAAATACGTGACTTACTTAGTTATAATGATAAAAATTTTAATTGATTTGAAGAACAAAAGACCTAACCAAACACAAATTAGTTTAGAAACGCAGTAGACATTCTTTTTTCACGTTGTTTATCAAAGTATCACAAATTTTCATTTGAAAATTATCAGAGCAGAATCAAACAGCAAATTTGAGTTTTTGATAAACTTGAAAGAACTAAATCAAGACGGCGGTGTACTAGCTGAAAGTCTTTGAAAAATCTATATGTATAAATTGGGAATGATTTCGGCTAGTGTTATAATCGTATATGTTGTGAACGGTAAGTCTATGTGCTTTTTCATATAGTGTTGACATTTGATCGCGACGCATTACGGCAATGAAAAACTACCAAAGTTTTCAACTCACATCATTTAACGCGATTGGGGTTTGGCAATCGGAAATGAAAATCGAAGCCGTTGGGAAACAAATTTCTCACATAATTTAGTTTTCAGTGGTTGATTACTACGACTTACTGAAAAAATAAATAGGCTACAACACCTAGTTTCCGAATCTATACTTCTGCGTTTTTGCGAACATTAGGTTTTGTGGTTTAACTCTACTCTTATGCTAGCCATTTCCATGAACTTGAAAAGCGGTTAACAATTAGTACCCGTCTTTCAGCGTTAATCGTTGTTGCTGAAGACCAAGCACCTCCGCTTGGGGAATGGAGCAACTGGTCAATAATGAGTCCTTGTTCGAGTTCATGCGGGAATGGTACTCAATTTCTGTAAGTTGAAATTGATTTGTTTCATTTTGTCGAAACGATGTGTTCCGGAGATTGTTACAGACCCGCTGCATACTGGGGCCGTGCCCCCCAAACGAAAATTGTACCCCCCCAAGCGAGGACTGTGCCCCGAAGAAATTAATTGGCTTGGGGCTACTGGGGTGCAATTCGAGGCCGACATTTTCGTAATTTACATGACATAAACGGGATGAAGACCTTTTTTTTTGAGCTCATCTGATTTGGGCCGGAAAAACCGTTTAAATATCTGATTTTGGCCGGAAAATCACTTGGAATTTCAGTGAAAACCTTTTTTTTTTGGAGATCACCTGTTTTGGGCCGGAAAAACAGTTTGAATTTCTGATTTCGGCCGGAAAATCCCTCTGAATCTTTGGTCCTTACCTTGTTCATTTGATCCAGACTGGGATAAATTTCTCGTGCCCCTCTCGAATTCACATGAATAAACTTCTCGTGCCCCCCCCCCCCCAGTCACGCTATCCTGGCGCCGGCCTGGATTGTTATTAATACATAACTTATATGTACTGTAGCTGGTATGCAGTGGTGTAAAAAGTACTCGAATAGTGTAATCAAGTAAAAGTTTTGTTACTTGAATCAAAATCAGTTTGAAGTAACGTACGAAATATTGACCAAAAAAGTACTTTAGTAAAAGTACAAAAGAAGTTTTAAAAGTACTCAAGTACAATTATTTCTGAAAGTAGGCAAAAGAAACAAATTATTCAATCGACAAACTGTAGTATATGACAACCAGTCGACTACAATCACACAATGCGTGGTTTTCTAACCAACCCCTCACTGTTTCTTGAAGTCATGAATTACTTATTGATGCAAGTTTTTGTTATTATATTTAAATCAACCAGAACAACAGCAAAACTTCGAGATTTGAAAATCATGTCACGCAGAATTTACTTGAATTTATTTTATAGAATCTTTGTTACCTTAAGTTTATTAAAAAGATGCTACTTAAGTAGAGTTTAGACTTAAAAGTAAGCAAGTGAAAGCAAAAAGTATCCAAAAATATAATTGCAGTACTTTGGAAGTGCTGGTTAGTGGTTACGGACGAAATCTGGAATAGGCTACTTAGGAGAGCTACTTTCTGCCGGATTTACATTGGGGGGCGTTATTAGTAGGTTTGACTGGAAAAATGAAACCTTCAAATCCAAAAGGTCTTCGCCAGATTTTCGCTGCAATTTTCTGCCGAAGAAAGGGTGAAGACAAAAAAAAGATTTTTGCTTGGTTTTCGTTGCAGTTACAATCTAAGCACGGGGCACCTTGCTCTATTGGCCGATATGGCTCCTTATTTTAAATGCAGTTGTAGAATGATAATAATTAAATGGCATGTCGTTTATCGTCACTCACAATTGCATTTAAAACAAAAAGTTCAAAATGAAATTCAATATCGTTTGATGGTGAAATTTTATGACGCCTAATTACTACTATCTTGAAATTTAAATATTTCTGACTAATTAAAGGATACAGATTACTATGAAACCCCAATAAAATCATAAACTAATTTTTATTGAGTTCATGTTGGATTTGAATGAGGTAGACTGTGGGTAAAATTTTAAGAATAACTAATAAAACTTTTACCGTGATTTTTATAGTTGTATTTTGCTCTAATTTTACAGCTGTACATCATCGAGCACTGCTTCAGAAGATTGATCTTGTCCAATTTCTAAACCTTGGTGTAGTAAACACGACCCATTTGTTATTCAAGTATTTCATAACATTCGCTACTTACGCCGAAGTGTGTAACGAGTTAGCGGAGCCAATCTTTCTCGCACCTACAGGCAACACAGCTTCTTTCGAAAAAATATCGCAGCGGTGGCGAGCCGTTGGCAACACTTTGTTCAATTTGACCGGCCCGAGATTTGAACCGCGGGTCTCTGGCTCCATAAACGAACATGTTACCGCTTGACCTAGAGCAAACCTGCTAATTTTTGTCAAAAACTATAAATAAGCGTTTGCAGAAATTTTACAACTTTTAAAAACAGAAACGTAAATTACAGCACGATGATGTACTGTTGTGACGTAATCTTTTCCAGGTTCCGGCGGTGCAATAGTGGATCGTGCATGGGAAGATCGTTCAGTCGAGTTTTTTGTTTTCGAACAGATTGCGTAAAAACAAGTTAGTTATTTTTGATTGCCGTGGTATGTAAAGCATACCAGTCAAAACTGAAGGTCGAATGCATCAACTTGGATTAACTTTGATCGGCGTATCATTGGTTTTTATCTTTTAAACCGTTGAACTTAATAATGGTACATTAAAATAAACTGAATTCGTAAGTTCAGGGAAGTAATCCTTGAATGACATAATCATTTTTGCAATTCTCACGGCCATTTGCCCAAAGTTTCCCAAAATGTTTTGTAAATTCGCGGACTAAAGGTAATCCGCGGAGGTGCATATCACCCAATTGTCGCAAACTTAAAACATTTTGGGAAACTTTGGGCAAATGGCCGTGAGAATTGCAAAAATGATTATGTCATTCAAGGATTTTTTATTTGATTGTTACGGGTGCCTATCTTTTGGCTACGGTATTGAAATCATGTAATTTATTACTGCAACACTCAGAGGCGTTGCTAAGAATGGTGGCACCAGGGGCGGGATTTTGCGGTGACAACTGGAGCGGGTTTCGTGGTGTCACCCTTTATCCTGTGACGCTTGTGCTGCCGTGACCGACTTAAATGAAAATTATGTCCAAATGCGGATGGATACCCAAAAAACAGAAAGTCTTCACCACAGATTAATGGAGTTTTCAAGCCGGATTATGGTTTCACATCATACAGTGGTGTCACCCCAAAATGGTGACGCCCGGGGCGGGCGCCCCCCCTAGCAACGCTACTGGCAACACTAGCGAAAAAAGAATTTCAATGGTTTTGATATCATCAGATAGTCAATTAAATCCCAGAACTTGTTTTATTTCTGTGAGGTTTTCAAAATCTATCTGATTGTTACTTGTCAGTTACCATCGAATACTTGATGTATTTTATCGAGGCGTTATATCTTGTCGCTTTTGATGACGACTGCTAAAAAAAGTAATTTCCTGTAAAACCCATTTCTCATAGCTTTTATTGTAATTACTCTACATCTTTGACCACAAGTTGCCTAGTCAGGAGACAGCGAAGAAACCTTTCGGTTTTCGAGACATTCTGCCTCACACTCGAGGGATCCAATGCTGAACGTCAAGCAGGGAAGCTGTAGATGCTAATTTTTATAGTCTTTGGTTTGACCAGACCGGGAATCGAACCCGGGTCTACCGTTTCAGTTGCAGACGCTCTATCCACTCCACCACTGATCGGTTAAAACTTTATTTTAGGTTCTTCAAGTTTAGAAGCTATTAAGCCAACAACGCCCTCACTGCCGTTAACAACCAAGTTAACAACAGCCTTAGAGACCAGTAGGTTTTGCCACTCGACTATTGTTTTCTATGTGTTTTGCTTGCGATGATTCTCTTTGTGCATTTTTAATAAAGTTTACGGAATAATCCCTTCGGGCATATATCACACCTGCTGACAAAGAAAAACAGTAATCAAATTACTTTGTTGAAAGCTGTAGTTAACATACCTTTACTTGCAGCTGAGCGTACGACCAGCCCTACCATACCTCCTCCTGAAGAATGCTACAGACCTGAATTTGTGAGAAGCTATCGCGGAACAGAATCAACAACGATTTACGGTCATACGTGCTTGCCATGGTCGAATTTGGGAATTACTTATCCAGCGTAAGTACTAGCTGATGGTATTATTTTGAAGGAGTGAAGTTAGTCGAGGACTGCCAACAGAACTCTGCCGCCAGATATTTTTTAAAAATTGTCTAAATTATTTGTGTAAGGTACATGGTAATTGCGCATACTGTCACTGCAAGCTTTAGCCCAAAAACTGACTTGCTAACTCTCATCGTATTCAAGTGAAGATGTAAAAATTTTTCAACCAACTCCTAGCAGAGATCTACACTCAAGTAAAGTGAGCTAGGCTTTACGCAGAGTATTTCGGAGCTACCGTACTACTGTTGAATAATATGATATGCTATCCCATCTACCTAAATTCCGCTTCAGTTAAAAATGTACGCCATTTTTGAGCATTGGTGATAGGAGCAATGGAGCATACTTACCTCCAATGTTCTTGCACTTATTACAAAGAATAGTTAACATGCTTCAAATTTACAATGGACAGTTTGAATTCAAGTTGCATAATTACCTATTAACGTAGGCTGATTTTCATAAGCAATTTAGCTTTAAATTAAACGGTTTGCTTTTGAGACAGGATCATTCATCTTTACGAAGAAGAAGCTCTGGGCAACCATAATTACTGCAGAGGAAGATTATATATTCCTCAACCTAACTGTTATTATGTGAACGAAAAAGGAAATTTTGCGCTTGCATTATGCGATGTGCCAACGTGTTTGGGTAAATAGTTCTCAGTACAGCAATTTCTCAAAATGAGATTTTATTTGCTCTAAATTTTGCAGTATTGACTCGCTGCTACTGCATTTTAATTGGTATAGCGTAGTTCCGCAAATAGGGCGTCGGGTTAGTAAGCAAACGGGGACGATTGCAGGCCCCGCGTTCGACCCTCGACCTGGTCAGCGTTGTTTAACGCTTATTTTCCATTGGAGCTCGGGAGTTGACCAGTTGTGGTGACCCACTCTGACGAAAGACTTGCTAATAGAACCCTCCAAAAAAGGGTGCTCTGTGTTAATGTGGTTAGACCAGAGGTGGGCAAAGCGCAATTAGAAGCGCAACCTCCGCAATTGCGGAAGTTGCGTTGCGGTTTAATTTTTTATTTTGAAACATTGCGGAAGTTACGTTGCGAAATAAAGTCTTTAAAACTTGTTGCGCTTTAATTGCGCTGCGCTTTCAAATTTTTTTTCGGTTAATAGCGCAATTCTATTCATTGACCATAATTTTGTTTCATTTCGATCAAAATATTGATAAATGTGGGCCTTCTTTAGCAGATTATTTACTCTTTTCGGTCAAAAATTGCAAAAAGTGCGGTATTTGCCCTGTGTTGTGAAATTTCAATTGCGGAAGTTAGGTTGCGCTTTAACTTGGTACGAAAATGCCGTTCCGCAATTGCGGAATTGCGTTGCGCATCAACTGAATGAAAAAGCTCATTGCGAAAGTTGCGCTGCGTTTCAGAAATTAAAAAAAATAAATTGCGCAATTTGCGTTGCGCTTTTACTGGTTGAAAAGATCGTTGCGCTTTGTTGCGTTGCGCTTTTGATATAATGTTATTTGTGCCCACCTCTGGGTTAGACAGATGCAGAGGCTAGTTTATTTGCATTGATGAGTGAGCTACACAAATACTACAACTTTATACTTTTTCAGAAACCACTGCCGAACCTACCCAATTCTTGACATCAACAGCAACTGAGAAAACGACTATAACAAGTACTCATATCACAACTCATCCCAGAGGTGATTTTACAAGAAGCACAATATTTTGGAACGAATTTGTTAGGGTCATATTTGTAGTGTTTAGTTGAAGAACAGTAGCATTTCTATCTTGGTACCACTAGTTTGCAACGATGAACGATAGCTGATAAGCATTTGAAAAAGTATAAAGAGCAATCAATACGCGTACCAAATGTGATCCAAATAACTTTTTTGATATTGCTAGCGTTAAATTACTTTAGAACTCCAACACAAGAATTGATAAAAAAGGTTATCTGATGATGCTGTTTTGACAGTTACATTTCCCGCTTAAAAACATCTTGGCACCAAAACGCACCTTTGTCTAAATGTCCCAAATCGGCATTCAATGCCGCACCCAAATGAATGACAGATTTCTGATTAAGAACCGTGTGATGAAGTACGGTTTTGCAATTCTTCGTAATTGGATTTTCTGCGTTGTGTTTTTCTTTATTTAGCTTTTTGTTCAATTTTCTTGCAATAGAGGTAACCACAAAAGAAATCGAAACAACCGCATTTCGTGAAGCTGCGACCTCCTTTCCACCATTTTCCGAATTTTCTACCGAACAAGACTCGACTGACAGTCAAGGTACGTGACCGTAGTTCTGGTAAGAGCAAAATGTTGCAAATTTTTCGTAAATTATTTTCGAAATTTAAAAAAATACTTCTTGCAACACAAGTCTTGAAAATAGGAATGTTACATTTTTTTTGGAGATAAATAAAATTGCCATATGATCAGAGTGTACCGTATTGTACAATTTACTGTATTTGTAATATGTATTCAAGTATTGTAAACTTTTGCAAACGAAGTATCAGACAATTGTGGCAACCAGGATTAACCATACACAGTGTTTCGGTTTACAACTGGGATTCGCTCTGATTTGCTGTATTGCCGTAGTCAAGTCGATCGTAGCACGGCACATCTATTTGTTTAGACTGTAGACCAAACTGCACAAAAAAAATTAACAAATCTGGGCCCACATGACAGATATTTACTCGTTCGCTTTAATTTACGAGTTTTTTTAAGAGGCGCTACCGAACGAAATACTCGCTAAACTGGACATTACTAAAAGGCGGAAATAGGAAAAGGCGGAAATTTTGCTAAAAGGCGGAAAAGTAGGAAAAGGCGGAAAAGACGGAAAAACTCCCCAACTAAAAGGCGGAAAAGTAGGAAAAGGCGGAAAAGTAGGAAAAGGCGGAAATCATGCTAAAAGACGGGAAAGTTGAATTTAAGGGCGGTTGGGGTTTGAGCTAGGGTTATAGTTGATCCTAACCAAACCCTATACCAATCCCGATCCTAAAACTACTCCTAATAACCTTTCAGCACGATTTCCGTTTTTCCTAAAGCGCAAAAGTAGGAAAATGGGACATGACTGAAAGGCGGAAAAGTAGGAAAAGGCGGAAATCGCCCTGAAAGGCAGAAATGTAGGAAAGGGCGGTTGGGTTTGGGATTACGATTGGCCCTAACCTAACCCTAATCCTATTCCTATCCCTAATTCTAATGGCCTTTTAGCACGATTTCCGCCTTTTCCTACAACGGCAAGGTAGGAAAAAGCGAAAATCGTGAAGGAAAAGTAGGAAAATGAAAATGGAGGAACGGAAGATGATTGAAAGATAAGAAAAGTATGGAAAAAATGGGGGAAGAGGAGCTCATTGAAAGGTAGGAAAAATAAGAAAATGAATGGAGGAATGGGAACTCATTTAATGGTAGGAAAACGAATGGGGGAATGGGAGCTCATTGAAAGGTAGGAAAAGTAGGAAAATAAATGGGGGAATGGACGAAGCTCATTGAAAGGTAGGAAAAGTAGGAAAATGAATGGGGGAAGGGAGCTTATTGAAAGATACGGTAGGAAAAGTAGGAAAATGAATAGGGGAATGGGAGCTCAATAAAAGGTAGAAAAACCAGGAAAATGAATAGGGGAATGAGAGCTCATTGAAAGGTATGAAAAGTAGGAAAATGAATGGCGGAATGGGAGCTCATTGAAAGATAGGAAAAGTAAGAAAATGAATGCGAAATGGGAGCTCATTGAAAGGTACCTAGCAAAAGTAGGAAAATAAATGGGGGAATGGAAGATGATTGAAAGGTTGGAAAATGGATTCGGGAATGGGAGCTCTTTGAAAGGTAGAAAAAGTAAGAAAAGGAATGGGGGAATGGGGGCCTCATTGAAAGGTAGGAAAATGAATGGGGGAGTTTGAGTTTATTCAAAGGTAGGAAAAGTAGGAAAATGAATGAGGGAATGGGAGCTGATTGAAAGGTAGGAAAAGTAGGGAAACACTGTAAATGGGAAAATGGACGAAGTTCATTGAAAGGTGGGAAAATGAATAGGGGAATGGGAGCTCATTGAAAGGTAGGAAATGAATGGGGGCTCATTAAAAGGTAGAAAAAGTAGGAAAATAAATGGGGGAATGGGTGCTCAATGAAAGGTAGGAAAAGTAGGAAAACGAATGGGAATGGGAGCTCTTTGAAAGGTAAGAAAAACAGGAAAATGAATGGGAATGGAAGCTCATTGAAAGGTAGGAAAAGGAATGAGGGAATGGGAGTTCATTGAAAGGTAGGGAAAGCATGAGCTGTCGGTTCAAAAAGTGAAATTTTTGGAAATTTTGGAAATGGGAGCTTATTGTGTGGTTGGGAAAGATAGGAAAAGTAGAAAATGTTGGAACTATAAATTGAGATTGGTTAGGAATTGGCAAAAAAAAGGCGGAAAAGTAGGGAAATGAGGACATGACTAGAAGACAGAAAAGTAGGAAAAGGCTGAATTCGTCTCAAAAGGTGGAAAAGTAGAAAAGGGTGAATTCGTCTAACCCTTGTCTTAAACCAAATCTAAAATTAGTCAGTTTTTTGCACGATTCCCCATTTTTCTACGGCAGAAAAGTAGGAAAAGGCGGAAAACGTGCTAAAAAGCAGATTAAGGTTAGATTTGGGTTAGGATTGGGGTTAGGGTTAGATGAGGGTTAACCTTAACCCAAACCCCAACTGCCCTTTCCTACTTTCCGCCTTTTAGGACGATTTCAGCTTTTCCCAACTTTACCGCCTTTTAGTCATATCCGGAAAATGCAAGGTCATTTATACATCGCGTTTCGCGCGTGGTACCATTGTTTTTACCCGCCGATTTTTTGCATATAAAGATATCAAAGCGTTATAAATTCATAACGGCTAAACACAGAAAGTTGAATTTCGGACACAACCTGGTTGTGGATAAATGCATCTTGTATGACAGTTTTTAGGATCAAGGGTGACATCATCGCGATTCAGTAATCTGAAAACCGGAAAAAAAATGGCCGTTTTTGTGTCAAAGAAATATTAGTCGTTTACAGCTTCAAAACGGTTGGACGTGGAAAGCTCAAATTTGGACACAGCATAAGTGCATCTATAGAAACTTTGTACGTAACAATTTTGGGGACGCTTGGTCACGTGACTGCAATTATGGAGACAAAATTTCGGCAGAAAATGGTCAAATTTGAACAGATATATCTCGGTAAATACCGATGTTGATAAAAACACGTTAGCGGTTTTAGAACACACTTTCACCGTCTTTCTTATGGCTATGTTTATAATATCCGACTTGGATATCATTTTCCTTTTTTTTTTCTATCTTCAGCTTTCTCTATTTTGCTTGCAAAACGCAGAGAATCCAAAGTTTGAGCGAATGTAGATATCAAAATGGGCTAGTGCCCGTCTGAATTGGAGGGTGACACGTTGGAGATCCCCCCAAATGGGACCTCCAAATTTTCAAGATTTTGACCCCCAAAGATGAATTTGGACCACCTACGGGCCAAATTAGCCCACGCCAATTCGAAATGTGGACAGGCTAAATATTCAGCGAGGTAATTTACAAATGCAATTATGAAACACTTGCGCACTGAAAAAAAGCTTCAGGTCTGAATTCTTTATAAGCAGCGATGAAAGAATGGAACTTGCAAAAATTGAAAACACTTTATCAACATCTCATGCGCTTGAGGGTGATAATAAGCTATAATACACACTTGCAATAGTCTAAAAAAATATCACCAATATCAAAAAATATGCGACAATGATATCGGTCCTTTTTATATGGTGGATTTGATCTTTTTATATTTCTATGGTTGGAAAATGCTAACATTTTAGGAAACCGAGATTAAAGCTTTGCGTTTTTTACAGCAATGACGACGCCTTCTTAAAGTTTCAAAATTAAGAAAAAGATTTTAACAAAGTCTTATCAAGGATGTTAACAATGCTGAGCTATTTAGGTACACTTTACAGTGTATCTAAATACACTGTAAACACATGTTTGTAGCGGTTATGAAACAAGTACGGTGGGCAATGAAAGCATCTTATTCTGCAGAAAAGCTCAAAACGTGTATCAAAACAAAAAATCGAAGTCCTCAATAGGCCTACATTCCCGTCAATTTTTTTAACCCGTCTATTTCATACATTGGGTTATTTAAGGTTTCGAGCTTCGAATAACGCCATAAAAAAACGTTTTTGAGCCTTATAAGGAGGCTCTAACTTCATCCTGAATCATAAAATTACCCAGATTATTTAATTCCATATTCGACTCCCCTAATTTGGATCCTGTACGGGACTTTACTAAAAGGCGGAAAAGTAGCAAAAGGCGGAAAAGTAGGAAAATGCGGAAATTGTGCACAGCAGAGCACTGTTTTTCAATTGAAGTTTATACAGTGCTGCCGTCCTAAACAAAAAAGTGGGAAGGCTCCAAACAAGAAGTGTGTAGGCTCGTGTACAAGAAAAAAAAAAAAAAAGATCACCGCAGTTCACTATCTTTTTCGGTCAGTTTCAGATGAAGAAAAAGAAGTCTTCAATGGGAAAAAGCTGTACTTTTTCGTCTAATATCGAAGAGATACTTCGTCAATTACAACGATGCTTACATCATTTTTGAGGTTAGAGACTACCAAGCCTACCCTCAACGGCAGCACTGAGTTCATAGCAGTCGCTATTTACAAGCTTCAAAACTTGCCATAAAAAATGTCATAGCCCGAATATAACAAATAGCCTGAATAGTTTATCAAAATGTAGACAAACAACACAAAATAATTCAGTTACATGTTACACCTCATTTCAGATCTTCTTCATTGGCTTAAGCAGCAGAGGTGGAGTGGAGGACACAAGGCTCGAGGCCAAGGCCAAGGACACAAAAAAATCCAAGGCCAAGGCCAAGGACAGCCTTTCCGAGGACAGACACTCTCGAGGCCAAGGACAGGAATGCTCGAGGCCAAGGACAGAAATGCTCGAGGCCAAGGACCAAGGACACAAGCGCAAGTGCTCTCCAAAAAAAAAAGGTCTTCACAAAAATTTTTCAAGCGATCTCCACAAAAAAACGTTTTCAAAAAAATTTTTCAAGCGCTTCACAAAATTTTAACAATTCAAAAAATAGTGCTGTCCTCGAGCCGAGGACAGGTCAATTAACAACAACTTGAGGCCTCGAGGCCAAGGTCAAGGACTTGACCTTCGAGGCCAAGGCCAAGGACTTCAAAATGTGTCCTCGAGGACGTCCTCGAGGCCAAGGACGTCCTCAAGGACTCCACCTCTGTTAAGCAGCTTTTATCGATAGTCCGGATTTTATCCGCGTGCGGATTTTTTCAGTAGGCACTTGCGGAAAAAATTCTCATGAGGATAAAATCCGGACTATTGGTAAAAGCCGCTTTTCTCGTAAAAAATTTTTATTTACTCTAGAGAGAACCATTCATGCATACAAGAAATGCTGGTCTACACTAAACGATGAAGTAGAAAATGTGCTAAATTTTCTTAAAAATTTCAAATCAAAATGGTGTATCCACTGCTCCCCCTTGCGGGTCAGCATTGCTTAAATAGTACTCACGTACAGGTAAAATTGCCAAAATCGGCCTACGTTGGAGTACCTTGCTGTTTAAACTTGGCTAACGTTACACTTGGGTTTTTAGTAGTTAGCCTAAACATTTCCCCGAAAAAGTACGCACTGCAAAATTGTAAAATTTTGAAGGAAAGCAATTTCTCTTCTCCAAAATCATTTTACGTAACCAGAACAATGACAGAACAACAAGCCCGCTCAGCTCACTTCTCTGTCACGAATGAAAATAAACTTCCGCTCGATTAGTAAGGCTACTCGCTGCAACAACAAAAGTAAGTTTCGTTTATGTCCGCACACTTTGCACGACATTTGAGGTGAAACCATTTTCTGCACAAAACACAAAACACTTGCTTTTCATCTTGTGCACCGCCTGGCTAATAACAAGCGTCCCATGGCTAATACCAAGCTTTACCACTGCCAAGAAATTTAGCTACACGTGCAAAAACTCCTACGCTTTGCAGAAGTAAATATACAAATCCCTAAATGGAGTCAAAATAGCTTATTGTTCCCAAAACCCATTTCTCCATTAATTTTCCTACCTTTTAATCAGCTTACATTCCGCCATTCATTTTCATACTTTTCAAACAGCTTCTACGACCCTATTCATTTTTCCACTTTTTCTACCTTTCAATAAGCTCCCATTCCCCCATTCATTTTCCTACCTTTCAATGAGCTCCCATTTCCCCATTTATTTTCCTACTTTTCCAACCTTTAAATGAGCTCCCATTTCCCCAATCATTTTCCTACTTTTCCAATCTTTCAATGAACTCCCATTCCCTCATTCTTTTTCCTACTTTTCAATGATGTTCCCATCCCCCCATCCATTTTCCTGCTTTTCTTACCTTTCAATCAGCTCCCATTCCCTCATTCATTTTCCTACTTTTCAATAACCTTCCCTTCCCCTATTCATTATCCTACTTTTCCTACCTTTTAATAAACTCAAACTCCCCCATTCATTTTCCTACCTTTCAGTAAGCCCCCCATTTCCCCATTCCTTTTCCTACTTTTTCTACCTTTCAATGAGCTCCCATTCTCCTATTCATTTTCCTACCTTTCAATGAACTTGTCCATTCTCCCATTTACAGCGTTTCCCTACTTTTGCTACCTTTCAATGAGCTCCCATTCCCTCATTCATTTTCCTACTTTTCAATAACCTTCCCTTCCCCTATTCATTATCCTACTTTTCCTACCTTTGAATAAACTCAAACTCCCCCATTCATTTTCCTACCTTTCAATGAGCCCCCCATTCCCCCATTCCTTTTCTTACTTTTTCTACCTTTCAAAGAGCTCCCATTCCCGAATCCATTTTCCAACCTTTCAATGAGCTCCCCTTCCCCCATTTTTTCCATACTTTTCTTATCTTTCAATCATCTTCCGTTCCCCCATTTTCATTTTCCTACTTTTCCTTCACAATTTCCGCTTTTTCCTACTTTGCCATTGTAGGAAAAGGCGAAAATCGTGCTAAAAGGCCGTTAAGCCGCATTTACACGGGCGACTTTCTTGCAACGCGATTCGACGATTTTTTATGCGTGAAAATCTCTCTCGCATTGTGGTTACTCACACGAGGCGAGACTCGCTTGCCGCGATCGCGTTTGACAAGAATCGCTGCCGTGTAAGTAACACCTGCGATTTGCGATGCCGATTATATTTTTGCGCGACTCGATGCAACAATCGTTCTCGCCCATGATCACTTACACGAGGTCGATTTCAGCGTCTCGAGAGTCACCAGGCAAAGTCGCGCTCGTGTAAACAGCAAATCGTATGCAATTTACGAGTCGCCCAGGCATAGCGCAATGCACAAATGCTTTACGAGTCGCTGGCTGCGATTACCTAAGTTTACTTCATAAAATATTGTGTTCATGTTACAAAAGAGTCTGTAGTGCTTTTACCGTAATTAATTGTGATTGTGATATTAAATTTACTTCATATTAGTTTGAAACGAAGAAGAAATAATTTTCTTGTTGATGCTGGCACTGGTCTACCGCAGATAAGGCAGTCGTGAGCTGATTGCTGACAACTGTGAAGCCAATCAAGCAGGGCTTTAACCCTTAACAAAATGTATGATAAATTAACAACAGAAACCAGTACCTTTATTGTATTTTGTTTTTAGAATACCGTAAGTACACTGTTTTCATAAGAACCAGTAAATTTTGAGTTGAGGCTGACTGTTCTTAATTTTTTGCCAATGTTGAGCATCAGTTGCTCTTAATTGGTTCTTAAATTTTGAGATCATTGATGTCAATTATAGCGGCAATGTTTGTTAATACCTAATGGTCTGTCTGCTTGTAAACGCCTTTTCAGCTGCTTTTGCAGCATCGTAAAATTGCGGAAAGCAAAAAAGCAAGCTCTAATTTTCGTTTGAACGAGAGCCAAAAAGTTTTTTCGTTACCTGCCCAATGCGCAATAGCACTCTATACTCTCGAAGTTATTCGAGCTCTTTTGTTTTGAATCAGTACAGAACTTAGTTGTGGTCTTGAAAATGAAATATGTCTGTTTGCCAGTCTTGAAAAAGAGCGGTCTTGAAAATGAAATACGTCTGTTTGGCAGTTGCTCGAATGAAAAGGAATGCCAGAACAGAGGTAACTCGGCCAAACACAAAGGCGTGCAGGAATTAACAAAAAGCGCGTAATTTTTAAAGCATTGGCTGCAGGAACTAAAGTGAGGCGCACAAACTGAGCAAACTAAAAGGAAAAAGCGGCCGGATCAAAACTAGAGCGGGGCAACACAAAAAAGGTCAATCGGTGCTGTGACAGTGCTGGCAGAGTAGGCTGATAGGCTCACATCTATGCTCACTCGTTGGGTCCAGAACTTTGTATACAAGTACCATCCACTGGTTTTTGTCGGCTAAAACCGTGTTTGCGTTTGCTTTCTTTTCTGACCCGAGATTGCTAGAGCCTACCGGCAATTCTTGCTGTTAAAATAACCACAGTTAAGTGGAGAAGCACAACACCTACTGCCCCGCATATTGTGATTAAACATTAATTTCATGAAAATGATGTTTATAATGAAATCATGTTCTCAATTTCGAGTGGTTTTATGGGGCTTTTTCATTTGAATAACGCCAGGAATGAGTTTTGACATGAAGTTACTGGCGTATTTTTGCACTGTTCATAATAATTCATCCTCCGCACTATACTAACTTAATTGCCTAGCGTTTAGCAAATGCATGCGCTTCTTGTTTTATTATTGTGGATATTGGTGATTTGTAACAGCTGTGGTTTAGTAGCTCCATAAAAAATTACATGAAAACACATATTATATGAATGCTATGTGGATTTTTTGAATGTTGGATTAATTGAAAAAGAGCCTGTACTTCTGTAGTGACAAAAGGCGCCGGATATCACTGCAGAAGAACTCAAAAAGTAAACTTCTAAAAACAAAAATAAAATTTAACCATTAGCATTTCGTATAGTATATGACAGCACAGATCTGCTATAAAATACTAAAATACTTGTGCACTATTAAGTAAATAAACAATATGAATTTGTCAGTTACACATGCTTGGAGAAAAAGTAATTTCAAAAGTGTTTTTAGAATTAACTGCACAAAAATATTAATAAATTTTATTGTTTTACCAAACTTTATGCATAACAAAACAAGACACACAGTCAGAGATGGGTTGCGGTAGAGAAAAACCAATACCAAAAGGGTAAATGACAGAATTTTATAATAAATTATGAGCATTAATGCCCACTTGACTTTGCTCCATCCAAGCCAACTCAAAACAGCATTTACGTATCACACATTCGGCACGAGCAGCACACCGCCGTTGCTGCTTCATCTTTCACCTTGCATTTTCATTGCAAGTTTTGACATTAGCTGCTTAATAGTATTCTTCGTATTTCGCTTTACGCTTGCGTTGGCTTCATTCATTTTCTTTTCAAAATTCCAAAGCGTGATTGCTTCAAATACAAAAGCTGACAAGCGGCGCATTTGAAGTGCTTTTGCAGCAGTTCGCTTTTGCAAATTCAAAACCAGCAACCACGCTTTGAAACTATCTCGCGCCGTGTAAGTAAACCAGTGCGATAGCGACTCTTCCGCCGACTCGATTTTGCGAGAATTACTGGCACGCAGTCTCAACGTGTAAGTGACTTCAGCGAGTTGCAATCGAATACGAGCGCCGCGTTAAAATCTCTCCCGTGTAAGTGACAGCTACGATTTGATTTTCCGGGGGGCGTGTCTGGCGATATCGCGCAGACAAAATCACACATGAATCTTGCACCGTGTAAGTGACCTACGCGATTTGAGAAAGAAAAAAGGCAAAATGTCGATTCTCGCAGCTAAAAGTTGATCGTGTAAATGCGGCTTTAGAGTTAGGGATAGGGATAGGATTAGGGTTAGGTTAGGGTTAGCGCCAATCGTAATCCCAAACCCAACCGCCCTTTCCTACCTTTCTGCCTTTTAGGGCGATTTCCGCCTTTTCCTACTTTTCCGCCTTTCAGTCATGTCCCATTTTCATTTTCCTACTTTTCCTTCACGATTTCCACTTTTTCCTACTTTGTCGTTGTAGGAAAAGGCAGAAATCGTGCTAAAAGGCCATTAGAGTTAGGGATAGGGATAGGATTAGGGTTAGGTTAGGGTTAGCGCCAATCGTAATCCCAAACCCAACCGCCCTTTCCTACCTTTCTGCTTTTTAGGGCGATTTCCGCCTTTTCCTACTTTTCCGCCTTTTAGTCATGTTTCATTTTCTTACTTTTCCGCTTTTAAGAAAGACGGAAATCGTGCTGAAAGGATATTAGGAGTAGTTTTAGGATCGGGATTGGTATAGGGTTTGGTTAGGATCAACTATAACCCTAGCTCAAACCCCAACCGCCCATAAATTCAACTTTCCCGTCTTTTAGCATGATTTCCGCCTTTTCCTACTTTTCCGCCTTTTAGTTAAAGGCGGAAATCATGCTAAAAGACGGGAAAGTTGAATTTAAGGGCGGTTGGGGTTTTAGCTAAGGTCATAGTTGATCCTAACCAAACCCTATACCAATCCCGATCCTAAAACTACTCCTAATTACCTTTCAGCACGATTTCCGTTTTTCCTAAAGCGCAAAAGTAGGAAAATGGGACATGACTGAAAGGCGGAAAAGTAGGAAAAGGCGGAAATCGCCCTAAAAGGCAGAAAGGTAGGAAAGGGCGGTTGGGTTTGGGATTACGATTGGCCCTAACCTAATCCTAATCCTATCCCTAACTCTAACGGCTTTTTAGCACGATTTCCACCTTTTCCTACAATGGCAAAGTAGGAAAAAGCGGAAATCGTGAAGGAAAAGTAGGAAAATGAAAATGGGGGAACGGAAGATGATTGAAAGATAAGAAAAGTATGGAAAAAATGGGGGAATGGGAGCTCATTGAAAGGTAGGAAAAGTAGGAAAATAAATGGGGGAATGGACGAAGCTCATTGAAAGGTAGGAGAAGTAGAAAAATGAATGGGGGAAGGGAGCTTATTGAAAGGTACGGTAGGAAAAGTAGGAAAATGAATAGGGGAATGGGAGCTCAATAAAAGGTAGAAAAACCTAGAAAATGAATAGGGGAATGAGAGCTCATTGAAAGGTATGAAAAGTAGGAAAATGAATGGCGGAATGGGAGCTTATAGAGAAAGTAGGAAACGTAGGAAAATGAATTCAGTAGGAAAAGTAAGAAATAAAAAAAAAGAAAAAATTCCGCATTACGGAATGGGAGCTCATTGAAAGGTAGCAAAAGTAGGAAAATAAATGGGGGAATGGAAGATGATTGAAAGGTTGGAAAATGGATTCGGGAATGGGAGCTCTTTGAAAGGTAGAAAAAGTAAGAAAAGGAATGGGGGAATGGGGGGCTCATTGAAAGGTAGGAAAATGAATGGGGGAGTTTTGAGTTTATTCAAAGGTAGGAAAAGTAAGATAATGAATAGGGGAAGGGAAGGTTACTGAAAAGTAGGAAAATGAATGAGGGAATGGGAGCTGATTGAAAGGTAGCAAAAGTAGGGAAACACTGTAAATGGGAGAATGGACAAGTTCATTGAAAGGTAGGAAAATGAATGGGGGAATCGGAGCTCATTGAAAGGTAGAAAAAGTAGGAAAAGGAATGGGGAAACGGGGGGCTTACTGAAAGGTAGGAAAATGAAAATGGGGGAACGGAAGATGATTGAAAGATAAGAAAAGTATGGAAAAAATGGGGGAAGGGGAGCTCATTGAAAGGTTGGAAAATGGATTCGGGAATGGGAGCTCTTTGAAAGGTAGAAAAAGTAAGAAAAGGAATGGGGGAATGGGGGGCTCATTGAAAGGTAGGAAAATGAATGGGGGAGTTTTGAGTTTATTCAAAGGTAGGAAAAGTAGGATAATGAATAGGGGAAGGGAAGGTTATTGAAAAGTAGGAAAATGAATGAGGGAATGGGAGCTGATTGAAAGGTAGCAAAAGTAGGGAAACGCTGTAAATGGGAGAATGGACAAGTTCATTGAAAGGTAGGAAAATGAATAGGAGAATGGGAGCTCATTGAAAGGTAGAAAAAGTAGGAAAAGGAATGGGGAAATGGGGGGCTTACTGAAAGGTAGGAAAATGAATGGGGGAGTTTGAGTTTATTAAAAGGTAGGAAAAGTAGGATAATGAATAGGGGAAGGGAAGGTTATTGAAAAGTAGGAAAATGAATGAGGGAATGGGAGCTGATTGAAAGGTAAGAAAAGCAGGAAAATGGATGGGGGGATGGGAACATCATTGAAAAGTAGGAAAAAGAATGAGGGAATGGGAGTTCATTGAAAGATTGGAAAAGTAGGAAAATGATTGGGGAAATGGGAGCTCATTTAAAGGTTGGAAAAGTAGGAAAATAAATGGGGAAATGGGAGCTCATTGAAAGGTAGGAAAATGAATGGGGGAATGGGAGCTTATTGAAAGGTAGAAAAAGTGGAAAAATGAATAGGGTCGTAGAAGCTGTTTGAAAAGTATGAAAATGAATGGCGGAATGTAAGCTGATTAAAAGGTAGGAAAATTAATGGAGAAATGGGTTTTGGGAACAATAAGCTATTTTGACTCCATTTAGGGATTTGTATATTTACTTCTGCAAAGCGTAGGAGTTTTTGCACGTGTAGCTAAATTTCTTGGCAGTGGTAAAGCTTGGTATTAGCCATGGGACGCTTGTTATTAGCCAGGCGGTGCACAAGATGAAAAGCAAGTGTTTTGTGTTTTGTGCAGAAAATGGTTTCACCTCAAATGTCGTGCAAAGTGTGCGGACATAAACGAAACTTACTTTTGTTGTTGCAGCGAGTAGCCTTACTAATCGAGCGGAAGTTTATTTTCATTCGTGACAGAGAAGTGAGCTGAGCGGGCTTGTTGTTCTGTCATTGTTCTGGTTACGTAAAATGATTTTGGAGAAGAGAAATTGCTTTCCTTCAAAATTTTACAATTTTGCAGTGCGTACTTTTTCGGGGAAATGTTTAGGCTAACTACTAAAAACCCAAGTGTAACGTTAGCCAAGTTTAAACAGCAAGGTACTCCAACGTAGGCCGATTTTGGCAATTTTACCTGTACGTGAGTACTATTTAAGCAATGCTGACCCGCAAGGGGGAGCAGTGGATACACCATTTTGATTTGAAATTTTTAAGAAAATTTAGCACATTTTCTACTTCATCGTTTAGTGTAGACCAGCATTTCTTGTATGCATGAATGGTTCTCTCTAGAGTAAATAAAAATTTTTTACGAGAAAAGCGGCTTTTACCAATAGTCCGGATTTTATCCTCATGAGAATTTTTTCCGCAAGTGCCTACTGAAAAAATCCGCACGCGGATAAAATCCGGACTATCGATAAAAGCTGCTTAACAGAGGTGGAGTCCTTGAGGACGTCCTTGGCCTCGAGGACGTCCTCGAGGACACATTTTGAAGTCCTTGGCCTTGGCCTCGAAGGTCAAGTCCTTGACCTTGGCCTCGAGGCCTCAAGTTGTTGTTAATTGACCTGTCCTCGGCTCGAGGACAGCACTATTTTTTGAATTGTTAAAATTTTGTGAAGCGCTTGAAAAATTTTTTTGAAAACGTTTTTTTGTGGAGATCGCTTGAAAAATTTTTGTGAAGACCTTTTTTTTTGGAGAGCACTTGCGCTTGTGTCCTTGGTCCTTGGCCTCGAGCATTTCTGTCCTTGGCCTCGAGCATTCCTGTCCTTGGCCTCGAGAGTGTCTGTCCTCGGAAAGGCTGTCCTTGGCCTTGGCCTTGGATTTTTTTGTGTCCTTGGCCTTGGCCTCGAGCCTTGTGTCCTCCACTCCACCTCTGCTGCTTAAGCCAATGAAGAAGATCTGAAATGAGGTGTAACATGTAACTGAATTATTTTGTGTTGTTTGTCTACATTTTGATAAACTATTCAGGCTATTTGTTATATTCGGGCTATGACATTTTTTATGGCAAGTTTTGAAGCTTGTAAATAGCGACTGCTATGAACTCAGTGCTGCCGTTGAGGGTAGGCTTGGTAGTCTCTAACCTCAAAAATGATGTAAGCATCGTTGTAATTGACGAAGTATCTCTTCGATATTAGACGAAAAAGTACAGCTTTTTCCCATTGAAGACTTCTTTTTCTTCATCTGAAACTGACCGAAAAAGATAGTGAACTGCGGTGATCTTTTTTTTTTTTTTTCTTGTACACGAGCCTACACACTTCTTGTTTGGAGCCTTCCCACTTTTTTGTTTAGGACGGCAGCACTGTATAAACTTCAATTGAAAAACAGTGCTCTGCTGTGCACAATTTCCGCATTTTCCTACTTTTCCGCCTTTTGCTACTTTTCCGCCTTTTAGTAAAGTCCCGTACAGGATCCAAATTAGGGGAGTCGAATATGGAATTAAATAATCTGGGTAATTTTATGATTCAGGATGAAGTTAGAGCCTCCTTATAAGGCTCAAAAACGTTTTTTTATGGCGTTATTCGAAGCTCGAAACCTTAAATAACCCAATGTATGAAATAGACGGGTTAAAAAAATTGACGGGAATGTAGGCCTATTGAGGACTTCGATTTTTTGTTTTGATACACGTTTTGAGCTTTTCTGCAGAATAAGATGCTTTCATTGCCCACCGTACTTGTTTCATAACCGCTACAAACATGTGTTTACAGTGTATTTAGATACACTGTAAAGTGTACCTAAATAGCTCAGCATTGTTAACATCCTTGATAAGACTTTGTTAAAATCTTTTTCTTAATTTTGAAACTTTAAGAAGGCGTCGTCATTGCTGTAAAAAACGCAAAGCTTTAATCTCGGTTTCCTAAAATGTTAGCATTTTCCAACCATAGAAATATAAAAAGATCAAATCCACCATATAAAAAGGACCGATATCATTGTCGCATATTTTTTGATATTGGTGATATTTTTTTAGACTATTGCAAGTGTGTATTATAGCTTATTATCACCCTCAAGCGCATGAGATGTTGATAAAGTGTTTTCAATTTTTGCAAGTTCCATTCTTTCATCGCTGCTTATAAAGAATTCAGACCTGAAGCTTTTTTTCAGTGCGCAAGTGTTTCATAATTGCATTTGTAAATTACCTCGCTGAATATTTAGCCTGTCCACATTTCGAATTGGCGTGGGCTAATTTGGCCCGTAGGTGGTCCAAATTCATCTTTGGGGGTCAAAATCTTGAAAATTTGGAGGTCCCATTTGGGGGGATCTCCAACGTGTCACCCTCCAATTCAGACGGGCACTAGCCCATTTTGATATCTACATTCGCTCAAACTTTGGATTCTCTGCGTTTTGCAAGCAAAATAGAGAAAGCTGAAGATAGAAAAAAAAAAGGAAAATGATATCCAAGTCGGATATTATAAACATAGCCATAAGAAAGACGGTGAAAGTGTGTTCTAAAACCGCTAACGTGTTTTTATCAACATCGGTATTTACCGAGATATATCTGTTCAAATTTGACCATTTTCTGCCGAAATTTTGTCTCCATAATTGCAGTCACGTGACCAAGCGTCCCCAAAATTGTTACGTACAAAGTTTCTATAGATGCACTTATGCTGTGTCCAAATTTGAGCTTTCCACGTCCAACCGTTTTGAAGCTGTAAACGACTAATATTTCTTTGACACAAAAACGGCCATTTTTTTTCCGGTTTTCAGATTACTGAATCGCGATGATGTCACCCTTGATCCTAAAAACTGTCATACAAGA
Source organism: Trididemnum nubilum (assembly GCA_963965965.1). NCBI lineage: Eukaryota > Metazoa > Chordata > Ascidiacea > Aplousobranchia > Didemnidae > Trididemnum > Trididemnum nubilum. Next base: position 12,817,090 of record OZ014484.1, on the reverse strand, counting down.
TGCATTTATCCACAACCAGGTTGTGTCCGAAATTCAACTTTCTGTGTTTAGCCGTTATGAATTTATAACGCTTTGATATCTTTATATGCAAAAAATCGGCGGGTAAAAACAATGGTACCACGCGCGAAACGCGATGTATAAATGACCTTGCATTTTCCGGATATGACTAAAAGGCGGTAAAGTTGGGAAAAGCTGAAATCGTCCTAAAAGGCGGAAAGTAGGAAAGGGCAGTTGGGGTTTGGGTTAAGGTTAACCCTCATCTAACCCTAACCCCAATCCTAACCCAAATCTAACCTTAATCTGCTTTTTAGCACGTTTTCCGCCTTTTCCTACTTTTCTGCCGTAGAAAAATGGGGAATCGTGCAAAAAACTGACTAATTTTAGATTTGGTTTAAGACAAGGGTTAGACGAATTCACCCTTTTCTACTTTTCCACCTTTTGAGACGAATTCAGCCTTTTCCTACTTTTCTGTCTTCTAGTCATGTCCTCATTTCCCTACTTTTCCGCCTTTTTTTTGCCAATTCCTAACCAATCTCAATTTATAGTTCCAACATTTTCTACTTTTCCTATCTTTCCCAACCACACAATAAGCTCCCATTTCCAAAATTTCCAAAAATTTCACTTTTTGAACCGACAGCTCATGCTTTCCCTACCTTTCAATGAACTCCCATTCCCTCATTCCTTTTCCTACCTTTCAATGAGCTTCCATTCCCATTCATTTTCCTGTTTTTCTTACCTTTCAAAGAGCTCCCATTCCCATTCGTTTTCCTACTTTTCCTACCTTTCATTGAGCACCCATTCCCCCATTTATTTTCCTACTTTTTCTACCTTTTAATGAGCCCCCATTCATTTCCTACCTTTCAATGAGCTCCCATTCCCCTATTCATTTTCCCACCTTTCAATGAACTTCGTCCATTTTCCCATTTACAGTGTTTCCCTACTTTTCCTACCTTTCAATCAGCTCCCATTCCCTCATTCATTTTCCTACTTTTCCTACCTTTGAATAAACTCAAACTCCCCCATTCATTTTCCTACCTTTCAATGAGGCCCCCATTCCCCCATTTCTTTTCTTACTTTTTCTACCTTTCAAAGAGCTCCCATTCCCGAATCCATTTTCCAACCTTTCAATCATCTTCCATTCCCCCATTTATTTTCCTACTTTTGCTAGGTACCTTTCAATGAGCTCCCATTTCGCATTCATTTTCTTACTTTTCCTATCTTTCAATGAGCTCCCATTCCGCCATTCATTTTCCTACTTTTCATACCTTTCAATGAGCTCTCATTCCCCTATTCATTTTCCTGGTTTTTCTACCTTTTATTGAGCTCCCATTCCCCTATTTATTTTCCTACTTTTCCTACCGTATCTTTCAATAAGCTCCCTTCCCCCATTCATTTTCCTACTTTTCCTACCTTTCAATGAGCTTCGTCCATTCCCCCATTTATTTTCCTACTTCTCCTACCTTTCAATGAGCTCCCATTCCCCCATTCGTTTTCCTACCATTAAATGAGTTCCCATTCCTCCATTCATTTTCTTATTTTTCCTACCTTTCAATGAGCTCCTCTTCCCCCATTTTTTCCATACTTTTCTTATCTTTCAATCATCTTCCGTTCCTCCATTTTCATTTTCCTACTTTTCCTTCACGATTTTCGCTTTTTCCTACCTTGCCGTTGTAGGAAAAGGCGGAAATCGTGCTAAAAGGCCATTAGAATTAGGGATAGGAATAGGATTAGGGTTAGGTTAGGGCCAATCGTAATCCCAAACCCAACCGCCCTTTCCTACATTTCTGCCTTTCAGGGCGATTTCCGCCTTTTCCTACTTTTCCGCCTTTCAGTCATGTCCCATTTTCCTACTTTTGCGCTTTAGGAAAAACGGAAATCGTGCTGAAAGGTTATTAGGAGTAGTTTTAGGATCGGGATTGGTATAGGGTTTGGTTAGGATCAACTATAACCCTAGCTCAAACCCCAACCGCCCTTAAATTCAACTTTCCCGTCTTTTAGCATGATTTCCGCCTTTTCCTACTTTTCCGCCTTTTAGTTGGGGAGTTTTTCCGTCTTTTCCGCCTTTTCCTACTTTTCCGCCTTTTAGCAAAATTTCCGCCTTTTCCTATTTCCGCCTTTTAGTAATGTCCCGCTAAACTTAAGAGGTCATTTTTGCACGTGTGTGCAAAGCCTTGCGAAATCCGTTACCTCATTCTTTCTCGCTAACTTGCTTTGAGCGATTGTGGAAAGCAGTTCGAGTGAAAAAACGTCACATTTTCCTCGCCAACTTAAAGAGGATCTTGAAGTACTCTTTAAGCGTACGAGAAATCTTTTTGGTTCAGAAATTTAATGGCGAGATGTTAAAAACTTCTAACCAAAGCGAATTTTTGCTGAAAATTAATTAGAATCGTCGCCATGTTTGCTATCAAGACTGCTAAAAAAAAGCGAATTGCATTGAGAACTTGAGAACCACTTGCTGTTTCCACTGAAAAAGAAATGCTAAGTAGTGCCAGTTGACAAAAATTGCAGTACACTCCTTTTATAAAAATGATTTTCTAAAACACGAGGCTCATTTTTGCTCAAAATTTAAGAAAAAATCGAAAACAATGCCAGCCTCGGGAGCAAAATAAACCAAAAACAAACAAAAATAAATTCAAACTAATCAAAGAAACTAAAATTTATGCTGATTTAAAGCGATAAAATTTCAGTGATTTTCTTGTATTTGCAAACAAAATTGCAACTATTCAAGATTATAAAGCTACGTAGCTATGCGCAAGCAATTGAGAATTTTTTTTTGGCAGTTGTTCAACTTAAGCACGAAAAAAGCCTTTACTTAAGCTGACAGAGCAATAAGAATTAAAAAGTGTTTTAAACATGCCCGCTAAAATTGACATCGATGCTCTCAAAAGTTTTACAAAATCAAGAACAAATGAGACTGAATATCGGCAAAAAATTAAAAATAGCCAGTCTCAACTCAAAATCTACCGGTTCTAAAAAGGAAGAGTATACTTCGACTTGCTCACTTTTGAAAAACTTTGAAACCTAAAGACCTACAGTTACTGTTAACCTATGAGTTTACCCACCAACAACCTCAAGGGCGCTTTACGTCGTTTAAAAAAATTATGGTATGGAAAAAGTTGTTCTTATTTCACATTGATCCAAAAATATAATTAAAAATATAATTAAATTCTGTTGTTCATTTACTAATTATCATTAGCTGAGGAATTTCCTTGCATAGAATAATAACACATAGGTTGTGGTATCTTTTTCCATAACAATGTAGTACATACAGTACGCTTGAACGCTTTATTTTGAAGTAGAAATGCATCTGACGTCACAATGAGAGTATTTATTCCGTACTAACACAAGTAACGAAACATCTCGCAAAAAAATTCGGGCGAACTGTTTTAACGTGTGTTGGGCTAGACGGCTCAGAAATTGCAGTTTGTCTACGAAGATTTTTTGTTAGTTAGCGCTTTTTAGCGAGCGAGAATGGCCTTTACGAGCTCGCTAGCACGTTCTGTCATGTCCCCCAGCTATACATAAACAATATGTACGAAACGCACTTGGTTACTTCATTTTTAGTAGGTTGTTTAATTCCTATCAATTTGAAAACAAAAATTGAAAATGTCTACCTCCTGCTTGATTCAATTTTAAACGTTGTGAAATTGGTATTCACAGTTTTTGTGCTTAAAGTCCAGTATGAAAGAACAGGTAAGTTTTGATCAAGCTGTGTGGTGCATTGTAGAACGTTTTGGTTACTAGGTGACAAATGAAAGCCTGATCCAAGGACCGCCAGGTTGCTGTATTATCTCCCGGCCTAGGCAACCTAACTTGGAAAACAAAAAGAGTGTGATTCCAAATGATTTCGGATGTTATTTTATTACGCAAACTCGTATATTACAATAGACCTAGTAATAATGGCGATACCTTAAAATACTGAGTTAATTTATTCCAGAATCACCTACCTCAAACGGCCCTTCGTTTGTGAATCTTTCTGCGTTTGTCACATCATCTACACAAGAAATGAATTTGAACTGCATTGAGCAGGGAAAGCCTCAAGCTTATCGTGGCGATATGTCAATCACGCAGTCGGGCAAGCTGTGCCAGTTTTGGTCTCGTTTGAAACCAGCTATTTTTATAATGTCAGTTTAGCCAAAATTTGTTTTATTAAATTGGTTGTGATGGTTGCTGCACTATACGTTAGTGAATGATTCCTCCTTATTGCTAGCTTCTTTTTGTGCCAAACTTTTTTATTTTGTAGTCTTCAAAAGTGCAAACGAAGAAATGATTACAAATGCAAAACCATAACATCATAACGTACCGATCCAATATTCTTTGTAAAGATTAAATAAGATTTAGTTTGTTTGGTCCGGAGTTAGCTATTCACAAAAAAATACGGTTATTTTAATTGTTGGAAAATGTTGTTTTAAATCGTTTTTGATTCGAGAAAGCTTAATCAATTTTGAAGTTTCAATATTTTCTTTGCTCTTACTGTAAACGTCGGTAATTGCTTTTCCTATTTCACTTAGTGCTTTTGGTGGCCATTATTTTCCGTTCTTTTTCTGACGTTACCTTTGTAACGTCTATAATCATTAATTTCAAGGACAAATCTTGCCTCCATTCCCATCTGCTTATGAAACAATTTCTTATAAAATTTAAACGTGTGAAAATATTTCAGCATGTCAACAACTTTTGAACAAGGGAGCCTTGGAAATCACAATTATTGTAGAAGCAGAAGTGTTTACGAGACGCCCTGGTGTTTCACTGACCTAGATATGTTTGCTCACGACTACTGCACCATTCCAGTCTGTGGTGGTGAGATTTTTTAATATCACTAGGCTAGTTTTTGTAGCAAGAAATAGGCTGGTAAATGAAACTTGGCCTGCTTGAATTTACCTCCTCTTAAAGAAAATGTGGTAAAGCGTTGGGTCGCTAGGTTTTTGTGTCCTTGGAAATTATGGAAAAGAAGTACATACTGTTCAAGTATACGGTGAAATACAATAGAATAAAAAAAGCTCTGTTAACAGAACATTAAGAAATTATTTTTGTCATTTAAACGAAACAATCAAATTTTGATAGTTTAATTCGACGAAGAACCACAAACACGATATTGGTTCCATCGTAGTCAAGGTGCAAGGTGTGCCAAAAGAATAATTGAAATGTGACTTGAAAAAAATACTATGGACTGCAGATCTTTTACAGGACTTCTATTTCTGCAGTTACTAGCGTTGAAACTAAGCCAATCACTTCAACTTCCAGTAGTACACAAAAACCTACTACGTTAACCACTCAAGGTAAGATTGATCTAATGGAAACTCATTTTAGTGCAGATTGCAGATAGCCTAAGAAATTTGTTGTAAATGCAAAATTGCCAAAAATTTAATAGGCATATTGGTAAATGGAAAAAACTTTGTGAAATACAATATTGCAATCAGTAGCGTCGCCAGGGGGGGGGGGGGGCGGGGGGTACAGCCCCCCCATTGGCATGAAAAGTATGCAAAATACCATGTTTTAGTGCTTTTGAGGCCGATATTTGCTCCGAAAATGAAAACAGTCCCCCCCAATGGTATTGGCGAGCAGATGTTTGAAGGACTTGTTGCTATTTGCACCAAAAAGTGGAGTGTTTTTTTGCTGGATCTCACCTAAAGTTGGTCAGGAAAACTGACTAAATTTCGATGAAGACTTTTTTTTTGGAGATCACCTAATTTCGGCCGGAGAGATTGATTCAATTTTGGTGAAGACCCTTTTTTTTTTGGAGATCACCTACCTGATTTTGACAGAAAAACTGCCTCAATCTGATTCAAGACTGATGAAAGTTTGGGTCAAGTTCGTGTACTGTTGTTTTCAGCTTCCAAAAAAGCCCCCCCCCCCCCCCCCCCCTTGCGAATTCTTGGCTGCGCGCCTGATTCCAATGCGTTTATCAAACTCTATTTTAGCAACTTTGACCACAACGCCATTGCAAACTGATGATTGTTACGTAGAAGGTGAAGCAGTGGACTACAGAGGAACCGTATCTAGGACCAGAGGAGGAATCCCTTGTCGGAACTGGTCGTTTTTGACGATAGACCAGAACATAATGTAAGTTTCACTTGTGTTTGTTCACGCACCAAAAAGGTTTTTAATCGGATTTGCTTTTGACAGTTAATTGGTACTTTTAGAATCAATACATCAAAGTACATTAATGGCCAAGCGTAATTCCATTTAGTAAATTTCTCATCGGTCAATTCTGTGGATTATAACTGAAAGCCATGTTTTTACCCGGAAGTAGTTCTGTTTATATGCCAGAATTTACAACTTTTTTATGCCCGAATTTAGACCTTTTTTTTGTCTTTTCAAAATTTTATTTGTCATTTTATAATTGCTATCACAAGTATAGAGCTGGCATGCAAAAATTTGTAAAATATTTTTTGTATTTTTGAGCAAAATGGCTAAAAATTATGGTCTTTCACCAATTACGACTGAAAAATAAACACAACTGCTTGCTGCATTTTGTACGATCAACCAATAAAAATAGCATCAATATTTTTACAGGAAAACCAAAGTTATTTAATCGATTAGTGGTCGAGTGGATAGAGCGTCTGCTACTGAAACGGTAGAATTGGGTTCAATTCCAGGTCGGGTCAAATTAAAGACTATAAAAATTGGTATTCAAAGCTTCCCTGCTTGACGTTCAGCAATAAAAGAGAGAGTGTGAAGCCTCCATCGTGAGTGATAGACAGGTGGGGAGGTGGCAGCTTGACTCGAAAGCCAAAAGGTCCCTTCTCTGTTTTTTGGCCCAGGCAACTTGGTGAATAAAATGTAATTACAATTATAGATTATAGTAACTATGTTAAAACAACTGTGGGTGTTGATCAAGTTTCATGGGTTTTTAGGGTGCTTTTGCGTCAAGGCGCCGATGGTTTAGGAAACCACAACTACTGTCGAAGTCCGAATAACTGTGAATCTCCGTGGTGTTTTACCGAAGATCCGAATACGACGTGGGATTACTGCGATGTTCCGAAATGTAACCAAGGCAAGTGACAACCATGCACAAGTTTAGATGTTAATGGTTGATAGCAATTGTATTGTATTGAAGCGAAACAGAAAAAAATAAGCATATTCGAACTACGTAAAAGAAAAGGTTGGCCACCAACAAGAGACCGTTTGAGGGTCTTCGAGCCAAGTGGCAACCAAAGTAGAATTAGATCATTGCCAGCTGGCGACAGACTTAAATAAAACGTCATTACAACAACATTGCAAAGGAAAAAAAAAAGATTGTCCATGATTTGCAGGTTTGTGATAGTACACGACTTCCGTCATTAACGCTAATAACTACATTTGTTTAGTTTGTGTAGATGTGAACATATTTTAACGGGGAGGGGGGCTTTCTTCCAAAGTTAATGTGAATCTCAAACCACAATTTTCACCGAATTTTTACCACCGGATTTATTCAAGTTCCATTTTTCGGGACCACATGCGTTGTTTGCCGATCTGCTTTCGAATTGGGAGCTCGCTGATTTTTAGCATACTAAAGAGAGGGTACCATGGTACAATTGCCCTATTTAAGGTATTGCATAAAGCCATTGTAAACCGATGCTATATCAAACCGTAACTGTTGCTTAATTAGCTGAGTTTCGGTTTGGAAATTTTTGCCCAGTACAAAAACATTAAGTACATGCAAACATTAATTGCCTGGCGAAAATTCTCTGATTTCGGATTTGTATCCTAGTCGTAATGTTGACTATTTTCCTGGTTTTAGCGCACAGTCTGTACTGCATGTTTCAGGGCTGCGGTAAGACAAGGGGACCGTGGCTGATTCAATCACGAAAATTCCAGCAAAAACGTGAACTTTTCTTAGTGACATATCAACTTAATTGATTTTTACCTGTTTTTTTTGCCGCCAAAAATCCTCGAATAGTTTATGAGGGAACCCTTTTGCAGCGGGCACAGGAGTAAATGCCCCTCCCCTAATATTGCCCGAGTGTTTCCATATCTTTTTTTATTTTTGTAGAACCAGAAGTATCCACAAGTGTCGACCCACTGACTTCTGCAATCGTAACTACGGAGCAAACAGGTATCGGTTTTGTGCATTCAAAACGAATACTAATGGTAATCAGAAATCCAGTAAAAACAACCTTTCCGCTTTACAAAACCTAAAAAATATTTCGATTGTAGTAGGTATGAAGTGATGAAGTTTACATTGGGTATTAAATTGTTGCTCGTCAATTCTCTTCGTTTTTGCTATTAATAATGTAGCCTACTATTGTATAAGTGCAAAACAAAATATTGTGTTATATCTCTATTTCAAGCATCTTTATACTGTAATTACTAATTATATAAAACCTATTACTGATGGACATCAAATTGGCTGAAAAGTACAGGAACGGTAATGTTGCAAATGATATGTGGAAGAACGTACAAGGATAAAATAAATGATGAAATCATTTATGAGATGACGAGTGTGGTGAGATTGGAAAAGTTTCCAAGAGAACAAAGATTGCAATGGCTGAGGAATGCGGAGAGAATAAAAAAAGGCCGAGTAAGAATCCCAGTCAAGACAATGCACTTACAAGTTGGATGCACCAAATTGTGCTAGATGGAACCTAGGCTGCAAAAACCGGCTGACCCATGCATGCGGGAAAAATCTGTTGGGCTCCGGGAATAGAAAGAAGATACGCACTCCTGAAGCAAAATGATGATCGATGTAAAATAGTCTACTAATTACCTACTGCAAGTAGTTATGGTTGGTAGGTTTACAAAACGCTAATGAACTTGTACCAGTTGTAGAATGTTACAAAAATGGTCAAGCTCTTCAATACAACGGTACAACTTCAACTACAAAATCAAACAAGCCTTGCAAGAACTGGCATAATGTCCTTCCCAACCTCTTTGTTACGTAAGTAGACTACTGTATTCTGAAATATCGGTAATTCGATATACCGGTCGTGGTAGCTGGACAAAAAAAAAAAAAGCAAACTGGGACAAAAAAGTGATCTGGGTTTATGTGGTTAGGCAAGTGTGCAAAGTTCCTGGATGATCTGCGTCCGTGAAATAGTTCGATAGTTGCTTAAAGAAATAATGTTCAATTTCGATTGTTCAAGATCTGAAAACACTTATGTCTGGCCCAGATGGGAGATTAAACACGTTCACAGTACTTGATGAAATCAAAGTACGTGGAAGTGTATGGAAATTTATACTTTACCGGCGTTTGTCTGTTTATGCTTGGCTTATTACCTTGTCAAATCTCAAGACGTTAGGTTTGTGCCAAGCTCAAATCGGAGCCTAATTTTTAATACTTAAGCTAGAAAGAAACGTCAGAATTTTTTAGAACAGATCTTATTGACTATTATTTGATTTTTAACATTTTGGAGAAACAATTGTTTAAAGCTGTTTATATTGTTCATTTATTATTGTATTTGTTTTGTTAGTTTATTTATATTGTTTCAGAACACCGCTATCATTTTCGTACCCAAATCTAGGAAATCACAGTCAATGCAGAAGTCTCAGTAACTATGAGCGCCCCTGGTGCTTCATCGAGGATGTTGAGAAAAATTGGGATTATTGCGACGTCCCACTGTGCGGTGGTAAGTGTTCTTAAGTCTTCGTGAATGAAAAAAATTGGTTAAAGTTAGGATAAAATTGTCACTGATTTGAGAAGCATGTGATTTAACGAAATGGCGAGGGGTGGTGAAGTCATTAGTCATACAAAATCAGGCCAACTCCGTTGACTGGGGAAGAAACCGGATCAAAATTGAATTGACGATGGTGAAGGAATTATCAGCCATTTTTTCTCAAAAGTTGCTCTTCAAGAAGTGGCTTTTTAATAAATTTAAGGAAATTTTTAATAATTTTTGAATCAGTGTTTTTTGCAAGACTTGAATTTAGCAGAAAGCCACACTAGCGATTGTTATCTTACGTCAAACCCCGGGTCGTACAGAGGTACAGTCAATACAACTAAAGACGGATTACCATGTCATGTTTGGAATTTACAATCGCCGTATGTCCACCCATAGTAAGTTTTTGGATAATTGGTTGGAATGAGCGTTATTGTTAATACCGAACTAGCTCCTGCCTAGCAAAATTATACACCAAAAATAAGAAAAACGTATTCCAAGTCTACTAACAAAAACAGGCTTTGAATTTTACTTACTTTCGAAGATAAACGAAAAAATTATCTTCTCGCACTCTATGGAATACTCCGAATGTATCCTCTGGAACACTTCAAATGAATTTGCCTTAGTTTTCAATGCAGTGGATATCTCAAATCTATGCAGAGCGAAATTTTTTTTTATTTTTAAGGTTGTTTGTTGCTACGTGCTGTATTCTAGTATTGGCAACAGAGTTATTCAAGTTTGCTAAACAAAAAGAACGAGTAAGCTTAGAATTTCATCCGCAATGATTTTGAGATATTCGCTACATTGAAACCCAAAGTAAAATCATTTGGTGTATATGACAAAAAGCAGATAATTTTTTCGTTTTTCTTCAAAAGTAAATAAAATTAAAAGCTTTTTTTCAGTAGATTTGGAATATTTTGTGCTAATTTCATTTGAATAGTTCTGAGAGTTCGACTTTAGGCTAGGTATGCCTTTGATGTTAGTGATGCAAGTGGTAAACAATTTGGGAGAAGCCGCCAAAAATTGTTTAGTTATTTAAGTCATCATGGTTGCCTCATGCACAATTAGCATTTTGGGCTAGAAATTTGCAGATGCTATTATTTTATGCTATCGTTTTCATATTCATACTTGGAGTTAAGTTATATAAAATCATTTCCGTCGCCGAGAGCGGACTTTTTCATCTTTGAGCCTTTTTAGTGGTTCATCATTATTGGATAAAATTTGAAAAACCTTTCGATTTTTGCTCGTCGTGCTAAAGGCACTTTACGTCTGTTTTCCATGAAACCGAATGGTCTTCTCGTCTGGAGGCCCAGTCTGACAAAAGATTTCAAACTAAACCCAAAAACGGGTGTATTGCGTTGGTGTGGTCAGAAAAAAACGCGAAGCGCCTAATTGCATTGATTATCCGCAAAAAAGTTTATTTAACTGACTTGTCTTTGCTTCTTCACTAAAGTGTCTAAACTGCCACAACCTTTTCAGCACTACTCACGATTATCCGAATAAAGGACTTGGAAATCACAATTACTGTCGCAATCCTGATGGTAGTGATCGAGTATGGTGTCTTGTTAATGATCCAAACATTTGGTGGGACTACTGTGATGTCAAAGAATGTCCTGGTGCGTTCAGATATATACGTTTATTTAACGGTTTATTGCTGTTGTAGCTTAAATGCTTTTAAGAGAATTATCATAACTTGAAAATGTGGCATTTACAAGAGTAAACAATGATAAGTAGACAAAGAAAATTCGATGTAGAGTGGTGGTGTGCTATTCGATTCTTTCCGAGGGTTGGGGGCGCTGAGAAACTCCGCGGAGACCCAGTGATCCGGCAACAGATTATATGGTTCAAAAATTGAGAAGGATGAGCTAAAAACAGCTCAGCTGAGAGCCTCAGAGTCAGAATATTTGAGAAAAAGACGATCAAAGTTTGCAGTGGATGTCCGCAGGAAGATCCCTAATCAATCGACTCCGCATAGGCAACAGGAAAGGACTGTGAAAAGGTGAGACATGACAAGCTTTGACCGAGATACCGACGGCACTCACCAATTCTGATGAGAATGTGAGAGACAGCTTATCCAGGTGTGACAGAAAGAGTGCCCGCTGCCCAGTGTATAATTAAAATCACATTGCTTACTGTTGCGCCCCATCAACGGAAAAGTATATTTGAACTTCGAACAGATCAACATACTGGATTTATTTTCGGAGGAATATGCTATAAACTATGGAATGAAAAAAAACAGAGGTTTTTAATAGTCAAAATATTTCTCTCATTATTGCTAAGACAGAAAGTTTTCTAATTTCACGAATTCCAGAAGCTTTACTGATTTTGTTGGTGTTTCAGCCGCAAGTAAAACTTCCATAACGATTTTTTACAGAAAGTACAACATTCCCGTTAATACCTAATACAACTAATGAAATATCGCCTACAACAACATTTGCTAATCAACCAACAAGCATTTTGCCAACAAGCACGGTTGTAACGGAAGCCACCAAAACGTCTTCGATTCAAACTGAGGCTGTGATTATATCGTCTACATTTTCTGAAGAGACTGAATCCAGATCGACCAGTACATCAACAACTGTTGATGCAACAGTACAACATACATCTGTAACTGAGGACAAAACGACTGTTCAAGTGCATAACACAACTACTACACATCAAACTAGCACTTCGGAAAAAGAAACCGTGAATTCGACTTTATCACCAACTTCTCCGCATACCAAAGAAACGGACAGCCTTACTTCGAAGTCGTTTTTGACTACGTCTTCATTGCCTATAGTTTTCAACGTTGAATGTTACGTGGTAGGAGATGCTCTCGGATATAATGGCACTGTATCGAAAACTGAATCCGGAATCTCTTGTCAAAAATGGTCCTCCCAGTATCCTCACGCGCACTCGTAGTAAGGTTTATTACTTTAGATTGGTTGTTGTGCATTAATTATTGGATCATTATAATGTTATATTTTGTTATTGAAGCATAACAAGTTAGGGTGCGGAAATTTTATTTTTTCATTGAATTGGCGATGCAAACTTACGACAAAAAGTGTAGTTGGCTGCAACTGATCTTAGACTAAAAACAGTTAAATTTTTAGACGTTTCGAACTTAAGGTACGTCTATCTTCGGTTATTAGTCCGAAACGTTTAAAAATTTTACTGTTTTAACTAAGGCTTTGCTGTCTTTAATCATAATAAATAAAATGCTGCACAATCAGAACGGAATACCAGTCTTGCTCTGTCAACTACTTTTTACACTTTTTTTTTCAGTTTACTACTGAATCAAGGAAACGATCTGTTTGGTGATCACAATTACTGCAGGGGATTAAACAACTACGAACAACCGTGGTGCTTAACCACAGATTCTAATGTTAAATCAGAATTTTGCGCTGTACCTCAATGCCCAGGTAATGTTAAATTTGCACTTCAAATTAAGTAAAATCTTTCATTATACTCGCTGTATCGCCGAAGCGTGTAACGAGTTTGCGGGGCCTATCTTCGCGGCATTAGCTCGAGCAACACAGCTTTTATTGAAGAAGCATCGCAGCAGTGGCGGGCCGTTGCAACACTGCGCAAAATTTGTCCGGCCCCGGGCTTGAACCTCCTGCTCCAGAGACGAACGCGTTACAGCTCGACTATATAATCGTGTAGAGTATGAGATAAAAACATCATTCACAAAGCGAGCATTGAGCGAGATTATGAATACGGTTTTCTGGCAAGCAAGCGACCTCAAAAATAATTGTATGTCTCTCGCTGTTTCAATTTTCAGACATGGGTTTGAAACCCACCCGTAATCATTTTTGACATCCTTAGTTAGAGAGATTAAGAGAAACATTCGAGATTAAAAATTACAGAAATACTAATTTAGAGAATCATTAGTTCGAGGAAAGAGAGCTATAGATATTATTTTGTTACTGATTTTTAAGGTTTGTAGGCCCATAGTTATCAAATTAATACATTTAAATGTTTTGGACGCCTGACGTTTGTTTATTCTGAAGTTTTTTAACTGATTCAAAAGTTAGCGCTTTGGCCTTTCCATGTATTTTTGCCAAAAGTTCTTTTATAGTATTTACGATTTTTCCACCAAAGGGCGAGCAATTTATCAACTGGGTGTACTACCAGTTTGACGAATAACTACCATCTACTACTACATGGAATAGAATCAGTTAAGCGTTGTACTTATTAGTAGATATTGTATCTGCTGGATTTGTTTTATCATGCATTAGTTACACCTATATCATGCATTAGTTACAACTTGATCATGCATTAGCTATAATTTTATCATGCATTAGCTACAACTTTATCGTGTATTAGTTTACAATTTTATCATGCACTAGGTACAGCTTTATCATGCATTATTTACAACTTTATCATGCATTATTTACAACTTCATCATGCATTAGTGAATCCACTGATATATATGGGATAATAATTAGGGAAAACACCTTTCCCTTCTACTTGAAGAGATTAAAAATAACTTTACAAAATGAAGCGATAAAAATAGTTGATAGATGTCAATACCGGGACGGCGCCACCTCGTTTTATAGTCGGTTTAAAATGTTACAAATTGATGATTTGTGGAAATATGAAATTGCTAAATTTGTTCACAGCACTATTTGCAACATAACTCCAAATTCGTTTCGCAATTATTTTCTTAAATCCGCCGAATATTCAAATCGAGCTACCCGACAATCTACTGATAATAAGTATCTGAACATTCCTGCTTACCGCACCACTAAATTGCTGAAGTGCATTAAATATCAGGGAGTAAAGGTCTGGAATACTGGTCCTCAAGAAATCACGTCATTTTCTTTTAAAAAATTGAAACTGCATTACAAAAAATTTTTGCTAGCGCAATATTGCAATTAGAGTCCCTGCGCGCCGTGCTCGAGCCATTTTTTGTCATTGAACTTTTCGATGATATTGAACCGTTCTTGCTTTGGCGTGCCCAAGTATTAAAAATTTATAATGGTTACAATTCGCTTTATTCACAAATTGAAATTTACTGGCAAAATTAGCGAGTTTTAACTCTGACGTGTATGTGGTTGCTTGACTCGATGACCGCAGGGTCCATTCACAACTTCTTGTCACATGCTAAGCAAAATACAAAGCAAACTGCCATTATTATTTACTATCACTATTCTTTTTGTTGGTTACTGTTTACAATTATCATGGTCATTGGTCACTGTATTTAGCGACTACACAAATTTGTCTTTTCTTGTCTTGTCTTGTTTGTTTTTTGTTCCTTTTTTTTACTACCGTGTTGTGCTACTTTGAGCGAATATGAAATTTGTAGTTTTGCATTCATGCTAATAAAAACGTATCTTGATCATTTATCCTTTGTTCTTATTTTAGTTTCTACACCAAAACCAAATCCACCTACGAACATCATTGATTGCTACAATGTGGCTGACCCACAGGCATATCGTGGTACCACAAATGTGACAAAAAATAAAAAGGAATGCATCAATTGGAAACAAATACCGTTTCTTTATCATATACTGTAAGTATAGCAAACATTATGCATCTTATTATTTTAAATTCATAGAAGCGATTTTCAAATTTTTTTCTGCGCACTTGATTTTCATCGCTAGTTTTCGGCTTAAATACTGTCCTTTTCGGTTTTTTTAGTACTTTGCTTTTTACATATCTTTGATCGACGATGTTCTGATTTTCTACATCCATCTATGCGACTGAACCAAGCACTGTGCATCGGTGTCCAACCACGCCAACGCTCAGCGTCCATTTTCAAATTTTGTTTGCAAGTCTTTGTTTGTCTGTTTTTTTTTTTTGGAGGGGGGGGCTGGGCCACCGCAACAAGTGGACTGTTTAGCTCCAATGAGAAATACGCGTCTTTCCCAAAAACACTAGTTGCGTTGCAAGTTTGGTAGCCGAACCGGGAGCCAGTTTCCTTTCGATATCTAATCCGACTGAGCTATCGCCGCCGCTTGGTATGTTCAGCATAACCGATCAATGGTCGAGTGGATCAAGAGTCTGCTACTGAAACGGTAGAATCGGGTTTAATTCGCGGTCGGGTTAAACCAAAACCTATAAAAATTGGTACCATATTTACACTTTCCCTGCTTGATATTTACCAATTAAAAGGTCAGAGCGAAGCTTCCACCGTGTGTGGTAGACAGGTGGGCAGGTGGCAACTTGACTCGAAGACCGAAAGGTCTCTTTGCTGTCTCCTGGCCAAGACAACTTAGTAAATAAAAGTTTAATTACAATCACAACAAAGTATACCTACTTATCTAGGAAAAATCACTTCAAGCCAACTGTTTTGAAAAAAAGTTAAGTGGTATTAAGCAATTTAGCATATTTGTTGCGATGACTTTTGTGAGCTTTGCTTAAGCGTTATCATTTTAATTGCTTTTGATATGTTTTCGTTTTTTAGCAATTCAGAGGATTTTCCGAAAGGGTTGGGTGACCACAATTACTGCCGGAGTCCAGATC
Source organism: Trididemnum nubilum (assembly GCA_963965965.1). Classification (NCBI taxonomy): domain Eukaryota; kingdom Metazoa; phylum Chordata; class Ascidiacea; order Aplousobranchia; family Didemnidae; genus Trididemnum; species Trididemnum nubilum. The sequence goes on along the minus strand of OZ014484.1, from coordinate 12,801,065 downwards.
AAGATAGAGTTTGGTGCTACTATACAGTCGATGGCTTGTGGGAGTATTGTGATGTTCCTGAGTGCTCGGGTAAGACACAGAAATTGTACAGTATATTTCTATTTTCTTCATCTAATTTTGTATTTTTTTTTAATCATAAGGCTTGAAAATGCGACTTATTTGCACCTTACTTAAAATTCTGCTGAACTTTTTTGACTCTTCAAAGTGAAGCTATGATTGTGACTTTCCTTGTAAGCATAAATCCTTGTAATCACAAAATATTACTATTCAAATTGTAGCAATATGGAATAAGAGGAGTTACCAATGATGTCATTAGATCTTATCTCACAAACCGTAAACAGTTTGTAACTGGAAACGGCTGTTCATCATCGCTCTTAGATATAAACATTGGGGTACCCCAAGGCAGTGTATTAGGCCCAATTCTTTTCCTCATTTATATCAATGACTTGTCTAATTGTTCCAACTTCAAAACAACAATGTATGCAGATAACAGTGTTTTGACATTGTCTCATAAAAATATAAATTGTGTACAAACTATGTTGAATTGTGAATTACGAAAAATCAGTGTTGGCTCAAATCAAACCAATTGTCACTAAACGTTAATAAAACGAATTTTTTGTTTTTTACTAAAAGCAAAGAAAAAATTTTTCCACAAATAATGATTGTAAAATAAAAGAGGCGAATTGCGTAAAATATCTAGAAGTATTTCTTGATGACAAACTCTCTTGAAACAAGCACTTAGAACACATTGTAACCAAATTATCGGCTGCATCTGGTGCTACCTATAAATTACGCATGCATATACCCCAAAGAGCTTTAATGTCAGTTTATTATAGTTTAGTATTGCAACATCCATGTCAAATGGACGCGCCCCAATGCGGTCGACCGGCTCGGTTGAACAACCTATCAAGTTATACTCCGGGCTGACTTAATAACCAATTGATCCGATTAATCTTTAACTTGTGGCTACGTTGGAGCTGACGCTACAGTATATTTTCATCTTCACTATGCAATTATTTGCTGGGAAAATTCTTCTAAAACCATAAATACAAACTACAAGTCAAACAAAATCGTCTCATAAAAACATTATGCAACAAATTTGGTACAAAAGACTTAAACCACTGTATGAACAACTGCAAGTCCTAAATATCGATAAAATTTACAAATTAAAAGTTGCCAAATTTATGGCCAAAGTCAATTTAAATAAATTGCCTGTATTTTGGGGCAATTAATTAATGATTTTTAGAACATTGTCCTCTTTTATGCGTACTCGACCCAAAGTACTTCTTCCAAAACATTTTATTTGCGAAGAACATCATTGGTAAAAACTAATCAGTCGCTTAAAACGTCTGGTTTTAAAATTTGGAATAGTTTACCAAAGCATATAAGAGATAAAGTTTTCACTTCAAATGGCAAAACATCATCAAAGATACTAAAGCTAGACTTTTTGCAATCCCGTACTTGTTTAGAAGCGAAACCATTGCTTGCGAGGGTATTAACGTGTTGGTCTGTCTGTGTGAGTGTTTTTTCTTCTATTTTTCCCTTTCCTTTTTTTACCAATTTTTGTCATTTTTTTCCTATTACCAAAATCAAACCAAAACTTCCCAATCGGGGTCGAAATCCCATAGCTGAATTTTGTGCTATTTCTAAGATGAGGAGCAGACTCGGCGACCGTGTCCCTTGATAAAGCAGCGTTCTTATTTTGATCATTCGCTCCTTATCGTCGTGCTAAATCGTGTCTTTAAACGTTTGCTGAATTTGCGATTTATGTATTTGTTTTTGCTTGACAATAAAAAAGGTTACTATTTTTTGAATGATGAGAATCGTCTTTTTCGGGTTTGAAAGTCAATTTGTTCTTGTTTTGCTTTAATTTATTTTTCGGGTTTGAAAGTCAGTTTATTCTTGTTTTGCTTTTCAAAACTGTAGAATGAATTCCGAAACTGTGGAATTAATTAATTACCATCCGACTTGAAAAACTATGCTCAAAAAATATTCGTGTATTTACTAAACATGTGAAAGAATATCTCCATGTTAATCAGCACTCAGCATAATTGCAGAGTTTGTTTTTTCGTGGATGATTTTTTTGCTTGTATGATAAAATCTTATCTTAAATATCGTGTCAGTGTAACACTTTTTGTATTGTAAATTTTTCATAAAATTGCAACCTGATGAAAGGCTGCAGACTCGACGACCGTGCCAATTCCACCAGAACTGGACTAAGGTCATTTGCAGCCTCTCACTAGAAAGACATAACTGCCATATAAGTTGAGTTATGTGCTTTTATTTCTAAAATGGTGACGTTTTTCTAAACAAAAATAAACGTACCGCCATTACTACTATGATGCTTTATAATCTTTAAGTCCAGTTTATTTACTTTTTTTTCGCTTTAAAATGGTCTAAAATATGCATTATAGAAATTGATATTCTACGAACAACCTCCACAGTCACACCAAAATCCACTTTCCCATCCACAGAGGCTGTTACATTTGCTGAAACATCAACTCCTATAGAACCGACGCAAAAAACATCTTTGGTATCAAAAATAGCTCCAACAACTACTGAAAATAATTCATTGTTGGTTTCAACTATTGTTGAATTGCCTGAACAAGCAACAGCAATCCAAACTATGACATCCCAACCTACCACTTTAAAAATATCAACTGCGTCAACACAGAGACTAGAAACAACTCAAAAGGACACAACAGACGCAAGTGCAACTGCCCAAGAAGAAATAACACCTACAAAAGAATCAACTATGGAGCAAGATACTACAACATCCTACGCACTAGAAACAACAACGGTAGAAAAATCAGCAGCTACAAAGCAAACTACATCAACTACAGAAACAACAATGACAGTAACAAAAGAATCTGCTACTGATCAAAGTACAACATCGACCACAGAAACAGCAACATCACAGAAATCAACGATGGCATTAAGTACAACAGCAGCTGTATTTTCAATATTAGAGACAACAAACAGAGCTACGGAAAAAACAATACAAAACTCAACTGCATTTTTAACCACGATCAAACCGCTTGACTGCTACCTGCCGTTGCATCCTTCCTCATACGCTGGAGACACATCCCTCACAGAAAATGGAGTTCCATGCCAAGTTTGGGATTCTGCTTTTCCCCACCGACACATTTAGTAAGTTTTTTTAATGAGCGTGTGCCGAAACGGGTGGTATTACCAGTTGTAATATACCGAAATTTCTATAGCAATGTATTCACCAATTTATAGTTTTGTGATTTTTGAGATTAATTTTGATAATAGCACTAGTTTTTAGCAAACAAAGCTTTCCACTGAAAATATCGCTCTGCAATTTTTTTTTTCTGCTTTCTTAATATTGTTTACTATGATTTTGCAGCACATCTGCAAACTTTCCCCACAAGAACCTCGGCAACCACAACCATTGTAGGAGCCCAGACGGCAGCCCCAAACCTTGGTGTTATACGATCGATCCAGACAAACAGTGGGATTACTGCAACGTTCAAATATGTCCAAGTAAGAATTGGTATTTTGCAGAATCTCGCTGGCTTTTTTAATGTCTAGAATATGAAATTGGTCTTTTCGAAGCCTTCTAGAGGAAAGACAACATTGTGTTTTCTTTACTTCTTGTTTTTTTTCTCTTTCGCAGTTTCTTTTTGGATAAAAATATATGAAACTGAAAAAAAATGTGACCTGTATAGCAATATTCATTTTCAAATGGGATTGGCTTTATAAGCACAATCTAAGCTTGAATCTGGACGCTGGCCCCTAATCATCTTAATCGATTCAAGCTTTGTTTTAGATGCTGTTTGCACGGATGCACCACTTTATTTAGCTTTAAAACTCCATAATTTTAAAACCAAATGCAAATAATTAACAGACGCAACCACGACAACTACCACAACAACACCTTGTCCTACTACAACCACCACTACAGTGCACACTACAACGGCAGCGGAGTGTTACGATCCTCAGAATCCAGCTTCCTACAGAGGAACACAAAGCACTACATCAACAGGGATCAAGTGCCAATCCTGGGATTTTTTGACTCCGCATTTCCACGGATAGTAAGTGAATCTTTTGGACCTTAGCATTTTTTACTTTTACTACTTCTTTCTTGATTTAAAAAAGGGTTCTACTAAAAAGGCGTAAGTTAATAGGCTCAGTAGAACCCTAAATTTATTTCAACATCTACCCTTAACCCCTAACCCTAAGTGTGCTGGCTTAAGAAACACCGTCAAAAAAAAATTATAGATATTAGATAGTGAAAGACTGCTATTTATTTAGTAGAATAGACGAAGAAATGCATTCGCTTGTTGAACTGCACTGTATTTAAAACACGTTTCTTTATTGATACATCGTGTAAACCAAGCAATCTCAACGACAAAAAATGCGTTGTGTTCGACAAAATTAACGGTGGTTTGTGATTTTGTTGCGTAGATGCAAAATCTGAACTACTATTTTGAATTCCTTGCAGCACATCGGCATTGTATCCTAACCGTGGATTAGGCCGGCACAATTTTTGCCGATCACCACTGAATGGCAGTGAGCCGTGGTGTTTCACTGAAGATCCAAGTTGCCGAACAGCATATTGCGGAGTTCCTCAATGTTCTGGTATGGGTACTTTTGTCATAATGTGTTAATCACTAAATGTATTGTTTTTGGTTTAGTTAAGTTGGGTATTGGATTATGAATTAAATTATGATTTGTAGTTGAAATTTTGTTTATTATTTGATTCTCTCATTGGGTTTTGCGTTTATGTTCTCCAAAATTTATTTTGTTTTCAGATACGACCATTTCGGTTTTGCCTGAGTCCACCACTCTTGCTGAAGATTTGTTCCCAGAATTAACGACTGACAAAGCGGTTGAAGCAACCACTGAAATTAAATCATCCACTAAATCAGTTTCAACAGCCGAATTATTTACTGACGCAACCATAGTTTCCACAACAACCATGTTTTTGGAACCAGTCTCAACCAGCGAACCATTATTAACTAAAGATTCGACAGCAATTATAAAAGCAATTACGACCTTAGAACTTATCTCCACAGATGAAGCACGAACCACAAAGTTACCATTTACAGTTGAAGACGTTTCAACCTTCACCGCACAACCATCTTTGGAGACTAATAAAACCACATCGTTTGGATCATCTTCGCCTACCACCGAAATTGAAACCATTGAACCCTCTACACCATCAGACCAAACTACTACTAGCGAACCATTAACGACCACCTCCGAATCTAGACCAAGCACTATGGAAACATCATTGGAAACAACAGAACATACCATTAAACCATCATTTCCAACTACGGATGGTACAAGTATGAAACCATTTTCAACCAATGAACCGCTCACATCATCGCCAGACTTGTCTACGACTACTGAACCAACTACAACCACCAGATTAACCACAACTGATCACATTAGCACTAGTGTACCCAAAATGACGTCAGAGAAATCAGTCTCCATTATTGATTCATCAACCACAATCAAGACAACTGCGCCAGTCTTGAACCAAACAACCACCTTTTTGGGACCAAATGTTAGCACAATTTCAACTCGAATCACTGACTCAACTTTTCCAACTGAGCAAACACCGCCACCGCTTACGTCACGAACACCAGCTTTTCCCCCTTGTAAATGGACCGAGTATAACAAAGTTGACAATGACATTTGTGGAAAAAGTTTTTTTCGCAATATTCAGCCGAAAGTAGTTGGAGGTAAGTAACATCGTCGGAGGTTTTTTATGTCGCAAAATTTGGTAAACTGCATTAAAAATTATAGTATTGTTTATAGGTCTAGAGAAAAAGTGCTTTAATGCAATCATAGAATTTAGTATAGCTGTCTGTTTCTTTTAAAATAAATTTTTGAAAAATTATTTCAATCTTAGCTTAATGTGCTCCCATAAGTTCAAAGCATTACAGGTTTGAAATGAGTATTATTTTAATTTAACTTGTCTTTGCAAAACCTGGCATTTGTCATATTTTAAGCGACGGGTTGGTTGTAGATTTTGAAAATTATGTCGAGGCGTTCTGTAGATTTCACTATGCTTACTTATCTCTGTACTGTTGAAGACGGATACGAACCTCAATCCTATTCATTTTTTTTCAATTGGCTAAAGCTGATATGCATAGTTTGCACCGTCATGACATTTATTCTTTCTTTATTGTTTTACAGGTGAAAGAGTACCTACTGGTATTATTCCGTGGCAAGTATCCCTACGTCATACCAGCAACGACAGCCATTTTTGTGGAGCTGTTTTAATCAGTCAATTTTGGATCTTGTCAGCTGGTCATTGCTTTGAAAAGTGCGTAAAAAAGTTTTCATAAATGCTTACTGATCTTCAATTTTTTCCCCTGGCAAATTAGACATAGTGCTGCTGACTGCTCGCGGCTAGCCGCCCTGAGACATTTCTTCACCAAAAAAAGGGGAACTTGTATTGTTTTAAACGAACCAGCAAACTTTGGGTTGAGGCGATTTTTTAATTTTCACAAACTTTCAACCTCATGTCTAAGCAAGTAGATTTTTCGACAACTTATGTGAAATAAGACCAATTATTTTTGACGTTTGGTAAAACTGCGAGAACAAAATGGACAAGTTTATTGGGTGCAGTAATCGCTGAAATCTGGTTATTTATAATACGGTAGGCTACTGAATTACAGAAGTTGAAGTTTGCTTCTTGAATTTGGCATATGTTCCTAATTTTTTTCATGCCAAAGTTTGCATTGTTCTTAATTTGTTCTTAGATTTTGAACAAAATTGAGCCTCGTGTTATGTAGAACCAGAAATCTGCAAGTATCAAACACGATTGATTATGTAATTGGTTCTACTGAAACTGCAGAATTTGTGTTTGTGTTTCTGTTATTGCAAACAAAAATATTTTTCACTTTTTACTCGTATTTAGCTATTTTGTAGTGTGTACAAACCCAATTTATATTATGGCTATTTGGGTAAACTAACGATATCAAGTGATGAAAAAAATCAAAAGAAAATTCAGCTTAGGCTGATTTGCCGGCACGAAGATTATGATGATGAATCTTTTCAAAACGACATTGCGATGATAAAGGTATTGTTAGGTATTTAATTGAAGATTTTTGTATAGAGTAAGCATACTAGAGCGACTGGCCAGTTGGTCGAGTTATAAGCGTTTGTCTCAGGAGCAGGGGGTGTGGGGTTCAAACCTAAGGTGGGTTAAATCGACACTGTGTGTTCAATCGTTGCGACGTTGCTTCGAAAAGGGCTGTGTTGCCCGGGCGCATTGACGCGGAGATGGGTCCCGCAAACTCGTTACACACTTCGGTGTGATACAGCGAGAATAATAAATTCTATGATTTTTTTTACTGTAACTTAAAGGAGTTTCAGTATCAAGTCATTACCAGTATTAAGACAAAGTTTGTTAAATGGTATATTTTTAGTTAAGTAAAATTATGTGTTCATGCGGGGCTGTACCAATTACCGGAGATGGCAAATTCACCACATCTATTCATTGACGATTGAAATATCTCTCCACCATTACACTAAGGGTCTTATGCACCAACGTAGATTAACTTTGATCCGAGGATCAATGAAACTTAAGGGAAAAAATTTAAACAAATGGCCAGGCAAACTGCTGTAATCGTTACGCCATTCGAAAACACCACCTCTAAAGTTGCAAGTCCAGTTTTTATTTAATAAGTTCATCGGGGGCGAAGAGAGAAAATTGGTAACCCAAGGATCAAAGTTAATCTACTTTGGCGCAAACGACCCTGAGATCTGCCTAAAAAATCCTTCGTAGCCAAATCAAGCTTGAAGTTCTATTTGTAACTTTCTTGTCTTGAACTTTGTGAGGTCACTGATTTGCTTTAATAATTGTGAGTCTTGATCTTTTATGTAGTTAACTGAAGCAGTTGAATATACTCGTTTAATTCGTCCGGTTTGTATGCCTTGTTCACCCATAAATGACAACATTGAAGTTTTTGCGAGTGGCTGGGGAAGCACGACATGTAAGTTGCACTATATAGCTCGCCCTACACTTGGTGAACAGTCATAAGCGTACGAGGGCATTTCGAACAAATCTTTCGGTGATCAAGAGGTATACTGATGAGGGCGTTCAACGAACTCTTGGTTATGTAAATCGTAGATATATTCGCACGCTTATTATCTTTATCCAAGTATAGGATGCGCCTTGTACAATAAAAAGAGATTTGAAAGGGACAATCACTACATTAGAGGAGAAAAAATTTTTTTTCTGACTACCCTGCTAAGGCTCGAACGTTGAAAGCAATGTTATTGAACTTTAATTTTTTTTTTGTTTTTTGTGCACTTCAGCAGTTACGTAATTAAAATTAAATGGAATTGACTATAACCAAATTTGATTATGAAATTTTTGATTTTTTACTTTGTTTTTTGAACACTTCAACAGTTACGTGATTGAAATTAAATAGAGTTGGCTATAACCAAACCTAATACCGGTACCAGTAGTATATCTTGGATTTCCCGGACTCGCTGAAATGTAAAACATTTTTGGGTTTGGAACTTTCGCGTTTCAACCTAGTTTTAATTTTAACACTAGTGAATTTGAAAAAGTAGCATTGAAAAGCCAATTATCATTTTATTAGTTATTGAATCTAGGTTTTAGTGATATTTTCTAGGAATCTTAGTGTATCTTTGCAAAAGCTACTCTTTTATGCTGATATTGCAAGACTTTATTATCAGCACTTGTTGTTCCATTGGATATTATAGCTCTTCATCTCACACAACAGACTTATTTTTCTTGCTTAGATAAAAAATCAACTGAATTTCTGCGGATTGTTAATCTATCCTTCTTATCACACCTAACTTGCGAGCGATACATTCCCGACCTTTATCAAGGTGCTGTGTGTGCTTGGGACGAAGAAGGAAGAAGAGACACATGCTTGGTATGTCACTTTTAAGTCAGTATTAATTTCGGTTCTGAGCGATTGTATATGGTAGTTAGTTGTCAATCAGTGGCGCAAGCAGGGAATGGGCTAAGGAAGCTTCATCCCCCCTTAGCCAAGTCATTTAGAAAATTTAATCACAAAGCGTTTAAATGTGTATTGGACTTGGCTTGTCAGTAAGGGTTGAAGACCGAAGCCGCTGGGCAATTTAAGTCTTTTAAATCGTTTCCAAATCTTGGCAGTTTTTTTCTTTCAAATAATGTAATTTAAATAACTTAAAATAAAAACGAGAAAAATGTGATTTAAATAACTTAAAATGGCTGTTTTCTCCGAAAAAAAAAAAAAAAACAACAAAAAAAAACAACAACAACAACGCAAAATTGCCCAACGGGCTTCAACTCCAGACCCCGTCGGTAGTACGCTTGAGTTGCACCAGTTTGCAATTGGTTAGTTTGGAATTCCAGACATAGATTGCAATGGTTAGGGCATGTGGAAAGAATGGATAAAGAACAGAGAGGTCCAGTAAATCACAAATCTTGGAAATGAAACTGTCAAAAAAGTTAGTCCAAAGAAAAAAGGTGGCGGACAGAGATGTCAACATCAGAGGGGTGCGAAGTTTGGATGCAAAAGATCGTAACCCATGGGGAACTCATCCGACCGAAGAAATCTAATTGCGAGATAGACCTGCCAAACCCGAGGACCTTGACCAGAAATAAAGCTGTGGTGCTCCTCACCCTCCTGTTGTTTCTTTCTTTCCAACACTCTTTCCGTTTCCGCTTTCGAGACCGTCATTTTTTTCTTTTGTGGTAGTATTTTTAGGCGAGTTCTCTCGCACGTGTTTCTTTTTCGTTTGCTGTCTGAAGCATTAAAAGATGTTGTTCATGTATATGTGTATATTTATTTGTTTGTGGTGGATCAAAATAACCGATTTCCCACAAAGCTCATCTTCATCTTGGAGCAAAACGATTATGATGAAATAGTTTGATGTAACAAAAACTTTTGTTATAGGCTGTCAACAATTGTTTTTAGGGAGACGGCGGGGGCCCCCTAACTGTCCTTGATAATGATCGCTTTGTGCTGGTAGGAATTACTGCGTGGGGTTATGGATGTGCCACACCTAACCGACCAACACCAGGAGTTTACGTCGATGTAAGTAATTGTGCCAAATTAACTATCAATGCTGCTAAATTTAATGCACTTGTAATTTCCAATGTATCCAATAAACCGCCAGAAAACGTGACAATAAATTGCGGTGGTTTTTGAATCGCGACACAAACAAAATGTCAAGTACCTGGGTTTAATTATAGACAACAAACTATCGTTTCAGAACCATATTAAATATGTTGAACAAAAAAAAGCATGTGCAATTGGTATAAGAGGAAAGCTAAAACATTACTTTCCAAAAAACATTGCTGCAGCTTTACTATGCTCTTGTGTATTCGCACTTAACTTACGCGCTCCCTGCTCCTAGGGGATTTACCAACAAGCGTAGTCTTGAAAGGCTTACAGTTTCATTAAACCGTGCCGTGAGCATTATTTATAGCGCCAAAAATTCCGATAGTCCTAATCCTTTATACAAGGAATTGGACATTTTAAAACTCAACCAAATTTTCCAGCTAGAAGTAGCAAAAATCATACATCGAATTTTTATGAAAGAACCTTGAAACTTAGGTAAGTATTTTGTGAAGTCATCACAGGCACATACCCGATTAACACGCAGATCGACTTCTATCACCTTTGCGATCCCATTTTTCAAAATCAACAAACTTTGACAATTATTTCTTTATCAAAAAGTTTGCATCTGGAACTGCATTCCTAATAATATTCGTACTTACCCTTTCCAAAAACCCCTTAAGCAGCATTTAATTGATTCTTGAAAAAATGTTCACTTGATGATCAACGAATTTACTCGAGAATAATTTAATAGAAATATACTCAAATTTAAGCTCGTACTCGTGCAGGTGCTCACATTTTTGAGCGACTGCAATAAAAACTTTTGGTGGGTGTTTGACTAGAAGACTTACCATAGGCGTAGCCAGGATTTTTGATTGGGGGGGGCCCAAATCACAATTCACCTGCAATGACGTCATCAACAATTTTCAAAAAAGGAAGTTTTTGTGGGACAAAGTTATCGTAGAATGGAAGATGTAAGGTCGTAGCCTGTAGGCACTTAACCAAAAATTTGCTAAAGATAGAGGGCGAAAATTAATTGTTAGAAAGTGTAAATGTCTAACGTAGAAGACGAGTTGAGTTACGTAGTGTACTCATTCGTATCACAAACGGGGGTCTGGGGGCGGAGCCCCTAGCCGCCGGTGGCTATCGGGGTCTGGGGGCGAAACCCCCAGCCGCTGGGCGATTTTTGTAAGTTTTTTGAAAAAAAAAGCTATTTTAATCTCATTGGATTACATTTTGCACGTATTTAGAGCCATTTGAAAGAACTAAATTTTTAACATTTGAAAGCCAATCGAAAAAATTTAATTGTTCAATCCTCCTTTTGCTTGCAATCAAAGTCCTAAGCACGTTTAAAAATAATAATTCACTCGGAGATTTTTGCTTTGTCATGAAGTTAACCAGTTATAGGAATATATGTACGGCCAGGGGGCCTAGGTTCCCTCAATTCAAATTCAATAATTTGTTCAATGATCATTTTCCTTAGCTATTTTTTAAAAAAGTATTTTGTGCGTAAAAACTGGCGAGGTGAAGGTGAATCGTTATTGAAAAATGGTACAATAGATGGTTACCTAAACATGTTATTCCCGAGCCGAATTTTTATTGCGCGGGGTTTCTGGCACTCAGCGGACTTTTGCAAAATCTTCCTGCTGAATATAAGTGAAGAACAAAAAACACTGTGACACATGCCAATGACAATACGGCGCTGGTTATTGCATTACGTTCATAAAAATTGTTGATGAGGGCCAGAGGTAGCAACTTTTAGGACAAAAACTCTTGATTTCACCCTGGTTGTACGTTTAAACTGGTTGGAAAAAGCTGAATTAAGGGGATGCGCCAGGCCCCCTGGTCGTCAATATTATTTGTTGTTGATTACTGTTGTATGCGTGTACTGTTGTACGCTAAGATGCTACAAGAAACTGAAAATGAAGAAACAAGGCTTTTTTGTCAAACTTTTGTCATTGGTGGCATTTTGATTGAGGGGGCCCGGGCGCCCTGGGCCAGCCCCCTGGCTACGCCTATGATTTTGAAATAAGATCGTGCCTTTCAGTTCTTTCCTAAATGAAACATTTAAAGCAAAATTAAAATAACTTTTTCTGAAACGTGGAGGATTCGAGTCAAGTCACTTAACAGTTATTTGAAACTTCCAAGAATTGCATGATGTTTTATAATGACAAGGACACGTGGTCGTTATCATTATTACTTACTTTAGTACGCGTAAATCCTAAATTAAAGAAACTGCAATTCCAGACAAGCACAACATACTGGCTATGCTCTCATTATATTTATCATTGGTAGTATTTCAATTGGGGGTTTGTATTAACGCCTGTGTTATAGCATTAAGTTCATAATAACGTTAACCGAGGGCCTGGGGTTACAACTTTTAGGACAAAACTCTTAAATTTCCCACAGGTTTTGCATATAAATTGTAAAAAATTTGAATTAAGGGGCCCCTAGCTCGGGACCCTTGGTTCAAGGGGACTTAAGGTCCGGGACTAGGGGGCCCCCTGGTCGTCAGTTAGGGGCCTCATGGTTGTCGGTAAGGTGCCCCAGGACCCTTGGTTGTAAATTAGGGGCCCTGGAGCCTCCTGGTTGCTGGTTAGGGCCCCCCCTGGTCGTTAGTTATGGCCCTGGTAGTCGGACAGGGGTACTGGGCTACCTGGTCATAAATTAGGGGCCCTGGTTGTTGGTTAGGGGCCCCCTGGTCGTTAGTTATGGCCCTGGGGCTCCCTGGTAGTCGGTTAGGGGCTCTGGGGCTCCCTGGTTATAAATTAGGGGCCTGGGGCCCCATGGTTATTGGTTAGGGGCCCTTGGGCCCCCTGGTTGTTAATTAGGGGCCCTGGGACCCCCTGGTTGTCCGTTAGGGGCCCTGGAGCCTCCTGGTTGTTGGTTAGGGGCTCCCTAGTTGTTAGTTATGGCCCTGGGAGCCCCTGGTAGTTGGTTAGGGGCTTCGGGGGCCCCCTGGTTGTTGGTTATGGCCCTGTGGCCCCTGGTTGTCAGTTAGGGGGCTCGGGGGCATCCTGTTCATCAGTTAAGGGCCCCAGGGCCACCTGGTTGTTGGTTAGGGGCCCCCTGGCTGTTAGTTAGGGCCCCCCTGGTTGTTAGTTATGGGCTCCCTCGTCGTCATTAGTATTATTGTTAATTACTATTAATGCGTCATTACTAAAAAAAATTGCAACTAAACAAACGCTAGGCTATGTTGTCATAATTTTCATCACTTTTTTATCATTGGAGGGATTTTAATTGGGGGGGGGGGGGGCGCCCCCCTCCGGCTACGCCTATGAGACTTACGCACTAGTACGTCCTTTCACAGCATCCGTTCGTGTTATTTAAATTTGGGAGTTTTAATTATTCTTGCACAAAAAAAAATAAATAAAATGAACTGTCTTAGTCGATCTAAATAGCTTGCCTTGCCGTGCAGTCGTGCACTTCATTCTCTTTACAGTTCAATATTTAACGGTAGTGAAGCATGCATCGATATCCAGCGAGAATTAAGTGTAATGGATCAAGAAGCATTTAGAACATGTTATCTTTACTGAATATTAGCATTCTATGACCAATCGTTTTCGATATATTTTATTTACATTTTATGAAAAATTCTCCTTTGCAGTTTTGCTTGACTCAAAGACCTATCGATCCTTTTGAAGTCCCCGTGTCCTTTTCTTGTCAAATTGCTAATAGTGTACATTAACACGATTATGTGTCTTGTATTATTCAAGTGCTGTGTTCGAGTAGGACGTCATAAATGTTGAGTTGCCAGTTGAAACTAACTTCCGCAAATTTTTAGTAACTTCCACAATCCACATGTAGGCCTATTAAAAAAAACCTACTCAGGGAAGCTAGGTAGCTACACTGCTTGAAGATGCTTTTGACTTTTGAAATACAGAAGATCGGAAACGACAGGTCGTAGAAAGCTGATTTGTTAAAACATGTTTTATATGTATCTTTTATCAAAGTGTTGCCGAATGCTTTAACCCCCCTTGTTGAAATGGATTTAATGTAGCATTGTCACTTTGATAAAAGTACATCTGGCAGGGCGATAAAACCGCAAGGTTCGAGTTTTCTGGGTCGAACTTGTATTTTATCATCTTTCAACGTATTTTGTTGTAGGTACTTCATTACCAAGACTGGATTATTGACATTATGCAGCTATTTTGAGTGGATATGAAGAATCTTTGAAAGTTTTTTTTGTGTGCGTCGTTGTGCTTCAGGGGGGAAGGGGAGGGGTTGGGCTGCAATAAAACAACTTTACGTTGACAGATTCCGAGCAATTTTTGCAAATAAATGGGAATTGAGAAATGATATTTCGAGAATACAGAACAAAAATCTTCGCAAAAGTATCCCCCGTACTTGCGGATGTAACGGAACTTCGGTTCTTAAAGCGATGTTATTGTGAATTTTTTTTTTCGATTATTGGCATAAATTGTTAGTGAATGACCGAAAACGTATTAGCTGATTCGATCAAAATGACCAAAAAAATTAGCAAGATCTTGCATTCAATGCTTGCAATGATGAAAATGATCGAAATAAATTCAGAAATGATCCAAAAAATTATGTCCAAATTTGGTTACGTAAGACAGAAATTTCTGAGCGAAAAAATAAACCCACTGCTACTGCTGTTCACAAAAAACATTTTTTCCATGAAAACAAAATCATAAATTTTTAGTGACATTTTATTTACGACGTTTAAAAAAAACGACACCACGAAATACTTACACTCGCGAACAATAATTTTTTACTTTGACCGAGTGCATTGAAAGAAAAAATATTGTACGCAAATATCCGCATAACAGTAAAAGAGCAAAAATTCTGGTCAGGTAAAGAAGCAAATCGCTTAGTTTATCTCGAATTTAGCACAAAGAATTGGGCATTTTGGAGGGGGGGCAAACTCAAGCTATTTTCATGTAACATTCTATCTAAACGCTCACAATTTTTGGGATATCTTTACGTTAGGTACCAAGAACTTTTTTAGTTTCATCCAACTGGCAATGAGCAGTTGTATATTTAAAAAAGACCATCCACTTATCTACAAGTGGTGGAGGCCCAGTCACCGGAAGACTTGCAATTCCATTCCGAAGCCGGAAAACATACACTAGGTACATGCGTATGTATGAATACATTTTGTTGAAACTAATGGCGAACATAATCACAATATTTTCAGAAGAACAATCACCGAATTTGTCATTAAGTTCGCTATAGCTAACCATAAAGCGACACTAAAGCAACAAAAATTATAATGGAAACTGTTAAGTTAATTGCAAAAATCGAATCGGAATTTGGAGATACACTGGAAAGGTCCTAGTATGAAGTTGCAGAACAGAAAGAGATAATAGTTTAAGATCTATATCTACCTTGGTTAGCCGACAAATTGAAAAAAGCAAGGTCCACACAGCAAGTGGTTAAGTCCACAACTGTTAGTCCGCAACCCTTTACTGGAAAGCCTGTCAGTTTATAAATGATGAGTTATCCATACTGACGACTTGAAAACAGCAAAAATCAAACTAGGCTTATATTTAGCCAGTCGGCTTGTCCGTTGCCCAGACACTGCGGTCTTTGGTTTCTAAAGTGAAAATCTCACATCCGCAAAAATCCTGGTATTTTGGACATGCTAACACGTTAAATGCAAGTCACCAAAGGTTTTACACTTTTTAACAAGATTAAGTGGTACGATACCATAAGGTGAAAGCATTACCAAAAGAGTGCCCAGAAATCGAAAATAATTGGACTTCTCTTAGAACGAAAGGAAGAACTTACTCTTAGTTAGTAAAAAATCGGTTAGAACATGGTGCTGTTATAGAACATAGCACATTCTCGCAGTAAAATTAACTTTTGTTACTAAATACTGTTTTTTTTTACGTTTGAACAATGAACATTGCACCTCACGCGGTTAAAATTGTGAACTTTAGACCCGATTATAGTTCATAAAACATAAAACAAATGTGATCTCACAACTTACATGCCATGATCAAAAGCCCAACATAAACATCCAATGCATTCATTAAAACGATTCTATTTTGTTTATCAACAATGACTCAGAATAACGTACTATACCAACGATGCAGTTGATTTGTTATGAAATTTTTTTTGACTCACGCAATCTAGTCTATGACGTAAGAAAGTGAGCCAGAGTCTTATATCGTAGACCGACAATGGCTACACACTTTGTACAATGCATATGGAACAATTTCCAAGAACACGAGGCTTTATTTTTCCTCAAAATTTAAGAATAACCCCAGTTTCGGCATGAAAAAAAATATTGAAAACGCGGACCAAATTTAAAAGGGAATGAGTGTTTCACAGAAATTTTCAAGTAAAACGAAAATGAGGAAGATACATCCGCGCATTTTCATTTGTTTTTTTAGGTTAAGATTAAGGCTTGAGTTAGGGTTTGGGTTGGCTTGGCATGAGCTTTGGAGTAGGGATTTGAGTTTAGGTTACTCTTGGGTCAAAATTAATACAAAACTAGATACCAATTTCTGATGAAATTGTCTCTTTCCATATTAAAACATTAATTTCTGTTTATTGTACTTAAACAAAAAAAACAACAACAGATTTTAGCAATCATAGAAAGACTTTCCATGATTACTATATTAGAACAAAAGGCAATCTTTAACCAAGCAAATATGAATCTGAGTCACTTATAAAACTTTCACAACACTCACTGCATTACGTCGAAGCGTGTAACGTGTTTGCTGGGCCCATTTCTGCTCCATTGCTCCCAGGCAACACAGCTCCTTTCGAAGACATGTTGAAATAGTAGCGAGCCGTTGGCAACACTTTGTCCGATTTGACAGGCCAAGATTCGAACCTCAGACCTCCCATTCCAGAGACGAACGCGTTATCGCTCGACCAACTAGTTGATGTGTCACTTCACTCTTCTCAAAATTTACTGGCCAGCCTCAACTTAAAATTTACTGGCTCTCGTGAAAACAAAGAGTATGCCTTTTAAGCGATTCTGGTTGGCACTGTAAGTTATTTTCTTCGGCATAATTATCAACAAGAACCTTAAAACATAACTAAAATGCAACGATTCATACAAAAACTAACGCCGGACGTTAAAAAAACAACCAAAAAATTCAAGTGACAATAAAACGATAAATATTGTAAGTAGAAGGAAAAATATAATAGGGAACAAAAACATTGTATTCTGGTTGCTACAAAACCAGTTGCGTAGCGGTTACACACCAATTTAAATGTTTAAAAACGCATTCACGCTCTCAGGAAAGGTCTCGAAATCTCCACATATCCAGAACAGTGTATGCTAGCTAGTTGGTTACTTAGAAAAAATTAGCTAAGAAATTAGACATTTGATAATTTGAAGGTTGAAAAATCCGGACTTTTTCGGGGTTAACTTCTTTGGTGCCCGTTTTCTAGGCTCGGTCTACAGTGGGCATAAAATTGTGAGCGTACGAGCATATCCTGAGTTTATTTTAACGAACTGGCAGCTTGTACGCTCACGATTTTAACGCCCACTGAAAACAGGGTCGCAAAATTTTTGCGATCTGGCAAAAAAGAGCACTTGTAAAAAATTTCATGCAGTGAAAATGCTCCAATTCGAAACTGACCAACTGAAATTAAACTGTATGAGTAATTTCGGAAATCACCAAGCACCAATTAGTAGTCTATGAAACAGAATCTTGCATAATGAAGATATTGAAAAAATGAAAACGATGCAACTCGCGCACTTTGCGTATTAGCTCAAGTGCAATACCTCGTACAAACTGATAATGTTGAGGCTAAAAGTAAAAACAAACCAAAATTTACGTTTTCACAAGTAACAAAAAAACTTGTCGCGGTTGATCAATCAATCGAAAAAATCCCCTCAATGCCTTTTTCAAGGAGTCCAAAAAACACAGTGTCCCAACTAAAAAAGATCAAAAAAGATGTGGCAGAGGCGAAATTAAACAAATCGTCATTTTGTTCAAACATAAGCAAAGCAAACTGGCTGGTTGGTATCGAAAGAAATGAAGATGCGCCAAACTTGAATCAACACCTCCCTAATACAGAACATCCAAGCGTCCTACAAAACCGCATTCTTAATTCAAGATTTACAACGAGATAAGTACCGGTGGTCAAAGATAAGGACAGTCTAATTTAATCGCAGTGGTTCTATTAATGATCAAGAACCTTATGACCGCAGATCAATTAGAGCTGGTAGTTACGAGATACTCCAAGCCTAGTTGGCAATGCTTATAGATCTTTTCCGATAAGCAAAAAACAGAAGTGAGTTGCACAAACACCATACAAATGTAATTTTGACCCCTAAAAACTAGCACTCGTCCACAATTTTAAGATAATTCGATTTTGTATGGAACTATATTCGAACAGCCGGTACCGCATTTATTTGCCTTGTTTTTTCCAGGTATTGGCGTGGCTGATTGTTTCGCATCTTATTGACACATTTCAAGATATAATGCATTTCTTCCCTTCGTCTCCGATTATATTCCCGTCTTGCCGTTCTATTTCTTTTATAATTCCTTTGAAAATGTCTTGAACATCCTGTAAAAATATTAAACGCTGTTCAGTGAAGTGGTATAGATCAACTTAAATCAGTGCGTAAATGTTTTAAAGTAGTACCAAAGGTGCAACGGAGACTTAAGCCTCTTCATAGGGAATGTGAGCGATACGAAACAAGCCCCTTAAGCCTTGGGATCCGACAACAGAGATCTCAACAGTTATTTTAGCAGGACTGCAGGAATCTGTCCCACAGAAAAATACTTCAAGCTAACAACTCAATGACTTGCTTTAGCCTGCTACTATTGTTAGTTATTAAAACAATTTTGCCAACTCACGCTCAAATATTTGTCCGTAAATTTGAATATAATCCAACAAAGATCTTTTCATAACGTAATGCTAGTTTTAATAGCTGCTACGGTTCTTTTGTAAAGCTTGGTTAGTCGAAATAAAGCAAACGGTATAGTTAGTCGTTATTCATTAGAGTTTTGCCGCAGCGATCTTTCTAAAAATCCAATAAGATTTACAAAAACACCTGTTTATTTTTTGCTGAAGCGAATTTTATCAACATTTTTAAAAACACTACCTAATTTCGTGTTACAGATAGCAGAAACGACTTTCTACAAAAACACTGAGAAGTAGAGCACACTACAAGATGTATTTAATGAGTCAAATGTAAAAAAGCAACAATCAAACTTGAATCATGAGCAATGATTACTAATTTCTTTAACAATAATCGGTTTAGAACAGCCTTGGAATTACATTATGAATACTTAAGATTATGTTACGGTGAATCAAAACTGGGAAATTTGAATCAGCTAGAAGGGCGGGAAAAACCGAGTGTGCTTAATTTTAGGCCTCATTTAAAACAAATGACCAAATTTCAGTTATATAAGATACTAGTATGTTTAATAAATACGTAGGATTCATAACATGATAAAACTGTTACTTCCTAGAATGGTTGTGACGATTCAGTTTAAAAAACCATTTTGCTGAGAAAAAATTATAATCAACAAGAGTCTCGCTCATCAAAACACGGCTTAATTTAGTGGTTTAACTCCATAGTGAAAAGAATATTTGCAATTGAAACGCTACAATTGAGTACGATTCCTGCTTGGTTTAAAGACTAGAAAAACTAGGTTTCCTTCGTGCTGTTTAGGGAGAATGCGGTGGTCAGGTGGGCAAAAATAGCTTGGCTTGAAGATCACACAGTCCTTTTGCTGTCTCCTGGTAACTGTAATCATACAGGGTGGACCAAAAGTAGTTTACGGCATCACAATCTAAATTCTTTAAAATTTCTTTTTCGTTCTAAGAAACACATTCCAAAGCGTTTCACATTACATGCAAAGTGCCAGGAACTAAAATATGTACCACAAAAAATCTTGTAACACTTTCGAGCAATAACTGTACACTTACTTATGGGCCACCCTGCATATTTAATTTGTTTATACACCAGGCTGCCTCGGTCAAAAGACAGCGAACGGACATTTCGGTCTTCGAGTCAAGCTGCCATCTGCACACCTCTCTACCACACACAGTGGAGGCTTCACATTGTACCTTTTTATTGCTGAACGTCAAGCAGGGAAGCTGAAAATATCAATTTTTGTACTCGAACAAACGGGAATCGAACCAGGATCCACTGTTTCAGTAGCAGCCGCTCTACCCACTGATTTTGGTAAATAAGAATGAAACTACTACTACACGTCTGATATCAGCACGAAGGTTTTTCTTGCTCAGCAAAGATTATGCAATATGGCTGCTTTGTTTCACAAAAAAATGATCCAGCGGAAAGCGCTTGCCACAAAAACTGGGAGTCTGGGTAACAATTCACGTAGGGCCTAAATAGAGTATAGTGTTCCATCAACTTCTCACCACTGCAATAAAACCTGTGCAATCCCGGACAATGGACGCGGATGGCAGTCCCGGGTCCACGACAACTGAGAACTGATCGCAAACAAACTGACCGCTAACTAACCCTTATGTTGGCGGTTAGTTGGTTCGCAATCAGTTTTTGGCGGTCAGTTGACTTCATTCAATCAGTCCTTTACACGCCTTAATGGCGAACAAAAATTAAACGAAGATTTGTTTTTTACCCTTTCACAAGGTCTTTTAAAACAACTATCTCGTTAAGAGAATTGTTACAAAAATTTCAACTTTTCTAAAGTCATTCTACGCAATTCATTTACAGCAAAATAATTTCAAAGAACAAAGAAGTCAAGGTCCTTTATTCAAAGTATAATAGCGATAATATAATGGGTATCGTCAGCATTTTCATCAGTATTCAGTGCTGTAATTCGAGATATTTATATTGCATACTTCAGTACTGAGAAGGGGGATTTTAATAATTGATTGTCATTCCTGAATAAACAAGTTATGTGAATTCACGCTATAGTATAAACTGTTGAAGATAACGAGTTAGTTGCGTTTAGTTTAGGATTACATACGAATAAGGAACAAATTCGACAAAATACAAGAAAAACCGACACCGCCTACGTTCTTTTACAGCTCAACTATATGTTAATTCTCGACAGAAATTTCCCAAGTTTAAAACTATTTTAGTAAACAATAAGTAGAACATGACAATGCTATTAGTCGATTCTCTATCAGTTTTTGAAAACACAACTTTTTACACTAAAACCATGGTCTGGAACTTAATTAAACCGTGAAATACGCGAACGGTCCAACGAAACCGAAAATGTTCATGTGCATGGTACGCAATGCAAAATAATAAAAGAATTGTATTTCTCACTCCTAAATAGAAACACAATAGGCATTCAAAGCTAGTTAGCATTTGTCATTCTTTCCGAAACTCGAAAAGAAATCAACTAATACCGCGTACGCTTTAGGGTAGACTGACTCAAGTCCCAAATGGCTAAGGTCAAACCAGCGACAAGCTAAAAGTGACGTTTTTTCGATAATTTTCTTACAATAAACAAAAGCAAAATAATAAAAAATGTTCGCTAGTGACAACGAAAAACGATGACTCGCAAAAAACATTGCTAAAGTTCTGAAGTTGATTAGTTATGCACCGACCATCAAATTTAACAACATAATGCTACTCTGAAAAATCGAGCACTTTCAACAATATCGAAAAGTATGGTGCATTTTAGTTATTAACCGTTTTTATGCTTCAGTCCGCGTTTAGCCAATGATGCAACAAAGCTAAGAATTAGCTGTGGGCAAACTAAACGATTAAACATAGGTTAAGGAGAGGGTATATTGTTCAAAAGTTATGCTTCCATTGATTTCAGTCAATTAATATAATTTTTTTAATCATTTTAGTCATTAGTAAATCACCACGAAAAAGTTTAACCATTTCGGAAAAAACAATTGGGAAAAACTTAAAAAACTTTTTTTTTCATGCAAACCCAAAAACAGTGCTTGCAATGTTATATTGCAAAACACGACTAAAGATTCAACTCCATGCGCATTCTTGAACTTACCAAATGGCGTTTTGCAGAGGTTTCAAGAAAAATCGCGCTCCATGACTGAGCCAAATTGTGTCCTTCCTCAGTAAGAACCTTTCGCTCTTCATTCAGATCAGTTTTGTTCCCAACCAAAACAACTGGTATCCTGTAAATGGAATAATCCGATAAAAAGACCATGCAGTACCGGTATATCACAACATTGAAGACAATACACAGTTGAGTTTTCCGTAACTAAAGGCTTAACTAATCGTAAATTAATTTTCAGCCACTTAACCATGAAAATTATTGCTTTTTTCAATGCAACTCAATAGAATTTATTCCAGACTATTAGAGTACCTTTTATATTGATAAGCACTAAGTGGAATCGATACACGTTTGTCCAACAAAGCACACAAAACACTTGCCTGTTGGTTTTTCCTCCGACCATGTCTATCAGTTTGTCGTAAATAATCTTGACGACTTCAAAGCTAAAATAAATCGATATTAGTACTTTTCATTCCAGCAAAATTCATACTTTTAGCTGTGTACTAGGCAAATTGTAACACGAACTACTTCTGGCTTTTGAAATGGCAGCATATCTAAAATACTTTCGCAAGCACAAACGATCAAGAACTTGAATGTGAATAGGGCATCAAGGTAGGCCTCTTTGCCGGGTCCACGACAACTGATCGCGACAAACTGACCGCGAACAAACTGACCGCGAACCTAATGACGCCGATTACCAGAGAAGAGCGATTATAAGCATATTTTACTATCTCCAGAGCCATCATGCCCAAACCCTTACTTTGTGACGAAGTCACGGTGGCGAAATTAGTGACCAAATCACAGTGACGAAACCGTTGGTTCGTGGTCAGTTTGTTCGTGGTCAGTTTGTCACGATCAGTTGACCTGGCTCGTCTTTGCCTCACTAGCAAATTTACCCTCGTACAATCATATCAACCCTACTCTAGATTAAAATAAATTTCTTACACGTGAAAATAATTTTCCAAGTAGTAGAGATTAAATTACGGACTGACTAAGTTCATGCCATAGACTACTCATTCAAGTTTCCTCTAGGTACCTTTTTCGTGAAGTTACAGAATAGACAAGAATATAACCGTGAATATCGAGAGAATAAGAATCTGGGACCAAGGAATGTTCATCCTGCAAATAATAAATAGGAATGTATCCCATTACACAAATCACAGCAACTTCGTTGCATTTAAACAGTAAATTTATTTTGAACACATAAACGTTTTGGACGTAAATCAATTTGAGCTTCTTTCTGTCTAAACCAAAATCAAAATGTTCTGTCATAAATCTTCTGTACTATATCACATATCTTGTACGATGATAGATTTGAAAGAATATCACCCAAATGATTCCACGAACACCACTTAGGGAAGGGGCACCGAAACTGAAAAACAAGCAGCAATACTGTTTCTTGAGCTGGAGCGGGCCGCACATTCAGTGCCGGCCCAAATGTGAAAATTTTTCTGCTTGAGAAATCGATTTTCAGTGAGATTTGATCTAATTTTCAGCAGAAATTTAGGTGAAGACCAAAAAGAAAGCAAAAAAAAGGTCTTTACCGGGATTTTATGTGGTTTTCTGAAACGTTCGACCAATTTAAACATCTAGTAAATCTTGAAACCACTCGTGGACCGCAGAAACTTCCTACATGGGCTGCATACGGCTCGCGAAACGCAGTTTGGTGACTTAGGGGCTAGGCAATGACAGTTACAAATTTTTGCTCTGATATTGACAGGTGTCGCATTGACTTTTGACAGTAAAAGGATTAAAAAATAGGTTTAGTTTCTAAAGCAGATTTGGCACAACCATACTGATTGAAAGCAAATACAAGCAACACTCTCTTGTGATTCAACTTGCCATATAAAACTTACATTAAACAAAAAGAGTAGCAAATCACTGCCGAATATCCACTTGATAAATCACGAAAAAACATAGGTGGAGTAAAATCTATGTTTTTTGATCATTAAAAATTTACCTGACCAGCAGTATCGACAATATGAAGATTATAACTTTGATTATTCAGTTTGATTTCACGAGTAAAAGCTGAAAACAAACGAGAACTTAAAAACTAACGCTGAAGACACCAAACATACGTCAAAATCTAATAGTTTTGTGAAACTTATCAATGAAAACATGTAGATATTCTCAACACTTTGCTGGATACATTATGCTTTCACAATGAAGCTGAAATGTTCAAACAATGGTATCAATAAATGAAAACCAGTACCTCATTAAGCTATAATAGTAACTTACTGAGAACACTGGTATCTATCTATGCATACCAATCAGTACCTCACTAAGCTACCAGCCATTTGATTGAGCGGTAACATGTTTAATCTGGAGCAGCGAGAGATCTGTGGTTCAAATCTCGGGCTAGTCAAATTGGACACAGTGTTGCCGATGGCTCGATACTGCTGCAATATTTCTTCAAAAAAAGGTGTGTTGCCTGGCACAACGATACGAGATGGGCCTCACAAACTTGTTTTATGCTTCGGTGTAACACTGCAAAGTACAATTCACTAAGCTTGCAGCCTTGCACATAATATGAGCAGCCACCAAAACGAATGTAATAGCCTCAATATTTACTTGAGCAGTTTTATACCTTGTATGCTGAAACCTTTGAAACCAATTTAGTTATTCAAGTTTACTTAATTTATTTGATTTTTTTCTGTAAATAAATCTGAGTAAATTTAGGTATTAAAAACAAATTAGCAGTCTAGACAAGCCAAATTAATAATACCATACCAAAATTTGCAAGACACAAGAATTTTTGGTGGACACAATCTAACAACAACGCTTTGGAAGGCATCTAGGTAGGTACATTACACTGATACTAGCACAAATTGTAATTGCAATTACGGTTTATATGCTACGTAGCCCTGGCCAGGAGACAACGAAGGGACCTTGCGATTTTCAAGTCAAACTGCCACCTGCCCACCTGTCTACCACACACGATAAAAGCTTCACACTGTTCCTTTTTATTGCTCAACGTCAAACAGGAAAGCTGTGAATATCAACTTTTTAGTCTTTGGTTCGACCCGACTGGAAATTGACCCCCAGTTTATCGCTTCAGTACTGGTAGCAGATATTCTATCCACTCCACCAGTACTCAAATTTTAATGCTTATACAAATCAGGCTGGATTTTTCTGCAATTACCAAAATTATAAAATTTAGAAAGAGCCTTTATTTTATAATTGATCAGTGGTCTAAATAGTGAATAAAGTATCTGCAGCCAAATTGGTCAAGTCAAGTTTGATTTTTAGTTGAGTGAAACCAAAGAATGACTAAAACCAATAGTCAAAGCCTCTCTTTCCTCACTATTTAGCTTATCAAAGAAATCACGTTGGTACTGCATTGGATATAAACATAGGCGTCGGTTTTTTGTTGATTAAGCAAATTTTGAGGAGGCGAAATGTTCTTGCAAAGTTTGGTTTACCTTCATAATTCTATTTCCATTTGAAATTTTTCCCCTAAATTCAGGTGACGACCAAAAAAAAAAGTCTTCATCGCATTCTGGTTCTATCTCAGTCTGGAATTTCGGATTTCTTGTAGCCAAGTGGGTATTATTTGCCAAAAAACGAAGGGGGCGAGACATATTTTGCCCCCTTTAGTGTCATATTTTAAGGGGGAGGAGAGAGACATATTTGGCCCCTTAATCGAGGGAGCAGTGCCCCTCGCCTCCCTGAAATCAACGCCAATGAATATAAATGTGAAAGATCTCAAGACTCAAAAACAGCATGATTATTTTGACTTCTACTGGCAAAGGTAATTGTTAAATAAAAAATTAAAGATGCAATTGCAATTAAATTCATCATCCTTCTAAGCACAATAGGTTATAAAAGACACAATATAAAACTCACTATTTTCAATAGTTGGATCATAAGAATCCACAAACTGGTTTTCAACAAATTGAATTGTAATTGAAGATTTTCCTAAAATAGAATGTGTAGTTGCACACAACAGATTCGAAAAAATACCAAGCAAATATTTTTCAAATCAATACGTAGTATATACAGTAATTGCCAGTAGATGCAGCTTATGTAGGTTCAGTGAGTTACTAACTACAGTAATAGATTACGACCAAAATGAATTTAAAATTAGCAGTTATGAAAAGAAATTTTTAGTAGATTATACTGAATCAGGCAATGATGCAGCAGTACAACAACCACAAGAAACAGCAAAAAAACTACAAGTCTGCACCCAACTCAGACACAAAGCCAACTCTACAGAAGTTCAAAGTCTTAGCACTCCAAACTGTCAAACCGTTTTTCATTGCTGTGCAATTACGAAAATTGTGTTGTACCGGTACTTGATTTTTTTTTAGGACATAGCAGAAGTCTAGCCATGAAGTAAAGTGTGCTGTTTTGTTGTGAATTAATGGGTGTTTTAATTTGTTTTGGTTAATCAATAATAGCGCAATATTGATAATTTGAATTTAATTCTATTTTATTTCTACCAAATATTGCCAAATGTTGCCCTTTCTTTTTTACCAAATTACACCCTGTTTTCTTAGTTTTTGTCTATAATCACAAACACCTGAACGTGCCAAAAATGTGTTAGGAAATTTGATAAGTAACTTTTAACATTTCAAGCAACTTATAAGTTGCACTTTAGTACTGGTATACATCTTGTTTAAATCTTTATAGAGGTGTACCTTTGCATAGCCCATAATACAAGAATACTTTTTTCTATTTACTTGTTAGTGTGTTTGGATGCTAGCCCAACACTATAGTGTCATACTTTGTAAATATATAAACCATGATGTTTTCAGTTTTGTAAGTTTATTTCAAAAGCCAAGTTGCACTTTAGCTTGGTGGAAGTTGTGCTGCACTTTAGAAATTGAAAAAAAATAGCAGAGATTGTGCATCTTGTACATTTAGTTTTAAACTAGTGACTCATAATTTGATAATGAGTCACTAGTTTAAAACTAAATGTACAATTAAACTAGTGACTCATAATTTTAAACTAGTGACTCATAATTTGTCGGCAGCGTGGCCGAATAGGTAAAGGTGACGTTTTTACGACGACCCTGATCGAATGATCTGGGTTCAACCCGCACCCTAGTCACGCTGTTGCGTCCTTGGATAAGACGCTTTACGATGATTATCTCTGCTTGGTGGCTTCGAACAAGCAGCAAATTTAGTGGACAAGAATTCGAAGAAATCCACAGGAACATTGGATCATCGGAAACTCCTAAGCAGGTGCGGATTCCTCCAATCATGAAGTAGTCCTGGTAATGAAAAGTGTGTGGATCGTCCAACAACTTAGCATCTGACGCTGTCCGGTGACAGGAGGATAAATATGCGCCGCAACAAGCAACAACAATAATATTTGATATTGTTGAGCTTTGCTGCATTGCACTTTTACATTTAGTAGAATTTTATTTTAACCCATCTCTGCTGCATGCCATAATGTCTCACACCAGAAAAGCACAATTAGACCTACATATATGTAAAACAACAAAGTGAGAGGTCGATAGGCTGACTGGTAGTAGCTAGTTCTTCTTGGTCATTTGTCCATCATTGCAGATTTGAAATTAACCGAAATTTTTGGTGAATGACCAAAAATACATTTACTAGTAACTAAATTATCAAAATTTTGCATTTAAAGCTTGTAATGATGAAAATGACCATAACAACTTTGAAATGGTCAAACTGCAAAAAATCACATCTAAATTCAGACATCAGACTAAAACCTCTGAGCGAAAAAATAGTCGACAGACCCAGAATAATAATAACCCTAATCAAGTGCTTTGTACTGCTGAACATATAGGCTACCGCATGCATTAGTCCAGTGTTTGTAAGTAAAAAACTACTACAGACAGTTGCTCCAAGCAGATCAGGAGTTAAAGAAACAAGCCAGCTACTGTCTGACAGTAGAACTGAAGAGGTTCATGCATCTACAAAAATCAGATTGATAGCAATCAAGCAATAAGCAATTAGAAAAGTAAATGAACTTATTGATGTAAATTCAGTAGTCTAGCCCACTTTTATCCGCAAAATAACCAATTCAAAATATTAAAAGTCAGAAGTCACAATTTTCATGCAGTACCAGTTTGATAATACAAATCTACAGGCAGCAGATAAGCTTACTTACGTACCAACAGAACGATATCCCATTATAGCAAGCTTTCTGTCCTTGGAAGCAGGAGGCATTTTTATTGATTGGTACTAATAGTTTTATTGATTGGTACTAATAGTATTGGTACTAATAGTGTTATAGTAATAATAGTACTAACTGGTACTAAGAGTAGGCTAACATTAGATGCTGGTGTTCTAGTTCAGGTAGAGTTGGTTTTGAGTAGCCTAAGCACAGTGGTGGGCAGTAACTAGTTACAATTGTACTGTAACTAGTTACTTTTTTAGTAACTGTAACTTTGTAACTTTTTTTCAGATGTAACGATATTTGTAACTAGTTACCAGTTTAGAGCCCTAAAAAAGTTACAGTTACTTTTTGTACTACATGCTTTGAAACAAATTACAGATTTTTTATGAATTTCATTCAAAATAATTGTATTACACTGGCAACACAGGACGCACAGTCGCATGTCTGATCAACCATAACCTTTTACCAATATATTCTTTACTGTGTTCACTGGACTATACATGTGATTGCTGGTTAAAGTGAAGGCAGTGATAGTTTTCCAACTTCGCTTTCTGGTGATTGAAACCGCTTGGAGATTCAGTGCTGAGTATGCCTACTGCACAGCTGTACGTGTACTAGCAATCAGTGTTAGTTTGCAATTTGAATATAATACTACCCTACCACCTAATACAGTAGTGGAGAGACTATTCAGTTTGGGTAAAGATATCTTAAAACGAAAACGCTGTGGGCTCAGTGACGAACACTTTGAAATGATAGCCTTTTTGAAAGGCAATTAACTGATTTCTGTTTTCAAAATTTTTGTAACTATTAGTGCATATTTTTAGATCTAACTAGTCCTTTTTCCTTTGCATTCTTACACAAATGCGATTTTGAAAGTTGATGCATGAAATTTAACGCTTTGACAAAACTAAATTTTGTGACAAAGAAACATCCTTGGTTTGGTCTTAATATACTTTTGAGACAAACAGACGTAATTTGGCAAGCGCCGACAGGCCTGTTTTAAGTGTTTTTAGTCTAAATTTTTAAGGTAGTGACTATTTCATCAAAAATTTCAAGTTACAGAGAATTAAATGAAAATGAGAAATATTCATCCGCGCTTTTTTCATACGAAGTGTCTACTGCACCGTCCCGGTTTCGGACATCAAATCGCTGGTGCACCAGATTGCGTTTTTTGCATTGATTCGATTTAAATACAGCACTTTGATACATCGTATTCAAAGCCGTGATGGCGTAGTGATTAGTACACATGGCTGCAATGCAGAGGGTTGGGATATCGAGTCCCGCAGGACACGCTTTTTAAAAATAGGCTAGTGAGCTATTTCGCTTTAAAGTCCTTTTTTTGTCAGTAAAATCTTATTATTAGAGTTAGGGTTCGGGCAGCGATGCCAGCCTGAGAGATAGTAAATTGAACAGCAAAAGAAAACGACCGCCGCCACCGGTGCAGCAGTGATTAGATGTTGGAAACCGGGCCGGTGCAGCAGACACTGCCTTTTTCATATGCTTCTTTGGGGGTTAAGATTAGGGTTTAGGTTAGGGTTTGGGTTAAGGTTCGACTTGGGAACAGTTTTAGAGTAAGCATTTGGGTTTGGGTTAGATTTGAGGCAGAATTAATACCGTAAAAAACTAGATAAAAATTTCTGGTGAAATAAAGCCTTCCAATTTCTAATCACCAAAAGTAACTGAACTTGTAACTAGTTACTTTTTCAAATTTGTAACTGTAACTTAGTTACTTTTTTGCCAAGTAACTGTAACTAGTTACTTTTAGAAAGAAACTTGCCCACCACTGCCTAAGCAATGCTATATTGATTAATTTAATAATATCTCTTGGCTAGCCTAGGCTATTATTACTGTTTATTTCGTACTTTTGTGTCTTGTCTTTATGGAAGTACTGTTTGGTGTACCATGTATCGAAAATCGACATTGAATCGTTTAAGAGTAGGTTATAACAATGCTTACACTACAGGACATTGTTTAATCTTCCTCGACGCACAAGTATGTCTACCACGTTGGTCCAAAATAATGTGCCTACTTTTCATGCTTTGATCAGAAAGCACACAGCAAATTTCATGCTTCGATGTATCAACTCGTGCAACGTGTGGTTATCTGCGCTAGTAAGATCAAGTGACTTTAGGTGCGGTCCATACAATAATCATTTTGCAAACTTGCACCAGAATACCTAGCTTGGACTGGTAACGCAAGAACAAACGATTGGATTTTATCTTGCTTAAAGCTTTGTGTGTGTTTGGGTGTGATTAGTGTGTAGTTGTGTTTATGCCTCCGTACTGCTGGATCGATCTTTTTGAGTCCGTCAATAAATAAATAAATATTAGAATTACCCATTCTAATAGCCTACTCGACTTACTGCACAGTGTACTCGACTAACTAGTAATGATTGATTGATTGATGAATCAACTGACACTAATAGCGATACTGTATTCAGATATTCTTGTAATTTACGTGCAAATAAAACTTGATTAAGCGCAGCTACACTATTAATTCACGCAAGCAAATTTTCTACCAAAAGACCAACTTGCTCAATTTGGCACAGAAAACTTTGGCGTGGCGCAAAAGCTCTTGAACAACAGCTGAAACACAGAGGCTGAAGTGTGCGCTAGAGATGGCAACAGCGTAGCGTACGCGGCTGCGCGCTGTTGTTGGTGCACCGCACCGCACAGCGTGGCAACTAAAATCTGCTTTACGTAACAGCGTCAGCGCAGCGCCGCGTACAATAATTTTTTACATTTTTTTACAATTATTGCCGGTGATTTTCTCTTTATGAACAACAATGGTTAGTCTGGATCAGGGGCGTATTTAGGGGGGGTCATTGGGCCATGACCCCCCCTTTGGGTCGCCAGGATAGTATAATTAGCATAGAATAGCATGCAAAATTGCGGCATGGTCCCCCCCTTTGCAAAATGGGCAGAAGCTTTGATGACACAATAGGTCTTTTTGGGCAGAAAATCGGATCAAATTTGAGTGAAGACGTTTTTTTTTGCTATTTGCCTAATTTTGGCCAGAAAATTGGACCAAATTTGAGTGAAGACCTTTTTTTTTTGCTCTTCACCTGATTTTGGGCAGAAAATCGGGCTGACTTTGAGTGAAACAATTTACATTCTGATCTTTGTTCTCAAATTTACTGAAGTTCCTGCCCCCCCCCTTTTTAAATCCTGCGTACGCTACTGGTCTTGATAACTAATATATGAATGGAAGACAATGCATGCTGCACGTTACTAAAACAGTAAAACGTGCCTTCGGTATAAGTTTATTTTTTCAAAATTCAGAGCATTCTAGAATCGGCTATTTTGGCTACACGAAACTTTGTTTTGATCGGCTGAACGTGTTTCTTGACACCAACAAAAAGCAGGGCCTGCGAGAGGGGGGTTCAGGGGGTACATCGTACCCGGGCCCGGGCCCCAGAAGAGTTCAGGTTTCCGCGTTAAGTTTTGGTATCGCATCATAACACCGTAATCAAACTTGCCTACAGCAAAAATATCAGTCAGCCTATTCAGTACTGGTAATTGGTCGTTATTTTGCTACACAGCCTTTAGGGCATCCAATAGTGGCCGATTTGATTAAAAAAAGAGGAAAATGTATCAAAAGTCATACGCTTTCACCAAAATTAACGTTTTGTTACATTTCTCTGACTTAACAGCCCTAATTCTAACAATGTACGGGGGCCGACATCAGAGGTGGAGTCGAGGACACAAGGCTCGAGGCCAAGGCCAAGGCCAAGGACACAAAAAAAATCCGAGGCCAAGGCCAAGGCCAAGGACAGCCTTTCCGAGGACAGACACTCTCGAGGCCAAGGACAGGAATGCTCGAGGCCAAGGCCAAGGACCAAGGACACAAAGCGCAAGTGCTCTCCAAAAAAAAAAAAAAAAAAAGGTCTTCACAAAAATTTTTCAGGCGATCTCCAAAAAAAAAAAAAAAAAAAAAAAAAAAAAGGTCTTCACAAAAATTTTTCAAGCGATCTCCACGAAAAAACGCTTTCCAAAAAATTTTTCAACCGCTCCACAAAATTTTAACTTTCCGAAAAATAGTGCTGTCCTCGAGCCGAGGACAGGCCAATTTTCGAGGACTTGAGGCCTCGAGGCCAAGGCCAAGGCCAAGGACTTGACCTTCGAGGCCAAGGCCAAGGCCAAGGACTTCAAAATCTGTCCTCGAGGACGTCCTCGAGGCCAAGGACGTCCTCGAGGACTCCACCTCTGGCCGACATTTCCAAAGATCCAAAAGCATTTCAACCTCAGAGAGCAGAGTCAAAGTTGACATACTATACTACTCTCATTAAGTAACTCACTCAATCTGTATGAGTTTAATAGGTAGCCTATTTGGGTTTGTGAAGTCTATGATTGCAGATGACTTCTTCAAACTTTTATCAGTAAAATATTTGAATTTGTAGTATTAAAGTCATTATATTTTATAATATTGCGTCACTGTCATCATCCCCCACTTCACATACTTTCTTTCATGTATATCACGTTTTTTGCTCGTCAATTTAAGCAAGTTTGGTGCTGGGATGTTGATCAAATGCTGTGTTTTTACCCTCGATAAACATAAAAAGTGCTAAAGCTTCCGGGGCTCTGCCCCGGACCCCGCTGGGGGAGATTACAGCGCTCCCCCAAAACCCCTAGCTGAATTTAAACCAATTTTATGTCTAGTTGTGTTTTTCATAGATCCTAACTGTATGCAAATATCTTATTTCCTCACTTTTAAATGAAGATCTACACCCATCGCACAAAAAACGATTTAACAACATGGGCCCCCAATAAGACTTCGGGGCCCAATAGGATTTGGGGGCCCGGTGTCAACCTTTGTACCCCCTGGAAAATTTTCTCTCTGAGGCCCTGACAAAAAGATTATGGTTTTGGTAGGCTAGACAAGGAAAGGTTTAAGACGTTCGGTGAGAGGATGAAACAAAGGCAGACAAATGTAGAAGAAACAGGTTTGTGGAAACAATTATCAGAGAAAAGACACAAAACAAAGCCTAGCGACATACCCACCTAGTATGCAGTAGGCAGAGGTGGAGTCCTCGAGGACATCCTTGGCCTCGAGGACACATTTTGAAGTCCTTGGCCTTGGCCTCGAAGCCTCAAGTCCTTGGCCTTGGCCTCGAAGCCTTAGGTTCTCGAAAATTGCCCTGTCCTCGGCTCGAGGACAGCACTATTTTTTGAACCGTTGAAATTTTGTTGGAATACGCCAGAAACCTGCGGAAAATTTGCAAATACCTTTTTTATTTTCCGCAATTGGAGCATAGGCTTAGCCAACCGGGCCTACCCCCCCAATTGAAATTTCACCAATGTGTCGCAGTTCCTGCTTCATCCAGTGGCGATGTGGAAAACTAGCATGGAAGTAACCACAAATGAAAGATAATTGGAACCGATAGCTTTATAACACAACAGATCATAGCAGCTCGTAGGTTGTACAACCGAGCCGGTTAACCGCAATCGGAGCGCGCTCCCTTTTGACACGCCACAAATGACAAAAATGTGACAAAAATGCCTATTGTTTCTTCAGTTTCAGTTTCTTTTTAGCGTTTTTCGCTTACACCAGTAGCGAACAACAACATTGAAGACCAGGGGCCCCGGGACTCCCTCAAATCAATTTTTGCCAGCCAATTTAAATCTGGAAGAAATGGATAGGTTTCGTCCTAAACGTTGCAACCTCAGGATCACATCTAGCCTTTTTACGAACGTAATGCATTAACCAAGGCCAGATTTACCATAATATGGCGCAGTACCAGCTAAGGGCCCTGCGCTCAAATATTTAGACTTTTTATGGTCTTCACCTACATTTGGCAGAAAGATGTTGCGAAAATCTCCAAAGCGCCAGGGGCCCAGCGCGATGGAGATCCGGCCTGGCAATAACATGGTTAGTAAGCGTAACCATCTATTGTACTATTTTTCAATAACAATTCATTAATTCACAGAGGTGGAGTCGAGGACACAAGGCTCGAGGCCAAGGCCAAGGACACAAAAAAATCCAAGGCCAAGGCCAAGGACAGCCTTTCCGAAGACAGAACCTCTCGAGGCCAAGGACAGGAATGCTCGAGGCCAAGGCCAAGGACCAAGGACACAGTCGCAAGTGTTTTTCAAAAAAAAAAGGTCTTCAAAAAAGTTTTTCAGGCATTCTCCAATTTATAGGCGTAGCCAGAATTTTTGATTGGGGAGGCCTAAACCACAAATCACATGCAATGAAGTCATCAAAAATTTGCCTGATGGCACTTAACCAGGATTTTGCAGAGAAAAAGGACCTCAACTAATGTAATTGAAAAGTGCAAATACGCAGAGCTGGGCGTTTAAAAAACACACCGTAAAGCGCAAGCGCAAATTCCGCAACCAAAATTTTTCTAGTGTAAAGCGCAAGCGCAAATTCCGCA
This sequence comes from Trididemnum nubilum, assembly GCA_963965965.1. NCBI lineage: Eukaryota > Metazoa > Chordata > Ascidiacea > Aplousobranchia > Didemnidae > Trididemnum > Trididemnum nubilum. Next base: position 12,766,631 of record OZ014484.1, on the reverse strand, counting down.
AGCAATAATTTTTAAGCTCGAAGCGCAAGCGCAAATTCCCCAACCAAAATTTTTTAAGGTTAAAGCGCAAGCGCAAATTCCGCAACCAAAATTTTTTTAGCTTAAAGCGCAAGCGCAAATTCCGCAACCAAAATTTTTAAGCTTAATGCGCAAATGCGAATTTCGCAACCAAAATCTTAAGAGCTTAAAGCGCAATTGCAAATTTCGTAACGAAAATTCTAAACGTTTTAAAGCGCAAACACAAATTCCGCAACCAAATTTGAAAATAGTACAGCGCAACTACGATTTGATTGCTTGAGAAGCGCACACAAATTTTGGTATTTAAAAAAGTTTTTGAGTGCAAATTTTTGCATAATCGAAGTTTCAAAAGCGCGCTGCAGGCGATGGTGTTAAGTATAAAAATATGAAAGTACAAACATTGTACCATCTTCAGCTACGCTGCCCTGGAATAAACCAACTGCATTGCGTTTAGCTTTGATAACTAAAGGCACATATCTAAGACCAAAGAAAGAATTATTTTTATTGTTGAAAAAAGCAATTAAACTCTAAAACAAAAAAAAAATAATAATAAACAGCAATAAAAATAAATAAACACCAAAACAAAAAAAGCTCCACTCACTCACATTCAGAAATAATGCGTTGACTTTTTTAAACACTTTTCATTCTCATGCAGCAAAACAAACTTTTCAAAATTTTCTTTCGTCATAGAGGATCGTTTCGATCGCAAAATATCAGAACCAATAGCAAATAATCTCTCGACGGTGGCCGAACTAGGAATAGCAGTGTTGAATCTTTTAAATTTTTGCAACCACGCATCTTTTTTGTAGGCAGGAAAGCAATCTTTGGTGATTTTGTCGTTTGCTCTTCCGACCAGTAGCGTAGCCAGGGGGGGGGGGCGGGGGGGCTCGAGCCCCCCCCATTGGCTTGTGAAGTATGCAAAATCGCACGTTTTTAAAGCTTTTGAGGCCGATTTTTTGTGAAAAATTGAAAATAGCCCCCCCATAGGAAAACAGCCCCCCTCATACGTTTGAATTTCCGAATTTGGCCGATAAATCAGTCTCAATTTCGGCGAAAACCTTTTTTTTTTTTTTTTGGAGACCGCCTGATTTTGGGCGGAAAAACCCTTCGAATTTCCGAGCTTTCCGAGAAATTTCGTCTGAATTTTCGGACAAACCGTGTGAAACTGATTCAAGAACAATGAAAATTCGGGTCAAGGTCGTTTGCACTTTTCTCACTCTTTCAAAATAGCCCCCCCCCTTTTCCAAATCCTGGCTACGCGCCTGCTTCCGACCCTTTCATCTAATCTTTTTCCTATTGCAGAGGCCAAGTTTTCGGCTACTAATTACAGTACAAAAAACAAAAAGTATTTCGTACTTATCAAGTGAGGTAGCTTAAACTAAATACAGGGTTCAAAATTAACGCCTGCCCGCTTGCCCGAGGCAAGCTGAAATCGCTGCGGGCAAGTTAGTTTTCTGCTTAACTTCCCCGGTGGCAACTTAACAAAATACAGTGTATTAGACAACTTCAAACAAGGTTAGTTAAAGACGCAATTTACTCGGTTTTGTTGCAATAAAGTAAAATTTGTACGTAGAGAAAGCTGTTCCTTGCTTTATTTTAGTAATCACTTTGTAACTATCACATTAATGCATTGTCTAATAGGACGCACATTATTTATTGCAATTAACACGTCTTAATCGCACGCAGATTTTTCGATTCTTGGACGCGGTTAGCAACTGTTTGGCACAAAATGTTCCGTTTTTTTTCTAGAAAAGTTTTCCGTCGCTTGCCACGCTAACAGCTGTTTCAGATACCACAAGTATTACCCTGCGCTGCATGAAGATAACGTGAAGAATTTTGCAATTTTTTTGTTATGATTATTTTGAAGATTTTTTAGCTTTCTAGCTGGTGTAGTTTCCAAAATATTTGCTAATAAAAATACGTTTGCAACAAACCACAGCGGTAATTAATGATTATGATCGTTAAATATTAAATGAAATATTTACAATCAAAAAATCAATTTTTGCTGATGCATGATTGGAAAACTTACTGTTTGCATCACATTATCTCAACGATCGCACACAAAAACTTGATTCTCGAAACTACGCGTATTTTGCAAATTCAGTGCTTTTTTCCAAGCTAACCTCAAAACTTAGAGTACTTTTTTTTCGGGCAAGTTGAAATTTTCTTGGGCAAATAGACATTTGATAACATTTGCCAGACGGCCAAGTTGTCAAAAAAGTTAATTTCAATCCCTGATATAATTTAATACTTTACTATTTGTCTTTCAGCCGTATACAGCATATAGCAGGCCTGCCCAAATTTTTTACTGGTACGGGCCACAATTTCGGGAGAAAAGTTATTGCGGGCCTCATGCATTTTTACCAAGAGTTTTTACCAAGAAATTCAGGCCTTTTTTTAGCCGCATTGATGGCTAAGATCAACGTTAGACCTTTTTATTTGCCAGAAAATGGTAAGCCTTTCCATGAGGAAATCAAGCGCGCAAAAAGACCTCGCGGGCCACACAAAATGGCTTCGCGGGCCAAATGTGGCCCGCGGGCTACGGGTTGGGCAGCCTTGGAATATAGCTTATCTAAAGCACACGTACTACCACTAGGGTTGGGCATTTCAAAATACTTGGCTATTTCAGAATTATTCCGAATAGCTAAAACCGAATCCTAATCTGGCTTAAATTAACTTAATTTGCTGAAAAAGTGAACAACCAGTCAACCACCACCGATATTCAGAAAAAATTTGTTAACGACTGGTTAATTAAAGCAGCGCTTTATTGCAGTGCATGACATTGAGTGCTTTTAAATGTTCACCACTTAGTTGCATTCTGAATTCGCTCACAGTCAAGTCTGCACTGGGAAGCACCTTTCGAAAGAAGCTGATGGTGCAGAAATGCAAAGGTTGCTTCAAATAGGAAAGTTGAAAATTTGTGTACCACCATTTCATGTATCCATTTTAAAAGGTTAAAAAGTTTGAGTTTTGGAGAGCCCCGTTTGGGAAAACGTTTTTTTATATTTGCCCACCCTGAAAATTTCATGAGTCCAGCGTGAGTGGTTAAAAAGTTTGAATTTTGGAGGGCCCGTTTGGGGCAAACCCCCATTGTGGCACCCCCAATTTTTGTTACGTTTAGTTTATTTTTGATTTTTACCCATTTAAAAAATCTAATTCATCCAGCTCTAACGGTTTAAAAGTTCGAAATTTTGGAAAACCCGGCTGAGGGGGATCTCCCAACTCAGAGTTGTAAACGTGCCGATTAGTTTAGGCCCGAACCCTGCCCGAACCCGAAAGCTATTTTGAAGCCCAAATCATGCCTGAAAAAGCCCGAAAGTTAAGTTAGGTTTGAAAAATCTAGCAATTTTTCAAGGTTATTTTAATTATATTTTTGTGCACTTAAGACAAAAAGTACGTTTCAGGCCCGAAAATTTTGTCAACTTTAGGCCCTAACCCGACTCGAAAAGCCCGGCTCAACTTACAATCTGTCCCAACTGGCACCCTTGATTTCTGTCACACACAAGTCCTCCTTGATATATTCAATCGCTCAAACTTCAAAAACAGCACGTTTAGCGGTTTAAAAGCTGATAGCGCGGAAGAAAACAAAACAAGAAAAAAAAGTAGATAACGCAGAAGAAAATAAAACAAGAAAAAAAAATCTTTCTAACAGCAATCAGCTTGTTTCAAGTATCTCGTGATCATGCTTTAAATCTGTAAAATCAAAATTTATTTATTTTTTGACAGGGACATGCAGATCAACATTTAAATATTATTTTGTGATTGCACATCTTGGAAAAAAATTCACAATTAAAGCGCAACAAATATTAGATTTACCGCAAATTGCGCAAATTGCGCAAACGCAAATTGCGCAAAGCGCAAATTGCGCAAGCGCTGAAAAAAAGGCATAAAGCGCAACGCAAATTGCGCAAGCGCTGAAAAAACAGGCATAGAGCGCAACGCAAATTGCGCAAGAGCGTAAAAAAAAGGCATAGTGCGCAACGCAAATTGCGCAATTGCGCAACGCCCACCTCTGCAAATACGTAAGTTTGGAGACGTTTTGAGAAAACCAGTGTAACTCAAACGTATTACAGACGGGGGTCTGGAGACGGGGCCCCCAGCTGTTGGGCGATTTTTTGTAATTTTTTCGAAAAAAAGCTATTTTAATGCCATTAAATCACATTTCGCTCATGTTTAGAGACATTTGAAAGCACTAGATTTTTGACATTTGAAAGCCAATTAAAAAAATTAGATTGTTTAATCCTCCTTCTAGTTGCGATTTAAGTTCAAAACACGTTTAACATCTTGCATTTTGGTGTTCAAGTTTAATTGTACGTGATTTGGGTCCAGGTAGGAGGAAGTAGGCTGCATTGACTTGTGCAACATTTTAGCCGTAAATGAAAACCCACTCGAAGATTTTCCTTAGAGATTTTTGTTTTGTCATGAAAATAACCAGTTATAGAAGTGCATGTTAGGCCTGGGGGCCCAGGCCCCCTCCACTGAAGTTCAACGATTCGTTCAATCAGCATTTTCCAAGGCTAATTTTTTAAAAAAGTATTTTGTGCGTAAAAACTGGTGAGGTGGAGGTGAATTCATGAATTGTCATTAAAAAATAGTACAGTAGATGGGTAGTTTCGCTTACTAACCATGTTCAGGCGCTTAGCCAGAGATTCGCAATGGGGGGGGGGGGGCTGTTTTGGGGACCTAGGGGCACGGGGGTCTAGGGGCTTTGCCCCCAGCGCTCGAAAATGTTGCAATTTATTGCAAATATAACTTAATTTTAGAGCAATTTTAATAAAAAATAATGCTTTCAAAACGTGGCATAGAAAGTGGCAGCGAAACATGATTCAACTGGTTGCATTATCGGGCTAATGATACATTGCAGTTCTCTTGTTTACATGCTGGTAAATCATAAAATCCTATTATTCAATAAAACTCACACGGAGTAATTTATTTCGTCTGTATTTTATAAAGAAAAATAATCGGGGGGGGGGCTAATGGAAAGATATTTGAGAATTTGAGAGAAGTGATTGGTAATTAACTAACACTGAATAGCCCCCCACCCCCTTATTCCTGAGTTTATAATATATTTGTTGATAAAACCTATGTTTGGCGTTTTTACACTAGCAATCAAGTTTGATTGCTTATTTTTGGGCATTTTTAAAAGTTTTTATTGATTTATGACTTTAATTTTTGACGAATTAGCCCCTGCTCTGAATATATGTTTCAAAAAATGCTTTAAATCACTTTTTAGTCAATTCCAGCGCAAAAGACAGTCTCAGAAGAGCTAAAAACGTGGTGTTTTTCTTATTCTGCATTTTGGTTGACAGGTAATGGGGGGGGGGGGGCTTTAGCCCCGCCGTCCCCCCTGGCTACGCTACTGACCATGTTATTGCCAGGCCGGATCTCCATCGCGCTGGGCCCCTAGCGCTTTGGAGATTTTCGCAACATCTTTCTGCCAAATGTAGGTGAAGACCATAAAAAGTCTAAATATTTGAGCGCAGGGCCCTTAGCTGGTACTGCGCCATATTATGGTAAATCTGGCCTTGGTTAATGCATTACGTTCGTAAAAAGGCTAGATGTGATCCTGAGGTTGCAACGTTTAGGACGAAACCTATCCATTTCTTCCAGATTTAAATTGGCTGGCAAAAATTGATTTGAGGGAGTCCCGGGGCCCCTGGTCTTCAATGTTGTTGTTCGCTACTGGTGTAAGCGAAAAACGCTAAAAAGAAACTGAAACTGAAGAAACAATAGGCATTTTTGTCACATTTTTGTCATTGGTGAAATTTCAATTGGGGGGGTAGGCCCGGTTGGCTAAGCCTATGCTCAAATTGCGGAAAATAAAAAAGGTATTTGCAAATTTTCCGCAGGTTTCTGGCGTATTCCAACAAAATTTCAACGGTTCAAAAAATAGTGCTGTCCTCGAGCCGAGGACAGGGCAATTTTCGAGAACCTAAGGCTTCGAGGCCAAGGCCAAGGACTTGAGGCTTCGAGGCCAAGGCCAAGGACTTCAAAATGTGTCCTCGAGGCCAAGGATGTCCTCGAGGACTCCATCTCTGTTAATTCACCTCCACCTCACCAGTTTTAACACACAAAATACTTTAAAAAAAGATTAGCAATGGAAAATGCTGATTGAACAAATCGTTGAACTTCAGTGGAGGGGGCCTGGGCCCCCTGGCCTTACATGCACTTCTATAACTGGTTATTTTCATGACAAAACAAAAATCTCTAAGGAAAATCTTCGAGTGGGTTTTCATTTACGGCTAAAATGTTGCACGAGACAACGCACCTTACTTCCCCCTACCTGGACCAACTTACTTACAATTAAAAGGCTTTCGGTACCACCCCCAGGGGCCCCCGAATGGACTCCCCAGAAATGAGTTTTTTAAACGACTCGAGCTAGGGCATTACTTTTTTTAAATCAGCAGATGTTGAAAAAACAAATATTGTGACATGGTTTGAGAAAGCCACCCTTCTGAAAACCCTCCAAAATGATACCCCTAAACTCATCTTTTCATTACGTTGTAAGCTAGAGAGCTAATTGTTTTCTGATATTAGTGGAAATTTATAGGATATATAACTTGCGGTGTGGCGCGGTGCTGCGTAAACTTAGTTGTGTTTGGATGCGGTGCGGTGCAGCATGCAGACAAGGTTTGCGGATGCAGTGCAGCATGCAGATGCATTTTTTCTTATCCGTGTACGCTATAATATGGATTAAACCAAATCATTACTCGCCGTATTACGCCGAAATGTGAGACGAGTTGGCGAGGCCCATCTTCGCGTTATTGCGCCTGTGGGTAGTGATGGCGATGACTGTAGTGATAGGCAAACACTTGCAAAATATGCAGCAATCAATATTGTATCAGGACTATCAGCATCAACCAAAAAAAAGATAGTAGCAGAAGCAGGAATAATAAAAGGGGAACGCATCAATAAGCAAACAGTGAGCAAAAGAAGAAATAAATGAAAAAATATCAGTGCAAGTTATTTTGGAGTCATTCATTTTTTTTAATAGATAACCCTTTAATGCCCGGACACAGAAGCAATTTCAAAAAAAAAATTTATTACCTTTCCTGATTGATAGGGTTCGTTTCAACATCTTTTCACTAAATCTATATTTATGTCGTGTTTATATTGTAAAATAATTGGAACGACCGACGCTCGCGTCGCGTGTTCCTTTGTTTTTACTCGGCCATTTTCTAACTAATGAGTGCGAGATTTCAGACTTTTGCTTATAACTCGAGAACCGTTTGGTCTAACTACATGAAATTTTGACAGCAGTTTGAGATTAATGAGTTTTATGTTTGTACCAAATTTCGAGGCAATCGGTCACGTGACTTCGGGTTTATGACCCGAAAACCGCCCCGAAAGTTTGGCGTAAAAAGCGGTCTAAGTCAAAAACGGCTTAAGTACGGCAAAAAATATTTCTCATGGTTATATGTCTTAAGATATCCTTTCATCCCTACCAACCCACTTTCGGCCGCGATGAGGTTTTTTTCTTATTTTTTTCCTTTTTTTTTTCCTTTTTTTTTCCTTTTTTTTCCTTTTTTTTTCCTTTTTTTTCCTTTTTTTTTCCTTTTTTTTTCCTTTTTTTTCTTCCTAAATCTTGTACGCTCGAGTTCTCCTAAACCACAAAACATAGAAATCTAATTTTTGTGTGAAGTTGTTGAGGTACATACGCAATTGTGTCTCCTGAAATTTTTTTGGGGCAACTCCCCCGAGAACCCCCCCAAAATGGGGCCCCAAAAAAATCAAATTTTTGAACGGCTCAAGCTAGGGTGCCAGTTTTTTTTGATATCAGTAGATATTTGAGAGACAAATATTTTGACATAATTTGGGGGTACCACCCCCCCGGGGACCCCCCCAAATGGACCCCCCAAAAACAAATTTTTTAAGCATATAACCTAGGGTGCCATTTTTCTTTGATATCAGTAGATATTTAAGAGAGAAATATTTAGACATGGTTTGGGGGTACCACCCCCTCGGGAACCCCCCCAAAAAATCAAATTTTTGAACGGCTCAACCTAGGGTGCCAGTTTTTTTTTGTTATCAGTAGATATTTGAGAGACAAATATTTTGACATAATTTGGGGGTACCACCCCTTCGGGGACCCCCCAAAATGGGGCCCCCCAAAAATAAATTTTTTAACGATTTAACCTAGGGTGCCATTTTTCTTTGATATCAGTAGATATTTGAGAGACAAATATTTAGACATAATTTGGGGGTACCACCCCCCCGGGGACCCCCCCAAAAGCAAGTTTTTTAACCATTTAACCTAGGGTGCCAGTTTTTTTTGATATCAGTAGATATTTAAGAGAAAAATATTTTGACATGATTTGGGGGTACCACCCCTTCGGGGACCCCCCAAAATGGGGCCCCAAAAAATCAAATTTTTGAACGGCTCAAGCTAGGGTGCCAGTTTTTTCTGTTATCAGTATATATTTAAGAGACAAATATTTTACCATAATTTGGGGGTACCACCCCTTCGGGGACCCCCCAAAAATAAGTTTTTTTAACGATTTAACCTAGGGTGCCAGTTTTTTTTTGATATCAGTAGATATTTAAGAGATAAATATTTTGACATGTTTGGGGTACCACCCCCTCGGGAACCCCCCAAAATGGGGCCCCAAAAATCAATTGTTTGAACGGCTCAACTTAGAGTGCCAGCTAGTGTTTTATGATATCAGTAGATATTTAACAGACAAATATTTTGACATAGTTTGGGGGTGCCACCCCCCCGAGGACCCCCCAAAAATCAATTTTTTGAACGGCTCAACTTAGAGTGCCAGTGTGTTTATGATATTAGCAGATATTCAACAAACAAATATTTTGGCATAGTTTGGGGGTGCCACCCCCCTGGGGACCCCCCAAATGGACCCCCAAAAATGAATTGTTTGAAAAGCTCAACTTGGGTGCCAGTCTGTTATGATATCAGCAGATATTCAACAGACAAATATTTTGACATAGTTTGGGGGTGCCACCCCCCCCCAGGGACCCCCAAATGGACCCCCAAAAATCAATTTTTGAACGGCTCAAGCTAGGGTGACAGTGTTTTATGATTTCAGGAGATATTTAACTGACAAATCTTTTGATTCAACTTTTCTGGAGGTTCCATAATCAGATATTTTTGAATAATTGCTGATTTTACGGTAGACAAAAAGTACTTTTGAGCGTCACAGCATTAGCTGTGCGTCGGTCGTTCACTGGGTTTGCTGGCAAACTCCCATCTAGTTGTTGTTGCCATTTGGCAACATTGAGCAGATAAGGTAACTTTTTGTTCATTTTTTATTTTTTGTTCCCTTTTTTTTCGGTTTTTACATAACTTTTTGCGCATTTTGCAAACCAACATTAAAAATACTGTACAATCAATTATTCTTACTTTTATAAAAATAAAAATAACACAATACTTTTAGTTTTAGAAAAATTGCGTAACAAATCACAATTAACAGTTTTTAGACAATTTTAGCTCAGACGAACACGCCTAACTCTGCAGAGCATTGTGGAAGAAAAGAAAGAGTTGCCAACTTTTTCTCTTCAAACAATGTGCTTAATATTGTCATTTACCGTTACAAAGGCGCAAAATGTTATTTTTTTGGGGGGGAAGGAGGGCGTACGGAGAGCTGAGAAACAGGTTTTGCCAATTGGCTACATTGGGCATTAAAGGGATAAATAGCGTCACACTCCAACGTAGCCACAAGTTAAAGTTTAATCGGATCAATTAGTTATTAAGGCAAACCCGATGGTAGCTCCATAGGTTGTTCAACCAAGCTGGTTGCCCGCATTATGACGCGTCTTTTTGACACGTATGTGACAAATGGCGAGCGCACTATGACCTTAGAGTGGTGGACGCCAAGGATGATAGTACGGAACATTCTGAATTTGCGTTTTACGTACATCGCCCCTTCAACCCTACCACACCAGCGTACAGTGCCGTCGCCAGAGCGAATGAAGTTGGGGGGCTCTAGCCTAAAATCAGTGGTGGGCAAGTTACTTTATAAAAGTAACTGAGTTACAGTTACAGTTACTTGGCAAAAAAAGTAACTAAGTTACAGTTAACATTTTGAAAAAGTACCTAGTTACCATAGGTGGGCAGTACCGCCGTACTAAAGTACCGCGGTACCGGTACCGCGGTACTTTCTTGGTACCGGTATCGGTACTGTCGGTACTTTTGTGGTACCGGTACCGCAGTACTTTGCTAGTTTTTGGCGGTACCGGTACTTTAGTTTTATTTTATTTTTTAGTAGGGATTTTACAAACGTAATTAAAAACTTGAAACGTTGTAAAAAAGCTTGCGAATAAACCGAATAAACAACGAATCTTTTTTCTTAATTTAGTGTTTAACTGTTGGTCTTACTCGCTACTACCACCGCAGAGACTATAAGGCGTTTTCAGTTTTCTGGCCTATCTGAAAAATTGACGTTTTCTTGCAATGGCAAAATGATGCATTACCAGTATTCATGCACCAGCAAAACAAAAGTAGAACCGTTGAGAAAAAATTGTAAGAGACGACTTACGTAATGAATACTCATCACATCAGGCGTAAATACAGCAGCGAAGCCAGGGGGCGCTTGGGGACTATAAAAAATTATTTAAAGCATATTTTGAAACGTTTATTGAAGGGCGCGGGGGCTAATTTGTCAAAAATAAAACCTGTAAATCAGAAAAAAGACTTTAAAGAATAGTCGAAAATTGGTGATCAAATTTGATCGCTCATTGAAAAATGCTTAACATAGGTTTCATCAAAAAAAACAACTATTTAAGCGGAGAAATAGGGGGGGGAGGGCATTCAGTATAAGTTAATTACCAACCACTTCTCTCGACCTTCCTTCGATTAGCCCCCCTTTATATATATATACGGTATCTTTCACTATAAAATACAGCCGTAATAGATTACTCCTTGAGAGATTTACCAACCTACCGAAATAGAATTTTATGATTTACCAACTTGTAAATAAAAGAACTGAAATGCTAGCGATAGCTACCTCTTACATAGCCCATTTATGCAACTAGCACGGTATAATCATTTTTTGCGCTGCTAATTTCTATGCCACGTATTAATAGCATTAATTTTTAGCAAAATAGGCCTAAAATTAAGTTATTTTTGCCAAAAAAAATTTTTTTTCGAGTGCTGGTGTATCCGACCCCCTGACACCCTATGCCTCCGGTGGCTGGAGGTCTTGCCCCCAGACTCCAATTGCCTCCCGTGGTTGGGGGATCCGCCCCCATACCCCGCAACGCCTCCCCCCATCGCAGATTTTTGGCTACGAGCCTGCATGAAGAAAAATTTACTCACGTTACTGCCGGCCTCCGTTTGTATTAGCTTTTGGTTTTAAATATGCCTGAAACGTTTGGTAAAGAAGATGTTCTCATTCACAAACGGTGTATAATACGGCCAAAAGTATTTCACCCGATAATACTTATACAGAAAAATTATCTCAAAAAATCCTTTCATCTGCACCAATCCCATTTTGGCTTTGGCCGCGATGAGTTTTTTTTCTTTCTAAACATTATACGCTCTTTTAATAAGTTCTAAAGGGCAAAACAACTCAATCTAATTTTTGTACAAAATTGTCGAGTTAAAAACACGGTTTTGTCTCTTAAAATTTTTGGGTGCCACCTCCGTAGAAACCCAACAAATTAAACCCCCAGAAATCAATTTTTATGAAATTACACCTCTTTTAGAACCCCCGAAATTTGAACCTTACAAAAAATAAATATTTTAACGGCTTTAGCTAAAAAGCTAATTTTTTTATAATCAGAAGAGACCAAGAATCTTCTTGAGAGTTCCCTAAAAGTGCCAAAGCTTTTTTTGCGACAACCCTAATTGCATAATCTGTGTTCAATCCATACTCTGGTTACGTTGTTGCGTCCTTGGATAGGGCGCTTTACGATGATTATCTCTGCTTGTGGCTTCGAACAAGCAACAAATTCAGTGGCAAGAAATCGAAATTCACGGAACATTGAAAAACTAGAAATTCTTAAGCAGGTGCAAATTCCTCCAAGCACGAAGTAATTATCTCAATGAAAGCGTGTGGAATGTCCAATAATTAGCGTCTAACCCTATGCTGTGACAAGAGAATAAATATGCTATACAACAGCAATAAAAAATGCTGTAATTTTGAAATTGTTCTTATTACGGGGGAACAAAAGGATTTTTTTAAAATCACCATTAACATGCGTCGTTCGTTTATAAGCAGGCAACTTGTAAGCTCCCATTTAGCTTTAAATAAGAAATCCAAAAAGTAACTGCAGCAACGAATCAACTAAAAACAAACCAAAACAGCTCACTTTGCCAAAAGTGCAATTTATCCCCCAGTTTCTAAGTTTTGTGTGAATGGCACTTGTGCAATAATTGGTAGCTGATGTATCGTCAGAATAGCCTACAGTGCCAACTTACGCATGTGATGCTTTAGAGATGACTGCTGTTTGGTTATTACTGGTGACAAGATAACAGAGGTGGAGTCGAGGACACAAGGCTCGAGGCCAATTCCAAGGCCAAGGACACAAAAAAAGTCCGAGGCCAAGGCCAAGGACAAGCCTTTCCGAGGAAAGAACCTCTCGAGGCCAAGGACAAGCCTTTCCGAGGACAAAACCGCTCGAGGCCAAGGACAGGAATGCTCAAGGTCAAGGACCAAGGACACACGCGCAAGTGTTCTCCAAAAAAAAAGGTCTTCAAAAAAGTTTTTAGGTGATCTCCAATTCATTGGCGTACCCAGAATTTTTGATTGGGGGAGACCTAAATCACAACTCACATGCAATGACGTGATCAAAAATTTTCCAAACAGGAAGTTTTTGTGGGACAAAGATATCGTAGGGTGGAAGATCTGAAATCGTTGCCTGTAGGCTGGTAACCAGGATTTTGCAAAGAGAGAGGGATTAAACTAATACTTGAAAAGCGCAAATATCTAACATTGGAAACGTGTTGAGAAAGCTAGTGTAACTCAAAGGTATCACAGACGGGGGTCTGATGGCGGGGCCCCTGCCGCCGAAGGCTTTGTGGGTCTGGGGGCGAAGCTCCCAGCTGTTGGGCGATTTTTTGTAATTTTTTGGAAAAAAAAGCTGTTTTAATGCCATTGAATCACACTTTGCAGGTGTTCAGAGCCATTTGAAAGCACTAGATTTTTGACATTCGAAATCCAATTGAAAAAATTAGATTGTTTAATCCCTCTTTTACTAGCAACTTAAGTCCAAAATACGTTTAACATCTGGCATCTTGGAGTTAGATTTTAGTTGTAAGTGATTTGGTCCAGGTAGGGGGAAGTAAGGCGCATTGTCTTGTGCTACATTTTAGCAGTAACTAATAATCCACTCGAAGATTTTCCTTAGAGGTTTTTGTTTTGTCATGAAAATAACCAGTTATAGGAATGTTTATTTGGCCAGCGGGCCCAGGTTCCCTCAATTGAAGTTCAATGATTTCTTCAATCAGCATTTTCCATGGTTCACTTTTTTAAAAGTATTTCGTGCGTAAAAACCGGCGAGGTTGGAGGTGAAGTAGTAAATTGTTATTGAAAAATGGTACAATAGATGGTACGCCTACTAACCGTGTTATTGCCGGGCCGGATTTACATCGCGCTGGGCCCCTTGCACTGTGGAGATTTTCGCAACATCTTTCTGCCAAATATAGGTGAAGATCAAAAAAGTCTTGCGATTTCAGCGTGGGGCCCCTACCTGGTACTGCGCCATATTATGGTAGATCCGGCCCTGATTAATGCATTATACGTTCATAAAAAGGCTAGATGTGGACCTGAGATTGCAACTTTTTCGACAAAAACTCTCCATTTCTTCCGGGTTGTACGTTTAAATTGGCTGGCAAAAATTGAATTGAGGGGGGCCCGGGGCCCCTGGTCTTCCACATTGTTGTTAGTTACTGTTGTAAGCGAAAAATGCTAAAAAGAAACTGAAGAAACAATAGGCTTTTTTGTCACATTTTTGTCATTGGTGAAATTTCAATTGAGAGAGACAAGAGCCCCTTGCCCCCCCCCCCCCCCCTTGGCTACGCCTATGCTCCAAGTGAGGAAAACAAAAAAGGTGTTCGCAAATTTTCCGCGAGGTTTCTGGCGTTTTCCAATGAAATTTCAACTGTTCAAAAAATAGTGCTGTCCTCGAGCCGAGGACAGGGCAATTTTCGAGGACTTGAAGCTTCGAGGCCAAGGACTTGAGGCTTCGAGGCCAAGGCCAAGGACTTCAAAATATGTCCTCGAGGCCAAGGACGTCCTCGAGGACTCCACCTCTGCAAGATACTGTTGTGGAATACTAAGCCCGATGACCGTAGTCCGGATAAGTTAGATACTTCCATCGCTAGTTAGTACTTTGTACTCACGATAGTAGTAATACTAAAACTGCAACTGCTTACTATTCTACTGCAAGCTTTCTGTAAAACGAACTGTAGGTCATATGCATTGCGCTCTAGTCGCGGAAACGAACCTAATTGCTAAAAGTGATGATTTACAATCCCGTAAACGAGGTCAATCAGTCGAATTTTTTTCGTTTAATTTTTAAAAAAAGTACCGCAAAAGTAACGCGGTACTACCGCGGTACTTTTAATTTGAAAGTACCGGTACCGCGGTACTAATTTTAGCAAAGTACCGAGTAACGGTACCGCGGTAATTTTGCAAAGTACCGTGCCCACCTATGCTAGTTACAGTTACTTTAAATAAATTTAATTGGGACTTTGCGTGCGCGTAGGACCTTTGTTTTCACTCGGCCATTTTGATAGATGAGCAGAGAAATTTATTGATTTGCTTATAACTAAAAAACGGTTAAACATAGAAAGTTGAATTTTGGATATAATATGACAATAATTAAAAGCATCATGTATGCCAATTTTAGGCAACCTAGATCACGTGATCGTGATTTAGGAACTCTAAATTTGAGAAAAAACTGCAATTTTTTTCTCGAAAATTTATTGATTCGCTTATAGCTATGAATTTGCTGAACGTAGAACGTTGAAATTTGAGCACAACTTGGGTGCAGATAGAGACTGTATGCGCACCAAGTTTGGAGGCACCCAGTTCCGTGATCGCGATTTCAGAGGCCAAAAATCAGCAAAAAGTGGATAATTTTAAACCGATATATCTCGGTAACGGCCAACACCAACGAAAAAAAGTTTGTGTTTTTTGAGCATACTACTTACGACCTTTATCATGGTTATATTCATTTATTTCGCCTTGGATAAAATTTTTTCTTAATTTTTTTTTCTTCTATCACTATCTCCTTTTAAAACACAAACCGCACATGGATCATATTATGAGCTATTATAGACATCCAAAAGTACTGGTACCCGCCTGAAATCGGGGGTGCTACGATAGAGGGGTCCCCCCCAAACGGGCTCCCCAAAATTTAAACGTTTTTATCTTTAAAGCTAGATTAATAAAATTTTTAAGGTAAGTAAATATAAGGGAAATATAAAATTTGACAAAATCTTGGGGTACCAGAATGAGAGGGTCCCTTTCAAACAAGACCGCCGAGATTTAAATTTTTCAACCTTTAAGCTAGACACATGAAATTTTCAGGGTAGGCAAACATAAAAAAAAACAAATTTTGACAAAATTTGGGAATAAAAAGATGAGGGGGTCCTCTTCAAA
Source organism: Trididemnum nubilum (assembly GCA_963965965.1). Lineage (NCBI taxonomy): Eukaryota > Metazoa > Chordata > Ascidiacea > Aplousobranchia > Didemnidae > Trididemnum > Trididemnum nubilum. The sequence goes on along the minus strand of OZ014484.1, from coordinate 12,751,050 downwards.
CAGGGCCGCCAAAATTCAAACTTTTAAACTACTCATATTAGACTGATAAAATTTTCAGAATAGGTAAATATATATAAAAAATATATCATATGCCAAAATTTGGAGGTACCATAATGGGGCGTCCTCCTCAAACGAGGATGCCAAAATTTAAACTTTTTATTTGCTTAAGCTAGACACATGAAATTTCCAGGATAAACAAATGCGTAGAAAAGACAAAAATTGACAAAACTTTTGGGTACCACATTGGAGAGGTCCTCCTCAAACAGCACTGCCAAAATTAATAGTTTTTATCCACTTAAGCTAGACGCATGTAATTTTCAGGATATGTAAGTATAACAAAAAGTTATAACATGACAAAATTTGGGGTAACCAAAATGGGAGTCCCTCAAACAGGTCCTCAAAAATGTAAACTTTTCAACCATTTAAGCTAGGCTAAAGAAAGATTAAGAATAGAAAGGAAAAGATAAAGATAATTTCAATTGCCACAAATTGAGTAGTCCTCCTCAAATATGTCTTTCAAAATTTTAACCACTCAAGCTTAAAGAAAAACGAAATTTTCAACATAGGTAAAAAGATAACATGAAAAATTTTGGGGATGCCATTCTATAGAGGTCCTCCAATTATGTTGACACTTGCCCCTATTAACAACAAAAGCTAAACAAAGTAAATCTATTGAATACGTAATATGAATCCAAGATTAAAAGTAACAAAATTTGGTGGACCGCATTCAAAAGACCATGCCAAATGGGCCCTGTAAGCTAATCGCATTCCAATTTTTTAGTGCATAGCTTATGTAAGCATTATGATTTCCCAATTGTCATTCTTTTCTGAGAATTTACTAAATCGATCGTTTTATGCCGGAAGCTTTTTCTCTATGCCGTTATTTTGATGCCATCATCTGTCAACACGATTGTAAATAGACAATAATTTGTAGCTTTTATCTGAACAAAGACACATAACCAATCGAAGTTCGAGCAGAAAAGACGTATTAGTTGACGGCAAGAATAGCTTGTTAGTGGTCGACAATATTTTTGTGTTAATTTACTGTTATCCTATAGTTTTTAGTACTTTACTAATTAATCGTGTTTTTAATTATAGAAAGTAGTTATGGAAATTTAACGCAAAATTTTTGAAAGCCGTTAACCACAAACCTGATCAAGTTGATGGAACATTATGAAATTCGGAAGCAGAGTATTTCAGATCTGACTATAAACAACCATTATAAACACGCTTAACCCAGTAGTAAAGTTCTTTAGTTTGGTAAAGTTAGATAGTTTCGCGAAGTCCCCGGATATCGCTTGCGATGTCACATTCTAGTTACCGGTATGAATTAAGTATCGAAAATGTAGATTTTGTACTTTGGAACCGGTATTAACAGATTTCTTTCTCTATTCATTTTTTAATTTTTATGTGGTGCCTCTGCACACGCTGCTTATGGCTACTGTTGCTGTTATTATAACAAAAATACACAACGTAACACATTGATGCACTTTATTTAATTGCCTTTCAAGAAAGCAAGCATCTCAAAATGTTCATCGCTGGGACCAGAACGTTTGGGTTTCAAAATGTCTTTTCAAAACGAAAAGCAGCAAAAGGGGTAAAGCGGCTATATTAACAACAACGTTATCTGCTGAACGAACACTACACGCTATTGGTAAAAATTACTCCAATTAAAACAATCCCTGCAGGGAAGATATTAGAACGTAACACATTAGATCATTGAAAGGAGGTCTTTAATTTAAAAGCATTCTAATATCCTCTCACAGCATGGTTAGGGTTGCCACGTTAGCGCACAATAAAACACTCGTAATCCGTAGCGCCAACAGGGATTACATAGAAGTGTTTCATTTAACCAAAATCTAACGATTAAAGAATCTTTTTTAACAGGACCAAAACTGAAAATAACTCTAACTAGTAACTTTTTAATGTCTCCAAATAGTAACTAGTTCCCACTTTCATCACTTTTTTGAAAAAGTGACTAAATTACAGTTACTAAAAAAGTAACTAGTTACAGTAACTAGTTACTATAGTAACTAGTTACAGCCCACCTCTGCCTAAAATGAAGGGGAACTGAAATAAACTGAATTTTTAAGCATAAAACTCATCCTGTACGGTTACAAATTATGGGCAATTTCAAAAATTCTGTTTTTATGTCAAAAACAAGACCAATTAGGCCTGCAGCTTTTCTTAGCTCTTTTCGTCTGCACCCCATATTCGCTTGAAAAATTCATCTGCAGCAGTGACTGCGACTTAAGCAATCACGAGTGAACTCTAACAAAAACAAAAACAGCTGGTGTTTTAACGAGAAAAAGCTGAATTTCACCAAAAGGGGGGAGAACTTGAACCAAAAGTAAAAATATTTCTATTTCAAAATGTCTCCGTTAAGCGGGGTACGAAGCAAACTAATGCGACTTAATCGTATCTTAACGGGGGGTCTGGGGGCGTAGCCCCCAACTGCTTGGCGACTTAAATAACTTCTTTTGCAAGAAATAGCCTTTTCAGCACCATTTTAATCACATTTCGAACGTTTTCAGAACTATTTGAAAGAACTAAATTATCATTCGAAAGAATTAAATTTCCCATCTCCTTGAGCCCCTGACATGCAGATCAAGCCCAATACATTCTTAAACTCTAATATTTGGAGATTAATTAACCCCTCCAGGTTGCGCCATGGTTTGCGTAATATTTATTATTTTTCATGTTATGATCACCAACCTACAAACGATTTTGTAGGACTACATCTCTATTACACGACACATTGTAAACGCTTAGCGGCTAAATTGCGTCGCGACTAGTGGTTTGAAAAACACTCAATGAATATTGAATAAGCAAAAATGAAAATCTGTGCAGTTATTGTAGTTTGCACCATGTTAGAGAAAATGAGACGGATTATTGCGTCGAAGTTATGTTACAGCAATTTGGTTGCCAGTAATTTCGCAAAAGATCAAAAAAAAAAACGCCAGACGAGAATTATGCTTGAGCGTTATTATTTCTTTTTACATCACTGTCTGATATCTTGAGGCTATGTGATATTTCAAAAAAAGTATTTTGAGTATACCGAAATGGGGGCACAAGCAGCCGATAGGGGGGCATGCCCCCCTGGTACCCCCGTAGCGACGGCACTGCCAGCGTACCGTGCTTCAGTTTAATTTTTGAAGCATACTTACCAACGCACCGTACTTGTACCATTGCAAAAAAGGCGTACAGTACTTCTTAGTAAAAATTGAGGCGTACCGTAACTTCGTACCGTATCGTACTGCCATCCTTGGTTGACGCTGTCCCTTGCGCTGGTAGGAGACCTTGAAGTGCCGACGCCAGCGTAAAGGGAGGGGATAAATGCAGCGTCACACTCCAACGTAGCCACAAGTTAACCTTAAATCGGAGGTCAAACCCAAAGAGTAGCTCGATAGGTTGTTCAACCGAGCCGTTCGACCGCATTTGGACACGTCCTTTTGATCCGGACGTTAAACGTAATTTTTAGTGCGGACGCGGTGAGAATCTTTCCAATATTTGTAATACCGGGAAGTGAAGATCTTTGTTTGAAGATCATAGCGGTTGAAGATCTTTCCTTTGAGGACAAGTCGCAGTGTGAGAATAAAGCAAGAATTTTGATATAGAAAATTTTATCTGTCTAAATAAATCGGCGTTTTTTAGGCCCAGCCACTTGATTCATCGGCGTCACGCAAAAAAGAAATATATACTTGGTTGGCGTACAAATCGAGCGCAGTGTTTTTGAACTTTCCAACCTGGAATTGTTGATATACTGTATTAGTTTGATAAGTTTCCAAAATGAATTGTCTCATTTGCTGACCGTCCAAGGCACACTATTGTATGTTGACAAACACCATCACAAGGATGGTATAGTATGGTATACGATGACTGTAGTCTTTAAAACGACAACGTCTATCATGGTTTTGAATAACACTAACATATGAAGGAAAACCAACTATTGATCAACATACCGAACTAAACTAAAAAAGGCACTGTATAAAATAGATGATTGATGCCAATTCATTTTATAGAGAATGCTTATACAGGCGGTTTTGCTATCGTATTATCATAGCGGTTGGGTTTGTTGTACCACTCTATCATTTCTGTACTGTAACTATACATACCCTACCATAATAACATGATTTATATGCTGATGTTATCGCACCGAGCTCAGTTTTGTTTGCATAAATTGTCTTGGTTGGGTCTTAAACTCACATTTTCCATTCTTATTTACGCAACAACTCAAAAAACGTTTTAGTCTGAAGCTCGCACAATATTTTGCCTTATTTCACGCAAATTTTGGATAATTGGTTTTTCACGTTTTTGCAAGGCAGCTATCGACTTTTAGCACCGGTATTACACGATGGTTCATTTTCATTCTTGATTTTGACTTCCTAGCGGTAGGACGTTTTATTTCATCAAGCGAATACTTCGCGGTTATTCTATTTTATTTCTATTACTTTTGGGAAACTTTTGGTCAATTTTTGCCGCCACGATTTTATTTCAAACTAACTCAATAAATTTTGATTAAGTTCTTTTCGTTGAGAAAATGGTATAGTACCGTCGGAGAGGTGAAGACTAGGACATTCCTTCCAGGACACTTTTAACATTCCAATTACAGCTCATTCTGTAACAGCTGATTAACCCTCTGTGCAAAGTTTTAAAGATTCTAAGTTGCTCAGACACAAAGGAAAAGAATGATAAAAATATCTCCGCCAAGTGGCGCTCCTTGCCGCAGGCGCAAATCTAATTTTGGCATGGCACGGTGCAAGCTCTAAGCTGACGAAATAACTAAATCTCAGCGAACTTCAATAATAATATTAATTACTTATTCTCTTCACCTTCAATCTGTGTCGTCGCTACGGGGGAAGGAGGGGGCCGGGGGGCAGCGCTCCCCTTATCGACTGCTTGTGCCTCCCATTTTGGTTTACCCAGAATACGTTTTCGGAACATTACGCAACGACAAGATAACAGACAATAATGGAAAAACGAACTATAACGTTCAAACATAATTTTCGTTTGAAGTTTTCTCGATTCTTTGCGAAATTGCTGGCAACCAACTGCTGAGCATAAATGTGACGCAACAATTCGTCTTATTAACACCCCTCTAGAGATGTTTCGCGGAAGAAAGATGGTAAGCCTACTGAATTGTTACCGGTAACGGTACTTCGTCAGTGATTATGACCTGAAACACTACGCGAAAATACTTTTTAAAAGACCAGCTGCAGCTGTTTTTGCGCTTTCAGAGCACACTCAAGAATTTTTTAGGTCGCAGTAAGCGGCTCAAACTGGAGAAAGGGGGTAAAAGGGCCTTAGCTCTCCTCAGCCAAATCATTTAGAAGATTTAACCCCAAAATACAAGCGTTTAATTAAAACATGTTTTGGACTTGACCGGAAGTATAAGGGAGGCCGAATGGGCTAGGCAATGTAATTCTTTTAATGACTTCTGAATTTTAGCAATTCACTGTAGTTATTCATATGGCTTTAAAAACGTGCAAAATGTGATTGAAATGACGCTAAAATTGCTATTTTTGCCACAAAATCGCAAAATCACCCAGCAGCTGGGGCTCTGTCTCCCTCCCCCAGGCCCCTCTATGATACGCTTGAGTTGCATTAGTTTGTTCAGCACGGGGGCCTAAATTAGACAATTTTAGTGCAAAAAAATTTAACTTTTGGTTCAAGCCCCCTCCCTCTTAGCAAAATCGTGGTTGCGCTTCTGGTCGCATTCACTGATGCAGACAGATCTTTCAAGCGATTATATGGACCGGATACGAAACGAGTTAAGAAACGCTGCCGGCCTTATACGCCTTTTTTTTCAGACATGAATGCAAAATTGTTAAAATAAACCCTTAATTTGTAGTCGTTAAATATCAGTTTTTATGTGCAAAAGTTCAGTATATGCTGTTAGTGCCCCCCACTTTCGGTAAGTGCCCCCTCGCTTTGGTTGCCCTGGCGGCGGCACTACCTTCAATGCATTGTACACAATGTACAGCCTTAAACGCATTTCAATCTGTTCAGTCTGTTAAAATTTATGTTGCAAAATTCTGCAAACTCTGGCACGCCACGCCTAAAACATCCAATACTTGTCCTATTTCTGCTTCTTTTGTTCTAACGAAGTCAAAGTTTTGTAAAAAGACAGTAACCTGGGCTCGTTCTCCCACAGGTAAAAAAAAGATAGAAAGTCATTCGTTTTGGAAATCTGATTCACTCACATAAAGGCAGATATGGAGCAACGCTGGCACAGACAATGAAACCATCAGCAAAAAACAGATTAAAGAGCATACCATCGGTTGTCATGGTTGCTGCATTAATATGCAGCAATCAAGATCAATTCTCACTCGCCGCTATACTCCATACGGAAAATCACCAAAAGTTGGAAGAGGAACAATATCGGATTCGCCGATGGAGGAGTTGTTGCGGTGGTGTGCGAAAAATGTTTATGTGGATGTCGCTTTATGTCTTTGTGTTCTATTATCTTCTTTCTTCTGTTTCTATCCGTGTGATCCAAACCCCGCTGTCGCTTGAATGTGAAAAAAACTAATTATTTAATTTTGTGTGATTTAAGGTTTTTATTGTTTGGAAATCAATTAATTATTTCACCAATTCAAAGGTTCAGCCCAAATAAAAAGTCGATAACTACAGCGAGAGCATCCCCGATCACTCGCCTAGTAATTTGTAACCTATGGGGGTTAAGAATTTTGCATCCAAATAGCTAAAATTGTTTTAACATTCTCATTAATTTTTGCCCATCGGTGTTAGGCCAAATAAACAAACTTTCCTCTCTTCATGCCTTTCAAACAATAGCGCTTAACAGGAAGAATTTATGAATTTGATATCACTTTAACAGCTAGAACAAACAATACATAAATGAACTGTTATAAAAGACGAAATTTCGATGTAATCACAAACCGCCTCGACGGAAAGTTAATGAGTAACAAACAATAGACAACGTCAGTCCGCTGAAATACTGGCATAAACCTCGATCAAAACAAACCAAAGCGCTTATTAAAATTCTGTAGATACTAGCATCAAGCCGTTAGAAGTACACAGTAATTTGTAATTTGCAAATTCTCGTGGTATGTCAGTAGCGAAAAGCAATGCCAGGTAAAGCAAAATACCACAGTCTTTAAGTTAACTTTTAAAACAGATGAAAAACTGAAGTTTTTGAAATTCATTGATACCAAGGCCCTAGCAGTTACAATCGAACATAGTAACGAAAGTCATCAATTTGTTGTTATAAAAAGTGAAGCAAAGCATGTCATACAGGCATATTTGTTCAAAATTCCATCAAAATAAACTGCTGTATTGGACCAAAAAGTCTTCCTGTAACAGAACTTTTAGACAGTACGGTTTTTACAAAAATTATAGAAACCTTTAAGATACTGTACACAACTATGAAATTCCGATATCGCACGCATGTGTCTTAATTATATTTTGGGAACGATTATTTCAGCGAAAAATTCTAACTTAAGCCGCATTTACACGGGCGACTTTTTTGCGAGCGATTTTTTGATAAAAACGGATCTGGCAAAGTTGCATTTACTCAGAGGCGGCTTTGATCATAATAATTGGAATCTTACTGATGGAAATAATTGTCTTAAGTTGGTTTCATACCAATATTATTATAATTGAAAACTTTAGAAGAGAATCGGTGTTGCGATAAAAATTCGCAGTGAGATCTGCTCCGATTTTGCTATAAAAAGGTTTAGAATGTCACTATCGGAATGGAAACAACTTGAGACAGTCATTTTTAGCAGTAAGGTAACTTTTATCACAATGAGAACCATTATTGAACATATGCAACTTTGCCAGATTCATTTGTATCATAAAATCGCACGCAAAAAAGTCGCCAGTGTAAATGCGGCTTTAAAGAGATTAAAAGGAAAATGAGTAAAATTTGTCCACGCATTTTTTTATTCGCATTTTAAGGGCCAAGATTAGGGTTTAGGTTAGGATTAGCTTTGGAGTTAGTCTTAGAGCAGGATTTGTGTTTGGGTTAGATTTTAGTCTAACTAATAAAAAGCTAGATAAAAATTTTCAGTGAAATAAAGCCTTCCTGGCATTTTAGATTTGCCGGATTTTGATTTCTAAACTCGGAAGTGAGTAATGAAAACGACCTTTCTCATCTCTATTATCTAAGGGCCGATGGCACCATTGTATCTTTTATTTTCCAATTGGATTATAAAAAATAAACAGTGATAATCAGGCAAAACTGAAAAGTTATATGAGATTACTGCGCTGTATTAGGCGATACAAGAAATAACAAATTTTATTTCATCGCCCAGCATCAGCAAAAATGAAACTGATTTGATATTGGGTTAAAGAGATACTTCTCACGATCGGTTTTATTGAAAAATTGAGAACTACTTGGATAACTTTGTTCCACTATTACCCTTATCCGCGAAAACAAATTTGATCCGTTTAACTTCGTACCATTGACAACTCTGCGTTTCGAAATCTCGTGACAGCTCACTTTGTCGGCTCGAACACAGAAAGGTCCGTTAGCTGTCTCCTGGCCAAAGCGACTTGGTGAATAAAATGCAATTACAATTATACTTCGGCAGTTTTCAGCCCAAATTTTTAACACCAGACTGATAATCACGAACGTTTACTCATAAGATATTTAATCACGTAAATATTTGATACAGTGTTAAATATATACGTATAGAATGTTTGAAACATTCATGTTTTGGCATGTGGCCAGTTACATTTTCGATTGTTAGTTGAATAAACTGAAAAAACTAATTTGGTTTAGATGAGCTGAAGGCTGCTGTTGTTGAAAGCTCGAAGTTCAGCGTTTTCCTGCTCTGTGCTTATTATTTGACTGTTATATAATGCCTTTTAATCGGAACAACCAACGCTCGCGTCACATGTTTGTATATTCAACCACTTTCTAACTAACGAGTGCTAAGTTTCAGTCTTTTGTTTATAACTCAAGAACGGTTGAGTCTAGCTACATGAAATTTCGACAGCGGTTTAAGAATAATGCGTTGTATGTTTGTACCAAATTTTGAGGCAATTAGTTTTGTGACTTCTGTTTTAGGACCCAAAAACCGCCCCAAAAGTTTGACGTAAAAAACAGTCTCATTCAAAAACGGTTTCAGTATGGCAAAAAATATTTCGCATGGTTTATGTCTTAAGATACTCTTTCATCCCTACCAACCCACTTTTAGCGACTATGAGGTTTTTTTCTTTTCTTTTGTTTTTTTTCCTTTTTTTTCTTTTTTGGCCTTTTTTTTTCCTAAATTTTTTCGCTCTTCTTCTAAACCACAAAACATCGAAATCTAATTTTTGGGTAAAGTTGTTGAGCTGCTAATGTAATGTTGTCTCCCGAAATTTTTTGGAGTGACTACCCCGGGAGCCTCCCTAAATGGTGCCCCCGAAATCAATTTTTTTGAAAGGCTCAAGCTAGGGCGCCAGTTTTTTTTATATCAGTAGATATTTAGTAGACAAAAAGTTTGACATAGTTGGGGGTACCACCTCCTGGGATCCCCAAATAGACCCCCAATAATCACTTTTTTGAATGGCTAAACGTAGGGTGCCTTTTTTTTTTATATCAGTAGATATTTAACAGACAAATATTTTGACATAGTTTGGGGGTACCACCCATGCACCGGCCCGATTGGACCAATTTAGGGTGCCAGTTTTTTTTATGACGGTAGATATTTAACAGACAATATATTTTGGGGTAGTTTAGGGGTACTACCCTTCCGAGAACTCCTCAAGCAGATTCCCCAAAAATCAATTTTTTGAACGGTTTAACCTAGGGTGCCAGTTTTTCTTGATATCAGTAGATATTTAATCGAATATATTTTGACATAGTTCGGGGGAACCACCTCCCTGGGGACCCCCAACTGGACTTCCCAAAAATTAATGTTTGGATGGCTTAAGCTAGGATGCCATTTTTTTGATATCAGTTAGTACTTAAGAGGCAAATATTTTGACATAGTTCGGGGGGTACTACCCCAGAGGATCCTCCATATGGACCCTCAAAAATCAATTTTTGAACGGCTTAAGCTAGGGTGTTAGTTTTCTTTTTTTATCAGTTAACATTTAAGAGACAAATATTTTACCCCAATTTTGGGCTACCGCCCCCCAGGAATCCCCTACCCAAATGGATTCTCCAAAAATCACTTTTTCACACGGTTTGAGCTATGACGCAAGTTCTTTTTAATATCGGTTAACATTTATGACACAAATATTTTGACATAATATTGGGTTACTACCCCCCAAAGAGCCCCTCCCGAAATGTTTCCCTAAATATCAAGTTTTTTGAACGGTTTAAGCTAGAGTGATATATATATGTATTTTATGATATCAGTAGATCTTTAAAAAACAAATATTTTGACTTAGTTTTGGGGTACGCTACCATCTCGCCGGATATCTTCTTAATGTACCCTACGAAGTCAATTTTTTGAGCGGCGTAAGCTAGAACGCTAGTTTTTTTGAAATCTGTAGATATTTGCGTCGGTCGTTCAAAGGGGCTCTCAGCAATCTCCCATCTAGTTTATTTTATTTTTAGATGATGCGAAAAAAAGCATTTATCCTAACACTTGTAGCTTTTATGTTTTCCGCAATGCTTTTTTTTGTGGACTTAACTAAATTCAAAAATGATTCGAAAAATAACGCTTTAACGATTTCCATACCGGAACCGCTAAAATATCCGGAACCGAATCAAGCAGAATCAACAAGAGGGATTAAACACAACTCAAAAATATCCGTAAAGGGACCAAATGATTCTGATTCGAAAAAGAACAAAGTTGTAATTCTCCTTACGATGATGAAATCGGGATCGAGTATCGTCGGTTCAATTTTTAACGAGAGAGCGAATGTATCGTATTTGTACGAACCGTTATTTCCATTCGGGGAGCAAGAGTGTGATGAAAACACAAGACGAAGCTCCCTTGAAGTTCTAAGGAATATCTCAAATTGCCACTTCGAAAATTTAGCACCTCTCTATAATCCGTCAAAGCGGAGCGACATATGGGGAAAGTAAGTAATAATTGATAGTTCAAAACTAGCAGTTTAGCGCTTTAGCCTCGCTGTGCATTGTTTGCGTGTTTAAAGTTTTTAGAGCAAATTAAACTTGACTCTTCTCAAAAGTTGTCAACGCTTCATAAGACCGAATTACAGTTGTTTACTTCGACGCCCCAAAACCATACTTACACCTATACGAGAAATAATAGCTGTCGTTGAATGGTTTAATTATATTTCTCTATTTTACGCGAGCTTTTGACCAATGCATTTTACGCGATGGGGGCAAAAAGGCCCCCCTTTACCTAACTTCTAAACGGGGATCACGAGAACACCAAATTTGGCAGTTGGGTCGGTATTCATCAAAATTTTTTGAAAAACTTGCTTTTGAGTTGATGACGTCGTTACTGTGATGTCACGGCCGATTTGGGAAAAACTGTCATTTTTGCGACTACTTCATATAGACGGTTCAAAAAACGTCTTATGACGTCATCTATGGTAAAAATGAGCCAAAAATGTTCAGATTTGGAGAGTAACTTTGGCAAACCTCGGAGGAACTTTTCATTACCTTAGCGTTTTTGTTTTTTTGAGCCTACATATGACTTTAAGGCTAGTTAGTTCGAAGAAACAATTTTTCTTTTAAAGGAATTTATCACAAAAAATATCAAGGGAGGGACATTTTTGCCTCCCCTCCTTGTAAAACAGGTTAAACGAGGACGGCAGACAAAATAAATAAGGGTTTCTTAAGTTAGGGAAATCGTGTTAGATTGGATTGGCGTGTACTCCATTATTCTTGACCTATAGCCGTACTAAAAATACTCTACTTCAAACATAACACCCGGGACTTCTTTCCAAATCAACGCAGTTACCTAATTGCGACGTAGTGTAAGGATAGAACTGGGATAGGGCCGCCAGTCTGTCTTATCAACGTCAGGGTTGCCAATGAACATTAAACGAATAGCGGGCTCTTATACGTCGTGCGTATGGAGTAGAAAAGCTCTGGAACGGCTGGTTCAAGAACGATTTGATTTTGCTTGCAGTCCTTATTAAGTTTACAAGCAGTTGTTGCTCAACTTTTTTTTCAGTTTTTCTTTCTGTTTTGTGTTATCTTGGCTTTCAAGCGTGACGAGTAGGAATTCAACAACCACTAACAGCAGCATAACTACGGTCTTATCATAGTCTTCTAATTTGTGGTTGCTTTTTCTTTATCCATAATTTAGCAGTCATCTGTGACGAAAGAGGCAAATAACTAAATAATTAGAATGCCTCATATGATTATTATTATTTTTTGTTATTACTATTTTCATTTTTAGATGTAAAGATTTTAATTACTGTTTTTCTCATACCAACAAAGCAAATCGCTACCTTCACGAGGACGCAAAAATTTGCAAAAAAGTACACGGAAGAATTAATTGCCCCAAACCTCTTCCTTCTTCATCTCTCAACAACTTCTGCAAGCGCAGTCTTTTTGTTGCGATGAAAGTGATTTATCTCTGTAAAATTGAGTGGCTAGTTCCAATGCTAAAGGATCCCGACATCAACCTTAAGATTGTGCACCTCGTGAGAGACCCAAGAACTACCATTTTCTCCCGTACGATACACTCCTCAAATGTCACCTTGATTAGGTTAGTTTTTGTGTCCAAATACTGTAAGTACTACGTAGTTGGGTTACTCAAATTTAATATCATTTCAATGCCCCCAGCAGGCCTCCTTATGCCTGAGATTTTAAGTATTTGTAAGACAAACTTTTTATTTAGAGAAATTACAATAGATCTTTTAAGCGTAAAAAGGCTCAAACAGTGGAGAGAAAGTGAAAAAGAGGGTAAATGGCAAAACTCAATGTTCAATCATTTTACAAACTATAAACACAGTCATGATGGATTGAACCATGATTCGGAGACGTTTCACTAATTGTCGGCTACCAAAGCGCTTACTACGACGATCTACAGTAAATTTTAAATCATTATATAGTGGAATTTGAATATGACTTTCAATGAAGTCGATTTCATTTTGCTTTCGCAATAAGCTTTTTGGACAGAACTCTTCTGTTGCGAACTCTGTCTGGTTTGGTATGTGGTAAGCAGGATCTTTTAAAGACCAAATGCAGTAAGGAGAAATGCACTTACAGTAAGGAGAAAAGCATTTTAAGACGATTGCACGATAGTAAGGAGAAACAAAATTTTTTCAGTGGCAGCAGGCTCTGTTCTGATTTGATAAGATCAGAGCCTGCTGTCACACAATAGATTGCGTTTTTCCTGTGCAATCACCTTAAAAAGCATATTTCACTGTACTGTAGAGTGCATTTCTCCTTACTGTAGAGTGCATTTCTCCTTCGTGCATTTGGTCTTGAAAACATCCTGCTCACCTCATACCAAACCAGACGGAGATTGCAACTGAAGAGCTCTGTCCAAAAAGCTTATTGCGAAAGCACAATGAAATCGACTTTATTGAAAGCCATATTCAAATTCTGCACCACCTCAACATTGTTCATATATTGTAAAACGGTTTCAAGTCACATTTTTGTCAGTGACTTATTAGCAACGTTTCTGCGTCTTTGGATTTGTAGCTACGCGTATATACTTTGGCAATATAGTCTTTATTTGATGGCTTTTATTAAAATAAACAGCAATTTTAATTACAACATTATATTTTTCTTTATTTTGAAGCATATTTAAATTTGTGCATATAAAGCGGATGCGTATTTGTTAAAATAGAAGTGCTTCCGACGCTTTCTTGTGACAGGACAAGAGGTAAAGATGTGAAAGTTTTATTAACTTGAAAGCTCGCAGAAGATAATATTGTAAAAATTAAGGAAGTTTTAAAAGGAGTGTCTATTACTTCGAAGTTGTTTTCAACATTCTTATGGAAAACTATATAGATAAAGCAAAATAAAGACTTTGGCAAAATTTGTCTTTTGGAAAGGTTTTTGTCGAAGAAAAATCTCTGGCTTCAGCAGAATCAAATTACTGAGAACTTAAACATTGAAGTTTCAAAAATTAGCAGCTTGGACCTTATTGACAGAAAAAATGCTTGAAGATTAAACATGCCCTAATATTTGTTCTTTGACATTTCACGCGTTATGACAACTTTAAAAGTGAAAGTTTAAATTAGTTTCACTTTCGAAGATCAAACTTAATAATATAAAGCAGGGGAGTGCAAACTTTTTCGAAAGAGTGCCAAATGAGATTTTGCGAAAGTGTTCGCGAGCCAATAATTTGAAACCAGTTAAAAAAAGAAAACAAAAAACAGCCAGTTTTTGGATTATTTTTGGCCGCCAAAATTGAAGAGTGGGCGCCAACCAGATAAAACTCCATCGCCGACCGTAAATTGGTAAATGGCTCGCGGACGGACTTTGGACAAAGTGATAATGAAATTGCTGGTGAAGTAATCAAATCAAATGAAATCAACTGAGGATTTACAACTCAGCGAACTTAATAGAAACGGTGAGATGAGGGTGACTGGGAAGTGGGCTCGCGCTCTTCGAGTCTCCAGCCACCCGCGTATGTGTCGAAGCAGGCGGCCTGCAGCCGTAATCGAACTCGGGTCGCAATATTGCTTACGCAATAATCAGCGCTCAGTTCCGCTCGGCCATGCTGCTGGCAAAATCCGTTAAAGGGGGTAAGATCTTTAGCAATAGATGCATCATACACTAACGTGCCGTAATAAAAAAAAATTTTGGATAGTTTTTGTTTGTTTTAAGTGGTGGCCTTTTACTATATAAGGTGATAACCCTTTTCCAATACAGAGCATTTCAAACTAAAATGATCTCCTCCAGCAGTATTATATACATGATTTACAGTATTTGAATGAACGGAGAACGATTACCTTAATGCTTCAGAACTTAAACATTGAATTTCCCCCAGGTTTTGCAAATAAATTGTAAAAAATTTGAATTAAGGGGCCCCTAGCCCGGGACCCTTGGTCCAGGGGGACCTAAGGTCTGGTATCGGGACTAGGGAACCCCCATGGTTGTCAATTAGGGCCCTGGGGGCCCATGGTTGTCGGTAAGGGGCCCGGGATTCCTTGGTTGTAAATTACGTGGTTGTAATTTACGTGGGAACCCCTGGTTATTGCTTAGGAGCCTCGGGGCCCCTTAGTAGTTAGTTAGGGACCATGGGGCCCTCTGGGTGTCAGTTAAGGGGCCCTGCAGCCTCCTGGTTGTTGGTTAGGGGGCCCCCTGGTTGTTACTTATGGCCTGGGGGCCCCTGGTAGTCGGTTAGGGGCTCTGAGGCCCTGGTCACAAATTAGTGGCCCTGGGGCCCCATGGTTATTGGTTAGCGGCCCTTGGGCCCCGTGGCTGTTAGTTAGGGGCCCTGGGGCCTCCTGGTTGTCATTTAGGGGGCCCTAGAGCCTTCTGGTTGTTGGTTAGGGGCCTTCTGGTTGTTAGTTATGGCTCTGGGGGCCCCAGGCAGTCGGTTAAGGACTCTGGGGCCCCTGGTCATAAATTAGGGGCCCTGGGTCCCCATGGTTATTGGTTAGGGGCCCCCTGGTCTTTAGTTAAGGGCCCCAGGGCCCCCTGGTTGTCAGTTAGGGGCCCTGGAGCCTCCTGGTTGTAGGTTAGGCGCCCTGGGTCCCCTGGTCGTTAGTTATGCTAAAAGTAGTCGGTTAGGGGCTCTGGGGCCCCTGGTAGTCGGTTAGGAGCTCTGGGGCCCCTGGTCACAAATTAGGGGCCCTGGGGCCCCCTGGTTATTGTTTCGGGGCCCTTGGGCCCCGTGGTTGTTAGTTAGGGGCCCTGTGGCCCCTGGTTGTTGGTTAGAGGCCCTGGAGCCTCCTGGTTGTTGGTTAGGGCCCCAGGGGCCCCCTGGTTGTTAGTTACGGCCCTGGGAACCCCTGGTAGTCTGTTAGGGGCTCTGGAGCCCCTGATCATAAATTAGGGGCCCTGGGACCCCATGGCTATTGGTTAGGGGACCTTTGGCCTCTTGATTGTTAGTTGGGGGTCATAGGCTCCCTGGTTGTCAGTTAGGGGCCCTGGAGCCTCCTGGTTGTTGGTTAGGAGCCCCGGGGTCTCCTGGTTGTTAGTTATGGCCATGGGAGCCCCTGGTAGTCGGTTGGGGGCTCTGGGGCCCCTGGTCATAAATTAAGGGCCCTGGGGCCCCTGGTTCTTGGCTAGGGGCCCTTAGGCCCCCTGGTTGTTAGTTAGATGCCCTGGGACTCCCTGGTTGTCCGTTAGGGGCCTTGGAGCCTCCTGGTTGTTGGTTAGGAGCCCGGGGTCCCCTGGTTGTTAGTTATGGCCCTGGGGGCCTTGGTAGTCGGTTAAGGGCTCTGGGGCCCCCTGGTTGTTGGATATGGTCTTGGAGCCCCTGGTCGTCAGTTAGGGTCTCGGAAGCCCCTTGTTCATCAGTTAAGGGCCCCAGGGCCCCATGATTGTCGATTAGGGGCCTTGGAGCCTCCTGGTTGTTAGTTAGGGGCCATGGTTGTCAGTTTGAGGCCCTGAAGCCCCCTGGTTGTAAGTTATGGACTCCTTAGTCGTCATTAGTGTTATCGTTAATTACTGTTAATGCGCAATTACTGAAAAAAAAAACTGCAACTAAACATCGCTACGCTATGTTGTTATAATTTGTTTATCGTTGGAGGGATTTCAATTGGGGGGGGGGCCTGGGCCCCCTCTGGCTACGCCTATGTGAGAATGATGGAATGTTAAACAGTGGCGTAACTAGAGGTTTGAGCCAGGGGACAAGTTTGACTACGAGGCTCAGTACCAGGGTTGGAAAAATTACTTGTTTTTGCTTTAATTACAATTACAATTAAAACCTAAAATTTTCAATTACAATTACGATTATTCAAGTTCAAGTAATTGTAATTCAATTACAATTTCAATTTCAATTACAATGAAAAGATTCTCAAAATATTGCGACCAATTCACTTACATACGAAGCTTCGAGTTTTGCTTATGCCAACATACAGACCTATCAAAGCCCCATTTTTCTCTATTCTTGTTCTTCCATTAATTTTTGTTTAACTTTAATTTTTGCAATACATAATTTCGTTTAAAAGCAATTGTCAAGTATGTTTTTGAATTCATATTGCTTCCAGCAACATTATGGTTTTAGCTAAATCATGGTATCATACCGCAATTATTTGTGCAAAAGAAAAAAAGTTTTAACACAATTAAAACTTGTAAAAAAGTTGAAATTTTGTCCGTTACAACTTCTAGTTACACCTATTATTTAACACTATTTACCTATAATATCAAATATTTAGCATGATCATACAAAATAGAACCATTAGTTTCGCTTTGACATGCACACAAGGGCAAACAACCAAAAAAGCACACAAAATCTTAAATCATAAATACCATTGAAGTTATAATTGTAGGCGTGGTCAGGGAGGCCAAGAGGCCCTCCCCCCACCCCCAATCAAAATGCCACCAATGATGAAAATGAGACCAAGAAGCCTTGTTTCTTCAGTTTCAGTTTCTTTTAGCATTTTTGCGTACAACAGTACATGCGTACAACAATAATTAACAATAATTTTAACGACCAGGGAGCCCGGGCCCCTTCAATTCAATCTTTGCCGACCAATTTACCGTAAATGTATCCCGGGAGAAATTAATGATATTTATCCTGAAACTTGCTACCTCAGGCCCTCATCTAACCTTTTAATCAACGTAATGTAATAACCAGCAACGGATTTACTAAATGGCACAGTGCCAGGGCCCGGCGCTCAGCTGGTAAGACTTTTTTTTTGGTCTTCACCTATATTTGGCAGGAAGATGTTGCGAAAATCCCCAAAGTACCAGGGGCCCAGCGCATTGTAAATCCGGCCCGGAATTAACGTGGTTAGTAAGCTAACCTTCTAATCGAAAAGTTTGACGTCCTTCGTGGTCGACTCCTGGGAAATCATTACGACTTCCACTGGCAGTTAGGTGGCTAGATCAACCACCAACCCTGCAACTGCAAAGCAGCTCGAGTCATAGTATGCACTTAGCTGGACAGCGCTGTTTCGAGCTTTTAGCTCTCATCGGCAGCCCTCAGCTTCTCTAACAAAGTTATTCCCCAGCTGGACAAGACTCTTGGCCGAACTGGACAAACCTTAAGGGCTTGCACAGCGGCAGAGGCTTTGTAGGGAATAAACGATTTTTCACTTGTGGTACTTAAAAAAAACAAGTGAAAAAATCGCTGAATCCTTGTAGTAAGGATAGCCATAGGCTATCCCTACTACAAGGGTTCCCCTTGTGTGACCACGGAAATCATAACCGAAAAGTTTGACGTCCTTCGTGGTCGACTCCTGGGAAATCATTACGACTTCCACTTTCGACCACGAAGGACGTCAAACTTTTCGGTTATGATTTCCGTGGTCACACAAGGGGAACCCTTGTAGTAGGGATAGCCTATGGCTATCCTTACTACAAGGATTCAGCGATTTTTTCACTTGTTTTTTTTAAGTACCACAAATGAAAAATCGTTTATTCCCTACAAAGCCTCTGCCGCTGTGCAAGCCCTTAAGGTTTGTCCAGTTCGGCCAAGAGTCTTGTCCAGCTGGGGAATAACTTTGTTAGAGAAGCTGAGGGCTGCCGATGAGAGCTAAAAGCTCGAAACAGCGCTGTCCAGCTCTGTGCTAACCATCTAATGTAACATTTTTCATTAACAATTTATCTCCACCTCGCCAGTTTTTACGCACAAAATACTTTTAAAAAAATTAGTAAGGGAAAATCCTCATTGATCGAAATATTGAATTTGAATTGAGGGGTCCTGGGCCCCCTGGCCATACACGTCCCCCTATAACTGGTTAATTTTATGACAAAACAAAAATCTCGCAGGAAAATCTTCGAGTGGATTATTATTTACTGCTAAAATATTGCAGGAGGCAATGTTCCTTACTTCCCCTTATCTGGGCCAAATAAATCACTTACAATTAAAATTCAACAACAAATCGCAAAATTTTTAACGTGTTTTGGGCTTAAATCGCAGGTAAAAGGAGGATTGAACAATTTGCTTTTTTCAATTGACTTTAAAATGTTAAAATCTAGTTCTTTCAAATGGCTCTGAACAGGTGTGAAATGTGATCCAATGGCATTAAAATAGCTTTTTATTTCAAAAAACTATACAAAAAATCGCCCAGCGGCTGGGGGCTTTGCCCCCAGACCCTCGTCTGAAATACGTTTGAGTTACAATAGCTTACTCAACACGTCTCCCAGTTAGACATTTGCACTTTTTAACAAGTATAGGTTACCTCTATCTTTAGCAAAATCCTGGTTAATTGCCAACAACAGGCCACGGCTTTAGGTCTTCCATTCTACGACATCTTTGCCCCACAAAAAGTTCTTTTTTTGAAAATTTCTGATGACGTCATTGAATGTAATTTGTGGTTTGGGTCCCTCGCAATTAAAAATCTTGGCTACACCTAAGATTGCAATGGTTACTTACCACCGGTTACAGTAGCATCTGACGTCATACAGACCAATTCTATGTTAGGCAAATTTTTGGCTTAGAGTTAATGCTCGTTATAATTAGAGCAGGTGCTAAGTTTAGGTTATGAATATGATTAACCCTATCTCTAAAACTAACTCTAACTATCTCTAACCTACTTTGATGTTCGGTTTGTGACGTCAGATGTGATTGCAACCGGTAGAAAATATCGATATCGATTTGCAACCAAAGCAAAATTGATATTATTCAAACATATTTTATCATCCATCTTTGTGAACAATAAAGTAATTGTAATTGAAAATAGGCAGAAAATTTTTCAATTACAATTACAGGTACAATTATCGACTTTAAAAAATGTTCAATTACAATTACAGCAAAATCGTGTAATTAATTACAATTTTGTCAATCACAATTGTAATTTTTCCAAGCCTGCTCAGCACTAACCTTCAATCAAGTATATGATAATATATTGGTCATAACGACGCGAAGAAATCTGAGCAGTGCCCAAAAGCAGATGCGCAGCCAGGATTTTACTAAAAGGGGCTGGGCTTGAACCAAAACTTAAAAATGTCTCTCTTGGGAGGCGTGCTAAGCAAACCGGTGCAACTCAATCGCAACGTAAACCGGGATCTGGGGGCAGAGCGCCTAACTGCCGGAAGCCATCTGAGGGATCTTAGAGCTTCGTTCCCAGCCGCTGCTGGGCAAGTTTTTGGATTTTTTAGAAAAATAGTCGTTTTAACGCCATTTGAATCACATATTTTGCTCGCTTTGAGAGCTATTTGAAAGAACTAAATTGCTAAGATTGAGAATCTCCCAATCAACTCGTTTTTTTACAAACAATTCAAATCCAAAGCATGTTTAAACAGTTGCATTTTTGGTTTAATTTTTTCAATTGACTTAGCTAGCAGGGGATTGAAGCCCCCTAAGCCTTGTCGTGCCACTGTTTGTTTCACTGCTTGGTTGCGCCACTGCCCAAGAGTAGAGTAAGTTGAGTTGAAGTGCCAATATATTTAAATGTGGTGAATTTGAGAATTAGGCCTAAGTACTATAAGTGAACGAAAACGAAATAAAAGTTAACTGGCCAAAAATGCTCTGCTATATTGACTTTTGGCATGAAAAAATATTCCGTAAGTAGAAAAAAGCAAACAATACGCTTCAAACTAGAGCTATAGAAAATAATTTTCTTCAAACGATAAGCAAGGCTATTTAATCTATCACTGAAGCAGCTAAAATGGCAGCCTTTTGTGACCCGGCAATAATTTATTTGACGGAGAATACTCTTTTTTTTGGGGGGGGGTGTATGTGAATTCAACATTGTTTTCGAAGCCTCCAAAATGTTATTTACTGTGGTAAAAAAGTATTTGCGACTTCAATGATTGATGGAATGGTTTTATTTACGTAATGGCATAAATTTCGATGGAACGGATTGATAATTTTAATTATGAGTCCACATTGAAAGGACGTGAAGTCTTTGAGTTTGAAAGACATCCCCTGTCGAGTCAAACGATGTCCTTTTGTCTGTAATATTATTTGATGAAAATGATTATTGCGATGAAAAAAGTCTGATTTATTTTTGACTTTGACATGTCGGTCCTGTGCTTGCAAAAAGCAAAAAAAAGTTCTTTACGAGCTGTTTTGTTTTTTTGCAGGCAAAAGACGGATTCTGTTTGCGACAGATTGATGACTAACTTGATGTTTTTAAACAACATGGAAAAGGAGTCTGATTTTTGGAACCGATACATGCAAATCCGTTATGAAGATTTTGCTCTAAATCCTCTTGGCGTTTCCTTAAAAATTTATCAATTTGTTGGAGTCAATATGACACTGAAAGTAAAGAACTGGCTGAATACCGCCACTTCGGTGGCTAATCGTGATAAGCTTGCGCAGGACTCCCCGCAGGGATTGATACGTAACGTCAAAAGTGTCTTGAACCACTGGAGGAAGGATTTAAGTTTTGAAGCAGTTCAAGAAATCCAATCAAAATGCGAGAAAATCCTGAATAATCTTGGCTATAAAATTTTTGACAACTACAAGGACTTCAAAAATTTATCAACTTTGTATTTTGAGCCCAATTGGTCTCCGTAGTCTGGAATAGGATCGTTTATGGGAGGGGCGTTCAAAGCCCGGCTGGCGGGCCATTTGCGACCTGCGAAGAAATTTAATCTGGTCTGCGTCGAGAATGCAATTTTGGTCCACCACCAAAATATTTGCTCACAATCGGGAACGTAAGATACTGGCGCGGCACACTTGTAACCCTCAACCTCGCTGAGTCCAATTTTGTCCTCGAACCACCAAAAAAGTTTGAAAATTCCTGGTTTATAGCCAAGTTACACGATATGATTGGCTGGAGCTGAGCCTTAATGTTTATTAATAGGAAAAAACTATTTCACCCAAATTTTTAAGTTAAAAAGAATAAAAAGAAAATCAGAAATGCTCATCCGCACATTTTTCATTTACGCTTTGAAGGGTCAAGATTAAGATTTGAGTTAGGGTTTGGGTTGAGTTAGAGTTTGGGTTGGGTTTGAGTCTTGGGTTAGTTTTAGAGCAAACGTTAAAGTTTGGGTTAGATTTAGATCAGAATTAATAAAAATGTTGATAAAAATTTCCGGTGAAATAGTCTCTTTCTTGTTTACGATATAGTTTGCTGAATGTAAATCAGAGCACGTCTGTGTCAGTGAATTATAGCGGTGGTTCTCAACCTTTTGAACTTTTGGCCCACTCCAAACCACAAAAATATTTTGGGCACCCACCGCTGAATCTAAAGACTTTGAATCGAATAAAATCAGTATTTTGGTGCAACGTTCGCAAATACCACGTCAAGCGTATGGGCTGAAGAGAAAGATAGATATTTTTGGAATGCCATTGTAAATTTACCTCAATGCAAAAACCATGATCAAGATTTTGCCAAAATTGAACTTGATACTAAGTTTCAATTTTTGTAATTTTATGGTAAAATATATTTATTTAACGGCATTTAAAAGAAATTTCTCAAGTTATTAAACCAATTAAAGAATCAAGTTTGCTAAGATAGAAAGATTTCGGGCCCGGGCTTACTGGTAAAGTCAACTCACATATTCTTTAAAAGCTTGCGTAATGCTTACCCTGTATGCTGTGGTGCTATTCCTGGTTCCAAAATTGATCAAAAACCGGTTTTACAAATTGCTTGCATATATATTCTGCACTTTTGGCACGACATCTTTGCCCCACAAAAACTTTCTTTTTTGAAAATTTCTGATGACGTCATTGCATGTGATTTGTGGTTTGGGCCCCCCCCAATCGAAGATCCTGACTACGCCTATGCCCCAGACCCCCAGCCTGCGGCAGCTTGGGGCTTCACACCCAGACCCCCAAAACAGCACCCCCTATTGCGAATTTCTGGCTACACGCCAGCGTAAATAGAATGTTTAATTTTATCTTGACTCTGCTTTTTTGTCATAACTAAGAATTTAATTTCCAACATTTGTTGACCGCGTGCAATACAGCAGTATCGAATGGAAATGCATGAAAGACTGGAAATTGTTCTGACTTCGCTTTTACAGAAATTGGAAAGAAGCAATCTTAAAATTTGCTGACTACACCGAATTTACGTACGAAAAAGAGTTCTATATTACTGTATATTATTTGTTTATGATATCATATTTTTATGTATACTAAAAATATATTTGTATTACATTTTTAACTCACTGTTCTTACAGTTATCTTCAGCTGAAGGGAGCTCAATGATCAAACATCAGATCAAATTATAATTTTATTCACAGTCAAGTTTAGAAACCCTTAACAGTCTGTTTCGCTTTACGAGATCATTTAGAGAACTTCTTACTAGAACAAAAGTAGGCTACCTATATGAATAATAAGTTCCTCAGTCTGTGGTCGATATCAGGGTTTCAAAGAATTTTATTTGGATAAGATTTACCTCTGATGATTCGATTTACGGGTGGAACAGACTGTTTAGGTTTTGTAGGTTTTTAATTTGTTTAGATACTGAGTTGATCTTTAGTGAATAAGAAGTTCTCTTCTGATGATGCCGTAAGGGTGAAACAGACTGTGAAGAACTTCAGAAATATTTCACAGGGCCTATTTCACTTCAGGAATAATTAGACTGTGAAGAGTTTCTACATTTAACTGCAAATGAATGAAATTTTATATTTTTTTATGCCAGCAAGAACTCAGACTAAGGAGTACAGAAAATGTTTGACGTTTGAAAAGAGATGCTTTAACCTGCTACTATAGTGAGTCTGACAAGTACAGTACTATGTACGTAGCACCAAAAAGTACAGCACTGCCACAAAAAATTGATTAGTGCTTTCAAAGATTAACGAAAAAGTAATCTGCTTTTTGCAGTTTCGAAAAACATAAAATTGAAAAGAGTAGAAGAACACACTTACTAAGCATGCTGCATTCTGATTGCACTTGCTCAACGTTTCATTCGTTTTTTAAGCATTTAAAATTTTTAGAAAATTAGAAATCCGCAACTGTTTTTGATGTTTAGTGCGCACCGAGTCCGCAACCAAATTTTATTTTCATGCAATCCACAACGCTAATCCTCACTGAGATATACTGGAGGTGAGCAAAGCAATTGCAGAAGTTGCGTTGCGCTTAAATTTTTGGTTTGAGACTTTGCCGAGGTTGCGTTGCGACTAATCTCTTTAAAATTTGTTGCGGATTAATTGAGAAACGCCTTCAAATTGATTGATTGATTGCGCAACTATATTCGTAGCACATAATTTTGTTTTATTGTAATCGGAATATGATTAAATTTTGGCCTTCTTTAGCAAATTATTTTCTCTTCATCCGTCTAAAATCGCAAAATACAGAATTTGTATTGAGCTTAGTAAATTAAAATGAGGATTGTGAAAGTTTGGGTGCGCTTTGACTTGGTGCGAAAATATCATGGGTGGGCATTACAGAACTTGCGTTGAGCTTCAACTAAATCAAAAAGTTTGTTATGGAATTTGCTCTAAACTTCAAAAAGCAAAACCAAAAAAAATTAAATTGCACATCTTGCGCTATGCTTTCAGAGGTTTAAAAAATCGTTGCGCTGCGCTTTTCGCTATTGTTTGTGTCCACCCCTTGAAATTAGAAATCGCTACTACCGCAACTCCGCTTATTTAAAATGGCGAACTGGCGGAATGGAGGGCCAACTTGCAGTTAGTCCAGCTTTGGCTTGGTGCGTTATGAACGATGCCAAAGAGTGGAGCTTTTGACCAAAGTCTTTCACTGGCGGCAACTGAAAAAGCTAAAAAGAAACAAATAATTGATCGAAAATTAAGCCATTGCATGACAAAAAATTTATTGCTTAGCCAGACAACTGGTATTTTTTTGCTTAATTGGCTTTCCTATTATCTTTAGGCCCAGCTAACACTGTGCGTAAAATCCTCTGCTTATTTTAACCACCTACAGTAAGAGTTTGTACGCTGGTAAAGCGGTATGCCAGGCCTATCGAATTTTTTGTTAAAGCTAGCAAAGGAACCAGGGATAGCACCACAGCATTTTTTTTTTTTTTTACAGATCTTACGCTCACGATTTTACACCCCGTGTAGACCGGGCCTTGCCATTTCATTTTTTTGTTTTATGTTTTTCTTTGAAAGACGAACAAAAAGTTGGTACCAATGCAGGATGTTTTTGATAACGTACAAAACTAAAGTTAACGTACTTCAGAAATTCGCAACGTGTGAAAGACAACCGCTCTTACTTTGGTATCCAAGTCCAACGTATTTTCAACTACATCTTTTATGCTAAGTTTGAAGGCTAATGCTGCCTTTTAATGATTATTATATGTCAAACATAATCCTTCTAAAGGTCGCACAAGTTCTTTGACTTTTTGGTTTATTTATGTTATGTTATGTTACAGAGATGGAAACCGGTCGGGTCGACCGGCCGGTCGGGTCGAGATTCTTCGACCGGCCGGTCAGCCGGTAGAAAAACCGGCCGAATTCTCCTTTTTGGCAACCAAAAGACATCTAAGCACCAACCGAAATATACTTGTATATTTTATCATAAATAAAACTTTTTATAAAAAATCTGTATTAACAAACCACACCTATCGAAAACACTTGTTGAATGGTTTCAAACTGTGACTGATATACTGTGACCATTAAGACATGCACATGCAGGGACGTATTTAGGGTGGGAGTATTGTGCCATGCCTCCCGACTTTGGGCCACGGCATAAAGCAAAAAAATGCAAAATATACATTAAAATCGCGTAATCAGATTCTAATAAAGCATGCACGTGGAAGAGGCTTGCGCTACCTGGCATTTTAGAATCATTTTAATCAGCTTAAGAGTAGAAGTGACGCAGATTTCAGATTTTTTACTACATGCTAAAATGTTGCCGCTTTAAAAAGCTTTTTTCAACTTAAATTTACCACACTTTACCCAGGGCAAGAAAGACATAGCTCTTTTTTTCTTTTATATCTAACTAACCATGGTTTGTTCTGAAGTAGCAGCATTTCTACAAACTAATGGGGCACATTATATTTCGAATGTTTTCTAACCAATGTCATAACAGTTTAGTGTTTTCAATGAAAATAACCGACGTGTTTCGTTCATCGGGATAGTTATTTATAACGACTTCGTACTACCGATGAGTTTATTTATTGGTTTGACGTTTCGCTTCCCAAACCGGGAAGCTTCTTCAGAACAATTTTCGGCAGTGCTGTCTTTGCTGTTACAAAAAGATAAATGAGAAAAAAAATAGCAGCAGAAGATCGGTAACAGTAAGAACATACGAACATCACCATACTTGTACTATTAGTATAATACCCAAAAACATTAAAATGATGGAGCAATAACATTATATGATATTGAAAATTATGTCACTAACAGCGTAAAAAAAAAGAAATACTGAAAAATTATGTCACTAACAGCGTGAAAAAAGGAATGTTGAAAAATTATGTCACTAACAGCGTGAAAAAAATTAATAATATTCGAAACAACTAGGCTGCTTCACTAGAAGTTTGAGAAAGTATGAAAAAGGATCTATTGCAAAACATTATGCACTGGAAAAGCTTTTTAGCTCCACAGAGATTTATATTAATTGTTCCGTCCGTATATAAATCTCTATGGAGCTAAAAAGCTTTTCCAGTGCATAATGTTTTGCAATAGATCCTTTTTCATACTTTCTCAAACTTCTAGTGAAGCAGCCTAGTTGTTACGAATATTATTAATTTTTTTCACGCTGTTAGTGACATAATTTTTCAACATTCCTTTTTTTCACGCTGTTAGTGACATAATTTTTCAATATTTCTTTTTTTTTACGCTGTTAGTGACATAATTTTCAATATCGTATAATGTTATTGCTCCATTATTTTAATGTTTTTGAGTATAATAGTACAAATATTGTGATGTTTATATGTATTTACCATAGGTGGGAACAAGTCCGTTAATCGTTAATCCGTTAATAACGAAGCTAACTTTTTCATTAACTCGTTAATCCGTTAAAAAGTTTTTTCATGTTAACGGACTAAATTAACTTCCGTTAAATTCTGTTAACGGACTAAATTAACTTCCGTTAAGTTCTGTTAACTTCCGTTAAGGTTTTGATCGTTAATATCTTGCACCATTCATTCATCAGACTGGTACAAACCAGTTTGCTCTGGTAACACTTGTTGCATATTAACACGAGTTTTATAGAAGAAAGCGAAGAAAGGAGCTCTTTTTTGTGGCAAATATTAACCTGCAGCTTCATAGGTCTATTAATTATCGCTCTTCACAATTTCCAAAGATTTTCCGATCGTAGCTTCGTTGTGCATTTGAACTGGTTTTTATCTTGAAATTAGATTAGACTGTAAAATGTAACTTCCAAAACACAAAAAGACCACCACAGCAACAAATATTTCCTTACAATCAGCTCAACAGCGTCAATACGTGTTCTAAAAGCGAGTGAATAAAACGAAATGTAAATTACTCGCAAAATGTTAACGGATTAACGGACTTTATTAACTTCCGTTAATTAAAGCTGAAAATAACGGATTAACGTTAACGGAGGTGTGAAGTTTGTTAACGGACTAGTGGTTAACGAAGCTAACGATTTGCATTAACTTGTCCACCTATGGTTTTTACTGTTACCTATCTTCTGCTGTTATTTTAGTTACCTATCTTCTGCTGTTATTTTTTTTCTTATTTACCTTTTTGTAACTGCAAAGGCAGCACTGCCGAAAAAAGGTTAGTGTTTGCTGCTTGGCAAATTACAAATAATCTGTCACCAATAGCTAAAAAATTGTAACTTTATTTTTTGGCTTTTCGCAAAATATCATGAGAAAGAACGTCTAATAATTTAGCTTGTGCCCTCCAGTGCTTTTTATGTTTATTTTGTGCACGTTTTTTGCTGATCAAAACAGGGCATTCAAACTGAAACTTATCCAAAAAAAGTCTTAAAATTGAATCATTTTTGCAAAAAAACGCAAAAGTTTTTTTGCGTTTTTTTTCTGAGACCCCCGTTTAAAGTCACAAATTTTAACACCTCACCCATGCCCCCCCTTTTAAAAATTTTTTATTAGATACATTGAACAATGAACAAAAACCTTCTGTAAAAAAACCGGTCGACCGGGCCGGTCCGAAACCAGTTGACCGGCCGGTCAAACGGCGATGATTTTGAAATTTATCGGTCGGGTCGAGAAAATCCTGATCGGTTCCATTTCTGTTATGTTATGCCAATCAAGACTTTGCAGATGACATAGCAATAAAAGTCGGGCTCAAATTCGGAAGGGTTTTCTAGGCCTGGGGCTCTCAAACTTTTGGTGTTATGGAGCCCTTGTAAAGGTTGACAATTATTATTTACGGAGCCCCGCAATAAATTTCTAAAGTAAAAACAAAAAAGTAAACGAATATCTTGCGGAGCCCCTAGGTTTCTCTAGCGGAGCCCTAGGGCTCCGTACGGTGCACTTTGAGAACCAATACCCTAGGCTATACCGTTGCAAATTTTACTAATAGGGGCTCAGTACCAAAATGAGAACCAAACTGAGAACCAAAACTCGGTACACGGTTCGGCGTATTACAGCCAGTATAATAAAAAATTTGATTTGATATACTGTAGATTGCACATGAAAGAACTGCCTTGGTTTCTTCCTGAATTTATGTTTGTCTGATTTTTAAAAAAATTATGTTTAATCCAGAGATTTCTAAACCTAATCAAAGCCTTTTGCATTTTTACTCTTCTAGCTTCTGCCTTTTGCATTTTTACTCTTGAAATTGTTTAAAAAAAAGTAGAAGAAAAGATAAAAAAAATAAAAGCGGTCGAGAAAAAAGAAACAATAACAAAATTAAAATAATTATTGTCGATATCTGAAAAGCAGAAATTTCGAACCTTCATTAAAATTGGAAGTTATACTTTAAGTTGGGTTGAACTGGCGTTGAGAAATCTTGTGCTGTTCTAAACTTCCAAGAAGACTTTAAGCCTGTACAGCTTGCACACCACCTACTGTATAAGTTTATTCTACTGTGTTAACGTTAAAGGCTTTTCTGCCACAGAACCTATGATTCAGGGGTGCCGAAGCACGGGGAGAATGGGGGGGATATATCACTCCAATAATTTGTCTGCAACCCGCAATAATTTGACATTAGTCTACATCTGCATTCCCTCCAATAGTTTAAGTATTTGACTATGGTCTGCATCTGAGCACTGAATGGTCTTTAAATCTTTTTTTTTTGGTCTTCACTTGATTTCGGGGACATAAACTGTTCAATTTTCGGTGTTGACATTTTTTTTTTGGTCTTTACTTGATTTGCTTAGGTGAAAAAAAACAGTGGTCGAGCTTCATCCCCCAATCTTGAAAATAGGGCAAAATTGTGTAAAATTGCAAATTATCCCCCCCCCCCCCCAATGCTCAACATAAATCGGCACCACTGCTGTCATTGTCGGCAGCGTGGCCAAATGGGTAAAGGCGTCGTTTTTACGACGACCCTGATCAAATAATCTGGGTTCAACTTGCACCCTGGTCACGTTGTTGCGTCCTTGGATAAGACGCTTTACGATGATTATCCCTGCTTGATGGCTTCGAACAAGCAGCAAATTCAGTGGACAAAAATTCGAAGAAATCCATAGGAACATTGGATCATCGGAAACTCCTAAGCAGGTGCGGATTCCTCCAACTACGAAGTAATCGTTGTAATGAAAAGTGTGCGGATTGTCCAATAAGTTAGTGTCTGACGCTGTGCAGTGACAGGAGGATAAATATGCGCTACAACGACTAACAACAACAACATTGCACAGACTATATTGAAGGGCATACGGAAACAGTCAAGAGCAAAATATGAATAGTTTTTGCCAAAACTGAAACGGCGAGACCTATTGAGAAGCAAAGCTGTGGTTTTTGAACTTTGATATAAACTAATATCTACAGTAAATTACCTCAAGATTGGCATCCAAACCTCCATTAAATGCTCACTAATATGGCCTAATGTTTTGCTCTTATCAAGTTTTTATCGATATTATACAACAGCAAGATTTAATGGGAGGCAAATTTACACTAGAACAGAAAATTATTGATAAGATTTATTATGTCATACAACTTTCTAATGCAAAAAGCATTTTTAAATTCAATGTATATGCCTAAAGAGCATTCAAGGATGACTGTCTAAAGAACTTTCAATCTCCAGGTATCTGGCTGGCTGCAGGTTTTGAAGACCGAGAGTTCAACTCACTCTTTCTCTAGCCATATTAATTCCTTACTTTTAGTTGTTAGTTAACATTATGTGAATTTTGCGGCAAAAATAAATAAACTTGAACTTCAACTTTTTAAGCTTAGCCTATTCAAAATCAAGTCTAAAATTTTCTTATAACGTCCGTGGTAAATCGGGATATGAATTTAGTTAAAGCCAGGCCTATAATCAAATCGTAGGAAGACCATTTTGCTTCGGATTTAAGGCAGTGAACTCTGCAACTGCTGTTAATTTGAAAACTGAAATCCGACGTCGGCACGGTTTGATTAGATATAATCATTGCTTAAATTGTAAAATTTTGTATGAGGGGACGCATTTGCACCCTTGACCAAACGCATTTGGCCTGAGAAAGCAATTTAGTGGAAAGTACGAGTATGTACTTCGGTCGCCGAAACTGAATGAAGACCAAAGAAAACAAAAAAAAGTCTTTGCGAAAAATTGGTATTCATTTTCCCGAAATTAGGTGAAGACCAAAAAAAGGTCTTCATTGCAATTTGGGACTATATTCGGCCGGAATTTCTAGGATTTGTTTGTGCTGGCTGGCTCTTTTTCGTCTGATCATCCAGCGCTCCAATCTCGATGAGGGGACGCCTAAATCGCGATGGGGGAACGCTAAATCTCGATGAGGGAACGCGTACCCCCTACAATTTAAGTATTGGATATAATGTTTTTAGCGTTGTCTCTTGAGTGGTAGCGCATTCGTCTCTGGAGCAGGAAGACAGTCTTAAGTACAAAATCTCCGACCGATCAAATTGGACGCAGTGTTGCCAACGGCTCGCCAGCGATGCGACATTTCGTCGAAAAGAGCTGTGTTGCCCAGGCACAATGACGCGGCCAGAAACGGACCCCGCAAATTCGTTACATGCTTTGGCGTATGCAACGAGCATAATGACAGATTTGATGTTTAAGTCCCGATCTAAACTGGGCGTAAAATGGCCGCATTCTTTGTTTATTTTAATCAAACGCAGCTTGTACGCAGCTAAGGCGCTACGCCGGGAGTATCAAAATTCTGTTTAAAATAAACTAAAAATACTCTCGAACTTTCACGATTTATCAGAGTTTTGATCGAGCCTATAAAAGTAAGCAGTTTATTTGATTTCGTCTTTGGTAAACATACACATATCAGATCTGTATCATTTTACCTGCAGTATGGTGTAATAATCCTTCTCACCTGATAGTCAAAATAAACGCAAAACAATACAATTATAAATTCAGAATAATGCGGAAGGAGGACTGCGAAGTGACATAAGTCTTCAAGTCGAGCGGCCAACCTAGCATAAAATAAAGAGATTTATTCTTAGTCATTCTAATGATAACATAGACATGTTCGAAATAGTGCAGG
The DNA here is from genome assembly GCA_963965965.1 of Trididemnum nubilum. Classification (NCBI taxonomy): domain Eukaryota; kingdom Metazoa; phylum Chordata; class Ascidiacea; order Aplousobranchia; family Didemnidae; genus Trididemnum; species Trididemnum nubilum. The sequence goes on along the minus strand of OZ014484.1, from coordinate 12,719,713 downwards.
CTAACGTTAAATTTTTTTTGATTAAATTATAATTTATTGTTTTGGAGGAGGTTGGATTTATATTCCGTAAAAAATTTGGGGAAAGATAATTTTTAAAAATTTATTGACAGTAAATTCCACAACGTTACACCCTGATACTTCACAGATTTTTAAGTTCTTGACAATTTAAAAAGAGGGATTTTTAATTTTTCTTGTGTTCTGGACGTAGTATAAAGATTTAAATCATTTTTACATTTTCAAAAAAATTATTAATGGTGTAGGTAGGGTTTTGTTTTGTACACAATGCATGAATTTAGCAAGTTTATAGTTATACATGTCATGAAGTTTTAGCACTTTAAATTTATAATGTAGAGAAGAAGAACTTTCATCCCACTTTGCACCACCAACAGCCCGAATTGCTTTTTTTTGTCGCGATGTTAATTTTCCTAAGCGTGATTTGTACGTTGATCCCCAAATGGTGGTGCCATAGCTTAGATGTGAATGCACAAGACTGTAATGTACACATAAAAGAGGAGAGGTTGGAAAGAAATTTTAATCTTGTGTGGAATACCGACGCCACGTGAAAGTTTTGCCACAATCGATGTGATGTGATACTTAAGATTTAGTTCTTCAATAAAGTGAATTCCTAAATATTAAACTGTAGAAGTTAGGCAAATTTCAGATTTTTCTGTTTTTATATTGCCGGATTTCTCTTCATCTCTTAATTTAGAATTGATGAGCATAGCATTTGATTTAGATGAGTTCAACGAGAATAGCCCTGTGGTACTCTTGATTGAACCAAGCGCTTAGTTAAAATTTCTTGAGCAATATACACTTTTTGTTGTCTGTGTGATGGATAACTTCTAATTAAATCATTACATATACCACGAATTCCATAATAATTAAGTTTTTTGAGAAAAATTTTTTGATTTACTGTGTCAAAGGCCTTAGTTAAATCTACTGCTACAAGACTACAAAGTTTGCTTATAGAAATGTTATCATACAAATTTGTAACTAGATCTAATACAGTTTGAGTAGTGGTACGTTTTTTTCTAAACCCTTATTGCCGATCGTACAACATTCCATAGGCATTTAGGAAACTTGATAATCTTACAACAAGCAGCTTTTCTATAGCTTTTAATAATGATGGCAGTAAAGAGATTGGTCAACAGTTGTTAATTTTAGTATTGTCTCCAGATTTATAGATAAGAATTACCTTAGATGCCTTCAGAACTTTCGGAAATAATTCGTTTTCAAAGCATTCATTAAATAGATGCATCAGATATGGGGAGAAATAGATCAGATATAGATGCAATCTAAACATGCTGGTGTATGATCTAAACAAAAGGTCGACAACCTACAGCCCGCCAAGGAAATCTATCCTGCCCACGACCACTTCACAAAGCTTGGACTTTGCGCACAAAAACCTCAGGCTGACGGTAGAAAGTGATAGCGCTCACAACAATATTTAGAAGCCGATCTGACTTGGACTTTCTCCGACTTGGGCTTTCTCTGACTTGGTCTGACTTGGACTTCTCCAGAAACGGCGAAAAAAAAATTTTTTTTCGGTTTTCATCTAAATTTGAATAACAAATGCCTCTCAATTAAATTTACGCCGACTGGTGGGACTTTGCAAGTTCCGTTATGGCCCACGACTATGAAAAGATTGCCAACCCCTGGTCCAAACTTTAAGCTCACAGTGTAGAATGACTACAGAAAGGTTGAAAAGCAAATAGACATAAAAAATTTGTAATAAATTCCTAATTTTGACCGTAAGTTGATTGAAATATAGCAAATTGTTTTGATTATTATATGGGAAAGTACAATCAATTGAATTGCTTCAATTTATAACATCAAAATTTCAATTAAGCACAGAGCTGGACAGCGCTGTTTCGAGCTTTTAGCTCTCATCGGCAGCCCTCAGCTATCTTTTCAAAGGTATTCCCAGCTGAACAAACATCTTGGCCTAACTGGCAAACCTTAATGGCTTGCAGAGAGGCAGATCCCTAGTACGGAATAAACGATTTTTCACTTGTGGTACTTTAGAAACAAGTGAAAAATCGCTGGATCCTTGTAGTAAAGACAGCCATAGGCTATCCTTACTGCAAGGACTCCCCTCTGCGTGACCACAGAAATCAAAACTGCAAGATGTTGCAGTATCAAAATTTCAACTGATGTACTAGCATTTGTTTCGACTATAGCTTCATAAAAGATTAGGGATAATACGAACAACTTTTGATAAGAATGCCTTTTGGGATAGCATTCAGAACTGATACTACAGTTAGTCATAAATTTTGCATGACAACTTCCCAATGTCTCCGGACGTAGTGTTGCATACCTATTTTTAACGTATGCTGCCACCACTGCACCTCAACAACGGATTTCCACACTTCATAACGTGCAGTAATTTTGGCCCGCACCTAAATGGTCAAACGAGTAATCATTTTTAAAAAAGCGATATCACGAACCATAAAAATATAAAGCATTAAATTTGGGTTTAAGAATAATCACAATAAAATTTGGGGTGAATGAAATTTGGGGTTAAGAATAATCACATGCAATTTTTATTTTTTAGTTACTCTCCAACACCCTGTTTTATTAAAAGGCCAACCTTTTACTGAATTGAAGATATGCAGCAGTCGCAAAACTTTTTAAAGCAGACGAATGAAACGGTGGCGTTTTGAATTTTGTTATTCTACTTTGTGTTTCAGAATGAAGCAAAAGTATTAGGTAGTAATGGAATTCTTACTTTGATATGTTTGTTGAAAAAAACAAAAAAAAGGTGACCAGTTTGCCCTCTGCAAATCAGATCTTGCATCTGAAAAGCCGCAGAAAAAAAGAGGATATCAATTTCGGGCTTTAACAGTTCGTTAGTTTTTGTTAATTAATAAGCCTAATGGGCTAGTTTTTGAAACGGACCAAAAACGTTAAAATTTTTTGATTTATCACAAAATGTTGAGGTGCATTTTCATAAACTGTTTCTCCATATCACACAAAAACGTTTGCAGATTTTTGCCAACCATATTGTTTCAAAATTAATTTACGAACGGATGCTGCATTACTGCATTGCTATTTCTTATGGCTGGTATAATGGCGCCTTCGGCATTTTCTTGTAATCAAAATGTCAGGGAAATGCAAAGTGTGAAGCGAACTTGGAACAATAAACTTACAAGTTTGTTTGCTTTATACCAACGCTTAGCCTATAACGGCTCCACGCAGCCGTAGCGTTAATATGTTTAGTTGCTTCATGTAAGTGCAAAATTATTGCATTGCATTATTTGCAAAAAGCATGCTTTTGGAAGCTGATTGCAAAGATAAATTGGCGCCAGTGGCTCTGGAAAACTGCATTTCGGTTTGTTTTCCCTCGCTACTGAGACCGATGTGGTAAAATTTATCGCAAGAACAGGCGACATTTTGGACCGCAAAACTATATACCGGCGACAAATAGTCCGTTGCGAAATCTGCAAAATGTTCAAAGGTCTAGCCTTGGAAAAGTATAAAATGAGATTCGATTTTTGCCTTCCTCACACCACCCAAAACATCATTGTCTGAAGCGCGAATAGAAGCAGATGACAATGGGACGACTGGGTTTAGCCCTTTGCGTTCTTGTTCTTTTTGCAGCAGCGGAAGCTGGCAGAAGGAAAAACAGACACAGTAAGTAGTATAACTTTTTATTATTTTGTTGCGTTTTTTTTACCGATTTCTAATCGAAGTTTTTTTTGCGCTACAGTTAATTCCAAATTTATAAAGTAACCCAAGTTTCTCCGATAAAAAAAAAAAAATTAAATAATTCTTTGTATTACAGTATTTCGGATTCAAGTAATAATACTTTTTGGTTACAATGCTTGACATATTGTAATATTTTACACTACTAATCAAATTGCTAAGAGAAAATGCTGTTTCTTGCTGAATCATTATTCGTTAGTAGAGCTTTTTGATGAGGAAAGGTACTCCATCATCATTGCTGATATGTTAATTTTTACTCAATATCGAGGGTTTTTTATCTTTTAACTTTATAAAACTTGAAATGACCATATTTTCAATCTTTATAGATATTCTAACGATAATCTTTTTAAAATTTTCTACATTTAATTTATGCAAACTGACACAAATTTTTTTCAGACCCAAGACTCTACCAGTCTTTTCCATCACCACCAGAATGTTCCGGTAACGTAAAAATTTGAAAAAACTTATTCTTGAACAATTATTTTACTAAATATTTGAGTTTCTTAATTATTTTATATCTTGAAATGAATTGTTATATTAATTCTGCTAAATATGTAAAATGAAACTAATTACTTTCTGTGTAAATTGATTCGAAACTTTTGTTTGCATATTTATTTTTTCTAAAGGTTTAACTAACAAAGCTGTTTTAAAAATAATTCAGTATTAAATAAATCATTAAATGATTTTTCTGTGCACTCTTGCATATTACCTTTCATGATATGTAAGTTTAGAATAAAATTGGATTTTTAGATGAAAATTATATTTAGATGTTTCATATATTTAGGGTATTTATTTTAAAATGCAATAGGGTTTAGTTTAGAAATACTAACAAAAATAACACCTAATTTGAATTTCAGCAATCCAAAGTTTTCAACATGGCTTCAAATACGAATATGAATACGAGACCACGATTGAAAGCCGCAACAACAACACCAAAACCGCCTTAACCGGAAAGAAAATAAAGTAAGCCAAGTTCAAATTTATTTCGTGTAAAACTTTGAGGGCCGCCCTAATTCATCATTTCAATTAAGTTACTGTATATGTCGTTTTGGTTGGAGTAATGAGAGAGGATATAATCTAGATGTAATTGAGGCAGTAAAGTTCAAATTGCTACAGTAATACAACTTGCTGGCAAAGCAATGATAGAAATTTGCTCCGTACGCAATTTCTTATAATTATTTTTTTGCAGGTGTTCTAATATCTGGATTACGGTACCTTCTGAATGTACCGGTGCGTTGACCATCAAAAACTGCACCGTTTTTGAAAGTACTTTGCTCCAGAATGGCTCTCTCGATTACATTCCCGCTGAATCCAGCCGGATGCTCGAGAAGTTGCTCTCCAGGAACAAACTTTACTTCCATTTTAACAAGGGAGAGGTATCGAAACTTTTATAAATACTACTTTTAACCTTTAAAGTCGAAGAAAATCACTTTTCGAGTTTTTTTGTATTGGATTAAAGCTACAACATAAACATACCATTTTATTAAAAACAGTAAAGCCTTATTTACTGTAAAATAGTAAAATTTCTAAATCTTTCGGACTTAGATACGTTCATCATCAGTAAAAATAATCATCAGTAAAAAAAAACAAATTCTATTCAAATAGGATTTTATTTTTACTGATGATGGACGTACAGTAGCTCAGCCTGAAACGTCCAAAAATTTTACTATATTAATTAAGGCTTCTTTGTTTGTAATCTCAAATTAAATAAAACTGCCATGCAATCAGTACCGAATAAAGATACCAAGATATATACAGTACATACAGATGAAAATTCACACACTAATACAATGTATAAAACTGGCGCATTTCATCATTAAATTTCAGTTTAAATAAACTCTTGGACAATTCTTTCGCTTTACAATATTCCATCCAATTCAATAATTTTAGCCTTGTAAATGGTGCGTAAAATTATTTTACTGTAGGTTAAATCTGGTGTATTAATACATAAAAAACAAAAATCAAAAAAATTGAGCCTTTGAACCCAAATCTAAAATTTGTGTACGTCTCACTGACAAATGGGGTCTAGGGCTGAAGCCACAGTGTAATTGCCCACAGCAGCTTCAGAAGTTTTGTAATTTTTGGAAAAAATAGCCATTTTAGCGCACTTTGAATGAAATTTCGCTCGTTCGTATAGGGTCATTTGAAAGAACTAATTGTTAAGATCTGAAAGCTCTTTGACAGAATTAAATTACATAGTTCTTCAACCTCTCCTTACTGCCTGGTCAAGTTTAAACGCATGCATCGTATTTGGGGTTAAACTTTCTAAGTGATATCGCTAAACCGAAGGCGTCAGTCCTCTAAGCCCCCTTCCCGCTGGCTGGTTACCTCACCGGATGAAATGGAACCTATTGCTAACGGCAAGCCACCGCTGCAATATTTTTTCAAAAAGAACTGTGTTCACTGGGTGCAATGACGTGGAGATAGGCCCTGCAAGGTAATTCCACATTTTGGCAAACACGTCGAGTATAATGATGATTTGATTTATTTGGTTTTGACAAAAACTGACGTTTCTTCTGGTTCCTTTCAGATCAACACTGTTTTCTATGACGGCAAATCTGAACCATCCGACGTGATGAACTTCAAAAGAGGTATCCTTACCGCTCTGCAGTTCAAGTTCAATTCCACTGGAGTTCAAAAACCCATTCACCAGCGATTCCAGGTATATTCTTATTGCTTGTTAAGATTGATCATAGAAACAGAAATGAAACGATACCAGTAAAACAAAATTTATTTGTATTTTTAAAGTACCACAAACGGTAAATAGATTTGAATTTGTTAATCTTGCTGGAATGAATTCGTAGGCGTTAGGTTGCAACCCAGTGCTTGGTTAAAATGTCGAAGTGTTGAGAGCTGCCGGTGAAACCGAGTAAGTGATCAACGTGCCAGTAATGCATTACTGTATGAAAAGGTTCGTTGAGCCGAATAAATGAAGACGGAAGTAGAACATTCGATATTTAGGTTTCTGAAGTCAACGTATTCGGAGCTGGAAACTGTAGCGTTGAAGTCAAGACCGTGCAATCTGGTTTTGCTAAGACTGTCAAAGTGTCACGTGACTTGGACATGTACGAGCTCCCATGGAAACGTCATCAATGGGCAACCTTCCGAAACGTCTTTGAAGGATCTGACCTTGGTGACTTCCTTTCCGATTTGGTAAGTGAAACCCCTTTTTATTTAAGTAGAAATCCTTGGTAATTGGGTGCGTATCTCTTTAATGCCTTCACCGTAAACTTTTTCTACTTTTACTTTTCATGAGGGAAACATTCCTTCAAAATTTCTCCAAAAAACTTTGAAATCCACTCTAAGTGTTTTTTGTTTCAAGGATTGAGTGGGATAGTAACTTAGTAAGCCATATCAACAGTGGTGCAAATCTTTGTTGAGCATTGGGGGGGATAATTTGCAATTTCACCACAATTTTGCCCTATTCTCAACAATGGGGGATGAACCTCGACCAAGACTTTTTTCGGGTGAGCAAATTAAGTGAAGACCAAAAATAAAAGACAAAGGTCTTCACAAGAAATGGAACACTTTTTTTCCCCGAATTCAGGTGAAGACCAAAAAAAAACAAAAAACAAAGGTCTTCACAAGAAATGGAACACTTTTATTCCTGAATTCAGGTGAAGACCAAAAAAAAAGGTCTTCACAAGAAATGGAACACTTTTTTCCCCGAATTCAAGCACAGACCTTTGCTCAAATGCACACCAGAGTCAAATTATTGGAGGGGATGCAGGTGAAGAACATACTCAAATTGTTGGTGGGGATACAGTCAAATTATTGGGGGAATATATCCCCCCCAGGTTTCGGCACCCCTGCATATCAAGCCGTCGTCATCGGAGATGGGAGAAGGGAAAATAAGAAAAGAGGATTAACTGAAAATAATACCACTAATAGAAAACAAAAAAAATCAAAATTAAATTCCACGCCAAAAGTTGTTTGATTTTTGAACTTTTCGTCGGAATGTTTGCATTTAGATTTTGAGACATTCAATTTGTGCTATACAACAATAGAGACATTCTCTGGCAAAAAACGTTTGTAGTTGACTTTTAAGAATTTGAATGAAAATTTTGTAGATCATTGACCAATCAGAAAACATCACCGGAAATTCCAGCCAATCATGCACGTACACGCTGGATCGAGGCCGACATGTCACAGAAGTGGAATGCGTTGAACACAAACCAGTAAATCTGTACAACAGTACTTTGTTGCAAGTGAGTAGTAAACATATATCAGTTCTTTTGTGCACAATGAATGTTAATTTGCACTCAACATTGTTCAAGGAGCTGCTATGCTCACTCTTTTACAAGATCCCCGCAATTATCACCTTTGGTAAAAAAACATAAATGTAAAATCAATTATTGTTTTATAGACCCCAAATTGATTTTGAGTTCTTCGACTTATTTTTTGGCGTAAATAATTAGAGTTGAATCTTATCAGCAAATCCGAGAGTTGCTGTCATACTGATGAAGACATATATAGCCCGAACATAGACTCTTTATTCCTAGACTGGAAACTGGCAGTTTTTTCTTTTTTTCCTTGCGGTTTGTTTGCGCTGCAAATACGTCTACAGCGTGACTTTTTTCTTCATGATTCATTCGCGCTACGAATACGTCCGAATGGTCCAATCAAATCAGTCGAATACGAGTGACCGAAAAAAAACTTCGCAACAAGAGCAAACTTGCCTTCAATGCTCTTCTCTTTTCCTCTGCGCGTCTGTTTCTAGTCTACTGTTAAACAGTCTACGGTCCGATTAACGCCGCCATGTATTTGAACTGTGACCATTTTTTGCTTTAATTTTCTTTCTTTTTCAAAAGCTTTTGTAAAAAATGCGTCTTAGGTAGTCGCATGTACTAAGCGGTGGTCGTTTGCGAATTTTCCAGTGCTGCTGAGTACTGAAGTCCTAAAGCATTTCTGTTAATAAAATTTTTGCTATGGTTAGTTTGTCAATGAAGTCTAAAATCATTAGAAATCTCTATCAAAAAAAGCACCATTAATAAAGAGCCTGGTCCATAGATAGAATAGTATTATGAACAATTTTGAGGTGATGCAAAATTTGAATCGACTTTGCGGAAAGTCAAATTCAAAGAACAATATTAATCATTCCCAATCAAATTTTAGCTTCTTGGAATAAATGAGCAAGGCAATTACACCGCCAACACCACCATTCAACTTCGCATGAGGCAAAAGAGTGAAAGCAGAATGGAGCGCAAAGACCGCCCACACAGAAGTAAATAACCATACAAAATATTTGAATTAAGTTCAAAAAAACTAATAGGCAGAAATAGCTTTTAGAATGGTTAAATTGAAAATACAGTATAGTAGGCATAAATTCTGCTAATAAAAGTGGAGGATACAAAAAGCTCATATACCTCTAATTGCCTGTACGGTGTCTGTTACTTATTTTAAGCTTCTTTGTTGTGCTGTACCTCACTTTTTTAAAAGCTGGTTGCAATTCTTTTTTGAGGTTTTGTAGATAATACGTCCTTGAAGATTCTATGTGGATAAGACAATTTTGGTGATCCCAAATGTGGGTGAAACAGTCTCTAGGGTTTTAAAGTTTTAATCAATAAGTTTTGAAGTGTACTGTTTCATGAGTTTTGTAGATGTGAATCTCATTTTTGTTTTTAATTTTTATACGTCGTAACGTTTTGTTCGCAGTGGAACTCGTTCGCTTCCAAGAACGATTCAAAGAGGAGAATTTGATGTTTGAGGAACAATGGGAGGAAGCTATGGACAGCATTGATCAAGGTTTTGACCCCATCAAAGCAATGAACGTCCTCGTGACTAAGCCTGAAAACCGACTCACTCCCGGCCTCTTCGCCAAGTTCACGCGTTACATTCCACGATGTACCGAGAACAAGCTGGAAGAAATCCGGCAAGATATTAATCGTCGATATGCAGGACATGATCAAGAAAAGGCCACGTAAGTTACTAGCTTGGCTGCATGATTCTTTCGTGGCAAATTGACAAGGTGTCCAGTCCATTGTAATCAACTGCACAAAAAATTTTTACGACTAAAAGAATTACCCACGTTTGGCGTTTTCAATTATCCAGAAGATGCGTTTTCAATTATCCAGAAACTAAAAAAATTATCATTTTCAATTATCCAGGTTGACTCATCTACTCGAGTGAACCTTGAGAAAATCAAAGGAATTTTTACATAAATTCGAAACCATTTGTCATTAGACCCTCATCTTTACATAACACGCTTATCGGGAAAGAAGTTGACCCTTATCATATCATGCTTAACTCTACAGAGTTATAGCAAGGCGTTAATGTTTACTCGTTTCGTCAGCATACTGCCCAGCAGGATTATTTGAACGATGTTAAAACAAAGTTTTTAATTTATTTCTGTTACAGAAACATCTGGGTCCAATTGCTGAGCGGTTGTAACAGCGCCCCCTACTGGTGCCCATTGCCTCACTGTGAACCAAACATGGCGTGCCAAAACGCTTTGAGCCGCTTCGTCAAGACCAGTGTTCAGCATGAATGGACCGAGCACATCCAAAACGGAGTGATGCAAGCAATCTCAACGATGCCCAATCCTAACACGACTACCATTGATGCTGGGCTTGTAAGTTTATTTCACTTTGTTTTTTGGTTATGCTCGATCAATATTTGACAAAGTGCTACCAGATGAAACTCCTTTAATTTCTTGTCATTGCTGCATAGTGAGCTACAATATTTTTCACAAAATAAATCTTCTATGAAAACTAGAATTTCTCCAGACCAAGTGGATGTACAGTATGTAATCCCTGAGATATACATTGTTCTGAATGAGAGCTTGTAGGCAATTAAATGACATCAAAAAGAGGTCTAAATCCTTTCTAGTTTCGTCATCACAATGTACAAAATCGTAAATTTTCTCCGGTATTTATCCACGGTTTGAACTCTAATTTGTTTCCAGGACATCTGCCGCAGAAATGTTTCTGCCAGAAATGTCATAATGCTGGGCAAAACATTGGCTCGTTACGTACAACACCCTGACGCTGAACTTCAAGGTCAAGTTTTCACCGATGCAAAGAACTTTCTCATCCATCACATTAACAACTGCTCCATTCAGCAACAAGGAAGTGCGTAATTTGTTCTAACTTGTTAGACTTACTGGTGAATTGTGGAATGCAGATTTGGTTAGCATTAGAACAATTGAGAACTCAAAATTGAATTGCGTGATTTTGCTTCTTTATTGAGTTTTTCCTTTGTTTAAATAGTGAACCTAAACAACCTTTGGCCAGTTAAACTTAATTTAAAATGTTAACTTCTATTTGAATAAGGCCATCTAGAATTCAACTGTGTAAAATAGGCTGTAATGTGGAGTTACTGTAACTAATATTTGCTGCTTCTGCAATATTGCAATTGAGTTCTTCCATTGAGATCTCTTGATAGTAAGGACAAAAATCAAAATAACAAAAAGTGAATTGTGTCAGCCAAGAAAACATACATTCAACAAACTCAAATAAATTATTACTTAGGCGCCTTTAAAGAAAAACGTCTGAAAATCGCCGCCATTCAAAGTGTAGGCGCTTTGATGGAGCTCGGTAACCAAGCTGTGAACAATCTCGTTCAATGTGCCTGCAACCCTCAAGCACCCAAAGAACTCTCTTTGACAGCAATCCGATCTCTCCAGGCTGTCCAATTCACTGACCAGCACGTGAGTAAATTACGCGATACATTTCAGTGCAACAGTAAGAAGTGATTGGAAATAGCCTGTTCACTGTTCTGTATAAATGATTTAAACAGCATTTGAGCACATAACATTGTTTTTAGGTCGAATTTACTTCCGTATTGCGAAACTTTTAAGTTATTTTGCATTTTAAACAAAATCTTATTTCAGCTATGTTGTTTGTTATAACTTGAAAATGAACCTTGTCTAATACATAAGCAATGCCTCAATTGACTTTATAAAACAACACTTGTTCATTTTCAGCTTCGAGACGACATTCTTGAAATTTTGGAAAACAAAGACAGACCTATTACTGTCCGTCTGGCTAGCTACCTTCTCATCGTGACCAAGGAACCTTCTCAGCAAGAAATTCAGAGAATGTCACGAATTTGTAAGTTGTAGAGCAATTATTTTTAGGAAAAAATTACTGCAATAAATTTCTCTCTGCTCTACTGAGCATTTTTGAACGTTTGTTATGGAAAGATTTATTCTAAATAAAAGGAACAGAAGCGCATTCTCAAATTTTCTTCCACCTTAGCAAATTGAGATCATCTTCGAAACCACATAAAAATTTACTCCGCATCAAGCTTTTTGGAAAACAAAAGAACGTTGCCTTGGCTGCAAAAGCGAAAACTCTTACTCTTTTTAAATTCGTTTTGAGACAAATAAATACTCTGTTACTGCTTTCTTTTTCCTTTTATTCTGGCAGAATAACAAACCAAGTTCATTTACAAGGCAACCCCAGCTTTCTATCGCATTAATTCAAATTAAACAGTATTATTCAATTAAAACGATATTTTTGTACAGTGTGCAAATGTGCATATGTTAGTACAGTATTTTTGCGTTGGGTGGTTGTGGTCCTTATATTTTGTTGTTTCTTGCTGCAGTGGTGAGAGAAAATGAACCTCGTGCACTTAAACATTATATCACTGAGCACATCAAATCCCAGGTTTTGCTGAGAAACACCAGCTTCTGTGAGCTCTCTCAAAAGTAAGTTTGCTAGTTGCTGAATTTTTAAGAAGTGAATTGGTTTGTCATTAAACATACATTTGCAGTTGCAAAGCGAGCAGCAGTTTCAACCTTTAAATAGCCTGAAAGATCATAAGCGTAGCCAGGATTTTTGATTGAGGGGCCCAAACCACAAGCCACATGCAATAATGTCATCAGAAATTTTCGAAAGAGAAACTTGTTGTGGGACAAAGAAATCGTGGAATGGAAGATCAGAAACCGTAGCCCTATGTTCGGCACCTAACCAGGATTTTGCTAGAGAGGGCTTAAATCAAAAGTTAAAAAGTGAAAACGTCTAAAATGGGAGATGTGTTGAGTAGCGCAACTCAAAAGAGATTACAAACGGGGTATAAGGGTGGAGCCTCCAGCCGCTGGAGGGTGGAGGCTATAGGGGTCTGGGAGCGAAGCCCCCAGCCGACGGCGATTTTTAGTAATTCTTTTGGAAAAAAAAGCTATTTTGTTGCCGTTGAATCACATTTTAAACGTGTTAAGAGCCATTTAAAAGAACCTGATTCTTAACATTTTAAAGCTATTTAAGAAATTAAATTGTTCAATCCTTCTTTTACTAAAAATTTAAGTCCAAAACACGTTTAAAATTTTGCATTTTGGGGTAAAATTTTGTAAGTAATTTGGCCCAGGTAGGGGAAAGTAAGAGGCATTGTCTCCTGTAATGTTTTAACAGTAAATAGTGATCTACTCGAATAATTTTCTGAGAGATTTTTGTTTTGTCATAAAAATAACCGGTTGTAGGAGTACCTGTACGGCCAGGGGGCCCAGACCCTCCTCGATTCAAATTCAATAGTTTGTTCAGAAAGCATTTCCTCTCGCTATTTTATTTTTTAAAATTACTTCGTTGCGTAAAAACTGGCGAGATGGACGTGAATTGTTCCTATAAAAAGGTGGACAATAGATGGTTACGCCTACTAACCATGTTATTGCCTGGAGCCCCTGGCACTTTGGGGATTTTTGCAACAATTTCCTGCGAAATATAGATGAAGTCCAAAAAAAAGTCTTACCATCTTAGCGCCGCCGTTCTCCTGGCACTTGCCACGCGCTAAATCCGACCCTAATTATTGCATTACGTTCATAAAAAAGTTACAGTAGGGTCTGAGGTAGCAAATTTTAGAACAAAAACTCTTAATTTCACTCGGGTTATACATTTAAATTGGTTAGCAAAAGTTTAATTGAGGGGACCCGGGCCCTGCGGTCGTCAATATTATTGGTAATTACTGTTTTTCACTTCTACTGTTGTATGCGAAAAAATCTAAAGAAACTCTGAAACTGAAAAACAATAGGCTTTTTGTCACAATTTTATCATTGATGGCATTTAATTTAGGGGAAGCGGGCCCCCGGGCTACGCCTATGTGAAAGATAGACCTAAAATGTGCTTCAGATTGCCTAATTTTATGTAATTACTAATTTGATTTGAATAACGTCACATTTTTAAAATACCATTCAAATAAATCAGGCGCGATGTCGTCTGTAGCAATAGTTTATAGTTGTTTTTATGAAAGTACTCTACAGCCAAGATTTTATCGTGTAAGATTGGATAGGGATTTGGATTGTTTGATTAGGATTTGAAAATTTCACTTTTGCTGCTTAAAAGCTGTATACCCAACGTACTAAAACGACTGTTTTTTTTTCAGTCTTGAAAGAATAAATTGCATTAGCCAGAACTGAATCTAGAGTTCAGTTTATCTTAATAAACATTTTAGTTTAGCTGGCGAAACAAATATTTGATATTTTTTAACTAGTTCCATCGAAAACATTTTAACGGTTGTTCGTCGAGGAGACTTGAGCGTTGGTATCGAAATTGATAGCGAAGAGAAAACCTTCAAAGAACAACGCTACGTCACAAAGCAGAACATTACCATTCCAGTTCTCAAAAAAGACCTCGAATGCGAAATTGCTTCCAATCTTGTCTTCACCCAAAACAGCATGGTTCCAATTCTTGTCAATGTCACCGTTTCAACATTGGTAAGTCCTGGAAGTGACTGTTGATTCAGACAATAAAGGAGTGCTAATTTGGGTAAAAGTTGATTGGTGGTACAGAACTAGCGAATTGCTTTGATTAAAATGTTCATGTCTTCGAAGCTTTTCGTCCGACACTTCTCACGAAAACGCTCTCTCATTGGTTTTTTTCAACCAATCACGGCTCGGTTTTTTCCTATAAATAGCCGCTACTTTTCCTGCACTCTCCATTTTGACATATCTTCTTCACAAGAGTCAGACGAAAAACTTTAACGATTACGAACATTTTAATCAAACCAATTAGGGTAAACTGGAAATAGTTATCTATTTCTTGCTTAACCAAGATTTCGATCAAAGTTTCCTGAACTTCAAATTTCCGTGTTTGATTTGGAACATTATGATCTGTTTTATCAACGACGATAGCTCTGCTGGTGAGTTGGTAAAGTGTTAGGCTAGTGATCGAAAGATTGCTGACTACCGGTTAAATTACCGACCTAGCAATGCGTCGTTGTATTCTTGGGAGAGACACTTAACGCGTATTTAGCGTTGGGGCCCAGCCTGACAAAAGACTTACAACCAGAACCTAAAAAAGTCGTTCCGCGTTGGTGTAGTTAAACAAACCTGTAGCGCTGGTTTCATAGCATAAAAGAATCAGCATTGTTCAAAACAGCTGTTCTCAACTGGAAATGCGAGAAGGGACTTCTGGGGGTGCGAACTTTTTTTGCCAAACTGTAATTTAATATATGTTACATAGGACCATAGCGTAGATGTTACCAATTTAGGAGTGTTTGCTTCATTCATGCTTTAAGAACGACTGACTGTAATGTAATAGAAAACCGAAAATTTTTCACGTCACAAGAACTCTTCGTCTGCCTGTACCACGTGGAGTACGTATCATTTCATTAATATTCTGTTTTTTTGTGTTAGTTACTAATCGAGCAGGCACGTAGCCAGAAATTCGCAATGGGGGGCTGTTTGGGGGTTCTGGGGACGGAGCCCCCAGCCGCCGGAGGCCAATGGGGGCTGGGGGTTTTGGGGCAAAGCCCCCAGCCGCCGAAGGCACGGGGGTCTGGGGGCGGAGCCCCCAGCGCTCAAAAATTTTTTATTTTTTTCCAAAAATAACTTCATTTTAGGGCTTTTTTGATTAAAAAATAATGCTTTTAAAACGTGGCTTAGAAATTGGCTGTACAAGCAAGATTAAACTGGTGGCATGAATGGACTATTTGGGAGGTGGCTAATGGTAAAATGTTAGTTCTCTTGTTTAGATGCTGGTAAATTATAAATCGAATGCTTCAATAAAACTCACACGGAGTAGTCTATTTCGTATACAGTTTATAGAGAAAAATAATTGGGGGGGGCTAATGAAAAGAGATTTGAAAGAAATGATTGGTAATTAACTAATACTGAATAGCCCCCCCCCCCCCCCATTCCTCAGTTTATAGTATATTTGTTGATGACACCTATGTTTAGCATTTTTACACTTGCGATTAAATTTGATTGCTTATTTTTTACCATTTTTCAAAGTTTGCATTTATTTGTTGGCTTTATTTTTGACAAATTAGCCCTTCCCCCCTGAACATATGTTTCAAAAGATGTTTTAAATCACTATTTAGTCTACTCCAATGCATAAAACAGTCTCAAAAGAGCTAAAAACTTAGTGTTTTTCCCATTCTGCATTTTGGTCGACATGCCAATGGGGGGGGCCATAGCCCCCCCGCCCTCCTGCCTACGCTACTGTAATCGAGTGGTTGAGTAGCCCCCTGTAACTGCCCCCCCCCCCTGGCTACGCTACGGTAATCGAGTGGCGCTTCTAGGGTAACCGCACGATGAAGATCTTTTGTCTGGTCTTCGTCGAATTTTGGGTACAAATTCTTAAATTTTTACAAACGTTTTGTTTATTTTCATTTATTGAATTCTTTCTTTATTTTCTTTTTTTGTAAAATTGTGCAAAGAGCGTGAAAATGATTTTTCTTTTCCAAAGGGGTGCAAGCCTCAAAATGAATTGAGAACGCTGTTTATAAAACGCGAACACTATAGTCTACTTTCAAACATGGTGTTTTAATTTTTAGGTTGGTGACAGCAACATCACTCTGTTTGAGACCCAGCTTGACTTCAGCAAAATGGTTGCTGTTATGGATCCACTTTTCGGTGAGCAGGGTATTGTCCCAAAACAAGATCTGGAGAAATTTTTAAGAATGCCCATCTCCCAACTTCTTCGACAAGTGATGAGAGATCAACCTCTTCTCTCCGGCGAGGAAGTTGAAAGGCTCACAAAGATCCAAGATGAAGTAAGATGAGCTTAAGCTTGAATATTATATTTTGTAATAGTTTTTAAGCTCACTCATATAACGTTGGATATTTGATGGCGTTTCAAAATTATCTTAAATTGGTTGACTTTTTTGTATTATTCAACTTTAAACTATTGCATTGGATATTTGATGGCTGAAATCCATCATCAACGATAAGGGTGCAACAACCATATGCTCACAATGAATTACATCGTAGAAATCAAAAATTGATTGTTAGATTTATGAATTGCTCTCACAAAGTGCATTGGTTCGGTTTGTTGAAGAAAACAGAAAATCATAATGGCCTTCTGTTGAAAACATTTTATATCCATATATTAATTCAAGTGCATGACTCACAAAAACCCTGTCTCCAAAATTTCAGGGCTAGTAATTGGCATGTTGAAGTAGAAGAAACTTGAAACGCCAACACTAGCTTTTTTGTTTTTCTTTTTGATTCGGTAAAACCAGCACCACAATGTATTTCAAGATTTAACCATATTTATTTTTTTACAGGGAGAACTCTCGTACTCAATGCTGATGCTGAAAAACAAATCTCCCTTTGAATTCAAATTTTTGGGTGTTCCTCTGAGCACTAAAGCCATTCTTAACCTTCCTATGTTGCAAAACATCAACTTGATGAACATGTGGAAGGTACCTTTATAGCTTACTGTTGCTTTGTTGAGTTGTGGTGTTTAGCCTACTTAGCTGTAATGTGCTATATTCTTCCATGTCTTTTTTCAGCCTCTCATTCAAAATAATGAAGCCAAAAAATGTAGTTTATTTCTGCATGTGTGATTGCATACATTCCGGGGCCACGGCCCACAAACTCTTCAATCTATAAACGTTAACGTCTATTCGCATAGAGATGAAAGAATGATCTTACTTTTTTGTTTTGGGGAACGAAGGGTTTGGGAAAGCATCCAAAACCAGCGTTTTGATATGGAAAAACAACTAAAGCTTGCGGTAATAATGACAGAAAAAGAAACAGAAAATCTGGAAGCATACCAGCAAATTCTCCAAGTTACTATTAGTATCGATCTGTTTATTAGCTACTTCCTAATACTTAGACGGATTACAACATGTTTTATTATTCATAGATTGTTGAAATCTTGGAAAAAGGCTGGAATTTCGAAGGAGTCTTGGCTGATCAACCCGCGTTGGCTCACCTTGCTTCTCCATCCTCTATCGGCTGGCCTCAGATTTTCAGCATGGAGGCAGCTTACTATATCCACATGCATTCCACTGTCGTCATCCCAGTACAGAAAATTGTATTGGCAAGAGAAGGCGACATTGTTTTAAAAACCAACTCAACGTATGTTTTTGTACATAAAATCAGCTTTGGGCTATATGCTTTTGTTACCAGTAGAGCGAACTTATTATTCTATATTGCTTTATTGCGATGACTAAACAACTAGCGTGATATTCTCTTGCAACTTTTACAGGTAGAATTTATCTTCTTACAGCTTTTTCTTGCTTGAATTTTTTTTTTAATTGCAAAACGTTGACTTGCCTTAACTTGAAAAAGCCAAAAAATGGACATGCAGAAATTTACTTCTTCTTCAAATTGCATTCTGCTAATTTATCCACAGCTACGCAGGTAAAAAATGAAATGGGATCAAAATTCTCCAAATACTCGAAAGTATCCAAGCCTTTGCATAAAATACTGTACGTTTGTCAAAACCAAGCTTAGTCTGTGGTTGATATTGGGGTTTTAAAAAGTACTCGATAACAAAGAGTTAAAGCAAATATCACAGCATATTACCAGAGCATTAAAACATCAGTAATATTGAAAACTAAAATTTATAAAACCCAACAGTCTGTTTCACCCGCAAATGGTATCATCAGGGTAAATCTTATTCAAATGGAAACTGAGCTTATATATTTTGGTTTTCATGTGCAGCATTCAAGGTAGTATGAAGTGGAACCAGAAGATTCAAATGCCTTTGAGTCTGTCTTGTGGAAGTGGATATCAACTTACCGCAGGACACAGCAGCAGAGTCAATGGATCAATTGAGATCAAGAGCGACCATATCAAAATAGACTTGGAGCCCCTCTTACCCACTACTGAAATTCTTAGTATCAAGTAAGAACTAAATTTCTACAAAATTTTGACGGTTTAAGTATTTTGTTCGTTGCATAAAATTGTGAGCACTTAATGTTTTCCTAACCACTCTGGCAACAGAGCGACATATTTTGCAGCCTAAAAAGCATCTAAAATTTAGGTTTGTTTTATCATGACTGGTAGATACATAAATGCAATGTAACTAAACTTTAATTTAGGGGTGACGATATCATTATCAACAACACCTACGTAAGAGTGGTCGAGCAACCAGAACAAACTTGCAGAAGAAAATGTATCTGGCTCATGCGTGAATGCGCCACGGATGCTTGGTATTACAAGGTTGGTTGATTATTGCAGAAAATTGTTTAAATAGTTACTACACAATAGTATGCTTTAAGACAATTTGCAGTAAAATAATAAACTTGAATTGCTAAACTGATGGTAAGGAAATGGCACAAGCAAAATGAAAATTACTTCAGTCACACATGATCTTCCGACATTAAAGAATGAAATAAAATCTGAACCTTACGTGACATTTTTTTCACCGTCATCTCTATTCACAACTACATGGAGTTATGTTTGTATATTTACCTGCTGTTATCCTGTATCATATCTTTCTTTTATAATATAGAACAAATCAAGAAAAAATAGTGTCAAAACATCGAAAAACAGTAGGTTGTTTGCATCCAACTAACCGTAATCAAATATTGTCTAGACGTGTGTTCGACCCAACATTCACTTCGGTCTGTACTACGATAGCACAAGCCAAAACCAATTCCACTACCTTATGGGATGGAAGACTCCAAGAATGCCCAGACAACAAGAAAATGAACCAGAAAGAATTTACAAGATCTTCTTTTCAGTAAGTTATTGTTTTTAGCTAATTGTAGTACATTGCAAAATGAATTTTTAAATTTAAGTAGTGTTTTTAATTTCGCAAAAGTAATTTCACTTACCACTGTATATTAGTTGATTGACGTACTGTTTCTTACGCAAGATTGCTACAGTACGTTTGTCTATTTCTATCTTTGTATAGACATTCAACACATGGCCTAGTGAAACCCCATCTTGGACTTATGTCGGACGATTGAACCCAACCACAAAATCTGTCCAGCTTGTTGTTGAGCGACAACAGCGTCCATTGGTGATTGTTGATGCCAATGCTCTTTTGACTCGGGACGAAACAATGCAACAGCTTCAAGATAACGTGCCATTCGAGCAATTCTTTGCCAGTTGCAACATTTCTGTCCGGGAGCCAATCATTAACGACATCCAGCCAATTTCGATCAACAAAATCTTGATCAGAAGACAACGCGAAAAACAGGACATAGTGGCTGAGGTTGCATCTTGGTTCGAAGATAGTGATGTGGACGAAGTAAGTCTAATCTAAAGCTATTAACAATAACCAAGTAATTGAAGTTTCTTTTGTGTGAAACGAAATCTTAACAGAGCAATACACCCTCAAAACGGTTAATTCATCGTCAAAAAAAAACAACAACAAATAGTTATTCTGCTGTAACTGGGGACATGAGCATCTACCTATCCATCAAAATTATGCTGTTTATCAATGATTGACTGTATTTACTTCTGAAGAAGCTGCTTTTGATTTTGTGAAGAAGAAAATCCAAAATGCAATTGAAGTACTTATGTTTACAGCAAACTTTTTTGCTTTAGCCGCAAGCTGATCAGAACAAAGTCTTTTACACCATCGAATCTGACATGCAATTTTATGAAGAAGAACATCATATAAGCGCACAAGGCAACATGTATCTTCACAAATCTGATGGTGGATACAGCGCCCAATTTCAGGTATGGGAAATGAGTGATACAACACTTGTATTTTTAAGTCGTTATCGGGCATAACTCATGTAGTTCTAATATCGCATGCTATTGAGAAGCTCTTTTCTTCTTGAGTTTCTTTTTCATTAGCAGGATTACCTTTGAGGAAAAGTCTTGCGCTCGATCCCTAAAAACGGGAGTGCACTATAACTTGAAAGGCTATTTATTTGTAACAATTTTAGTTTGTTTTGTTTTTTGCGTAAAAGTACAAAATAGATTATATCAGTTTTGGCTACCGGTTTTTACACTGTTGAAAACATCAATACAGTTCAGTAAACTGCAAAGTTTAAAATGTTAATTTAGGTGAAACAAGGCGGTCTTAACGATAGAAGCAATCGAAGACTCTGCTCTGTCAACGTTACCAGTTCCCGAATCATTGAACAGGACATGCGTGGGTTCTTGACCCAACTTCGAGTTGAAGAAATGTCCTCTCGCTTCCCCTCTCCTCTTGCTTTCTTGAACCGATTTTCTCGTTTCAACCTAACCTCAAAACTTGTCAATGACACCCAGAACAACCAGCAGCAATATATGGTTATGGAATCTTACGTCAAGAACAACCCTGAACCATACTTCATCAACAGCTTTTCTAGACTAAGGAAGACACTTGAAAACCAGCAGGTTGCCCCACAGAGCCAGAAAATCGGTCCTTACAAAATGAACACCACTATCACCATTAATTGGGCCCAATTGCAAGTTGACATTGTCTCACCAAACGAAAGTGAAATTGAGTCAGTCCACCGCCTTGTTCTTCCATCTGCCTCCATTCCCAACAACCGAGTGCAGTCATGCCAGCCCGAACAAATGAGAATAACTGAAAACGATGCTGAGCTTAAACCAGTTTGCTTTGTCAGTAAAACTGCTACCGGAATCTGTCAAAACGGTACCTGGTACTTCAAAGCAAACGCCTCAAAACAGGAACCCAAGCAGCAGCAGAAACTTCAGCGCCAGAAACAACCTCTTTACAGCATTGACGTCAATGTCACACCAGTTGAATGTCCCATCTGCCACCGTGTTGTCATTGAAATGAACGGTATGAGACTAGAAAGTGAATACGCAAACAAGACCAACTGGCAAGGACATAGCATGTTCATCAACATGCACAAATCCTATTTGGAGAAACTGCCAATCCACAACAAGACCAAGGAAGTCATTCGCCGTTATAGCAAATCCCGAGACATGGATCAAGTTAAACTTGGCTACACTGTGAAAGCTAACCAGAGCGAGGACAGATACTTTTACGAAATTGGCTACCACCTTGGAGATAAGAAGCTTGCTGTTCTTACCAACTTGACCCTTCCAAGCAGCGAACCTATTCTGTGCGCTCTTCGTTTAAACGTCACTTGCCAAGAATGTTTGGTCCTTACCAATGCTAGTTTCAAGACAGGTTTTGGAATTGTTTACAATGAGTCTATTCCCAAGCTATGGAGACAACAGGCTAACAGTGGAAACGCCCTTGATGTTGCTTTCGACTTCCAACAACAAGATGGAATCGAATTCGGACTCGGATTTTACAGCGAAATGTACTCCAACATCACGCTAATTCACTTGGCATCACGCGCAAATGTCAGTTTTGGAGCTGGCTATTCTTATGTAAGTGTTTTCTACCCTGAGGACAGGTATGTTTACGAGTACAGCTTGAATGTCACAAGAATTCAAGAAGGAGACAAGTCAACTCCCACCATCTATCGCATTGCCTATCCTTTGTCAGTTTACCAAGGAGCACCCAAGATGATTGGAAACTTCACCGTTTCTGAAAAAATTGTGCGAGCTAAAGACCAACTCTCAAATATCTGCAATGTCGGAGAGCCCTGCTTGGTGTATTCTCTTGACATGGCTCAGGTAAATAAAATAATCAAGTTTGAAATGCAACAAACTGTAGGTTTAAGGTCACGGTAAATTAACCATTTGTGTAGTATTTTATTAAGATACTTTTCACAATTCTGTCTGAGAGGGAAGCTGCGTAAAATTTTGAAATTATCGACGTTTTACGTTCTTATATTTCTTATAACAATGCTTTCAGTAAATTAAAAAAATATTTTTGTTTATTTAGCACTTGGAAATTGCGCACCGATAATAATATCATTGCTTTGCGAATGGCCATGCATTGAAAAATATTTGCCTTGATAGAGAACTAGCAACGGTATAAATTGACTATTAATTTACTATTTTAGAAAGACCAGTGCAAGAACTTCAACGCTTTCTACGAGGCTCGTGGACGTGATTCCCCCTACAAGTCCATCAACTGTTCTTACCAACGGATGAACTGGGTTGTTTCTCCCCGCAACACCTGGAACTTCACCTTTGTTTTCGATGGCCGCAGTAACCCAGACCTCTTGCCCCAACAGATTCGCATCAGCAGCATTTATGACAACGACCAGAACATGGTGCAGAATCTAACCCTTTGCTTGGCGAGTCATTTCTACCCATCTCCTACGCAGCTTAACGTTAGCTACATATACGCTGAAAGAAATCAGTCTTCTGACTTCTCTCTTGCTTTGGATAGTAAGGAAATCAAAGCTAGGGTAATAAAACACGGTAGGCAATCATTGTTTTTTAACGCTACCACCCAACGCATACCACTGGAAATGAACTGCCAATGCTCGGCGGATCTAACCAACGAAGAGAAAACAGCCATCCAAATACAAAATTGCTCCATGCATCATCCATATTTGACTACGTCACTTTTGCTTATGAATGTTAGCGGATATTACAAGTCCCTCATTGATAACAAGTTGAACATAACTGTTACTAATTCTTCAAGTAAGATCGTAGCAGCCGTCACCGATATTCGACAAGGAAGAGGTCAAAGTCGCATCTATTGCGGTCAAGAAGATGACATTCACTCGCCTTGTAACGTGACATGGTCATTTGATGGTGAACAAATGATGGTCAAAGCAAGAGTCAACACCTCTGCTGTCAACCACACCACCAATGTTACTCTTTCTGGCCTTTCAAGCTTTGATATCCTGGGATGGAGTGCTAACTTGAACACTTCAACTTTAGTTGTATCAAATCTGACATGCAGTAGATGCCATAACTGCACCACATCTCTGCGTAAGTACCAGTTTGATGTTGTGGTCCGAGACAACAAGCTGAACCTGACACGTGTTTTCTTGAACTCCACCCAGTGGCCCATGATCCGTGCTCCAGGATCGTTGTATCTGCACTACATCTCCAATGCCACGGCTTACCTTGACATTCTTGCCTCCGTAGACATTAAAAAGAGAATAAAATTGGAAACTGGAATGTACCAGGGAATTAATCAACCTAGCCATAAATTGCACGTTAAAGATGCATTGCCTTCCGACTATTTGGAAATGTACTACTTCCAGCTTCTTGAATGCCAAAAGAATATGACTTTGATTAGCAAGGACTTGTACAACCAATCTGAGATTCAACAACGTCAGTTAGTGAAAATGGATACCAAGATTCGCAGCAACTACTGGCCTATTTCTTGCAACGAAGACTGGCAACAATTGTTTGCTCAAATTTTCCCCCAGACCCCCATCACCCCATTCTGCGCTAAGGATGTAGAAATGCGCATCACTTATGACAAGAAGAAACAGAAAGAATTCAAAGTTGAGCTCGACCGACAACAATCTCCGGTTTTGAAAGTTGTTTACAACCAAGAAGACCAGAAACACAAACTGCGAGCTGTTTGTCAAGGCGAACGAAACCCCTCATGCAACTTCACTGCTGTAATTGGCGGCAAAGAACTTAGCTTGAACACATCGCTTAATTTGACTGGATTTGAACACAAGGCCAACATTTCTTTGAGCATCAGACCAAACGTGCAAAACGAGGAAACCTTGGACTTCCAAATGGTTTCAAAGAACGCTATCATTGCATCCAAGCAGCCTGTTACATTGAATACAACCATTCGATACACTCACGAAAACGGTTTGTATGTCCGTTCCAAAATGAACGCCACCAAGGACTTGGATAACCTCATCCACGTGGAACGAGGAGTCGTCAGAAAGCTTCGATTGTATGGAAAATCAATCTCGATTCTGTCTGAGCCACGTTCATGGGATGTAAGCTACGTTAACACTACCTCCGCTTTCGAAATTGTCGCACATGTGCTTTTGGGTCAAAAATCTCAGATCAAGTGTGCTTATTATGAGGGACAGAACAGACAAAATGCTTCTCTTTATGAACCACAACAACAACCCGACCGTTACATCCAAGGATTCTTGTGGAATTATACCGCGTGCAATCAGCAATCTCTTCTCAAATTCACCAATGTTCTTTCACAAAAGGGTGGCAAACGATTAGTGTTGCAATCCTCAGCCAACATTGACATGTGGCCATTCATAAAGGAAAGAAGATTCTTGTACACTCCAAGCTGCTTGATGTGCCTTGGTGAACTTCAATATAACGCTTTGATCAACACTACTGACGATGTGAAGCTCGATTTGGAAGTCTTGTTGGCAAAAACATCTCTGCTTTCTATGAACTACACCATTGGAAACAACACACAAAGGCCCGGTTATTACCTCTTAGGAAAAACCGAAATAATCCAAGATGTTCTCCAAGAATCGTCACCTCGCATGCTCCTTAGCACCAACGCAACCATTCTCTCTGGACAAGACTGCTTGGTCAATGTCACTGTAGAGCGTAAAGGTTACGCCTTGGTTAATTTCAAGGTTAAGGAACATTTTAACTATGGTCCAAACGAAGACTGGAGACAACATCTTTCCCTTAACAGCAGCATTCTTTCCATCTTCTTTGCTGTAGAGAAGGAAAAAAATATGACCGTTCTGGGACTGAAGTAAGTTTATTAAAGATCTTTTATTTGTTTGTTTTAAGATAGAAAACATCAGCCCGCTTCTTTCTACATTATATTTGACTGTTCAAAAAAATTTGATAAGGTTATTGTTTTAGAAGAAGCAAGCACAATATCTAACTTTGAATCAGTTCGTCTTTCAAACATCGAACAACTTAAGAAAATTTGATTTGAATCAAATAACCTTTAGTATTACAATCATAAATAAAGCATGGCATAAATTATGTTTCAGAATTGCGGTTAAAATATGTTGGCTTCAATAATTATGTGTAATAAAAAAAAGACAAGCAAATTTCAAACTTCTTGTACTTCATCTATGTTTTTTGTTTTAGATACCCTCTGAACTCGAAATCTCCACTGGCAATCAAACTTCAACTTCGCAACCGTGATATCGAAATCAAGAACTTAACAATCCGAACCACCATGAGTGAGTGGCATCTCAACAGAATGGTCTTGACCTTTGTCAGAGAAGAAAGTCACATCTTTGGTGGCATTACAATGCATGATCTTGATATGGAAATCCGTACCAACTTGCATTACAGCGCCCCAGATGTGGTGAAAGTAACTGGTAATGCATCTGCTGTGTTTGGTGGAAAATGGTTTGTCAACATCACTGATGAGAGCTGCAAAAACTTTGTCATTTCCTTGAACCTCATTCCAGCAATAGTCACAGAAATGCGATCTTTGATACTGATAAAACTGCCTTTCCTTGAAATGGATGCACGTGGTAATACAACTTGGTCGTACGACCTGCTTGAGAACAACTACAACTGCTCTTTGATGGTAGCCCACCCTTTGACAATGAAATTGCTCCCTGTTTTTAAACTTTTCATCAAAGACGATTTGAAAAAAGCTCAGGATTGCGTCTATTATGGCAAAATGTACTGGGATGCGAACATCTGGAACCCATTTTTTTCCGCATACCACCTTAATCCTGTTCTAAATGTTCTTGTTAACCCCACGAACAACACCCACAGTGACCTGAAGCTTAACTTCACCATGGGCGAATACTACTACATAAACCACACCATGGATTTCTTGAATGAAGTTCAGTTGACCATTCCAGTCTTTAGAAACGTGACTGTCTGTGTACCTCGTGAAGCAACCGGAAGAACTGAAACAAGACTTCCATTCTTGGAGTCTACCCACCACATGGAAATCGAACCCAAGAAATATGACATGACAAGCAACGCCACTATGCTATTAAGACTTCCTAATATGTACGTCATGCAGCCAATCTTCAACTGCACAAACGTGATGAAGTTCACTTTGACTGATGACAACCGCCTTGTCGGTGTCTCCAAGTGCAACGGTACCATATTGAGACCAACTATCACACCGTTCAAAGCTGACATGTCCATCACTCCTGTCTCCCTTTCAAATGGAAACATTGTGAGAAAGTTTGGATTTGCTTACCAACTTTACCAAGAAGAGCCGCTCACGCTTAACATTAGTGCACCAGAGAAGAATAACCGACGTCGTATAATAGGACGTGCTTTTGGAAATGAAGTTTTGACTTCTAATTTGGAGATAAGTGAATGCTCTTTGTCTTCCCCAATCTTGCCTGAAGTTCTGTGCGTCCCACGTGAAATGCACATGGAAGACATCAACGCCAACCTGGCCGTAGCCCGTATTCTTCGTGAGTTTCCCTTTCTCAACATAATTATCCCCGATACCCAGTTGCTTAACGTCGTTTTGCGTGATTCTAATATATCTCTCATCACCACCAAGCAGAACGAAGAGAACTGGGATATCATTTGCAAGAGCAGATTGTCAGGACCAAGCTGGTCTAAGAGAATTTCTGAGGAATTGGCAAGACTGAACCTTCCATACATTAAGCGGTCTGATGAAGATGCAATGTGCACTTGGAACACAGACATCAACATAACCAGAACACCATCAAAGATTGACTGCATTTTGGACACCAAAACGAATACTCCCTTGTAAGTATAGCATGCGCAGCAGTTTTGATAAACTTTACTTTAAATAAATCATAACAAAACAACAATGAAGATGAATGCCATAATGTACTGTATTGAGCAGTAGTGTTGATAGTATACATGTAATGCATGCATTTTCATCGTGCAATTTTTATTGACTTTACAGTTGCTAAAAAATACGATCTGCTTTCAGGATCGATAATCATTTCCGCATCCATTGGATTCCAATGTTCGCTGTCCGCGAAATCGTTTTTCAAGTCAAGACCAAGGGAATCGTTGAAGAATACCTGCCCTTGGACATTGATTGGGAGTTAAACACTTACCCAGGCACCCCAAACTGGACCTTTGCTCTTAACACTTGCCAATTACAACTTTATGAGAAAGTCAAAGGAAAACTTTCTTTGATTGCTGATAGCTCACTGAAGAACACATCTGTAGGATTGCAACTCCTCTTCAAAGAGTAAGTTTGCATAGTTTTAGAATCTATGTATAATGCCAAAAGTAGGCGTGTACTTAATTGCCAAGTTTCATTTGAATTGAGATTTCTTGATGTGAAGATTTTTCACTTCGTTTTGCTGAATCAATTACAGTGTGGGAGAAGAAGGTAACAAGCAAAATTGCCTGAAAGCTGCATGTAAATTGACCTAATGACTATTTTGTTCATTAATTTTGATTCAAAATGACTTTTTTTAGGTAATACTACATTGTGTAATACGCGTAAACAAATGTATTGTTTTGTTGCAGTCATCCAGTTATGAACCATACTATCCACGTGAAGGTTGGCAAAAAGAACCAAACTAGCCCCTGGCGCCTTGACACTTTAATCAAAACTGCTTTGGCTCACGTTAACATTTCGTCTGAGTTTGGCAACCAAACTGGCAAGCTACTTAACCTCACAATTGATGTTCCAACCTCTTCCAAAGATGTCAATGCAACCTTCCAGCTTAGAAATAACAAGGAGCACAAATTGATTGTGGGTATCAAAGACGAGGAAGATTCTAGATACGTTTGCATTGGCGTAGTCAAGCAAAACGGATCTGTCCACTGGAACTGCTCCAAAGAGCAGGTAATATTAAGCAGTTTTTTTGCTATCTGTCATACGCATTCTTCATCTTATTTTTGAAATGACAGTAGTGACACTTCTCAGAAATTTTGAGACTTATTCACAAATCTTAAGTCTCAATAGTCTTCCTTGTCGTGATGCAGCGGTTTTTGCGACACCTTCTAACGGAGGCAGCCGAAGCGTACATGTAGACTAGTCTTTGGAGTTTATTACGCATACGAGTACGTCCCCGTTTCTCAAATTCCTATGAAAGATGGAGCAATAATAGGTGATCTGCCAGCCAAGGTTTTAACAGTTAAAAAAACAGCCGACACTACTTGTGATATGCGAATTTTGTTTTATTTCTACTGTAATTAGTTTGTTTATCTCATATTTTCAGCTACAACCTGAACAAGGATGGGTGCCAAGAGAGCAACGCACCTCTCGGCACCAAATTGATCTTTCTCCTTCTGGTATTTTCTCCTTGGTGAAAAACTCGGTTTCGTTCGACTACAACCAAACGAAAAACAGTTCTTGGATTGAAAAGGCTTTGGAAAAGGTTAGCTTTTTATGGCTATAGACTGTGTTGAAAGTTAACAAATTTTTCGGTTTTCAGCATAAGAAATTTTGTTGGAAATGTTTGTCATAACTGCTACAAAATGAGGTGCAACCAGCACTTAAAATTTTTGAGTTAGATCAAAGCTAAACAAAAATTTGTCAAGTTAAGCTTGATTTAGAACTTTTGTTTTGCTGAAAAAATATAAATAAAAACGCCCATATAGGCAATAGGTTATATGTCATCTAATTCTACTGTATATGCATTAAGCCAATCAATCCTGATATAATTTAAAATCAAGAGATACTAACACTGTTTGTTTTACAGGTATTTGGATTGTCTGACCAAATTGTTCGTACTCGTATTGCAAAATACATTTTGAACGAGACCCAAGTCCTCCGAAAACAACTTGAAGATTTAGTTAAACTGACCACAGGTAAGTAACACAATTTAAAATGCATTATGTCTTGATTTGATTGAATTTTTTGAAATAATTTGCTATGTATTCAGTAGAGAAAAAAAATTCCCACCCTTATATCATAATACCTACTCTGAAACCTGGAGATATCAACCAGAATGGTTTTGCGGCTAATTTTGTCTGTAACTATCAGGTCGTCTGGGAATGGACATTTCGCGTAGCCGCGTTGATGTAAATCTTTTAAAAGATACTATCTTTTTATTTTAATATAATAATCTAAAACATTTGAAGCTGTGATATTTAGTTGCACAATGCTACTTCATAAACGAAATAGCAAGGCATTCCAAATCAAGCCATTAATACATTGCCAGAATTTTAACTTTTTGCTTAGAACTACTATTATGAAAACAAAGCTCTTTCTCATTTAGTTCAATCTTGGGACAAATGGGTTCAAGATATGATTAAAGTCATCCCATCTTTGATCCCAGCTGAGAAGTATTTGAACCAGACTCTTGGACAACTGAGTTACTTGAGCAAGGACAAGGTTAAAATGACCATATTAAGCGGAGAAGGCTACATCGCGCTTCGATACAACGTCACATGCTACCAAAAGTAAGCGATACTCGAAGTAATGAGAATTTAGTTTCGCTACAATTTAATGAGAAAAACAACGATATAGAGTTTCAAAAAGTTTAGAAAACTAAGTCAGCTGCTAATGAACAATATCTTCGATTTTGATTGCGTGCCTCTTTAAAATTTGTTGCTTATTTGCTTAACTTAATGCTTTAAAACGGTACAGTTTTGACGTAGAGCCGTTATTTTAATGAAGTGATAGACAGATACAGCTTGCCTCGAAGACTACTTAGTGCTTTTAATGTTTTTGACAATAAATTCTGCAATAGAAGTAGTGAATTACGCAGTATATATAACTAATATCTGTTCGAGCAAAAGTCTCTAATTAACCAATTTTCAAATATTTTAACAACTTTCCTCATACAGACCGTTCTTTTTTTATTCAGAACACCGGACTTGATGATTCAGCTCAACTTTACCACTACCTGTGATGGATA
Source organism: Trididemnum nubilum (assembly GCA_963965965.1). NCBI lineage: Eukaryota > Metazoa > Chordata > Ascidiacea > Aplousobranchia > Didemnidae > Trididemnum > Trididemnum nubilum. Next base: position 12,689,368 of record OZ014484.1, on the reverse strand, counting down.
CCCTGTTGTCAACACGACTATTGTCACTCCATTCACGGAACAATATCTGACTCTTGATCTGGGGTAAGTTTAAGAGTAGAAAAATTACGGTTTTTCATATGCCACGTTTAAGAGAATGCCGTTTTAACTACGTTAAAAACATTAAATAGAAATGTTGTTTGAACTTTGAACGACGTAAAAGTTTAAAATAAAGCGTTAAAATTAAAACTTAAATTTTCATTTTGCATTTTATGCGTTCGACTGACAGCTTGAACGCCTGCTATGTTTAATTTCTTAATTTTAGAGCAATAACCAAGCCATTCATGATTGGAGGCAAGTCTTTTACCACCAAAAACAGACTTCAAATGAACTTCACCTGCTCCAGACCTGATGTGTCTTGCGTCTCTGTCGAGGCTTTGCTAGTCAATGAAAGCCTTTACCGCTGTGAAGCTACCCAAGAACCCCTCCAATCCATTTGGGATGTTGTGTGCCACAGCATCAACGAGGTAAGATCGTCAATTTAATTTATGGAAGAGACTATTTTACGGAAATTTTTAATCTAGTTTTTTATCATTTCTGACCCAAATCTTACCCAAACTCAAATCCTTACTGTAAAACTAACCTTAACCCTAACTCAAACCTTAAATTTTACTCTTAAAAAGCAAATGAAAAATGCGCGGATGAAGATTCCTCATTTTTGTTTTATTCTCTTTAACTTACTAATTTGGTGTGATAAAGTCACTACTTAAAATCATTAGATCTGGCAATGCTTGAGCTGCTGGCTCTATTCTTTCTGAGCAAAAACTTAAATAATTTTCTGGGCAAATGATTTGGGCCAAAGACCCAAAGTACAAAAAATTAAAGAAAAATTCAAAGACAGTATAGAGAGTTTAATAGACACAATGACAGTCAGACAGCTACTTTACAAAAATTTTTCAAAGTCTTGAGATTTTTCAAACAATAACTTCTCAAATAATGAGTTTTTCAGTTCGTTCTTTAAGTCTAACTTTGTTTCAAACTATTTTTAAGGGTCGACAAGTTGAAGTAGCAAGATTTCCTGTCGTTTCGCCTTCTTTCATTAAGACCATAAAATTGATTTCGCATCTGACCACAAACTACTTGGAGGGACGCTTGGAACAATACCTGGACCGAGTAAGAAATATGAAGCACATTCTTCTCTCTATAACCGTTGGTAATAATGTCGCTATTAATATTAGGGTACACTCTTTTAACCAATCTACTGTAACTCCCTTCATTACGTCACAACATACATTTGCTGCGTACCAATAAGTTGCATATACTCATGTACACTTTTTTGGTTGGGGCACCTTATTTACACGCTAGCGCAAATTTACTCCTTCGTAAAATGTACTTGTATATGTTTGATGAAAGCACATTTGTTCTAATTTTGCTCAAATTCTTTAGATCATGAACATTCCCAGGCACAATCCTCTTTCAAACGATTTGACCAAGACAGTTAACGACTGCTACAGCAACATCAAGGAAGTCTGCTTCATGGTTTTCCCAGAGCAAGCGAAGTTGATGTACCAACTTGAAAGTAAGTTGAAGTGCAAGCTCTTTGTTTTTTGAATAATTGGTTTTTTGCTAGTTTTTGTTTAAAGCTAGCGGTCTTGGGCTTTGGTCTTGCAGCAGTATATTACACAGTTAGAAAGAATAGGTAGTAATACAACTTAAAGTGACAATAACAATGAATATCAATAGGTATTGTTGTAACAATAATTTCTTTGTTTCTATTTAAAAATTCACTGCTAATGCTGTTTGATTTTTAGAAGTGGCTAAAGAAGGAGCTATTCTCAGTATTGTTCACGCCAAGCAAATCAGCAACGGAAACTACAGTATCAACTATTCCAAACTCATCAAGTCGGGAATGGACTATTTGTCCACTGTGAACTACACCCACGGAGTCCGCATTCCATTGGTGCACTTCAATCTCTCTTTTGTTGCTGCCGATTTCTATGTTGAACTTGGAAAAGAAGGAAAGAAGAACATCTCTTTTGTCCTTGACACTAGCATCCCCAAGTACGTTTACCTTAAATTCCACTTTGAATACAACACAAAGTGTGAACTTCTAAGCCAAAACTGATCAGGAAATTTTGGTATGATGCAAGGTCTAACTTACTATATTGATTTAAATACTACGGGTATATGATCAGTAAAACTTTGTGATTAGAATGATCCAAGATGATATTCGCAGAGTTTAAAAACACACGCTTTTATCATTAGTCTATAATCACCTAATTAGTTCCCATTTTTTAGCCTTTTGTAGTTTTTAAAGTTGATCAGCTTTAAATTTTACGTTTATTTTTAGCAAACCAGATCTTGACCAAAAGTTGAGAGCCGATTTGTGGTACGCAAAGGACAGGCCTTTTGTAAGATGTGCCGTCAAAAACAACTTTGTGTGGGCCTACGTAAACGTTTGCTTGGGGTAATTACGTATGTAGCGAAGTAGTTTTCTAAGTAAATCTGTAGTACTAATTGTTTCATTTAGCCTTAGTTTAGCTTTGAATATTGGGTTGTTAAGACTGTCTAGTGTCAGTCGGATTTAAACTTTCAATGCAGTGTTATAAATGGCCTAGTTTTATATAGTCCTCTTCCTTTCATGGCGGATACATAATGTTAAAAAATAAAGTGAATAACCAAACTAATATTTAAAAAGTTTTCCCAAATTCTCGAATCTCTGTTTAGTTTCAATTTTTGAAACCATTTCAGCCAATTGCAACTTTATTTTTATAATGTTCAGAAACGAGAGCCTTGTCAACGCTAGCATTGGATTGCCACAGAGCAAGAGCACTGTTAATGTGACGTATGTGGGAGAACCTGATTCGCCTCGCGTGCAATACAAGATCAAGTTTGTTGACCCGGAAAACTCCAAGTACACTTGTGACATGAGACAGAGGTCTGATGAAGTGATGGTGACTGTATGTCGCAAAAAAGTAAGTTCATTAAACCTCCGTAATTACTGGAAACGAAGGGGTTATTCTTAAAGTTAATTGTTGGGTTCTTCTCTTAAGCGATTACGCGAAAATATCAAAACTGGTAAGTGCCTACGCATAATGAAAGCAATAAGTCAAAACTAAGTCTATCTATCTCTTGAAACAAGTCCGCTCTAAATAGATTTAATTTCGTCAGAGCTACTTTTTTCAATATGCTTTCTACAAAGATCACAACAGATAACACAACAACAATAGTGTTCAGTTCGCATTCATTATTGATCTACTTTTTGTGATTTATTGTAGCGCTTAAATCAGCAGACAACACCTCCCATCTGCCGCTTTGAAACTCCAGTTACTGCTTTGACCTTGGATCAGCTTCTTGTTAAAGGTGTCCTACTTGTGCCAGAGATGTATGTTGCGGCCATGAAACCAGCTGAGTTCAAGAACTACCTTAGAAACGTAAGATGTTTTCTTGTTCAATTATTTCAAAACATTCTAAGAATTCAAATCTGTCAAATTGTTTACGCTATTTGGTTCTAAATGTTTTATTAGTACATTAATACTTATTCCACTAACAAGCTTCACCACCAACTAAAAACTACCGTAGGGCAGTGTTCCCTCTAAGATGTGCGCGTGTGCACGCGCATACCGCTTTCCGAGACTGCGCACACGCTTAAGTTTACCGCTCGCAGACATATCACGATGTAATGTAACACTGTTCTCGATTGGCAGGTTGAGTAAGTTTATTCTTGGACTTGCTAAGGATGCGTTTCTTTGTGGGTTAAGACGACACCGTGTGCGAAGAAGGTATCAGTTGTAACCAGTATCGTAGCCAGGTGGCCCTTATTGGCCTGCCGACAAAAATGCAGTATAAGGAAAATACCACGTTTTTAGCATTTCTGTGACTGTATTTTGCACTGGAATAGACTCAAAAATAATTTAAAGCATTTTTTTGAAACGTGATCTAATTCATTGAGAAATGCTTAACGTAGGTTTCATCAAAAAATATATAAGCTTAAGAATAAGGGGGGAGCGATGGGGGAAAGGCTATTCAGTATTAGTTAATAATAAATCGCTTGTCTCAAACTTTCTTCCATTAGCCCCACTAATTATATCTTTTTCCATAAACTATTGACGGAATAGATTACTCCTTAAGAGTTGTATTCAACTGCCAGTATAGAAATTTATGATGTACCAGCTTGTAAACAAGATAACCAAAATTCTAGCAGTAGCTACCTCCCACATAGCCCATTTGTGCAAGTAGTATAATTATGTTTTTGCATTGCTAATTTCTATGCTACATAGGCCTAAAATTAAGTTAGTTTTGTCAAAAAATTACAAAATTTTCGAGCGCTGGAGGCCCCGCCCCAAAACCTCCGAGACAGCCCCCCCCATTGCAGGTTTCTGGCTACGCGCCTGCCAGTAACATAGCCAAGACAATCTAAAAAACAACTTACTGAATGACTAAATTTTCTTGATTAGCCTACTTATTATCGGGTTAGAAGGCTGAAATTTCTTCATGAGTTATTGCACAAATATTACTCATTTCCAAAAAAGTGCGCACACACCAAAATTTTTTAGCACACAGACTACAAAAAATTAGAGGAAACATTGCCGTAGGGTTTTGTGGATTTTGTTTTCTCAGTTTAAAATACTTTACTAGTTATGAACTATTTTTAGGTTAAATCAAATTCCAAACTTGTTTCAACATGGCGACCAATTTGAATTTTGATTTTTTGATACTTTTCATAGTTTCATTACCTTTTTTCATTTGTTTTTGTTTTTGTTTTTTAGATGTTCGAAGTATCGGACGATGAATCACTGGAAATCATTGCTTCTTACTTGAGCAGTCTTTCCCACGAATACATTGAACGACTGCATCAAGACCTTGTCCAAATCTTTGCCAATAAGATCACTGATCTTCCAAGTCTTATCAAAAAAGGTAAGTTATTGCATACAATATAAGGTTCACTTTGAGTTTTCACAAAAATGTTTATATGGTTGCACATTGAGTCAAAGTATTGAGAGTATTGTCTTATCTAAAATTTAAATCTAATCTATTATATTGTACATATATTGTTAGGAAACAGTCATCTCTTATTACACATTTTAGCGTATTATTCTTATTTAAGGCAAAATTAAAAACTTTTATTGCTTGACGTGGTCTACCTATGCAACAACGTTATTTCAGAACGAGTAAATAAAAGTTGATCTTGCCACAAATAGTAAACAAATTTTATAATTTTTGGTTTTTGTGTAGATTGGGCTCTGACCGCTGCTAGGGAATTCTTCACCCATCCAAGACTTCTTGATGTTATACGTGGCCAAAGCTCCATTGACAAGGCATCTAGAGACGTCATCAGTGACGTCATGCCGAGTGTCATCACCAAGACCATGAGTGCCTTGAAGACCGTCACTCAATTTTGCAGCGATGTAAGTTAATCAAACATAAATCTACAGAATATTTTAGTTAAATTTATTGAATCTTAAAACAAGTTAGCGCCATATGAAAAGCTCTCTACCTAAACCTTTTTGATTTGGTTGGAAATAAAATAACCTGTTTTCTTTTTTTTGTTTTGTTTTAGGTCAAAATCATTGCCAAAGGCATCAGCGAAGCCGTCAACGTCACTTTCGATCCCATGACGCGTGTCTACTCTGTTCAAGATTTCGTACAAGACACCTACAAGGTTCTTAAGGTATAAAACACTACCTTTGATTAGCATATTATAAGAAGTGTAAAATCCAATGATGAAGTTGAGTCCCCGTTTTACATGTAGGCCTAATTAGAACTCTGTCAAAAAGCATCATAATTGAAGCTGAACTTTATAACTAAATAAAAAAAGGTTATTGGTTGAAGGAGTTCCAATGAGATTAACGAGCATGGTACAAAACGAATAAAGAAAAGCAAGAATTTCCGTACGTTGCTAATTACACGGACTTAATATTTCCTTTGAAAATAATATAATTGTTTTGTATTTACTCTCACATAAAGATCAAGATCGTGTAACAAAAATTCTCGTAATAGATCACGTATACAAGGCATTTCTGCTTTCAGACGATGAATAAAGTGAATTACGTATGCCAGAAGGTGATCTTTGATCCACGACGGGTTCGATGTGCTCTTACCCAGCTATGCGAAGAAGTATACGTCTATGAATACTACTTGAGCCTTTTCAAGCTTGGAGGTTTGTCTACAGTCGGATTTTTAGATAATCTCCATTAATTTAAGTTGTTTGAAGGGATTTTGGAATGTAAACTGGTCAATTTGTAAGCAATGTATCCCCCATGTAATGATTAAACTCGATTTAGGACCCATTGCTGAATGGAATACTGCACCAGAGGCCAACTCCGTGATCTCCTTCAAAGAGCAGACATTTGAGCTTCCTTTGATCAAAAGCAACCCGGAATGCAGATATCTCCTCCTGACTGAACCTATCCGCAACTCCTACAACATCCTCGCACAGGGAGACTCTCTTTTGCTTCGTAAGTTGTAGCATTTGGAATTTCACCTCCATGTAATTACAACTAAATATGTTTTCAAAAAAGGCTGAAGGGAATGGCAGGCTTTTAACCCATTGTTGCTTATTGTTCTGCATACCACAAAAAAACGAAAAGTGGAATTCAAAAAATTAATTGTAAGAAAGATTAGATGTTTTTCTAACATTCGTAGTAACAACTAGATTAATATTAGAAAAAAGTGTGCTACAGTGATAAAGGTTAAAAGAGTTGATTTGTGGTGTCATCGCTTTGTGTCTCCATTCTTGTTTTACTGTTCATAGAGGGAATAGAACCTAAATGCTTTAGGTTCTGCATGTTAAGCTTTAGGACTTTCTTTTCAACTTCACAATTACGTCATTTTATTCGATCTCCTACATTTCAGTCTTCCCCAACATTACTGTGGAGATGGCTTCCGATAGACGGGTATACGTCACAACCCGAGACAGCTCGAGACAGGAGGTGGTTCTTCCGTACTTCTGCCAAGAGGTGTATTGCGTTATGACCGAGCCAGACTCTGTTGAATGCCAATCCATGGAATACAAAGTGATCTTAAAAACTGGAGCCAACAATCGAGTTAGAAGGACCGTCACGGTAAGAATATTAACCGTTAGTTTAAGTTCAAAAAATGGTAGCAATTTGTTTGTGGTAATATCTGTCTGTAAATTTCAATTATAACTATATCTTTATTCTCCAATTTAGCCCGGAGGTAGCAAAGAAACCTTTCGGTCTTCGAGTCAAGCTACCACCTACCTACCTGTTTACCTCACACGATGGAGGCTTCACACTGTCCCTTTTAATGCTGAACGTCATGCAGGAAAACTGTAAACATCAACTTTTATAGCCTTTGGTTTGACTCAACCGGGAATTGAACTCGAGTTTACCGTGTCAGTAGCAGGCGCTCTATCCACTCGACCATTGATCGGCAATATTGATTGTCTTGAAAAACTAATTGAAACGAATTCAGGGTTTTAAGTTCAGAGTTGCGTTTAGCAGTGCGGTCATTCCTAATTTGGTACCTCAGTTACACTTGTCCATTACCTCATAGCAGCATTGTATTGTTTATCCCTTTTAGACAAGGAAAAATAACATCAAGAAAACTTGAGGCCTCATTTTCTTGAAGCTACAATATATTTTGCTATGGGCTAACCTAAGCAGTTCCATTTATGTTTAGATTTTCCTTCCAAAATATGCCATAGGCGTGATGGGAGTTCAAAGTGATGAACGCACTCCGGTGACAATGTTTTTGCCAAATGGAACGGAAGCAAGAAACTCCGCGCAACTGATGAATGCCTACAAGATAAGCAACCGACAAGAATGCAGAGTTCCAGAAAGCAGCAGACTTGTTGTGAGTCATTCTTTTCCTTGAAGCTTGATTTTCTAAGCTCGTAAAGTGTTACAGAAAAAAAACTCTTCAGTTTAGAATAAAAATCTTCAACGTAATCTTGTTTATTCATTTTTAAATGCATGTTTTTACTCTAAGATTTTACTGAGCTAAACAAATGTCCACTCAAATAAAGGCTAAAAAATTGATCTATGCATCGAGTCCAGAATGGACCAGTGTAAATCCATAGCTATACAATGAGTTTAATTGCTTTTTGGATTCTTATCCATTACCCGTTAGAATGACTTTGATATCGACTTCATTAAATAGTAGAGATCCTTCACTACGACTGCTAGACTGGTCTTTCACCACGAGTGCTAGACAAACTTCACTTGGGCCTTTGAAGGAACATATGCAATGTAATCTAGTCGAAATAAATTGTTAATTTTTTTCACATTTGCTCTAGCTTGACTACAATTGCAAATTTCAGAGTTTCGTTGTCGAAGACAGCACTTGCCGCGCTTTGTGTGAACGTCTTTTCAATTCTTCTGAACTGAAAGACGTTAACTGTTCCCAATCTGAAATGGTCCTGAATTACCTCAACCAGTGCAAGAGGCATTGCCACGACAACAACAAGACCCAGGCTTGCGAAATCGTCAACGAATTCACCGACAGATTGAGAATGAAGAAGATCTTTGTTGACGACGTTAAAGAGTGCCGTACGTTATACTGTAACATAGCTGGGTAGCTTTGACAATGAATTCAGTGTAAGATTGGAACGTGTGAAATACATATTTTTTGAAATACAAGCTGCGATTTTTCTGTATAAAGCTATGAGCTTCCTCTTCATTAAGTAAATCCTTTGGGTCTACTTTTCTCTATGTTTGGTCTACAAATAGCATGTGTCAGAATGAGTATGACCTGTGCTGTTGAGTATAAGAAATTATCTAATTTTGTTGATTTCTGGGCAATGAGGCTAATCCTATTAACTTTAGTGCCTTGCGCCATCAACGGAAATTCAACCATTCTTGAGAAATCTGAGGTTTACATCGTTGTGTCAATGAGTCACGATCGCATCCAGACTGACCCAAAGAAATCCATTCGCAAATTGGCTACCAAGCTTCTTGACAGAATGCAAACTGAGGTAAAAAAAATTGAGTTATGACGCGGAAAAAACGCTAGATTAAGCAATTTTAGGTTATCGTAGTTTTAAACTGAGTTTTGGTTTAATCTGAATAAGACAATCCCTCTTTAATGATTATTGGATTATTATACAGCATGGTACTTTATTTACAAAGTGTCAATGCATTTTTTACAGATATCACTACATCTACAAACTAGTTAGGTATTAACACTGAGTTGGTACTACTCCCCAAAAGAAACATTAGACGTCGTTTTTGTATTCATAGGTCGTCCATCACAATTAACATTATTGTTCTTTTCCATTTAGTTTAATTGTGATTAAAATTGCATATTTATTCACGAAGCAGCCTTGGCAAGAGACAACAAAGGGACCTTTCGGTCTTCAAGTCAAGCTGCCACCTGTCTACCACACACGGTGGAGGCTTCACATTGTACCTTTTAATTGCTAAACGTTAAGCAGTGAAGCTTTAAATACCAAAATTTGAAAGTCTTTGGTTTTACCAGACCGGAAATCGAACCCGCGTCTACTGCTTTAGTATCTACTAAACTACTACTCGGTTTTCTACTTTTTTGCTTGAATTTCTCTTAGTTTAACTTAATTTTTTCAGGGTTTGTCTGATTCCAAGGTCGGTATTGTGACTTATGGCGGCAATGGTAACAGGTCCAAGCCCGCAATCACTGCCGTTCGAGGTCTCTCTGCTTCCTCCAATCGACAACATCTTTTGACCGCGATTCAGAACATCAACTTCAACGGGCCAGATTACAACCCAATTTCCACGGTTGACGCTTTGAACTTCGTCTCTCAGACCATCAAGTCTGCTCCAAAACGCATCGCTAAATGCATCCTTGTTGTTGCCCCAGAGGCGGAAGATAAGGTAATATATTTTATGATACCAAGTAAGGTTTACATAAAGTTATGTTATCAGAACAATCTTTGAATTTAAATAATAGCAATGCACGCTTCTTGTAAGTGCATGTGGTTAAAGCAGCATAATAAATGACAATTAAACATTGAAGATATAAGATGATGAAAGTTCTAGTTGTTTATTAGATTTTACTTTATAATTGGTATTTGTGTAAGAAATTCCCCAACAAATATTGCTAATTTTACAAAAATTGCGTAGTTCAGCACATATTTAGTAGTGAATATATAATAGCAGGCAAATCCAAATGAAATACCAAAATTGCTTCAATTACCTAAGCCTGGTTTACAATTAACGTAGAACTGTGAGCGTACGAGCGTATTTTTTGTTTGTTTTAAACAAGAATTTGGTACACTCAACGTGCTGGCTTGCCATCATATACTAACGCTGCTTCATTTACGATTAAACGCCATGTTGTAGAAAGAACGTTACTGTTGTGATTTTTTTCAAATTAAGTAAAATAACTTTAATCATTTTAATCGTCAGTTATTTCGCAATTGTAGAACTGTGGAGCTAAAGACTTGACTCCTCTCATCAACGAATTCCGCAACGATATCACATCTGTCTTCTTGTGGTCGCACCTGAACAACAACCAATGTCAGAGTTGTCGTGAAGATATTGTCTTGAACACCGAAGGTAAGAGACTTAAACATAGTCCGACAATAATTATACTGTTAACAAAACCGGGACAGTCCCAACCAGCAACCTATCTTAAAGCTGTAGGCAATGTTTTTGTTTGGTGAAAGCATGCTAGGTTGGAATCTCATCCACAGTTATTTTTTGGCCGGGTCGTAGTAGATTCGATTTATAACGTCATCATTTCTATTTTCCTATATAAGGAGCAATCTTTTACTTCAAATATTTTCTTCTAATTGGCTAATTACTTTCATACAAACATCTAGGATTGATCAACTGAATTCGGGATCGAGGAAAACTAACTGCTTTAATTTATGCACAAATGGCAGCACCAATGCAATTCCATTTTTTCAACAAGTTGCCTTTGCCAGGAGGCAGCGAAGAGACCTGTTGGTCTTTGAGTCAAGCTGCCACGTGCCCACCTGTCCCTTTTGACACTGAATGTCAAGCATGGAAGCTGTGAATACCAATTTTCATAGTCTATATTGGTTTGGCCCGACCGGGAATCGAACCCGAGTCTACCGTTTCAGTAGCAGACGCTCTATCCACTCGACCACTGATCGGTTAAATTTTGCAATGGGTTACACGAGATTCTATGAATTCAATTTTTTCTAGGAACTTGCTTGTGTTCTACCGAAGCATCTGAAGACGAAATGGTCTCTTCCATCATGAACAAGCTTAGACAAAAACTCGGAAACAGCGTCTCTTGCGAGTGTCGAACCGGGAATCGTTTAACTGGTGAAATGAGGTCCAAGTGTGTTCCAAGATCTTTAAATGACATCCAAATCTAAATTGTTGATGGATTGACCGGACTGAATTAATGACGACGATTTTAGCCCATTTTTTATTTTATTTTTCGTTTATTTTCTTTAATTCGGAAAGATTAACTTAAATTTTAACTGCATTGTGTTATTGTGTGCATTTCTATAGCATTTTTTTCTTTTTTTCTAGGTCATTTTGTTTTATGTTTGCTATGATGTTATACGTTTGCAGTTGAAAATAAACAAATCGAGTTATTCATATTCAATCTCATGAAATTTATTTTGTTAAGAAAGAACAAGAAGCATGTCGTTTTCATGTATTTCCAAACGCGACCGCGTACACTTTAATATCTTAAGAACAAAAATATGAAACTTAATTTGAAGTGAACTACAATGCTACATGCAAACGCAAGAAACAGATAAATCCAATTAAATTAAACCAAAGTTTCAATATACTCGCTGTATTACGCGGAAGCGTGTATCGAGTTTGTGGGCTCGTCTGCGCGTCATTGCGCCAGAACAACACAACTCCTTTCGAAGAAATGTCGCAGTGGTGGAAAACGGTCAGCAACATTGTGTCCAGGCGCGTAGCCAGGATTTGGAAAAGGGGGGGGCTATTTTGAAAGAGTGAGAAGTGTGCAAACGACCTTGACTCGAATTTTCATTGACCTTGAATCAGTTTCACACGATTTGTCCGAAATTTGAGATGAAATGTCTCGGAAAGATCGGAAATTCAAAGTTTTTTCCGCCCAAAAGCAAGTGATCTCCAAAAAAAAAAAAAGTCTTCGCCAAAATTCAGAGTGATTTTTTGGCCGAAATCCAGAATTCAAACATTTTTTCCGCCCAAAAGTAGGTGATCTCCAAAAAAAAAAATAAAAAAAAAAAAGGTCTTCGCCAAAATTCAGGGCGATTTTTCTTCCAATTTCGCAAGTTCAAACGTATGAGGGGGGCTCTTTTTGTATGGGGGGGCTATTTTCCATTTTTCACAGAAAATCGGCCTCAAAAGCACAAAAAACATGCGATTTTGCATACTTCACAAGCCAATGGGTGGGGCTCGAGCCCCCCCCGCCCCCCCCTGGCTACGCTACTGATTGTGTCCAATTTTACCGACCATAGATTTGAACCTCTAACCTCTCGCTTCAAAGATTCGTTACTGCTCGACCAACGGGCTGGTATGAAACAGACGCAAAGTTGCGATTATTCATGCACAACTTATTCTTTCAAGCGTGTTAAGCAACATGAAATTAGTGCACACAGTTGTTGACAGCGTTGTTTCTGGCTGTTCAATTGTTCATCTTCATCGACATTTCTCAGGGTAGTTACTGTTAGCTGAGATGAACTAATCCACTCCAGTGGCAGAAGCAACTCATACAAGAGTAACAGTCGGTCCTATCCATCACTTAATTTAGCATTAGACAGAAAAGTAGACTATCAGGGATTTTGTCTTGATGTTTACTTTCCACAGGCAGTAATGCAACTTGGCAGGCTAAAAAAACCAAAGCTCCCTTAACCATTTTTCGCCAAATCTCTTAGAAACTTGATCTGAAATACATGTAAGCTTATAACGGTATTTTCGAGGCAAAAAGGGCTAAATCCTTTTTTCTTAATTAATTTCGTTGAAATGGTTAGCAAAACGTGCAAAATTTCTCTTTAATATTATCCTTTAAATGACCCTTTTTTCACGAAATTACAAAAATCTCTCAGTAGATGAGGTCTTAAATTTGGTGAATATGTTTTAAATGCTATCATTGCTTTCTTATTTTTGGCACATATTTTTAACTGAATGCCTTAACCGCTTTAAACCAAAAAAGATTTCTGAGCAATTAGGCGTTTATGATGTCATTAATCAGGACCCAATTTTAAAAGTTCAGTGTAGAACTATTTGTAAAAATTGGTTTTACGTAAAATTTTACAGTGCAGGATCCTTAATTAAACGTTGCTAATCTTGTTAGCTTGCCTGCAATAATTACGTCATCACCATTGCAAAAATACTTTCATTTTTTAATGTAATTTTAAATATTTCGACAATATAACACTGCACAGAGAGCATAGTCTTCAAAAAAAGAAAAATATGCAGCAGTGGCAAAAAGCTTCGTGCTTTGGCGCACAAAATGCCATCAATAAGGACAAAAAAAGTTTGGCAGACGGTAATTTTTACAAAGAGCGTTTCAATAAACGTAAGGAAGTTTGCTTTTACAGAAATACCTCTCACAGTGAAAATACCGGGAAGTAGCACCATATGTTTGGCCAAACCTAAACTTATTCCCTGGGAGATAACCAGTGTAGTGTGGTAAAAGACCAGTGCATGTATAAATAGGTATATTGACATCGATGGTGCTGATATCCCTGCTCCGAGGCGGTCTTTCAATTACTACTTGTTGATGAGCTCTTTCTTTCTCTCCATTTTGAGTTTTTGTGAAGTGCACAAGAGCTTCGTTTGTAAGAACAGGATATCCAAGGCCAAATCTGAAATAGATTATTCAGGCAAATAAGTAAGTTAAAGTAACGTTAATATTTTTAATCGCTGAATGTCGCTAGTAAGTAATTTAGCGGAAAGTTGCTGCGGATAAAATGCGCCTTGTTTTTCATCCATCATTTGGTTTCTCCGAGAAAACTAAAAACACCTACTATTCACGCTTGTATGACCTTATAAATCTTTTAATTAAAGTCTTTTCTTGACAAACAGACTTGAAAGACCAAAGTCTGTGTACTGTAAATTAGTTGTGCACTGGATTCTTTCATAACTGGGTCAAATAATACCGAAAAAATTTATGTTTCTTATCAAAATTACACCAATCGCGTCGTTTCTGGAAAGGGAAGTCTGAGGTTCATATCTTGGGCCCGTAAAATGGAAGACAGTGCTGCCAACTGCTCACAACCGCTGCGACATTTCTTCGAGAGGAGCTGTGTTGCCCGGGCGCAATGACCCGGAGATGGGCCCCGCAAACTCGTTACACGCTTCGGCGTAATACAGCGAGCATAATGAAAGATTTGTTTGATTTATAATAAACAAATTAAAAATTTTGCTATGAGCCCAAGATACATGATGCATAAGAATCCAATGCATAAATTATTAGTTTGACCTTTGACAATATTTTGTCATTTTTTTAAAATCCGTATACTTACAAGATTGGATAACCTAGAGCTACTTACTTGCCAAATGCTGTCGGAATATATCCAGTGTAACCTGATATATAGGATTTGTCTGGATTATCAACGTCTTGAAAATATGGAGAAGTCCAATGACGTATTGGACGTGCAGAGACGTAGCGCTCTGCCTCAGCTCGAATCGGTGGCATTTCTTGTCGCATGTTGCTCTCTATTTCTTCTCGTTTTCTATCATATTTTTCTAAAGCGTAATTATGATCCCAGAAAGATCTTTCGCATATTTCAGCATATTTTGCTCCAAAATGCTCTTCGGAACGGGGGATGTAGGCTGAATAGCCTGGAACCATCCGTTCATTGTACTTTATTCCTCCCCAGCTGTTGTTCCTCCTCCGTAACCATTGTTGCTTTTCGCTCTCTCTTTCTTTTCTTGGATCTTCGATTTTATCCGTATCTACTAGCACCGTGCGGTCTGATTTGGACACCGTTTTGTCGGTTAACAATTTATTGGTGGTGTGTGCATATGTATCACCAATTTGAAAAGGTAGCTGGGAATAATAAGCAGTATAACCCGGAATATAATAAGGTTCGGTGTAGAAACTGATTTTTTTCTTGCGCTTTAGTGGCGCTGTTTCGGTAGAATAAGTTTCCATACTAGTTTTTAACACGTTATCTTACTTTCCAAAGTGCAATATCATTGCTAACCAAGCAATGGAGCAACTTTAACATTCTAAAATTAAAAGGATAACTTGATAATTAATGATTGTGAATGAACAAATGATTTTAATCGATTTTTTACAGCTTATTTTTCTATTGAGCTTAAAAAGTGACAGAAGATATAAGAACTCGTAGTATTAGCAGAGACAAAATTAAAATGATCTTTTGAATAACAGGACTTTTTAAAACCCTAGTCAATAAGTGTCAAGAAAATTAATGCAATATGCGGATATATTTTTTCGGTTTGGCTTTATCAATATGCTTTTAGCCAACATTTTAGTAATAAATTGCAAACGTTTCGGCATTTACTAACATCTACAGTTAACCATGATGTTGTAAAATTTAGTGCAAGTTTCTAACTTGTTGGCGTTGTGGCACCATGGTTCACTGAAGATGGCACAAAAAGTGCCGAAAAGTTTAAACAGTTTGAGAGTATAATGGCTTTTAATCCTTCTAATAAATGATGTTAATTAAGGTACAAGCTAGTAAGGAAATCACCTTTTGCATAAGAGTCCATTTGAATAAGAACTGATAATTACCTTTGGACGAAATATATTTTAAACAAAAATGTGTGCTGTTACATACGACATCGATGAGGCAAAGCGATTTTTTTAAATGACTTAGCAACGATAAGATAATGGGTTCGCCGAACGGTAACGCATTTGTCTCTGGAGCGGGAGGTCTGAGGTTCAAATCTTGGGCCGGTCGAATCAGACACAGTGTTGCCAACGGTTGTCCACCGCTACAACATTTTTTTGAAAGAAGCCTTGGTGCTCGCAGGCGCAGTGAGGCGGAGATGGGCCCCGTAACTGGTTACATGCCTCGACGTAATACAGCGAATATTGATTTGACACTGGAACCATAAGTTTAGGGTTGTATGTTTGTCAGCAGCATGACCGAGCGGAACTGAGCGCTGATTATTGCGTAAGCAACACTGCGACCCGAGTTCGATTACGGCTGCAGGCCGCCTGCTTCGACACATACGCGGGTGGCTGGAGACTCGAAGAGTGCGAGCTCACTTCCCAGTCACCCTCACCTTTCCGTTCTTATTAAGTTCGTTGAGTTGTAATCCTCAGTTGATTTTTTATTATTATGTATTATTGTATTTTCTCTAGTGTTGCCGTTCCTCAAGTGCGTGCATCAACGTTTTGCGTTAGTGTCAACTATACTTTTGCCCTATAAAAAATTGGTCAGACGTATTTTTACAATTCGTTTGCTGTTCCAGCTAAATCAGAAATACACTCCGCAGTCTACCGTAATTATATAAAACTTTTTGCAAAAGTGTGCAATGCAAATAGACAATGCGGCAAAACCTCGCAAGACTTTGCCTGATTAAGCCAGTCCGGGAATTGAAGAATTGAATCTTTTGCAGGGCAATAGCCAGGAGAATATTTGAGTGACGCAAGGACAATTTTCATACAGTTTTACTGCGACTGTAAATGGCAATTACGGATAGATTTAGCGCAGCCTAAAAACATCGCGTATGCTACGTGATCCTGAACTTGCCTATTAGTTGAATCAAGGCCAGCACAAACCAGTTGATCAACTACAGTTTCTTGACTTCAGTTTTCTTTCTACAATCTTAATGTTAGATACGGCTGTTAATTTTTAAGGTCAAATAACGAGCCGGTAAACAATGGTGTAGAGAAAGGGGATATTTTTTCAAGGCTTTGTCAATCTTATAGCTTTGACGTTTCATTTATTGCTCCGAAACGGTCCCCTGGAGCTCAGCATCACAAAACTGTGACGTAAAAGTGTAGTCACGGAATCTCTCCTAGAGTGTTTCCTTGAATTTTTTTACATCTTATTTTCGTAAATAAACCGCATTACCGCAGCTTAGTTTTTTAATCAAAACCACTTTTGCAGTTCAGTCGTCGCAAAAACAACTATAATAACTAAGAAGTCCATTTTCGGAAAGTTATTTTGGGCTTTTGCAATAATCATTTTGACTACAGAACGTTATTTTTATTTTTAGGCAAACACCCATTAGGAAAACCTGCATTTTTTCGGCAAGCACCCAAAATTTTTTTTTTCGCATATTTATCTTTATTCTCTCATATCATGAAATCCTGAAAAGCTTCAAAAAAGGCTTCGAAGCATCGAAGGTTAGCAATCTTCGCGAGTGGTCAATCACTTCACTTGTTCAGAATATAGGCCAACCATTCATCAACGATTCAAGTTAAGTTTTCCACTGTTGACCAAATTGTTGGAAAAAAGCATGCAATGCATTCTCACCAAATTTGAACTTTCTGCGTCTTACCGTTTTCGAAATACTGCAGTGATTCAAAGTTTATTTCCCTCTTACTTCAGTGTTTGCATCTATTCAGCTTTATGACAGAATATTACTTTTAGAAAGTTAGCTTGAATTTACTTAAAAAGCAGGTAATTTACAGTTCTGACCCTTTACTTTGTTTTTACAACAACTCTACTAAAAACGCTTATTGAGAGTTACAAATATGCAGTAACTTTTTGAAATTTAGGTTGTAGTTGGCAACCTAGGCAAAATTTCTAAGGGGAAAAAGCCTTTCTAAGGGAAATCTAAGTTGTCATATCTTGGGAACGGAAGGTCGTAGAAAGTTCAAATTTGGTAAAGTTAGTCTTCAAATCTGTCAAACTATTTTGATAGAAAAACGAGCAAAAAAATTTGCCGACCTGAATGCCCTTTTAAGGAACTGTTTGCGAAGTTTGCAACCAATTGCGACCTTTCGCAAATTGTTGATGACATCAAATTTTTGTTGCTTCGCGTCCGGTGTAAACGCATCTTTACTCACCAAAACCAATGACAAAAAGACCACGAGTACGACCCTGATCTAAATGAATCAAAACATTGAGAATCTTGTTTGGAATCGCTTGGGACTTAATGAAAGCGAAATGAAGAAAACGATGCAAAATTGGGAAGTATGGCGATTTAATCTCATGCTGCAGTTCCCGCAACCTCACTGAAAAGCGGTCAATAAACTGAGAGAGAAAAAAAAATGACGACATCACAAAGAAAGAAAAGTATAAAGAAAAGCTTCCACATTTTCATTAGTTTTTTTTGATCTTATCTTTTTCTATTTGGCTGCATTAAGCAAGGCAAATCCAAACTCTGTAAGACTAGGCATTGTTCTCTATTATGAGTCATCAGTTACGCATGTGCGAACTGTAATAATCATCACTACAATATCAAATGTGCTGTCTAAAATATGAATGATTACTTAACTCTAGATGGAATTGCTCCCTGAAATGAACTTTGGCAATATTTGTAAAGATAACCGCCCATTAGAAAATTTTAAAGATATCATAAAACCTACGCTTGTCATTACGTCACAAAGCAATAGAGCTATTGATGACGTCATACAACTGTCATGTCCATGCCTAAGTAAATTGTTAATCGCACTGTTCAAATAAACGTTCTATTTAATGAAATGTTGCTCCAAGTTTTTGGGCAGCAACTGTTTATTCTTAACTTGGCAAATCATTCCTTATTTTGAAATCACCTGAAAGAATTTTGTAGCCAATGGGACAGTTTGTTTTGATGAATTCCAAAATACTGAAAGTTCAAAAAAACGTGTTTGCAAGGTGACGAAAGTTTAATATTGAGGTATTCCATTGTTTTCATTGAAAGTTTTGTTTTGATCTTAAAATACCTCTTTCATGAAACTGATCACGTGCAAAAACCAACGCAAACCGCTTGATTCAGGTTGTTTATTCCCTATCACATACTGAGGCAGTTTTTCTGTTGATGTTATTTTCGGTCGTTTTTCAGAGATTGACCAAAAAATTAAAAGCCAAACAAGTACAATAAAATCTTTCATTATCTCGCTGTATTACGCCGAAGCGTGTCAGGAGTTTGCGGGGTCTGTCTTCGCGTCATTGCGCCCGGGCAATGCAGCTCCTTACAAAGAAATGTCGCAGCGAAGTAGAGCCGTTGGCAATACTGTGTCCAATTTGACTGACCTGAGATTTGAACCTCATGCCTTCCGCTCCAGAGACCAACACGTTACCGTTTGACCAACTGGCCGGTAAAAATAAATTTTATGTACTTTACAATGTCTTGTGTCATAGGATTTCATTTTTCATCAATCCTTTCCAATTTGTATAACGTCATTGGCCTGGGACTACAAGCCACCGACTACACATTATAGCACAACCGTTCACTTAACAATCCTATTCATAAATTTTGAAAAGCAATTGCCCGCGTGATAAATCATATTTCCGAACTTCGCTGCAACATTGCCAGGACACTGTTTGTTAAAGCTCTTCTCAAATTAATGGTAGTAAACTATGACAAAAATTTCGAATAAATCACGCCTTGCACGCAACATGGACTGCTTTATTGCTGCATTATTTGGCAATGGACTAAATTTATGTGCAAATCTATTACCTAATCTTAAATAGCTTAAAATTGAAAAATATCATGAGTATTTCACATATCTTTGAATTTGTGCAGCTTTTATAATTATTGAATAATCTACTACTTTTTTTAAGTCGTAGTAGTAATAATTTGTGAATTAAACTATAAACCTATCATGAAATTTCTGGTGGCTTACGAACTTTTTGACTGAACTGTGAAATTTGTTTTGCATTTGAGAAAATTTGGAATGGGATCTTGATTAAAATTGTTCGAGTCCAGTTTCATTGAGTATAAAGAGATCTTTGGCTCAGTATTGGCCAACAATTTGAGTGAAAATATAGCCAAAATATTTATCAAAATTTGATCACAGCAAAATCTGCTTTCGCAATGACTAAGAAATATTATTCAAATGCACAATAGATTGAATTTTTAAATTGTGATCGATGCTTTAATTTGTGTTGTCAAATATTGCAAGCTTGCGTTAAGTTGCAATGGGGTCCGTGACGTAATGTTGACTTGGAAAATAGATAAGTTCCTTTTTTGACGTCAGCCTCAAAAATGAAGCACTTTTGATTTTGAATCCAAAGCGGGAATTGGACTTTGGTGTTCGTGGTTTACGCACACTATTTGAAAAACTGTAAATAATTAGGACCTATCAGTGCACAATTCAAGCACACGTCGTCTCTGTTGTAATGTCGTCGTAATTCATTATTTTCGAAACAACGTTATGGCGTGTCCAAAAGAAGTCTGAAAGTGCGAAGTGTTAAAAGTTAAAACACCATTCAATACCAATTTGAATATTGAAAATTATTTACTCATAAACTCAAAAAGCTGAACAAGGCTGGTTTTGTCATCTGCCGATGAAATACACCTCGCTCTGTCACTACAAAGGTATTTTTGTTCACACAAATAATGATATAATTTATACAGTATCTTGCACAAATAACAATAAAGTTGGTAATTAGTGTTGTAATACATCAGGCTAGTGGGAGTACTAATGTTTTACGACATCTAATTTATCCTTCCGGTCCGCTATTTACTTTATATAGCACCTTTTTCTATTCTTACTTTCCCTTCCATAAATTAATTTCAGTATCTTTGTTGTTTCGTTTCTTTTCGAGAGCGAAAAAGTGAAATCGAGTGAACAGTACTGATACTTGACTAAGAATTAAACCTGCTTCTTGGACTACATTACCATCTTTGTTTAACAACTAATTTGCATAATTTCGCGTAAGAAATTTCAAGTTTGGTATGGACCTCGATTTAAGAAATTTTGGAGGAATTTTTCTGGTCATGTATGTTGTCAGTGCTCATGTCGTCAAGTTTGTGGAAGATCACAGTGGAAATTGTATTGTATAGTATCAAAACAAAATAAACACATACAATTATCTACAAAAAAGAAAGAATATAGGTTCTCCACGAAGGGACCGTTTAAGGGTCTTCGAGTCAAGTGGCAACCTAAACAGAATCAATTCATTGCCAGCATGCGACAGACTTTCATTGCAGTATGTGTTAAACGATTTAATTGTTGAGAGATAAAGATATTTGGGATTTCATAACCACCATTTAAATCTTCATCAGCTACACAGCAATGCTTTGAGTAAGTTACGGCAAAAACTTCCTTTTTTGTAATGAATTAATATTTAATGTTTATTAGCTTAAATGTGAACTAGTTGGAAGTAAGGGGAATTTTATCATCAAATAATTGTCCTAACAAACAGGCAGCGATGAGTTTGAATCGTAAAGTCATTGCTTGACCGAATAAGCGTCTGCAACTGAAAAGATGAACTTGGGCTCGATTTCCGGTCAAGTCAAATCAAAGACCATAAAGTTGGTATTCACAGTTTCTCGGCACTACATTCAGCATTAAAAGCGACAGTGAGAAAACTTCAGCGTGAGCGGTAGATGAGAGGCCAGGCTGCAGTCTTACCACAAAATCTCTTTTCGCTGCCTCTTGGCTAAGGTATCTTAGTTGATAAAGATACAAAAAATTTGTTTTGACACATATTGGAATCGACCAATAGAACCGTCTTTCGATACCTACTTCATTTAAGTGTATAATGGGATGTTTGTAAAGAAGTGGAGAAAACTTGTGCTTTTTAACGGCGTTTATCTCGGCGAAAATATGTTCAGCAAAAATCTTTTTTTTCGTATTTGGAAGTACTGTGTAAAATTGCACGTAAACAGAGCATTGCGCTTGCATACAAAAATATTTATAGTTAAACGGTCTGACTCCAAGCCATGCACTTAAAGTACACACAATCATCAAAAAAATTGAAATTACGTGATGATAGTCTATACCAAAGTTTTTAAAGTCATCATAATTACATATGACTGGTCAAAACTTGAAGCAAAAGAAATAATCCAAATATGACTGTCTTAATTATTTTAGTGATCGCACATCTAGGTTCCACGAATCGGCTTAATTTGACAAGAATTATTGTTCGCAAAATATAGTTGGCTGATAAAACACAAATATACAGTAGTTTGTTGATAGCTGTAAATTTAATTTTATTTAAGGATGTTGCATTAATTACTGCAAATGTAACGCAAATGTCACGTTTTACGAACCTAATTAAATGCTTGTGCAAATTAAATAACATTTTAGGTGATGCTTTAAATTTCAGCGTAAACGTTTAAAATGAATATATTGCAGCTACAGTATTCTGTTATTTCAGTCTTACCAAAATTGTTCCAGAAGTTATAATTCAAAATTAACTCTAAAACATGTCGGTATACGGTCTAAAGCAAATTATTGCTGCTAGCGAGTTCGTACAAAACCACGTGGAGTATATGGGGATACTGACTGGTACAATCAATTCAAAAATTATCACTGTCTTGTCTTTAAAACGAGCGGTAAAAGAGATAAATTAATTCTCTTCTGTTTGAATAATTGTGAGAATTTATTAGTTCTTCTCAACAGTTTTGAAAAGAAAAAAAAAAAATCTTTTTCAATGCTTATTTGATGTTCGTCGTACCTTTTTCTGTTAATTAAATTATTGACTCGTTATGGCACCTTCAAGCATGGCACTGAGCAAATAAAGCGAATCATTAAACAAACACCGCTCGGTAGCCCCCTTCTTATATTCTAGTTTCACAAATTTTATTGTCAGTCCGTTTGTGGACTTTCAAAGACAGATATAACGTGTAAACAGTAATTTTATTTTTGATATGTTTAAATCTAAGGTTAGAAATGTACCCTTTACTTAATATTTTCATAAAACGTTTGCACCTTCCAAAACAATAACCGAAAACACAAAAGCAAATTAAGGAAGCGAGTTATAGAGAGAATAATGTAGAAAACGAATTTTACGCGCAAAATGGGAAATTATACCTCGCTTTCAGTACTTTACAACAGAGCAGTGGAAGTTACGTTTACGTAGGAGTGGAAGTTACGTTGACGTGCTGATGTAAAAATGTAAAAAAAGTTAATTGTTAGTTTTATTCAAAAATTTTTAGTTTCCGTAGCAGAATAAATGCCAAAAATAAATAAAGTGATAAATAATTTACGGGTTGTAGTATTTTATGTTTTATTTCAATGTAACAAGATCTTGATTTTTCAACTTATGATATCGATAAAAATAATAGAAATGCAATCTTTAGTACCGTTAGAGAAATACTGTAAAGTACGCCTAGTGCATTAACAAACCTACTGCTAATTTTTCAGAATTTTTTGTAATTGGATATAATGAAAGCGTTATCGCGTAAATTAAAAAAGCACGTGTCTTATCGGCCGGAACAGCCAGTAGGTGGCGGGCAAGATGACGTCAAAAAATCATACGCATCTTTCAAGCCTATAGGAAGTCCAAACGTTCAAGGGTTTATTACTCCCAACTCTAGCTCTTCAATTAGTAAGACTCCGCCTAATACGCGGGAGAAAATATTATCAGAGAAAAATGATTCGTCGGCCAGTCCTTTACAAGACAGGTAAAGTTGAATCTTTTTTTTAGGGTCTACTTGTTAACTACCGTATTTTATACATTCTTTTTTTAAATTTTTGTTAATTTTTATATTTTAATATTTGTTGGTTTCAAATGCTCTGCAATTTATTAGAAATGGTATTAGATTATAAAACATAACACCGAAAGCAACAAGCACGTTCCACCAAACGTTTTTTTGTACCAGTTCTTTACAATAGCCAATGATCTATTAGAGACAATCAATCAAATCAAATTTTTCATTGCACTTGCTGTATTACGCCTAAGCGTGTAAAGAATTTACGGCCTGTCTCTGCGTCATTGCACCTGGGCAACACAGCTTCATTGGAAGAAAAGTCGCAGCAGTGGCAAGCGGTTGACAACACTGTGGCCGATTTGATCCTCTCGAGAAGTGAACCTCGGACCTCTCGCTCCCAGAGACAAACGCGTTACCGCTCGACCAATTGGCCGGTTTAGACGGTCATTAATTAATAATTGTTTGCTACATGGTACGCAATTTTAAATTGCTTGACAAAACAGGCAAGGTAACATAAATAAAAAGTCCGTCTTCACTCTTTAGTTCGATTTATTGCTGATATGTCGCACAAATAGCAGTGATCAAAATTTATTATGTTTGTTTTAAGAGAGCTTTTGCGTCGGGGAGTTTGTTTTAAGACTTACCGATCGTACTTTTTTGTAGAAAAAACAACTCGTGCCCAGTTTCTGCTATGTCATCGCCGCTGGTTCCAAGACAACTTCGCTTGGCCGAAGACCTTATGAATACAAATGGACTTGAACAAACGAAAGGGACATCATTTGGCTCCGCAAAACAGCTACACAACTTCTCCGAAAAGAATCTTTCTACTGTTAACTCTGTTTTTTCTTTCACGGATTTCGCTTCATCCGTTCCAGGCGACTCCCGCTCCAGCTCTTTATCCTCTTTATCTGTGAATGACTCTCCGACGGAGTCGAATCTTTTCTTGTCAAACACCTCCGCGCAATTTCACTTGTCTCTAAGCGAAGAACAGTTCAAAAATACCAAAGAAATAAATAACCTATCCCAGAAAGATTCTCCAGACAACATCAATAATAACAACAACACCACCATTTGGAAAAAACTGCCCTTCTACCGCAAGGACAAGGAAAAGAATCTCAAAAAACAAACTTCTAAAGATGATCTTCACCCAGGTCTTGGGTCCAGGGGATTCAGCATTGAAGTTGAAGACTTAAACCAAGCCTCTGAAATCCTTGAAAAGTTTAAGGAGGAAAATGAAGCTTTAGAAATTGAAGTAGGTTTATTGTATTGCACTATTAACAATGATAATACTCCTACTTACACCAGTTTAATGTCCATATGGATATGGAACAATTTTTTGCTTATTTTTAGCACACATATTATACGGCAATACTGTATTGATTAATCAAGGTTAGCTGGACATATTTTTTTTGTAGACTTATACGCAATTGCAAGTCGGTTAGCAAATAACGACAGGAAGGGCAAAACACACTGTAGAGCCAAAATATAGCCTTCTGCAAATGCTAAGGTTTTTAGAAATAAGCAGCTGTTGGAAACTGTTGCAAAACGCATAAAGTTTGCGCAATGTCCTAATTTCTTTCAGGGTGAAAGCAAAGTACAGTAACTGGTACAAATTGCCACCTTTTAATCCCAATGACGTCATTGGTCTCTTTTGAGTTACACCCGTTACACCAGATCTACAACAATTGTTTCAACATAGGTTCGCGGTAAAGATGAAGAAGTAAGGATGCTGAACGCGACAATAGATCAGGTGAATCAAACTTGGGAAAACAAAGTGCAGGCCATGATGAGGGATCTGGAGGATGAAAAGAGGAAGAACGAGCATCTTCGAGCCATTCTAAGCAAAGAAACAGCTGCTGCTCAGGCTGCCAAGTAAGTGCTGTTAATCTGTACTTTATTTGTTTCGTAAATTGTTCTAGTGACTACTGAACAAAAGATGAAATATACAACCATAAAGCTCAGCTGTCAAATTCAAATGAAAAACTGAAAGGCTTTTCAATTTCGCACTGAGTTTTACAACTGTTTGCTGAGACTACCAAATATCTTCGTAAAAAATCTATTGTAGCCCAAGTCAAAAACAAATTATGATTGAGATGGGCTAAAGTAAAATTAAATTAAAATTAAAAACCGTATCAGCCCATCCAACCAGCATTTAAAACACAAATGTATTTCACCCAATGGGGCATCATCAGTGCTAAAAAACAACCGCAGTGCGTAACAAACAGTAAAATATAAGTAAAAACCTCAACTATACTCGTACTGTAAATAAGAATTTGGCCGATCCTTCTATTCAAAAATTTCAAAAACTTCTTAACTGTCCTCAATGTCTTAACACGCTTTGGTTCAATACTGAGGGTTTTATTTTGTATAATATTGTGCATGTTTGTAGAAAATCGACTTTACGGATTCCGTTTGACCAAAGCAAACGCAACAGGGTTGCATCATTGGTGAACGATTACCACATTACGCGAAACAGCACAAACAAGGACATGTTTCCCCCCCACACGTCATCCGAACGCATCGCAAGCCCTCTCAGCCCTCGGGTCAAACGCAAAGGAATAAGAGAAACCCATCGCAGAACAGTAAGCTCAGACACAATAATATAGCAGATTTATTCATTTAACTTGTCGTCATACCTCCTTTTGACTAAACTGTTTGACATTTTTCAAGGCAAAATTAATAGTTTATTTATTAAAATTTTATCCTATAAACTCATAAAAGCGTAGCCATTAGGGTAACTTATAAGTATATGAGGGGTTCTCTCGGGGTAGCTTGTGTTTCAGCGGAGATGTTTAAAGCATCAAATTAATTCCACAACTTTTTAGGAAGTCACAATTAGAGCAAAGAATGATGACGTCAAGCAAAAACTAGTTCAAGCTCTTATGTCAAGTGCCTGCCTTTCACAACTGTCACGTGACGATCTCGTCAGTATCGCTGATGTTATGAATACTAAAAGAATAAACAAAGGTCAGTGAAAATGGAAAAAAATTCCGTTTGGCACTGGTGAGAATCGTCAAGCTGCCATTTCAAGTTATTCAAGTGTCGTTGAACCGAAAATTACTGTAGATTACTAATTTTTACACTTTTGCAATGGTGCGGGTAATTCCAACGAGTCAGCGTTTGCATACTGGCACCGTAATATTTGCATGTCACTAGTTTATTGCAACTGCTATCTGATAGTTTGTTGTTTTTTTCTTAGGGGAAAGATTAATGCAGGAAGGACTTTTGGGTCAGGCATTTTACATTCTAGCTGAAGGAGATTGCAGGATCTATAAAAGAAACCAAGAGTCCGTTTCTCCTAACCTTTCCGAAGGAGGCAGACCAGTCAAACAATGGGAAATCTTTGGAGACGCCGACGTTTTCTACCACACGAGACGTGTGTGGTCCTGCAAATGTGTCCGCCCTGGCACAGTAAGTAACTGGAGCCAAGCAGATCAAAAGTTTTCCAAAACACAAGTTTACATTGCACCAATAATTTATAGCATCGATCACTACTATTG